>JAINUG010000001.1:10250000-11712899 GCA_029706075.1 Aldrovandia affinis
AACAGGTTGTGAACACAGATAAGCTCATCCAAAGTGTTCCTCGTCACAATCTTGACAATTCATCCAGCTTCATTTAAAATGTTTTCTATCACACAGATACCAAAAACATTATAAAGGTAGCTTGCTTGCATAGCGTGCTGGTGTATAGAGTGCCATAAGTTCACCATTAAATCAGAGGCATAGAAAATGACCCCTTATCCTTTATTCATGAATTATGAATTAACTTTGCACATCCTAAATTATACAGCTTGAGCTGGGAAATGGAGCATACATTAATGCTTGTGTTAAAATTACAACAATCTGACGTTTCAAATGTTGTAATGCCTTAGTGAGTCAATGTAGATGGGAGCAATGGCAGTAAAGAATGATCATCCAGTTACCCAGGGTGAGTCAACAATGGGAAACAATATACATACACTTATGCAGACTCTGCACTGAAAAGGATCCTAAGGTAGACATTCATGGGACATTTGGACTGATCATGCTATTGCATTATAAACATAGTAACTGGCCCCATGTTTATAGTTAAGGACAAAAAAAGGGTCACTTTAATTTCTGGTATTTCGATTACTTTTCCTCTCCCACTCTAAAACAAAGTTTGGCTTTACGTTTAGTGTCTTTTCACAAGGCCTACATAAAGCCCACTGTGAATGTATCAAATATTCCCGAACAACTGTAGGGCTTCATGATGGCTTCATGATAAAGCACATGTTTTGTGAATAAATTAAACCATGCATGAGAAAACACGCTCCATCAATCTATGTCATCTATAAAGCATGTAAGGAATTAACTATGCCATTCTATGCCATTAACTGTACATTCTTTCAATATAAGCGCAACAGAGGGTGGGCAGTGGTCAAAGGGGTTTATTTTGCTTATACCACTACACAACTACCCACCACAAATAAATACTAAAATCTAAATTAAACTGATCAATTTTAATGAAACAACTCTCAAGTAAAAATGATTGATGTATTTTAAACTAGAGCAGTCAAGACCCCATGACTTTCATGCTGTGAAGCAGATAAAAATGAGCACTTCCAGGGTTCACCTTCAATAACACAAGGCCATACTGATATATCTGTCAGTGTGAGCAGAAAAAGGAAAAACGCACTGATGATGAGCTGTCCCTATCACTCAGCGGCACACCTGTGACAACTCCTGTCACACATCCTGATGAGTGACACTCTTTAGCTTCTGAATCTGGTCAAAAGCCAGAGATGAAGATGGCAAAGCTCAGTTTCACAGCTGGTTGCCAAGGCGACCTGAGAGCCTTATCGTACCTAAGCAGTTGTATTCTGATGAACCTTTTCAAGCTTTGAGGGTAGTAGTCTTTATTATTACTCATGGTATCTGTATTGCTAGTTTCCTCAATATATTGTGTTCCCTTCAAGCCCTGTCTTTTTATTATTATTATTATGGGGGTTTTTTTTACTTAGAAAGAAAAACTGTTATCGCTGTGTGTTATTGGTTCTTATTCTTATTATAGCTTCTTTAATCATAATAATCCTTAGGAAAGGACATGCATGCTTGTCCGTAGCTGGCACTCACAACATCTCAAAGACTAAACAATGCAGCTTGAAAAGTAAATGTAGTGCTAGAGTTTATCTTCATCCTACAATAACTGAGACAAGGACTTTTCATGGAGCAAATTTCAATTCTCTGGCATGTATAAGAACTAGCCAATGAACATTTTTGCTAGACAACATACCTGCTATGGGATGCAGGGATGGACCGTTTTGCCCATCTAGGCCCGTCATGTCTTAATCTAAAGGGTATCTAGTACTGCATCTAGCTTGGACTTGAATAGCCCAAGTGTTTCTGCCTTTACTACCTGACCTGGCAAGCTGTTCCAGGCATTAAAAACACTCAATTGAAAACACTTGTGTAAAGAAAACCTTCCTAATATCTGTGTAGAATTTGCCTTTAACTCATTTCCACCTGTGGAAAACTTATCTTAAAAATCTTTGGTAGTTCGCTTTGTTAATCCCTTTTAGGAATTTAAAAGCTTCCATCAAATCCTATGTCTCCATTTGCTAAGCTTAAATAGATTGAGTGCCTTAAGTCTATCCTCAAAACTTTTACCTTTCATACCAGATACCAATTTAATTGCCCTTTTTTGAACTTCTATATCTTTCTTGTAATGTGGTGCCCAGAACTGCCAACAGTACTCTAAGTGAGGTCTGACAAAGGCATTATATAACATTAATATAACCTCCTTTGGTTTATACTCAACACTCTTTGCTATGTATCCCAGCATCCTGTTGGCCTTTTTCCACAGCTGTAACACACTGCATAGATGCAGATAGACTTTGGTCAACTACAATTCCTAAGTCTTTTTCTAATTGAACACCTACTAATTTTTCTCCTCTCACAAAATACTCCAGTCTAATGTTTTTATTGTTTAGCAATATTGAATGTCATCTGCCATGTTTATGCCCATTCTTGGATTTTGTTTAAAACATCTTGGATTACTTTAGTCGATTCCAAACTGTTTGCTAAACCCCCAAGTTTCGTATCATCTGCAAATTTAACTATTTTGCTATTAACGTCCCTATCAAGATCATTTATGTAAATAAGGAAGAGCACAAATCACTGTGGGACTCCACTGCCAACAGCACCTACAGGTAGGTCAGATACAGCCCCACCTACTGTTACTCTTTGTATTCGCCCTTGCAGCCAATTATGAACCCACTCTGAAACAACTCCTGAAATTCCTACGGAATTAATTTGAACAATGAGCCTCTCATGTGGCACCTTGTCAAATGCTTTCAAATATAAAGTCCAAATATATAATATCATAAGCCATGTTGAGAAAACCATGTTGGCTCAACATTATTTT
The DNA here is from genome assembly GCA_029706075.1 of Aldrovandia affinis. Lineage (NCBI taxonomy): Eukaryota > Metazoa > Chordata > Actinopteri > Notacanthiformes > Halosauridae > Aldrovandia > Aldrovandia affinis. The sequence goes on from JAINUG010000001.1 coordinate 10,252,843, forward strand.
TTGAATGATTAGTCCATAATAATTAGTGGTGGGACTCTTAAAAAAAAGTCCAGGAGGTTCGCATTTTAGGCATGACCATTTTCAATTCCCTTGAATCAATGAAAACCATGTTTGGCTCTCTTGTTTATTTTTAAAATACTATTTTATTTTTTAAGAATGATTCCAAGTTCTTGTCCATAATAATACATTTCAGTATTTCCAGTCCAGTGAGCCAAGTTAAACTGACAGGCCTATAGTTTCCTGGACTAACGTTAGCCTGATCCGCGTTAGCTCTGGTCCCCCATGTTTCTTATCTATTGGAATTATACATTTTTTACGCGTTATTTTTCTGCTTCTAGTCATCTAATAATAATTTCTCCAGTGTTTATGGATTGCATAAAAATATCTGTCAATGGCTTGTATATAAGCTCAAGTTCTTTGAGTACTCTGGGATATGTGCCATCAGGGCCTGCTGCCTAATTTGGCTTACGTTTTTGTAATTTTGCTAGTACTTCTACATCCCTTACCTCAAAGTCCTCCAAAACATTCTGTACATTGGCTATACATTTAGGCATATGTATAACCTCTTCTCTGGTAAAGCTCTCAACAAAGTAACTGTTTAGTGTGTTAGCAATATCCTTATTATTATAAATATTAATTAATGCACTTAACCTCATCATTAGCTTTCCGTTTTCTACTACAATATTGAAAAAACTTCTTAGGATTACTTTTTGCATCTTGGGAAATTTTAATTTCAAACTCCCATTTAGTTGCTGTTATTTCTTTTTTTAGCTTTAGCCTGCATATTTCAATAATGTACCTTGTTTCTCTCTGAGTTTTCATTTTTATATACGCTGTACAGTCACTTTTTATCCTATTTTTCCTTACTTTTGGGATGAATTTACACTGTATATCTACAATAACCCTTTTAAATTTAGTTAAACTTTCACTCACAGTTCTGCAATCTAGAAGTTTTACCCAATCTATATTACTTCAATTCTCTCTCATTTTATTAAAGTCAGCGCATCTGAAGTTAAAAATTCTAGAGTTAGACGAGGCCATCTTAACTTCTCTGTGCTGCAAATTCTGTCAGGATTATTACACAAACCAGATCCAGTATTGATTTCCCTATCTTAGGGTGAGTAACAGACTGTACCAAAAAGCAGTCATTAACCACATCTAAAAACTCTTCGCATTTACCCTGACCTGACACTACTTCCCAATTAATAGGGGGGTAATTGAAGTCGCCCATTATTAACGTCTCTCCTTCCACACAGGCTTGTTTTATGTTACCATAGAGCATAGTATTTATGGTTGTGTCCACATTTTATTGTAGTCTAATCCACAGGCGAACCGGTGCTGTTGCATACAGCTAATTAAATAAATGAGTCAGGGTAATTACTGGAAACAAAACCTGCATGCATGCCGGCCCTCCAGGAATGAATCTAAAGTCTTTACGTTCACCTACATAAACCTGAGGCTGTCTTTGGATTGTGACATTGACAACAGAGCATGAATTCTCATCTCATTCTGTTCACAAACACATTTCCCAAACTGTCATATTGATTAAGCAGTGTATATGATGTGAGAAGGATCTTCTTCATCTTTGACACTTTGTATGGGAATGGGATTATTTTGGAACATATTTTTGCATTCCACTAAAAAGTCAATTACCACATTTGATATTTGTACACAGAGTGTATTTCACTCCTTACCATTGCTTTAAAACGAACATTTGTCATAGGTGCTCCCAGGGTACGATGGGTACCTTCATGCATATGGGTCAATGACAAATAAGGCCTCTAAAAAGTTATTTAAAAAAAGTTTGTTCAAAATAGATAAAATGCATATTTTTTTATCTGTGACAATGTGCTTAAACAAGCCTCATTTGTTCAATAACATTTCAATGTGTTTAAATTCATTTTTTGACTGTATTTTTAACTTGACTGACCAAAAAATTTCAGGTGGCGCAACCAAATATTTGTAAAATTATTTATATTTTCCTATTATTTATTTGAAGTGAAATCTTGGTCAAGTATCTATTAGAGTGTCTATAGTGCCTTACAGATTTGTTTTTTGGGGGTTGATTATTATATTAACAATAATTTATGATTACTGCATTCTAAGGGTCAGTTATTTAGTATTTTTAAACTTACAGGTTGCGCCACCTGACTTTTGCAAACTGATTTCAAATTAAACAGGCTTCTACTTGGACACCTGCATTAGCTTTGACCTATGCTAGCAATAGTATACAAATCATTTTAAAACAGAATAAGTAGTTTTATGATAAAATAAAATTTTCCTAGTTTTACATTGGTTGTACCACCTGACATGGAAAGTGTACCATCCTACCTATGAGGTGAACGTAGCTATTTTTATCAATATTTTTTTGTATTTCTGAGTTTTTCTCCCAATTTAGTAGCTATTTTATTTTCCCCACCCTCAACCTTTTCAGTCAGCCATGGATGTCATTAAGATAGGGTCCTCTGGATGATGCAACATCTGGCTGATGCAATAGCCTCTTGACATTTTTTCAAAATAAAACTCCCATGTGATGCAACATCTGGCTTGTACCACCCTGTCTTTTGAAAAGCACAAATTGCCAGACAAAAGTTCCTCAATTATCTCAATAGCTTTAAAACTATTGTTATTTGTAAAATTGTGTTTATTTGAAAGGTTTCAAACATAAAATCATGCCACAGTATTTTATATTGAATTTATTATTATTAAAATACCACTTTTTACAGTTTTCTTAATCTGTTCCTTTGCTCGGACGGTTGCGCCACCTGACATTTTGGGGTTTGAGATGCCAAAACACAAAGTAATATATATTATTTGAATGTACTGAAAATGTATTCAAACTAAACATGTTTTATATAATAAAATCATATATGACTTGAATTGATTAATTTATTTTTAAATGGAAATAATGAACTCGGACACAAAAATATGCATGTCATGTCATTGACCCATATTCTTGGTTTTATTGTTTTGTTTGGTTTTTGTTTATGTTTATTTTGGAGAGGCCAAATGGTGCTACCTTGAATTCCTGGTCAGGAGCTGTGCACTTTGACATCGACTTTCAAGTGTTGGTTAGCAATAATGATTTTGTTCTGATTAACATCCACTTATCAAAACATCTCAGTTACAAACTCTGTGATGTTTTACCATCTCTTTACCAGTAGGGGCAGTGTGGTTTCAATTGTACCTAAGGTACAAAGAGTATAAAGATCAACATAGGAGTAGTAAGTTCTTACAAATTTGTTATATTTTCTCAATGAAGAGGAATATCTATCGGCACTGGACTGAACAGTGCACAGGAGAGAGATATGGGCTTTGGGTTAGGATGTGAACAGTGTGAATGGACTTATACCACAATACATACTTAAATAAACCTTTAATTTCTTTCTATTGCATTTCCCTTTCATTTCATAATCAATCCTTTTGCAATGAGGAGACAACATGAATATTACTGTATCCCTAGAGCGCAGTGAACAATGTCTGGAAATAAGTGTCAAAAGATCTTTAGATTCCCAACATTGGATGCATTTCATATTTCTGATACCTCACAGCTGAATGACCCCAAGCCACATACAAAAACATATTGAAAGGGCAGAGGATGCAGTCCCGGGGTTCTGTCTATGGGAAATTGCACCAGGAAATGTGAACAAAATGATCAATTCAATTTGTACTACTAGTTTTTACTCATTTGACTAGTTTTGTCAACCCAAAGCTATATCAAATGTGAATGTAAAAAACTTAATTTAAGAATTAACAAGAATGAGTTGTGAGAGAGGCTCACAAACTGTGCATGAAGTTCAATCAATCAGCTTACAATTCACAAGTCTGAGCAAACACTTTGTGCAAATCCCTACTGATGCAGGTTCACCCCAACCCACCCCAATCAATGTCTCTTAAATAAAAATGCCAAGCCTATTCTTCCTCAATGGGACGTGAGCTCAATTTAAAAAAATATAAAATGAATTGTAAAATAAATATTTCCCACGGAGCGTGCATTTTTAATATCCAGGTGTCACTTCATTCTCCTTGGGTCCAAATGTGGCCCAAAGGCCTCCAGTCCAGCCTTTAATCACCTTTCTCACACACGGCGAATAGATACAGCCATGAAGCAAAGATACAAAAGATTGGATTTGATCTCTTTTTGTCACCACGTGAAGACAGAAGCCACACATTTAGAATGCATAGTTGGTGTCCCTGGGCTTCTCGAATGGCATGTGAAGCTAAAGCAGGAGTTCTGGGCAATGATGCAACCCATGGTCCAAATCCTCACCTTACCAGTGCCACCAGTGGGACTTCTGCAGGGCGATGCATAATTGGACACAGCGCCACCATTGGAGGGAGTGTTTTTTTTAGTCGGCAGGATACTCCCCACCTCATTGTTCATTGACGGCCACTCTGGTTGATCTGGTGCCTGCAATCTGCAGTCCAATCCTTCAGTGTAACGATTGCGCGGCTGATGTACTGCAGAGTGAGAGAAAAAAGCAACAGCTGGCCGCACGCGTTTTTGTGTGACATGCATGCTAGTCTGCATTCTAGTCTCCCAAGCTGACTGAGGATGTTTCAGCAATGTGACAGGCCTACAAATATGAAATTTGGGGAATTCAAAATTGGATGACAATTGAAAAGAGGGTATTAAAAGTTGCTAAAATGAATAAATAAGGGGGGGCTTTATTCAAACAAAAACAGTTATTGCCCTGAAGGCCCTTCTTTTTATTGAGATAGAAGGGTTAGGATCAATAATAAACAAATGGCCAACATCTTGAACTATTGCTGACATGACTTCTCAAATCAGATTTCATGTTTGTGGAGATGGTGAACAATTGACACCAGTGCTTCTGTGAATTTCCAATAAAAAAATAAAAAAGTTGTTCCAGATTTTTCCCATTTTTCTAACCAATTTGGAAGCCAGTTATCTCCTCTATTTATTTTGAGTAGCCCTCCCCCACAAACTTGCCACCCGTATCTACGGGGCAAGCTACTCTCCGAGGCCGGCGATGATCCGCTTCCTTCGAGACGGAACTCACCTGACCTCCCTTTCTGGTGACACCCTTACACAGCGAGTTCGTGCTGACCACCCTCCCCCTCCCTCAGGAGCGGACAGCCAAATGCCACCCCCGATTGGGGCTAACGGCCAGGGCTGGTCTGGCAGAGACGGGTTTCGAACCGCATCCCTGAAAGGCAGCTCACACTCGTACAGGACCAGCCAAATACGGGTGCGTTAGACCGCTACGCTATCCACCAGGCCCGTGAATTTCCCATTTTTTATGGCTTTTGCTGAATGCTAGCTCTCACTTAAAACTGAGTTTTTAGCATTTAATATATAAGAGGCATATATATGGGCCATACAATTTCTTAGATATTCCCTTAATCCTTCAGTAGTTGGCTGTCTGAGTGATGTTTTTATACCAACCTAACAAAATAGCAGAAGGCAGTCATGAAACTGTGCAGTGAAAATCTGAATTTTTAACGATGCCGCATACTCATTAATCAAAAGTGGACGTGGTGCATTTGACTGCTCTGGTTGTCAAGAGATATAATGTGTCAGGGCTCATTTGGAGTCCACAGGCTCTATTAAAATGAACTGACATCTGGATATCAAAATGATAATATCCAGCTGGGTGCCCTGCATTTTTATAACACAAAAAAAGTGACACTCCATGTAATAAAAGGTAAGGAGCTAACTGTGATAGTCAAAATGTCATTTTGTTAAAGCATCTGGGACCTGCCTGCTGAGTGATTGAAACACATAAACCGTAACTAGAGAAGCGTTCATTATGCTCCCTCTCCATTAGGTTGAGATCGTTCAGTACAGGCACTTCACCAAAGATTGGAACTCACACAGGCTAAAGAGATCTGGCTGCTACAGTTCATTATGTACCATTTTGCAGAGAGAAGATTTATTTCTATAAGAGCTATATGGACATATACACAAGCCACGGGCATTCAGAAGATAAAGACCACACCATAATCCAAATCCACAGGGGTAAATGTTCTACATTCAATTAAAATAGTTTTTAAAAATCCAACCTGATTTTTGCCCCAAGCGTCCTTGTTCACAAAGTGTAATACTTTAAAGAACCAATGCACTTTGATTAATAAAACAAACTTTAATAAAACAAAGTAAATGGGCTCATCTGTCATATCAATATCGAGATAGCCAACAACATCTGCTACTGTGGTCCTTCTGATTTAAGGTAGCATTGGACAAACCAACCAAATCAGGAAAATTGTTGTACTGTATATATATATATATATATATACGTTTATAATCAAAAGTTAAATTACTGGGCTGCTTGCTCATAAACATAATTTTAGAGAAAGCGCAGATTCACTTCTTAAAATTTCAGATAGTATTTGAAAAATAACTATTTGCTCTGGCATGACCCGTCAATGTCAGTGCACAAGGGGGAGGACTGGAGGCCTTGGGTGGTGTAATGGTGAAAGTACTCGCTTGGAGTGCAGGTTGCCTACTGCAGCTGAGGTACAATCCCTGGCTGCACCAGCTTGACTGTGACCGGGAGCCCCGTTCGGGGTGGGGGCGGCGATTGGTTGTCCACCCTAGGGGGAGGGAGAGAGCTTCTGCAGGCTGCCAGTAGGTGTGACATAACAGGTGGCTCGGGGACACCTGATCGCCCAGAGGCGGGTCCCTGGTGGGTGATGGGGTGGGAGTTTCCCTCCCTTTGGTGGGTCTATGGCTAGTTGTACGTCACCCTGTAGGGCTCCCAACCACTGTCAGCACGGCCACAGTCAGTTACAGTCACAGGATGCATCAGCACACTGCGCACAGAGGCCTTACCTGAATGTGTCATTCAGGAGTATTCCTCCCCCAAAACATATTATTATTTTATAGCACTACAAAATAACATTCACTTTACAGGTGCCATCAATGTTTCATACGGTGGTCACAATACGAACAACGCAGAAGTAAATGTATCAGCACATACATTATTGTGCAGGATTGTCCAGCCCGCACAAGGCACCATTCCCTGAAGCAGCAAAAAGGCAGAGTGAAGGACCTCATCCAGAACCTCAGCCAGAAAACCCATTAATCATTCAGCCAAAGAGCTTCTAAATTTACAAAAAAGCAGCCAACAAACTATGCCTTAACAATGCAGTTGGCAAACTATATTGGAAAAGGGCCAAACAAATCAATTTCAAATTTGCTAATTCAATATCAGAGGCATAGAGAGCAATTGCTAATGCAGTCAAAGATAATGTAACTTGACAGTAGCAGTAAATGTATTAAGCACTGCTTTACAACAGTCAAATGTGCCTTGAGATGAATGTGAACATTCCCAACAACTCCACAAAAGACAAAATGCCTGATGAAATTAAAAAAACAAGGAATCCTGAAGTACAAAAGGAAAGAGTACAGACAAACATGAGGGGAACAAAATGAGCCTTAAGTTATGAAAAGTGTAACTGAACTTTAATTAATTAGTAATGTTGACTTTTATTGAGTTACATAATATATTTATATATTTATATATAGTTATATTTAACAGAAAATTATAGCAGCAGGTTTTTTCTGTTTCTGCTTGAATTTGTCTTGATATGGCTACATGCTGACATACACTCCACTTGCTTGCTTGACTCATTGAATCTTATGGAATTATTCAAACTTCCCTAACAACTTGTAATTTTACCATTTAGCTTGCAGACAGAAGATATATGTTGTCTGAGAGAGTTGTACATTTTAAAAGCTTACATGATGTTCTGCCAAGGTAACTAAACAAAAATAAATGTTGACCCTCTATAGCAATGGCGGCCCTGTCAACGCTCATCACGCAGAATGGCTCGGGAGCCCCTGCCAATGTTTTTGAAAGTTATTAAAATTAAGAAACACATTTAAAAATTAGCTTGATGCCCACAACCCCCTTCCCATCTCTATAAATAATTTAATTTATTTTCACCAATAAAACTCTCAGATTGGTAAAATGTACACAGCGACAACGGCAATACCATGCGTATCGGTCTGCTACCTGTTTGCACCTGTTGATTGTCTGTGTCAATTGAGATGCTACAAAATCGAGGGGGTTCCAATCAGTTTTGCCTGATTGGGGGTTTTACTCCAAACCTATGGGTTGGTGAAAAATCCATGGGGGAAATTTCATTATAAATGTGTATGGAAATCAAATGAAGATAGGGGGTTTTAAAAGGAGGTATATATATATATAAGGTATAGGAGGGATAGGAGCTAGATAAATACATTATTAGCTAGTCTGAAGAAGTGGAGTGAAGGAACAAAGTCATATCAAAATTAAAGTTTTAATCATATTCCGTAAGCTCTTGGCCTGGTATATTTGCCTGAAGTAACAAACTATACACACTGGTTAAGTAACATATGAGCTTTTAGCATGTTGTCAGGAGCTTTCTACAGCTGTCTACCTAGCTAGCTATCAAGAAAACAACTGCTAGCAAGTTAACTATGCAACTTATTCTTGTTAGCTAGAGAAGAAGCCAATCAGTTTGCAGTGTCAATGACATTATCAAATAGATTTTCAATCACATTGCAAAGACTAGTTGGTTCACTAACTATTAAGCTTTTAATCATTATGGTTATTTAATTTATTAGACTATGTCTTCCCTGTTTTAATGAAACAGGCCAGACATAGGCTAATAAGGCTTATTTAGTTATTGAACATAGAGAGTATATTGTTCACTCACTATACTATCCCCATTGTAATTCCACTCTCACCTACTGCCAGCAATTGGCACAAGGGTATGCTACTCACATAGGAAAGCATTGCATTTGACCTTGTTTTATCGCCACCTCACCTATTGCCATTTTTTCCCCCTTGGTTTCTAACTGGTCATATAAAGAGGGAGCACTGCAGATACAGTTGCACTATTGTATTGTTTTACTTTTCTATACCGAGATGAGGTTGGAAAAAGATAATTTTAAAATAACCATATTCAAAATCTAAAAAGTACAGTAACTCAATTATTTTGTCTGTATTATTTTAGGTTTTTATGCCACCATTATTACATAGCGTAACTATTCTCTACTCTGACATGTTAGAAAAAGAATTAATTTGTTCTGACTTAATTTTTTATACTGTTTAAGTAATATTAATTCAATGGCTATTTTATTATCTTGTCTTAATTTGTGTTGGATGACTGTAGAAATGCATTACTTAAACATAATTATTTTCTTTGTTCATTTTGTTTTGTTCATTACATTTCCTGTAATGTGATGGTTTGCCACTTTATCTTTAAAAAACTATGAATTTTGAAATAAACAGTACTTTCTATGCGCATACAATTGTTGTGCTGATTTACAGTAAGAGTACACCTCTGACCTGTTGCACCCCTCATTCGAAACCAACCCCCCCGCCACACACACACACACACAAGGGCCCATAAGCAATCTGCACTTGGGATTCCCAAAAGGGTAGAGCTGGCACTGCTCTACAGATTTCGTTTTTTTAAAATCTATCTATTAACTTCAATACACAATGAACAAAAGGTGACTTCAATAAGAAAATCTAAAATGAAGTCATTTTCCATAATCATAGAGGGGCACTACTCATTAAATTCTGAAATGTCTGATATATCCCTGGGCATGTTAATGTTAATGCAAGCAGCAATGATTGAGAGCAAAGCATCACTGCACATTTTATTTGTAATATAGGGCTAGTTTCCCATTCCTTTCTTTCCCAGGGTGCTCATGTTGTTTGTGCCTTTGATTCATAGAGAAATTAGTGTTGACTCCGGATACAAGCGTTTGGAAAGGGAAGTTAGTTTGCCAAAAAAATCGTGCAGTTGGTGCTACTCTTTTTCAGTAGCATTGACCAGCATTGAGCTGTCTTAAGTCTCCTATTGTTTCTCATTTCACCCTATAATTGGCTCTTTTGATCAAGGTTTCCTGATTCCAATTAAGGATCCAACTACACAGAGTAACACACTGTAATTGTTGCTTTTTCTGGAAATAAAAGTCCATAGGCATTAATAGCACAGATAATAGCCTGATGTCACAGTCCCACAATCATTTGGCACACTAAACAAAAAATCCATAAGTTTTTCCATGAAATGTATGAAATGCATAAGCTGTCTTCAGCTGTCAGAAGCCTTCAAATATACTCATTTCTCTTTTGTGCCCAAAAGCCCTATTATTATTTTATATGTTCAATTATTACAGAGAGTTTTCTTATAGTCTAGTCGCACAAAGAATTTGTTAGCTATCGTCACGTTCATTAGATAAGTCACACTGCCTGATTTATCTCACTGCTATAATTTGGCTTACATTCATCTAATAGATACCTCACTTGAAAGAAAATAGAATAAAGACGGCAATGGACGATTCCTTACAATAAAGCCCTAGAGTAAGATCCCCACCATTCCAGAGTCCACCCTCCTGCTGTGCTGGGGAATTTGGATTAAGGTCAGAGATGTGGATCAAATAACCCTACATTATAGAAAGTCTAATACATTTAGTTTTTCCCTTTAAGATTTAGATTAATCTTGTAGATATTGGTATTCTGGTATTACATTAGGGATGGTCTTTTTATTTTACCCACAATAGTGTCACAGTGCAATATATATGTAGTGGATATGGTAAAATACAACATGCAGGTAACTGCCAAAATAAAGGTAACACTTGAGTAAATGAGGGATCCTACAAACTGCGTCTGTCAGGGAGCGCCACAGCTGGTACCAGCGGATAGGCCTAGCCCTCCCCTTTACACCAAAATTATTTATTTACTTTATATCTACCATCCTATCAATGTCATTGATTAGTGTGAGTATTATCTGTCTTATTTATCCTTGTTTTTTTCTCCTTATGGATTGGATATTGGATCACTGTAATTATTTGTTCATCATAGCTTCAATCTCAGTTTATTTCCATAACTTCAATCTCAGCTTGATGGTTGGGTTGGCATTGGAACTCCAATGTAATTGTAATTGTATTTGGGTGTTATAGTTAGATGAGACCAAAATGTATGCACACCAGCAGTGGGTTTGGCCACAGAAGGAGGATGCTTATTTGAAAATAACCCATACCTATGGTGAAATATGGTGGTGGATCTTTGATGTTATGGGGATCTACTGGTCCTTATATTATAAACTCCAGCAAGTACAAAGAAATGTTGGCCAAAAACCTGGTTCCCTCTGCCAGGAAATGGAAAATTGGCTGCAAATTGATCTTTCAGTAAGACAATGATCCCAGGCATGCCCCAGATGAAAATTATAGCCATACCAAAGCTGTTTTACATCTTAAATATGTTCCAATATATTCGATATTTTTCCATATCTGTTCCAAAAGCTTTAAAAAAAAAAATCATTGGTTTCAGATTTTTTATCCTTATTTAGTGACCATTTATACCCTCCATTTATTTAGATTCGCCTCCCCCACGAACTCACCGCTGATCTCTATGGGGCTAATTCCTCCGAGACGGAACTTGCACACCTACTTTCTGGAGACACCCTTCGTGCTTCTCAGTGAACTCGTGCCGGCTCACCCTCCCCCATCCCCCTGGGACAGCCAAACGGCACCCCCAATCGGGGCTCTCGGGCAGGGCTGGTCTGGCACAGATGGGTTTCGAACCGCATCCCTGATAGGCAGCCACACTCGGACCAGCAAAGATATGGTGAGTAAGACCGCTACGCTATCCCTAGCAATTTCTGATACTTTAAAAAGCGTGAGTACCGAGCACGCTGCATCTCCTGACCACATCCCAACCCCCCACCCAGGACCGCCACCTTCAGCTGCCTTCACTATCTACCGGTCCACATACTGTGTACAGCATGACTTTGTTCCCAATGTAGTTTATGTAGTGGTGTTTGGAACTGCTTTACACTGCACTGTGCTTATCGGCTGATTTGCTGTGCACACCTATCCTTCACCACACATGTCACTCTGCTATAAACATCAAAGACATCTGACATCAAAGAAACCACTGACTTCAGCAGCATATCAAAGGTCCTACAGACTCAGGCACTACACACATTCTGTCAGGGCTAGAATCATCCTTGAAATGCAACAAGATCTGACATATGATCCCTCTTTTAATGTCCAAAATCTGAAAATGCACACGCCCTAACCATAATTCCAGTATTTGAAATCAGGCATGAATTGAACAGACCTTTTTATGTTGGTTGTGTGTTTTGGCTGGCTGAGATTACAATGGGATCGTGCCGGCTGCAGCATGCCAATGATTTCCCCTCATTGACTGCTCAGAAGCAATGACGTGTGATGGAGAAGCACTGACCCGTGTAAGTGTTGGGTTGAACTCAATGCGTTTGAGACTACTCAAGAGCTAAATTAAAACTGGCATTTTGTTGCAAGGCTTTTTTTAAATCCTGTGCACAATTGCAGACACCTAAAGGCCAAATCTCATTTTTAAATGATAGAGGGTTGGGTACATGATAGAACACATTGGGTTGTGCTGCAACTTTTCATGCCACTCCAATTAAGGAAATCAGAACAAGAGAGTACACAGAGTTGCCCAGCGCTTTCTTGGGTCATTGCTTTCACCAGACAAGTTATCTTCTTTGATGTATCCTCACCTCGAGACTGTCTGTATACATGGTATTGGGAGATTGTGTATTCTCTCATGTTTAATCATATTAACTAAGCTGACTTGCTATTGTTATTTTTACTGCCATTTTTGCCCAGGAACTATAACTTTCAGCTTCCATTTTGTCAATAGTGCTTTCAGTTTTGTTTAGCAAAATCCAGTAAAGTTTCTGAGAACATCAACATAATTTCAGCATAAAAGGAAGGAAAGTGCAAAAGTAAGTATACGGGGGACTCAGTACTACTGCATCAATATGACTGTAAAGCTTTGGGTTTGGTATAATTCGGCATAAAGGGAATGTTCACCCAAAATTCCAATGTACATTTTTTTCAACAACCCACAATATGTATGAAAACGAATCATTAGATACACCATATGACATTTCGAGATATTGTACTAACAAGTTTAAGTGGCTTAATTAAAGAAGAAGCACATCCTCACTACCCTTCATGTCAGCAAAGAGATAGGTATGTGTTCTATATCTTTGTCTTCTCTGCAGCAAGTTTTGCAGTGCAGTGCAGTGTGGTCTCATGGCTGAACAGAAAGAGAAAAAAATGTATAGTTGTTGTCCGGACATGAATAGTTTGAATCTGGGCTACATCATTATATAACTATAACTATGACAACAGTGGCAGGACATAACTAAATGGCATATATTATATTAAAATGATTGTCTTCATCACGCTGGGGTAGGGTGGGCTGCCCAGGATTCCTTGGGTTACTAATGCATAAGCCATGCCCCCTCCTCCAACTCCAATTAAGGATATCAGAATAAGAGAGTACACAGAGTTTCCCAGCGCTTTCTTGGGTCATTGCTTTCACCAGACAAGTTATCAACAGCAGTGCTGAGGCTGCACTTTCCAACATATCATCATGGAAAGTAACTTGGAAAGTGATGATACTCTTCATTGGAATCTAATGGCAAAGATATATTGAGCGCTAAAAACTATACGGCACTTTTTTTTTTAGCTTTCTCCCTATTTAAGGATGGCTCATAATATTTGTAGGCCCATCCCTGTAATGGCATCCATAAATTCGGGAGACATGCAGAAAAGCATGTGTGGTCTGAAGTGTGAGTCAGCCACCGCTTCTTCTTACTTTGCAGTTGGCCAGCTACTGTGTGCCAATGACTAACCATTTAGCTGCACATACCACCCAGGAGACCCAGTCTCTAAATATTAAATCCAGGAACAATTTTACCCAGACAACGTGCAGACAAGTGCAGACAGCATTCCTCTAATGGATGACCTGTGAAAAAAAGCTAGGCTAAAATTAAACACAAAAAAACTAAAATAGAAGAATTTAATGAGCCTTGTGTGAATCCCCGACCAGCCTTTAGGTTTTTCCCTGACAGAAAATAAGTTAAAAACTGTATTAAAAGCAGTTATGTATGTGCTCATCATTAATCAAGTGACAAGAGAATGGAAATAATAACTATTTCACTTTTTACTTTGTTTGAAATAATATTATTTTTGAGATTGGGTTCATCTGGGGGTAGATTTTGTCAAATGAAGAAGAAAGAAAGCTTTGCCAGCAATACTCTAAATATTTTCATGGTGTTTTATTGGCAACGTCCTCTAAATGTACCAGTGCAGATGTATTCCAGCAAGCAGCCATAAAAATGGTAATGCATCTCTGAACTGAATCAACATTAAGCTTGCATGAGTCTGCAGGCTCCATAATGATTTCTGCCATGTTAAATTTAGACATAATTGTAGACACACAGGGATTCACAAATGTTTAAAAGCTGACCAGATACTACATGCAGAAATTAACTGCAGTTTTCTGGCTGCAGTTGATTTTTCCTGTGCAGTTTGCAGTTGACATTTTTCCTGTGGGTAATATTTGTCTCATTTGAAAAATAATTGAATAAACATATATTTGTTGTTTGTTAAATGCTGGGCCAACTGCTATTCACCACCATAATCTGTGCTTCATTTGAAAAATAATTTTGAATAAACATACTCCTACATTAGAATGCCCTTCCAGTGGTCTGTTAAAATGAGCCTCAAGGACTATTTGTGTTGTTTTCTCTGTAACAATTTTCCAGGAGTTCATTCACCACCATAATGGCTCCAATGGCTTTTTGATTCATTTGAAAATGCAATTGTAATACAATAATCCTATTTTGATTGATTGATTAATATTTAGTCAATGTAGACAATTTTGTTTTGCAATATTTACAGACCTTTGTATCAGTTAACATATGATATGTTATTAACATGTGTTTTTAAATTCCTAAAAGGGATTAACAAAGTGAAATGCCAAAGATTTTTTTTAGATAAGTGGGGTCAGCAGAATAAAAATTCTCCACCTCAAAACTGGATTTTGTCCTGCTGTTGAATGCACCATTCTGTACGGTTTTCCAGCTAATGCTGAAATGTTCACCTAAACGGTAAGCTTTGACATTAAAATTGAGACACTGCTGTACTATATGGGAAATTATATGGCCACACTAAAATACAGGGGTATTTATATATTGGATGCGCCACCATTTTTGTCACATTTAGAATGCCAGTGGTACCATGTTCTCATGTCACTCCTATGCCACCAATGCCCATGCTGGGAGTATTATAGCTTACGTGTGTACACTTTTTCACCTGCGAGTCACACTAAAAGCCACACAGGGCTTTCAGCATTCCCGTGGGCATTTTATCTTCTTTGTGGCAATCATTTAATAGATTTAGCCATAATTACTGCTTATTTTTACCAGGGATTGAGTATCCACAGTGAGAGGCGCAAAGTACAATACTACCATAGAGGACACCAAGGTCATGACCTTTGTATTTTATTTTATTTGACTGTATTTGCGCATTGTTTAAAATTAATGCAATTAGAAAAATCTATAAAAATAAGTTATGGCATGTTGATGGTCCCTCACAAAAGGATGTCAACAAACATATGCGTCACGTCACACAGGACTCACCCCCATCCATCTAGCTAAAATGGTTTGATTTCTATGAAATCCTATTTACTGTTCATAGCCACATAAAGAGGCAGACATTGTGATTTCAATAAATGCTTAAGATTTAGTCAAACTGTATCATATGACCTTTCATTGAACTAGGTAGTACTACAGAGCTTGAGTGAGAGAAAAAAGGAGTTCTTGCTGTAACGCAGGAATCCATCCCCTCCCTTACTTTAATGAATGTGTTGCATTAAATGGTACAACAAATGTTGTAACATTTAACATTTGACTTCACCTTTCAGTAGAGATTAATTAAGTGGTGTACTATGAAATCCAGGGCTGAAAAGCTTATTTAATAACCCCACCCGATGTGTGCACACTGTAATTTGAAAAATATGTAGTTGCAAGATATTTAGACCATCCCTATTGAATAGCCTGGATTCACTGTTGATCTCAGCAGTCTGGATTGACATGCTCCACAGGTCAGCTCCCTGATGCATATGAGCTTAAGTGTAGGTGTATGTCTTACAAGTCCATGTAATTTTTCTTGACATGTGGTTTGAGCAATTTCTCTGCCCTGTGGGTTATGCTCTGGGATTGGTCACTTACAATCCCAGAGCTCTGCCCTGTGGCTCAGTTTATGCACTCTGGGAGGTTTGGTTCAATCCCCACTGGGGCCACATATACTGAAAAGTGCATTCACTACTGGATAAAAGCCTCTGCTAAATGGCGTATATTATTATTACAATGACTGGGCGCCTGCACAGGGGCGGGGTCTCGAGCACATGGCCTTTTTGTCTACATGTCAAAAAGTGTCCTTTATGATCAGGTTGAAAATTGCAGTGGGTGGCATGGTGGTGCAGTGGATAGCACTGTCGCAGCACAGCAAGAAGGTCCCGTGTTCTAATCCCAGCCGGGGCCTTTCTGTGTGGAGTTTGCATGTTCTCCCTGTGTCCACGTGGGTTTCCTCCGGGCACTCCGGTTTCCTCCCGCAGTCCAAAGACATGCACATTAGGCTGATTGAAGAGTCTAAATTGCCCGTAGGTATGAGTGTGTGAGTGAATGGTGTATGTGTCCTGGTGTATGTGTTCCTGCCTCTCGTCCAATGCATGCTGGGATAGGTTCCAGCGCCCCCGCAACCCTGACCAGGAATAAGCAGGTTAGATAATGAATGAATTAATTAATTAAAATTTCAGCTTGTGCCCCTGATACAATTGCATTACATTTTTGAAAAGTATAAGGTGCAAAATAAAAATGAAAGAACCCCCTTTGATGTCGAATAGTTTTTATTGGTAAAATTCCAATATGTCAATACATGCAGCAGCTGACTTGACTTGTACACACAGACACGAGAGCATGCTCACCCACAGCCCCCACCTTGCCCCTAGGGCAAGCCATTTTATCACTGAACAGATATCAGCACGATCGCATCACATTAATGTTTGTTCACATCAAGTTACCGTTTGGTTACATGACATTGCAGGTTGAAAACACAACCCCATACCTCAATTTGTCTCAAAGTAGCACTTCCACTTCACAAATCAATACTTATCCTCTATAACAACGTTTGCAATCCCCGATATCAAAAAGTAAGTTGTTTGACCAACACTATTCATTTGCATTGTCGGATGCTTCTCATGTGGTTTGCAAAACAGGTTGATATAAAAAACAAACGTTACTTAGCTGTGAAGCTTGCACATGAGGTTGTTAGCAGATAAAGGAATGCGTCATTTTATTCATGAATGGATATCAACACAAATGCATCACATTAGCGTTTGGTCACATCAAATTACTGGTTGGTTGCATGACAACGTACTAGGATGTAAGCACAACTTCTTACATTGTTGTTGACATTGCTTTATCTCAAAGCAACACTTTCTCTTCACAAATAATCACTTTCACTCTGGATAACAGCCTTCCCTGACATAAAAAAATGAGTTGTTTGACCAGCAAAATTAGTTTGCCAGATGTCAGATGCCTCTCATGTTGATTCCAAAACACCTTGATATCCAAAACTAGTGTTACTTAATTTGTGATAGTTACCCTATCGCCAGTCACTGTAGCGTAAATCTTGATAAAATTGTTTAATACAAGTATCACATATCTTCTTCTATAGCGTTATATGAGATTGGTGAACATATTAGGGGGGATTTATTGACCATACAGAATCTTTCAAGATTATTGAGATCCTTTGGTTTGAGCTTGTGGATTGGTTGATTCTTAGGTTTGCTTGGGATCATTGTCTTACTGAAAGATTCATTTGTGGCCACGTTTCAGCTTCCTGGCAGAGGGAGTCAGACTTTTGGCCAAAATGTCTTGGTACTTGCAGTCCAATACACCTCAGCATGATCTGTTTCCAGTTAAGGAGTGGTGTACAGTGCAAGAGTAGACTGCATTATTCAGACTGATATCAACTTAAAATAAAACCAGACCTCCCTGTCTTTGGAAAAAGGTTTTCTGGAATGAAATTAATTTTGCATGCCACCATATGCCAACTTTTAATACACCATCTAAAAGCCAGCATTAGTCGGTATTACCACTTACTCAGTGAAATTGTGAAACTCTCATATTTTATTTAAATCCTTTTTGATCTCTATTTTTAATGATAAATCATATAAAAATCACGACTGTAGAATGAACTTCATTTTTGTCTTCTCGCCATTGCTCATCCTACCATATCATCACCCCTATCCTGTTTTTGAGGGATGAATGTAACTAATTGAAGAATATTTTTCCAAAACTCACTCAGTCCACTTTGAGCAAACATTTTTGCATGAAAAAAATCACCTTTTAATACTTAAATCCCTAAGAATAATAGTGTAAAAGTAAAACTGCAAATATCTAACCATTTATCAGAAAAATAATACCCACCTTGAAAAATATTCTTCATCAAAACTCACCCAGTCCACTGAGTGAGTTTTGGAAAAACACTCCAGTTACAACTAGTCCTTATTTTATTTCCTTTGCAGGCATAAGAAAGATATGCATGGGTAATCAATAACCTGATTACCTGTAAAAACATTGCTGAATACTGAATTATTGCTTGATTAGGAGCAATTTGAATATCAATTAGGTTCTACTTAAGTCACAGACATGGGCATTTATGAAATTTATGAACACAGACCAATGACGCTGATGTTGTCTACACATTCGTATGGAATGAGCTGGATAAATTCTCCATTTTATGTCTGCTATTGAATTGCAATCATGCATTACACAAACATCATACTATTACATCTCTTATTATATTAACATTGTAAAAAAATCCCTGTTTAGCAAGAATTTGCCATTTTTTCATAATATACCCACAACTATGTATAAATAATGTATGGTGCTATTATTATCCACTGACATTTATTCTCAATTTACCACTTGTTAATTTGTTTGACAAGCTCTTAAATTTGCAATATATCAAGCTTCAGTCCTTAGCATTATTTATTTATTTACGGTTACAGGAGAAGGAACCTCTGGCATTTTCTGTGCCAAGCTCCTGACATGGAAGCATTTCTCCAATGACCCCCAAGCCCTCCAGCTGCTGGAATAAGGACCATGAATCAGGGATATCCTTTCCCTGGCAGACTGAACTGTATATGTCAACCTCTTTTGATAACCCACCAACTTCACCTGGAGTGCCCTTCCCAATGACTGGCATCAAAAATAAATTAAATTCCAAGATATGTAATTCTGCCATTCCTGGGAGACTCTGAGTAGCTGGTAGGATTTGTACTTTTGATTACACAGGGTTTCAGGGCCATCAATAAAGAAAATGAAGACAGTTGATTCTCTCTCATTCACCATGTGTAGGACAGACTCAAGATGCGCTCAGACAGCTGGTGGGCGGTTTATGGTGTGGATCTCTCTCAAAGAGGCACTTGAGCACACTAATGTTGTTTTTCCACTGGACAGTACGGTACGGAACGGCACAGTTACCAATCCATGCTCCCACATTTTGTCGCTTTTTCCACCGACAAGCAACCCATACCGAACCTAAGTACCCGTGCTGAATTTAGCTACTGCCCTGTTTAGGTACTACCGAGCCAAACAGGGACCTAAGGGTGGAGATAGCAATACTGCAGACCATTGATTTGTCAAGCGCAATCATCACAGAATCGTCACGCTAAATCTCAGACCGGCTGAGACACAACCGCCATGTTTTCTTTAGCTTCGCTTCGATTATTGGTAGACTATTATTCAAAGAGTATTATATAGGGTTTGGCATAATTGTCAGGTTTGCTTGATTCTACGAGTTAGGTTTTAAAATAGTATATATATACTATTTATAGATTATGCATAGAATTCATGCATAGAATTTTAAAACTCACTGTTATTTGGTTGCTACAAGCTGCTACATGATGAATTAAATTATATTCATACACATATTTTGTTTTATTTTTGTCCCTTCCATATTTGTTGCTCCTACAGATGCCTCTGCTCTTTATTGTTGTGAAACTATTTTAAAATCACATTAAGTCCTGTGTCAAAAAAAAAAAGACAAAGATTAGACAACCATAAAACCAACAATAAAATGGATATCTGTAGAATAAAGAATTAAATAATTTGATGGCACAGACATGGGAAAGATGCTTAAATTCAGTGGAACCAAAACCTCTCTAAAACCTTTTCTTGGTCCCTTTAAAAAATTCATTACTGAATAAGAAATGCATTGCCCTTTGAACTAATTAAGGCTAACAATTAATCATATACACGCTTGATGCAATGGGCCTGTGAGATATATGTGACAATATAATCCCTCTAGAGAAGAAAGGATAAATTAACTCTCTGGACTGCCAGTCTCTGTGAGCCTGCAAAAAACTCAGCATGATTTCTCAGTCCTCCTTTTTCACATGTGGGTAAACGGACTTTCCTGTCAAAAGAGAATTGGCTTCTCTCTGCTTGCCTATTTCATGGCACACTGATGGAGACATCATTTATTTAGATGCTGGAAATGTAATTGCAACACCAAATTCTATTAGCGGGTCATGCTTGGACATAGATCAGCAGGGTGGTGAACTGTAGATTACCACAGGATAGTAAACTCAATTCGGCACAGGGACTGCCACAATCCACTGATCTGACTTTCTGACTGGTGAAATGCTGCATATCGTGAGCTCTTGATTGCTCTTGAACTTGCATTCATCTGACTTTATTATTGATCCAATTACATATTCAATGGTTCAGATGGAACAAAAATGAATAGCATCTCTGGCACTTCAGTTCTATGATTGTCATGACCAGGGCCGTCTCAAGGGGTGGGTGGCGCCCGGGGCGAGTCAACCTACACGAGGCCTAGCTGTTAACGCGATGACATCATAGACTTAGCAACCATTTTTTATAATAGCCAACCCAATAGCCAAGCCAACCCAAGCCGTCATTTAAGAAATGATTATTACTATTTAAATTCATTTTTCCCCTCTCACCGTGGGGGCCGGTGAAGGGCGGGGTCTGGTCGGGATGCCCCCCCCACAAATACGGCCCTCGTTATGACATACAGGTGAAGCTAAAGCCTCACCAAAATAGTCTCTGGTAGCATTATCTACACTAAGAACGATAAGTTAGTAAAGTTGGTAAATATGGCATATAGTACCATGCATAGACGTTGTCCATCTGCTGGACACTTTAGAATGTGAGATGCACCAATATTTTTGACAATGCATAATGTTGCTGAGATCAAACTGCTTTACTTCAGTGAGGCGAGGTGTTGAGAGAAAGCTTGCATGCTTGTGGTTTTCTGTGGCTCAGTAGGTAGAGCATGGTGCTAACAATGCTTAGGTTTTGGGTTTGATTCCCATTGCGGACACATATACTGAAAAAATGTTGCTGCTTGCAATAAACAATAATCTTAAAGGGCATGACATTCTTTTCAATAGTTTTCTCTTTTTCAGAGAGAAGAATATACTGTATCCATGTTCTACAATGAGGGCGTGGTGTTAATTTTGCTTAGCAATTTGCTTTGATCTATAGAAGTAGGGCAAAAATACATTCATGTTAAATCAATCCATACCAAATCCATACCAAAGCATAAACCAATGCAGTATGAGTACAAATTTAACCGGTCTGGGGAGATTGGTTTTAAAGTGTATCTCTGATATGTGGTTGAAACATGTTGGAAGGCACACATACATGGAATTTGGATACTGTGGAAACATTAAATGTTTGTATTACTTATTTATATATTTTCAGAAAATATTCCAGTGTTTATTTGCTTCCTTTGGTGTGAAAGGAATTACCTTAAATAGTCATACAAAAGGTTGTGCCCATTGAAACAGAATGAGATCATACTTTGCATATATATCTTGGCATGTCCTGTACACAAGCCCATTCATAGTATATAAACTGCATTCCCACTATGACAGCAGTATAGTAGATCCCCCACTAGGCATACTTTCTAAGTGTATATTCTCATCATCCAATGTAAACCCTGGTATTCAAAGACAGATATAGCATTGTACCAAGCTGAAATCTTGGTCACGCTTGAAAATAAAAATATTTATGATGGCACCAATATTTATTATTATTATGTTTATTATTATTATTATTATTATTATTATTATTATTATAATTACTTTAAGAAAGGTTACAAATTGTGAAATACTTGCTCACCAATAGGAGAATGGAATAAACCGTGCCCATTCATAATATAAATGGAGGTACATATTTGTATGTTGGTTACATCAGTGTGTTTGAGGGTTTAGGCAGAGAACATTCAACATGTAGAGGTCCTTAACACACTGTTTATTAAGTTGAGGAAAGACAGACACAACGTTGCTTTAAAGCTCGCATTACACAGCATTATATTGCATAAATCCAAACATTACCTTAAGTTACATGTGTGGGGGTTCTGGACAAGGACTGGCACCTCACATCATTTTTGGTGGTAAGCTATACCCCAACAAAATGATATTATGATATTTGAGATGTATAATCACATGTCTAATTACCATTGTCTTGTAGGCAGTATGAACGCATCTTCGTTGAGGAGCAGATCATGGTGCTCTGGGCTTTTTGTGAGAGTATTTTGGCAAGCATTGTTTTTTTCATGGTAGTACAGTAGACTATACATTTGTTTATTCAGCATAAAAAAATGCTTTAATCTGAGGTAACCTGAATCTACTCTGCCATTTATTTATGCATAAAGACCCCAAATATGCTGCTGCAAAAGCCGTTTGTCGGCTTACCCCCAAGAAGTAAGTACAGTAAACTTCTATACTTATCAGTACCAACAACTGAGGAGGTACTGATATCTGCCTTCTCCCTATCAACAATCAAAACACCAGCTCAACCCGCCCTCTTTTCTCAAACTGCTTTAGTAACACACAGCAAAGGCCTTAGCACAATCCTTTCTGCAGTAGCTCTCAGCTACTTTTGAATGCACTGATGTAGCCTACTTTTGCATGATACCAAACACACAAAAGATGCAGACCTGCCAACCTGTATGCATTCTGCGTACCTGGCACGCACTTTGAAGTAAAAATACGTGGGCACACAGGTATCACCTTAAACTGAACAAAAATAAAGCTTCAGTTACAACTTAGTTTTTATAAAACAGGTAGATCCAACTGAGCATTCTCATTAGCATTCTAAGCCATGCTAAAAGCTCTGATATAGGCATACGTACCTATGACATGTGTTACCCTGTTCACCTGCCTTTAAAAAAATAATATCACCTATTACAGGATATTATCACAACAGCAACACAATATAGGCAATATGATAAAAAATACAGTAATGCAATTTCTCTCTGACAGTATGAACAGTTTTAACATTACTTTTAAACACAAAATGCATTTAACAAAATGCAAGCACTACAGTGGACCACTAGTAGAGAGCCCGGGCAAGGCAGTCATGATGAGGATCAACTGTTCAGTGAAGGCTAGCACTAGCCTTTTTAGCTATTTTTGCAATAAAGGTCATATACGTAGATAGCCAAACAACTTGGTTTTAAACTAACCACATTAGATGTTTGGATGTATTAAGATAGCAAGCTCAATTTAAATGAAGTAAATAGTTCCCTCAAATGGACACCAATTTTAGAGAAAAGGAAATGATAGAGCGACGTTCTCACTGACAACACACACTCTTCCAGGTAAAAGACTTCAGCTGTGTCTAATAATACCTGCCGATATATTTATCACAATGATATCGATAGTATTTCAACACTGCTTTCTCAAAGTACATAATGCTTTCTCTTATACAATCAGAATAATTTACTGCTTAGAACAATTGTGTCCAATCTGTGATTCAGTGGATTTAAAAGAGGGTGAATATATATACAATGGGGGAAATAAGTATTGAACACATCAACATTTTGTCCAGTAAATGTATTTCCAATGAGCCTATTCAAGTGAAATTTGCACCAGACTTGGGTATTAACTCAAAAAATCCAGACAAAAAATCTAAACATTAAAGTCCATATGTAAATAAAATGATGTGTAATAAAGTAGAATGAAACAGACAGTCATAATTCAACTTATACACTTTCACATGCATGTTATCAATGCCACTGTTCATTTTGCATATTAATGCTCCATCCTAAATTCTACAGAAAATGTAATTAAGATTTCACTCAAGCTGTATAAAAAATAGTCTGGTGGCATAAAAAATTACTTTCTACAGTACTGTCATACAAAAATCATATATGTCTTGAAGCATAGTTTACTTGAAATAATGAATGAACTCAGTTGTTGGCGTAAAGCCTTAGTGACTTATGTGCAGTTAAAAGAACATTCATTATAAGCACATTATATGTTCATTATGTAAGCAATTAATTGCTTCTTTCATAACATTTTAAAAAAAATTTAATTTCTAATTTTTCACCCCCCAATTTGGTTGCCAATTATACCCTCTGTTTATCTCAATTCACCCTCCCCCACGAGTCCGCCGTCTGTCCTCCGGGTCGAGACACTATTTCCGGGCCGATTATATCAGCCTCTTCTGAGACAGAATTGCACCACGAACGCCTTTTTCCTGCTCCTCGACAGACTCGTGCTGGCTCTACCTCCCCCCTTCCCCGGAGGCGGACAGCCAAACACCGCCTCCGATCGGGGCTGATGACCAGGGCCGGTCTGGTAGAGACGCGGGCTTCGAACCGCATCCCAGACAGGCAGCGCACACCACACCAGACTAGCCAAAGTGTGGTGCGTTAGACCGCTACGCTATCCGCGTATTTTTCAGTGGAATTCAATGGAATTCAGTGGACAGTAGAATTAATTCACATAGTCCACTTCATTATTATCAGTAGAGAACTATTTGGGAGGCAGGCGCGGGCTGTCACTGGTGCAAGATTAGACAGGGGCATCCCGCTGACAGAGATCTCTTCCCATACCAGACCATGGAGTCTAAACAAACACTACGACAGTGCCTTAACAGGATGAGCCATCCAGCAGGCTCAATCTGTCTAATTTAAATGGACTCCAACTGTCGCGACAGTAGCTTCTGATGTGCTTAATTAGGATTCACAATTATTCCTCCATTTCCTTAACATTATATTTAAACTATACTCTTTTCATTGTTCAGGATGGAATAAATAAATTAAATACTAAATAAAGATGAAATGGCAAACATCAAGAGCTATGTCAAAGTAATATGTAGGCAAAATAATTAGCTAAAGAATCTAATTAAAATAAAAACAACTCCCTGCACTGCCACCCCTATACTCCCAAACTCATATTTGTGTTTTGAACCAACAACAAAGGCTTAGAAATGATCTCAAAGGCAAGGACCAGCAGTTGTGCGTGTAGTTTCAGTGGCATAGTTTCCACGTGTGTCAGCCTTTTGAACTGGGCACTGAATTCGTGCCTGGGGACTGAACAGGTTTCGTGAAGTGTAAGCATACTCAGCTGCCATAGCAGGAAATACAGCTTCATATATATCCAAGCCGAATTCCAGGAAGTTTATCTTGAGTTCAAGAACAAAAGCTCCCAAGCAAGAGGGGAGTCACTACCCAAACACTTTTTAATAAAATGTCTAATACTTTTGTATTTGCCCTCTAATACTTTTCAGGAGATGACATGCTGTGGCAGATGTTTCACAGTGAGAATCATAATCTCTGATACCACAATTCATTTTGACAATTGATTTGCATCTTCCATAGAATTTGCATTTTCCACCAAGAATATTTTTCATTTTGCCCACAAAGCAGTTGCGCCCCCGCCCCCCCTGCCTACTGAACATTTGCTTGGTATTTTATCTGTTATGAGCAATCAAGCATTATCATTCTATAAATCATCTGTATCACTTCAAATGTTGTGAGGGCAAATCTCTCTCTCTCTTAGAAAACAATATCAAAGTCCAGATAAGCAAATAAAACAAGTGAACAGGATGTGATTCAATATATTTCAGTATAAAATCATTGTTGCTATAGCATGGGGAAAGCAACAAACTGAAAGACAGGCACATGGTCCCTTTAAGTTCAGAATGCAAGTGAACAATATGTGAAATGTGAGCACAAATCATATTCCATATCATATATGCACTCAAGATTATAGATTTGTATGTATATGTACAGTATAATCCCACATATCCAACCCGACGTACTGGATTATCCAATGTAATTTGGAAGTCAATGCATATTCCCAATTTAGCATATATGGAGCATACAGTGACAGTTTGGATCTCTAAATAAACTGCCATGCTCATGGATCCACATGTCTGTCATTAACAGCTTATCTTGCTTGCATATGAAAATGAAATCAATTAAATAAACTTCATGCTTGTCGCAATTAAATCTAAAAGCATTAAATACATCTGTGTCTTTAAAGCATGGTAGATAACATTACATTTGTAATGAACACAAACGGGCGGCACGGTGGTGCAGTGGATAGCGCTGTCGCCTCACAGCAAGAAGGTCTCGGGTTCGAATCCAGGCCGGGGGCCTTTCTGTGCAGAGTTTGCATGTTCTCCTTGTGTCCGCGTGGGTTTCCTCCGGGTACTCCGGTTTCTTCCCACAGTCCAAAGACATGCACGTTAGGCTAATTGGAGAGTCTAAATTGCCCGTAGGTATGAGTGTGTGAGTGAATGGTGTGTGTGCCCTGCGATGGATTGGCGACCTGTCCAGGGTGTATTCCTGCCTCTCGCCCGGAACGCATGCTGGGATAGGCTCCAGCCCCCCCTGCGACCCTGACCAGGAATAAGCGGCTTAGATAATGGATGGATGGATGGATGGATGAACACAAACGATGGAGATGACCTGGACCTGGCAAGATGTATGAGCAAATGTTTTATGTTTTATAATAACTAGTTTCATTGACATTAAACTACCATTATGCTGCTTTCCTTTCTTTAAAAGAAACACACTGAGAACAGATTTACAAAGTGCAGTTTTCTTGCAATACAAAAATGACAGTACAAGCAAAATATTACATATGTTTAAAATGTATATCATAAATCGTTGAGATCTATTTTACTTCTTTATTTTTGGCAGATATATTTTATTTTTCAAAATAATGTTTATTTTTTATTTTTTTATTTATGCATTTATACACTTATTAATTCATCTACTTTTTATTGCATTAACAGTATGGTTGAAAGTCAACAATTTCCCATAGTGTGATATCTTCCCAGTGCTGTACTATGGAGATGTAAAGATCAAGCTGGATTTAGCATGCTGAAAACGTGCAACCCAAACACATTTACCAGGAAGAGGCAGGTATTTTTATGATTACCTGACCAATCAGATGCAACCCATGGTGCCAATTACTCAGTGAGCACAGTTTTCATTGGCTATAAACTCTGACTTCCACCCCCGTAGAGAGATACAGTGCATTAAACTGACTACTGATATATGGCGCAGGATTAATCCACAAAGGTTTGGTTTGTTTTTTATTTTTTTATTTAACCTTTATTTAACCAGGCAAGCCATTAAGAACAAGTTCTTATTTACAATGGCGGCCTGGGTACATACCTGGGTACATACACCATTCACTCACACACTCACACCTGTTTGTTTGGGTTGGACGTTCCCTTAAACATTCGAAGTTTATATAATTATTTTAAAATATATATTAGATACATATTTTAAAAATAAAATTGCAATACAAGCTGTTGACACTGGAAATCAAGGTCAAAATGTTTGTGCCAGAACAGTTATGAGTAGTTATGAGTCATTTCACATGTTGCCACAATTCATTCAAAAAAAAGATAATTAACACATGTTGATGGGTAACCAGAGAGCTGTACTCTCCTGCAGTTGATCTTGATAATCCCCTACAGGAGCCCCAACATTCTCGACCATGCTGTCAGGTCCATATGCCAGTCTTGGTAATCTTCGAGTGGCACTTCTTACAGGTGCATTTTCATGTTATATCCATTATATGGATTGCCAGCAGTTCGGATTCACAGTGCCATTTCTTGCCACATTGTGCAACTAAACCTTCTCCATAACACGCCAGTGCTCCGATACAATTAAAAATATGGGATGAGTACTTTTTATGCCCACTGTAAATATTGGATTACCCATTTTATTATAATAACTTTTCACTCTGTTGCTATACAGTTTTACTAGATGGGTCTTCATCAGGCATGCACCTGCAACATATAATACTTAAAGGGGCCAATGGCATGTATAGGTGATCAGGTGACATTGGTGACTGCACCCTTGAGCAAGGCACTTAACCTGAATTGCTTCAGTAAAAATATCCAGCTGTATAAATGGATTGTATGTAAAGAAATGTCAACTGTGTAAGGGTCTGCTAAATGCCTAAAATGTAGAGAGAAAACAGCACCAAAACATGAACAGCATGTTTTTATTCTCTCAACTGATTACTGTCAGTGGCACATTAAATCGTAAACATAAAATTTGTCACAATGTTTTTGAAGCATATTGCAACAGCATCCATTCAAGTGCACAACAATCCATTGCATTTATCACAAATATTTAGTGCTTTCAAAAAACCCTGGAAGGTTTATAGAAGGCGAGACGGGTCAATTCTTCAAATAGACCTCTCACAGGTTTGAAGGATGCATAAGCTGTGTAGGGCAGGTTCAGTGCAACAGAGTGACATGGAAACAAAAAATGCAACAAAAAATGTTTTTGTAATAAGATAAACCCAACACAAAGTGATGGCTGTCTGGCACTTCTAGACCCTTCCCTGGTGGTAAATAAACATAAAGTTAAGATCAATCAAAATGAATTAAGTTTTACTCAAACTCTGTGGGGCATCCTTGTAGTCCAGGATGTGTTAGGGGTGGGCAGCTGGCAACTGACATCCTGCCGGGCTTTGTGGTATGCAGGGTATGCAATGGTCTGAAGTACTCTTCACTGTCTGCAGAAACAAAAGCAAGAGAGTGAGAGAGGGTGAGTCCTGTAGGCTTGGAAGGCTGTTTTCTTCTGATGCCAAGCTGCATTCTTCTCCTTTTATGCAGCCATTTATGATTGTGAGATAAGACAGCTGCATAATGAAGTAACAAGCTGCAGATGTCTCTCTGGTTCAGTACCAGGCAGTTCCCATGCTGGTTAGCCAGGGGTTTAACATGTGCTTCTTCACGGTTTCATAGCAGAAGCTTTCATGTGGTCAGCTGGGCCACCCTTTGGTCTGTCACACGTTAGCTTCATGCTAAGTACATGGAATGGACAAATGTTTACCTTTGGCACTAGCAACATATAGATGGGTGTGCATGGCCCTCCTCTTCAGCAGCTGATTCACAGCAAATCTCCCAATAGTTCAGAAATGCTACACAACTACCCATTTAAATGAACACACCATTGCAAAAGCAGAGAATGGAAACGTTTTAATATTTGCCCAACTATTTTCCACAATGCAGTGTTTCCTGGTCTTGTGATGTTATGATTGCCACAATTAATTATTGCTTCTCTATTTCAATTAGAGTGCCATAAGAAACAGATTATTGGATAATCTGTCACCAGGTATTGAGTGGATACATCAGATCAGAGTGCATGAACATCTGTTAGCACAGACCAATGCTTTTTATAATTTTACAAAAGAATGAAATATGCAAATATGAATGAGGCAGGCTAAGTATACATGGTTAGGCTAGAGCAACATGGGCGGTACAACCAGCATGTAGCTAGCTAGCAAGCTATGTCCACTTTTTCTCAGATGAACAAACATCTCCTCCTCAATAAACTGGTTCAGCGCTGGCTCATTATTATTATATTGAGTTAACAGCTCAAAAGAATATGGCTGCATTTGGCAATGAATTTCAGGTGGGTTTCCTGGTGCGGGAGGGGAAGAAGAGTCTACCTCAAAGCTAGACTCAGTAGCAAAACTAGATGCACTGTTGCTATGGCTACCATCCATGTTTGGTTTTTCTTGGGGTTTTTTTGTTGGAGCGACAGTGGGACAGGAAGAGGTTCACACTTTGCACCAAAACAGACCCTCACTTCTCCACTTCTTGGACTATGTAACCACTCTACCGCCCATTCCAACATTTCAATCATAACAGCATTTGTGCTCTGGGGCAGGAAAAAAGTAAAAACAGGCACTGGAGTGGCCCTTTCAGAGTCAGATCAATATGCTTTGTGACAAACAAACTCACTGCATAGAGCAGGGATGGGTAAGGAGGGCCATATCTGGATTTCATGCAAACTTCTGTTCTTAATTATTTAATTAGCTCAATCATTTACATGATCTGACATTTTAGCTACATTTCTTGATAAGCCTATGAATGACAGCTGACATCTGTTCTTGTGTACCTATATGAAACATTTTACTGTGGTGTAATATACAAGTGAACCAGTATTGGTGTAGGCTATCCAACTAATTAGCTAATTGAGCCAGGGTAATTAGTAGAAACAAAAACCTGCATATACGCCGGCCCTCCAGGACCGGAATTGCCCACCGCTGGCATGGAGCTTTGTCGAGCATGTCAATGATGGCATGCTGATTGAAGGAATATTTTATTTGATCATGTCCATCAATCACTGGAATAAAGAATATGACTGAAGCTGTTGACCAATGGTAATTTTACTAATCAGTAGCCGAATTACTGTTTAAATTTCTTAAATCACAATGTTCTTGTTAAAATGAAATGACGGTGTAACCCCACAGAGTTTAATCCACAGCCATTTGGATTAATAATATGCTAAAATAAAGATGAATTATGTTCCGTTTGAGACCCCAAACTCTCATTTGAATAATACTACTACTACTATATTCTGGATTTTCATCGTCAATTAATCTCTAATGTAAAGGTCTGAGTCAAGTCTCAAGTCTTTTGGGATTGTCCCCAAAACTGGTTTCAGTGTCCAATGATATAGTTTTTAAATTACTACAATTTAATAGTTTTAAAAATGAGCATTTACTTATGAACTTAACCTTAACACTGCAATTGACCCTAGCAGTTTGCACAACTCCAGCATCATCCGAAACATGTAGGGAGGTCCCCAAGTCAATAAGGACTTCCTTAGTGAGTCCAACTCAGTGATTGCTGTAGTCACCGAGCAGGGGAGGGGCGTGACTCGTGGCCAATGCCCCTGCTTCCGAGTGACCATGAAAGGTCCTGTGGTTGACCCTCCCTTCCTGAGGTGGCGCCACCATGATGCACCCTGGCACAGTCAGTATTGTTCCCCACGGATTGGCCATATGCTCATTATGGCACCTCCCCTGGCAGGCCTGTAAAGATCAAGATAATTTATGTAAATAAGGCAGAGCAGGGATCCCAGCACTAATCCGTGCAGGACTCCACTGCCCACAGCACCTAAATCAGATAGGATCCCTCCTAGCTACATTATTAGTTAGGATTTTAAAGGGTAAGTATGGGCTAATAGATTTGTTAATCGTCATCGTTTTCTCTATATATACTGAAGTAATCCAAATTGTAGTCATGTAATCCTTAGAAAAGTAACTGTAATAAGATTATGCATAATTTTGAAAGTACCTGGGTTGATTACAAGTACTTCATTTTTGTAATTTTATTACGTAATCCAGATTATGTGTAATATGTTACTACCCAACACTGCTTGTAAGCATATTTATAATCTCTTCTCTGCTAAAACTCAACAAAGTAACTGTTTAGGGTATAAACAATATCCTTATTATTATAAAGCAAAGTTCCATATTTAGCAAGGAACCCCTTGCTAAATATATATGGCAGAATATATTTATTTTAGATTTCAAATCCACTTTCCAAGCAATTACTAGCATTTTTTACGTGTAAAATTATCACAAGCTGCTTAATGTGGCAATATTTGCAAACACAGCAGTGAGGATAGTAACAGGTCTCAACGATAGGCTAGTTTAAAATGTATGATAATAAAATCACAGCTGTTTTTGTTTTAAAACATATTCAATATTTCAACATTGCAATGTTTACGTCCATATTTTGTGGTGAGAACAAAAACAGGGAGTTTTACAGTAAAGCACACAGTCACTCATCAACTTTCATAAGGCGGAAACAGGGGTTTGTGTTTTGATTACACACACAAACATGGCTAGGTATTGAGGATGTGAAACTGCCAAGTGTGAAATATCTGTTATTCATGCCCTGGAATTTCAGAAAGGAGCATCAATAAACTTAATGTAGTGCTCAGACAGACATTTGTTTTACAATTATTTGGTGTACATATTGTAGGAAAATGTCATCTGCAACAGGGACAACACCACTGAATTGGTTTTACAATCTATTTTTTGTGCCATTTATGGGAAAAAACAGTGATCCTGTTGGTTACAAGACATTCATTTACTCAGACACCCTCACACATATAAACTATAATTAAACAAATCTACATAGTTTGTTCTCTTCACCCATAAATTCAGAGTATCTTAAACCCATCACTGTAGTCTATTCGTGATTTTTATTGGAAAGAAATACCCTGAAATATAGACTGTGTATCTATGAGGTTTGAAAGACAGTGGTAGATTTGTTTTAAAACGTGTATCCATAAACATAACATTTGTTGGAGGCGAGTGACATACTGTAGGAAAAGGTTTATAAGACAGGACTTGCATGCATGATACTATTTAGAATTGTGTAACCAGCAGTAGCTTATTTGTTTTGGTGTGCCAGTTTGCAAATCTATGTATTATGGTTTCACTGCTTTGGATGTGTATCGAGTGATGCAGTTATCTTCAGTAGTAATTTAATCCCTATGTTGAGGGTTTGTTTAATTGAATCTTCTGTTGCAAATACTGAGGCCAGTATATCCATAGTCCTGAACAGCCAACGATGCCTCTGCTTTTTTGTTCTATGAGAACCATTGATAACATGATTGAACCGATCATGAAACTAGAAAGTGAATAGAAATTGCCATGTGCTCACCAATCAGATTGACCTGGAACATCACATTAGCCTTTTTTTTTTTTGCGGGATTGGCCTCGTTTGTTTCTATTGGTTCAGTTTGTTTATGTTATAAATACATCAAGGGATGTTTTGTCACATTGATCTGTTTTGCATACAATTACACAGGCAAGAAGAACAGTTTTCATATTTCTTAAAAGCGAAAACAAAAGCCATCATGGGCTAAGCAACTCCACAGTCGTGTAGGTGGTGCCTTCACACCAGCAACACATTTTGACAGTGACATGTTGGTGGGGCGTGGACAGGGTTTGCGTGTCCCTCACTTCCATTGACTATCTGCGAGCGACGCATAGCCTACAGTAGGCTACAGTCCATTGGTTACTGCCCTGTCATTTGGGACAAGCCCACTCGACTTCTAAATGGAGCGAGTGCGTGTATTACAAATGAGCGAGAACCCCACATAGCTGGAGTAGAGGCAATATTTCAGAAATCTAAGTTCACGAAAAGGCGCCAGTCCTGTTGACTGCAGTCAAGTGGTATAACACATCTGTTATTGCTACCAAACTTTTGTGAAGTGTCTGCAGACGACGGAATTCAGGAACTGCCTGGATGATATGTTCCGTGAATTTCCAATCAATCATCTCGATAATTTCAAATATTATTTTATTTGTGTTTAACGCTATGGATACTTCAAAGTGTATTATCGTTCTTTTAACTCTGAACTGTATGCTGACTCCGGTAAGTGTCGTTTTCCTTTTCCGCATAATCTTGCCTTTACAACAGAATTAAGAATGTATTGTATCTTAAGTCCGTATATTAGACAAGAACACTTGCAACGTCCTGGTGTATGTGGCGTTTTCGTTGATTGAGGAACAGATAACATTTTACATTCGTAAAATATGTCTTTAACTGGTGTTAATTTTGTAAGACTGGCAGTGACGTTTAGGCAGCGTGCATTTTACAGGTAGTTTAACTCATAAGAATCACCATTAAATCAACAGTAAAATATCCAATTATAAATAAAATGTTGAACTGGTGGGGTAGCTCGGTTTGTGTTCTTGGCTAGAATGCGACACACAAATAAGGTTTGTTTCCAAAAGTAGTCTACAACTAAAACCTCTTCTTCATTTTTTGGGGGATATGTGAGATTGTTATTAATAACATGATCTGTTTATTAAACAATATTGCAGAAATTCACATATAGTATCAGAACCTGTTTTGTTGCTAGTTTGTTGTTTGTATTGTATTAAGCTTAAAAATCTACGGTCTTAAACTCGGAACGGCGCAGTTTAGACAAATGGGAAACTATAAAATACGTATTGCCTTGTCTTCTATACAACAACTAAAGATGGTCAAATCTACTCTTAGTGAATTCCAGGCGGGTGTGTGTGTCCATGAACTTGTTTGTAGAATGGACGAGAGGATTTGCTCTTATTTCACGGTTAACATTACTGGCCTCTCTTCTCTTGGCAACATGCGCACAAGCTATAATGACTCGTTCCCTTGAGTCAAAGATGCCAATCATAAAGTAAATAGGAGCCAGGAGAGCCCACAACCTTTAGCGTGCTTGACTGTATGATAGCCTACACATTAGTCTGTCCTACTGAAAATGAACCAAATTAATATTGAACAAAAAACTGGTCCCTTCATACATTGACCGTATTTCAGCGGGATATTAGCGATAAGCTTAAGGTTGGTCGGCTGTGTGATAGCAGACGACTTCGAGCATAACCGATAAATATTTTGCATGAGTGCTGTTCAGAAAACCAGCAGAGGTTTATGACCCAGTGGAACGTCCGCTTGTGCTTGTTCTGCGACACATAAATGGACGTTGACATATAGCCTATGCTAAATGACAATATTGTCTTTCTCCTGCACTAGTTTATAATGAAAAAGAAAACTATAGCACGATAAAGAAAACTACTATATATAGTTATATATAGCCTAACTATAGTTTCATTTCATGATTTGTATCTAGCCTACGTAAATTGCGTGTGTGTGGAGGGAAGCATGGTTGAAAAATTAAGACCAAGGAAGGCATGAGGGATGTTAGTTATAAAACTATTCAATAATGCAGTAGGCTATATCCTGAGACCGTGACAGCATGATAATGTCATGTGCTGTAAAATGCCTACAGTCTTAAATAACAATCCTGTTGAAATGATGTTTCCCAAAGCAATCCAGCAAGGAAGACCTTTCAATTTGCATTGGATCCAATAGCATACTGTATGAGGACGTTTTAAAAACGATATCTGGGATGCAGTATGACACTTTGCAGTTGACATGGTTCAGAGTACTGCTCAGGTTTAAGGCTCATTCTGTATTAACATGCACGCTGAAACTTGAGTTTCAAAAACCATGCCTTTGTTTTCCAAACAAAGTCAATGAATACATTTACTATTGTATTTTAATTGTTCATATCTGGAAATATTGACCCTAATAAATAATGTATATGTAATGCCTAGCATTCTGTATGTATTGTGTAAGATATAAATACACACTGTGTATGGCATGAGAGTGGATGCTGATTGGCGTGAGGGTGAAAGCCAAGGGCCAGTAACCACCCCTGAAGTGTCATATAGGCTAGGCTACTCTTGTAGATGCACTGGCATAGAGTGGCTTATATCTCGTATACCATGGCTACAATTTAAATATTTGCACATTTTTAATCAAGTAAAAAGCGAAAACATACTCATCGGCCACATGAAGATAGTTCTAGCTATCTAGCTGCTACTAACCTTAGGGTCCTAGGCTGGCTGCTTCACGTTTAGATCGAAGTGAAGAGATTGGGAATAGATTTAGGAAGTTGGCTAGCTACATAAATCATCGCTTGTTCAGTGTAAACTAATGTTACAGTATTTTGCCGTCCTCCTGTTCCGACAGACAAGACACTATGCATCGCTGTTGTTGCCTATAACGGGGATTGTGTGTTGCATCTCGTCTGTATGAAGCATGAAGATTGCAACAATTTAGTGGAGTTGTTTTCTAATTTACCCAGAAACATATCTTGCTAGATAGCCAGGCAACTTCTATAACTTCTTCCTTTTTCAGCAAATTTACACCAACTCCCTCCAACTTCGGTTGTGTGATTTCTAACTTGAAACCATTAAATAGTTAAGCGTTATAACAAACAATTATTAGCTAGCAATGGCTAATATAGACTCACAGTATTTGTACAGCCAGGAGGAACTGTAAAAGCTAAAAGGCTAGATGGTTTATGCCGACACTTAAATGGTGCGGAATTAATTCCGATTGGGATCACGAAGGTACGAAACATTTGTTGGCTAACGTTAATCTGACAACATTTATCTCTGCCCGAGTTATCGGAGAATCATCCATTTAATTATTGTAATCAATTGTTTAAACGGTTATTTCGTTTTAGATCGGAGAAGACTTCCATCGCATCTAGCCTATAGCTCTTCAGTTTCCAGAGACAAAAAGTATGTTTTGCAGCATGAAACAAAAAGTGTTTCTTCACTTCAGAGCAAACTAGGTATAGGCTACTCTGTCAAACATTTCAACGGGCTCACTGTCAGAAATTATGCCATTCAAAAACAGCTTTATATAATCTATGAAGTAGTGTATGGAGCAGTGACGGCCCTATGAGAACTTCTTATTCGTAAGGCATTCGCCTCAGTTGTGCTGTATTACCAGAGACATTAAGCCCGACCTATGAGATGAACAGTTATTTTGATATTATTAGAGAAACACAAAAAGATAAAAACCTCTCAAAATCCTATACTCAGCAGAGCTGAAGATCTGATGTCTGTGGGTTTTTAAAGAAAATACAAGCACAGGAACAAGATGACTTGTCAGAATCAATAAGACGGACCTGGGTGCATACTCAAAATAGAACGGCCCCTTCGCCCATTCTCTCCTGTCCCCCCTATTTTTGTCATATTCTTCCTTTCTGGCATTGAGAATCAGTAGATTGATTCGCAATGCTGGTACATTGCAAAGAAAAAGATTATTCAGCCGGGGTGTAGGCTAATAGCCTTACCGGTGGTCAGGGCATGGAAGGCTTTGTCCTTTTGCCTGCCAATGATGTCTGATTTAAGGGCGTCTCTGTCAGTACAAGTGACAGCAAATGGATACAAACACACTCAGGACTCACAGGTCAGACCTGTTAAGAAGCAGCTAATATCTTATGGATCTTACAGCCGAATAGGATGCACACTGTTTTTGCCCCCTTATTCCAGTAAACAGCATGGCAGAGGTTCTGGCTCTAAAATACTATTTTATATGCCGCTTGTAATTGAGATTAATTTAATATTTTATGGGCCCGATGATTTTATAAAATACATTTAGTACTTTGTGTTGCGTTAATTGCTTTTAAGTGAGTACCATCCTATTAGTGGTAGTTTTTCCTGATAATTTGCCATTTGTATTCTGTACTTTTTTCTTCTGTGACCAATCACTCTATCAAGTTTGTCATTTTTCTTTTTTTTTAGTTAATGGAATCTAAATTGATTTAATTGGGATTGCATGCCACTAATCAACACAAAATATTCTATGATGTCAAATAAAAATCTCATAAAATTAACAAAATCTGCAATACTTAAGTAATACATTGGAGTGTTTTTCAAAAAACTTTTTGGAAAAACACTACAATAATTGTTTGTTTTTTATTTGTAATTAATTAAGAAATAGTTATTTATTTACATTATACAGCATTTTGTGTTGATCAGTGGCAAGAAACCCAATTACATCCATTTTGATTCCATGAAGTAAGAAAATAAAATGTGAAAAATGTTTGCATCCAGTGCCATAGCCCATAGGTGAATGCTGCACTCATTGATCGAGTTAAGAAACAGTCAGGCAGAATTAAATGTGGCTTTTAATAATGAAACATCTGTCACTATGGCAGATCTCTGTTTTTTTACCATGAAACATGAGTCATATTTTTCCCTACTTCCTAAGATCTCTTTGACCCACAGACTTCCTTGGGATTTCAGTGATTTATTGAGTGGTAGGCTATGTCCCAGGGGATCGGCGCTGCATTCTGCGTATGAGGTCCAGCTTGCGAGTGCACACCTTGTTTCCTTATATCAAGATATACATACTTTAAGAAATGTTTTCAAATCCAAGTATTGGCTCATTGAAAATATATCTTTATGCTAGTAGTAGGCAGTAGTGCTTGGGTCTGTTGGGATAGATTATAACTTGTTTCAGCCTTCCACTTCATCACTATTTGATACCGCGTAAATGAGGATCTAGGATTGTGTGTACATATGTACTGAGATGCCATGATGCACAGACATACGTATACATAACACATGTTTTGCACATTTTTGTCAGTATTCTCTGCCACCCTGTCCACCCAACATGAACCCAATGGAGCACCCCTAGGATACTGTTGGCATAAGTGTTATCAGTGTTCATGGCATGTTTACTTGCTGGTCTGCATACAGGAATTCATGTTGAGTGGAATGTGATTTCCCAGAGATAAATAACAGCTTTTGTAATGTCTGCCACATATGGTGTGAACACTGCTAGCAGAAAATGGAAGGGGCAAGAGATATTGAACTTGTTCATGGACAAAAATAATTCAGTTGGTATTTAATCTCCTGATTTGATAATGGGTTTCTAGATCCATGCCTTTTCCATGCTTTTTCTTAACCAATAATTGAAACAGTCTATATGTTGTTCTTGTTTAGAAAAATGATCTAAGTATCTAATATTTATGTCTTTATCTGTTGTCATGTAGGTGTCATTGAATGGTAGCCTTAGACACCTTGTAACCCAAGGTGGGTTTTGGGACAAACATCTCTGCAGCACTCCATCAATCAGACCTTTATGGTAGCACTTGGCATTCAGGCCAAAAAGTTAAATTTGTGTCTCATCAGACCGGATAATCTTTTTCCTGATGCTCTTAGAGTCCTTTAAGTGCCATTTGGCGAACTCCAGGTGGGCTGTCATATGCCTTTCACTCAGGAGTAGCTTCTGTCTAGTCACTACCAAAAAGGACTGATTGATGGGAGTGGTGCAGAGATAGTTGTCCTTCTGCCAGGTTCTCCTATCACTGCAGAGGAACTCTGAACTCTCTTAGAGTGGCCATTGGGTTCTTGGTCACCTCCCTGACCAAGGCCCTTCTTGCCCGGTTACTGAGTTTGGCTGACCGACCAGCTCTAAGAAGAGTTGTGGTGGTTCCAAACTTCTTCCATTTCACAATGATGGAGCCCACTGTTCTCCTGGGTGCTTTTAATGCTTTAGCAATGTTTTTATACCCTTCCTCAGATCTATGCCTCAACACAATTCTATCTCGGAGGTCTATGGAGAATTCCTAGGACTTCATGGCTTGATTTTTACTCTGACATGCACTGTCAACTGTGGGACCTTATATAGACAGGTGTGTACCTTTCCAAATCATGTCCAATCAATTGAATTTACCACAGGTGGACTCCAATCAAGTTGTAGAAACATCTCAAGGATGATCAGTGGAAACAGGATGCACCTGAGCTCAATTCTGAGTGTCATAGCAAACGGCGTGAATACTTATGTACATGTGATATTTTATTTTTTTATTTTTAATACATTCGCAAAAATGTATACAAAACTTTTTTCACTTTGTCATTATGGGGTATTGTGTGTAGAATGTTGAGAAAAAAAAAGAATTTAATCCATTTTGGAATAAGGCTGCAACATAACAAAATGTGGAAAAAGTGAAGCAATATGAATACTTTTTGGATGCACTATAGTTAAGGGTGTGAATAATTGTGATCCAGATATTTTCTGGAAAAAAATCATTATTAATAAAACAAAATGTGTTTTTCTGAACAATTGTATAAGTATTGTAGGTTTGGAATTATATCATAAAATATACCTCACTACTTATATCGTTTATTTTATACAATCTCCTTTGTTCATCTTCATTAAGGGTGTGAATAAAAACTACTGTATATGATTATTAAATCAAATTAAAACAATGATCAAATATTATAATATCCATATGATTGATGTATAGGTATACTGAGAACCAAAAATATTACCACTATATTATTTTATATTTTAAAATATTCTGTACACATTTTGGATATTGATTAAATCTTTTTGATGCCAGTTTCCAATTGATCATTCATGACTGACCACTGTGCTTATGTGACTATGACTGCCACATGAGCAACTGTGTCCTCTTATTGGTTAGAGAACTGATTTGGCCAATGTTGTGATATTCCAGGGCAGGCCTGCATCATTGCAGGCAGTGTGCAGTGCAAGCCTGAGATTTTCACTTAGTCTCTTCATGACTTAATTCTGACAGCAACCACATTTAACTGGCCTCATTAGCATTGTGTAGTCACTCAGCATCAGTTTTGTCACTGTGAGTGCCCTTTCCACTGGGAAAAAAAAAGGTAATTTGTTTTGTTCTATTTTGAAGATTTTGAACATGCTGTATATCATATTCAGTGGCAGATTCATTCGAAAGTTAGTCTGCCTGTGTGCTGCCTTTTAAACCAAGACTGACAGAAATGGAAGGCTTTACTGATATTAATGTGACATTATTAATGAGTGACATTCAAGTGCAATGAAGATGAGGAATGAATGAAAGGTTCCTTGTTAGTGATACAAGTTCTGCCATGCCTTTCAAGGAGCCTGGACATGCCAATTGAGGCAGCCTATTTCAGCTGACCTGAACATAACGGAATATAATCCTGCTTTATTTTTAGACAAATGTCACCTCAAAAACCACTGCAAGATATCCAGTTGTCTTCTTCACTACAGTATAATGTTATAATGCACAGAGATAGCATCTACAGAAGAAAAACTGCTTGCACATCATAATTTTGGTGAAAATTAATAGCTACATTAGCTAGTTAGCCATCAGATCTTGGGCCAATGGGTATAAGCGAATTAACACAGAACTTTCTGTGGAGGACAGTCTGTGTCAGCCTTGGTGATCAGCCTGGGTGAGACTGCTAACTCAGAATCGAAATCAATAATTGTGCCATGCATTTCGCTCAAATAAACAAAAACCCACCCGTTCTGTGCCTATCAGTATTTGAGCTAGTTCATGAGTCGATTTGTGTGTGTGGAGGCTAACCTTAGGTAATTTAGCCTAGTGTATACACATGTAATTAGTTAGCGTTTGATTCCTATCAGTATCAATGCAATCCACATGAGCTAGTTAGCTACAATATAATGTAAATAATTGGTAATAGCCCAGTTTTCACATAGCAGCCATTATGGTAATATACTCCACGTTATTATTATTCACAGGGTAATATACTCCATGTTATTATTATTCACAGGTATTATTATTCACAGAACGTTAACTCTTCACCCACACTCTATGAGGGTTTAAATAATCAAATATCGAATCAAATAATTAATTGATTAATCAAAAAATGAATTGTTAGGGTAGCTGTGCATTTTATGATCCTGCCCAGGCAAACAGCCCATAAACAAACGTGGGCCTCTCTAATGTCATCACTGACAGGATTTATTACTACTTGAATGAAAATCAGGACACTGATGCGTGCAAATTTGGCACCAGCATGGTCTATATTGGATTATGTCACACACCACGATTTCAGGTGCACCAGACAAAGTGGAGGTCCATGTGTCACATTTGGCCTTGTCACATGGTACTGATATTCTTTGCCTGAGCATATTATGTTTCTCCAAATAATAGTTGAACCCACATCTCTGTATAAACCAAGCTGTCTTTTAATTATTCTTGCACATCAATGGGCATGTTTTAAAGGGGGAAAGCTTAAAAACGGCCATATAAAGACAGTAGACCACTGGCCATTGGAAAGTGGACCACTGGCCAATGACAATGACCTGCCCTCCCTACGGGCCTGCTGTGGTCTAATCTACATGTAAACCTCCATAAACACTGGTATTCCAGGAACGGAATTGATCCCTGCCACCCCTTTACCATATTGGGGGTAGTTTACTTTGATAAGTGTTCCAAAAACATTTGCGTTCATTTAAATCTAATTTTGATACCTTCACCCTAATAATGTAGCCATTGATGGTTTAGCCATTGGCGCAATTGATAATGTATTTTCACATCATAAACAAATATTGGTAGTGGTATTAATACTGTATTTTGACTAAAAGTACAGAACAAGAATATTGTAGTGGAAAATAGGCTGCACAGACTTAAACCTGCCACCTACTGCTAGCATGGCACAATCTAGTATTTCCTCATAACCTTATTGAGTGGCTTTTCCTGTTACCGTTGAGCCATTAAATCGTTTGCCATAGTACTGTATGTCATTTTTTCATTTATTTTCTCTTCAGTTTGTTCTTCTTTGCTCTAGTTTCTAGTCTCTATATTTTCAATGTGTATTTGTCACTCAAAGTGAAGCACAGACTGTCAGACTGTTTGGATAGACTGAATCCAAGCCAAAAATCTTTACTATTGTAAGTTATGACTTTCAGAAAACTCTCCCAGCATGTGGCACTTTTGCACTCTTAAACATCTGTATCATGCCTATGCTGCAGTTTAGAGCCTTGAAATAACAACTTCTGACATGTGTTGTGATCAAAAGAGTGAGTCTGCTTAGCATTCTGGTGTGCAACAGTATGTAGAAAACACCAACAATGTGTCCAATGCTGTTAATGTGCTCACTGTTATTTGGGGCCATATAATGATGAAAGGCCAGGAAGTAGCCTACAGTAAAGGTCACCGTGAGGATGATATTTAGGAAAAACATATTTCCTCAGCATGAATTATGAATTCAGCTTTGGTATGAAATTATTGTCAGTTTTGAATAAAAAAAAAAAAGGTTCCTTATTTCTGTCCGATATGCAGTGTTTCCTGTGTGTGGATTTCAGCATCGCAAAACTTCCAAGTTAATGTATAATTTATGGTTAAAGTATTATTTGATTGCCACTATTTTTTGGTTAACTACAAACATTTCAGAGGGTAGCTGAAACATGTGTCGTGACATGACGTAAAAATATCCTACTTGGTGGCAGCTTCTCACCTGAGCTGGGCGACCCCTCAAGGTGAAAAGCGCCTGCCTTTACATACAAAGTAACCACCCACCAGGGTGAACTTGACTTGCCCACCAGACTTTAATTGCCTACAAAAACTTGCCTTTTTTAAAAGATAATTGACTACTTCCTGGAAATTGTACTTAATGAGACTATCTAGTTGTTTGTGGGAGTGAACAGTCCCAGGGAGGCATATGCACATCCATAATAGTTTACAGGTACTGAGTAATACAAATGAACACAAAAAGGAAGAAAATACCTGCATTCTGGTTTTTGCTCCCAATCTTATTTATTTTTCTTAAAAAAAACACACCCAGTTTACGAAGTAAGCCAAGTTACCCAATGTTAATGTTCTTTTCCCACTGCAATATTCAACACGAAGTGCATATATTATAATGGTTGTTTATAAAAATTCTGTCATATCAGAATGTTAATTTACCATTGGAAATGCCAAATATCTTAAGATTTTCTTGACTTTAGTCCATGTAATTATCTTCAGCACATGGAATTACTCCTGTGAGCATGATACATTCTGGACTGTGATCAATTACGCACTTATCAAAAACAAAGAATGGCTATCAGGCATCATTGCTGCTTTCCACATGTTATGCTTTCAGCTAACTTGACTGCCATAATGAATGCATCACATCATGTACCTGTTTATCCACCACCCTCCTAGGCTATTACATACACACTATAACAAATGTAACGGCTGTGTTTGGTGAACACTGGCCATGTCAGACCTGCCCCTCCCTTGGATCATCTGGAGCTTCAAAGCCTCAACTCCACATGAGTTCTTTAGATAAACACAAGAGCACTTAGTTCAGCG
This sequence comes from Aldrovandia affinis, assembly GCA_029706075.1. Lineage (NCBI taxonomy): Eukaryota > Metazoa > Chordata > Actinopteri > Notacanthiformes > Halosauridae > Aldrovandia > Aldrovandia affinis. The sequence goes on from JAINUG010000001.1 coordinate 10,296,239, forward strand.
GTGTGTCCCGAACTATTTAGTAAACCAAAGAGTTTACTAACAAGTAAATATTTGCATTGCTGCATGGTGTTCTCTTAGTACTTTTATCAGGAAGGTTTATTGGTAAACTAATGTGGGCATTAAATGACTTGCTCACGCTCATCTTGAGAGCATATAATAGCTGTTCACTTGAAATGACTCATGCCTCAGATTCCCTTCTAACATAAATATTTATTATTTATCTGAAATTATAAGTCCAAATAAGTTTACTTTGACATGGAAAGATTGCTTAGGTCATTTCTCATTACTGATGAATGTGAGCATTTTGGTCTTTGTGGGAACAGTATACAGAGACTATTTGTAAAACCAGATTTTGTTATTTAATATTTCTAATGGTACACAGCATACAGCATTGGTTTAAAATGTTTTGCTCTGTTTATAGAGATTTATTTTCAGCGCTTTTTTAAAATCAATTCTCCGCAACAAATCAGCTGGAGTATATTTCAAACACACCTGTGAATTGGCAACAGCCTATACGCATATAACTATACTGTAATGCCAGGTTTAGTTGCAAATAGAGAAACACCCTAGGACACCCCTGAGGCATAATCTGAGAGCTTTGTCTGTGGAGTCTATGGGGTGTTATTGGTGACTCACAGAATTAATTGGTTTCATGAATACCTCTTGCAAAGCATCACAGAGGAAAAAGGTCCAAAATACTGCTGTGATCCAGATGTTCTGAAGACTCTGAAGGATTACGGTCTGATAATTAGTGCTGACATGTGATGTTGTGAGGCTTTTTAGCAACACCATCAGAATGGTTAAAAATGAAAAGTCACAAATGCAGGACTGAGCTTTGAGTCATCTGACAGCTGGTACATAAATGCTGTTGCAGTCCCCCTAGAAAGACCATTGTGAGATTTAGCTATTATAAAACATGAGCACAAATATGATAATACCCACTGGCAGTTACCAAATTAGCAATAGTGTGGGTAAAGGTTTTATTACACAACGTGCAGTGATTTAAATGCTTGTCTTCAGTGCATATCTGAAAATATGATTCAATGGATCACATCTGGGTCAAGCTGAGGAACACGTCTTCTTTGTTAGTACGTATTTCCACTATAGTTATTGTTAGAAATTCCCGATGCTGAGACCTTGAGAAAGTGAAATGGATGCAGCAACAACATATTGTAGTGCCACTGGTGGTGGGGAGACACTCAAGGACTTTTTCAGAGGGTGTAGGCGATTGAAGAAATCCGGAGGAAGCAGTATTCCAAACAAAACGATAACTTTATTAAACTGAGTACTGATAAAAACACAAAGGATGGGGTATTCAGGGAATTCAAACACATATAGTCCACAATCCTTTTCTTTGTCCATAATCCGCAGTCAAAATTCAATTCAGTTCCTCAAACATGCAATAGTCGGTACAGAAAACGGGGTTCTCAAAACAATCCAAAACGTGTTAAAATAGAACTGCAGACCCCCCGAGTGGTTTTTGTTTTGCAGGTTTCCCACTGCGCCAACCCAGCTCTGGTCAGGAGTTCTCTTTGGGGGTGACAATTGTCTGTCCATCCCAGGGGGAGGGGAGAGGGAAACCGGCATGAGTGAGCCGTGTGTAAACACGACTCTGTAAGTTACAGTCAACGGTTCGGCGAGTTCAGCACGGTTCAGCTTCTTTGTCACTGCCAGTCTAGGGTTGCAGCAATGTGAGAGGAAGGGGTAGTTGAATTAGAAAGAGGGTACAATTGGCCACCAAATTGGAAGAAACAAATTGGGAAAAAATCTGTGATAAATTGAATAGAAAAGGTCCACCCATCTCTTTGGACACAGCCAATGGTGTTTGCTATGGAATGTAAACTCTTTTGATTGATTCATATAAGTCAGTGACATGCAGCATATGGTAGCTCCACCCACTACGGGAAAAACAAAACCTTGCTTTCTCATCCAACTACAGGTTAGTTATATAGTCAGTGGAGAGAGGGGAGAAACTGAGGTTAGCCTCTGGATATAATATATTTTCTTTAGGATATTATTCATCATAAGTCTAACAAGTGGGGGATGGGGATATTTAACAGTCATATCTGTCTCCCCCCAATAATTTATAGATATAAAACATTCCCTTTCATGATGTCCTCCCCAATATTTAATATGTGGTTACATCCTTGCTGTGCATACTAGTATTTACGGTAAGTTGATGTTTATTAAATTAAATACTTTCACATAATTATCTAGGTTACAATAAACCTCTTCCATAGTGAGTTCAACCACTTGTCTCTCTCTCTTCCTCTGAAATTGTTGTTATAGGTTGCTACCCTTGAAGAGGCACCACTAACATAAAAAATATATATAATTAGAACAAAACAAAACATATCCAAAAATGTATAAATTTCCAGGCCCGACACAATCAGTGTATCCACAAAGAAACATTCAATTTGCTCTGAGAAATCTTGGAAAACGAAGGCCCTGTTATCCCGCAAGGGCTTTGTGTTGGTGACTGGTTGCATTTGTCATCGCGTACAGTATGACCAATCTTGCTATTATTCATCTGTCAAATCTGATTTGTGATTATCAGACAAGAGCTCTCGACCTTACAGAAAAGAAACAAGTAGCATTTTCATATGAGAGATATTCTTTACACATATTTTGTCTGCAATTCCCTGTTCATAGAAAAATGATCTATGCTGCACACATTATTTTGGATTGACATCCACATTTAGAATATGGCAATTGCTAAAGAAATGTACAAAAGTTATTCAATTTCTGAACTTTTTCTTCACTACAGGTTCGGTCAGTGCACATATGTGATGTCGTGAATGAAATTGAAGTCGAAAGAGAAAGATGTGAGGCACAGACAGAAAACGTTACTTCTGGTAAGTGCAGTGTTCGTCACAGCACACCCTTTCAGGCTTATAAACACTCTGCCTTTCCAGATGGAACATGAGACGATTTATTGGAAAAGGGGGCATGCACTGTGAATCAGCCTGGTACATTGCCCACGTGACAAATGACGTAGACAAGGGGATATTTTCTTTCTTTGTATGAGAGATTAACTTTGGTATTCATTTGCACTGTGCAAATAATCTCACCAAAACCTTTACACTGGTGCAATTCCCACTAGAATTTGTACACATGAAAGACGATACAAGGCAATTATGATTTATTGATACCATCTCAAGTACTTTGTTTTGTCCGATTGAACCTTTCATTTAAGTAATGCAACTGGCTGAATTTGAGTTGAAAACAGAATGTCAGGTTGAGAAAGGCACCTTCCCATACAAAAATACATTGACCCCGTAAATTTGATTTATATATATATTTTTGTTTATATTGTTTAGCTTATTAAAAAAAAAACCCAATATGTTCTGAGGTGAGGGCAAGTAAACTTTTATGGTGTAATTTACTCCAGTGGTAAAAAGGTTGTGTGATAACATTTTGAATGTCATAACTGGAGCATAGCTTCTATCTGTTTCACTTCTCTTATGAGCGCCATGATTTTCAGATTGAATTTAGGGGGGTTTTCTCTTCTTGTTCTGCTTTCTAATAGATTGTATATGATTGGCTGACATAAATATAGGAAAAGCTGCCTGACTGGGGAAAAATAACTGTCAGTTCAAGTCCTGCTTCCTGCTTCTCTTTTCTTGAGCTTTTGGAGAAAACAAAACCAGATATTTTGTATGGGTTTTTCAATAATGTAGTCCAAATCCAGGACAAGCAGGATTAATTTGTGTATCAGATATCAGTATATTATATACATGTAAAAAGTTATTGCTTTATTTAAAATAATAATCAAAAGACCACAAAACTACCAAACTGGGTGGAGGCAATAAATATAAATATTATGTTTGCGATTAACAATTCTACTACTGCCTAGGTGCATTTTCGCTACCGTCCCCAATCTACAGCCCATAAGAAGTGCGGCCTGTTGGTCGTTTTTGGTCCTTCTATTCCTCATTCTAATTTTATCCTAGTTTTCTAGCCATTCTCTGGAGTGGAGTGGTGGTCTGATGATCTTTCCTGGCTCACACTGTTTTTGCTCTATTTTCCAGCTGTGTGTGTTGGTAGGCATCTTGAGAAAGAGACTTGTTTGGTATATATTTTTTTCATTTAATTGGCAAGTAATTAAGTAAATATTTTAAGGTACTGTAACAGGTGGTACTGTAACATTTCTGTCCTGCTACTAATGGGGAAGATATAATGCGGCAAACATTTGCTGAATTTATTAAATACATACCTTCTGTTCACAGGTCTTTAATGATAGTAGATTACTACTAGTTTACTAGCTAAATAATTTCAGAGTATACAATTCGTTTTTGCCATGGTTTCACTTTCAAATACATTTTGTAGTCCCATAATAAACAATCAAGGTTTTTCCATCACTCTAGTGTGAATTTGTGTCTCCTGGTCAAAAGCGACCTCCATGACATATAGATATACATGACCAGTAGGGTTTTGTTTAGTTTCAGTAGAGCAGTGAGCATTCAACAGAAATAAGTCCCGAATTTACATTGATAACAGCTGTCAATAGACAAGGGACATGCCTTAACACTACTGTTAAATAATACAATGTGAGAAAGTCAACAGTGTTTGATATAAATAAGGGCCAGAAAAAAGTCAAGGCCAAATTTATTAAGGCCAAATATAGCAGGCCACTAAAAAGATGTAATGTTCAGGGGAAAAAGTTCTAATGAGATCCAAATTATTGCTGGTTTGGTTATTAGCGCAATAGTACCCTATACAAAAAATAAGGCTAGAGTAACATAAGTAACAATTCATTGTTGCAGTATTCGAGTCAGACTTAAGGGTTTGGGAGGGGATCTGACTTTAGTATGTCTACATACTAACGTCTACGTACATTGTCTACATAAAGTCTGTTTCTGTTGCATAAGACCTTTGCATTACCGTACAGTGGGTTAACTGCATGCTGTTATTTTATCAAATGGAACAATGAATAGGTGTTGTTAAAGTCACCACTGCCCCTTTTGTTTTTTGGTGTTGTTATAATGAAAGCTTCTTATGAACCTTTGAAACTAAAACCACTTGATTTATGATTTGCCCACTTACCCCACTCGTACTGACTTCGCTATCCAATCCAATCTTTAAAAAAGAACAAAAGATTTGATTTGGATTCAGTGCCTCTTTTTCTTCTTTTGTAATCTCAAATTTGTTTTTTTCCATCTTTTTTTTTTTTTCATTTCCGACTTGCGCACTGGTAAGTTGGACTTGATGCTAAATAGCTAAATGTAATATAACCAATGTGCCAATCATTCTTTCAGAGTCAAAGATAATAAATAAATACCTGCATTTACTTGCTGCCACCTTTAGGGTGTTCATACCATGTTCATTCGGTCAGAAACTGCTGCACAAGGAATTGATTTTCTTGAAGCTTCAGTGAGGTATGAAATTAGTTATCCTCTCTGCCTCATCATTTGGGTCAGTGAGATAAATCAACAATGAAGAGGAAAGACTATTCTCTGATGTGAAAAGAAGCAATAAATACACCCTAAACAGAAAAACGAAAGAATGCATGGTATAGTAAATTCAAAGGGATCCCACTATAATATAATATATGCCATTTTAAGACACTCATTTAGCGACTTACAGTAGTGAATGCATACATTTTCAGTATATGTGGCCCCAGTGGGGATTGAACCCACAACCTAAGCGTTGCCAACGCTGTGCTCTACCAACTGAGCCACAGAGAACCACTGAAGCCAAGGTCTCATTTTGTTCCTTGCATATTGTATCAACATTTTATTTCACCCTCTCTGTAGTTTACAAAATGAAACAAGAGCCAGCAGCTATTTATTAACATTACAAATGCCAAATCATCCTTGAGGACAATATGCAATATTGCTACTGTAATGTATCAAGCACCTGAGGGTAGTCCCTCACCTGCATGTTAAACATAATCTCAGCTGCAATGAACATTGAAATACTACTGTATCGCAGAAGTAGGGAGTATTATATTGTACTGTATTCAATTAAAATGGTCTTTTCTCAAACTAACCAGAACATATTCACAGGCATTCCATTTTAAATACAGAATTCACCAGCTGATACTCATCCTGCTTAATCTTCATGAAATTCTAAGCCTCATGTAGCATTGCCTCCATTTTTATTGTAGCAGCAGTGTAGTTGCTTTGGTTCATGAATATCCAGTGTTGTGGTGATAAACGTGCGCAGATATGTGTGAATACACGCAATATCCATGTTGAATTGTATTCAATCTGTTGTACTTTAAAAAAAATGCTGACCATGGATGTTTATCCCCAGTGATGCAAGTTGAAATTGTCGCCATCACAAATATGAGAAAACTTGGGAAATGAAACACCGGACAAGCATTTGAACATCATCAAGCTGGGATGGTGCATGAATCACATTTAGTAAATCAAAACAAATCAATCGAAATTTGAAGACATCAAAGCCGCTTTCATTAAGTAGCATTGTTACTGTAATAATCTCCACAAACATACTATTTATCGGCTAACTATAGTTGATAAAGGATAGTTGATCATATATTTTAGTATAGGTATCTACAGTATACTAAATAGTGTTGTTTTAAATGTAGTGAACATCCCTTGTGGGGGGTGGGGGGGTGTTTTGTGCTCTTAACTGGAATGGGCAATCACCTTTCCTGTCAAGAATGAAACACACATAGATATATGCTGACAAAATGTATGTGTTAAAATGGTTCCAGCTGAACTTTGTCTTACAGTTTTAGTTCTATGCCTGGTGGTTAGTTTAGTGTTTTTGGACATACAGTTAAATTTACGGTTAAAATGCACAATTAAATTGCAGGTGTTCATTGCAACTGGTTTGGCTGGTTGTTGTGTTAATATAAGCTATGAAATAAATGTCATATTAACTAAATCAAAAATATCTATAAACAACAAGAAAGGTGCTCTGGAGGGAAACTGGATATTAAATGTTCCATAAATCTTATTTATCCAATATTAGCCTTTTTTAAACCAAAAATAAATTCCCAAGGCGTTGTACATTGAGATAGAAGTATTATTCAAGATTTATAATCTGAAGGAGCACAAGAAAGATGAAGAGTTCATGCTTGTTTGATGTACTTTTAGTTGATCTAGTTTGCATTGCAGTATGTACTTATTACCAAATAAACACACAGCTGTACACAGGAGGTAGAAGTGAATGCTTGTTAGTGACCGACAGTTACCATCTCCAAGGGATTTTCTTTCATAATTAAAGAGGGAGATTATTCTGGTCTTCCACTTTATGGAATTTTTTGTACTGTGTCTTACAGCAACGACATGGTTCATTTCTGATTGGTATCTTGCATAAATTTGAGTCAGATATTTATGTGTTCTGGGAAGGCACATCATCCTTTGTCCAGCTAACATACTGGAAAGCAGGAAAAGGATCAGTTGTTTTTAAAGAAATATCAACACTTACAGGATTTTATGCTGCAGATGTAGGCCTAATGCAAATGCATTCATATTTAAGCAATATCCCACCAGCATAATAACTTTAGGCACAACGAGCTGGTTATTATTATAATAAATGCTGCATAATCAACTATTGATGTTTTAAACAAAGAATCAAGGGGACACATTTTCAGGTAACCCCTTATGCAATTACCTTAACCCGGTACACCGATTTACCCTACAGGTATATATAGCTACTGTAGCACACGCAGGGCCGTGCGACATATCTTTTGGGGACAGAGACCTAATGACCTCAGAATAACAGGAACAGTGCTCCAGACATTACTCTGGTGCCTCAAACTGCCCAGAGATGGACATCAAAGGAGGGGGTTTGTAAACCCTCAAACACAGTCTCCAGGCTCACACGTAGGTGTGATGTTCCACCCTGGGACAATGCTGGAGATTACCATTGGCTGAACTGTTGGCTGATGGCTGAACTGATGGCTGAACTGTTGGTGTGGATCTCAGTCCCCTTTGACCTTAAGGTACAAGGACAAGACACACATTTAACACAAGGCCGAATATTAGAGCTTTCCTGACAGGACACACATCTGATCCTGTGCAGGTTGTAACCGCTTCCTAATGAGAAGCATTAGTCCAGCTGAGGAAGCTCCTTTATCCGGTGCCTTGTGAATGCCTGCATCCAGTCCCGTAGAAGAACTTTGTTTGCATGTTCCGGCAAAGTTCAGCTGTACCAGCTACTCCACAACCTATCCGCAGTGTTGAGTCCCGCAGCCATAGGGGAAAGGACTTATTTTGTGTGTTCCGAGAAAGTTCTGCTGCACCGGTAGTTATATCCGCCAGTGCAAGCGTCACCTGCTGTTCCCATTGGCTGCAGTATTTTTGTATCTGCTCCTCTGTCCATGGCTGACTGGACTGTGGAATTCTATTTTTGAGGTCGGCAAAACTGTTGGATTGCACCACCTGTAAGTGGCAGCCTGTTGGTCACTCCACCCTCCACCACCTGCCGATGACATCACAGCTGTGACCATTCTTACATCTGGACAATCTGTGTTGGTCCTCGGTACTGCCTCCTCCAGTGCCTGTTTCTCGAGTGCGCACTTGCACCTATCCCTGGTGTCCTATCTAGAGCTGTCGGGGTCCACCCTGCCGCCACACATTTGGCTTCTCCACCCACCACAGCTCTTTACCCGGTATCCTGCTCCTCTTAGATGGTACCACACTCCCTAGCCACTCCTACTCTGCCCACCTGCAAGGCTCCCCCTTCTGTTATCCAACGTTTGTTCCATTGACAGTGATTCCATTAGTTTCTTTCAATGCCCCGTTTTCCTAAAGTGTCTACGTTCCCCGAGTTCTGTTTCTTTGGGTCCTGCTACTCCGTTGTTGCATAAAGTGCTTTGAATTTCATTGGCACCGTGTTGCATGTTTATTTCATTCTGATGATCGGCTGTTCATTTTTGGGGTTTGCATTTTCACTGCCTCAACCCATTTTGTGCTTCTGAGGTTCACTAGATACAGGATTGCACAAATCAAATTGACTCATTCTTAAATCCACCAGACACATTTGTCCTTGCAAATGCGCAAATCGCCGATCTGTCGCCTAATAACAGAATTGCTGTAGACTACCTCTATCACCATGTAGCCACCTGGTTTGGACATCACATGGTTTGGAGTGAAATTGCCCTGAGTAATGGTGCAGAATCAGCTATGCATATTTTGATTAACTTACAAGCAAGTTCCGATTCTATGAGACTTGCATGTATTGAGCTTCTTTATATTATTAAAATGTCACTTCTACACACTTCCAATGTGCGATTACAATGATTGATTGACAATATATTATCTATTAGGATAGAAAATTTTTGACCTACATTGAGTAGAATAGTGTCCTGAATTTTGTTTAGGAAATTCAAGTCAAATGCTTTGGATGATTGTTCGTAATTATTCATTTAGAATACTATTCAGAAATCCAGCAATAGCTGAAATGCTAGCTCCTCCTACTTGTAAAGGCTGCAGTCCATGTGTCCCGTGGCCACGTTTTCATCCTCTTCCACCACTCCAGAAAGGTTCTGCCTATTCATATGCACCTTTCTGGCAAACAGTGTGTTGAGCTGGCCATCACTGGGCCTGAGCCGCCATGTCACAATTAAATGTGAGCCTATTTATTTATTTCCCAATGTTTCTTTCTTGAACTTATTCTTTTCTATATTCCACCATTTCCCAGGAGTTCAGCTTGATCCCATTTCTAGGGAAGGGGGATCATTTTACAGATTTTTCCAAATTTGGCTCAATTGTTTTTTCTTCTTCTGTGTTAATCGCATTACACAAAAAATATTGATTGAGCACTCACATGCCTCATGTGTCTTGTTAAACGTTGCCCATCCACTTCTATGTAATAACTAGGTAAACATTAATCTATGCCTATCAGTGTAGCCGCTCGACTTGCGCAACCACCAATTATCACGGATAGTGCATTAATCACTACCAGTAACTCCACATCTACTATCAGTTGCAACAATAACTGCCTCATCTGTTTGTAATTATTAAATTGTTCTGGATAAGAGCATTTGTTGAATTTAATGTAATATAAATGTCTGCAACACCATCCAATAGCCAGGTCTGCAACCTTGTCTAAACAGCAAGGCATGTACCTCGTGTGATAGCCAGGTCTGTAAGTTTGTGGATGATGCTTACTATCGATTGTCATTACTCATGCGACTGCACATAACTGATTTAATGTACTGCTCAGGGCTGCAACCTTGTTCAATGACTAGGTGTGTGAATTTGCAAATTAGACTTAATAATAGTTAAGAGTATCATGGCTGCACTGCACTGCCCATCTGTTTTAATGTAAAAGTCTGCAACCTTGTCCAGGCTTCCCCTTATCGCCCTAATGGCCAGGCAGGCTGGCAGTCTTTGGGGGAGGGGGTTAACAATGATCCTGTCCCCGGACTCCAAGCCCAAGATAAAAATCCATCAAATGTTCCAATGCTATCTGCATTGCCTTAACAAAAACAAAACCCCTTACAAACACATCTGTTGTATGGAAATGTATTATTTTGAACCGTGTTTTTGAGCACACTCTGAGGTCCTAAAGATCCCCTTCGAAGGACTGGATAAGTATACCTCTGCTACCTTTGTTTCCAATATGATTGTTTTCAATAGACCCCCTGTAATTTTTTTAAACATGAAGCGTGACACTAAGACAAAGCCTGTCTGAAATGCATCCATCACACTAGCAATATACATTATAGTCTCCATTCTGGGATTGTACTGCCTTATGTCCTGGATGTATATGGTTCCACACATCAGAATATATACATGTTGAGCGTGTACTTCATTGCTATGCAGATGACATCCGAATCCCCTCGCTTGGAGGTGAATGCATTATCCTGGGATTTATCTCCCAGTTTATGACCAAAATGCTGAACACATAGTTAGTCGCTGTACTTCAGCTTTGATTATGCTACAGAAACATTAACAAGCTGAGTCCTTGCTCTTGGACTGATCCAATGTCAAATTATGCTCCAATGTAATACATGGAATCACGAGGCCTACATGCAAATGTTTCTGTCACACGCCACATCCCTGGTTGTGAGAAGAGCAGCAGATGTTACAAGGAGTGGAGTTTGCCGGTCTCCAGACACAGAAGAGAGACAGCAGGAGAACAGGAATACATTAAATAAACAGTCTTCACCCTACTTGCCACAAAGCTTTCAGGGCAAAAACAACGAACTAAAATAATGAACCAAATGAACAAACTAAATTAAAGTCCGCCTCCGAGGTGGGAATCCCTTTCAAGCAACAACACTGAACAAGACACCGACACACATGGAAGGTCACAACTTTTCAGTGTTTCCCCCCCACATTTAACACCATTAAACATACAACCAACACGGAAAACAGACACCACACCTCTTCAGTCTGGAGTACCTCTTTAACTTAAGCAGGCACACACATATTTTGACTTATCAAGTGCTTCCCAAACCCATGCACAGACAAACTCTGTTTGAGTTCTCACTCAACACACTTGCCACTATTTCAGGGAGAGTTCTCATGCCATCGCCCTGAGACACTCCACTCTTTTAGTGAGTCCTCCTCACAATAACAGAGAGAGAGAGAGAGAGAGATAGATAGTCTCCCCACTGTTCAGTGTCAGCCCTCTTTCTCTTACCACACACACAGGAAGCACTCTACCCAGTCACTCTTAACAAACACAGACTCTGCATCCTCCAATGTGGAAACCCCCTTCTGGGGAACCCAAACACTAAACAGTACCTCACAACAATGATACACACACAACCAACACACTACACTAATTCCCCAGTCACCCCACCTGCTCTTAAATAGGCTTAATTGCTGCCCTGCTCAGGTGGGGCAGGTGGGGCAATTACCTTATTCCGTTGCTCACACACTTAAACACAGCCACTCACAAAATACACTCCACATAACCACACCCCACGCACACATACTCGCACACATACTCACACACAAACACAATCAATTAACACAACACAATTCACATACACCACACCCACTCAGATATAAACCATCAAGTGCATTATCACTTGAAATTTACACTAATTAACACTAATTAACACCAATGATCAATTATGGCCTTTGGAACAACCTTCGCACTGCACTCTCTTGCAGTCTCATGCTGCTTTCACATCTATAGTTCGATAGATTTGGTCTGATTCAAGAGCAAGTTGCTACTTTGTTCCAGTTTTCATTAGGTCTGGTTAGTGTTCACATGGTCCTGTGTTAAGCAAACCAAAATTTGTAAACAAATGACACGCGGTCGTACAGATCATTCATCTATTGGACGGAAAATGACTTTCTGGTCACAGACAACATGGAGCAACAGCAGCGTATTGCGACACAATTCAGAGGAGATGTACAAGAGGGTACCAAAGTGCCAACATCCGCTTTCAACCCACAATGTACTGTATTTTGGTTTGCTTCATATATTAGGTCCTATATTTAGTCTGATTACATTCACACATGTAATGAACCAAACCGTTGTTCACTTAGAACCGGACCGAGTCCCGACTTTTCGGGAGGACCATGGTTCAATTGTTTGGTCCGCACCAGAGTTTGAATGCGTGTTCTCACCTCTCTAAACGAACCGGACTAACGGAGTAAATGCACCATGGTTCAACTAAAACAGACCAAACAGGGTAGGTGTGAAAGGGACATCATACTCTGAGAGAGTGTTCCCGGGAAGTTCCACTGCTCCAAAGGCCTCCACAGCCATGCTGTGGCAACAAAACAGGCAACCCTGCTCTTCCCCTGTTGCTGAGACCGACGCCCTCCATAGTTTCACTTTCACGATTTGGACACACATTGATTGTTCAGTTACCAACTGAGGTTAGCATTTATTTGACTGCACTCGACAGTACACACACACAAAAAAATCCATCATCTCTGAATGTCATTGGCTCTGCAGTCCCTGCTGTCACCTCTTTTTTGGCTGTCAGAATTCTGTCAGCTGCAGTGATCAACTGTTTTTACCTGCACAGAAGAGTGCACCAGCAGATTACATTTTTCACTTTCACAGCAAGGGATTAAATAATTTTTGAATGTCCCTCTAGCTCTTGCATTAATTGCCCTGCCTGCAGTGTTGTTCTAATAACGATGTTATCATCCTTTGCCCTTTATATTTGTTCTTGTCTAAAGGTTAATGGAAAACCTGATAGTGATTTGCCAATGTTGAATGACTCGAGATCAAGCCATACTGGGTCATTTCTTATCCATTCCCCAAGCTAAGTGCTAAAGTTTAACATCAGGGTCTACTTAGCCAGCTTCAGCTATGGTCTCTTTTCTAGGTTTCTTTTGCCTTAGCCACTGTTCCAAATATCAACAAGTTGAGTAACTGGGCCTGCCCAGCACTTTTATACACAACCCTAAGCATGATGGGATGTTAATTGCTTAATTAACTCAGAAACCACACCTGTGTAGAGGCACCTGTTTTCAATATACTTTGTATCTCTCTTTTACTCAAGTGTTTCCTTTATTTTGGCAGTTACCTTTACATGGCAATACATGTCACAAAACACCTCAAAAGAGTTAATGGTCCAGAATTCTATCTGAAATAAATCTCAAAATTATAAAATGCATATTGCATGACCAAATTGCTTCAAATCACAGGAAGTGGATGATGTGGATGTTGATGATGTTGGGGATTTTTTCTTTTCTCAAATAACTACCCCCCAGGCAAATAAATAAAGGGATGTTCTCTGTAGAGGGTTCATAGGTTTCTAGGATGTTAAAAACCACTTATAATGTTTATTTTATCAGAGTTAAGTTAGTTGACTGTTGGTTGATTTTTGAGATTGTTCTGATGTCACAAGGCTGAATTAATTCATTGTGAAATTATTTGATTATTATTGTTAGGGCAGTCGCTGTATTCTAACATACTTCTGTTCTCTTGGTAGGCTGCAAAGGGACGTGGGACAGAATTGCCTGTTGGCCCTCAGCCAGGGTTGGAGAAGTGGTGACAATATCATGTCCAAAGTACTTCAGTCACTTCAACGACCAGCATAAGGGTAATTATATATTTCGTGGCTTTCTTTTGGGGGTGACTTCAACTGTAATTGGGAAACAAAGGAATACAGAATGGATATGCCATTTTTTAAATGTATTAAACCTACAAAAACTACCAGTATTATGTAAATGTACAATTATTTTAACATTTATTTTACGTAATTTGATTATTATTATTATTATTGCCAATCAGTACTCTTGTGATTTAACAAAAAATAAAGTTTAATTTATTTAATTTATTTCAATATATTTTTTTATATCAGATCAATTTTATATCTGGAACTAGAGTAAGAATATGTCAGTGGGTGAAAATTGTCTGCTTCAAATTTCTGCTTCATTTTATTTGTAGTAATAATAAATATGTTAAATGCTTAGTCTTTATTCAATACCTTATCTCGAAGAAAAAGTGAGCATTGACTCACTCAAACCCATTGCACAAGATAAAACAACACTCAGGTAGTGAACTAAATAAAATGGAAACATCAATGTTCTAAGTCACTTAATAGGGTGTTGGGCCAGTGTCATGCTCCTCAAACTATTGGGTGACTACTCATGCTTTTTGCACAGGGGCATTGTTACCTTGAAAGATACTCCTCTCCATAGGAAAGAAATTCTTTAAAATGGGGTGTAGATGATCACTCACAATTAAGTAAAGACCTTGCCTTCGAAGGGTATAAGTGCAAGAAAACCATGCCAGGAAAATATGCCACACATCATCACAGAACCCTTCACTGTTGGAGCACTGTTGTGTTTCCTTTTTGTTCACTACTTGTAAGTAAGTAAACTTTATTTATATAGCACTTTTCAAGAACAGTAGTCGGAAAGTACTTCACAAAGTACAGATAAAACTGCTAAAAGTATACACACCACACACACACACACACACACACAATACACACACATCCATAAAACAGCAGTACAGTGACAAAAATGTTAAATAAATAAAAACATCTTTATTTGAAGGCCTGTCTGAACTAATGGGTCTTTAGACACCACTTAAACATGTCCACAATGTTGGCAGATCTAATATCAAAGGGAAGGCTGGTCCATAACCTGGGAGCCACAGTGGCAAAAGCACGATCACCCTTCATCTTTAGTCTAGACCGATGGATAGCCAGCAGCCCCTGGTTTGAAGACCTAAGAGATCTATGGGGACAGCAGTTCACTTATATATGCAGGAGCCTGACCATGCAGTGCCTTATAAGTAGTCAGCAAGATTTTAAAATCGATCCTGAATTTAATTGGTAGCCAGTGAAGTTCTGGACCAACTGGAGTCGATCCAATGCTGACTTGCCGAGGCAGGTAGAACAGATAATTGTTTCCAGCTGAGAAGTAGACATCACAGTTCTTAATTTTGCTATATTTCTCAGCTGTAAAAACATGACCTGGTCAGCTTCCTGATGTGTTGTTCGAAATTCATGTATTGGTTGAAGATAACACCCAGGTTTTTTGAATTGGTCTTAATATTTGAAGACAGCGGGCTGATACACTGCTGCACCTTGGACGCTATGCCGTCAGGGCCAATAATGAGAACCTCCGTTTTATCTAAGTTCAATTGTAGGAAGTTGTTTGACATCCAGTCCTTGATGGCAGCTAAACAGTCCTGTATGATGGCCAACTTATCCAATTGGTCAGGTTTAAAGGAAAGGTAAAGCTGTATATCATCCGCATAGCAGTGATAAGAGATAAGATTTAAAACGACTAATAATTTGCCCTAGGGGAAGCATATATAATGAGAATAAAATAGGAGCCAGGGTTGAGCCTTGGGGCACTCCGCAAGACAGTGATGCAGGTGAAGACACAAAGTTACCAACAGAGACAGAAAAGTTTCTGTCAGAAGGATAGGAAGAGAACCAAACCAGGGCTGTCCCAGCTATACCTACCCACTGCCTAAGCCTCTCAATAAGGATACTGTGATCAATAGTGTCAAAAGCTGCAATACGGTCCAACAGTATCAAGATTGAGCATTCACCAGTGTCTGCATGCATCAGGATGTCATTTGAGACTCTGAGAGAGCCAATTCAGTAGAATGCTTCTGACGAAAACCCGTCTGGAACTTGTCAAAGATATTGTGGACTTCCATGACATTCATTATTTGTTTAACAACCACTTTCTTCAGGATTTTGGAGATGAAGGGCAGCTTAGAGATCGGTCTATCATTTTTGGGCAGGGACGGATGGAGATTTGGCTTTTTAAGGAGAGGCTGAATAATTGCCTGTTTAAAATAATCAGGGACACAACCTGATGCGAGAGAGCTATTTATAATAGAAACTATTCTCGGACCAATCGATCCCAATACGTTTTTGAACAGAGAAGTAGGGATGATATCTAATGGACCAGAGGATGTCCGCATTTGATAGACCACAGTATCAGTAAGGTCCTGAAGACAGATGGGTGAGAAATTATCTAAAGTTATTGGCCTAGCTGGGCAGTCAGTCTGGGGGGCCGGGGAAGGGAGAATCATAGTCCTTATATTGTATCTCTAATCTTATCAACAAAAAAGGAAAGGAAGTTTTCACAATCGTTGTTTGAAAAAAGAGGTACTACAGGAGGAGCAGGGTTCACAATCTTATTTATGGTGTCAAACAAAACTCTGGGATTACGTTTGCTCGAAGAAATTAGCTGAGAAAAGTAAGCAGCCCTCGCATCCTTAACTTTGAGATTAAAAGTAGACAGGAGATCCTTCAAATATAAGTAGTGAATTTGTAATTTTGAAGATTTACACATTCGCGTTTAAAACAGCAAATGTCATCATTCATCCATGGGGATGACTTGACAGTGGTAATTAATGTGGTTTTCAGAGGGGCACCAGCATCTAGCGCAGACAGGCAGAGCTCATTAAAAGACTTCACTAAGCCATTTGTGTGAGAATGAGGGGCCGCATCTTTACTTATATTTAAATTGGCGGAAGCCACTGAAAACGTATCCGAATTAAGGACTCATGAGCAAATGACACGTTTGCAGAGTTGAGAGTCTACATTGAAAGTTAAATCAAACATAATACATTTGTGGTCAGATACATAGATATCCTGAATACATAGCGCGTTAATGTTCAGCCCCAGTGTAAAAACCAAATCAAGACTATGACATCTATTGTGTGTGGGACCAGACACGTTGAATAAAATTAAAAGACTCAGTAACACTTAAAAACTCTGCGGCGAAGCTGTTTGTGGCATTGTCCACGTGAATATTAAAATCACCAACAACAGTAACTTTGTCAAGCTTAAAGACTAAGGATAAAAAATCTGCAAGCTCAGACAGAAAGGAACCGTTTGGACCAGGAGGATGATGAATTATAATACAATAAAATGGATTTGAAGTTGTATCATAATACTGTGAAATGATAGGAGGTCCAAAAATGGGTGGGTAATAATAAATTATGAGAGGTCTGAACCTCTCCTAAATTATAACTATGAGAAACTGCCTATGTAACTATCAGAAAATAGGGCTGGTGTTCTTAACATGTGCTGTAGCTATTTATCACAGCTTCGTTCATAGAGCTTTATAGTCACAATCTATTATCAGGGTAAAATTACCTCTTTAATTAAACAGGCCTAAGTGCATTCATACTGTGATTATTGTGCTTACTCTGGGTTTAGTGGTTGTGTGTTGCCAGCATTGTTTCTACAATTATGATGGGCTTTGTTCATGTGCCCTTTTTTTCTTTTGCTGTCAGGTCACCTACCGAGCCTTAAAAAAGAGCTGTATTGTGCAAGGAGATTTTTAAGGGGTGTAATACCTCCAACACTCACCTATGCCAATTTGTTTTGTACTGACTGAACATGCTTTCTTTTTTAACATTTACATCATGATAAGTCATTCTAAATAATGGGGGGAAAAGTGCACAAGGGGCTAAAGCGTCATTTAAAAATAAATACCACTTGTTTAAGCAGAACACACCATATAGGATTTTCATGCATTTTAAACTTGCCTCAGACGGTCTTATCTCAGCATATTGTATTTCATCAGCAACAATCCATTTTGCAACAATAAATCCAAGCAATAAAGGTTGCTTTTAGGCTTCATTCAAGATAATCATAATCTTCAATAACAATAATAATAATAATATTATTAATAATAATACGTTTATTGTCATTCTTCTCAGATACATGTATTGAGAGTGAAACAAATCAACATTTTCAGTACTCTCCATAACTCTAATACATACATCAAATAGGTTATATGCAGCAAAGACTTCAATTCTGAGAAAGCGTCTGAGATAGAGACTTGAATACATAGCTATTGTCACCCTTGCTTTAGTAATTACAGGGATAAGAAAAACAAATTCTAAATCTGCTTTTTATTTCAGTTTTGAAAATGTGAAATGTCTGGCACATGGTGTCAGGCAGTGTACACTAAATATTACTGTTTTTACAGCGAAATGCAATAATATCTTAATCAGAGCGGAGGATCACTCCAAAGATTCAGTATCCATTATATCATATATATGGTGATATGTCACTGACGGCTTAAATGATTAGCTATGTGCGATATATAGGGACCTTTTTTTGTAGATCTCACATCACAGTATTACAGTACATATAGTGTTATCTTTTAGAAAGCGATATCATTAATAATATGGCTGAATACATTGTAAATAAATTGTATTTAATTTACAATCAGAGAAGCGGGAGTTGAGTAGAGTTGAGAGGAGTGGGAGTTGAAGTGGGAGAGGCCACAGCTGGAGGGACATTGAGAGGCCAGGCTGCTGCTCATCCTGCTGGGAAAATGGGCATGGTTGTGACTCCTTTTAGAAAAAGGAATCCAAGGTTAACAGACTTCCAGGAACAGGTTTCTTCCTCTCCACAGAGCCTCATTCTGTGGAAGGTGACACTGGAAAGCAGTTTTCTTCCTTGGACTCATATTTTGAATGATGTTTGGGATGTGTTCACTACCATTGACTAACAGTATGATTTTAGCCCAACTCTGCTCCTTTAATTGCCCTTAGTTTGCAACAAGTTGTGCATAATTCTTGGTGAGCTGTGGCACGTACATACAGAAATCGTATCTTGGTGTAACACGATTATGAAGTGTGTCAGTTTCTAACAGCAATGATAATTGCTTTTGTGAGCAACTTGCAAGCTGCAAGAGAACACCCTGGAATAAGAAATACAAAAGATGCAAGCACCAAGTCAAAGTACATGCTGGTCAGAAGTGAAAGATGAGCAAATTATTAGCCTGTTGCATCAGCACAAGTACTTATTTCATCAATCTGCAAACAGCTACCACTAAAACCAGCAAACGTAATGCAAGCTGAAAGAAATAGCTGGTGATAGAAATGTTTGGTGAATTTCTGTGACCTGGAGTCAGTATGTCACATTGCTTGTCACGTTGCTTTATAAGGCATTTTCAGGAATTGTAGTATGTGCACTAAGAAAAATCCAGTTGTCACTGGCTGTTTTTGAAATGGTCTGAGCTGACCACTTAGGAAGCATCACATTCGGAAGCTCAGTCATAGTGGTGTAGCTGAATTTTGATTCCTGCAAAGCCTGTCTGGGTCAGAAAAGAAACAAAACTCAGTCAAAAATACTTTAGCAATCATTCAAAAGGCAGTGATGGCTATATAGTCCATATTTTCAACCTATTTATTTATTCATGAGATTTGCTGACCTCAATCAATTTCCCTAGTACAAATGTGATTTCAAATATCAGCCTGTATATCATAGGCTATCATTATGAATAAAGTCATGTTGAGTTAACATTTGCAATATTAAAACACAAGTTTAAATCTTACCATTAAAGTGCTATGTAGCTACTGGAAGTCCTCTACTTAAAAAAGGGCTGAGGGCCTCCTGGGTGGTGGAGCGGTAGAACGTCTGACGCTGGCCACTGTGACCGGGGTTTGATTCCACTGACTGCACCAGTATCGGCTCTGGCTGGGGCTGCCACTAGGGGGCGAAAATTCGCTGTCCGCCTCAGGGAGGGGGGAGGGAAGCCGATATGAGTTTGCTGCGTATAGGAGTGGCTCTGCGCGTACCGGAGTTACAGTCGACGGCTTGGCGAGTGCCGGCTCGGAGGAGACGGTACATAGCCTTTGTCACTGCCGGTCTCAGGGCTACAGCAACAAACTCACAATATGAGGGGGGGATTGACATGAAAAGAGAGGGTGTAATTGACTACTAAATTGGGAGAAAATGGGAAAAAATCTGAAACAAAATCTTAAAAACAACAACAACATTAAAACATATGAGCCCATGCAACAAAGAATCATATACTGTACATGCATATTTTTTCATTTTCAGATTTTTCATTTTTATAAAGTATATAAATCACTTCATGAGTTTGAAAGTTGAAAAATACATGAATCATACAAATTTCTTACATAAACTACTGTTCTTTTTTTGTTTTAGTCTTATGTCTGCTTTTATATGCACAATGTGGAAGAACTGTATATCTCCAGTTACAGTTCAAATGTATAGAAGAGCAGTATATGTCACATTATTTATGGTGATATTAATGATTAGCAGATTTTTACTCCTGTGAAATGTCTCTTTATGTGAAAATTGCTTACATGAAATGCAGTTAAGATGTATCACTTGGAGCTGCTGTTTGTGCTCCCACAGTCTCTGGCACAGGTATTGGCCCATACTTTTCCCTTTAAAATGCAGCAAGCAGTGAATTATCAGTTGGGTATATAGACATGAAGTTGATGCATTTCAATCCATGTTTCGAGCTGGGTAACTTGTGACAGCTAAGCGAACAGCTGAATCGAAACATCCAACAGTCTCAAAGCTAGCTAACATAAGTAAACAGGGTAGCCGCAAGCAACTGTTGTGTCAGTAGCTAGTCAGGGAGGTTTAAAAGACTATAAAACTTGTAAACTTCCTTGTAGCTAGTACGCTTAGCTTAGCTGTAGCTTACCGCCTTCTCACAATAGTCACTAGCAGCTAGTAACAGGCTAGCTAGCTAAAGGCACATATACAGTTCTTCCACATAGGCTACCACTTTCAGATACATTTTCCCGGCTTCTCTTGCCCATTGTGATTGATATTCAGTTTCCCTGCATTTCTCAAGATCATTTGTTGTCTGTTTTTCCAGGTGTTATCTTTTACCCTTCCTTTTTACCTACATTAAAATGATTTATATCGGCTGCAAAAAAGTATAGCATCTGCCCCTCCATCCTGAGCAATGTACATATAGGCTATGTTTTTTTCCATGCAAGACAAATTTTATAATTTAAAATACTGGGGTATTGTCGCATAAAAAATATGGGATTGCTTCACTATTTAGAGAGGATAAATAGTACGTCATGTTTAGCTTGATTTTCACTAAATATTCACATATACGATTTTCCATTGCATGGGCTCATTTAATAAAACAAAAATATGGGAAAGATTTCACATTGTGGCAAAATATGTGTTCCACAAGATGGCAAATGACACTTCTAAATTAGGCATCCTGCGGGTCAAGCTAATTCCCAGAGGCCAGCAATGATTTATCTTCTCTGAGACGGAACTGTCCCCTCTTTCTGGAGACACCCTTTACGCTTCTCGGCGAGTTTGTGCCGCCTCACCCTCCCCCCTCCCTCCCGCTGCCCCCAATCGGAGCTCCCAGCAAGGGCCGGTCTACACAGTCGAGTTTCAAACCGCAACTGTAATAGGCAGCTCACACTCATAAAGCACCAGTCTGCTACGCTATCCGAGGCCCCCGTATGTTCCTCTTTTTAATATAAAAATGTTTATTCATTGTTTTGCCATGTTATCAAGACATCCAATGGGACTGGCTTACAATAAATTGTAGTTACCATTTCTTGAAACAGAATACTTGTGATTTCCACAATGATTGTGATTTGCTGCAACAAACCCATCACTGAGGCAAATACCTTGAAAAGGTGGACCTAGCAGTAAGGTAGCAAATATTTTTTTATTTCGGGTTGATTTGGATGACATGATCATAGGCATAAGTTACTAACTTTATCAGTCTAGAGAAGTCCATTATTGCACATACAAAAAATCATGATTGTATCTAGTCAAGTGAACCTGTTACCACGTTGCTAACTCGCTATTTAGATATTGCTAGCTAGCTAACCAGCTGAGACTAACCAGCTACCTAACATTATCTAGCCAGACTAACATGCCAATTTGTATTATTGTGTCCACGGAAATGGACAAGGTAGCCAGGTAACCAAGTCGATACATAGCATGTTGTTGGGAGGTAACGTGGTTGACATAGCAGCACTTTAGTGGGCTGCTGGTCACTGCCATTTTGGCTCTAAATAATTACTCTTAACAATGAATTGTTCTTCTCTAGAATTATTGCTAATACAAGCTAACTTTTCACGATTGATTTTAAATGGAGCCTCATTTTCAGAAATCAAAATTGTAATAAAAACTGTGACACATTGTGAGAAACTATAACGCTGTAAAAAGATGGTAGAAAAATGCAAAAATATATCTTAGGTAATGCGACTTAGGTAAAACGATTTTCACTGGTCTTTTTAATAAAAACTAGAAAAAAGATTTGTATAAAATTGCAAGGAGTTTGAATTGTATTTTTCCTTTGCCAAAAAACCCCATCTACATTACTGCTGGAATGGCATTAGGAGGAGACTGGGGATTTGGGGATTTTGAATGTAAATTCCATGCAACCATTATCTAAACATTGCACGACCATGCAGTGTTTAATGTTGACACATACAATAATAGTTCCTGTGCTAACACAAAATTCTCTCTTGCTTTTTGTAGGGTAGTCTCTTTGTTAATTGTAACCAGCACATTTTTATTTTGATTTCATTGTGTAGTTACCTGAATTGGTCTTCACAAAGATTTTTACAGACCTGCATTTGGAAGAAAATTGGCCATTTGCGGTCACAATTCACTCTTCGGGAATCTGCACCTAATTTGTTTTACATCCATGTTTTCAAGTAATGGCTTTTGCAGTTTATTCACAGTTTGCACAAATTCTTATTATAGAACCAAGTCAGTTATCAGCAAAATGCCGTAATTTATTGCCAGTTTACCCTAACCAAAATGGTTGGTTCAAAGTAAAGACAAGGTAATGGGGTTGATCATGTTTCTGATAAACAAGTATAAAAAGGGTTGGCATGAATTTAGACTCATTTACATAAAACTACAGTAACAACATATTGACGAATTGTCTGAGATTGACCAGCTCCATCACATAATGGAAGGAAACAAAATTGCATAACCTTATCATTGTCTTCTAAACCTTTACTGCTTTGGTTTGAAATGGTTAAAAAGGGTTCATCTAGTGATGTGATATAAATAATATATCAGTGGCGGCTGGTGAGTTCAAAAATTGAGGAGGACGGAGATAAAAAAACTTAAATAAATCAAATAAGTCCAGACTTTAGGCTTTCTTTAACTACAAGAGGCATTTATTCATCATAAAATGCATGTTTATGGGGCTGGCGGATGGCCCAGCGGTCTAGTGCACCGCGCTTTGGAGCGGTGTGCGCTGCCCGTCAGAGACGCGGATCGAAACCCGCGTTTCTACCAGACCGGCCCTGGTCGTCAGCCCGATCGGAGGCGGCATTTGGCTGTCCGCCTCCGGGGGGGGGGGGGAGGGAGAGCCGGCACGAGTCCGCCGAGGAGAAGGTTAATGGAGTCCGTGGAAGATCTCCGTCTCGAAAGAAGGCGGGTAAATAGGTCCAGGAATACGAATCTCGTTCCCGGAGGACGGGCGGCGGACTCGTGAGGGTGGGGAATTGAAAATAAAATAGAGGGTATAATTGGCTACTAAATTGGGAGAAAAACGGGGGGAAAATCAGAAATAAATTTATAAAAAAAAAAATAATCCATGTTTATTCAACAAATAGCATAAATCCCAGAATGTCACCTGTAAAACACAAAACACACAAAAAACTATAAAACACAGGAAGCACTAAGTTTTGAAGTCTTGCAAACTGTTCTTCTCCAAACAGAAGCTACTCACACTGCTCTGGTGGCTTGGCGAGGGACTAGAGATTCTGGGTGACCTCCTTTTCAGCTGGATAGTTGGAGGAGGGAGGGACACAGGGGGCTGTTTCTTCTCCAAAATCTCACAAATACCATTTACAAGTTAAATGGCTTCAGCTAGTAGGTACGCTGTCTAAGGCCAATAATCTGGAAGCGATAAAACAGAATCTGTGTTCTGGACATGTTGAGATACCAAATCTAAGGGCAGCATACAGTGAAATTAATTAATGAAACTTGCCCTGCACTTTGCTATAGAGAATATATTAGACATCTAAAGTTACTCACATAGTGACATGCTATAGAATGAATAAAGGACAACTGCAATGCTCCTCATTATAGAGACTGTATTAAACATTCTACTAGAAGGCAATCTGGGCCCGTATTCACAAAGCATTTTAAGGGTAAAAGTTGGTCCTAACTCCGCAATTTAGGAGCAACTCCGGAAAATAATGGGCGTGTCACTCATAAATGTAGGACTCCTACATTTTTGGGATAAGAGTATTTCACAAAGGGTTTGAGAGCTAAAAACAGCTCCTAAGTCCAGGAGAAGTTAGAAGCAGCCAAGAGGACTTCTAAGTCGCTAAAGACCTACTGACAGCGATCCGAAAATCTGCTGCTGTCGCAATCGCATCAACACTGGAGATATTGAATGATACAGAGCTCATAAAAAGGTACCGCCTCAATCGCGAGGGTATTATATATATAATATTATACATATTATATATAGATACCCGCTGATTGTTTACGAGATGCAGACATGTAACCAATTGACTAGTCAGTATTCTTGGTGGCGGCACGGTGGCACAGTGGATAGCACTGTCGCCTCACAGCAAGAAGGTCTCGGGTTCGAATCCAGGCCGGGGGCCTTTCTGTGCGGAGTTTGCATGTTCTCCCCGTGTCCGCGTGGGTTTCCTCCGGGTACTCCGGTTTCTTCCCACAGTCCAAAGACATGCACGTTAGGCTAATTGGAGAGTCTAAATTGCCCATAGGTATGAGTGTGTGAGTGAATGGTGTGTGTGCCCTGCGATGGATTGGCGACCTGTCCAGGGTGTATTCCTGCCTCTCGCCCGGAACGCATGCTGGGATAGGCTCCAGCCCCCCCCCGCGACCCTGACCAGGAATAAGCGGCTTAGACAATGGATGGATGGATGGAGTATTCTTGGTTTCATGTTAAATCAGTGACACGTAGCCTACATTTGTATTTTAGAATCTTTATTAGAATATAATAGGGGTGCATCGGATCATTTTTCGGATCAGCAAAAAATAATAATAACGGGACCAAAGGCGCATTTCCACCAAAAATTGCCAGGAACTATTCTCAAGGAATTGAATGAATGATAATTTCAGTTTTTCAATTTAAGTTATTTCACGAAATCTTTATTTGAAAATGTCACAAAATACATTTTTAGATTCAGTACGCCTTAGGCGATTTAACTAGGGTGGTCTTATGCCTGAATTAATTTAATAAAAAATTAAAAGATCGCTAATGTTTAAATTTTATTTAATTCGGTCGCGTTTCTAAAAACATGCCTCCCAGAAAGGCATTTAGTATGAAAAACAAAGCAAACCAAAACATACACTACCGTTCAAAAGTTTGGGGTCACCTTCCATCTGGACTATGGCTAATCGGGCACTCCTTCATTCTTCAGCAAGATAACGACCCGAAACACACCTTGAAGTTGTGCAAGAACTATCTGGTGAAGGAGGAATGTGAACAACAACTCAAACTAAAGCAACCCACAAGTTTCTCTGGGAATTGCTGCAGGATAGCTGGGAAAACATGTCGGGTGATTTCCTGCTAAAACGTATTAACCGAATGGCCACTGTTTGTGAGGCTATTCTCACGCCAAAGGGTGACTATTTTGAGGAATCCAAGATTCAATTTTCAATATAATTTTCTTGAACATTTCTTTGATGTTCATTTTGTTCATTGTTACATGTGTTTTTTGTCATTTTAAAGTATTTACAGAAATGTATACGGTGTAAAGCATTGTCAATTATGAGATAAAAATAGTTTCCAGCAGGTGACCCCAAACCTTTGAACGGTAGTGTATATATATATAGTGGCAGCCGGTTTGAAAAGGCAAGCAAAGGTTTGAAAATGCAACAGAAATATTAGGCACCACAGAGCTTCACAGCAACATTATGAATTATGTATGGGTTGAGAAGATTGAATTATCTCCCTAAGTATGCTAACATATTTGAACTTTTTACCTTGGAAGAGTTTATGATAAGTGAATACGCTTCATTTATCATTTTTGAGTCAAGAAGCAAATTAGCATGAGTGATGAAGTGCACAGTTTTGGCTAAGTATGAAGTATTCCTTCAAACAGTGGGGTAGTTTCAAAAATTCAAAATATCTAGCATTCCCTTTTATTTTTTCATTTCATTTTCAAATACTATTGAAAAGTGTCAGGGGTGTTGTAGGTGTGGAACCAAGTGCAGGCGAGAGAGACCCAGAATGCAGAGATGCGTTTAAGATCTTTTAATAAGCTTAAAACGCTGGCAGGTATGAAAGCAAACAGTGTCTGAGAAGACACGTAACAATACTAACAAACAAAACAAAATGGCAAACGAGCAGGAACAAACAAAACTAGTTAAATGGTAAATCCAAAACGTATTCCAAAACACGGAATAAACTAAACACTGGAAATCTAAGAAAACAAACAAGAACACGAATAAACAATTTCGCAAGATGCAAGCAATACTAAGCAACAGTGGGTTCAACAAAGCAAAGCAAGATAATGTCCAAGCAACAAACAGAGAACGTGAGCTGGTTAAATGTCCTCCCAGTAATTATTCACAGCTGCCAGTCATTTCCTTAATTGATTTAGCACATTCCTGGCATGTCTGTCACTCTTCCTGATTGTGTCATGGTTTTACCTTGTTCAGCCGCTGGAGGGCGCTTGACCATGTTATGGTCGGTTCCCTTTGCTTTGTATGAGGAATCATTGTCATTGTCATTTCCCTTATATGGTCTTTTGTCGGGATTTTCCCGGTCATGGCCAGCTGTGGATTATCAGTGTTTATTCCGCCTACTATTTAAAGGCTGCGTTTTCATATCACAAACGCTTCTGTGTAAAACATTGTTACGCTCTAGCCGGTACAAGAACTAAGGTATTAGTTTTCCACTTGGTGGTCTCTCAGTTAAAGAGAGAAGGTACTATTTAGGATCTCTTTTAAAAGGTTTAGCGTTGCCACTCTGTGGTTACCGTTCTAGGAGGATTATTTCCTTTCTAGCTTTGGTTATTGCTCGTCACTCGGTGGCATTTCCTTTTCGAGATTCATTCTTTTGTTTTTGGGTTAAAAAACTCCCAGAGCTAAAGTCTCTAAAATCATTTTAGTTTCTTACCTCTTCGTTGAAGAGTCCACAACCTTTGGGTTGTTATTATTTTCCGTGGACTTTATGCCCGGAGTTTCTTTTCTTTGTCCATCCATTTTTCCCCCTGCTTCCTTATCTGTTCGCAGACTTAGTGGCTGACTACTTGTAGTTAGCTTTTAGATATTCGTGACATCTGCGAGTGGCTCTTCCATCCTCGACCCACATTACAGTACGCATACTATGACAGAGCCAGCAAAAACTACGAATATCGAGCTAACTGTGGCTACGCAACAAACATTGCTAGCTGGTCAAGCGGAGGCCATCCGGCAACTGCACTTCCAATTAACAGAGGCCAGTGAGCAACAAAGGGAGATGTATGCGAGATTGCTCGCGATGGAAAGTTCCATGCGGGACTTAGTAAATAATTTTTCGCAACTAAGTAGCACACAAACCCCGGTACAGGTTTCCGGGGCTCAGTTACTCCAGACTGTTGCACAAGCACTTCCTCCTCCTCGTGAACCTAAAATTCAACTTCCTCCACGTTATGACGGAGAGTCGGGCAAATGTCGAGGGTTTATTTCACAATGCCTGATTATTTATAGGCTCAACCCTCTTATTATCAGTCTAATAATGCACGAGTGTCACTTATTTTATCTCTCCTGACTGGGGCTGCTCTCAAATGGGCGGTTCCGCTTATACGATCGCAGGCACCAATTTTAGACGACTCCGATAAATTTATGAAGGAGATGGAGCTGGTGTTTGATCATGAAATCTCTGGTAAAGAGGCAGCTATAAGACTGGTTCGGATTCGTCAGGGGTCGCTTAGCGTAGCGGAGTTTTCTATCCAATTTAGATCGCTGGCTGGTGAAACTGGCTGGTCGGAGGGTCCGCTCAGTACGCTATTCACGAACGCCCTATCTGAGTCAGTTAAAGACGCGTTGTCGGCTCTTGATTCCCTGATTCATTTGAAACCTTGGTTTCTACCGCCATACGCATTGACAATCGTATCAGAGAGCGTGAGAGAGAGAGACGGGACAACCGGAATAAAACTACGCCTGGGCGCGTTTGGTTTCCCCGGTCTACGGGAGTCCCTGAAGCGTCAGGTTCTAGGGAAGGAGGGGAGGAACCCATGCAACTGGGTAGTTCATCCATTAAGAATACAAAAAGGTTGACTCTCGCCCAGAATACTGTCGCTACTGCAGGCAGAAGGGTCACAATACGATTAACTGTCCTAAACTTAAGGGAAAAGGTCAGTCTCACTAGTGGATCGAAAGGCACTGGCGAGACATTTGACTACATCCTTTCGAACCTTTTTACCCATTGAATTAAGTTGGCACGAACAATCTGTTAAGATTGACGCCTTTTTAGATTCAGGGGCGGTAGACTGTTTTATGGATGCCAAGTGGGCTCTGGACGCACAGATACCTGTGCGCGCTCTTTCTCAGCCCCGCTTTATTACGGCACTCGATGGTCGACCGCTGGGTTCTGGTAGTATTCACGACAGGACTGAAAATGTGTGTATGCGTGTGCTCTTTAAAGATCACACAGAACACATTAAATTCTTTTTAGTTGACTCGCCGACCTATCCCCTGGTATTAGGTCATTCTTGGCTTAGCAAACATAAGCCACACATTAACTGGGGTGATCAGAATGAGGTCATAATTCAGTGGGGTTCCCAGTGTGCTCATCATTGTCAACAGGTCTTTTCCCCTTGTTATCAGACTATTGAGAGCGAGGTTAGTTCGGTCGCGGACGAATCTGACACATGCTCCGTGGATCAGGACACACCCTCCCAAATAGCTGAGGATGAGACCGAGAGGGATTCGGTGGACGGAGACACGCCCTCCTTTATGTCAGAGGAGAGAGAGGGGAGTTTAGACTGGCATTCGCTGACCGACTGGAGAGAACCGGTTGATGACTGCTCCAGTTTTAGTTCGCAGTCAGACAGTTTGGAACTCCTTAGTGCGGAGGTATTTCCTTTACCTAGCGGCGTGCCTAATGTTTATGCTAATCTCAGTGAGGTTTTTAGTAAACAAAGGGCCACCACTTTACCTCCGCATAGAACATATGATTGCGCTATCGAACTACAGCCGGGTACTATTCCTCCCGCGGTTCTCTGTATTCTCTCTCGGTTCCTGAGAGCACTGCCATGAGAGAGTACATCAAGGAATCTTTAAAAAATGGCTTTATTAGACCATCTACGTCACCTGCAGGTGCAGGTTTTTTCTTTGTAGGGAAGAAAGATGGGGGGATTAAGGCCATGTATTGATTATCGAGGTCTTAATAATATCACCGTCAAGAACCGGTACCCCGCTTCCCCTCATGAATTCCGCTTTTGAACGTCTCCAAGGAGCATCTGTGTTTTCCAAGCTTGACTTGCGCAATGCTTACAACTTGGTGCGGATTCGTGAGGGGATGAGTGGAAGACCGCTTTTAACACTCACAGCGGCCACTATGAGTACCTGGTCATGCCTTTTGGACTCACTAGCGCCCCCTCAGTGTTTCAGGCTTTTGTGAACGACGTGCTCAGAGAAATGTTGAGAGATTTGTTTTCGTCTATTTAGACGACATTCTAATTTTTCTAAAAATCTCTGAACACAAAGAACACGTTAGACGAGTGTTAGAGTGTCTCTTAGAGGCGCGGCTGTTCGTCAAAGCCGAGAAATGCGTTTTCCACTCCAGTTCAGTTTCATTTCTGGGTTTTATTGTGGCGGAGGAGTATCCAAATGGATCCCAGGAAGGTGTCAGCGGTCAGGGATTGGTCCACCCCTGAATCGGTGAAGCAGGTCCAACGATTCTTGGGGTTCGCTAATTTTTACCGGCGTTTCATTCGCAATTTTAGCTCCGTGGTTGCTCCTATTTCGGCTCTTACTAAAAATCTGCTCCTCGCGGTTTTTATGGACATCAAAAGCTGAGGCAGCATTTTTAGAGTTAAAAAGGAGGTTCACCTCCGAACCCATTCTCATCACCCCTAATCCATCTCTCCCCTTGTGGTAGAGGTCGACGCCTCGGAGCTTGGAGTAGGGCGATACTGTCTCAACGCTCTCCTCTGGATCAGAAGATCCACCCCTGTGCTTATTTCTCCCAGGGACTTTCCCCTGCGGAGAGAAATTATGACGTCGGGGACAGAGAGTTGTTAGCAGTAAAACTGGCGCCGAGGAGTGGCGTCATTGGTTAGAGGGGGCTGAACATCCGTTCACGGTCTGGACTGATCATAAAAACCTTGAGTACATTCAGGACACCAAGCGTCGTAATTCACGGCAGGCCCGATGGTCGCTTTTCTTTACGCGCTTTAATTTTATTCTGACATACCGCCCTGGTTCTAAAAACACCAAACCAGATGCACTCTCTCGGTTATTTGACGGTTCAGAGGTGAATCACTCTCCTGAGCCCATTGTTCCCGCCGCTCAGATTCTGGCTCCAGTTTCTTGGAGTATTGAATCCGTGGTGCGTAAGGCACAAAGTCTGGAACCGGATCCGGGTGGTGGCCCTCCGGATCGCCTTTTTGTACCATCCAAAGTGCGAGCTCAGGTGTTGCAATGGGGTCATTTTTCCCGGTTGACGGGTCATCCGGGTATTCACAGGACTCATGAATTCTTAGCCAGAAGGTTCTGGTGGCCTAAAATGGAGAGTGATGTGCGTGAATGCGTTTCGGCCTGTTCCATATGTGCTCGGAATAAAGGGTCTCGGCTTCCACCATCTGGTCTTCTTCGGCCACTGCCCATCCCTAGTCGTCCTTGGAGTCACATCGCCATGGATTTTGTGACCGGTCTACCAGCATCTGAAGGTCACACGGTTATCCTGGTGGTAGTGGATAGGTTCTCTAAGGCGGCTCATTTTATCCCTCTGCCCAAGTTGCCGTCCGCTCTCGAAACCGCTCGGTTGGTGGTTGATCATGTGTTCCGTATCCATGGTCTTCCCCTGGACGTGGTGTCTGATCGCGGACCCCAGTTTGCGGCCCGATTTTGGCGAGCTTTCTGTTCCCTTTTGGGGGCGTCCGTAAGTCTGTCTTCGGGATTTCATCCTGAGTCCAATGGGCAGACAGAGCGGACTAACCAATCTATGGAAGGAACGCTTCGCTGTTTGGCTTCATCCAATCCTACCTCTTGGAGTCGACATCTCGCCTGGGCTGAATACGCGCATAACACCTTGCGTAATGCGTCCACTGGTCTCTCTCCTTTTGAGGCACAGTTCGGTTTCCAACCACCTCTGTTCCCTGAACTAGAGAAAGACGTGGGAGTGCCGTCTGCTGCGTCATTTGTCCGACGGTGTCGGGTTACATGGAGAAAGGTGCGCGAGCGCCTCGCTCCTGCGGGCTTCTGCCCGCCAGAAGGTTATCGCTGACAGGCGTCGTCGTCCGGCGCCGTCATACCGTAGGGCAACGGGTGTGGCTCTCCACTCGCGATTTACCGTTGCGGGTTGAATCGCGTAAGCTTGCTCCTCGTTTTGTGGGGCCTTTCAAGATTATCCGTAAAATCAATCCTGTCACCGTCGCCTTCAACTTCCCCCGATCCATGAGGGTTCACCCCACATTTCACGTCTCCCGCATTAAGCCGGTTGTTACTAGCCCTTTGGCTCCGGTTGATGTACCACCGCCTCCACCTCGACTTATTGATGGCCAGCCGGTTTACACGGTGTGTCGCATTATTTCTAGTAGGCGTGTGGGCAGGGGCGTTCAATACTTAGTAGACTGGGAGGGCTATGGCCCTGAGGAGCGCTGCTGGGTTCCGTCCAGGAATATTCTGGACCCCGATCTTATTCGCGATTTCCATCGGCATGGTTCTGGGGATCGGCTGGGGCCGCTCCTTAAGGGGGGGTCCTGTCATGGTTTTACCTTGTTCAGCCGCTGAGGGCGCTTGACCATGTTATGGTCGGTTCCCTTTGCTTTGTATGAGGAATCATTGTCATTGTCATTTCCTTATATGGTCTTTTGTCTGGGATTTTCCCGGTCATGGCCAGCTGTGGATTATCAGTGTTTATTCCGCCTACTATTTAAAGGCTGCGTTTTTATATCACAAACGCTTCTGTGTAAAACATTGTTACGCTCTAGCCGGTACAAGAACTAAGGTATTAGTTTTCCACTTGGTGGTCTCTCAGTTAAAGAGAGAAGGTACTATTTAGGATCTCTTTAAAAGGTTTAGCGTTGCCACTCTGTGGTTACCGTTCTAGGAGGATTATTTCCTTTCTAGCTTTGGTTATTGCTCGTCACTCCGGTGGCATTTCCTTTTCGAGATTCATTCTTTTGTTTTTGGGTTAAAAAACTCCCAGAGCTAAAGTCTCTAAAATCATTTTAGTTTCTTACCTCTTCGTTGAAGAGTCCACAACCTTGGGTTGTTATTATTTTCCGTGGACTTTATGCCCGGAGTTTCTTTTTCTTTGTCCATCCATTTTTCCCCCTGCTTCCTTATCTGTTCGCAGACTTAGTGGCTGACTACTTGTAGTTAGCTTTTAGATATTCGTGACATCTGCGAGTGGCTCTTCCATCCTCGACCCACATTACAGGTTGGGGCTTGGGGGAAATGCCTGCTTACTGGTCGAGTCGAGAAACTGTATGAACCATAATGTCATAATTTGAAATGCACTGCATCCTAATCATATCAGCTGAGATGAAAATATAGTAGCGTGGCAGTACTTAAGTTACATTGTATTGTTTCAAAATGTTTTTTGTTCCTTTCATCTCAATTTCTCTTTTATATATTCTGGATTTTGTATCTGGAGTCTCTAAAAAACACCACCTTCAAAAATTAATTTACAGTTCTGTCTTCCTCTTTCACTTTGCCATACTGAAATACAGTTATGGCACAATCCTCAAGTTATTTTTATCTATATTTTTGGGTCTGGAAAATTATATCAAGGACAGAGCTAAATTTCTCTTGACTGCAAATGGTGAACATTGTATTAGATTCATTGTGCAAAGGAATATAAGTTTTTTCCATACATATCAACCTCAGGTGAACCTGCCTGTAGGTGAGGCTGCTCCTGTCCAAGGTCCTCTAATATTCTCCAGGCTGTGGGAGGGAACCCCCATTAAGCTGTGAATGACTATGATTTAATAGTTTCTAATTTAGCTAACTAGCTAGGTACCTATTATCAGAAAGAGAACATTATAATTGAACTTTTAACTAGCAACAACATGAATAGCCATCACAAAGGATAAACAATACCTCAGATGTAACAATGACAATTTATGACATTCAACAGCAATAAATACCCTGGTCAAATAGGTAGTGCACACCATTTACATTTACATTTGAAGCATTTAGCAGATGCTCTTATCCAGAGCAACTTACAAGATGTGCATTAATACATGGCATGATCAAACAAGAGATCAGTGCAGTAATACAGTGATAAACATTGTTGTTGTCAGCTGCATACCATACCTGTCACACTGGGAAGGAAAAGGTTAGTAATTTATTTTTTAATTTTTTAAGAGGATGTTTTAAACAAGTATCCATATACAAAAGCAGTAATACACATGTAGGCAGTGGTGATGACAATTGGCTAGATTCAGTGTTCAGTGGTAGTGGAGTCTGAAAAGGTGGGTCTTGAGTCTCCTGCGGAAGATCGCAAGTGATTCCACCACCGAGGGGTCAGGACAGAGAAGAGGCGAGACAGCGAGGAGCGGCTGCCGGGCGCCCGGAGGGATGGGACAGTCAGTTTGCCAGAGGAGGCGGAGCGGAGGGGTCTGGCTGGGGTGTAGGGTGTGATGAGTGTCTGGAGATAAGGGGGAGCAGTTCCTCTAGCCTAGCTAGATAGCTACCTAACTCACTTTATCCAGAGAAAAATGAGTCAATATGCTAGTGAAGTAGGCTTGCTTAGCTAATGGCGGTGAGCAAGTGAGCTCTGTTAATATATCCTCTGCTAGAAATAGTATTCATTTGAAATATATTGTGTGAATTGCTTAATACATTCCTGAGTGGACTGTAAGTCTGCAGCTGGACCCTCTTTGAATTTCTTATGCAATTTTAGAATGTTCTGCCTGCTGTTGTTTGAATTACAGAAACTATAATAATGCAGAGGCACATGAAAAATACCTCTGTTGAGCTGTAACTTGCAGGACATAAAGCTGTCAGCAGATTACAGACCGCTGAAATCGCTGGGAATTACATCTGCTGAAACAAAATAGCCTTCACAATCAGTTTTTTGCTCATCTCTGTGCTGAGACAAATTTGAAAAGCCAGTGTGAGAGAAAGTTCTACATCAACAATGGGCTAAAAATGCATTGGATGAACAATGGTTTAACTCTAGGTTCACCTACTGAGGGTGCTTCATGGTACATTTCTTTGACAGAAACAGAACAAAGATCAGCGAGCTGTGTTTTACCACATACCACACAGAGGTGGTAGGAATGTTCAGAAACAACACACTCTGGGGTGATTAACTTGTTTGAGCAACCAGTGTCTTGATAAATAATGGTGGATTCCTTGCCTGATCCACTGCTCTCTTTCTCCTGTTGATGAAAGCATTCCTCTGGCAATCCCTTATTGAAAACATATTCATCAGCGGGCAAGAGATGCTACAGGGGCTTATCGTTCCTCCTGCCCTCTGTCAGAGATTACACAGACAGATGATCTCTGCATACGTAATTGGGGGTGGGGATATTGGATTTTGTTTGACTGGCTCTCACACTGAATAGTAATAAACAGAATAAAAGTCATTAAGTAATACAAAGCCGAATCTATGAATTTTTGTATTTGGTAGTGATCGCAACAATCATGCTCTTGTCTAAAAACCTGTGTTATTTTGCATTAACAAATTCCACTGTATCCACCATACAAAACTATAACACAAGTCATGGCATGTGATGTTTAAGACACAGCTTTGCTAGGACACATGAATAGGCCTATGCTGTACAATCTTGTGACCTGCGCAAAAGGGTCTTGGAGGTAAGAAAACTATGTAAAGCCCCAATTGGTTGACAACTGTCCCAAACGGCAAACAAACTATTCCTAATTAGACAGAGAACAAGGACAGCCAGTTGTTGTCCAGCTTTTGTCTGTAAAACACTGTGGCACCAGTAGCTACGAAGGCCAGCCCTCTCACCTAGCTACAAGGGATGAAATATTGTCTGCTCAAGTAAATCCAGTTACTGGGTGTATTTAATGTATCAGCATAAGGTATCAAGTGAACACTTGTATAGTAGATCGTTCAGCAACACACAGTATGCAAACCTTTGGAAATGTAAGTGCTCAAATACAAACTTTAGGTTTTCTGAAACTACGAGCACTGTCTATCCAGAAATTAAGTAAATGTCAAGTGGTGGCTGCACAGACGTCAGCCAGTGGCACACCTTGGAATGCTTCCCAAGAGGCTACGATGCTGCTAGTTCAATGGGCGTGCACTGCTGAAGTGCATCTGGTCCAACATGCACTTTTCATGTTCTGTTCACAATGCAGTGGGATAGCCTGGATTTTAACAGTGGCTGGCCCTATATTTCAGGTTTATAGCAGACAAACAGCTGGTATTTCTTTCTGTAATGCTCTGTTCTTACTAATTAGACTCTCAAATACCTAACTGGCACAGGAAAGAAAACCTCATGCAGGGTTTCCTGTAGGAAAACAGTTAGTTACAGTGGTGGTAGGCTGAGCGGGGAGGGTGGATGGCGGGCGAACATGTAGGAGACATCACCTTGTGTACTCACCTTGCATTGCCAGGCATGTTCGTGCTGAGGATAGAGTTAATATGGCTAACGTTAAATAGCTATGTTGTTACAACTAAAAAATATGAGATAATTGTATGAGATAACAAAATAGTAATCAACATTTAGCAACAGGCTGCATGCAACTCCACAGTGAACAGAGAATGCCTGCAACTGATGTTACAGCCAAAATGAAAGCCATTATTGAAGCCCACTTAGGCTGGAATGAGGCACACAAGCAATATGCACAAAAGCAATATTGGTTCCAGGTCTCATGCAGAAAGGTATTAATTCTCTCTGAGGTGAGTCCCCAAATAAACAGTCTGATCAGGCAGTTATCCTCAGTTAGCCCTGAAGTAGCTTTACAAGTAGCTTTAATCACCAGCATAAACTATTTTAATGACGCTGGCTAATGATGCAATTAGAGGCCCAGGGGGGTGCTAACAGCTGCTGATTCCCCTGACATTTAGCATCATGCCCTTGCCTTCCACAGAATGCATTTTCAGTTATGAGTTGTTGTAAAACTGAACCTAGTGGGCTCCACCAAGGGCTTTCCATAGTTTGCAGGTAGGCCGAGGTCCTGAGCTGATAGTGAGACTGTCCTGACTTGAGAGAATGTCACCCCTGGTGTTATAGGTTGTAATCATGACTTCACCAGTAATAAAATGTGTGTATTTCCTTTGAAATTATCTGCATTACATGATTGATGGAAAAAACACAACATCTTGAAACTGTCCATGACAAGGAAAACTACAAGCTTCTTAAAAAAGTGTTTATATTTATGAATTGTATTCTGACATTTTCTTTTGTTTATCACATGACTAATGCACACACATTTGAGCAGTGAAGCCTTCATCAGTGAGACTAAACAATAGTCAGTAAAAAATAAATAGTTAAAAAAACATGTGGCGCTATTCAGGCATTGTATCTAAGGCTGTTCTGGGATTAGCTGCACAGCATTGAGATGGAAATGGAAACAAAATCTGGATAAATATGACTGCCAAGAGAGACACTCTCTGTTTAACCATGCTCCTCTCACTATGTGGGCCTAGTATTAATCTTATGCAGTACCGTACTGGATAATAGGGCCTACAGTTATTCTGTTTGAAATATGCTTTAGCCTTTAACTTTGAATAACAAAATGAATCTGTGCAAGTGTTTCATTTCTTAGAAGATTACACCAAAGCAGTTTGGTGGAAACTGAAATTCATTAAAGAAATGTGTAAAAAGTGATGGTTAAATGATTTAAAAATGATTTTCATTAAAGTAACGTTCCAATCAGGAAATAACTTGTTTTCCTGTTTTATGATCAGGGCCTAGATTTTTTTTTGCCATTTCAACCGGTAAAAAAAAAAAATCTGTTTATTTTTACAATGTATTTGCCAATGCTTATCAATGTTTATAATAAAATATGTTGTAAAATGTAACCAAGAAGGAAAAATCCATCACATAATAAGCCAAAAACTAAACATTAAAATGATGTTATTTTGGATGGATGCAACAATGGATATACTGTGAAGCTGGTATTGCGCAACAACATTCTCCAGCAATTATTCACTATGTTGGGCAATGTGAGGGAGCCATCCCTGGCTCTTTTGATTACATTCTAATCTTCACCTGTCATGTTGTACAGTCCAGTCTGAAACATTTGGCTCAGATTTGCCTAACATGCTAATTTTGTAGGTTCATCTCAATCTTAGGGAACTGTATTGCGGGCTCCCATGGCTTCCTGTTTCACTGGGGTATAAAAATGAGGTAACACACATGTAAAATCCATTTGTCATCCATCACCATGTGGAAAGGAACTGGCATCATGTGGAAAGAACCGATAGAAGTGAGAGATGGTTTGGGAGGCAAATTCAAATCCAAGGGCCACAGTTGGAGAGCTACAAAACTTTGTCGTATCTTGGGGACAAAAAGTTGGCAGAAAAAAAGCCTCTATTGAGGAAAATAAACAAAAATAAGTATCAAAACAGCATTGGAGCCAAGTGTTATTTTAAGATGAGACCAAACTCTACCTTTTTGGCCATGCACACCAGTGGTGAGTTTGGCATCAGAAGAAGGACACTTATGTTAAAATAACGTCATCCCTACAGTGAAATACGGTGGTGGATCTTTGATGTTATGGTTATTTTGTTTGTTAAGGTCAATGGAGTCATTCATGACCAAGAGTGTGAATCAATAGTGAGAATGCGATAGGCCACCAGATTCAGACAGCAAAGGAACCACTGTGCTCCATGGAAACATCAAACAAGCTTGTCAGGAAGGAGAGACATTAATAACTTTAATTACCCCTCTATTAATTGGGAAGTACTGTCAAGATAAATGTGAAGTGCAGTTTTAGATTGCTAAGTGGCTGTTTTTCATCATAATGTAGTCTTATGTTCTTATTGATTGTAGTTTAACTCCTACACAATTTCCTGCTGCTCATGCATGTTTATCTCTTAACTATGTCCTGTACTACGCATGAGTAATTATAAATAAAGTCATATATTCATGGTGAGGGACAATGTCTTACAGAGATTTTCCTCCCTCCATTCTTTACCCATCATCTGTTTTCCTTGTGACCTTCAACCGATGAATATATTATTGTGGGGAAAGCTGACAATAGTCAAACTGTCTTTTATGGGCTTCCATTTCAGTTAAATAAATAAAAATCCCTCTGCCGTCCGCCAAACAAAGATGGAAATCCATGAGTTTGACCTTTTGCATGGAGATTTTAAATGACATGCATCCATCTCTGTGAAGGGAATGAAAAAAAAGTAAGTTAAGCTAGACTTGGACTGGAGTCATATAACTCCAGTCCAAGTCTAGCTTAACTTACTTTTTTTTCATTCCCTTCACAGAGATGGATGCATGTCATTTAAAATCTCCATATATATATATATATATATATATATATATTGCATTGCATGACCAAATGAAACCCTGTGATATATGTTAATGGTAAATGGCTGTGTGTAAGTAATCATAGACCGTGACATATAATATATTATAAAAAATGTATTCAGACTATCCTCTGAATGATAATGGGAAGATTGTGCTATAAAATGTGATTCAATGCAGCTCAATGGGATGGATTATGGTGATACTACACTCCAAAGGATCTCTCCAGCTTAGAATAGCAAACATGGTCCAAAGAATTCTCTCTAAGGACAAATACCTTCAGTAAGTAAGTTGTGGGCTGTGTGTGGGAGTGTGCTAACACAGAACACATTTGAGTAAAAAATGAATTAGAGAAGCACAAAAGTGAACAGTTCATGGAAGCAAACATATTTGGACAAATATTTAAAAGAGATTCGGATGGCACGATTTGTTTTTCATTTTCTCTGAATATTTATATATTTTGGCTCCTAAGAAATGTATTTACATACATTTAGTTAAATGTATTTGGCTACTGTTGGAATAAACAGTTTTGCATTATAATAAATGATCTACAGACATAGGTTCTACTGACAACCTATGCATAAAAATGACATCCACAAAAGCGATGAAATGGAAGAAAAATGATTATACCAAACTAAGCTTGTATCTCCCAAAATACCCGCTCACGTACAGCCAGGGTAAAACAAAGGAGCACCAAAGTGTGAAATGGGACCAGATCCCTCAAGAATGCAAGAATGTGTAGAATCAAATCCTGGAAAAATGACCTAGGCCATCAACAGGTCACCCTTTAAGTCTTCAAAGGAGAGAGGATGGGAGCACCTCCCTCGCTTCCTAGTCTATTTCTGTGTTGGGTTTGGGGAAGACAGTTTGGTTTATACAGAGATGTGGGTTGAGCTATTATGTGGGGGAAAACTAGCTCAGGTGATATTGCACCCAGGTCAAAAGGCCAATCATGTGCTTTTCTCTGATGTGTCTGACCCATAATTTCAAGAAATAGAATTGAAATTCATGCCCATTAATACATCCAATATCTGGAATAACTTTTTTTTAAAACTGCATCTATACAGTATCTGGTACCATTGAAACATTTCAAAACTATTTTACGTACCCAACTCACTGAAAGTTGTACATGTTTTATTTG
The DNA here is from genome assembly GCA_029706075.1 of Aldrovandia affinis. NCBI lineage: Eukaryota > Metazoa > Chordata > Actinopteri > Notacanthiformes > Halosauridae > Aldrovandia > Aldrovandia affinis. The sequence continues at coordinate 10,336,083 of JAINUG010000001.1, forward strand.
AATATAAAGTGTATTTGATTGTTCCGGGCTCTGTCTGTCTTATGTGTTGTATTGCCTCTTCGGTCAATACGCTTCGGTCTCAGTTGGGCTTCCCTGCATGAATAAAGGTTTTGATTGATTTAAGTTTGTAGTGCGTGATATAGCAGGGCGTACATTGTGTTGACCCTCAGACCGAGCTGGCAGTGATAACCTAGGTGCATTCAAAGAACTAATAAAATCTGTCAGTGATGATCACCAGAACAGTCCATGTTTGTTTATGGGTATTAGGGTGCATTTTTTAGAGAGGAGAGAGACACAAGGTGGATATTTAGGTTAGAGAGGACAGGTCACATGCTGTTTGCATGGACAGGACCATAAAATGCATATCTGATACCTCTGTACTGGAATGCTTGGAGTGCTTTAATGGAGTGCTTGCATGAAACACATTTCCACCAAGGTAGACTTTTAATAGGGGCTGCTAATAGGAGAGCTGTTATACCTCTCAGGCTCCTTAAATTGATTCACCTCAGAGTCTGGACCTGGCATTCAGTACTGCATGATTATTCTGATCTGATAAAAAAAAGCTATAGAGCTAAAGCTTTGGCATCAGGAGATCCCAATCTTTTTTGTGTGACCTATGGCATATTTTGGTCCTTTATATATTTTTTCTGTATTTTACTTGCAGCCAGTATTAGCACTGCAATCAGAAGATAGTACAGTGACATGCATGCACTGTACAGTGACATAAAAAACAATATTGTATTGTAGAATGTACGGTTTAAGCCTTTTTGTAGTTGCTTTAGACAACTTTTGTCATGTCAATTGAGCCCTTCTTGGCCCTGATCCAAACCTTCAGCCCTTCAATTCAGCTTCAGTTGATTATTTAGTTAAACAAGTCCCCTGTCCAGGTCCTAAATTGATATCACTGCATAACCACCTTGATTTATTTGACTGGGCACTACGCTGAAGACTGAGGAAAATGTCAGATGGCAAAAGCTTTTAGAAAAGCAACTCCCCTTAGAAAAATTGTAGATGTTGTATTTCAGGAAATACTATTCTCCCCTTTTCTTGTTTTCTGCTGTCAGAACACACCGACCCCTTCCCTCTATTCTGGACTTATTTTAAGTTGAGAGAGTACAACATAATGGGTCATATTCATGTTTTTGAAGCCTTTAACCCAGCATGCAATTTACATACCAGCTTCACTCTATGAACTTTTGTTTGAATACTCTGTCTTATTGAAGTAATCAAACATTCAGGACAAATTCACGACAACTACTGTTCTGTTCTTTTCTCCCAGTGAATATACAGAAGTCACAACAGACAACTTGCCTGCTGTCATCCAGGACTCACATTTCTGAACTAAATGAGCATTATCATGTGAATGCTTTTTGATATTAAATGTTACAATTCATTATAATATCAAACTTATACTACACTCTCATACTGTAATAAAATAGTATAGTCGTATTATATGAATAAGTAAGTATTATATGTGTAACCCGCCGAGGCTGTCATACCTGTTACATATGTATAAGTAATTTATATGTATTTCACAAACATTACTTTCTGTGTTAATATGATTTTGAGAGCTTTATTATTAATCAACTTATATGTGAGTAAAACATTCTTAAATTGCAACTGCAATACTGAACTGTTTTCATCACTTGTAATCTTTTTGCAATTGTATATAATATGGGGCACACAGACAAGTTGAGAAGGCCTAAGCTCAGATTCGGAAGTGGAAAATGACAAAAAAACCTAAATCAATTGTACCAGTCAATAAGAATTAGGTAACACTGAACACAGCATGCAACAAGAGATGGATGGAAGTGGTAGTCTATACCATTTGATTGACCAGATTTTATGTTGTTGGGTTTTTCTGTGAGCCACCTTGTAGCATCCATACATGAACAGCTCCTCAGATGTAGTTCCAGTAGCATTGGCAAGAAAAACAGCATCTGGATATTGTTTCATATCCTTTTCCAAAGAATAAAATGAAGGGACAGTTTCACTATTAATTCGCTATCCTAATTAGATATATCTAACAATAACCATATACGTAGTTAGTGCAACTCTTACTAAAGCAGAAATATCTCCTATATCCTTCTCTGAACTCTGTTTAGGTTTGCTAGTGACATCATGTAAAAAAAAGCTTGCGGTTAGTATGATTGCTCTGAAGCAGACGGGGAGTATCAGTCTTAAGAAACTATACTCTGGTATTACTGATTTTTAATTATTTTATTTATTGGTGACTTTTTTCTCTCCAAAGAAACAGCTTGTATAACTAACCACCAGCCTTAATAACATTATCTGTATTTTAATTAGACTAATGTTATATAATTTCTTGCATGAGCTAAAAGCACCAGCAATCTCTCAGTGGAAGGGAAAGGAAGCAGCATAGCTACGTAGTCAGTGGTGCACACAATGCCACCCACGTACTTGTATTTTATATATTTTACTGGAATTTTACTTATAATTGTTCATGTTTAAATGGTTAAAAATCATCTGTTTGAACATATTGTCATTTTTGTTCATTTTAACATCCCTAGTTGAAGGTGTCTCAACTGCATGATATTTAGCATTTGAAACTCATAACCACTGCTAATAAGGGCCATAATGGTATTTGAGAACATACTGGAGTTCATAACAACAGTTTTCTCATTAGTGCCAAATAACTTAATCTAAAGTTATTTGGCACTCACGCCCAATTAAGATAATTGCTCTTTGGTCAGTCAGTTATTCTTCAAATTTGGGATTCACAGAGCCACAACTAACCCATTTCCCAGTTTGGAGCTCAGTATATCCATATGGTAGTCTGCCTGGTGCCTTCTCAAATATACAGCTTCTATTTAGCTTTTTTTGTTGACCTGAACTGACTCATTCTGGAAAGTACCAGATATCATTTGCAGTTAGCCAACTCACTTGAAGGCCCCCCTGTAACTTGGTTATTCATCAAATGAGACTCAATAGAATACTCAGATAATAAGCTTGGTGATTAGAAACAGGAGAGGACCCGGATTAGCCCAGCATGCTTCAGTTTTAACAGTGTTTTAATTATTTTAATTATAGATCTGGCCATCCTCCCCCAAGCTACCTCCCTGAGATAATTCTTCCCTGTAATTTTCCCTGAGATAAATAGCATTAATTATTTGCTTAGCAGATGGTCTTACCTTACATTTAAATCACTGTGTAACCCGTTCATAAAGAATATTTTTTACAGCAGCGACTGAGATTAAACAGCTTGCTTAAGGGGACAGCAGCAGTGCCAAACACAAGATTACTTATGAAGAACATATGACCTTGAGGTCCAAAACCCAGAGCCTTAACTATGACACTATATCCTGTATTGCGTATATAGGCCTATCTATTGTGTACTCCTTTTCAGGTCTACCAATGTTCTACATACTTCTACCAGCGGTGGCTACCAGAGGAGACCGGGTGGGAGAATGCCAGCTCATATCTATGAGATGCTAGCAATGTCTTTTAAATGCGTTTCACAAATAAATCACAATTCCTTTCCACAAACGCATCTTGTAATGTTCATATGGGAGATATTGGCCACTGGGCAATCATTGTCATTCCCATGCCTTAGCTTTATCATAATGACAATGATCAGATGTATATGTGGACAGTCAATGGTAGAGACATTTCATAATGTTTTTTTGAGTATACAAAATGGTGAAATTCTTGAAACTGTGATTTATTGATGCACTGAAGATCACTTAGGTCAGCAGAATTAACCCTAACCCTAACCCTAAGAATTAAAATAGAATTGTTTATTTTATTTTAACCTGCACTCCTCAGGTAATCTTTCAAAGACGTGCACTGCAGAAGGCTGGACTGAGATGCCGCCCATTGCCATTGTTGTAAATTGTGGGTATAATCTCAATAACACTGATGATGTAAGTACAGCAACATTTTATGTTCAAATTTGACAATGTTTCTTGTAATGTATAGCTTTTCCTCCACATACTGTATGCACATGGATAATTATTAAATATGAAGAGAGACTCATCTTTTCTCCAGTTGAATGAAGTTCAATTTAGATGGTTGTCAAAAATAAAACAAAAACAACAATGAATAAGTTGTGTGTAGATAGCAAAAGCAAGAAAAACACACACCGTATATGAGGTGCTGGGCTTAAGGGTAGTAGAACACGTGTAAGAGTGAACCAAAACGCACACTAGGGGTGTGACAGTATATACCGGGTATACCACGATATTAAAATATGAAATAGTACTATCATAAACTTAACATAATAAAAAAACGAAAAAGCTATTTTCATGCAGGGAAAAAAATATTTCAATCGTTACCCAAGTAAAATGTCTAAATAACCCATATTAAATAATATAATACTGGACCTGGGGTGTCTGCTAATGCCATTTAATCCCACCACCTCTTTGGCTGTTTTTGCATTTTGTTTTGTTTATGATGTGATTGCTCATGTGCAGACAGCTCCCTCGCATTTCCCAACCCTGGTAGGTAGCTGTTATTAGCTAGCTAGCTACACGGCATAATCCATTTGCAGTCCCTTATAAAACTTGCGATGTCCAACGCTGATTCCGATGCCGAGGCGGTCTATAATGACGAATTATATCCCCCCACAAAGCGAACTCGTTCATCTGTGTGGACTTCAGAAAAAAAGATGGTGTTGTTGTTGAGAGTGGGAGAGAATCTCCCATCTGTAGAGAATGTGGGAAATGTAATGGCCAGAGGTTTCAACACGTCAAACCTTGCATTCCACCTGCATGAGCATCATCCTTCATGTTATGCCACAATGTAAAAAGTGAGTAGCTAAATATAGTACTAGATCCAATAAGCTTAATTTGCAAAGTGAATGATTTTAATTGATTTAAACCTGCAATTAGCAGTGAACTGTATTCAGTTTAATTTCTTGTTTTATTTTTCAATTAAAATGGTATATACATCTGCAAAGAGTCATGCAATAATCAGAACAGATTGTAAACTTTGTGTGAAACTTTTTTTGGCTTAAAAACTGATACCATGATATACCGAAAACCGTTACCACATGATCCTTGAGGATTCCAAATAGATTATATTTTCAGTTTATAGTATTCCAGTGTATTGCAACAACTTAAATATTTAATATAACTTTTTAAATATTTGCAGAATTTGTATTCAAATACCTTTAAAAAATTGATACTTCCTGGAAGGTGTATTCAAATAGTCTTGAAAAATAGTTACTTTCTGGGATTTGTATTCAAATATTTGTAATTATTTACAAATACAAGTAACTTTTTGATATATTCATTTTTTTTTTTAAACAATGCTTACTTTTCACAAAGAACATATATAGCCCAGGTCTGGTGGGTCTGCTTGTTTTATTGTAGTCTATTGGGGCTTTTTACATTGCCTATGTATTTGCATTCATCCTTGCATGCTTGGTGTGGATATGTGCAAATTCATTAAAAATATATAATATCATAAATTGTTGTCCTTCAAGATCAACTAATATCCAAAATAGCCCAGCAATTCTGAAAGGCTTAATCTGGCCCCAAACTAAAATTAAGTCTTCATTCTGTGACAATCCATTAATTGTGTTGCCATTGTTTTTCTCTCAGGGTAATTTCCTTTGGACGGTGAAGATTGGCTACACCATTGGCCACAGTGTCTCCCTAATTTCCCTAACCACCGCCATTATAATAATGTGCATCTTTAGGTAAGGCTGGAATTGAAATTTGATAAAGGTGTTTGTTTGTGAACATAAATTTTACACATTATTGTTCAAAGTGTATTTAGAAAAGCATTTGTGTATTATCTAATGCAGTGTGGTTCCCAACCTTTACCAACACCAAGGCACACCTTTTTACAATAAATAACTCTACAGCACATCAACTCTTACCCAAAGAATTGCTGTGGCAATAAAGCCAGATTTCTATAAAAACCTAAAACAATTAAAGCCTCCATTTGATACTGTATTCAGTATTTCATATTTTTATTCAGAATATACTGCTGCTTCCGGCAAAATAAAAGGCCAGTATAAGGCCAAGGGGGTAGTGAAGCATTGTGGGAAGAGAACGGAGACTAAAAAGGGTTTTGCTAGCTAGACCCAGTTAGGTGTGCTCTCTCTAGCTAGCTAATGTCCAGACTATTAATGTAACCCACCAAGTTTTACCCGGCTGTACCGAAGGTGAGGTGGCTTGCTTCCTGGCTTGTCCGGCAAATTATCTCTGTGGCTAAATGCAGGCTGTTGGAGCATAGACTAGGTTATAAAAAATAAGGTCCTTATGAGTTTTTGTTTGAAAAAAACCATTCCATTTGGCAGACAACTGTCCCTCTCGAACGGTAAGTCAGTGTCATTACATCAGGCTTAAGGTAATTTTAAAATTAAAGTTATAATCTTAGTCTCCTGACTAAAATTGTAACAAGACATAGTTACATTTTAGTCTTGCCCTTGTCATTAGTTTTATTTGGCAAAAAAATACTGAAATTCTATAAATTTTTTATTTAAAAAAATCAATTAGTCAATTAGTCAATTTTGTCTTAACTCCCAGTCATTCTGAGGTCAAATAATTGGCATAAATGGACTGTTTGGCTATCAACTATTGCGCCAATACCAAGAAGTTACTCATTTGTATGTGACGTGTACAATCGGATGCAGAGAAGACACGAGAGACTAAAGTTACACAAACTTCTTCAGCAGCTGCTTGTTACAATTATTCCATTTGGCAGTTTTGTTAGTGCTGTTAGCCATGTGTATTTGATTTTAAAAGCACAATAGCCTTCATTTTTTCTGTCAGAGAGAAACAGCGCTGCTCAGTCTATGGTTGTTTCTCTGCATTGATTTCCACAAAAATATGATGTGTTGCTGATTTCCCCTGAACCAATCACTGTGCTGTGTGCAATCTATACGTAGTTCTTCACACACTCTTGTGCGAAGTTCCTGAATAAAGAGAAGAACGTTTTATGCTATCAATGTTATTTGAGCAGCTCTGCAGTTTGTCTTTGGAGTTAGACTTTTATGTAATCAATTGATTTTTAAATATATTTGGTGGTCAAGACATTTGATTGCTGTCAACAACAAAATAAAACCGATGAGATTATCCTTTTGTTGGCATTCTTTCATGATACTATAACACTGAGTAGAGTAACATTGTTTACTCAGACTTTTGTTCATGAATTATGTGTATGCCTACACAGTTGAGTGTTAGCTAGTTCATTACTAGCCAGCTAACACAACAATGCATTTTGCTATGTCCCTGACAAATAAATAAGCATATTGTTACATCATAATATATCATTCATAATATTCCGTTTGAGCTATTTCAGACACACCCCTATGTCCAACCTCAGCAACGTTGGAACGCACACTGAACGCACACTGGTGTGAACTGTTTGATTTTGTTCCGGCCCATCTTTATGTACAACCCTGTTGATTTTCCCACATTCTTTAGCAATAGTACTAAGACTATTGGCACTTTTTTATCAATGTAAACTGTGACATGGGCATGGCACCAACAAACTAGTACATCATCGTGTGGATCTGCTACTCTTGCCTGATGGGGCTGCTCAAAACCTGATACCCAATTACAGGGCTGGTTACACCCACCATCCAACTTGATTGACTTGGCTGAATTGACTTCAGCTTGCTCTTCAATTGATTTACATATTATTTTAACAGGTCAAGAACAATTAAAAGCATAAATAGATAAAAGAATGAATAAATAAATATGTAAATAAATAAATGAACAATTAAATGCAAGAATAAATAAATAAATATGGAAATAAATAAAATAATTAATAAATAAAATGAAAAATAAATGCATAAATAAATTGAAAGAATTGTACATTTTTCCTCCAAACCTAGATTTCAGATAATGGCAAAATCCATTATAATGCAGTGCAGTTTTTGCACAGTTAACATTGTATATAAAGACACATCGACTCAAATCGAATATTGAGTAATGAGAATTATTTTTCTCTACTTCAATAAGAAAATCAATTTGAATTTTTCATTTGCCTTTGAATATAATATCTGACAAAAAAACTAACTGAACAATGTCAGTTTCTTTAGATTTTGACTGGTATGCTGCTGGTCCTGACCTACATTGAAAGTGTTTACAGTGCTACAGTATTTAAAAGGACAACTTTGACCCCATGATGCACAAGGCAGGTTTTTCCTTAGCTTTGTAATGATTAAACGTACAATAACATTAAAAAAGAGGAACGTTTTGGCAGTTAGTCAGATGGTGAGCAGCTCCTGTTCCTGGCCTTTAAACATTTTTTCTCTCCATTTAATTGGAGGACAGCCACAGCCCAGTGTTTAAACAGGCACATTATCAAGTGATCTTGGCCAGTGACGCTTTTGTTATGTGTGTTCTAGGACCATAACATGTTCCTCACTCAGGAAACAGGACCCATCTGTGTGCTGTCAGAGGATGCTTGGAGTATAGATTTTTTATACACTGTCCAATGCAGAGACATCTGGTCACCTTTGATGGAGCCCTCTTTATCATAGACACCTTGTTATCAGCCCTGGCAGTTTTTAACCGCATGACATATCAGGAAAATATGGACCCGGAAAAGGGGTTTTGGTCTAAATAACTCGAAAGAGCAACTAGAATGCATTTTACAATGGTGTTTTTCTATTTGTCTGAACACTGAATTTAAAGTTAAGTATGGAATAAAGGTTATATAAAGGCTAGATTTCCTGAAGTACTGGCTTGTGAGTAAAATGCATCCTGCTTAGTATCCAACAAAGCTATTTTAATATATTTTTTAATTAACTCTGCTAACCTTTCCCCATCACTTACATAGGCAGATTGTGCATTGCAAGTACATGGATGATTTATGAACAGGTCACTTTGGATAAAAGCGTCTGCTAAATGATTGTATTGTATTGTATTGTGTATTGCTGGCAGCAGTAACCATGTGTGTGCTCTAATTTGTGTCCCCAGGAAACTGCACTGCACGAGAAACTACATTCATATGCACCTCTTTGTGTCCTTCATCCTGAAAGCTATCGCCGTGTTCATTAAGGACATGGTTCTCTATGATGTTGAGGAGCCAGACAGCTGTCCCTCTCGAACGGTAAGTCAGTGTCATTACATCAGGCTTAAGGTAATTTTAAAATTAAAGTTATAATCTTAGTCTCCTGACTAAAATTGTAACAAGACATAGTTACATTTTAGTCTTGCCCTTGTCATTAGTTTTATTTGGCAAAAAAATACTGAAATTCTATAAATTTTTTATTTAAAAAAATCAATTAGTCAATTAGTCAATTTTGTCTTAACTCCTAGTCATTCTGAGGTAAAATAATTGACATAAATGGACTGTTTGGCTATCAACTATTGTGCCAATACCAAGAAGTTACTCATTTGTATGTGACGTGTACAATCGGATGCAGAGAAGACACGAGAGACTAAAGTTACACAAACTTCTTCAGCAGCTACTTTTTCTCAGTTACACAGGGATGCTCCATAAGTATACAAAATAATGAAATGAGTTTGCTCCTTTTTGGAAAGTACATAAAGCACAGACAAAGCCATAGCATTAATCTTATCTGTATTGTCTCTTTAACTTTAAAAGGACAAATTCATAAAACTTATATCACATGCTGGATGATGCCCAGTTTACGAAAAACAAAACAAAAACAAAAAAACTTCAATTGTTGACTGTTTAACATTTTTCTTAATTTAAGAATACACTTGTTGATCTTTGATCACAAATAAAAACTAACAGCAAGGTCTAGTTGCTACAGTAGCTAGAAAATGTCCACTTACCATTGCAAAGCGCTCTTATCAAATGCAAAGCAATAAAGCCTCTGCTTCTAAATATACCGGATGCACGAAGGAAGGACGACCTACTGTCACTTTGCAGCTCATATAAACCGTGCATGCCATGCTGTTTATTCTTGCAGAGACGACTGCTCTTCATTTCCGTGTAAGGAGACAAATATTTAGCCAAGGATTTGTCTGTTGTGAAAATATTTTTTTCCTTTTTTGTCTAAATGTTTATACATTAGTTTTACAGGATGGTGAAGGGGGTAAGGTAGACCAAAGTGGTAAATCTAAAAAAATAAAAAAATAAAAAGACAGAAGAATGAAAATGAAAACAATAGGAAAAAACAGCTAGGTTGACTGTACTTTAACAAAATTAGTGTGACAGATGAGTGGGAAAGCATTAAATGCAAAATACCAAATCCAAAAATGTTGGGTTTTTTCCAGAGCTGTTTTTTCTTTTCTTTTTTTCCTGCTTTTAAAAAAATGGGTTTTCATTCCATTTGCAAATTGTGGGTGGTTTACCCAAGGTATCAAGGGTGGGCACTTAGGAAAACAAACATTCATAAAACAAGAGCACATTGCCTACTCATGCATAGAGTAAATTGTGTTTTGTAAGAGTATTACGGTGTACAGTTCCACTGTTACAGAATTGACAGAGTAACAGTGGGATAATTTAAAAAGTCACAATATAGTAACTATTTTTTATGTGATATTTAAATGATACATGCATTGTAGTCCAAAGTTGTGAAAAGCAAGCTGTTCAGGGTTGTAACTTTGATCATCAGATCCTCATCTCCTGAAAAATCTGTGCTGTTATCTGTTGCTAAATACAGAATGAATGGAACATTTGTGCCAAACAGAGAGGTACATGTCAAGCAATTAGCTTGGAGCTAATTGCTTGACATCTGAATATGTGTATCCATTAATCTTTTTTTAATCTGGAAGCACAAAGTGGAACACAGTTTGGCATGGTATAGCAATCTGTGTTTTACTGAGATTCCATTTAACATCAGGAACAAGGATTGCACATAATACTTGTTATACTGTACTTACTGTATCGTCTTAATTTGAAAGTTTTTAGGGTTTTATTGAGGATAGTTATTTAAAAAATTGAGGTTGCTTTATTTCAGCCTCTTTGATTAATTAGAATATGGATGGAAAGTAAAACAGCTGCAAGAAAATGTACAGTTAACTGCCAAAATACAGGAAACACCAACATAAAATGCCTTAATAGGGTGTTAAGGGTGTAAGGGTGTTACGGCCAAGACAAGCTGTAAGAATAGCTTCAATGCCCCTTGGCATAGATTATACAAATGTCTGGAACCCTATTGGAGGGATGCAGCACCATTCTTCCATGAGAAATTGAATAATTTAGTGTTTTGCTGATGGTGGTGGAAAACGCTGTCTCAGGCGCCACTCCAGAATCTCCCATAAGTGTTCAATTGGGTTGAGATCTGGTGACTGAGACGGCCATGGCATATGGTTTACATATTTTCTCATCAAACCATTCAGTGACCACACATGCCATGTGCATGGGGGTATTGTCATCCTAGAAGAGACCACTTCATAGGATAAATTTGATCACTCAGAGTGGCTTTGTATTTATTTTCATTTACATTTCCCTCTAAGTGGTTGAGTGGACCTAAACCATGTCAAGAAAATGCACCCCACACCATAACAGAGCCACCAAAATATCACCATGCGAAACAATCATTCGATCTGGTAGGTTTCTTTTGGCATGTGCCACATATGCACTCACCCGCTTGTTGAAAACAGGGTGAAAGATGACTCATCTGATCATATGATTTTTTTACACTGCTCAGTAGACCACTGTCTCTGTTCTTTGCTCCACCTTACTCGCAATTGTACACTTTTAGGGGTTATTCACTGTAACCCGACTATATTATCCCTCTCTGTGATGTTCTTGTGGGACTGTTTTTGATGAGACTACCTGCTGATGCTCTGGATTTATATTTGTTGTCAACTGATTCAGAGTTGCTTGTTTGTTTTGCCTTGCACCTCGAACCAATGCACGGGCATCCCGGTTGAGGATTATGCACTTTCGACCACAGTTGCCCCTAGTTGATGTTGTCGTTCCCTCAGACTTACATGCCAACATCACCTTAGCCACTGTTCCTCATGAAACATCAGCCCAATTGAGCAGCCTTCTTCACTGAAGCTCCTGCCAAACGTGCCCCAACAATCACCCCCTCCTTCAAAGTCACTGAAATATCTTCTTCTAGCCTTGGTAGACGAAATATTGGGTAATTGGGCCTGTCCAGTATTTTTATACAGGACCCTAAGCATGATGGGATGGTTCATTTCTTAATTAACTCCGGAACCAGCACCTGCTTTCAATATACTTTGTATCCCTCTGTAGGTTTCCAATGAATGAAGCCTTAGCTTGACGCTCCTCTCCTATTCCCCTTCGTTGTGATTCAAATCAAAAAATCCACAGGACCACTCGATAAACTTGAACTATTTACTCAATAAAAAATGAATGATACAATGATACATAGCTGTCATATTACCAAACCAAATCCACATGAAAATCATTGATAAGAGAGAAAAGCGAGAGAGAGGTCTAAAAACTATGTGGCTCCACTCTCTCTGTATGCCTGACTGCCCAAACTAATTAACCCCCAAAACATTCTCCCGCCAGAATAGCAAAGGGAAAGTTAAAAGGCGTAGGACACCTACTGGCTATTACAAATACTGCATTTAGGCTCCTACATTACGGCCCCTAATTGTTATCAATGACCTTGAAACAATTACTCAAAAACTATTAACTTAAACTAAAGGAGCCTACGTGCTGTTACTTAATTAAAGTTCAACTATCTAAAGAAATCTTCCTCGTTTCTCTTTCGCCCGTCCGAAACGGGACTTGCCTTCAGATTTAGTTCATCAATAATCCTCCCATTCTGAAGAAGACATAGCTTTGTTACTGGACGACAAAGCTCACTGGTTTTGGTCTTGACTTTTACTTGACGAACAAAACCTTTCTTATCAGGAAACGCTCCACAATTCTTCCAAGTGGCCATGAATTTCTGGGTGATGTGTCATCCACGATCAGCACCACGTCTCCGATGCAGAAGTTTCTTCCAGGTGTGGACCATCGTTGACGTTCTTGGAGCTGCGGGAGGTATTCTTTGCACCAGCGCTTCCAGAAGACATCCGCGAGGTACTGGACTTGCCTCCATCTTCGGTTAGCGTACTGGTCATCTTTATTGAATACTCCTGGTGGTAGCTCGGGCTTGACCTTGAGTAACACCAGGTGGTTGGGTGTTAAAGCCTCTAAGTCATTGAGGTCTGAAGATGCCTTTGTGATGGGCCTGCTGTTTATGATGGCCTCAGCTTCACACAGCAAGGTATGGAGACCTTCTTCGTCCAAAGGTTGTTCCTTCACTGTGGTGTTCAGAATTTTTCTCACTGAGCGGATCAGCCGCTCCCAGCTTCCTCCGTGGTGAGAACCTGCTGGAGGGTTGAAGTGCCACTGGACACCCTTCTGTTGCAAGTTTTTTGTGATCTTGCTGGTGTTCCATTCTTTGATCGATTTCTTCAACTCACTGTCAGCCGACCTGAAAGTTGGTTCCATTATCAGAGTACATCTCTTTGACTTGTCCTCTTCTGGCAAGGAATCTTCTAATTGCGTTGAGGCACGCATCAGTGTCAAGTGAAGATGCGACTTCTAGATGTACGGCTCGTATGGCGAGACACGTAAAGATGACCCCATACCTCTTTACCTGCCCTCTTCTCTTTTTACCAGGAATGGGCCAAGTAATCAACACCAACTCTTGTGAATGGAGGATCGTCGGGCAGGACCCTGCATTTTGGTAGATCTGCCATGAGTTGCTTGCCAGCAGTTCCGTGTAGCCTTTTACAAGTGACACACTTGGACAACAACTTTCTGATGGCTCCGTTTGCTCGAGGGATCCAGAATCTTTGACGCAGTTCAGCCAACATATGATTCCTTCCGGCGTGAGCTGTAACATCATGAATGTGTCTCAGCACAAGCTTTGTGATGTGTGAATCCTTTGGCAAGATGGCTTGCTGCTTGGAATCATCTGGCATTGCTGCTCGGCTCAACCTTCCTCCAACTCTCATGACTCCATCTTGAAGTACTGGATTCAACTTATAGAGTGAGCTACTTTTCTTCACCCTTTGATGTTCCTTTAACATGGCCAAGTCTTCTTTGAAGCTTTGTTTTTGATAGTACTTCACGATTTCTGTTTCTTTTTGACCAAACCTTCACAGGTTAGGTGTGTTCCTTTGAAAGCTTTCTTGAACGGATTCATTCTGCTTTCTCTGTTTAATGTGTTTGGTTCCTTTCTCTTTGCTTTCAGTTCCTTAAGCAAATCCTTCAATTTCAGAAACCAGGTAACCGCACGTTTGAGCTTTGTCCAGGATGAGTAGTGGGTCATCAACTGGTCCGTTGCATCTTTGGGCTCTTGCGCCTGAATGACATGCGCTTGAGCTACTCTTTTGACCTCTGGGTCATCGAGGTCCAGCATTCCAGGATCTGTATTCTTGGGCCACTGGTCTTGTGTGCAGAGCAAGAAACCTGGTCCTGAAAGCCAGCTTTCATACTTCAAGAATGCTTCGACAGTCTGTCCTCTCGAGACATGATCAGCGGGATTTAGAGTGGTATTGACGTATCTCCACTGTGAAATCTGAGAGTGCTCCAGGATTGTTGAGATTCTATTAGCAACAAAAGTCTTGAATCTCGTGCTTTCACTGTTCAAGTACTTTAGCACAGCCGTGCTATCCGTCCAGAAGATAGAGTCGTGAAGTTCCAGTTCAATCTCTTTCTTCAGAAGCTTGTCCATCTTGACTGCAACCGTGGCCGCGGTCAGTTCCATTCTTGGTATGGTTGGAGACCTCAAGGGCGCAACCCTTGCCTTTGCCATCATTAGGGTGGACTGAGCTTCACCAGTTGCATTATGCAGCAGTAGGTAACTTGCTGTTCCGTAGGCGTCTTCGCTCGCGTCGGCGAAGTGATGTAGCTGTGCGAAAACTGGTGCACCGAACTGCTTTGTCTTGACACACCTGTAGACTCCAAAATTCTCAAGCTGTTGCAAACCTGAGATCCACTTTTTCCAGCTCTCAACAACATTGTCTGGCAGGTCTTCGTCCCAGCTATACTTCTGCCGGCATAACTCTTGCAGGATTATTTTGGCGGGCAGTATTACTGGAGCGAGAAAGCCCAATGGGTCAAAGATGGAACTGACAAGAGAAAGCAGGCCTCTCCTAGTGTGTGGTCGATCTTTGAGGTTGATCTTGAATTTAAACTGATCTGATTCAGCACACCACTGGATTCCCAATACTCTCTCCATAGGCAAGTTGTCTTCATCTAAGTCTAGATCTTGAAACCCTTGTGCTCTTTCCTCTTCGGGGATTGAGTTGAGCAACTTCCGGCTGTTGCTTGACCATTTTGTTAATCGAAATCCACCTTTCGCCAACATGCTTCTCAAGTCGGCGCAAAGGGTGATTGCTGTGTCTTCATCAGTAGTTGACTTAAGACAGTCGTCTACATAAAAGTTTTTCCTGACTGTTTTGGCAGCTTCATGACCAAATTCATCCTCAAAATCTGTAGCACATTTCTGAAGCGCAAAGGTTGCAACACTTGGCGAAGATGTTGCACCAAAAATGTGGACCAACATCTTGTGTTCAAGAAGCTCCTGCTCGTAGTTCCCATCAGGCCACCAGAGAAACCTGAAGAAATCCGTGTCTTCATGGCTGACTCTGATCTGATGGAACATGGCCTCCACGTCGGCCATAACTGCCACAGTCTCTTGTCGGAACCTCATGAGGACCCCCATTAGCGAGCTTGTTAGGTCCGGTCCTTGCAGGAGCTGTTGGTTCAGCGATGTTCCTTGAAAGCTTGCTCCACAGTCAAAGACAACACGCAGTTTTTGCTTGACTGGATGTCTGACTCCGTGGTGAGGCAGATACCATGTTCGTCCTTCGGTTGGCTCGCATTCAGCACTATTGAGCTTCACTGCGTAGCCTTTCTTGAGGATGTCTTCCATGAATGCAACATATTCTGTATGAAACTTGACATCTCTAGAGAATCTTTTCCGTAAGTTCAGCACACGTTGCTCGGCGACTGATCTGTTGTTTGGCATGCACAATGACTTGTTCCTAATCGGAAGGCAAACACTGTACTGGCCATCCACGAATTTTGAGGATTGAGACACCATGTTCATAAACTGGTGATCATCCTTGGACATTTCGATGTCTTCGTTTTGTCCAGCATCAGGAAAGTCCTGCTTGAACTGCAGTTGCCAGAGCTCTTCTAGCTTGGCTACGGAGATTCGATTTGCAGTGACTTCTGTCCGTTTGTTTGTCTCCATTGTATCGCTTCCACCTCTGAGTGGTCCATTTACCGTCCAGCCTAATATTGTTCTCACGGCGTATGGTCCATCGTCCACGCTGCTGACCACTTGTAGTGGCTCCATTGCCTTGGGAACATTTGCTCCTATGAGTAATCCAACCTCTGTTTGGATAGAGGGAAGTTTCACCTCCTTCAGGTGAGGCCAACGGTTAACATCCTCCTGGCGGGGGATATTATCTTTGGTTACAGGGATGCTTTTCTGTGAAAACACCTCTGAAAGTTCGATAAACTGGTTGCCATCCAGGCTACTGATTTCCATTCCCTTCACAATGCAAGTGTTCACAATGGATTCAGTTCCCATTGTTCGCAACAAGATGCTTGTATTGCGTCCATTCATGCCAAGTTGGTTTATCAGTGACTCTGTAGCGAAAGTAGCCGAGCTACCTGGATCCAAAAATGCATATGTTGTCACTGCCTTGGTTCCCTTTTGTGCCTTGACATGCACTGGAATGATTGAAAGAGCACAATCTTCCTTACCGGCCCCAGTGACGCCAAAGGTTTCCATCATTTGTACAAGAGCACTTGATACGGATTGTTGTTCACAACTTTCTTTTGCTGTTTCTTCTGGTGAGTCTTTAATGTTGATGTGCAGCAGTGTAGGATGCAGTCGAGAGCACTCTTGACATTGGACTTTCTCCTTGCAGCTGCTACTCATGTGACCATGTTTCAGACATGCAAAACACAGACCTTTGCTTCTCAAGAAGTCAATCTTTTCCTTGTGTGGCTTGCTCTTGAGTTTTCTGCAGACTGTGAGACTGTGTTGCTCTCCATTGCAATAAACACATGGCTTGCTGTTTGCGTCCACTGAGACAGTTTGTGTTTTTGGTGTTGCTTGTTTGTCGTTTTCCTTCTTGACATTGTTTTCGGTTCTGGGTGGGACAACGGCTGTTGTGAATACTTTCTTTGGTTTGAGTGTCTCTGCATATTGTGGTTTTGGTTTCTGTCGGACTGGGTCTCTTATGCTTGTGGTGGTTTCTTTTAGGTTTCCATAGAGCGGGTGTAATATGTACCTAACTTGCTTGTTGACAAAGTCGACAAAATCCTTGAACTTCACTCTTTTCTTTGTTTTGTCTTGTAAGTCGCAGGCGGACTTTCTCCAGGTTTCTTTGAGTCTGTATGGAAGCTTGTTAGCCAGTGCCCTTATGTTAGCTGTGTTGTCCAAGTCTTCCATGTAGCTAATGTCTGTCATTGTGTTGGAGCAGCCTGTGAGGAATAATGCGAAGGACTGTAGTGCAGCGCCATCTTCTGGCTTGATCGTCTGCCAATCCAAAGCCTCCTTTATGTAGGCTTCTGCTATCTTGTAGTCATCTCCAAAAAACTCCTTTAGCATTTGTTTTGCTTTAGCATAACCTGCTGAAGGTTCCATGTGGATGCAGCTTTTAACCAATTCATGTGGTTGTCCACTTGTGTACTGCAGCAAAAATTGTAGGCGATCACGATTGTCATCTGTGCGGCCTTCAATTCCATGTTCAATAGATCTGATAAAGGATTTATATTCAAGCGGGTCACCCTTGAACGTTGGAATGGTGAGATCAGGAAGTAATGATGCTTTGTGATTCTTCACAAGGTACTCAGTGACGTTGGCTTGCTGAGAGATGGCCTTGTATACACTATCGAGCACTGATGCGTCATTGAATTCCATGTTAGGCGCAGGCAAAGCTCTTTGTGGCACTGCTGTCTGAACATTGTGTTTAACACTGGGTGTAAGTGAGTCGTGTCGTGGTAGTGGTTGAAAGGTAGTGGTCACCTTTGTTTTGTCAGCCTGTTCGTCAACTTGAATGATGCTCATGTCCTGTTGTGTGTATTCATACTTTTGCAAAACTTCCATTTTTGCATCCGACTCAGCGAGAGCAGTCTGCATTGCATGCATCTCCTTCCTAGCCTTTATTGCAGCTTCTATTCTTTTTTGCTCAGCTTGTAGTTGAGCCTCCCTGCATCTTTTTTCTGCCTGCCAGTCTGCTTCTTCCTTTTCTATGGCTAGCTTCTCCCTTAAAGCTGTGGCCTTTGCCTTTAATGATGCATGCTCCATTTCTACATTAATTCTGACTGAGGTGGATGATGACGATATGCTTTCACATTGTGATCCGGGTTTACTTTGGCGTTTAGCGGTTATTTTTGATGATGTGGACCTACTATCTGTGGGCATTACTTGTCTATCACACTCTTCAGCCTGCTCAGAGCGTTTCATTACCTCTTTCATCCATTCCTCACATTTCCAGAAGAATTCGTTTATTGACTTATTTTTAGGATCAAACCAATTCTTTTGATTATCCAAAAATTCATCCTCAGCCATGAATCTTTCCAAACTAGAATTTAGGTCTATAAATTCTTGATGTAAATAACTAAAGTCAACACGCAATTTATTTTTAACAACGTCGACATTCGCATCGTCTTCCATTAACTGCTCGATTTGCTTTTCCATGCTCGTCAGCTGGGATAGCTTGTACCTGCGTGCCTGGACTTGTCTAGCCACTTGCTCTTCTACGGCCTTCTCAGTCATTTTTACTATCCGTTTTCCACTGTCTCGTTCATCCATAATGCTATCAACAAGCGAAATTTTCCACACTTAATTAGTAAAAATGTCAACGAAGCACCTTAGAAAGAGCTGCGCATAAAATGCGTTCCACTTCCACATACAGCCGAACGTACCGTTCTCGTAGGTTAGCTTCCACTAGCAATCCGTAGGCTAATTTAAAACAATCCGTGGCAAATTAAGGAAAGATACGACTTACAGTTTGCTGTCTTCTCTTCCCAAAACCACCATAACATCCGTGCAAAGTTTCCTTTTTCCGTGAGTCAGGCCGTTCCAAATTCCATTAATCCACGCAGAGCTCGTTTTTAGACTAAAATGTAGGTTTCCAATGAATGAAGCCTTAGCTTGACGCTCCTCTCCTATTCCCCTTCGTTGTGATTCAAATCAAAAAATCCACAGGACCACTCGATAAACTTGAACTATTTACTCAATAAAAAATGAATGATACAATGATACATAGCTGTCATATTACCAAACCAAATCCACATGAAAATCATTGATAAGAGAGAAAAGCGAGAGAGAGGTCTAAAAACTATGTGGCTCCACTCTCTCTGTATGCCTGACTGCCCAAACTAATTAACCCCCAAAACATTCTCCCGCCAGAATAACAAAGGGAAAGTTAAAAGGCGTAGGACACCTACTGGCTATTACAAATACTGCATTTAGGCTCCTACACCCTCACTTACTCAGATGTTTCCTTTATTTTTTCAGTTGCCTGTGATGATGGTCTGCATTGAGGGGCATTAATTAGTGCAGTGAATACAATGATACTTATATTCATAGACATGCTTTGCAATTTACTAAAGCAATCACTCCTGAGGAAATCGCTGCTGAAACCCTCTTTTCATAGGTGACACTATGGCCATGCATTGCCCCTTGGGACTCCTGGTGACAGTTGGTACAATTGCAGTTAGAATTCAATTCCGGGCCATGGTGTGCGTCACTGCAGTGTGAATGAGTGCTTCAGCTGGATGTATCTCCAAAGAAGCACCGTTTCAAACATTTTTCTTGCTGGGAACCTTTTTGGCGCCCAGGTTGATATTTTTCACACCTCTTATCCTGCACATGATTTATTGCACTTTATGGGGTGTTGTTGAATTCTGGCTCCCTCCTCCAAATTCATTGTTAGTACTTTGCAATTCAGCACTTTGATCAGGGGTGGCCAAATGTAGCTTAGAGAGAAACTTGCAGCTCCTCTCAGCTTTATGTAAGGCTCATGGGAAAAATGTGAGTAGGGTGCTTTTTTGTGTTGAAGAATGTCACACGAGAGATTGATTATATGCAAAAGATAATGACCACGACAAAAACAACCTGAAAGTGTGAGATTATTATAACAGATTTTTGTATATATTCAGTGCACTATTGTGTGACTCAGGGAATACTCAGCACTCTGCATCTCTGCCAGTCAGAGGCTAATGTTTTGATTGTTTAATGAGGACCTCCATTAGTGTTGTGGTTCTGTCATGCCAAAATGTGTCCGGTGCTCAGGAATGTGTCTGGGTGATGTCATCAGAATTTTGGACTGTAGTTGCTATGCCAACATGACGAGCTAGTTGTACAGCTGAGCAAGCAATGCTTATTCACAGCTAGCCACCTAGCTGTAATGTAATGACTTCCATATATTATATTCGTAGCTAGCCAGCTAACTTAGCTGTACAGCTGAACAGATAATGCATATTATTATCTTCGTAGCAAGCTGGCTATATAATTCATATATTATGTTCGTAGCTAGCCAGCTAGCTAGTTGTACAGCTGAGCAAGCAATGCTTATTCGTAGCTAGCCACCTAGCTGTAATGTAATTACTTCCATATATTATATTCGTAGCTAGGCAGCTAACTTAGCTGTACAGCTGAACAGACAATGCATATTATTATCTTCGTAGCTAGCTGGCTATAAAATTCATATATTATGTTCATAGCTAGCCAGCTAGCTAGTTGTACAGCTGAGAAAGCAATGCTTATTTGTAGCTAGCCACCTAGCTGTAATGTAATGACGTTGAATTATTTAAGAATTATTTAACGTTTAAGAATTCCGATGACATCACCCGGACACATTCTTCACAACCGGATACATTTTTCTTCCGGGTTTTATCACACAGGAATGCGAGCTCGTCATGTTGGCATAGCAACTACAGTCCAAAATTCCGATGACATCACCCGGACACATTCCTGAGCACCTGGATAAATGTTGGCATGACAGTTACATTGCGGTTTGTCCAGTTGCGCACCGATATTCCTTTTTGCAACCTCTCCTTATGAAATATAACCAAGTAAGTACAGTCTTGTTGAGTCCCCTGCAATAAATCTAAGGTCTAAATAAATCAATATGCAATTTATTTAAGTATGTAGAAGACACCAAATGAAGTGCTCACCTCCAGCTGATATTCAACCTCAATCAGACCTCATTCTCTAAAAGTAAATACAAATACCCTGGTGAACCTTGACAAAAATGGCCATTATTTATATAATTTTTAGAACCCTGAAACGATGTTTCTTAGTGCTAGGCATGTTCTATCTGAATGTCAGATTTTGTTAAGCAAAAGAAACGTAAACAGTTTGCGAACTTCATGGACAGCATACGCAGGCTATTTAGTTAAAGCTTCCCATTTAACAGTATGCACATTAAATGCTGGCAGAACCATTAAACAATACCTCTCACTAAATTGCAATATATCCTCATAAAAACACATGCCTGCTTCTGTAGTAAGCAAAATAATGGTGGCAGAGAGGGGAACAAGGAAAGAAATGTGGAGGAGCTGGTAATAGATTAGACACTGGGGGCTGGCTCATGCAAGGGTGGTTGTGCCCATTAAAAGAAAAAAATCATCAACCAACCTTCTTTTAACACGTCACACTACCCAATGATCGATGAGAAATTGTTGTGAATGTTTGATAACATTTAACACAGATAATGAATTTCATGATGATGATGATGATGATGATGATGATGATGATATTAATAATATAAACATTATTATTTTCATTTCCAATTCATTTTATTTTAAGGAAATCATTATTATTATTATTGATTGGTGTTGATTCTTAGAAAAATGTTGGTGTCACTGCTTGGATTATTAGAATTGGTAGGGGCATATTTACACGCTCCTTCTTCCACTTCAACTGGAAATCGGATTAAGTTCCAATTCAGAATGCAGCACTGAAAAATAGACCCATTTTTTCAAAGCACACCCCAGGAATAAAGGTGCCATCAAAGCACACCCCAGGAAAAAAGCCATTCTGCCTCAGAAAAATGAGTTACACATGCACCATTCAAGTCAGAATAAACCCCTAAGTGTTTATCTTTCTTTTTTTGGTTTATGTAATCTGTTAGTTCAATCCTTAATCTGTGTTTACATTATTATGTACCATACTGTTCAGTTTGATTTAAACATTTGTCCCACTCCAAGATACTATATGAAAAATAGTTTGAGCAGCACAGGCGGCAGACTCTGCTGTAAACACACCACGCTCTGAAGAAGTAAAGGCGACAGCAGGAGACAAATCAGGCTTGACAGGTTAAGAACCATAAAGAGGACATTTATGTGCAGAGGAGCCCGAGGGGCAGCTCGGTGACCGTTTGACCATTGCCACCTTGAGGAATCACAGCTCGGTCTGAGGAGCCGCTTCGAGGCCGTTGAGCATGGCAAATGGTCACCACGAAGAACTGCTGAGGAAAATCCGCCCGTTTGTCATGGAAACATCTGCCGCAGTTCTGTCTGTAGAGCTGAACGGCCACTTACACTGTATACATTTCAACAAAACACACATCCCCCTGTTTTTTCTCACACAAGACATAATTACTCATCATGTACATTTGGCCTGCAGTGTGGACTGCAGGGCTACATATTTTTTTAATGTGTTGACAATGAGTTGGTTTTTATCAATAATACTTAATCTTTATTCAACATTATTACAGATCCTAAAACATAAAATTACACTAAGTTAAGGCTCATAGATCACATTTATTTCACAGTTGAAACCCTCAGCATTAACCTTAGTACCCTGCACACCATATATCAAAACCTAAACAAAATGTATTTCATTTTTAACATGTGTACCTATGTCTTTTAATTAGTTCAATTCAAATATGTGAAATGTAATTTGACCTTGACTAACACCATTGCAAAATGATTTAGTTACTGTAAAAATATATCAAGGTAATCATTTTCCCTCCATTCCAGGCTAATAGGCCTCATCTCAAATTTATAATATGCACTCTCTCACAAAAACAGTTACAAAAACAGAAGCCATTGTTTTACCATTCCAAATAATATAGATTCAACTTCAAGTAGAAACAAATGAAGCTCTTACATTCAAGGTAGTCTATACACAGACGACGGTATGTAACACTATAAAAAGCACACACGAATACAGGAAGTTCAGTACATGAAGTTTATAGAAATGTTCTTTATGTCAAAAACATTTCATTCCACAGGCCAATTGTTTGCCACGTAACATCCTGAAACAATCCATGAACTAACCCAATGATAAACTCTCACGTATATAGTGTACAATAAAGAGAGCTGGTGTTTCTTCACTCAGAAGTGTGCACTTGTCTATTGCCTTGCCTCTTTCAGAAAGCTTTTTTTATCAGTTTCATGCACCACATTTCACTGTCCAAGGGAAAAATTACGTTGGGCTGAAATTAGACACTATGGCTAGCTTAATTCCACCAATCCTCATTCTCTTTGTTTTCCACACAACAAATGAAAATGCACTTCTTTACTTTTGTCCATATAATTCATCACACACTGAACATGTTGTGCTTTTATCAGACCATTTAAAAAAAATGAAATGCTGGGAGAATATGAAGTTGAAATGAGTTCGGCATAGAGGTTAATGCGTTGCTTCAATGAGAATACCCACACTCTACCATTCTACTCCCAAGTGTTTTCATCATTCATCATTAATTCATGCTAAGGTTGAGGTGGACAATGTGACATGTTCACAGGGTTGATTCTTTCCATCTCCTTCAAATGAGTACTGCTACAGCTTTGATTTTGTTTCAGAAAAACCCATTTGCCAATGTTCGCTCCCCCACTGTCTCTTCACTTCATTCAATCACCATGCTGTTCTGCTCCTCTCTCTTCCCTTTCATTGTGCTGGCAGAACATTTAAGTTGAACAGTCAATGGCATTTGGTCTCATTACTAGGCCTGCGGCTATGTTTTTCATAAAAATGTTCACATAGGTAATTGAAAATAAGTCATTTTTAATGTTAATTAAATACACATTTCTATTTTAATGTTCAGTGGTACCCTTGAATCATCTCTGTCCTCCTGATCTCCTGTTTTCTGGTCTCCTACCCCCCACATGCCACACTTATACCTCTGCTATGAACCTGGTGAAATGGCCAAACTTTCAAAATGATTTAAAATAGGGGATGCAAAGACTGATAACTTTTATTCTTATTTCTCGTTTTGTAGTGTACATAATATTGTAATATGCAGTCAAATTACAAGTGACTCACTGGGATCCATTAGAAATGTGTAACAATACCCTGTAATCTTTATTTAATTGGAGTTGAACTACATTTACAAGTGGTGCTGGAGAGGTGCATCTATGAGCCTTATCACAAAAACTATGATTTAATTGACTGAACCTGTCTTGTCTGGTCTGCTACAGTCATTGTATATGTTTTGTTTTCATTGCTAGATTGGATGCAAAGCAGTGATGGTCTTTTTCCAGTACTGCGTCATGGCTAGCTTCTTCTGGCTCTTAGTGGAAGGCCTGTATCTCCATGCCCTGCTCGCTGTTTCCTTCTTCTCTGAGAGGAAATATTTCTGGTGTTACATACTGATAGGTTGGGGTAGGTATCTTAAACTTCTATTTGATTATTTAAAGGATAAATAACCAAAATTTTGACCTTTTTCGGGTGAAGTAGAAATAAAGAACATAACTTGAATATAGACAAGTTACCCAATGGTAGTACAGCCAGGGAGATGTGCTGCAGATCAGTACGCTAACATTCCACAACAAGGTGGCCTAGAGGCTTTGGGATGTACACTGAGTGTATTAGAGAACATGTGGGTGTGTGCAGGATATCTTTCATTTTTTTAATTCGCCTTTTGCCCAGCACCGATTCTTACTGGTGGATGTGTATATTACATGCCCTGATCTTTTTTCTATGTTTTTTGAACAGAATTGTGTGTTATGTAAAGGTTGTATGTAGAGTTGTAAATGCAGTGGCAGGACACTATTGCCTGGTTTTTCATGGTACACTAACTGATTTAATTGTGTGCTATTATCTTGCATATACTTACAGGAGGTCCAACAATTTTCATAACAGCATGGACCATCACAAAGGCCTATTCTCCTGATGTGGGGTAAGTTAATAATAAAATATACAGTATGCTGCCCTATTTAAATTTTTGTTCTTAGGCTGATGTCTTCATCTATGTCTATGACATCTAATATTAAATATGTAATGGAAATTTGAGTATTTTGGTGGTGTTTCAGGAATAAAATATAGATCAATGTTTTAATGCTTACCAAAATGTAAAAAGATGCAAAATTGTTTGGCTAAATATTTAAATGTTTTAGAATATTTTGTTTATTTCAATATTTCATTTGAGATTTTTCACGCCTGGCTAACACATCCCTGGTAACACTGATATCATTGTAATTATTAAATATCTGCTTGTCTTATATAGCTCCATAATGTAGGGACATCACAATTAGCACATGCTTCCATGTACTCGGTGGTGTCTGGTGAGCTGAAAATAGAGGTAGCACAAGCCTTAACTTTAAACCGATGATTATTCCGGTTTTCACTGTTAAACTTTTTCCACTTATTTTCCTTGATTAGTCAAAACTCCTTGTTCAGTCAAACAATTAATTAAAAATGTCATCCATCCCCCTCACAGGTTCCAGCCAAAAACAATAAACCAAAATAACGAACGACATAAAAACCAGTTTATTATCTTTGTAGTTATATGTAAATGTTCAATTGGAATTTTTAATTAATTTAGCAGCTTTTAGATATTTGTTTGTCATTCTGTCTCGTAAAACAACACAATTATGTAGACCAGTGGCGGCTGGTGAGCTGGGAATAGAGAAGGCTGAAATTTTACCTTTAAACTGACAATTGGTCTCAACTTGTTTTCATTTATTTTGCTTAAATAACAATTAGTTGAATAATCCATTGGCGATTATTCGCAATCACAAATCTTAATTGAGTCTCACATTGTTGCATTTTCTTTTGTCACGTTATGTTAGAGAATGTAAATTACAAATAGTGAAAAAAGGGGAATAAAAAGCAAAAATAAATAAATAAATAATAAAAAATAAATAAAAAATATATGATTTGTTTGGTTTAATGGTCCCTTTTTTGCACCAGTGATAATAAAGAGCTTGTTGTTGATAAGGCATAGTTGTGTACGCTACTTCTGGGGTCATACAGCATTTGGATGACTGTTTAGCCTGCAACTTTGAGGTTCTACTGTATGTCGGTTTCCTACTGAGAAAAGCCTTTTTCTCAATAGGAAACTGATACAAGCACGAACGTGACTTTGCAACCTTGCTCTTAATTAGATGATCTTTCACAACCACGCCGCAGGTGTACTACCATCTCTTGTCACAAAACGACGGGAATGGGGTTGCGTCTGCACCTTGCACTTTGACAAAACTAGAGCCATATATATTAAATGCAGTTGTACTCATTTTGTATAATCTGTTGTAGATGCTGGGATATAATTGAAACCTCTGACCCATTTTGGTGGATCATCAAAACACCAATCCTAGCTTCAATACTGGTAAGTTCACACTCTTCTGATGGGAATGAAATTTAATTGAACTACACGCTTGATCACAGTCATCCACAGCCACAGATTATTTTGTCACCAAATTAGGTCATAGTTGTGATTTGGAAATTATTTTATTTTTTTAAAGGAAAGCCATATGGGAGTCAATAGCGTTTCAATATGAATGCTGACTCAACAATAAAATGCACTGTTGTTGAAAATGTTGATGAGGTTTACAACTTAAACTAGCTAATTACTAGCCAGGTAAATAATTAACCAATCATTTAAAAAATAATAACACAAGGTATTTAACAGACTAGACTAATTATTAATGATCTAATATGATATCCTGGCAAAATCAGGCCCAATAGCTTAATTGTTTTATTTCCTACATATCTCAGCTGCAACGCTGGAAATTTCCATTGTCTTTTCTGATGGATTAATTTTTTAGCTCCACCCTCTCTCCAGGTTATATTTATTAGAGATTCTGGGAAAAGATGGTATCTGCTTTTCACTGTAGTTGGCTCCCAATTTACTACAATATTGAAGAGTGGGTGGGATGTAACTATGGTATACAGGCACTGTGAGAAAAACCTACACCTTCGTAAAAAATATATACTATCTGTCTTGCACTCTCAAAAAACGAAGACATTACAAACTAAGTTGAAATGTCAAAAAGAAACAATGTACAGTATGTATGTGCATTTCAGAGACACTGAAAACTGATGACTAAGAAAAGCTGTAGTTAAAGGATACACGGGGCAGACTAAGTTTAAAGCTAGCAAGGGATGGTTTTTGTGTTCAGAAAAAGATACAGCATCAGTGCATGGGGATGTGCTACTTTTTAATGTAATTGTTCTGTTCCCTCAGAATTCCCCAGCCCTTGAATACGTTCTCATTTTTGATGAACCCGACACACATGGGTTATTGAGGGGGAGGTGTATTTACTTTGTCAAGCATTTAATATAGGCCTACCCAGTAAATGGAAGAGTACAGTTAATCCACTCGGGAGTGAGTCGGATTATGTTTTCTCTGTGGCATAATTAAGATTATTTGTATGAATTTCTTTTTTTTCATTGACTACAGATTAACTTCATCCTCTTCATTTGCATCATGCGGATCCTACGTCAAAAGATAAACTGTCCAGATATAGGACGGAATGAATCCAACCAATATTCGTAAGTGTGCAATATGATCTGAGATTTCTTTCTTTTTTTTCAGTGCAGTGATTGTCATTTTTTTGGTTAATGCACATTGTTTTTGTACCAAAGTTTGAACCAGTTTGTGGTTGAGTTTGTTTCAGTAAAATTAGATTTTGTTTCTGTTTCCAAGTAAACTGCTCCTCACATGAGGAGTCATTTGGTAGTTAGGGAGGGGCTGAGGCACTCTCTCACTCAAAATGTAGGGGAAGGGAGAGGGTCAATCGTGTTCTCTCCCAATGTTATGTTCCTCCATAAATTACTTATTATATTACTTAATTTATGACTACATAAATTAAGAATAGTTAATCACAAAGAAATTAAAAACTAAAATTAAAACTACATAAAGCATGCATAAGGCATACATAAAGCATACATAAGGATAAGATAAGCATGACGTATAAACCATAAATAAAGATGTATTATATTTTTTTATTAATTACAAGTAAAATACAGACAATAATTGATTGCATAAGTATTCACACTTTTTGCTAAGACACA
This sequence comes from Aldrovandia affinis, assembly GCA_029706075.1. Lineage (NCBI taxonomy): Eukaryota > Metazoa > Chordata > Actinopteri > Notacanthiformes > Halosauridae > Aldrovandia > Aldrovandia affinis. Next base: position 10,364,176 of record JAINUG010000001.1, read on the forward strand.
CATAAATAACCTCTGGTGCAATCAATTGTCTTCGTAGGTCACATCATTATTTGATTGGAGTCCACCTGTGTACAATTAAGATGTTTCAAATTATTTCAAATTAAATACACCTGTCTGTGATAGGTCCCAGAGTCGATTAGTGCATTTCCAAAAAGAGCTTCATCATGAAGACCAAAGAACATTCAAAGCAAATCTAAGAAAAGATTCTTCAAAAGCACCAATCGGGGGAAGCATATAAGACGATTTTACAGACTTTGAATGTGAACTGTTAAGTCCATCATAAAGAAATGGAGAATGGTACAACTGTGAATTTGCTTAGAACAGTCTGTCCTCCAAAACTGTGCATCTGTGCAAGAAGGACACTGGTTAGGGAAGCCACAAAGAGGTCTAAATTAGCCAAATTTGCTATTTGCCAAAGCCATAAACTGAGACTGTAGAGGTATTGTAGGTTAATTGCAATACATATGTTTATATAAAATACTATATAAAGAAATGTGTATCAAATATTAAGCAACATTTGATTCAGTGAAATATTTATTTTTCTCTAGTCTAATCTCTGTACAATATCCAACTGAAGTGCAGACCCTGTGCCAGCATAAATCAAGCATAAGAGATTGTAACCATGGTAATATCTCTATCCAACAAGCAGAGGCAAGGATTAGTGATGCCGTGCCATTTGATTTGTTTTTTCTTGTCAGTTTGTGAGTAATCCTTCACAAGTAGATGCCTTTTATTTGTCAGAAATATCTTGAGGATGAAGTGCAGATAAAGTGTGAAATTCTCTGTCTTTTATTCAGGAGGTTGGCAAAATCAACGTTGCTGTTGATTCCTCTCTTTGGGATAAACTACATAATATTTGCTTTCATCCCTGACCACATTAAACCTGAGCTGAGGCTGGTGTTTGACCTTAATCTGGGGTCATTCCAGGTATGTAAGCCAATAGAGTGTCTTTATACACATTCTAAGAGCAAAGCAGTGCTTACCCAAACAATACGCAATATTGTATCGCAGTGTATCACATTTATCATTATATCTGGTTTATTTTCATAAGATAGTTGGCTACTGTAGCTAACAAACTACCGTATTGACCCGAATATAAGGCGACCCTGATTATAAGGCGACCCTTTCACCTGTACATCAGGTGAGGGAAAGCAATAAGGTACAAGCATATCTCCAAAACCTGTATTTGAGGAAGGTGGAGCTCAGTGTGGGCTCAGTTATTTTTAAATGTGACAATACTTTGGCTCGTAGAGGTCGTCTATGATATCTTTATTAAAACTGGGATGAAAATACCAAACCAGGTGCAAACATCCTTGCACTTCTTTGTCCCACTCAATAAGCTTGCAAACTCTCATCTCACTTCACTCTGAGTAAGTGATATTTATGGTACTACTTCTACTGCTAATAATAATAGTAATAATACTACTACTATGAATAGATACAGGTGAGGATAAGTAATAATCCACTGAAAGCCTTTAGCACAATTAGCCTTTAGCTAAATCTGGGATTCCAGTGCTCTCCTTGAGAGAAAACTCCACTCAAGTCATACTATTAAAATGATGTACCTTAAAACATTAGTCTGGTTCTGTACTGACACTGCCAATAACCATAGAAACACTTTATGAAGGTGATGTCTCTCCAAATAAGTTTTTTTTAGAAGTTCACTTGATTTTGTAAATGTGTAATAGGAATTCTCATTGTTGTTGATGTTTTCTTCTTCAGGGTTTCGTTGTTGCTGTCCTGTATTGTTTCCTAAATGGCGAGGTAAGACTGGCTTACAGTATATAACACTAAAATGTCAGTGATGTCAGTAACATGTTTCTTTGAAAACTCTCAGGGATCTGCAGGAATGTTTTTTTGATTTACTGGCATTTTTCAAATACATAATTGACGTATTATCCTGATCTCATAGAAGGCCACTCATTTTCAGAAAGATGCTGTTATAAAAAATCACGGGCACAAGGAACATCAGAATAATAGCTAGCTTTTTGAAATTGAGTGTAATATTTGCTGTCATGTTGTGCTTTGCCTGAGAGGAGTCCCCAGTGCTAGAATCTTGGCTGTGGTTCAGCAGGCTATCCAGTTCTCAAAATCCCAACCGCTGAAAACAAAATGTTACTTATTAAAATCTCAAAACAAATTGCAGGTCACTAAATATGTCCCTTTTTTGCTAAAATCCTCATGGCATTTCTGAGTTTTCTTCAATCTGCAGTACAGCTACAACTATCAAAATAAAGCAAACACCAAAATAATGATTTTATCCCATTTAGTAGCCAATTACACTTGCTATTTTTCATGTCAATCCCCCGCTCGTATTATGAGTTTGCTGCCGTAGCCCTGTGAAGGCAAAGTATCGTCTTCTCTGAGACGACACTTGCCAAGCTGTCAACCTTAACTCCGGCACTTCCTGTCGGCTTCCCTCCCTGGGGCGGACAGCCAATTGCTCCCTGGTGGCACTCCCGACCAGAGCCGACTCTAGCAAGGCTGGTGGAACCGAACCACGGACGCAGTGGCCAGCATCGAACGTTGTAACCACTAGACCACCCGGGAGGCCCCCTTAATAGGGTGTTTTGCCACCACAAACCACTAGAACAGCTTCAGTGTGCCATGGCATAGATTCTACAATTGCCTGGAGCTCTATTGGAGGGATGCAAAACCATTTTTCCACAAGAAATTCCATCATTTGGTTGATGGTGGTGGAAGACACTGTCTCATGCGCTGCTCCAGAATCTCCCAAGTGTTTAATTGGGTTGAGATCTATGACTCTACTGCCATGGCATATGGTTTACATTGTTTTCATGCTTATAAAACCATTCAGTGAACAATTGCGCCCTGTGGATTATGGCATTGTCATCCTGGAAAAGACCACTCTCATCAGGACAGAACTGCTACACTACAACGGAAACCATGGCAGGAAAATGCACCCCACACCATAACAGAGTCACCAGTATCCCTCATAAGTCTCTATTCCCATTTTTCTAAATTCCCTGTTTTGGAAACCCTGATCACAATCCTAAGCCCATCCCATCACTGCCATCACATCACATCTTGCAGACTAGCATCCACATCCTCTGAAATGCATGCAGCCAGCCACTGTTTATTTTCACTCTGTAGTCCACCAGCTTAAATGAGCAGCCCCAGGGGCCAGATGGACTGTAGGAGTTGTTATTGCCCGATGAGGCAGGGAGTATCCTGCCGACCGAACCCCTCCATGATTCCTCCCCATCTGCTCACTGTCCCAGGTCCAGGCAGAGATCAAGCGGAAGTGGAGGAGGTGGCATCTGGAGAGGTTCCTGGGTGCTGACATGAAGTACCAGCATCCCTCCATAGGCAGCAATGGGAACAACTTCAGCACCCAGATCTCCATGCTCACTAGATGCAGCCCCAAGACCCGTCGGGCATCAGCCTGCCAAGACGACTCTGTACTCTGATTTCATCAACTCCCACAGTTCAGTCTGCTTCGCTGCATGGCCATCCCCACCCAGGCCCATTGCATCCATGGCAAGGACATTTTACGGACCAATCGGGAAGGCAATGGGGCATATGTTGGAGAGAGAAAAGCTTCCTATTTCAATGCTCAAAAAATAATTATATTTTTTATTAAGAAACTCATTATTAATGAGACATAAGAATGTGTTATTTCTCCTAGCAGATCTCAGTGATAGAGGTCATGGCACAGTGCATTTGGGAATTATTTGATCCTTTTACCTAAGAAAAATTAACATAGTATTTCACTCATTTAATTTATGATCCAGTATGAAAAGGATATGTTCCCCCACACAATTTGTTCATTTGAGGCGTGAGCTCAGATATACAAATTCCACTGGAAGAAAACGCTGTTGCACACTTATTTAATGCAAATTTCTCCTTGTACAATCCTATCTTTGTAGAATCCTGTACAAAAATGTATCAAAACACTTGTCCAATTCCAAAACCAGGACTCTTTTTTCACCTACACCTCAGCAAATATTTATTTCAAATATAGAGTTCAAGTCCATGAATAACCTGAAATGGTACACTAAACTGCCAGAGGTTTTTAAAAAAGTTTAGGGTACCAAAAACTGAAGAATAATGTTTTAAATTGTTTTGAGTAACACCATCAAAAGGCCCATTTTACAACAAAAGTTTTTACTCAAATTTAAGCAGTTCAAGTAAAACTGGTCAAAGTGAAGTCTCAGTTTCAACTATGAAGAGAAGACTTTGAAATGGTACAAATTGCTAAGATGGCAAAATAAGAAAAAAGGCTTGCCTGGGCTTCAGTGGACTACTTTTGACTGATTAACCTAAACTTTTGTTTTTAACCTCTGGGCAGTTTGGTCTGGGGCTCTTTTGCTTACCTTTGTACCATTTCAGGTTATTCACTGGATTTCAGTTGTTTGAAAACTGGCTTTTTTTAAATGTCAGTAAAAACTGGAAAATGGACTTGGGTGTAAATCTAAAACTTTTGACCGGTAGTGTATATATATACAGTATATATATATGTAATATTATATATAAAAAATACATTAATACAATTAATTAGTATAGTAAGATGTGGATAATTACTTTTATGTGTAAAAATGCATTTGATGGAAAAGAAGACCCACTCCCATTCAGCCTTGTGACTGGCTTTACTGTCTATTAAGTATGTTGCAACCAATATTACAAAATTAGCAGTGTACATAAAAATGTTTATGTGTTGAAATTACAACAGAAAAAATGGATCAATATTGTTTATACTGTATTTCTTACAAAGGCCAGATAGATCAACACAAATTACAATATTTAATGTTTGGACATATTTTACTAATTTGAGTGCTCCTGTGTTTAACTGTAGCAGCATGGAACCTTTCAATTTTGAAAATCCACCAAATAATGAATAAGATTTTGCAAATATAGTCACGTTCTTTGGAACTTTTCTCAATGTAGAATCAAGACTTATTTAATGGACCATAAAACCAATCATTTTATGCCATATTTTATGGTTTTTCAACTTGAAAGTCACACAAATTTTAACCCAGAAAATATATTTGTGCATTCTGAATCAAGCCAAGCAATTAATGATAATTTACATATCCTACTGAAATTTGGTATAAATTACCTTTCTTTTTTTAACTAACTGACAAAATCTGAAAAGAACACAATTTAATATTCATTCACATAAATTGCCAATGTGGCTCACATATTGGTCATAGAACAACATTAAATGTAGTTTGCAGTTTACATATTACAGAGATACAGTAAATGTAACAATTTCCATAAACCAAGTTGGAAATAAAAATGCAAAAAGTAATATCAGGTGTTATTGACAGAAATTAGGGCAAAAAAGTTAAATGTTTTAAAATAATTTGTTCTCAGGTGCAGTTATATTTACAGTTCTTGGTGGTTGCATTCCCATTAATGCAAATAAAGGCTAAGATAAAACATAGATAAAATGTATTATTTTCTGAGTATGTTTTTGTTAAATTTACAGAAATAAATATACATATTCCATTGGGTAAAGACCAATTTTCAGTGGTGCTATACAGGAAGACAGTAAATTATAGTCAAAGTATTTTTGTTCAAAATGAGATATAATTTGATCATTGTTATGAAACTTCTCCTTGAAGAAATTACATTTTAAGTTTTTATTAATTCAGGGCCCTATTCAGAATTGACTTACTTAAGCACCTGCTTAAGTTCCTCCAGTTTTGTGGAAAAAGTTGTTCATATTCAGACTTCTGCTATGCACATGCTTAGCTCTGAAATTGGACGGACCACCAGAAAAATGTGAATTGATCATTTCCGAAAACTTTACCTCTGATGGTTAACTAACGTTTCAGAGTGTTTTGTGTCAATGGTGTTTTCCATTCAAGAATCTCCATTCATCCCTTTAAAGAGCGTCTGCCTTTAATTTAAAAAATGTTCAGCAGATTTTACTAGTTGTCCACTATTACATGGAAATAATTGGAAACTATGAATGGGCATTGACATATACAGGATATATATATATATATTCACAATCCTTTTTGCTTTGTGGTGTGTTTTTAAGGGTACATTCATTACACTATTACATGCCAACATGTTCCCATGATTTTAATTAAGGAGGGTGGAGAAACACAGGAGAAGCACCTGTGTAAGAAATCACACAGTAGCTGAGATGGAGAAGAAGGAAGCAAAGCGGCGAAAGACATGGTTTTTGGACAAATAATTAGAAGTACTGCTGAATTATATCAGCAAATACTATTCTATGTTATACAGTGCAAATTCTATCAATGACAACGGACAATTCTTTTTCCTTTAGAGATGTATTCTACCTTTTTCTTGAGCAAACACTGCTTAAGTCGATCTCAGATCTCCAGACACGCTCTATTTTGGGAAAACCCCTCCCTAGATGCACAATTTGCCAGGGAGTGCTTAATTCCACAAATAAGTTCAAAGTCTGAATATGAACAGACTGGTAAGGTGCATCATTTTAGACTTATCTCCACATTGCATTCGCTTAACTCTGAATACGACCTAAGTCCCTGAGACGCTAGCCAGTAGGCTTAATTTGGATTAGGCTGTGTGCATTTTGGATATACATGATGATGATGGATTGCATTCATATAGCACTTTTCACAATCTCAAAACACTTCACATCTAATATTCTGAGCTTCCAATTGACATGTGTGTTGGATGGTTCCAGTTCACTGGAACTTCTCTAATAATCTCTAAAAGTCTGCACTAAATTCCATAATATGTACATAGCGTATCCTTTTAAAAAGCAGAAAACTCCTCCTGGATGATATATAAAAGTCACTGGTAGTCACTCTTCCTCACATAAAATAGACACTGACAGTAGCTTTTATTGATTTATAAAGGTAGAATCAGAATGGTTATTGAAATAGTGTCAGCTTTTTCTTGCCCTATTCTTCATGGTACATTAACATGCAGGTAACAACCATTGTAAATTGGATTTTTGCAGCACTGGAACTACAGTATAAGTAACAGACCGTTACGTTAAAGGTGATTTTGAGCGGTATGACACACTGGCTGCCACTGATTTGGCTTGTACTGCTTGGATTGTGACAATGGTCAAAGAAAGTCAAAGAAAGCCACTTGTTATTTTAAGAAGTCATTTGCTATTTTAACAGAGGAGGTGGTATGAAATTAATCCAAATTATTTGAGGAACCATGTCCCATTTCATCTTAATTGGAAACTATTATTTCAGTGGAAGATGTTATAATGGGTTTCCAGCACGAAAAAAAAAAAAAAAAAAGACAAAAGTAACCAAGTTTCAATCCATCTTCACAAAAGTATAGATTTTCACTTTGATTCATGAAATAGCGATAATATATCACCGGCCACAGAACAGCATTTACCGTCATTTTTAAATTAGATTTATTAGCTTAATGTGTTACAAAAGTAAAATTGGTTCCAACAGTAATGCAGGTTGTCACAATGATACTAAACAAAGCCACAGTAACCAATGTTTATGGATCTTTATGTTTATGGATGGAATGCTATAACTGGTCAGTTTCTGCCCCCATTGCCATAGAAAATTTGATGGTGACTTTTCTGAATCATGCCTATTTTGTGTCTTTGAATTCATGGTGGATTTGTTCCCTTTAGTTTTCTCTCACTGATAAACTTGTTGTACACAATGGAGTGAAGCTCATTCTCTCTGCTAATTGTTTTTGATGGATTTTTTAAACAACTTTTTTAAAACTTAAAACCTCTACAATCCATTGGCTGAGCTGCGCAGTTACTGTGATGGGGGACAGCTGGCAGAAGCAGATTGTGGGTGCCTGATCAAATAGAGGGGTCAGTATTGGGGCGATGAGACAGGGAATGTCCGGCTGACTGAAACCTTCCCTCCACAGTCAGAGTTGGCACTGGCAGTGAAGAATCGATCCAGACCACAGGTGCATTCATTTGATGTTTTTTATTAGAAACATCCATATTTATGCAGACCCCAAATGAAAAATGTAATGTGCAAAATTCAAGATGCAATCTGATTTCCTACAGACATGTCTTTTCAAATAAAAATGTCAGATTAAAATAATCATCCCAAAAGGGAACATGTAGACACTGCTACACCTGTTTATTTGAAATAAATAATAACAATAATAAAATAATTTTATTTTTTTGCGAATAACTTTATATTTTTTATTTTTTTGCTAGGCAGATCATTTTTAACCAAAAAAAAAACAGTGTAGGAGAGGTATACAGATAATATAATGATTATAGTGATAATAGTTCAATCAATGGTATATAAAGACATATACACAAATATACATACACATACTTGCATAGAGGCCCACACATGCAATGCATACATACATACACATGCGCACGCAGACAAAAGATAATGTTATTGTGAATTACACTACCGTTCAAAAGTTTGGGGTCACCTGCTGGAAACTAGGTTTATCTCATAATTGACAATGCTTTACACCGTATACATTTCTGTAAATACTTTAAAATGACAAAAAACACATGTAACAATGAACAAAATGAACATCAAAGAAATGTTCAAGAAAATTATATTGAAAATTGAATCTTGGATTCCTCAAAATAGTCAGCCTTTGGCGTGAGAATAGCCTCACAAACAGTGGCCATTCGGTTAATAAGTTTTAGCAGGAAATCACCCGACATGTTTTCCCAGCTATCCTGCAGCAATTCCCAGAGAAACTTGTGGGTTGCTTTGCTTTGACTCTTCCTTTCCAGTTTGTCCCATACAAGTTATATGGGATTGAGGTCTGGACACTGGGCAGGCCAGGTCTTTAGTTTGAGTTGTTGTTCACATTCCTCCTTCACCAGATAGTTCTTGCACAACTTCAAGGTGTGTTTCGGGTCGTTATCTTGATGAAGAATGAAGGAGTGCCAGATTAGCCATAGTCCAGATGGAAGGTGACCCCAAACTTTTGAACGGTAGTGTATGTGGATTTCTTTTTTTTATTATTATTATTTGTTTCAGATTTTTCAGATTTTTCTCCCAATTTAGTGGCCAATTATACCCTCTATTTATTTTGATTTGCTCTCCCCACACAAATTTGCCGCTCATCTCTACAAGGCACACTAATTCTCCAAGGACAGCAAACTCTGCTTCCTTCGAGAAGGAATTCACCCACCCACGTTCTGGAGTCACACTTACATGCTTCTCAGCGAACTCCTGCCACCAGGTCATAAATGTTTTCTACACAGAAGTCTGTACACAGAAGTCTGTCTCCTATATGCATTGCTAACCAAGGTTCCTATCCTATTCTATTCTTTATACTTTAACGTCACTACCACCAATTAAATTTCAGTGTGTATTTCTACACAAATAGTTTATATAATGATGCTTCCATTTTAGATGCAAAACTCAATGTCCCATTCTGGTTATGTTAGGCTAGTAAACAAAAGCATTGTTTCTGTTTGTAAAAAGTCATCAATATTTTACAATGGGTTTTTACTGATTCTTGTGTGTAAAAAAATGAAAACTGAACCTTAGAAAAAAAAAAAAGAGTTAAAGTAGTGTTACATTCATGTGTGGGTTTTTTAATTTTGTGCTTTGTGTTTTACAAAGAAGTAATGGAAATAAACCATTGAGCATAAATCTTGATGAATGTCATGTGTCCAATGGCAAAATGGAAAGAACCAAAAAAAGAAAAAAAGGTTAAGTGATTGAGTTTTTCAAAAAAAATAAAACACTTGGATAACATTCCAAATGACAGGTCTGGGACACAAATGCCCTTCACTGCACTACATATTTCGATATGAGGCCTAACTTCTGTGACCATTTTCTTGTTACCTGTGCTTCACCTAGAATCATCCACTCGTTAAAGTTACCCTAGCCAGAAGATATTCTCACCGGTGACTGCTTACTAAAAATACATAGGAACCCATTTTGGTTTGAAGGATAATTCATTAGTACAATACGACATAATGTTCACTAATAATTGTATGTAAAGGTGCAAAAAGTGTACATATGTAAAATTGTGAGTTTCTTATGTATGTTTGCAGAATCGGAATGCTGCCAAATACAATTTCCAATCATTATTGTACTAAACAACACTAACACTAAGTAAGCTAAATAGCTACAGCTTGTTGCTTGTTACAGTGGTAGTAAAGCCATCTTTGTGGAATCAGGCTGTGCATATTTTGTATTGATCAAACTGCGCTCGATGAGAAAATTGATGGTGATGGGTTAGAGAACCCATGAGTCATCAGTGAATACAAGGCTTACAGGAAGCTTTCTCTTGTAAACAAAAAGGCAAATTGATATTGGTGTTAACTTCAATAATTAAAATAACTGCACAATATGCTTCATTGTATGAAATCCCATTCAGACATAATGCATTGTACTTTAAAGTTTATTTCAAAAGGAAAGCAGTTTTCCACTTTGTCATAGCCATGTTGGAGACCCTTGGTGAAATGTAACGTTTTAATGTGAACTTTGATGTTGTACTTGAAATGCATCACATTTCGGTAGTTTTGTTGAAATTTTGTCTTGAAAAATGTGAATTAGTGTTTCTCATACAGTGTTGAAGAATGTACATTTTTATGGTGCTCCGAAAATATTGTGCTATACAGTTTCACACTGTGTTTTATGAGTAAATCATGTTTCTTTGGTCATTTCTGGCATGATATGTTTATAGTGTGCTCTTATATGTACGGTACAGATATAAATGTAATATGTTAATCTATCTAATTGCACAGTATATTTTGTCTTGTATGTTGTCCAGTATTACTGTGTAATGGACTGGTGTCATTCAAATGTCAATTATGGACTCTCAAATAACTGGATGAACTGCTATTAAATCAAATTTCACTATATTGTCAAGGTAATCGAGTTACCATGCATTGTGTTCAGTGCAGGACTAATGTATGTTGCACATATCATTTATATGTATTTATATGTAAATATTACTTGGTATGTTATCGCACTTTTTAAGCAAGATGGGATTAAACCATTTCATTAACATCTACATTGTGACCACAACCTTTTTTTCAAGGTATTTTCAACTTGCTACTGTTATCCCTACTGAAATGTGGGGGGTGAAATTCATAAATTGGAAGTGTGCACAAACATACTACAAACTTACTACATTTTAATCATTAAAGAGAAATATATAACATAATTATGTTATTTATGTAGACACAAAAAACAGAGGTGTGTTAACATTGTAACTCACATAGGATTTGAACCACTGCTATGTGTTCACATCTTCCCTTATTTCACTATATACAACAAGTAGTGTATACATGTGTATATATGAAGAGTTTGGATGCAAAAGCAGATAAATCAATTTTTGTCATTTTCAGTAAATCAAGATTTTTTTATTGTGCTTTCTTGGTATAACTTATCAATTCCATAAAGTGTGACCCTAAATTGATGCAAAGTAACAGAATGACTATTGTACATTTAAAAATAAATATATAATTAGATATCTTTCAGTTTGTTTTCACTCTCTGCCCTGACATTATGGTGCAAAGACCAATATTGTCCTCTTTCGCTTTGTAGGTCTCTGTTCTGAATTGTACTACACGGTTGTGCGAATTTAGTATGTTGTGTCTTCTAAAGGATAAAATACAGTAGTGGATATCTCGGTTTGTACTAACAAGAGGGCACAGTGTGTATCGGTTCCTGCAACAAAACACTGAATCACTGTACATAAAGCATAAGATATTTTGAGTTTTGAAACAAAACGATTGGGAAATTGTTTATTGGTTTTTGCGTATGAATTCTTCATATGCTATATATACATTTTGGTAACCCAGGAGGGTCACACGGCCCTGGCTCAGGCTCGGAGGGGTCGTTGGAAAGCGGAGGGCCCGGCCTATCCGCCGGTATCAAGGCGTGGCACCTTCTGATGGACACCCATTTACTGGATCCCTCCACTCATGTGTTGCCTTTATTTTGGCAGTTACCTGTATCAGTTTAAAGTGCTTGGATTTAATTGATAGAAGTCATGCATTTTATTTAATTGATTTCATTTTTTACCCGCAAGCAAGATATTTTGTAAATGATGGACCTGTGGATCCAGGAGCATTTGTTGATTTATAGATGCAGGGTATCTATAACAGGTATGGGATGCCAAAACACTGTATAGACTTTTTGCTATATTATTTCTTTATCTATGCAGTTGCTACAGATTTTCTAATCTTTTTAAAAACGATTTAACCTTTATGCAGATTAATATACACACAGGGGTTCCTGTGCAAGTTCAATTTAACTTGACAGCAAGAACTGTGATTTTTAACCGTGTCCAATTGTTGCAGCATTATTATGAAGATAAATTATATATCAGTTTAATAGTGATTGTTGGTGATTATGTGAAGCAATATCACAATAAGGAAGCTGTTTATTATTACGTCTGTTTATTATTATTATGCAATGTTAGGCAGCAGGAGTCTGATGAATGAACATTACTTAGTGCAATATTTAAAACATGTTTCAATTGATGTGGTCTTCTTCAAAGAGTTACTGTAAATGCTAACCGTTAACCAGCTAGAAGGCTACAGTACATCTGCTGAAATGTTGAACTCTTTAATCATCAGTGTATATATTTCACACATCAGAATATATATTTCCACCAAATACAGTCAGGTCCAGAATTGGCACCCTTGATGAAAAATGAGCAAAAAAGGCTATATAAAATAAACAATACAGATTGTGAGCCAGCTCAATTTTTTTTTAAATTATATTATTTTATACTTACACAATTGTTCAGAGAAAAATATTTTATTTAATAATGTACAGGTAATGAGCACGTAAAATCTTCTATTTATAACAAAAAATAAGTAAACTTGCAGGAAATGCTCCAAATCTTGGGAAAAAATGTGGGGAGTGCGCCAATTTGTGGGGAAAAGGGTAATTTAAATAGAAATGTAAAACATGAATGGCATTATAAAATGTAGCCTACATAACCACACATTGTGAATGCAGAAAAACCAATCATAGACAATGTATTAGTATATATCAGGCTATAAATCCTGCATATCCATGTTTCAGTGCAATGAAAACAGTTCTACTCTCTCGTTCTCAGAATAATTTATTGTACATAAAAAAATAAAATTAATGTAAAACAATTTCGTAGTTCGTAGTTTCGTATTTAACACAAAAATATTTTTTTGTGATGCTCTTGGTGTACTTCCCACAGACAAGTCGGTGGTTCATTGATAATACGATTTGTTGATAATACTGATCACAACTTTGGTGGTGCCCACAGCAATATGAGTCTTTGCATATCCATTTATTTCGACATTTAGAAATTGCTGCCCTCCTTCTTTCCCTACTCACAGTCAGCATAAACAGAAATCTTTGTGATGTTCTTGGTACAATTTCTATATCCATCCATCCATCCATCCATCCATTATCTAAGCCGCTTATTCCTGGTCAGGGTCGCGGGGGGGGGGCTGGAGCCTATCCCAGCATGCGTTCCGGGCGAGAGGCAGGAATACACCCTGGACAGGTCGCCAATCCATCGCAGGGCACACACACCATTCACTCACACACTCATACCTACGGGCAATTTAGACTCTCCAATTAGCCTAACGTGCATGTCTTTGGACTGTGGGAGGAAACCGGAGTACCCGGAGGAAACCCACGCGGACACGGGGAGAACATGCAAACTCCGCACAGAAAGGCCCCCGGCCTGGATTCGAACCCGAGACCTTCTTGCTGTGAGGCGACAGTGCTATCCACTGCACCACCGTGCCGCTCACAATTTCTATATTTAAATTGTAAATAGATTACCCCCACAATAGATTAGCCCAGTTTTATTCACATTTATAATGCAGAATTATGCAATCAAATTGCATTAGACTAATGGTTATATGATACATAACACAATAAGTGGGACATGTTTAAATGTGCCATTATCATATGTTTGGGGGAGATATTTGTCATATTTGCATTAGAGGCACCAACACCTAAAAGACATCATGGCTATAAGTGTAGTATTGAATAGCAAGAGTCATTCCTTTTGTCATATTTAAATTCAAACAAGGGAAGTGTGTGGAAAAAAAACATATTTAGGAAAAGTCAGGAACCTGGGTTGACGTGATACGGCCAAATACCTGAAAAACATCACGGTGCTCGTAGTGTTAAAAAAGCTCCTGGCTCCTACCAGACACCTGATGTGGCATGACAGAGCAAAAGAAGGAAAGAAAAAAACAAACATCAGAGGCAGAAAAAGACCACGCATCAAGAAAACCCAATAACACTCAAGATTAACCACAGGAGAAGAAAACAACACGAGGAAGATCAGAGTCCAAACACATGGCTGATGATCAACACATTCTCACTCAAACTTTGTCCTAACCATTGTTTGAATTCTGAATACACTCATGTTCTATAAGAAGGGGACCCACAGATCACTAGGCAGACTTCTGCAGGCAACGGTCTGCGGTGCCCCGTAATGCTGGTACAAGAATAAAAGATTCTGAACCTGTGCTGGCCCTGGGCATTGCATCCATCCTTCTGTTTGGACTCCTGGGCAATTTCCACCACACTTATGGTGATAAGGATGGGATGCATTGTGGCTTGACTAGAACTAAACCAATACTCCTGAACAAGTAAGAACGTTCATTTCTACGTGATTAGTTATATATATATATATATATAAATGGCATATATATTATAAAAGGAGAATTGGAGCAAATGACACACTTGCAAACCTTTGTTAAAGAACCATATATTAAAAGCTCAGGAGTCCTAGGACAATGGGAATAGACGGGGAAGTGGGGGCAGAGAGCCCCAGAGTTGCCATTCTGAAAGAGTGACCTGTTCAAGGGACTTAGAGTGGCCTTGGATGCAGTGAGTCCTATTTACAGGTCTTAGAGTTTCTTTGGACGCAGTGAGCCCTATATATAAGTCTTAGAGTGTCTCCTTCATGGGGTCTTAGAGTGTCCTATTTGGAGGTCTGAGAGAAACAGCAACTGTGAATTCTGGCCTAAAAGTAACTGGGATGGGAAAAGGTTGGTAGGCAGTAGTTACAAGGCATAATTGTGTGTTTGGTTGTATGTTGGGGTTTGTCACTGAGATTTGGAGTCTTGGGAAGGTCTATTAGGTGGAAATTAAGCGGACGACTGGGCCTGTACGCCAAGCCAGTGTTAGTGGCACCCCTTTGCAGACTCCTTTTTATCATTGCACGTGACATTAGCAAATCCACCCAGATAACCCCCTGGGTGGTAAAAGCAGGGAACGGTTGCTCATAAAACTGCCAGTCACTCACATATTAAATCCTCAGGATAAAGGGAAGAGTGGTGATTATAAATCCTCCAGAAACAACGTATAAGCACAACTCATTTAATCACATAAATGTCCCCTACCTTAATAAAACAACACTGCACATATGGCCCTAGTGAGGATGAGGATAATAGTGCAAGCTGTTTGAGCAATACAATAAACAAAAAGAAAATAAACATAAAGACTTCATATAAGTCTCAAACAAAGCATTGAGATAAGGCTGCTGGGGACTGGGATATCTAAACAAGTATGTAACAAGTCCAGGTTCAATAGTGACGAGATCAGAAAAAAGGGACAAAAAGCAAGTGTAATGATGGCAGAGTGGATTGTGAAGCAGGGAGGAATGCATGTTTCAGTAATGGGAATAGTGATAGAAATGAGAAAAGTAAAAAGAAAGGAAGAGAAGGTAAAAGAAGATTAGAAGCTACACTGCGGTTAGTTGCAGCCATGGCAGCTGAAGACATAGAAAGTGAAGAGGAAGATGGTGAACTGAGTAGGAACAAGGGTGGGGGATGTCTTAGCTGAAGCTGCCCGCAATACCGATAGAAAACAAAATATCATGATTCTTCTATCAGTGCTGCAGGGTCAGCAGCCGCCTACAGGGCTAGTGCTCCTGAACTGCCACAGTATAGGCATACCAATTACAGCCTCTAACCCCCCCTTAAGAGGCTGAATTATCACTTCCATGGCGCCAGTACGGGTCAGATATGTTCAAGAGACAGATGCACAAGGGCATTCCGCCCCAAGGGAAGTCCAGGTTCAAGAACCATTCAAACCTGGTGAATTGCAGTTAATGTTAAATAGTCTACCCACCCTACAATGGAGAAATCCCAATCTTAACATTTGGGACACATTTAGCTCCTTAGTTGAAGCACATAGTTTTAGCTGACCAGGCAATTATAGTAAGGGCTAAGTGCCCGACAGATGTATGGAGTCTGCTCCCTGCTATTTTACAAAACCAGGGATGGAGGCGCAGCTGATAGATTGAATGAACAAGATATGCATACTGATGCAGAAAAGCTTAAAGTGTTCCATCAGGCAATGGGGAACCAATTAGGCTGAGATACAGCTAACTGGGCTATGGTAATAGGGGTGTCACAAAAGCTGGGGGAGTCAGTGGAGGAATGCGAAGTATGTAAATATTCTGTGAGGTACGGGATAAGGACCCAGACGCAGACCAGGATCAGGCAAAAAGGAATGTTTAATTCAGGCAGGGGTCAAAACCAGTAGTCAAGGTAACGAAGGTACAAAATCCAAATCCAAAGAGAAGTCACAAACAATCCAAAAGTAAAAACCAGAAAATCAGAGAAGGCAAACAAACAATCGGCAGGCAAACGCGAAGTGAAAAAACAGAAGGGGTGTCTCGGGAAAATGCTACAGACTCTGGCTTACTGACAATCGGCACAGGGAATGAAGATCAACGTTCTGACGGGGAATGAACATAAACACCGAACTTAAATACAAGCAGGGAAGGGAAACACAATAGGAATCAGGTGTGACTGGGAGGAGAGAGGGGTAGGAACACAGGTGAAAACAATGGGATTCGTTAATACAATAATGAGGGGAAACGAAAGACACGGACTGGGAATAACACAGACACATAGACAATAAATGACCTGGAAGAGCAGGCAGACACGTGCATAGTTCGAAGGGGAGGAACGCATATAGAAATCTGCGTTCAAATGAAGTGAAACGTGAGAAGCGTACAGGGATAGGACAACGAGAGAGAGAATGATAGCGATAGTTAGAAGCATGAGATGATTAGTGATTAGTAGTGTTAGTAACTTAATCTAAATCCCTAATGTTAGTAGTTAAGTAGGTTAGTACTATATACATCTAACTAATATATACAAAGTGTAATAGAAAGTAAGAAGGAAGTAAAACGAGATAATAAGCTAAGACGGAAAAACCGAAACATAGAATTTCCCGAAGTGCATGACAAAAGACAAGGAGTGGATCTCGAAGCAAAAACAGGAACAATGACAACAGGGGAACGTGAGTCGAACGAGAATGATGAATAATGAATAAACAAAGAACAAAAACAACCGAACAGACATAGCAGAACATAACATATTCAGCATATCCCCCTAATAGAGATGGGCAACAAATGCTTTTATTATTAAAGGACAGAATGGGTCCAACCCACCAAACTGTCCTGGATCTAGGCCTCGCAGTGAGAGGCACATGCGATGCAGTAATGCAATAGGCTGTAGATGTAGAGAATAAGGCTAGCCAGAGGAAGTGTGCAACACCCAAACGAGTAGCAATAGCCAAAATGGACAATCTCAATGGAATACTTTGCTACAACTGTAAAGGACATATAGCCAGAAATTGTCCTACTCTACTAGTATGTAGTCTTTGTGGATTCAAAGGATTCAGATAGATTAGATTAAAATAACGGCACACATTCTAGTGGAAGTGTTATGAAAGAGGCATGTAAATTGATGGGAATTAATGATGGAATAAATTTATGGGCAACAGTTTCATGTCCCCTACCGCCCCCAGAGCTCCGGGCTGGTAGAGCACATGAAACAAACAAAAGAATGGATTGGTCAAAGACATAGAAACAGGTAAACAGTGGCCCCAGATCCTCCAAGCTGTATTATGGAAAATTAGGGCAACCCCACACCATACTACACATTTAAGGCTACATGAGAATGCCCGTACACAGTATTGCTGACCATAGATACCACAGTATGCATAGGAAATAAATCAGGGGAGAGGTGAAAACACTGGTCACAATTGAAATATTTTGAAACCTAACATGATTCTTCTCATTGCAGGTATCCAAGGAGGCAACCCAACCTAAATTAACTTGATTATTTTCATTACAGATACCCAAGAAAACATCATTAACTCTAACCAGACTGATTTAACGTGACATGAGACCTTACCATAATCACAGTTAAACCGAATTAGGAGTACATTAAATTGGATATTCATATTAAGGATAGGTGGCTAGAGAGGGAGTCCACCTTACTTATGCGTCTATTACTTATTGACCCAACCTGCCCATAGAATGACTAAATGAATTAATCTATCAAATGCAACTCATTTGTTCATAGAGGTGGACTCAACATATCTAGTTACAGGGGAAAGACAAACCCTGTAATTATAAAATCATGTCCATGGTGTGATACATGTTTACAAAATCATGGATGACCAAAATAATTGTGCAAAAGGATTAGAATACATATCCAAAAGCACTGTGGATGTTATCCGAATGTCAGATAGCCAAAATAGAAAATATTGAGGTGAAGCTAAAATATCTGAAGAGAGAGACACTTGTCAATTTTTAGCACAAGGTCTAAAGGACCAAATACAGTAGAACAGGTCATTATGCTGCTGCACTTGGGGAAAATCCCTGACAGAATAACATCCAGTATTCAAACCTGAAAACCAGATTGGGATGAAAAAGCACATTCCCCTATCACTGTCATAAAGCTCAAGGTGGGAATGAGAAGGTATAATGTATATACATATTTTCGGGCCACAGTTCCCCAAACAACAAGTGCACAGGGTCAAGTACACAGACCATTCCAATCAATGGGTGTGGTAACAGGTCCTGGACGAGTGGCAAGGCTGGGATGGAGGGGCTACAGGGGACAGACATCAATAGATGAGCCCATTGCCACAACCGCTGATTGTTGCCTTGCACAAAAAGCATCGATGATCTGTTCCTGTCGCACCCTGCAGCCCATAGCACTAACGGCATCATCTGTGTGGGAGAAAAACCACATAGCCACCGAAGAAGGTGCATACCAGGTATCCACAACCCAATTCTGCATACTTACAGAGGTAACCCAGATTGTGTATGGGGGGGCTATTTTGTTTGGAGGTACTGTATCCATTGCACATAAAAGGTATCCATCTCCAAGCCCCTGTGAGAACCAGACACATGCACAGATAGGGCTCAAGGGGGGTTTGAGCCCCTGCCCTTTTGCCCTCAGAGTCAAAAAGTGCCCTTTTTTTGGCTGGTGTTAATTGTATGTAATTTTTTCTTTATTTGTTATTGAAATTCTATCAAATATGAAGAGGGAAATGTATAGTAGTATCCACAAAAAAATACACCTTATCAATTTAAAAGGCACTCTGCTTTCCAACCCCCTGCCCCCCTTCCAAATTGTTTTGTCTCAATCAATCAATCAACATCGCATCTTTCG
This sequence comes from Aldrovandia affinis, assembly GCA_029706075.1. Classification (NCBI taxonomy): domain Eukaryota; kingdom Metazoa; phylum Chordata; class Actinopteri; order Notacanthiformes; family Halosauridae; genus Aldrovandia; species Aldrovandia affinis. The sequence goes on from JAINUG010000001.1 coordinate 10,383,518, forward strand.
ACATTCCGGATACAACTTGTCATGAAAAGCACCGCATTCCCAGCCCCAGTTCGGTTACGGTGAATGATATCACTCAGGTAGGCACTGTTTTAATTATGAAACCACGATTAAACAACACTTACTTACTCATTACCAGCCTCGGTACTCACGGGCAAGTAAGCTAGTCTAATTATCATTAAAACAACGTTATCTCCGTCATGCAGGACAACTTACAAATATGCAATTAATTTCTGAAGCAGGTAGTTACGTTTTGCATAGTTTTGTTAGTTTAGTGTAGTCACCCCCTTTTCTTTATAGCCAGTTTTCTAAAAACGTGTTTAAAAGTGTATTATTGTTTGGGCATGTAGCAGTGTGTTTCCCTGTTAAAATAAAAGTTTCAATCAATCAATCAATCCATTTTGATTGGGAAATAAGAAGCAGCATAAACACTGCTAGAAGAGGCAAATACACCTGTCTCCATTGAAAGGCAAAATACTTCTCACCTCCCTGACCCTGGATCAGTTTTTCAGCCATATGCATAGATGTAACAAATATATAAGAGTGTGTTTAAGTAGTGTGTGTGTGTGCGTGCGTGCGTTTTTGAATATAATATAATACTGTGGTTTCTTTTCCTCGCAGTGTGATGCTCAAAAACATGTTACTAAAATAGTAACCATATGTCTAATTTATAAAATATATGCAGTGTAACAAAATGATACAGACCATGAAAACAGGGGGCTTATGTATCAAGCATGTCAGAGTAGGACTGCAGATCTAGAATCTTATCATTACTTATAATGAAAGGTAAAATAGGTCCCAGGAGAAAGATAGTATGTTCTGCTATTGAACACGGATGACCTTCCTCTCTCCACTTGAGAACATCAATTGATCAACTTGATCGGTAAAACTTCCTACTTCAAAATGTTAATTTTCTTGGCTGCACCAGATAAAACCAGAAGGTCGGCATGTAATGACTAACCTCAATTACATGGTAGCAATACCCTTTGCCTGAACTTAGAAATGTAACTACTGGTTAAACTTATACAATCACAGTTATGATTAAATGCGCACAATTGCATGGACACAAACGTATAAGGGACACAACACATCACACATCGACCCACCAAGACTGATACTCACCCCAGGGCTTATGTTCATTTAGTTTGTTATTTTAATATATTGTTTTTGCCAGAAAGCTTTGCTGCAAGTATGGTGAAGAGTTCTTCGATTTTTTAGATACCAAAAGGGGGATTATTAACTGCATGACACATTAACTCACAGAGACCGTCACACATGAACAAGGGGAGGTGGGGCGCATGACAGAGCAAAAGAAGGAAAAAACATCAGAGGCAGAAAAAGACCACTCATCAAGAAAACCTAATAATCACTCAAGATTAACCACAGAAGAAGAAAACAAGACAAGGAAGATCAGAGTACAAACACATGACTCGTGATCAACACATTCTCACTCAAATGTTGTCCTAACCATTGTTTCAATTCTGAATACACTCATGTTCTATAAGAAGGGGATCCACAGATCACTAGGCAGACTTCTGCAGGCAAAGGTCTCCGGGGCCCTGTAATGCTGGTACAAGCTCAAGAATAAAAGATTCTGAACCTGTGCTGGCCTTAGTGTTTCATCCTTCCTTCCATTTGGACTCCTGGGCAATTTCCACCACATACCTCAGATTTCAGGCCACACCTTTTCCAGTTTCCTGGATTTTCAGTCCTTATGAGGATACAGTTGGTTTAATTGAATCCAGATTAAACTTAAGTTTCATCAGTTTGAATTGCATATGCTCTTATTAATTTAAGTACTTTTGTTTGAATTTAGGCCTAAATGTATGCAGCTGTCAACCCTATATTTTTTATAGGTAATTCTCAAAGCATCTGTGGTTCTAACCCTGAAAAAAGGCCGGCACATAAGAGGACAGCAGATGACAAAGTTGAAAAAACTAATAAAAAGCTGCGGCATTCACTTTAAATTCACATGAATCCTTCTCATGGAATAGATGTTAGTTTTTAAAAGGGCAGTTTTCATCTGTTATAATGAAAACCAAGAATGCTCATCTGTATTTCGATTAATCATCCTTTGCTTTGTTCAACTTGCCCCCAGTTCTGTTTTGTTCTCTTCTTCATCTATAGTTTTGCTCCTTTCTTCCTACACTGTACAAACAACAGTGAGGCAACAGCTGACTTCATAGCACTTAAGAACAAACTCAATTTCTCAACAAAAAAATCAACTCAATTACTCAACAAACATCTAATTATTTTTAACACACTTAAGAATGTATTTCCAAGTTGTGGTAGTATAAGATGTAAGAGTCACTTACTGGTAATTGGGCAGTGTATAATTCTTGAATATATTAGGGCCTAACTAGAATCTCCTAATTAAATATGGATATAATCCATTAGGTATGCTGGGAATAATGCTAATAGGCTTTGTAGGCTAACATAAGCTAACAGCCTATTGGCATGGTTTTCAGGATTGTGCAACTTTTAAATTAATTATACACTGTCAATCTTCTCACATCAATTGGACAAGATGAGGTGAGGCCATGGATCAAAGCATCTCATTTGGAAATGCATTGCCATGTGCTACGGTATGTTGGTGTCTCTAGTATATTTCAATTAAAACTGAATGAGCCAAACCACATTTTTCTAATCTCTTCTGTGGGGGAATAATCCCCTGTCCAATTAAATTGAGATAATTTAAGAGGCAATTTGACTGTTGGGGGTGTGTCATCACAAAGTCATATGTTGTGCCATAAGGGAGTTTGGATGAGCTTTTTCGTATTACCCCGGAAAGAAATCAGATCCTTTACTTGCAAACAGAAGGGACTTACACGCAAAACATGGACATGCAATTCACAGTATAATCTTCAAGGTACTCATTTGTACATATTTCACAAATATTCACTCTAGCTTTAATTTTTGTATAATTTTGGTTTTGTAAACTTGTGATGCATAGAACTTTGTTTTCAAGAACAACAAGAAAAACCCTCTAAATAAAAGTTTACAAAAATACTGTAGTATTTCTGGTGATATTTTCCATTTCTCTTTTCCTTTGATTTCTACACAAGTGTAATGTTGCAAATCCAGGATTCCTTGGATTTATCCATACATTTGAAAATAGTCTCCAGATATACAGTACATGCCATGGATAAATCATAAACATGGGGTGTCCATAATAATTATTCTTTTTCATCAAGTACATAACATGGCCTGTGACCACTTCTATTTCCCCCAGGAACAGGTGAAACCCAAATATGGCAGTTGCCTTGCCAGGTAATATTTGTGAGTGAGCTGTCACTAGGGATATTTAGCAGCTGTACTCCGGCTCAATCAATTTCCCTGGATTCAGTGAAATGTTCCTCCTGCCACTTCACAACTTCACAAAAGCCTTTCTCATGCACCTCATTTGTTTTCTATTATTTTACCTACCTCATGAGAAGAAGACCTGGCTTTACCTGCCTGGGCCAGTTTTCACCCTTCCTTAGAATGAACACCATTCAGCTAAACTGTGGAAATTCCTAGTTTTTTAAAAAGTAATCATAATAAAAATCACCTGACTATTGTTGCAAAATATTACAAATGCCAAGTCATGGCTTTATATTAATTTTGTTGAAGGGATTATTTAACAAAATGAATATAATTTATTCCAGCAATTATACTTTTTCATTTATGTAATCTTGGGTTTATGCAAGGTCACAGGTGGAAAGAAAATCAAAGGGTAAAAATATTTAAAGATCCTCATATTTTTTGTGCTTCTATAACTATTCACACAGTCTTCTTTTTCAAACCTTTGTTTCCCCCAAAAAAATCTTAATAATAATCTTATGTGATCCAAAATGTGATCCAAAATGGCACTACATGTGGTACAACAATGAACATAAAACATATTATCATAACACTATAACAAAAAAGGATAAATCTGCATATATCATAACACAACACAAACATATAATTAAAAGAGGAAATAAAAAACAATCCCCTTTACTGGCAATAGAAATGCATATTGCAAACACAGCATGAAATGTATTTTCAAACGTTATAATATACATTGCTTTCTGTATTTTAGTGGATAAATAATTTCCACATTTGTACTTCTTAAAATGTTCATTATAAATACTGGCTCTCTAGACCAACAATTCTTCCACATACGTATGATATCGCTGTCCTACTTAATGAAAAAACATTAGCCATGAAAAGGTTGAACAAACACATCTTACTGAAATGGCATCTGGGGTGATAGAAAGCTGCAAGTCTTATTCCTGACATAGACAGACAATGTTGTAAAATAACACTTTCCCAAAGTCATCTTATTTTTCTGACCTTTTTGAGGCTAACAAAGATAGTACCAAATCCTTTCAAGATTCTTCATTTAGAATTTTTACAAAATGGGTGATGTCATCTCTTCAACTTACATATTACATTGCCTGACCATGTTAGAGCTTACATACCATTTTGTATTGAGATGTATTATACAGTGAAATGCTCATTTTAAAAAGTATTAATTCCGCTCTGATATATGACCTAACATTTTACATTTTACCAGTCTGAAAGATGTGTACACACATACACACACATACACACACACATGCATACACTTGCACACAAACACACACATACTGTACACACACACACACACACACATGCACACAGGGGTGCATTTATCTTTACAAAGTAAGGATGTAAAAAATTACTCAACTGACACTGTTTCTGGCTGCCATCTATTGGTATAATGAAGGAGTTATTCAGTAAGTGGGTGAGGAATATTACCTTAGCAGAGCATTTCTAGTCCCACACTCACATCACCCCTCTTTTTACAATCTCCTGGACCATACCCAGTCTGGTTTCAGGACTAGACATTCCACAGAGATGGCTCTTCTCACAGTAAATTAGTGCCTCGGGGCCTAGTGCTGCTTGGACTCCTTACATTATCCCTTTCCATCAAATCACTTGGATTTGTTATTCTGCCAATGCTTTTTTCATATCACTGCTCCTGACAGTAAACTGTTTCTCTCTTTTCCCACCTCTGACTTACTGGTCTATGCATACATTAAAGCATGCCCCACCTACGTATATCTCAACATGAAAGTCAAACCCCCATCTTTAACTCTGTCTCCATATGATAGATTTGCTCTATGTACTATCCAAACCCTCATCTGACCAAGTCCTCTAGATTCCATTACATTCCTTTCCAAAATAAAAATTGCATTGGACTGCATGAATAAGACAGAATACTAATGCCCCTGCCAATGTTCTTGTTCCTCCTGCAATAATGTAATGCCAATTAAGCATGACCTTGTACTGTCACACTGGATAAAAGCATTTGGCAAATAAATAAATTAATGAATGAATAAATTAATAATAAAGATATTCTTATGCAAGTCTGACATAGTATGAAACCAAACCAGACCCACTTCTGACCTGTCATCAAGAGCAATCAGGCTTTGAAAAATGTGTCCATTAGCTCACTCTTTGGCGAAATCAGTTCTGATGATGACTGTAACCACTTTCCAGTGCACTCCTGAGAGGGATCACCAGTTATAATAGCTCTTTAAACAAGCCATGTGATAGTGCCAGTCAGGGTTTATTTCACACAATGTGCTACCTTGTAAATGCTGTCAGATACCAGGAGTCACTTGGCTACTGTTCAGTAATACATTTGATTTTCCTTTTTTTTTTAAACGTTTTTCTCACATCCATCTTCATACACGACTACTTATATTCAGTCTCTCAAAGCAACGTGACCAGTTTTTATTACTTTTTTGTTGTCAATATCCAGGTTACCTTTCCTAACACACTAGGCTTTCAACAATCAAGACTTGCATGTTACACATTCATAAAATGTGTTTATAATGAAGTCACGCACCACCCATCTCATCAGTTGGGTGAGAACTAGAACAGACACGAAACTGAACTGGGGAAGCGTTGAATTCAGAATCGTACTGAATACATAAAAAGCACGTTCAGTCTTTCTTATTCTTTCTTTGGAATTTAAGAATAAGCATTCTGATAATAACCCCCATACACAACTATATAATAATAATAATAATACATCATGTATATATATAGTGCTTTTCTAAGTACTCAAAGACGCTTTACAAGCACAGGATAAAAAAAAGTTTTATTAGATATGTATATAAAAAGATAAAAGTAAATGAGTAAAAGAAGGGAAATATAAAATGTGAGCTGTGAGGCGAGAGGGAGGGAAGGAGAGAGGGAGGGGGTAGAAGGTTAGGTGTCAAAAGCAATCGTGAAAAGGTGGGTTTTGAGGGCTTTCTTGAAGGATGGCAAAGTGTTGGCCTTTCGGATGTGACTGGGAAGAACGTTCCAAAGGGAGGGGGCGGCTGCAGGCAAAGGCCCTGTCGCCCCAGGTCCGGTGGTTTGCAGTAAGTTTGCATCTGCGGACCTGAGGTGACGGGTAGGGGTGTGGTGGTGGAGGAGGTTAGAGAGATGGGGGGCAGGTTGTTGATGGCTTTGAAGGTGGTGAGTGAAATGTATCCTGTATTTGATCGGGAGATAGTGGAGGTCATTGAGAAGAGGGGTGATGTGATCAGTGAGGCGTGGAGGTGAGCATGCGGGCAGTGGAGTTTTGAACATATTGGAGTTTTTTGAGGATTTTGTTTGATGAACCATATAAGATGCTGTTGCAGTATTCAAGCCTGTCAGGTAGTTGTAGTTTACAGAGGATGTAAATCCTGCTCAACCAATGCATCACTCATATGAGACAAACTATAACTGTGGGATATATACAGGTTTATTTATAAATTATAGTCTTATTGTAAAACCCCCCAAATAATGAAAACAAAGGTTTTGTCTCCCATAAATATCTTATGAACATCCGATATTTTGCTTTGGCATGAACCATAGGCTAACTTGACAATGTCACTATGTTTAATTTATATAACAAGCTATTATGAGCCCTAAATAAACATTTTGCTTTATGGTGATAAAGGTAATTCAACTGGGGATGAAGAATATATCTGCACACATCCTAGGTTTCAAACAAACAACATTTCGACCTACATGGAACTCATCAGGCTGTGTTCAGTCCCAATATATATAATTTGGGATTTGAATTAATTTTATATTGGTATTGTGTCAGCTATCAAGTTCCTGGTTTATAGGTGAAACATATTATTATTACCCTTCATTCCAGCAAAGAGGTAGCAAACTGAATACGTGTTCTGCTTCTACCTTCTTTGCAGCAAATTTGGAGAGCCCAAGTGCTATTTGCATTAGAATTTGCATTTGCATTAGAATGAAGACATCAATATTTCATAAACTTTTACAAAAGATGAACAGTGGTTCATTAAACTCTTTTCTCCACTCACTCATTTTCCAAGACTGGAATTCATGGTTTTGAGTCACAAGAGAAATCTTCTGATAAATCATTGTGGCAGATTGTATTTTGAGTAAGCTAAATAAGCTTTATAAATTCATAAAATGCATTTTAGCTTGTATAACTTTTCTATTGGCATACTTTTCAAAAGTATGCATATATGCATATACTATATATTTAATTCATACTTACGATAAAGATGAAGGACAACATACTATGACATGTAATAGGGTTAAATTCTCCATTAAGTCTGAATACTGATTGGTCAACTATGTTATCCAACATTTCTTGCACTGATATTTCCCCTGATCACCTTCATCTGCCTAAAATCCAGGTGACTCTTTTCCAACAAAAACCCATAACTGTGATACCACACAGTCTTCGATCAGCAGGGTATTAATAAATAAATAAATAAATAGAAGATGGCAACTCTAACATCATCACAATTTCACAATAGACATATTGTGATATTGATTACAATTACAAAAGTGCGGTTTCAGTAAGTTTTTATTATTATTACTATTTATATGCCTTGCCTTAACAAGAGATTCATCTCAATGCAGTGTTTGGCATATTGTGTAGTTTCCATTAAATTGAAAAAAACATTCTCAGGGACAAGTATAAAATCATCACTGCGAGTTTTATGAGCACCAGGGCTTACTTTCTGAGGATACCTGCAAAGTACTGATTGATGTGAAAGGATGCTGTAGGTTACAGCAGGTATTGCTTGGTATTAAACCTGTCTTGTGAGATGTATACTGTGAGCCATCTTCTTGTGAGTGCCTTTATGCACCATTTGCGATGAATATGCAAGTAAGTATTCTGGAAGTATCCTGTTGCATTGTTTATTTCACATTCATTTGTTTTTCTGGGTCATTTAAATTCTGAATATATCGGGACCAAACAGACTGTCAGCTGCAAATTCTGACAGAACTTTCCAAAAGAGATTGCACTTGCACTTTCAATGTTAAGGATAGACGGGTTTAGAAATTCATGCCGTTTTCCATCTATGTACAATCCATAACCTTTTTCTGTAAATATCATCCAAATATTCATACTTTTTGGATGTTAATATAGCCAAATAGGTTTTGATATTTTGTCATTAAAATGTAATAAGTGAAAAATGTAATATACTGTGTTTGTCTTCAACCTAAAAGACCAGTTTTCAGAGTTAGTTTTTTGTTAATAAAACAACATCAGTGCTGTAATGTAAAGTCATCTGTAAATTAGTCATGAGCAAAATCCTCTTTGGGGTCCCCCCAAAAAAGAAACACATACAAACACATGCTTAAAGAAACAATTCAACTGTTTTAATGCAATGTTTTCAAATTAACAACAAATAAGATAAATAACAATTACAAATTAATTGTAAAAAAAATCCCTTATTATTCAGCTGAACAGAATAATATAAAGAGCCACTCTATTGTTCTTGCTGGTTTCCAAACCCAATACATTTTCATTAGCATCAATCTTTTCATACAGAGCACGTCGTTGGAAAGTGAAATAGACAGTCTAAATAATACTTTTTATTTTTTTTTTAATGACGTATCAGATGCTCACAGGGGCCCCCTTGTGGCTTGAGGGCCCTATATATAAGCGTATTCTTTCTATAAGCTGCTTATACAGCTTATAGAAAGAAACGGCCCTGTCTGTAACTGTGAGTCAGCTTTAAAGTTATGTTTTAAGAGTGAAACATCCATCCATCCATCCATTGTCTAAGCCGCTTATTCCTGGTCAGGGTCGCGGGGGGGGTGCTGGAGCCTATCCCAGCATGCGTTCCGGGCGAGAGGCAGGAATACACCCTGGAGCCAATCCATCACAGGGCACACACACCATTCACTCACACACTCATACCTACGGGCAATTTAGACTCTCCAATTAGCCTAACGTGCATGTCTTTGGACTGTGGGAGAAGTACCCGGAGGAAACCCCACGCACGGGGAGAACATGCAAACTCCGCACAGAAAGGCCCCGGCCTATTCGAACCGAGACCTTCTTGCTGTGAGGCGAAGTGCTATCCACTGCACCACCGTGCCGCCCAAGAGTGAAACACACTCATTATATTAGAAAATTTGCCTACAAACTTTTTTTAAAGCAGGGACTTTAAAGGGCTTGTAGGCTAAATCCTGTCAGATTAGCCTCCAGCATTATTAACTGACCTAAGTCCCTGTTTTATGTTTAATTAATTCCTCTGTGGCCACAAAGGGAAAAACAAAGCACTCTAAATATCAGTGCTTGTGCCGCAGTGTTGAAGAGACTTACCAAGGCCATAGGAGTTGTTTTTCCAAAAGCAAAAAAAGCAACTATGGTAAACATAGGGACGTATTTCAATTAACATTCAATTAGATGCTAATTATGTCATGGTTATCCACAAAGGTTTAATTAAAAATTGACAATTATCCAGCATGAATTATTAATCTGTGCAGTGATAACATTGGAGTTGTTGCAAACTTTCCTCAATTAAACTTCTCTATCTCAGTGCCATAGGCATAATGAGTGGGGGGGGGGGGGGTCAAAACAGTCATATCTGTCCCTTTGTGTTTCTTCATCTTCATGCCTGCAATGCCAATTCTGATTGTGATTGTGAATAAGCACGTAAGGTTTTTTGCATGGGCAAGGCTTTATGCATTTGGACTAAATATTTAACTTCATGGGGTGTACTTTGGGTGTGTTCCCTGTTTATTTTCCTGGATGTGATACATTAGTCCATCAGCACTGCACACTTTAAGTGTTTTTTTACACTTATCTATTCATATTATGGGCAACATAATATAATAAATTGAAATATTAAGGCCTCTAAACTATACAATACTGTATTGAATACAGAGTTTTCTTTTTGTGTCTTTACAAAAAATATACATATTGGCACCCCTGTTTTTAGTACTTGGTGCAGCCTCCCCTGCCAAGGATAATGGCACTGAATGGCCTATTTCTATCTTTAATAAGGTTGGAGAACACATCTGGAGGGATCTTGGACCATTCCTCCATGCAAAACCTTTCAAGATCCTTTCAAGATATCCTTAGGTTTGTGTTTATGGGCTGCCCTCTTTAATTAAGACCACATGTTTTCACTGGGATCCGGAGACTGAGATGGCCATTGCAAAACATTGATTTTGTTTTCACTGAAACATTTCTGTGTTGATTTTGAGGTATGTTTGGGGGCATTGTCTTGCTGGAATTTTCACCTATGGCCAAGTCTCAGCCTCCTGGCAACCTGGTTTTTGGCTGGTACTTGATGGAATTCATTTTGCCATTCATCTTGCCAAGAGCCTCATGGACCACTGGCAGCAAAACATCCCCAAAACATCAATGATCAACCACCATATTTGACAGTAGGTATGAGGTGCTTTTACATGTATGGATCCCTCTTTTGACGTCAAACATGCAGATGGTGTACATGGCCAAAAATACATTTTGGCCTGTTCTGAGACATATTCAAAAAATAACGAAAGCCTGAATCTAGCCTTCTTGAAGAAGAAAAAAAGCCAAAGAAAGTGGGGACAACTTCATCATAGACTTTCCCCTACAATTTAGCCACCAAGTTCTGAGGAAATGTAGTGAACAAATGTAGTCTCTTACACATTCAAGTGATGCTGGTTAACCAACCATGCAGTGCAGAAATTAAATTCATTTTTCAGCTTTTCCCTTTTTTCCTCCCACAAAAATTGTAATTTCGTTCACTTCATTGCCCTTTCACATTTAGTTAGATAAGTGTTAATGAAAGAAGAATGAGGATGAACCCAATATTCTTTGACTTCCTGTTTGGTCATTGCAGGAAAACCCTTTCAGTACAATAAGCAGCTGATTGTGATTTGTCATGATTTTGTCATATCTTTCAAGATTTTCACTCTTTCATCTCTCTTTAATAGGACACTGGTTGACTGGAAGATAATTTATACGTTTTGTCATTTTATACACGTATATATATATATGTGTATAAAATGACTAAACGTATTAATTATCTTATATATACGTATATATATACATACATACATACAGTGGGTAGACAAAACAATGGGAAAATGACTTTTTTTCAAGTATTTTGAAGTAACTAAATCACAATTAAAAAGAAGTCTGCATATGTGTATCATGTCATTATGTATTCTTATGTTATTATGTTATTTTGCTCACACATTGAATCTGGTTGTCAAAGGCAAGAGCATTCCAGAGCTGCAGCCAAAGCAGGACTGCCCAGCCAGGTGCAGTTCAACCTTTTATATGTTGAAGCGGTTTCTGGGTCCTTACCTATTCTTGTGCCTCTGATTAAAATGAAAGGAGTGATCACTCTTGCCAAAAGGGCATTGACTATACAGATTCACAGCATGGGGGCTAATGAGGAGGGTCGCTTTACCTTCGTAAATTTCAAATAAGTTCTGCCTCGTCTCATTATATGCCCCTAATACATTTGACCCCCAGTTATTGGGCAGTGTATCTGCAAAATTGTCAGAATTCTCAGAATATTATTTAATTATGGGTAGGGATTTTAATGCAGTTGTGAATGTCAAATATAGACCAATCAACCATCACTACAGAAAATACCTCCTCTACTGCATTAGTCAATTTTATGGTGGAGCTGAACATATTGGATGCATGGCGCATTAAAAAACAAAATACTGGGGCCTCGGGTAGTGTAATGGTCTAAGCATTCACTTGTTGAATGCAAGTTGCCTACTACAGCCGCGGTTCGAAACCCTACTGCACCAGACCGGCCCTGGCTGAGAGCCCCGATCGGGGGTGGCGATTGACTGTCCGCCCCAGGGGGAGGGGGAAGGGTGAGCCGGCATGAGCTCGCGGAGAAGCGCGAAGGGTGCCTCTAGAAAGTAGGTGGGGGACCTCCAAGAAGGCGGATCACCAGCCTCAGGGGGATTAGCTTGCCCCATAGTGGCAGGCGGAGAGTTCGTGGGGGAGGGCAAATCGAAAGAAATAGAGGGTATAATTGGCTACCAAATTGGAGGAAAAACAGGAAAAAATCTCGGCAAGGCAAAATATATGCCTATATATTCTAATAATGCATGGCTTGGAATGGTTCATCTATAATTATAATTATAATTATCTTGTATATTAATTTGTGACACAGAGTGTTGTGCAGTATGGTACATCAGGCATAAGTAAGGTGGTACATTTTTTATGCACAGAATTACTCAAAGTAAACTTAAGTTTTGCTTGTTGGGGCTTCGATTATAATCAGTCTGTACTGCAAAACGTTTAGAACTTCCTACATAAAGCATTTTTATGGCTCTGAATCTGCACTTTAACTTATATTCACATTGCCTCAGGTGAGGTCTGCCTGCTTGTCATAAATCTCCAGAGTGTCAGCATCATTTTTTTATCTACTGAAGAGGACATTCAAAGTCTGCCGTAGTCTGTTGCTTTTGCATTCATAAGTCTCTTTTTATAGACCTTTCAAAATATATCTAAACTTTTTATACGGAGGCTTTCCAGCAAGATGAGGCTGTACCATACTTAGTATCAGTGTATATCTTAACTACTTGATCTAAAATGCTTGCATGTGATGTTAACGTTTTGTTTAAAAGAGAAAGAAGCATAGTGATATATTTTTAAAATATGTTTATGCTTTTTTCACCAATGTGAAATGTCCAATCGTATTCTCAAGCCGTGCTCGCTACTATCAAATCGGGAGAGTGCAGACAAGCATTTTGCTCTTCTAAGAAACATGTGAGGTCAGCCGCTGTTCACACATTAGGCTTATACAGACATGAGTTGGAGTAAAACACGTCATATGCAGCTTTGTACATGTAGACTGTGGCACCCTGATTGACAGTGCCTTAACAGGATGCAGACCGTGGGGCTCATCCTCACACTAGATCAGTGCCTTAACAGGATGCAGACCGTGGGGCTTATCCTCACACTAGTACAGTGCCTTAACAGGATGCAGACCGTGGGGCTCATCCTCACACTAGATCAGTGCCTTAACAGGATGCAGACCATGGGGCTCATCCTCACACTAGTACAGTGCCTTAACAGGATGCAGACCATGGGGCTCATCCTCACACTAGTACAGTGCCTTAACAGGATGCAGACCATGGGGCTCATCCTCACACTAGTACAGTGCCTTAACAGGATGCAGACCGCGGGGCTCATCCTCACACTAGTACAGTGCCTTAACAGCATACAGACCGTGGGGCTCATCCTCACACTAGTACAGTGCCTTAACAGGATGCAGACCGTGGGGCTCATCCTCACACTAGATCAGTGCCTTAACAGGATGCAGACCGTGGGGCTCATCCTCACACTAGTACAGTGCCTTAACAGGATGCAGACCATGGGGCTCATCCTCACACTAGTACAGTGCCTTAACAGGATGCAGACCGCGGGGCTCATCCTCACACTAGATCAGTGCCTTAACAGGATGCAGACCGTGGGGCTCATCCTCACACTAGTACAGTGCCTTAACAGGATGCAGACCATGGGGCTCATCCTCACACTAGTACAGTGCCTTAACAGCATACAGACCGTGGGGCTCAGCCACACACTAGAACAGTGCTTTAACAGGATGCAGACTGTGGGGCTCAACCACACACTAGAACAGTACCTTAATACTATAGCTAATATTATTCATTATCTAAAATCGATAGGCTAATACAATTTCTGCTTGTGGTAATACCAAAGTAATGTTGGATCAAAGTGATGTTGGTCTTTGCCATGAGTCAAGAAGCTATACTGTAGTTTTCAATGTGCACACTGATGATAATTGGCATGGGAATGCAATCTCTTGAATCCTGAGATGACCACCGCCAACCCAGGCAATGTTACACTGAATACAATTTTATAAATAGCATTAAAAAAATGTTTAAAAGTATGCAGATAATGTGCACACACAGTACCTCCCCAATGTAACATTAAACGGAGGACAGATGTCTTGCCTGAGGGCATGTTTCAGAATTCATATTCAGTGAAACATTTATGTGGCCAGAGTGCCCAGAGAGACCATCCGTTGCACACTTTTAAATAGCAGTTCTTCATTACGACCTTGATTCTGTCTTACCACATTGTCCTTAACTCTTAATATTGATTATATTAATTTTTGAGCATGTTCAATTTTTTGTTTCTGATACTCTGGGATATTGTATATATATATTTATTGTGGTGCTAAGCCTGATGGACATGCAGATACATTTTTGGGGAAATGAATAAAAGCATCCACTTATGGATGTATCCAAGTATGTTTATTGCATTTGCTGTCAGAGATGGTAAACACTGACCAAAACATCCATATTCCTAATGTGCACGTTATTAAAGTAATGTGAAAAAGAACATCACCTGGCCATTTTTGGTCACAAACAGGTTAAAAGTGTATCATAATTGATTGTCTGGTGCAAATGTATATTAGTTATTTATTACTGATAGTAAATTGTTAAGATTATTGATGATTTGAAATGGTTGTTTGAATCTTAGTTGGTTCTTTTCTTATACCAAATCTAAAATGTACCAAAATACAAGTTCATAGGTCACAAACCCCTCATAACATAAAAGATTCTGCCTCATATGGACAAGATGCCACAGCTAATTCAGTGGGACATATGGTTTGTTGTGGTGACATGTCACTTTCAGTGGAATCAACACATTCACTGTAATGACATTAGAATTAGAATGTGGTTGGCGCATTTGGGGTGATTGATTCTACTTGAACGAACTGGCTGCAAGTGTGAACTTTTAAAATTCTGCATGAATTGTAATTAGCAAAAAATGTAACAAAGCTTTTGACCTACTCATTTTGGAGGGTAATTACGACTCTGAAAATACTTCAGGGCAGATGGAAAAGTTGTTTGTAGTTTAAAGCTACTGCATCTTAATTAGTTGTTAAAAAGGCAGTGCAAAACAGTGGTTCTAAGCAAAGGACATAATTGTCATGGTTGTGGTCAAGTCTATTAAATTGTTCATGATCATTTATTTTTTGAGCAGAATTTCTGACTCTTTAAAAGGGATTATATAACAGAGCCCTCCTTTTATATCAAGTTAACAAATAGTATGGCACGAGAGGATAACAGCACAATAGTTGGTACGAACTCCACACCAGAAATACAGTAAAAAAATAAATATAGCAGCAAGCATCAATTACAGGGGCCAAACACAAGCAAATGCGCCCAAAAAAGCTGAAAATAAGTGTCCACAAAAGCATTAGACATACAGGTAACTGCCAAAATAAAGGAAACACTTAAAATGAGGGATACAAAACATATTGAAAGCACATGCTTTCACACAGGTGTGGTTCCTGAGTTAATTAAGCAATTAACATCCCACCATGCTTAGGGTCATGTATAAAAATGCTGGCCAGGCCCAGTTGCAGATTATTTTGGCTACCATGGCTAATCTGGCAATGGAAATGTGGGTCTTGTAATCATTGTGATAATGCCATACAAAATAAGTCATTTATGTGATTGAAAACTCAGAAAGACTATAGAAATTATTGGCTTCATTAATTAACACAGAGTACGTAATATACCGATTAGTGTGTGCATGTGGATGCTTTTACGTAGGTCGGACTAAGAGAAAACTAAAAGAGCGCAGACCAAACACAAATATGCAATTCGCACCAGTAATTTAGACTATCCTGTGGCAAAACATCATATGGAAAAACATGAGAGTAATCCTACTTCTTTAAAAGTTCAAGGCATTGAGGTTGTGAAAAAATTATTTTTGTGGAACAGATTAAAGCATTTGCTCCAGCATGGAACATACTGGATTTGGGAATTTAAGGCTATTGAATCCCCTGGATTAAATTAAGAAATAGATTTTAGACCTGTTCTATAAATATATGGGGATCTTATTCATTGTATCTGAGTGAGAATAATGTGTGAAACATCACGTTCCTACTTGGCTCTTTTTTACCTTGTGCTGTTTCTATTCTTATCAGTCAGGAGAAGTCTGGTGTATGCTGTACGCTTTCAAAAGTGGTGACTGTGACTAATTGGTGTAAATGTCTTTGACCCTGTGTTAATTGTTGAATTAAGGACAGCTACTGTCAAAAATGTATACATACCCCTGCTACGCCCTGATGAAGGCGCATCAAGCCACTACGAACATTTTTTAAATGTTCCTATTTGGATATGCCCTGACAATAAAGGCTTTTTAAATACAGTATATTATTGGCAAGAGTGCCTTGGCATTGGAGACATCTTGTTCTCGGTGCATTTCCTTTGTTCATGTAATGTATGTTGTAAATCCTGAATAGAGATGACAGATAATAAATAATTAAATTGTCTGGGTGACAATTTATTATTTTGTGATAGGCAGTAAAATACCTGATTATTGTTAGCTTGTTTGATGAAAATCAATCATTTTTGTATCAACCAATATGGAATTAAATATTTCCTAGAGTTTGAACTTATTTGTGAGCAAATGTAATTAATGGTAAGAGTTTCCAAATTAGAAATGCATCACTAAATTGACTAGACTCCTGTAATGTAAAATGATTGATAGGTACTAGATTATTTATCTTGCAACAAATTGAGATGCATAATTCATTGCACATTTTCATTTAAATTGTTCAGTATATCGCAAGGATATGCCTTCCTTCATTGTCAACTTTCAAAATAATGTTATTTATTGAGGCCTAGAGCAGCATGCACATACTGTGCATAAAACGTGATGCATAATTTGATTGAGTGAGGTATTTCCCTGACTTACTCAGGGTGAGACATAAAAAAAAATACCTGGCAGTAAACACCATGTAGAGCATGCTTATGAAGGTGCTGAGACAAAATGTTAAGTTAAGAATATGTGTGACCCATATAAACTGCACATGTATCACTACACTGCAATTACCACAAATTAATAAATATGAGGATATATCGTCAATTGACCCAAATGCTTTATAAATAACCCAACTTGTATTATTGAATTGAGGTACAGAGTTGAAATGAATGTTTTTCCTTTTTGCCAATGTCCTGTATTTTGTAAGTCTGTCAATGGCATCATTATACCGAAAACACACTTCTACATCATAAATCCTTTATCATTTAATCATGGATGCATGATCATCTAAAGAAACGAAACCCAATGACCCCAAAAGCAAAGCTTGCTAGTAGCAGAATTAGTGGAAGATTGAAAACAAAATCTTAGAAAAGGCCAGTTGATGTGTTCAAATCACACTAATGCCTGGATTCAGTCAGCATTTGTCCCTTCCTCTAACACATCAAGTTGCAATTTTTTGTCACAAACACAATTTAGCAAGATAATTCTGGTGATTGCTGGGATCGTCAAACTGTGTTTGTGACATAAAAACAAAACAAAACAAAAAAACAACATACACACACACACAAAAAACAACACTTTTATCTGTATCATTTATCTGTAAATCAAATGAAGAACTTGATTAAGTATTGATTGAATCCAGGCGTAAGGGATCAGTATGGGAGAGGCAACTGATACTCTGGTATTCAATCTTTATTTTAATTAATGACTGTTTTTCCACCACAGGTGGATGTCCTCACTGAAATCCAAGGGTCCACACCAAGTAAATGGCCTCCTTCTTATTTATTAAGACCACAAGTACAAAAACAAAACAAAATTTTTGTATAGAACATCTATCTTTCCTGCCAGGGTACTGTTGATGTTTAATTTTGCTGTGTCAATATCATAATGCATGGTGCGTTCATTATATAATATAATATATATAACAATAAAATATAATATAATAAGTTATGTAGCTAGCTAGCTAGTTAAACCAAACATTTAAACTATTATTTTAACAATTTAAATAGCAAGTTAGCGAACTAGCATTTCACATCCAGCTAGCTACTGAGCATTGTCAAATAGTGAATCCATTGATAGCTGGGTAGTATTTAACATTGCCAGTAGTTTTGTCTTCTATGTGCATAGTTAAGAAATATGTAACCTTTGTTAGTTGATAAAATGTGTCAAATATCCATTGTAACTCCTCACGGTAGTTAGCAGTGTCTTTGTTTTAGCTACTGAACGTGTCTGGAAATCGGACCGACTCCGAGACAAGGGAACTTTTGTCTATTTGCACAGACCATGAAATTAACCGACAGCTCTATGGCACTGTCAGAGACGCCTATAGGAGACCTATATGAATGAAAAACACTACCTTACCCGGATAATTGAACCCAGCAATGTTGTGGATTCCATGTGTGAAGGGGGCTTCAGTTGCTTCTGGAAGAGGTGTTGGTGGGCCAGTAGAGCGACAACCTAATCATCCCCCTAAATCTATACAATCCCTTCTATTGCCTATCCAGTTTGATTCCCCAGGTTGTCACTGCAAAGGAGAATTGAGCTAATCCAACTGGTAAAATAACAATGTAAAAAATCATTTTAGAACTTATTATTAAGTGAAGATAATTAGACAAAATACAAGTGTATTCCTATATGGATGACTCACATATTGTAATTTGTACACTGTGACCTTTGATTCTAATATTATGGTTTATTTTTCAGTTTTCACACTGTATATTTTCAGGAGCATATTTTCATAGCTCTGTGAATTGAAACCATGTGTGAACATATCCAAAATTCAAAAAGATGAGTCCCCTGCTTGGCAGGGTTACTGAAGAGAATTATAATTGATGGCAAGTTGTTGAAGCACACACCACACCACACCACACAGCCAGTTATTCCATGGAATAGCCTTTAATTCCTAAAGAAATATCACTCTATGAACTGCGTTTTACTGGAAAGCCGTTGTATTTGTCAGGCTCCCACACACTCCACAGCACAACCAGAGCCAAGTTTTTTTTAAAGAAGAAAGTTTATTTTAGTTATAAAAAGACAATCCATTAAGACACAAAACCCAACAAAACAAATATATACCCAACGAAACCCCTTAAAAACCTGCTCTCCCCAGTAAAAATCTTTCAGTCTGTCTGGAGGAACACCGCCTGCAGGTCGCCACTGCTACCCCTTCCGCACCTTGAGGATGAAGTTTCTGCAAGAGAGTCGAGGACACAGATCCAAGGGCAGCAACTTTCACAGGATAAGATGGTAAATCACCAGAAAACTATTCGCCCTGGCAGAATGTCTAGACAGCCTTGCTATGCTCTCACTTATTTCTTCTCCCTTGCAGGGACCCGCCAAATTTCTATCCTGTTATCTTTTTCTCCATCCTTGTCCTTATATCCACAACCTTTTCATTTCATTTCATGGTGAAATAAAAAAATAATACAGTTTGTACATTTGAGTATTGCTTTGGACTAAGTAGATATGTAGGTTACTACAGATAGCTCTTGAGGTTTTCTGTATTTAATTAATAATTTGGTCATTAATATTTTTCTTAGTAGAGACCTCAAGAGTAGCAGATATGTTTCAACAGTTCCCTTACATTGTAAATATTGTAGCGATCCTGCGAGGTTGCTCCTCATTGAAATGTGTGCGCGGTGCATTGTGGGGGAAGCGCTGTTGTGACTTTAAGCATCTCTCCCGGGTTAACCGTTAAAATGTTAGTTAGTCCTTTATGTGTGTGAATTATAACATTGTTGGTGTGTTAGCTAGCTGGTCGCGGTGTATAATGTTGGAACAACCACGACCCGAACGCGCAGTGTGACTAGTGCCGTCCCTTGAATTTCAAGGAGAGATTATTCATCAAGCCATGTGTGAAGTGGACTGTTGACTTCCTGACTGATTACGATATCTGTGGAAGGCATTTTAATGGTCTCTTGTGTCCTTTTAAGGATGCGGTAGGCCAGCAAGGGTTCTTTTTGAGCATCATCCGTGGTTGTGCAGTGTATGGAACACGGATGCTTGCTACCGATATTATCTAATTGATATTAAATGTCAATTTAAATGTGTAATTTAAATGTATACGTTTTTGCTGCCTAGTCAGCACAGAACTCCATCATGGGGAAGACTATGGATAATTGCATATTCTGATCTCTCAAGCCTGCCTTCAGTCAGAATGAAAATGAATATTTTCAAAATGTTTAACCAGTTTATGTCCTACATCTATATGCAAAACAAGTTTGATCTTGATTAGTAATGGCAATGCACCTGTTCAAAGTTCAAAGTTTGGTCATGAATATACTTTTTTTGACCATTTGAAATTTCATTTTGAGTGGTTCCTCCTCCTTTTTTAACTGAAATGATTTTGTTACAGCATAATTTGGCTAGCTGGCCAGCAAATGTATCTTTAAACTATAAGTGTCATTTGTTGTAAAATACAATGATTTGCTTTTTAAACCATTGTAGTTAAACATCAAAGTTTCCATGGAGGCTATGAATTAGTGTCTGCCATTGTTGTGTGGATGATCATAAATAGAATATATGACTATATTTAACAATATATATATAAACAAAAAGAAGCAACCCAAGAGTACATTAAGGATTCATGAACAACTAATTACAAAAAGAAAAGAAACATCCATCCATCCATCCATTATCTAAGCCGCTTATTCCTGGTCAGGGTCGCGGGGGGCTTCTATCCCAATATTCGGGCGAGAGGCAGGAATACACCCTGGACAGGTTGCCAATCCATCTCAGGAAAAGAAACAAAAAAAGGTAAATTCCAAAACAGCTGGTCGGTTCTAAATATTCACTTGCCACGCTATGAACATGGAAATACTTTCTTTCATTACAGCTCTGAACTGAACAGCTACCAACATAGGGTAGATTCACAGAAACTGATCTCATACATTAGGAGTGTATTAAACCCTCTGAAATACCCTTGGGTGTCTTGAAATTTTCATGAGCATGCAGACAATTATCCTCCAACAGTTTAGCTCCAGTCATTTGGAACAATGCAGGGCCAAATTAAAGGGTTCATTTCTTTGATGATGCTTCAGATCCATCCTGTCTCCATTTGAATCATAAAACATCCATCTTTAAATTATTAAATCAAATAATAATAATATTCTTCACCATTCTTCTTTCTCTCTGTTGTTACGATGAATACACCTGCTTGTGGACTGGAATACACCTGCTGATTGGAAAGGTATATATTATCCTTTAAAATCTGGAAACCAAATCACACAAAAATAGAAACATTCTTACTGAAATACATAACCAGTACAATGGAAACAATAGCTTTAAATGTTGGAAACTCTGGAAAGTTCTGGTGTGTACTGCATTTATCGTGTAAGCCCCAAATTCAACCCAAGTTTCAGACACATCAAACTATGAATCCAGATCCAACTACAAGCATTATTCTTATAATCAGACCCGCACCATTACGCAAATTGTGTTCTGGTCAGGTCTATATTATACAAATTTAATAAATCAACAGCTGACTGGAATGAATTAACTTCATGATAAACACAAACAGTTGTGTTCATGGTGATGTTATTCACTTTTAAAAAGTTTAATCTAATCAGACATTTACAGAAATGAAGTAAGCTGGCTCTCATATCAGAAATAGTGGTTTAATATTAACACTAAGACTCCAGCTCTGAATGAGATTTCACATCAAGCCATTGCAACTAGTCCAGAATGCTGCCGCACGTCTGGTGTTTAATCAACCAAAGTTCACCCATGTCACCACTCTACTCTCCTCTCTGCACTGGCTCCCCATCGCAGCACGGATCAGATTCAAATCACTGGTGCTTGCTTTTCAAGCGGCTAGAGGAACTGCTCCCCCTTACCTCCAGACACTCACCACACCCTACACCCCAGCCAGACCCCTCCGCTCCACCTCCTCTGGCAAACTGACTGTCTCATCCCTCCGGGCGCCTGGCAGCCACTCCTCGCGGTCTCGCCTCTTCTCAGTCCTGACCCTCGGTGGTGGATTGACCTTCCGCAATTGCTCAGGACCGCGGAATCACTTGCAATCTTCCGCAATAGACTCAAAACCCACCTTTTCAGACTCCGCTGCCTACTTGTTCAATACTTCTTGTATATGTATTTACTCATATTATAATAATAATAATTTACTAACCTTTTCCTTCCCAGTGTTACAGGTATGATATGCAGCTGCCTACAACAATGTCCATCGCTGTATTACTGCACTGATCTCTTGCGCTATGATTGTTCCTACCATGTATTAATGGACATCTTGTAAGTCGCTCTGGATAAGAGCATCTGCTAAATACTTAAAATGTAAAATGTAAAATGCAGCAGATAGAATATACCAAATGTTCCTGGCTCTCAATGGTACTTTGGCTCCGCCTAGTGGTAAAGTGAAGCCTGCAACCACAGAAAGCAAAGTGTTACAAATGGGAAGAACAGAATTATGCTTATGTTGCAGTAATAAAAATAATCAAACTCAATTAATATACTAAAACCAGGGACTAATTTGTCTGATCTTGTCCAATTATTTTCACAACACATACCTCACTGACTGCAGAAAAGACTTCCAAAAAGTTTGGTTTACTTCCATTAAAGCTATCTGAAATACTGTATTGAAGGAATGAAAAAATATGTTAGAGGTTTTGTTTTGCTTCGTTTGTTTATCAATACTTGAATGTAAGCTCTCCAGTAGTCTGCTGTCTACTGTAGAATATATATATATATTTTTTTAAATTATATTCTGACCAATACTTGACTCGCTGAGACAACTCAGCAAACAGTTCTGTTACACATTAGTTACATAGTTGTATCAAGGGTACATGATACAATGTAATTACAGTATATTTATAAGTTCAGTAATATTACTGAAATTGCAGACTAAAAGCATGGGGCCAGGACTCTGAGGCTGCAGTACCTACGTTAGGAGCAATGTTGTGTATTTAAGTCCATTGCAAATAAAACACAAATATCCAAATATGCAAAACAAATGCTTTATTTAGTGACATGTCAATTTGAATTGGACAGGATGCGCTTGAAGCTGCAAGAACAACTGTCAATGTTTTTGGCAGAATATTAACCAAAGTACAAAATGACAACATCATATGTCGAGAGAGCTAAATGTCAGTCATCATGGCTGTTCAGCCAAGTACCTCTTCAGAAATATCTGCCCAGATTTACACCAAACAGTAAGCCAGTTTGATTAGACCAGACAGTAATCCACTTGGTGTGACCAATAGCTTCGCTGGCAGTTTTGTACATACTCCAGTAGGTGTAATTCTTCATTTCCCAGTCTACTAGAAACATTATAAAATTTAAAAAAACAATTTTAAGCATTGTTCAAATGTACCAGAAAAATATTAGGGTCGACTGAGGCTGTAAATCGCCTTTTGAGTACATATACGTTTCCTTGGTATACGCATGACAGAAAAATGTCTTTCAGTGGCTTCTTTCAACATTACATTTACAAAGATTAAATACATTTGTCATTAAATACAGTACAAGCAAAAGCATTACCTACTCATTAATTCGTATTTACTAGAACATACTGGTTGTAAAGGATGCTCAATGTAAGAATTTCCAACATTGGTGATTTTATGTAAACAACTGCAAACCCGCTGGTTTACCCAAACATGTTAATGGACTTTTCTTTTCCAGTGACAAAAACAAATCATGGTGACAAACCAGGTTGAATAAGTATACCTGTCTCTTACACAGACAAAGGGTAAATAAACTTCTGAACAGGAGGGGCAGAAAGATTTCAACTATTAGTGGCTATTCAAATTTAGTCTCATTTCTAACTATAATGGTCAAATTACAGCAATCATACTACTTAATCAATTCATCTTATCTTAGTTTTCAGCGCCATAACGAATGTGAATAAAACACTGCATCATGCTTATGCTCTACTGCAGTGATAGTTCCCCTGTCTTAACAACTGTACATTTAAGCCTCTTCTATTTTGTTGTGCTGCATTTGTTTCATATGTTTGTCTTCACCAGTAGTTAGCTAGATAAAGAAGAATACAGGAATATAAACCACCAGAATATTCTATAAATCCAGCGCAACTACTTCGTCCTGGGACTGGAGGGCTGCATTCCGTCACATTTTATAGCTGTTTTTCAACTGATAACAGTGTGATGAGGGATATTTAACTGCTCCAATTAGGTGGTTAGCTACTGGTTAGCGGTGCTCTCAATTAGGTGGTTAGCTACTGGTTAGCGGTGCTCTCAACTACTTTGGAACAAACACCTGGAGATGCCGTTGATCTTCAGAGCCCCTACTGAGTAAACCTTCAGACACACGACCTTACAGAACATAACCTTTCACAACCTGACAGTGCTATACAGAACTGGCTAGTTGTTCCGATTAAGACTGGAATCTATTTCATTCAAAATGGCTGATTGATAAGTGGTACTACATCCAGAGGGCACAGCAACACTTTATTGATATTGACTTGTGATTTGGGACACCTGATCTTTTGTGTTTCGGGGACATTTCAGTCTTGAATCTTTTGTTCATAAATCAATAAGCATTTATGTTCCCTCAGTGCTAAGTGACCGCCTTGAGAGTCAGCGCAGTTACATGAACACGCGGCACAGGGGTAGTGCCGATATGTGGCACAGAGCGCACAATGAAATGCACTGTTGTTTAGGAAAGTGACCTCCGTCGAGCAGCCACACTATCAACTTGTTCCACAAGGCCTCAACCCTGCCTGAACATCTCCCTCCCAAGAGAATTTGAAAAGGAAGCCTGAATGTTTTTAGGCACCTAGTCATTCTTACTAAGTTTGGCTGTTAATTAAAAAAATGACCACGTGTGTAAATTAAAAAATCAAGTGCATCACTTTAAAGCAGTTGATATTTACAGAAGAGCATGTTATAAAACATTTTTTTACATTTTACATTTTAAGCATTTAGCAGACGCTCTTATCCAGAGCGACTTACAAGATGTGCATTAATACATGGCAGGAACAATCATGGTTTGCGCACGAGATCAGTGCAGTAATATAGCGATAGACATTGTTGTAGGCAGCTGCATACCATACCTGTAACACTCAATTTGACATGAGACGTCATTTGACAGTAAAAATAAAAATAAAAAAAATAGTGCATACATGGCACTAAATGCTAAATGCTAAATGGCATATATTATACAGTATACAATATTTTAAGATATGGTTAACATTACATTTGTACCCAGTACAACTACTCTGTTCACATATTTGTGTATTTGTTCTAGAAGTACCTAAATAAATTCACTATATTCCTCTACAACTCATCTCACTTCAAAGCATACAATGTTCTGCATGATTAATTTTCTGTATGAAAAATGTACTGTGCATTTTAATAATCCATTCACTCAATTTCCAGCTCAATCAACCATCAGTGATTAAGACATTAATATTAGAAAACAGGTATGGAACTCCATATATAAGTTATACATCCAATTATAGTGTAGAAATGTTTAATGTATCAGAATTATTTTGTTATGTTTTCTGATATAATGGAGTGCTATCCAATGCACACTGAATTAACTGTTATTATATCACATTGTATATCCTAATTCATCTAAATTAATCTTGTAAAAATATATACAATGTCCTATTCTGATATTAACAGAGCCCTTACAGTTTTGTTTGCCTCACCTGGTTTAGAACTGAACAAACGTGAAATCAACCATACATACATTCCTACCCGAAATATGAAATACCTTTTCTAAGAAATGATCGCTTCAATGCTATTTTCAATTATAAGGCATTACCACAATTACCAACACTTAAATGCTTTCATCAATGCATTCCTATCCTGCAATAGCAGCAACAACTATGTCACCACATCGTACCTAATTAATATAGAACTGTTTTCAAATTATACATACATATATATTTTTTTACCATTCTGCAACATATTTTCCCTTTTGTTTTATGAATGATTCAGAAAGCAGTGCAGTGATGCAGCGGCCTACTTGCCGAGTGCTTATTGATTTACTTCAAGCAATGATTGTTAGTTTTTCACTAAATTTCCATTAGTGGGTTTCATTTCATTTACAAATGATTTAATTAGGGTCCACATTGATTAGGTACAGTGCATTTATCAACTGGTAAACATCAAATGAATTTGGTCACTCTCAGTACAGTCCATCTATCTATTTTTTTTCCCGCAAAGCGTTAGTTAACACACGTGAACCTAATTAGCCCAAACGTTAGCAACATTTGATTAAATGCATAGGATAATCCTACGACATACCTCTATATAAAATATGTATCCTGACTAGAAACTAGGAGGACATAATGGCTAGAAATTCACTTTTATCTTCCATGTACTTCTACTTCTACAATAGATACTAGTGTTACATGTGCCTGATAGGGACTGCGCTGCTGTGAGCACTATCGCCATCACTGCATCATAGCAGTAGACAGTACTATGTACTGTAGCCACCTATATCCACAGCCATGCATTCAGTAGTATACACTCTTTTACAAATAGTTAGCAGAACAGTAGTAAGTTATAACTAACATGTCTACATACATGTACACTCTCTAAACTGAGAATGAGTGCATCTGAAAGAGTGTATATTCTTCAATGCTGATTGCAATACATGCCATACTTGTATAGTATATTACATCACCATCATGGTGTATGACATATTTGCTATTCCTCAGTTATTCCTGGTTTTATATTTAAATGGCCTTATTACATCTACCACTCAAACCATTTTGTACTAGATGTACAGGTAGGAGTAAATTAAATGTGAATTATTTTTAATTGATTAAATGTTTTTTGGGTTTTTTCAAACACGGCCAAATCTGTATACAGTAGAACCTTGGAGATATGAACCCCTTAGGTTGACCGGTCAAAAAAATTTACAAAATAAAAAGCAGCATATGCAATTACGCTTTATCAATATCAACCAACAATCTTCATTATCACTGGTGCAAAAAGGTGAAAAATTCAAACAAAATGAGTAACACTCAATGGAACATTGATTAAAAAAATCAAAAATATTATCAAAATTAGACAAAGGGGCATGTCTTAACACTATTAATAAATGAATAGTATGTGGGAAATTCAACAGTGTCTGACATAAAGAAGTGACAGAACCAAAATCAAACGGTCCCGATTACCGCTGGTTTGATTATTGGTTCATTTAAACTAAGGTTTATACATACAAAATGAGAATAGCACTAGTGCAACAATTCCAATGAATAAAGGATACAAATCCTTTAAACTTGGTGTACTCTGACATTACTTTCAAAGTTGCGAACATTTCTGAATAACCACCATTCTCAATGTCTTCATATCTCAGAGGTTCTACAGTACTTAGATTTAGGTTTACAAATAATAAGTGCCATCTACCTTCATCTCAAAGAATTTAACACAGATTACAAATACCACTGGCTGTTATGGGTAAATGCAGTATTACTCAGCACTGAATGAGAACATTTTAACTAGTGGGCCTCAGACACTTTACACTGGAGCCATTTTAATCCTCACACATTGTGGGTTGGCTTTAAATGTGATTTTTAAGGATATGCTACATTTAAAGCTAGACCATAAAGCCAGATGACTGAATCCTATCCCTGATAACAACATAGCATAACTGGAAACAATTTTCTAGTGCAAGGTTTTTAGACAATATTATAAGTTTCAATACATTACAGGGTGCACTTCATGAAAGGATACCATCTGAATTTGTTGTTTACACTCAAGTTTAGATTGTTGAGGACACTACTTAGGTATTTTCTGGTTGGGATCATATCTCACTCCTCTGTAAAACTCTAGCCCAGCAAATGTATGCAGTATTATTCTAATTAATGTATCTTCATGTCACAGTAGTGACACTGAACACATGAATTTCACCAACACTCGTTTGTTCTTAAATTACTGCCCTCGTTTTGGCTTAATAATTTGGCTTCTGCAGAGGATCATGAAAACTCTAATACTCTACTACGCACCAACAATTCCTTCCTTTTGTGACAAACTGAATATTACAGTCACACCAGCATAGGGCACATTGTAAACAAAGCACTAATTACCAAACATAGATACAAAAAATAGTAAAAGTCCACACAATTAATAAAATAAATTCAAAAGAAGTCATGTGTTCTGTTACCACATTCTGATTGGCGTGTTTCCACGTAGTCTGCTCATCTTTTGCTGAACTCAAAGCTGCTGTGCTCTCACACTCCACAGTCCACAGTCCTCTCCAAAGTTCTCCTGGACAGAGTGAGGCATGTGGAGACGGACGCCACGGTGATATGGAAGGTAAGTTGCCAACTGTTCCTCAGGCCATAAAGAAAGACGTTGCATAGAACAATGAGCGTCACTAGGGTGAAGGACTTCAGCTTCTTTAATGATGTGTAGAACACGTACAGGTAGCACTGTACAGGAAAAAAACATTGTCATTCTCAGGAAGTCTCTTTAGTTTACCAAGGAGGTAAAGTAATTATTCAAAATCAGGTGGTGTAGTGCGTGGTTGGAGCAAATGCCTGCAGACCTCGAGGCCTGGATTTGAATACCCCTGCTATAGACATTTAGTTTATGTCAACAAAATGATATCTTAAAAACTGTTTTCAATGTAGCATAATACTATGTAGTGGATGGTGAAAAAGCCAGCTCCTGGTTTTTTTAACTGCTGTTTTATTAACTGCTACAAATTGTGTGCTGTCCGATTATAATCAGGGTATAACTCTAATAGTAATCTGTAATAGCTATAATGCGCTGGGTACTGAAACCTATTATAATAAATATGCCATTATTTTACACATTTGTTCGATTAGATAGTATGGCAATGTAAATGTGTGAAGGTTTTACCTGACAGAGACAGCAGATAAATGCTAAGATAAATGCAATGACATTCCATATTCCATCATAATCATCCTGTAGGCAAGAGAAAGAAAATTAGAAATTAGAATTTGTTGAAGTTTAAACTGCATAGTGTAAACATGGAGCCCTCAGGAGTAAGGCAGGCTTAAATTAGTTAGATAATGAATGTGCCTATATCTGAAACATGCCTAAGTCATTGCTAAGAAGAAGTGTTTTTTAGCCAAAGAGACATCATAAAGATAATTTGTCTTCTTTAGGTTAATGCAGAATAGCCAAAGAGAGGTATTGTTAATGCAGAATCCTACTGTCAGTTCTAATGCACTGAAATCAGTGATGAGCATGCATTACTTAAAAAATATTTTCAGCAGGTATGGTTAGTACAAGGGGGAAATGGTTGATCACCATTATATGCAAATATGTAATTAAAAAGAAAATAAATCTATTTTCCAGATTAAAAAAAAAAAAAGATTATGCTATATAAGGGTAACAGTGCAATCTAGTGGAACCCTGTCACCACTGTCAGTGTATAATTTCTACAAGTATACAGGGATTTTTAATAACACATACATTTCAGCTTGACCAAACTTGCACATATATTCAATTAGCAAGGTTTTTAGTGAATTATGAAAACAATATTTAGAATAAGTTGGCAACTGGGCTACTCTGGATTCATGCATAGCATTAGGCACAATTGCCATTTCTTAGCACTGTAAGTGTATTCACTCAATAGCTATTGTTATTAACAACTAGCCAATTACCTACCTAGTTTTCTAACTGTGAAAGGCGTTGGTCTAGGCAGGGGAATAAGGGTGATTAACGGCCACGCCTACTGGCAGGGTAGCTAGGGCAAACAACTGTGCAGCATTATCTAATTGTACCTGTGTGCTTAAAACTGCTCTGCTCTCTTAGTAGGTGGCTGGAATACGGAAGCTGAGTGCTGACGAGAGAGAACTGTGACCCAAAGAAATTACCAACTGAAAAGTGTGTGTGAATGTCTAGTGTTTTTCCGAAAGGAAAAAATGTATTAAAAGTTTGTTTATTGGTTATTTTGAATTATTGTTTTTAGTCTGAACCCGTGAGGGGGACGGCCAAAGTTTATTTTGTTAATTTGTATGGTTTCGGTTCTCGCTCTCTCTCCGTGGGAAAGTTACTGAAATCCAGTCCGCAGACCGACAACGCCATTCCCTGCCTCCTGCTGTTCAGATCCAATCCTGGTTGTGTGGCACAGCATGTGACACTAACCAAACCTTCTCATTCAAAGGATGTTATTGAGAAGGGACAAGTTGGAGCAATGTATAGGTAACTGCCAAAATAAAGGAAACCCTACATGAAGGATTCTTGCTTCAACTATATGTAAAAAGTAAGTAAATAAATAAATAATATCATGTTTTGAATGTACGTACTCACTTGTCGTAATTTGTTCTTTTTAGATCACTTAAACTTGTTGTTTTAATTTTTTTTTTTTTAAACATTTTTACCATTTAAAATGTATAACAAGTTAAACTTAAAGTTTAAATGTTAAGAAAATGACTAGGGCTGCAACTTCTAAAACTATTACTACTACAGTGCTTTCTTTTAAGTTATTACTATTGTTGTCATTTTTGTTGTTATGGGAACAGAAAACAAGGCTGTGAAAAAGGTCACATGGGGCTGCCCTCGTGACATCACAATGCTTCACCTGAGAAACCTCAGTTCAAATCATCCAAGTTAATGTTCCAAAGTGTCACAACTCAACTTTCTCTCGAGCGTGGCTGCTTTTTCAATTTGTTCTGTAATTTTACAACATTGTGCTCCACCATGGCCTATAAGTGCTTTCCCCTCATCGTTTCGTTGTGTGTTTTATGGGCTCTGAACTACTGGCCTCGAGACTTTGACACCCTGATGCCTCCACTGGTTCCCAAACAGTGGGCCAGTACTCCTCCTGTCCCCGAGGACACATTCACTAGCCTGGGTAAGCTTGCCCTGCACCTCAGTGGCAAACAAACCATGGAAGACTGTAGTCTTCACAACCTTGGGGAGAGTACTACCAATGCTAATTTTGGAGCTCCTGCCAATGTGCTGGAGTCCCGGAGAACATACAAACTGAGACAGAGGAAGCTTGACATGGAGGGGGAGACACACAGAAGGGCTGGGAGAGAGAGTGGCAGATGGTGAGCTCTGTGCTCTGGGGCCTCTCTTCTCACAGTCTGGAGGACATCACCTGCCTCTTGGGGTGTATAGGGCTGCTGCTGAGGACCACTGTTAAGATGCTTCTACAGATATAGTACAGCAATGTTGAGGAACACTGGGGGTACTGCGGGTCCAGGGAGGCAAAGGGGAATGTTTATACACACGAAAGGTTGGATAAACCAGTAATATTGAAAATAAATATAACAGTGAATATGCAGAAATGTATGTATTCAACAAGTCACTTTAAAAACGCAAATTTATGACAGAAAATATTTTTGATGGTCAGTTACTGTATATCAACATTTATTTTCGTCTTTTGCCCCTCGCAACACCTTTCAGTGTTTACATGCATGGAAACGGTCGCTAGCCCTGCATTACACACTCATCGGACCACCAATGCAGACGACAGGCCCCGAGGGGCCAGAGAACCTGTTTACTGCCACTCAAAAGATCAGAACCTCATTCTCAACAAGAGACTGTTTACATTTTGAAATCTGTGTATTTAATAAAATGACTGTTGTCCTGGCAAATGTACTGTTCGCTGTTTTTATTTCTCCTGGTAAATGTGCGGTGTACAGAAACAGTATAAACAGTAACTGAGAAATGTCAAAAACAAGAGAATAAAAGCCACCCCTGCCTCCAATAAAATATATGTCAAGTGCTCTTCATGAAATCGCCGTGAGTGTTTTACCCCAGATCATTGTCAATGACAAACGCTGCATGAAAATTCATGGCAATTAAGGTAATTGTAGTAATTTTACAACAGTGTGAGTGTGTGGCCAATTTTAACACAAATAAATATACCCAGTGCAACTACCACAGAAGAACTCAAGTCCATGCTTGTTTATTTGAGCCCATGCAACAAAGAACAATATATATGTGCATATTCTTGGCAGTTTTCCCTTTAAAATGTAGCAAGCAGTGAATTATCAGTTGGATCTATAGACATTAACTGATTTTTTTCTGACATATATAGCTACAGCTGTCAATTAAATTAGCTAAATTAGCAAGCCGTTTCATTTTAATCCATGTTTCACAAGCTGGGTAACTTTCAACGGCTGATCGTCCAGCTAACTTGAAAAGTTCAACCATGCCAAAGCTAGCTAACATTAGTAGCAGGCTAGCCACTAGCAACTGTTGTCAGTAACTAGTCAAGGAAGTTTAAAAGATTAAAAAACATCCTTGTAGCTAGTATTCTTAGGAGGTAGCCAGTTAAGCGTACTACTGACGACAACAGGCAAGCTAGCTAATGTCACAT
Source organism: Aldrovandia affinis (assembly GCA_029706075.1). Classification (NCBI taxonomy): domain Eukaryota; kingdom Metazoa; phylum Chordata; class Actinopteri; order Notacanthiformes; family Halosauridae; genus Aldrovandia; species Aldrovandia affinis. Next base: position 10,415,793 of record JAINUG010000001.1, read on the forward strand.
ATCGTCACCTTCTTAAAATAATGGCCTAAGTCATATTTTCAAAAAACAGAATAAACTGAACCAAATATAGAATATATGATATTTATTAATCATTTCACACAAAAAGGTTATGACAATATATGACTATTGACATACAAAGAATGCTGTCTGTCAATTATGTAACATAAGAGGATTAGATTACTTTACAATTTACGAACATGCCGTTGTGACTTAGGCCATTATTTTAAGAAGGTGACGATATACATTTCTTCCATATACCTCTTACGGAGGATTTTTACCCAGCTTCTCTTGCCCCTTGTGATTGACATATGGTGTATCTGCATTCCTCATGGTCTTTCATTGTCTGTCCTTCCAGTTGTTAACTTTGAACTTTTTTTTTAACCTACATTCAAACAATTTCCATGGCCTACAGACAAGTACATTTGCTCCATTCTCAGTAATGTAAATATACGTTTTTTTCCCCCGCGAGTCTAATTTTACATTTAAAATACTGGGGTATTGTCGTGTGACAATTTGTGGGATTGCTTCAGGTTATCAAATCCATCCATCCATCCATTATCTAAGCCGCTTATTCCTGGTCAGGGTCGCGGGGGGCTGGAGCCTATCCCAGCATGCGTTCCGGGCGAGAGGCAGGAATACACCCTGGACAGGTCGCCAATCCATCGCAGGGCACACACACCATTCACTCACACACTCATACCTACGGGCAATTTAGACTCTCCAATTAGCCTAACGTGCATGTCTTTGGACTGTGGGAAGAAACCGGAGTACCCGGAGGAAACCCACGCGGACACGGGGAGAACATGCAAACTCCGCACAGAAAGGCCCCCGGCCTGGATTCGAACCCGAGACCTTCTTGCTGTGAGGCGACAGCGCTATCCACTGCACCACCGTGCCGCCCGGTTATCAAATAATGATATGTTAAGTTTGTATCTAGATTTTCACAAAATATGCACATATACGGTTTTTCATTGTATGAGCTCATTTGAGTAAATAATTGTAACTGTTTTTCTATGGCCATACATAGTTTTTCTGACCAAAGGTTTTGTATTTAACACATGAAACATATCTTTCTCAGCTTTACCCTTTAAAAATGCAGAGTGCATACAAAATGCAAACATAAACATGAAAACTTGGGAGGGTCAGAGCCAACCACAATCAGATGCATTGCCCCCTCCGAATGTTATTAATAGATGTGTAATATTCATAAGGGTCATGATTTTGAGTTCCAAAATCCAGCAACCTAAAAGTTGGACAACTAACATCCCTGATTAAAAGCCATCAGGTTTATGACAAAGGAGTTGCTCTTTAAGAGTGCTGACCTGGAAGGTGTGCTCAATGAGGTGCACCCCTCGGATGAGGTTCAGAGATGCACACATGATGTTGAGCACCAGAGAGAGGATCCCAGGGGCGGTCACTGGCTCTAGTCTCTGATTCGGGCCTTCATAACCACCAGGGAGAAAACACATGCAATGTTGTCCTACCACAGGTTTATGTAAATTGGAAGGAAGCAAGCTTTTCTTTTCATACTGTTTTGCATGGATCAAACCTTCCACCTTTGGGTGACATGTTTCCTCATTCGTTCAATGCCGCATTGAAATGTTCAGTATTTCATGTTCAGTATTTCAGGGAACTTACTTTTTTCTCATCTTTATTTAACATCATGAAATAATATTCCACTGTCAAAAACGATTTACATCTACAGGTATCACATACATACTTTCTCTGGTTACATATCCTCTGCCCTCACACTGTTTCAATGCACCCAGTGAGTCATTGACAAAACAACAACAACGTTTCGACCTACACGGTCTATACGGTCAACCTGATGAAGATAGGTTTGAAGACATATGTTTGTTTGGTAGTTACATTGCATAACAGGCTTTTAGTATCTAGAGTGGCTTTACATTTCTATACATACTATCCATTTATACAGCTGGATATTTACTGAAGAAATTCAGGTTAAGCACCTTGTTCAAGGGTACAACGGCAGTGCCCCACCTGCAATCTTTGCTTTACAAGCCCAGTTCTCTAACCATTATACTACACCGGGAGCACTGAAACAGTGTGCGGGTACATTCCTTTTCCTCTACCTGCATTCATTTTTCACCCTGTACCTGTGCATACAACTAGATGCATACATATTTGTCTTTTACTTTTGCATAATTATCCTAGTCTATTATGATTCCTCCACAAGCCATGTAGAGCCTCACCAGATCCTGCCGCTGACTCTGCATGCCCATTGGCCATGCCATTGCTCAGTTCCATGTCCTCCAAGTTGAGTACTGGTGGAGGTCTTGTCCTCAGCTCTTCCTGTAGTTCCACTAAGCTGCTCCCGAGAGAGGGGCCCCCACTCTGGCTGTAGTGGTGCTTCGTCTTCTGAATGACACTGTCTATCAGAGGGTCATAAAACATGGGAAACAGGAACATTTTCAGGTATGAGCAGTTACATTCAATGTCTATGAGATTAATGTTATGCAATAATTTCCGAGTTTGTTACATGCTCTAAAACTAACATACATTAGATTTGTTATAATTATTAGTGGTAGTAGTAGTAGTACCACTACTACAACTACTTTCGACCAAGTAGGATAGGATTCTACACACACTATTCTACACATTCTTTACAGGTATATCAAAACGGTGAATATCTTTTCTGTCCACAATTGCAGGTTATCTATATAAAGCTATATTTAAATAAAACAATAAGCCATGGCAATTCCTAATACTTCTATTTGTCTATGACTTACTCAAATAAATCCCATTTAATAATTCAGTATTAAATAACAGAAAAGTTATTTTGTGCATTTTACATATTATTTAAAAATATATATATTTATGGCTTATACAATTTGAATTATTGACATCTTTAAAGGATTAAAATAATATGGTTACCTACATACCATGTACCTGATTTACCTTTAAAAATATTTTACAAAGATGAATTACTTAATACACACAGAGGATATACATATGTGATGAATGCTTCAAAGTCTGCATTAAATCTCTGGTTTCTTTGTATATATTGGTCTTGATATATACAAAGAAACCATATATTTATATATTTACAAAAGATATACACCCAGCTTGCCTTATTTATTCTGACCACTACTCTTTCTAGAGAGCAAATTCCAACCAAAGGCAACTGTTAACAAATATCTTGAGATCTGAGTAAAACTGCAGCGTAGTAACTTATTTATCTGTAGACAAGGCCCCTTGGCTGAGAAACAAGATGGCTTAAACGTGCTCATAAATACTAACCAAGATCAGACCACATTGACGCCTCAGTTAGTATCTTGTAATGTGTTTGAGGATCTTTGTGCATATTTATACATAAAATTATCTAGAGCTAGAGACTGATATAAAGTTTGATGCAAGGCCATAAACATGTCCTACTAATTCCACTGATTCAACAAAGACCAACAAATAATCAAATTTTGGCCCCCAGCACTAGGAATAACTTTTCCTCCTAGACACGGCAATGTACTTTATCAAAACTGAAATACTTGGCCCTTTGGATGGCCTTATGTTTGCTCACCAAATTCCAAAAATGGATATGGCCTTGTTGCCAAAGAGACTGTGGTGCTGTCAAAGCATGCTGTGAACTTCCATCTGAGATCTTCCAGGAAGCAGAAGGCCATGGCGGCGGGGAGCCTACTGGAGCAAACGGCCATATAAGAGACACCATCTGAGGAGATAAAACTAAAAAAAAAGGACATTTTGAAAGCAAATGACCCAACAGGCTTTACATTCACTATGCTGCTTCTTCAGATTGTATGTATGTCTGTCTTTGTCGACCTTTTCTTTTTAGCACAGCCTTGTATCGTTGGGGTAAAAAAAAAAAAAAGGTTTGACATCTCTTTTCAATCACCTCATCACTATTAAGCGTGGTCATGTTTTAATATCCTCACACACCCAGCACCACACACCACACAATTTATACATTCCTTTATTAAAGAAGTTATAGTTCAGTCCGGAAAATGTGTTTTGTGACTACCCACAATATTCCAGTGCAAGTGAGGGATCGTGTGTGCTTAGCCATCTTTTAAAACTTGTTTTTAAAGATTGTTTAACATATTTTTTTTAAAGCAACCTAGAAAGTTACAATTCTTCAATCTTGGGAGAAAAATTTAACTGAACAGCCAGTTCAATTGAATTCTTTCCCATTTCCCACTTTACTGTCCATGACAGGAATTATGATAGTATAGTGTGTTAATATGCTTTTTGTGTTATGATACAGCACTCACTATATGTTAAGCTCGTGGCCCTTGACTGTCCCTCTCTGTGGGAAAAGGGCCAGGGCCTTGGATATGGTCTTCAGCTGCTGCTTGCGCTCCTGCAACTCGTTGTTATGCTCAAAGTCTGTGGAAGCGGAGAGAGGGAGCCCGTCCCGGACCCGAGCAAGGAAGGCGAACAGGATTAGTGACATGATCCGTGGAGGCCCTGAGGGAGATGCAGCCTGCGGGAGGAGCAGACACACGTGATCAGCATCCAGTCCTCTACACCAGGGAATACATGTAAGAGTTTAAATACACCACAGAAAAGCACCAAGTACCCATGGATGCAAGACCTTTAGTCACTCATGTACTCATATATACTCAATAGCATATACAGTAACAAGCAAGGCATTACATCTGCCAAATGTCTTGTTTTCCCCCAAAATACATTATTCAATTTATTATTAAGACATTCTTTTCTGAACCTGATTTACCCTGCCAAGTCTACCAAAGAACAATCTAACATTGAATTTTTAAAATATAAATTATTTCTAGGATATTCAATGAGAAACCAGACCCATTTTGGCTTTGGCATTACCTGCTTGTGATTCGAAAGCTCTTTGCATTCTCTATCATAGAAACGGCTGTTGTTGTAATGTATTCAAATGTTTAATCTTCACATATACCCACATTATTTCTATGAAATCCAATTAACATCTAGGTTATTCAGACTCAGCATATAAAGCAAGTTAAAAAAATATATTTCCAAACTTATTATATATAATATATATATTTTGGTGTGATGTTCATCTTTTTCTGTGCGAGCACAGCATATTTAAGAGAGTGATCACTTATAAACATAAACTCCCAGCCCACATAGTACCATAGTGTTTATTATTGTCATTGGAGAACTCTAGTCTGATATTTGCGAGAGCAGATCAAGCCACACTACCCTATTTGAAAGAGATAGTTTCAGATAGGGTAGTGTTACAATGAAGCATGGTTACAATTTTATATATGGCCCTAGATTGCAAGTTCCTGGTGGTCCTCATTGGACCTACTGATACTATAATGGCCCAGGCACTACAATCCACCATGTGGCTCTAAAAGCACACTTTCTCAGATCAGTACAGTATAGTTACTAACCTATGGAACGTATTGTAACAATTTATCCATCCCTGTATTGGTTCAAACTCTGGGGCACGAATGGTCACCAATTTTATTTAACATATTTCTTGTGTGAAAGCGGCATGGTTGAGTGTGGGAGAAATGTTATGTATAAGGACTTAAAAATGTAAGACAAAATAACGATCTGTTAAAACCATACAATGCAACAACTAAGCACGTGCAACGAACTACTTAATAACAGACAAGACAGTCATCATGTGTCATGTCTCTAAGCAAAAAAGTAACATGAGTAAACTCAGATCTAGCTTACACTTCGAAACACTGGGAAAATGTGAACATGTTGTTACCGCATTGTTTTTGTAAAACAAACAGGTAAACTAATAGCTAGAAACGTTAAAAATACTAATAGCTGAATTTATTAAAACATTGTGTACCCGGCAGTAGCTACTGTAGCAAGCTAAACGTTAGCTAAACATAAATTGGTAGTGCAATCCATTCACAGGCAAACGAGCGAGTTATCTTAACTTAAATAAATATATAATTTCAATAGCTACAAAAGATGAGTAAACCTAGCAACCTAAAAAGCTAGCTCTACGTAACTAGCTTTATGTTTATTAGCCATCTTCTCTGATTTGAGTGACAGCAGCTACAAACTCTTGGCTAGCTAACGTCGTTAGCTAACGTTAACGAGCTACTGTCTGCATGGGTTTGTTCTCAGGGTGTGCTAAAAATGCATTTCCTTACCTCATTACTCTTCGATTTACCATGTTTAAGGTTAAGGGAGGATAAAATGCAAATTAATAAAAATGCAATGATTTTCGCCACCTAGTGCGTAATGCGTAGACAGTGATTACATCTTAGCTAGCTAGCTAGCTAATCACAAAGGTAGGTAGCTAGCTAGCTAGCTAGTTATTGCACCATAGCTATGTACTGACAGCTCGGTGGCTGGGTCCAGACAGTTCACACACTACTAAGAATTATGGGAAACTGAGGTTTGACGAACTCCTTCCGCAAACGATTCTTAAAGAGACCGTGTATTTTGAACCGCATCATTAGTTCATTACTGCAATGTCGTTTCTTTGTGTGATAGATTTTTCAAGTTTTGTTCTGTCTGACGACAAAATACGCAAAACACGAGCATACAAACACGTAGGTCTATGGTCCGAAAGCATGCGTTATGTCAGTTCATATGTAAACACTAATGTATGCCTAAGTAAACCATCTATTGAGATAAATATTATAGGCTATATATATATATATATATATACGATTATTATCTTACTGAAGTGCATACCTAACTGATCATTTTCTGCTGTTGGCCGTGTTCTCCCTGTTTTTTATTGCACCTATGGATCGGAAACCTTTTTTTCAACACAATGAAAAATACCCTGCAAAAAAAGAAACAGTCTGAGATATTTTCATTATTGACATAATGGGGTTACATTTACTTCACAGTATTACTTCACAGGCAATATTTTGAAACATCCAAGACACGTGTTGTACTACAGACCGCAAAGACGAAAGAAATCCACTAGAGGGAGAACGCTTTTAATAGACTTCTTTATGCCACGATTACCCAGAAAGAACTTGGATTATTGAAAGGCTGCATGCTGACAACGTGCAAGAATGTTAAATAAAAACTCTGAGCAGTCACTGATTTGCACCTGATCTACACCTACATTTTTTGTTGTTAGGTCTCTCTTAGGAAAAAAAGATACATTTGTCAGCAGGTGCTTCCACACAGGTGTGGTTCCTGAGTTAATTGCTGAGCATGATGCATTCCCATCATGCTTAGGATCATGTATAAAAATACTGGGCAGGCCCAGCTGCTTATATGTTTTGACTACCATGGCTAGAGTGAACAGATCTCTGTGACTTTGTGATGTTTCACAAGGAACAGTGGCTAAGGTGATTTCGCATTGGAAGTTTGAGGGAAAGACATCAACGAGAGGCAACTGTGGTCAAAAGCGCATACTCCTTGACTGTGATGTCCGTGCATTGGTTTAAGATAAAAGGCAAAACAGAGGACCTCTGTCTCAGCAACTCTGAATCAGTTGACTGCAAATATCTATCTAGGGCGTGAGTAGGCAGTTTCATCAAGAAACGCCTGTCGAGAACTTCACAGAGAGTGGTATTCTCGTCGGGTTGCATTGCATAAACCCCTTATTACACCTAAAAATGCACATTTGCGAGTAAAGTGGTGCAAAGAACATAGGCAGAGGTCTACTGAGCAATGTAAAAAAAGTCATATGGTCAGATGAGTCATTCTTCATCCTGTTCTCAACAAGCAGATGAGTGCATTTGTGGCACAAGCCAAAAGAAACCTACAGGTATAGGTTCACTCAACCCCTTGAAGGGAAGGTAAATGCCATTAAATACAAAGCCATTCTGAGTGATCACCTTCATTCCAGGATGACAAGTCCTCCATCCACCGGGCACGAGTGGTCACTGAATGGTTAGATGAGCATGAAAACAATGTAAGCCATATCCCATGACTGTCTCAGCCACCAGATCTCAAACTAATTGAACATTTATGGGGGATTCTGGAGCAGAACCTGACACAGCATTTTCCACCAACATCAACAAAACACCAATTGATGGAATTTCTTGTGGTGTCGCATCCCTCCAATAGAGTTCCAGACACTTGTAGAATCTATGCCAATGCACATTGAAGCTATTCTGCCAGCTCTTGGTGTCCCAATGCCCTATTAAGTCACTTTATGTTGGTGTTTCCTTTATTTGGGTCCGCTGACGGGGAACTTTGCTGCTGTCCAGGAAGAGCTAGCGCTACACGCGTTCCTACATACCCTAGCTCCAGAGGAGCTGTGCGGACACGTCTGCCTCGCCGCTCCAGGTTCGCTAGCTGAAGCTATTTTAATAGCTGAGCAAGCGGAAGCAGTTCTAACACCCCTCTCCTTGAGTCAAGCGCCTGCTCGCTGCCCGCGGGTCAGGATGGCCGCCGGTGAAGACGGTGACATGGAAGAAGAAGCGGCATCAGCACGTCAGGCCCACCCGGCCCCCCGACGCCAGTCCCCGCCATCCCGAAGGCGTCGACCCGGGGCCACTAACCAGTGGTATCGCTGCAATGAACCGGGGCACATTGCACGGGACTGCCCGGCGCCGGCACCTAGGCCCAGTGAGGGAAGCGTTGCTCAGTCCCTCTCCAAGGCCACTGCTCACTGGCTGGATGAGTCAGCTGCATCCGAGGCCTCTATACAGCATGCCTGCTCGATGGCCAGCCCTGCCTCGCACTGGTAGACACAGGGTCTACCATCTCCCTGGTGTGACTGGGGATCCTGCCTGGCACCGCCGGTGCGCTGTCTGCACCTTCTTTTTCCCCTGCATGCTGTGTTCACAGGTGGCCCGCTGGCTGGAAACGCTACAGGGGTACGACTTTGAACTGAGGCACTGCCCGGGGCGACAGCACGGCAACACGGACGCCCTGTCGCGGCGGCCATGCACAGCGGCCGGCTGCGAGCACTGCCCCCGGCAGGAGGCCCGGGCTCAGTTGGTCCTGACGGTGGCCACCCTGTGAACCGTCGATGGGGAGGTCAGTTGCCTTCCCCTCTCCCCCGCCCAGGTCCAAGAGGCGCAGGAGCGCGACGCGGCGCTCACACATGTGCAGAGTTGGCTGGCGGCCGGAAAGCGGCTGGAGTGGGTGGACGTGGCCGCCCTGGACCTGGAAACAAGGGCCTACCACTCTCAGTGGGCTGGCCTTAAGGCGCAGGATGGCGGTGGCGGTGGCGGCAGTGGCGCTGACCTGTTGCAGCTGCTGGTGCCCCGCTCCCTCCAGACTCAAGTCCTGCAACTGGTGCACGGGGCCACGGGTGCGGGGCACTTCAGAAACAACAAGACCCTTCGCCACCTCAAGGGGCGATTCTATTGGCCAGGCTGCTGACAGGATGTGGACGTATACGTCAACTGCTGTGACTCCTGCACGGCCCAGAAAGGGCCCATCCGGCGGCCGCACGCCCCTTTGCACCAGTACTTGGTGGGGGCCCCGATGGAGCGAATCGGTGTGGACATCCTCGGCCCATTCCCCGTCACTGACTCCGGCAACCACTGCGTCCTCGTGGCCATGGACTACTTCACAAAGTGTCCCGAGGTGTATGTGGTGCCGGACCAGAGCGCCAGCACAACGCCGGGGAGACTGGTCCCCCGGCTGATCGAGGAGATGTTCTGCCGGTTCGGGGCCCCCGCCAAGTGGTCAAGCGTTCGCACCCGGTGACCGAGTGTGGATCTTCCCCAAGCTGCGGAGCCGTTGGTGTGGGCCTGGTGAGGTCCTGCAGCGGCTCAGCGACGTTGTGTATCGGGTGCGCATGCCTGGCCGGGGCGGGAGGTGGTTTTACACCAAGACCGGCTGGCCCCGTATCGACCCCTGGCACAGTCTGCTGCCGAGGTGGCAGGTGAGTCACCCAGACCCCTTTTCCCCAGAGACTCTCTCAGTGCACCTGGGGGAGGCCGCAGGCGAACCCCGCGGCAGCGGTGCGCGCCGCCACATTTAACTGACTATATGCTGGACAGTGGGGTCGCCGGGGACGGCTGACCCCTTGCAAGGGGGCTATGTAGCGATCCTGGGAGGGTCGCCCATTTAAATGTGCGTGCAGAGCATCATGGGAGCACACAGTTTTGTGTTTGTGTGTTCCCCCTGTGTTAACTGTTAAAATGTTCTAATAACCTGTTATATGTGAAATAGTTAAGTTGTGCTTGTGTTAGTTAGCTAGACCTACCGCGACCAGAAAAAAAATATATGTACATTGCTGAGAATGGAGGTAGATGCTGTACTTCCCTGCTGTTGATGGAAATCTTTGAATATCGGTTAAAAAAGTTGAAAGACAGACAACGAAAGACCTGGAGGAATGCTGGGGAACCATGGAACCATATATCAATCTCAAGAGGTAAGGGAAGCTAAGTAGAAGTTATGGTCATAAAATCTGAACAATTTAATATTATAATTTGACCATTTTTAGCATACTGAGCCTTTTTGCTCATCAAGGGTACCAATAATTATGTGCCTGACTGTGCTATACACCCCCATAGTCATATATAGTGGGTATAAAAAGTATTCACCCCTTGACCTTGGGTCAGATTTGCTTTGAATGTTCTTTGGTCTTCATGATTGAGCTCTTGTTTGCACCAGTTATTTAGGTGTGCCTTAACAAAAGGGGTGAATACTTATGGAATCAATTATTGTCTGTTTTTTAATGGGTAAATAATTTAGAAAAAGTGAATCCCCAAGGGGTGAATACTTTTTATACCCACTGTTTATGACTATGGGGGTGTATGAAAATGAAAGGATATGACTGAAAAGGTGTGCAATGCTCTACCTACAACCAGACAACATTGAGCCCACCCTAACCTTACTGGGTACACCTACACCCAGTAACTAAGTTTAAGTTTAACTAAGGGCCCATCATGTGAAATCATATCATATCTAATACATAACTAAAATCTCTATCATGGCATCATATGTTTACTAACATCAGACAATTGTCAGAATCATTTAACGAGCTTTCGCTTTAAAGTTATACCTCCAAGTTCCCGACAGCCAACTGGCGGCAGAGAGTGACGTCCAGGCAGCGAGCAACATTACCATTCTATGCAGCTACGCGCAACGACACTGGTAAAAGGTAGGGGGCTTATTGTTTTATTTTATGATGTTGCATAAACTTGAGTAGCGATACTTTTTTAAGATTGTCAAGGATATGGACGAAACAGATTTAATTTGGACTCTACGTCCAATGAGAACCGAAGGACAATTATAAGAAGCTAGCTAGCTAGCTAACATTTTCTGTTGTTTCCAGGTTGTGAATGGGTGTTAGCTGTCTACAACTAGCCAGCTAACCAGCTACACAACTTGCGCGTAGCTAACGTTAGCTGAGAAGTCTCATGATAGTTGACCATGGTGTCGTGGCGTTTTTAATAGAATAACTGCAGTTCCTGAAATCAGCGTTGCAAAATTAAGATCAGAGGGATTAACTAGTTATTATGTAACTTTTATGTCGTGCCCACATTGGGTGTGTACAAATAGCCAGCTAGCATAGCAAACCGTAGCAAGCTATTGCATTTACTTTTGCTTTCATACTCGAAAAAACCTGTGCCGATGTAATTGTACACGGATTAGTCAACCAGCAATGTTTCTATTTTACGTCCTCTTTGGCTGGCGTTCTGTGAAAATCGAAATGTTAATTTAGCGCCCTCCAAATCTCAAAGCAGCTCTAGCTAGCTACGTTAGTAAACGTTACCATTGTGGGTATCAAGCTCCAACCTAGAGCTCGAGTCTAGAGCAAAGCCTAGATGTTGGAAGCCTGCTTTTGTATTGTGCTAGGACAAACGTTAGTGTTGGCTAAATATACTTTTCTCTGCATAGTGACTTGGCGCATAGCTAGCTAACATTATCTAGCGGACACGACTCGAAATATGCTTGCTTGCTTAAGAAATAAACCTTGTTTTAAATCTAAAACGAGTTAGGTAGCTACCTACTACCGGGCGGAATTTTAAGCACATTTTTAGCAAGAGCACAGAGGCGTGATTAACATGGATAGATAGCTCGCTGGTGCAAACTTTACTGTAATGATGACAAGTCACAGGCGACTGATGTTAGCTAGTGACTGTTAGCTAACCAAATTTCAGCATATCTAGTAGCCCTAACGTTAGGTCATTGTTGTGTAACGACATTTGTAAGCAAGCTACGGAAAATGTTTTTACTGTTCATGCAAGTACGTTTCAGCCTTTAGCCCGATATTTCTTTTAGAACCTAGGATATGTCTGTTTTGTGTGGTTATATTAGGTAGCAATGTCTCCAATAATTTCCGTAAAATCATTTAGTACCGTTAGATAACTAAAAATTCCAAAGATGACGTTGCATACGGTTTATTTACACGAGCACAATGTTTTAATTTCTAGCTGTGGCATCCATGTCATCACAGAAGACCGGTGTTTTGTTTATTCCTAAAACTCTCTGGAATGTGATGCGCAGATGGAGTAGCGGTTAACAAATAATATTGGCTAATTTATCAATTATTTCAATTACCTTTACTCCCTAGTTAAGTATAGGCTAAATGCTTTACATTGGTGTTTGTGGAGAAACCATACACACAATGAACTAGCTAAAGTTATTTTTCCTTTGCACCTCCCTTCACCAAATATGAAAAGGTTTTAAGACTTTCACATTGATTTATTTAAAAATGATTAAAATGAGCCAGCTGTACTTTTCAATGCACCTAGTTGTAATTGGATACGGGGATATGAGGCCTTGTGGAAACCTCTACACTCAAAATTACATTTGAAGTCCCTGTGCAGTTTTTATTTTCCAAGTCAGCTATAACAAAATTATCAGCATATGATTTCTTGTTTACTTAATTTGATAAAGCCATAACAAACAGCTTGAGAACTTGATGTGGCATTTATCCATACTGAAAACAAGGTTGAGGCCCAGTTATACTTTAGCATTCCTCAGTGAAAACAGCTGTGTTGGTGGCGTTTCCTTTCAATGGGCTTTACTAACAAAAATATGCCATATAATATATGTTATCATTGTGAGGTTTGACGGATGAAAGAAAACTAGGCTATATTTAAAATAACTGGCCACTTGGCAATGGGCAAAAACAAAGAAAAAAAAAAAAAAAAAAAAAAAACATGGCCTATTTGGAAAAAAATTTTTTTGCGGGTCCGGGCCTCTCATTTTGATGGAAATGAAACGTTGAAATTACTACTCTCTTTTTGCTAGCTAGTGTTTACATTTAATGCGAGACACAGCAGGTGAATAGAGGGAAAAAATAACTAAAAGATTTCACCATGAAACTTTGCCAGTTGATTACTTACATAATTACTCAAATGTTTTATATTACAAGTGTTCTAGAAATGTAGGCTATATTTAAATGTGCAAATTCGGCAGCAGCTCATTAAATATGCATATATTTAAAAAACAAAATTCTAGATATTGGATAAAGCCAGACTTAAAATTTGTATTCCAATTTTGACAACATATTGGAGACAAAATTCCTTGCAGAACAGATTTTAAGACATCCATACATTGTACAGGTACAATGCGTGCCTTTTTTGGCATGTTTTTAAGAACAAAATGTCTTAAAAATCTGGAAATTAGCAACTTATGAACAAATCCTTATGTAATAACCTTCAGAATAGTGGTAAGAATGAAAAAATAGAATCAGTATGGGTGTCAGAATGTGAATATCAATGTGATTGATGCATCAGTGCAAAAGTCATTTAATGTAAATGTATTCAACACTAGATTACAGCGCAGTGATTTCTTTGAACTATGTCTCAAAAAGGCTAAATTGAATAGTTTTATTTCTTGGAGTTTTTTGTAAATGTACCTCTTTGGATCACACAACTCATGTTTGTAAAAACAGAATCTCCCTGCATTATCAGAGGAAATAAATTCAGCAAATTGCTGTTTTGTTGACACTTTCATACACTGAAAAATGTCAAGACAGCAAATATTTTCACTCTAGGCTAACGCACACACGTTCTTCAGCAGTGTATCAAAACAAAGCACGTGTGTCGCTTATCTGGCACGTGATTATTGTCGTCATATCAGCCCAACGTATTCGAAGTAATCTTGGCATCATTCCGATACTGCTGAATTAATTCTAAGCCATTATCTGCCGATACCGATGTGATGACAGATATGTTGTGCTTCCCTAAATACTTCTGAAATATCTTTCTAGCTTGCCAGCTGGCTCTGACATTACACCTAAAAAAACGGAATCGTATTGCATCGTACATGAACTTGTCATCCTTGCATCTTATCATCGCCCATGTATCATGAGGCCTATCGCATCGATGTAAGGAAAGATTCACACCCGACCTCAGTTATCAAGGGGTGAGTTATGAAGGGGGAAGTGTATTTGCTCTCCTGTTTGCACTCGTAATATGATTTTCCCATAAAAAGTTAGATTTTGTGTCTGAGGAGCTCTTTAATAGCTCATTTAACATAGATGTAACAATGCATTCAGTTGGCAGTATTGTACAGCCTGCACGTATTAATTTGTGCTCCTATTGCGTATCTGACAGAATGCTTTTAATTAGACTGAACCTGCTTATACTTGAATTTAAAGACCACTAGGACTCATGGTAAACGCATAAAATATGCTCGCATCTAAGGAAAAAATCATGCTCATGCTGTACGCTCCTGCTGTGCTTGCTGGCTTGCTCATTTAATTATTAGTAAGCTCTCGTATGGGCTGCTCAAACTGGCTTTGGTCTTCTCTGTTGCGCAGTATTCGTATAAGCTCTTTATTAGTGCTAGCACATGCTTGGACGAGAAACACTTTTATTTTGCAAGTAGCTCCTGCCCTGCTCTTAGACTGCAAATGATAACCCCAGCAGAAGTCGAAATGTGAAAATGTAGGTTGTTCAGAAACCTGACCGAAGTCAGTGTTCTACAGTAAAGCATTAGTGAGACTTGCAGTGCTGCATGTAATTCCACTCCTTCCTGTGCCCTGGGGGAAGTCTCTGCAGATTCTTCGCTGGTAACACAAGGGCCCAGAATAGGCTGCTCTGCACACATACCTTTTTTTTATTACTTTTGAAACTAAGGGTGCACATGTGCAAGGGCAGTGACTGACTTTTAACGATTTGAATCTAGTTCTTGACCCATGCTTGCAATAGCCTATGTGAACCATGAACATATGTATGTGCAACAGTTTACATAAGAAAAGTGCATTTTTAAATAGAGTTGTTGATTTTTGTTTGAAAAAATGTTTTATTGTCATGGTGTCTTCTCACAGGTGTCTTTTTCGAACTGAACTTTATAATTCTCATTTTTAAGTAAGGCTTTATGAGATATATAAAATATAAAAATATATGAAAAAAGGTTATAAAGTCTATATATATATATATGTGTGTGTGTGTATATATATATATATAGACTTTATTACCTTTCTTTCATTTTCATTCTTGGTTGAACAATTCTCACTTTCTTGAACATGCTGGAAATTCATGCAAATAGCTTGTCTGCTATTGGACTGACTAAAGCGCTTCATGACAGAGAAAAATGAGGAATAAAAATGGTACAAAACATGTAGGCTACTTGCCTACTTTGCTTACTAGCATTACATAGCTAGCCGTGTAGCTAGCTAAAATGATAACCATCGGTTCTTGATTGAATTCATTGGTATTTTAATAACTTCGCAAACACTTCAGCCTTAGCTTAATCATAGATCATCATTGCATGGTCTCATAATGAGCATGGACATACCTGCACAGATGCAGAATGTATCTGTCTAACCTTTCATTCAGTCAGTGTGAGGCCAGTGCTTAAAATTCAGGCTGGCAATTTAGGACCGCTGCAAAGATGTTTAGAGAAAATGCTTTGCTCTATATGTGCAAGTGTAGCTATATGGGTCAAAGACGTGGCATGTCAATTCTGGTGTCCAAAGCATATTTATAATGTTAAAAATATATAAACATTTTAAAACACTACATTATGTTACTCAACTCTCCCCTCTTTACTTACTCATATGAGTATTCATTGTAAGAAATGAAAATTTAAGGAGCTATTGAGCTCAAAAGTACCAAACTGTCCTTCCTGGGTAACGTGCCGGCTTAAAATCTAAGTACAAAAATGTCAAATAAATAAATAAAAGCATTAATTATCTACTTGTGCATAATTGTGTTGATGTTTGCAATGATACCTACAAATATAGTAACAATACTAAGCTTATTTACACTTTTACACAAGAAAGACTTTTGTCTCCATATTTGGATTTCCCTAATATCCTTCCTGGGTAACAGACATCTAGTGGCTATTTATTGCACATAATGCATTTGGATAGTCTGACAGGATATTGCATCATAAAGAAAGAAGACTGGAAGCCTGTTCTGTGTGTTACCCCCACCCTCCCCATCCCCCACCCCCCATCCCCCAAGGACCCCCAAAACATATGGAAAGGTCATTGAATCCAATACCAATACCAATACCAAAAACATATGGAAAGGTCAGTAAGTCTCTCTAAAATGTTGATATTTTGACCTTTTCGGTCACTGGTGCATTATGCAGCAAAATCATGTGTCTTTCTGGATAACGCTAAGAAAACATTTATGATGTTTTTATATTTAAAAACTGCCTATTTCATGTGAAATATGACATTGATGTGTTGAAGGTTAAGTTATAGTTTTCCACAGTAGGCCAAGTTAGTGCCTGATTATAAAGGGAAAATAGTTTTTTTTGTCCTCCCTGGATAACAATATGTCCTCCCTAGATAACAAAGATCTTCTGTTACCCAGGACATGTCCTCTGTTATCCAGAATGGACATGTTAATGAATATAGTTTTATATTAGTATTTGTAGGCTTTGTAATGCTTTTTAGGCATTGAGTTGATATTGTTATCTTATATTAATAACATAATTATGTATTTTTGATCTTTTATGGCATTTTTTGTTGTTATTTATCTTGAAATCATATGATTCAATGATAGCAACACAGGTCATTATCATTTTTGTGAGGTTTTTGTCCAAATAATGAACAATTAATAATGCCATAATCTAATATTTAAGGTTTTAATAAAGTTTTAGTATAGCTTTTGATGTTTCAAGGTCAGTTCTGTCCTTCCAGATGCCACTGTCTAATAAAGAGAGGCAGAGACAGTTCAGGGCCAGGAAGAACGAACATCCACAAGCTAGGGCTGAGTTTCTTGAGCAAAAGAGAGCAAGGTATTGTGATTTAGTAGTGAAGTGATAAGGCAGATCAGTAAAAAGGAAAAATTGAAAGATTACTTAAAATAGGTTTACACTCATTTGCAAAAGGCCTAGATGTTTTAGTTGAGCAATGGGTCAGATTATGCTGGGGGCCATTTCTTATGGTAGTGGAGCAGATAACTGTAATAATCTTTCAAATGTGGATACTAGCACCAAAATTGGTATGTTTATCCCTCTGGGGCCATTCATTTGAAAAATCACGTTAGCCACTTGAATTTTCAAAATGGCCGCCATTTTCCAAGATGGCCACCATTTCCGGTATATCTCAAGATCCGACTGATAACTTTTTCTGCATTTTGGCCCATGGATGCCATCTGGCCCAACTAGAAAAAAAACACTATGAAGCAATTTGGTTCAAGGTAATTAAAAATAGAATATTATGTTGTTTGTTAGTGATCTATCCCTTTAAAGTAATGGAGTCAGTGTGATTACAGCCTGTATCTAATACTAATTTTTGTGTCTAGCTACTACAAATACACGTCAAAATCAATGCCCAATGCCAAAAATCAATGCTGATGACCCCTTCTGCCGCAAGGAAGATAAGGGATCAGTGGAGGATAAACAAGAGGATTCAGAGGGAAAGATTGAGGCGGACCAATGAAATAATGAACGACACTCCAGTCTCTATGAATGAATCCAATCTTGAACTTGAACTTGAACTTGAACCCCAACCCAGGCAGCCAAATGAACCTCAGCCACACCCACCCCAACCCAGCGAGCCAAATGAACCACAGGAGAATGCTCAGTCACTTGCTTAGTCTACCCCAGAAAGAAATAATAGCAACACATCAAAGCGATTCGCTAAGTTAAAGAAAGAAAATACACAACTGAAGGACGAAATAGTCAAACTTAAAAGGCAAATTGCACAGTCAAACAAGAAATCAGAGAAACTAAGAAAACGTCTCAAAAGGGCCAACAAAACAAAAGTTGTCAGTGAGAACCACATGCCACGGGGAACCAAGAAGCTTGCTGCACTGAAGAGGGCACAGGTTAGACGCTTCCTGTGTAGGGATGAAAATAGCAGACTGCTACCAGGAAAAAAAGACACAGTGACCAAAAACAAAGAGAAGGTACAGAGAAGAGTCCTCCAGAAAACGTTGAAAAAGCTCCATGTGCAATACAACAAAGAAACAGAAAAGGAACTCACACTGTCATATAGACAGTTTTTACGCTTGCGTCCCTTCTATGCAACAGAACCAAAAACAAGTGATCACAACACCTGCGCATACATAGACCATGAAAATGTCCAGATCCTTGCAGAGAAAGTAGCCCAAAGTGGCTTGGTGAAAACAGCAAGCGTTTCAGAGTTGCTGGCCACCATAGTGTGCGATCCTAAAAGAAAGGATTGTATGTATCGTGTCTGTGTGAACTGCTGCTACAAAGAAATAGAAGAAGAAATCTTCAAGAAGAGAACACGTTCACCACATGGCAACAGTGGGAAAGAGTCAAGACCACGAGCGGTGATAAGGAATTCACAAATTTCATTAAAAAAACAGAAGGCGGTACATGGCAGGACCTACAATGTTTTACATTGATATTAAAGATAAAAAAATATTTTTTCAAATCTTTAACAGTTGTTAGTGTCTCTTGCTTTGTACTATGTACGATTGTTGAAAAAAATTATGTTCCTGAGACAGCCTTTAATCATAATACTTTGAAATCTTTTAGTATGTCGTTCCTGGCTAACAGCATGTCATTCCGGGTAACAATGACACAGTCAAGTAATTTAACCCAGATTTTCATGTTATATTACACAATTATGTTTTCTTGAGTTGAGGATACAATAACAACCTTTTTATCTTTACTGTAAAGCATTTTAAGACATTTTCCAGCTTTTTTCTCTTGGAATGGAATATTGTGTGATCAACAGCAACTAATGAGCCCATTTCAGTATAAATACCCAAATATATTACATTAATTGTGATGAAAATTTAGTTTTCTGAGCAGTAATTGTTTGTTGAGCTCTATGGATATCTATAAACTTTGATATGCTAACAATGGTAGACATTTTAATAATTTTAAAATCCATTCTCGTTACCCAGGAAGGACGTTTTTCATGGGAGAAATCATACGATTCACCGAAAATTTTTAATTGCATTCTTAAAATGAATCCCTGTTGTTGAGTTGTATGCAGAACACTCTTAAAATGCTGCAGAAGATGCTTAAATTGGCATTTTTAGCCAATTTCATTTATTTTCAATTTTTCAATCCTTATTCATCTTTGACCCATATGCCTATAATGTAGCAATGATATATTGCAATATATGTAATATGTATATGCTATTTAGCAGACGCTTTTATCCAAAGCGACTTACAGTAGTGAATGCATACATTTTCCAGTATATATGGTTCCAGTGGGAATTGAACCCACAACCTAAGCGTTGCCAACGCCATGCTCTGCCAACAGCCACACAGAACCGCCATTTTTCAGTGTACCAGAATTGCATTATTCAATCATTTTGTGTTTCTTCACATAGAATATTCAAAGGAAACTGCATGTAGATTTTTATTTTTTTTTTTTTCAAGAATGAAAACTGAAACTGACAGTCCATTTTTCCCCGCTCCAAAAACAATGGCATTTCTATTGTGTGACACTAAAGTTAGATGAAATCTTCTAACACTGCAGTGTCGTTTGCAGATGCATAGGAAGTGAGAGTGGTAGGAGAGCCCACCCCTCCCAGGCTATCTACGTCTAAGCGCTCCACGTTTATCTCCTCTTCATTTCTTAGTCGAGCTCAGTGATTTGCCCGTCTGTCCTGCCTCTATAAATACACACTTTTTACCACATCATAATTAAAGTTCAGCAGATGCCTCTGAAACTTGATGTCAGTCGCAGCATGACGTTATTCAAGGGGGGGGGGTGGGGGAGGAGAAAGCAAAAGCGAAAGCGAGTGTTGGTTTGCATATATTTGTCAGACAAGGCATTTACCCACTGGTTTTAAATAGCTCTGTCTCACTGTTCACCAAGTACTGAAACTAACAGCAAGGAGAAATGATTTGCCAAGCGACCAAGGACTCGACTAAGCTCTACATGGTGGAGACGGAGGATGATGTTCAGCACTAATTGCTTTTTCATATCTCCAGGAAGCCCCGAACCTGTCTCACAATGGGAGTTAAAGATCGCCCTCAGTGCTACTTTGATGTGGAGATCAATAGGGATCCAGGTAGGAAAAGTTTCCCATTCTAACATATTTTTTTTACTTTTTTATTTTAATTTTATTTTTTTACTTGCTAGCCAGGTTAAGAATGCAGTGAATTGAGCATTGTTTATCTTGATCTTTATTGACCTTTGTGAAATTTCAATGCCACTGCATTTGACGGGTTTGTACAACATTTTAGGTGCATGTGAGTGGTTTAATCTGTGTGGTCTTTAAAACCAAAGTGTTTATTTTAAGTATGCTTCGATTCAAATTTTATAGAAGCCTGAGATTCATAACTTTTCCAGAATGTATTTAATGACAAATAATTGGTTGACTTGGCTAATTGATCAATTAACAACAGAATTTCAAAGGGAAGAGTAACTCACAGTTACTCATTAGTCATTTAACCAAGTGGGGTGGATGGTAGTTTTGGTTGAAGAGGACTTCATATGGCCCTTGCATTGGTTCTCTCACATGAATACCACTTTGTTATTTGTCACTGTGCCAAAAAAAACAAATCAAACTTAAACATTTTAGTGCACTTTTCTTTCAGTGCCCTTGCACTCCAAAAACAAGATATGCAAAAGGAATGCAGTGCAGCCTGCTGTTGTAGAGTGAAGAGGCAGGGGACATCGTAAAACCAGTTTGACATGAATTCCCATGCCCCACCATGTGTCTTACAAATGGGCAAAATTAACATAAGAAGCCAAAATTGACCATCAACCCACGAACAAGTTCTTCAACCTCATTCGAGTCAATTCTAATGTGAGGTTTGCCAAAGAGGTGTTTTAATAAGCTACAGAAGTTTATTTCTCCCTTCCTTCCACCCACCTGCAAGAAGCTCATATCAGCGTAGCTGGCATGTAATTTGTTTTGTAATAATCTTAAATCTGGCCTCATTTCCCTGTTGAATGTTCTGTTCCTTCTGTCATATTGTCCTGTCTTCCAGAATAGTGCCTCGTCTAAACGGTCAGACGTCATAATGGGAATTCTTGCCTACACAGTGATGTCAACATTGACACCATTGGATTTGAAAGAAAGTTATTATATCAGCAGTCATATCACCCCCTCCCCAACTCTCTGCAATGGCACAGTGACAGCTCATTTTAACATATTTTTGGAGGCATGACAGCTGTTGATATGGAAATAAAACAAGGCTTAGCCTCGTGTTGTTGAAAGGACAGATGGATCAGATGTTCTGGAGAGATTCATAAGCAGAAACTGCCAATGAAGGACATAATGTCAACATCCAGAATGACGAGGTGTTACACCTGCAGTGTTTTGGGGAGGTGTCTGCCAGATAAATGTTTTAAGTTGTTCAACCGCTATTTTAAGGCAACCGCGTCAAGGCTTTTCTTTCTTTCTTTTGTTCTTCCAGTGATTGCAGTGATTTGATAAATCCAATGTATTTCAACTGAAAACCTTTTTTTTAAAGATTTGATGCTAACGATGACCTTCTTCCTTCTTTGTTTTTAGTTGGACGCATTGTCTTTCAGCTTTTTTCAGATGTTTGTCCCAAGACAAGTAAAAATTTCCTTTGCTTGTGCACAGGTAAGTATATGAAATGCAGTATACTCACCACAGTTGTTTATGTACACAGAGAATTACTTCAGTTTGTACTTGACTGTGACAGTATCCTGAATTAGAACAAAGTGGACTTTTATTTTTTGTTGTACTGTTTTTATTGTTTGTAACAGCAGAAAGCATTTCCCACTTATATACAAGGCAGATAGTAAAAGACATTAGTCAGAGTTATTATGGGGCATCTTGTGAAACCACTGATATTCATACCGTGTTTAAGGATCTTAATGATGATTGCTCACAGTTTTACTGTATATTCTAACAAAGAACTTCTCAGAAACTGTGTGCATTTTGGTAATGAAGGTAGAATAGGCATGGTCAGATAGCTCCAGCTGAACATATTTCTATCAGCGAAAATATTCTGTCCTAAATAAAGCCTTTTAAATAAACTTCCTCTGGAAAGGAACACGAATCGCCATACATCACACTCGGTGTAAATTATTCGGCGACAGTGCAGTGAAATGACTAGCGAGCTTCTATTCCCTCTGAATATCACTCCCCCACCACACTACCACCACCGGCTCCCACGTGCCATGCCCAAACCGTGCTGCAGGGTTGTTTTCACACCCCCAGGGTCGATGTAAATCTGCAGGAGGGATCAATACAGCCCTCTCATTTTTCTCCGTACCTGACAGAGGGAACGAGAGGCTGGCAAGGACAGACATAAGAGATGGTTTCTCTCTGGACCCAGGCTGCTATTCTCAGCCTCCTAATGGCTCCTGCCTGTCACCCCCCCTTCCCGCTCCACTCTCCAGCCCTTGCTTTTGGGACCCGCCACCAGTTTCCATGAAACCAAAAACCCAAGTTGTCCGAGACTGTCAAGTTAAAAAGTCGCCCATTAGCAACCCAAGCTGTCCAGCTGCACTGCCTTCTGTTAGCAGAAATTCTCCACCCAGCTGGGAACAGCGTGTCCTTTTCCTCAAGCATCTCACATAAATCTTGTCCCGATGTCCTCCACTCAATCTCATAAATTTGGGGAAACGTGCTTCCCTACCTTTGCAGAATAGTTATGGCGTGTGAGAATTTCAGGGCCAGCTTTAGTTAAAGGTGCCGTTTTACTCGGTTATTAAAAGATTGTCTTCACCTTTGGGCGCTGTCAGAACTGTGAAGCACAACAAAAGGAAATGACAATAGTTGCAAGGATAGTTGCAGAAAATCTTTCGGTCTAATTTTTGTTCTGATGTGTGTATATGATCAGTGGCTGCCAGTGCAGTGCACGGAGTATTGTAATGTTATTTTATTTATTTATTTTATTTAACCTTTATTTATACAGGTAATCTCATTGAGACACGGGGTCTCATTCTCAAGAGAGACCTGGCCAGACCGCAACAGCAAATATATCTATTATCAGTAGTCAAGCTTAGCCAATGCAGTCTTGCTGAATTCAAGCCCACAAAACTCATGGGGTTGTATATATTGAGGAACAATTTTGTGCCTTTTAATAAAGAGGGTGTTTCTTCTTATAACAATCTTCCTTTGTCTGCAGGTGAAAAGGGAACTGGGAAAACAACAGGGAAAGAATTGTGTTACAAAGGCTCCACGTTCCACCGCGTAGTAAAGAGCTTCATGATCCAGGGAGGGGATTTCACTGAAGGTAAACCTGTGTGAAATAATTTCTTTCCCTTGCGTAAATGTAATCACTCCGGGACACCCTCCCTTAGTAGGGCAACCGAAAAAAATCAAGTCTGCTCGGCTATAGAGTTTCTGTATTTCAATCAGGAATGTTTTAGATATAGGCATATCTACATGACATGTAGACTCTGTAAGACTCCCTCTATAACAGTGTTATCGGTAAAGTAGAAACATGCTGCAGTCATACACTAAATCCATGAAATGTTTAAGAGTAGATATGCATAGATGCAGGATATGCATCAACGTGCATTGATATGAGAAGTATATGCTTTTGGTTGTAGTATTTTTATTTTGATAAGAATGTGGCATATGCAGAAAAGCTTGGACACAAGCATGTGGCACACTTTGCCTTTATCACGTGGCCCTTTGAAATGGTTCAGTGGAATTGATCAGAAATTTGAGCTGTGCTGTATCACCAAACACACACACAGGGAATATCGGTGTACCCAAGGCTCTCCAGAGGGGCAAAAATGCATATGTGGTGATGTTCAATTCCACAAGGTAACTCGAATTTGCACATTGTAGGTAATGGAAGAGGAGGGGAGTCGATATACGGTGGCTACTTTGAAGGTAAGTGGACGTATAGAATGACCCCGCAACATCAGATGAGTACAGAAAGTGTTTAAAAGCTAAGTCCCTTAATATATAAATAATGTAGTTCTATGTACTTCAATCGTATCTACTTCTGCATGACCCTGTTGTTGCATGGAAAGTTAGTATAAGCATGCTTAGATTACTTTCCTTTTTATCATTACTTTCACCTTTTACTTTAGTTTTTTGTCAACTTGAAGGTTACGATTTTTAGCTGTTTTTTTCCTTTCGTTTTCTTCTTTTTCTGAATCAGCATGGAGGTTAGGCAATTTTTTTTTCCTTTTTTACTTGAAATCTCCAATCTTCCTGCCTAAAATTTTCAACATATTCTTTTATTTATAGAGAGTGTGGTCTTATGCAAAATGAAAAGGTAAGAGATGTACACAGCTCAGTAACACAATACAAACATTGTTCCCTTCCACCCTCCCCATCGAGAAAATGGGTCCAAACGTCTTCCATGATCAATGTGTGGGTGGATATCTAAACTGATTGACGACTTGAAAGCTGTTTCTTTCTTTCCCCTCTTAGAATGATTAGTTCCAGTGATTTCTGTGAATGTTCTGATGCCCCACTGGGCACATAGTCTCAGTTATTTTATGTTTTGTGTGTACTTTTACCATGTACAGAAATGAATGTGTACGTTACCTTGGCAACTGGAAAATCGCTATGAGCATTTATTGATTGAATTAGTGAGGTGTGTTGGAATAGTTGACTGGTCACTATATATATTTTTTAATTCATTCATTGAAGAGGCTTTTTATTGCTGCATCGAAAGGTTATGGGACCTGTTTTTTTTTATACCATGCGGCTTTTTGATTTGCATGCCACTGTAGTCGGTTTCCTTATGTTCCGTCTGTCCAAACAAACAATTTACATGTCCTTTCGTGTTAATATTAAATGTATAATGCATAGATGCATACAATGCAAAGAATGTTTGCAGTTTATTTTAAAATAATCTTCCATTCCAGTCCCCTGCAGCTGTCATGGATTTTATTAGCTGTAATGATGAACAGATTTCAAAGGGACCCATTCGCCCTGACAATCTTGAAATCTGTTGTGAATTTGGGCTAAATTACAGTCACTCGTCACAGTGTGTTTAAAATGGCATTTAAATGGGTTTACTAAGGAATACCCAGCAATAAAATACAACTTGCACTCGCGTTCATTCGCCCAGAAACAGGTTTCACTGAAATATGTCTCCTAAATCAGCTTGCCCATTCTGTTGGTGCAAAGTAGTGGCTGTCTCAACATTCTGATGTTCACCTTCAAAAGTGACAGGAGTCTTATGCTAGCTCTATACATCTACAGGAAATGGAGGTTGTAGCAGACATTAAAACAGTATATGTAAGACTGCTTGCACATGGTGTTAATGGTGGTTGGAGAAACCATGCCGGATGTCAGTTTTTTAGGGCCGGCGTTAAAATGGAGGCGGCTTGCCCCCTGCACTCTTATCCTTCTCACCACCACTTCTGACTGGCAGTGGAAGGAATCTTACTGGCCTTTTCTCTTTTTGGACAGATGAGAACTTTATTCTCAAACACGACAGAGCATTCCTTTTGTCAATGGCCAACCGAGGCAAAGACACGAACGGTTCCCAGTTCTTCATGTGAGTAGCCTTCAATTTTGTGTCATGCAATTGAATGTGGGGAAGCACCATTCACGTTGGTAAACATGACAGTTTGTGATTGAAACCATTTAACCATTTAATCTGGCCTTCTGGTCACTATTAAATGGCATTTATTACCAGTTACTTGTTGGTGTGTGGCAGAAAATGTTTGGAAGCTGTTTATGATGCACGTACTGTAACATGGGAGCATTCTGCTTAATAACTTAACACGTTTCAGATAGTGTTTTACTACATGAAAACAACTGCCGTATGCTTTTGTAGAAATAAATCAGTGGCCTGTAAGACACCACGTGGTGTTAGCAGTGCAATATAGTGTAACTAGAAGTGCATAGGTTACATATTGCATTTCAAACTTGCATTCAACATTTGCTACACTAATTGCAGCATGATGAGTCACTACATGATTGCACATATGCTTATTAAAACATAAAGCCTTATAGTTGAAATGCTGGATGGTGCTTCCCTAATCCCTGTTGTTTTTATTCTGTTTAATTGAATTTCTGGGATTTCTAACAAACATGGAAGTTTTGACCTGTTACATAATGCCAGCTTCCGTGTGTCCATGCTTTTTGCGCAGAAAGTGCATTATACTTTACTGAGAACCGGGACTCTAAAATTTTCATTGAAGCTGTATGACCATACGGGTATTCACACTACCTGGAGCTTTAGAGGTTGAATGCTTTTATCTATATACCGTGGCCACTTCCTAAAAAGGATTTGTAACAAATGGCATACACGTTTATTGTACAATTGTAATTTTAAAAGGAACTTGTTATGACTGTGGCAATCTACTGGGTCAACATTTTGTCATATGGTTTTATTCATAATTAATTTTGGGGCCTAAACCAAATCTTTTATTAGTACAGTCTCATTAATGTACCTGTCAAAATACCTTGTCTTCCATTATGATTCCATTATCATTAGTCTTGTTGCAATTTGTTCAGGGTAATACATATGGTGGAAACAGGAGTGCATAAGGAGTTTTTCCATATACCAAATGAACAAATGACCCATTTTTCAGCAATACAACATGGATGAGGTAAAACTGTAGATGAGACAACAACTAGGTATTACTGTTCTTCGTAGGCTTTGAACGGCATTAACTGTTCAGTGAGGGAGAAACATGCTCTGAAAAATGCTCCTTGTTTGTCACAAGGTTCCATATAATCTCTGTGAAATTTTTAGAGTCCTCTGTTTCTGTTCATATATGAGAAAATCCCTTCTTTTTTTTTGTTGCCCAACTTGAGATTTACCTAAGCCTTCAATTTCTGTGCTGTTTATTTCTAATGCTCTCCACAAGCCTCTTTGTATATGTGAGATACAGAAGATTTCAACATGCTTACTGCTATTTTCCCCCTCTTGATGTATGCATATTAAACAAAAATAAACAAAGAAACTTGGACTCCTTTTTTGCCAACAGATGTGTTACAATTTTTCTCTTGCCGTTTTTGTGTAAAATTTACAGAAACTCTCTAGCATCCTGCTCTTCCAAGGTAAAGTGTTACTCTTAAGGCTGTGCTTCTCTCTCCTGACTGTGTATTGATGATTTCTTAGTTGCCTCTCGCCATCCTTCTCCCTTTTAAAGCAGAGTACCATTTGAATTGGTGTGTGTTTTTAAAAATTGGAGGACTCAAGCTCAAAAGGTTCATATAAAATTGAAATGATTTCTTGAAATAATAGTAGCCATTTGCTTGTTTCTATTCTACCGAGAAGCGTCAACAGGAGCGTTTGAACCTAAAGTGCACCAGCTGTTCCAAAAACCTTAAAACCATTGCACAAAGTTGTGGTACTTGCTTATGGTGAATTGATTCTGACATAATCTCAGACCCAAATGTTTTCTTACACAACTGGCAAGCAATGGACAACTCGGCTTTACTCTCTGGTAGAACTAGGTAGGTCACAAACAAGTGGCTTGTGTACTTAATGTCCTTTACATTGTATGACGTGCTGTAGCATTCTGTTCAGGAAAACTTTTTAAATTATTATTATTCACTTATAGGTATTTATGTAAAAGCACCGTGGCCTTAAACCCTTCCATCATGAACATTTTCTGAGCCATGTGTTCCCAAAAACTGAATGAACCATGGAAAATAAATTAGATTTATAAACACATTATGTACTTTTCAAAATAGGTTTTTTTAATTGCTGCACAAATAAATGAAGCAACATTTTGCATTTGACAGTTGTGTTTGTTCGTATTAGTGGTTTTTGTTCCACAAATACTCATTCTGTCTCTTTTCTTCTTTTTCTCCATGACTCTGACTTCTCATCCTTTTGGCTGAAATAACCTGGATGTTTGAATACCCCAACAACAGCACCACAAAGATGGCACCTCATCTGGATGGGTATGTTTTCAGTCAATCCTGACATCAAGTCATCCTGAGTAGAATCCATGTATTCTCCTTTTTATGCTCTAGTTGAATTTGAATGATGCCCAGACAATCCATGCGCTCAAAGTAAAAAGTAAAAACCAAAAGTGAAAGTGAAAATCGATTAAACTTTGGAACCAGGAACACAATATTATTATATAACTGACTAACTAGTTACTAGCTAGTGAACCTTTGCTTTAAAAGTACTTGTGTATTTGAAAGCATGTCAGTGAAAATATCAGCGCGTACACAGGGAGTGGAGTATTATGGCCTGTTGTCAGAGTCTATTTATAAGGTGGCATGTAAGTGGAATGGTAGTAATGGCTTTTGCCTGCCCCGAACATGTGCTCATGCGAGATCCTCCTTGTCCGATGCAGAGTTCACGTGGTCTTTGGTCTGGTTATCTCCGGGTTCGAGGTGATAAAGCAAATCGAGGGCCTGAAGACCGACTCTGCCAGCAGACCCTACGCTGACGTCAGGGTGATTGACTGCGGACAGTTGATAACAAAGTCAGCCAATGATGGTTAGTGTTTCTTCTGCAACGTGAAATACTCGTGTCCTTTTCTCCACTGGCTTCAGGCATACTCCTCAGCATTTCAGCCTACGTGGAACTGCACAATGAAGCCGCAGGGCTCCCTTGAAATATCGCTGTGGTTGGGGATCAGAGTTGGCACACTTTATTATACGTACATGCATAAATATGCATGCGTGCACAAACACGTATACGCACAGTCTGGAATTAAGCAAGCTTGAGCAAGGTACTTCACCTGAATTGCTTCAGTAAATATCCAGCTGTATAAATGGATTATATGTAAAGAAAATTTCAACTGTGTAGGTTACTCTGGATGAGAGTGTCCTTGAAATGCAATGCAATGAGAACTGAAACGGGTTATTTTTCAGTATGCTTACCTACTAAACGGCATCTACAAATGCATTTTAATGAAGCTGACTCTTGATTGTTAGTGGGTACATGCACAGAAGAGAGTAATTCCATTCCATCTTTGGGTTTGTATTTCTTCTTTGGGCACAAGGCTTGTGCCATGGGTATCTACCGTAGAACTTGCACGTTTGTAAGATACCCTGGTGAATGTGTCACAGAATTGTTTTGCATGCACTGTTTCTCTTGCCTATGTACATACATTTGCATATTTTCAAATCAGTGTATCGATATGCTCAATTAAGTCAATAACTGCATTTGTCAAGGAAGGAAGAATATCCTAGTTAGCTCTCTTGTTAGCTAACATCCATAGTGCACCAGTGTTGCCTGACAAATTAGCTGACCAACTGTAGGTACCATTACCTTCCTAGCTCTGTCAGTAACTAGAATGGTACCTTATCTAGCTTGCTACATGCAATATCTAAGTAATAGCTAGACCGTTAGCTAGTAAGGTCACTAGCTAGTGAGCTCCTATGATTGGTCTGTGGTGTCCGTCCATTCCTGATTTGTCTGTGGCGCTGGTACCACCTCCATTTACCAATCAGAGCCATGTTAGGGCTCTGGGACCAATTATTTACAAACAAAGGATTTGGACCAAATCATTCAGAGACACATTGACATTGCAGAACTGGAGGCCATAAACATGATCAGGAGTGCTGAATTTCTCTCACCGAAGCACTTTCTCTGATCGATACCCATTTATTATATCCTTTTAGTGCCATTTTAATAACAAAAATGTTGCCTACAGCAGCTGTATTTATGTGCCATCAATTGCACACCACCGTTTTCTTTGACATGTATATGTTTATATAGTGCTGGACCCACTCAACTGCCCTTCATCAAAACTTGGCTGTAACATGGAAATTGCAAAATAACTGGCCTACATCTAACCAAACATTGTTGAGTGTTCAGTCCGAGTGTAGTGCACTGATCTGGTTGGATTGATGTGCAAAACATCTCTATATCCATCATTTTCTTTTGATTTGAACTGCTGGTTTCCGCAAACCTTGTGAGCCTTATAAACTATGCTTATACACTGTTATAAACTGTTATAAATGTTATCACCGATGAATCCTTACTCATATCTGATGTATGAATGTAGGATGGCTGCAGTACATTCAGAAAAGGGTTTAATGCAGTCACTACATACCTTTTTAAAGTACCCTGAACCATTCAGGAATATTGGTGGTCCCTAGGATGCCATTATCAACGTAAGCAGTCTTTATTTATTGTAATTTGTAGCATTTGTTTGTCAACCATATTGTACCGCTCTCTCTTGTAGTGCTCGGAGCCAAGAGGAAAAGGCCATCACATTCAGCAGACTCCTCCCTCAGTTCCTCAGACTCTTCCTCCCGCTCTTCTTCCTCCGAGTCAGATAGCGAATCGGAGGAAAGGTACAGGCGGCGCAGAAGGAAGAGGCTGGCCAAGAACAAGCGCTCAAAGAAGAGACGGAAAGAAGTGAAAAAGAAGGAAGAGAGCCAAAATCGAAGGCTGCCATCTAGCCAGAGAAGGTGAGTCTCCTGAGATACCCGTCTCATGTTAGTGATTTATTTGATTCCTGATATTTCTAATAATAATAATAATAATAAGCTTTATTTATATAGCACCTTTCATACATTGAAATGCAGCTCAAAGTGCAAAC
Organism: Aldrovandia affinis; assembly: GCA_029706075.1. Lineage (NCBI taxonomy): Eukaryota > Metazoa > Chordata > Actinopteri > Notacanthiformes > Halosauridae > Aldrovandia > Aldrovandia affinis. The sequence continues at coordinate 10,446,382 of JAINUG010000001.1, forward strand.
TAAAACACATTAAAACAAACATGTAAGCAAACGCCACTGAATAAAACGTCAATAAAAGCAAGGCATGTTAAGAGAAGTAAACTAATGAATTAAAACAGTTAAGTCAAAATAAAAACATTAAACAAGAGAAAAAATGAAGAAATAAAATATGATATGTGAAAATGGTAAAAAGATAACGAAAAGCAATAGTACAAAACTATGTCTAACTATGTCTATGTTAAAATTGTACAAAGACGGTGCCTGATGGATCTCAATATGTAATAAATTCCAAGCTTCTGGACCGTAAACGAGAAACGCTCCAGCCTATACAGATATTTTTCATTGCTGCATTGAAGACCACAATTAATGTTAATACGAAATAACTCAATGAAAATTGAACTATTAGTGCTAATACATTGATAGTACATTGTTGTGGCTTTGATTATGTTGTTGCCTAATTAACGTTTTTATGACTAATCAATTCAAAACATGTTTATTAACTGTTTGCTATTGCTGGTAAAATATGAAATAAATCAACAGGCCCTATTACCTAATATACAAAAATAATTGAGACGTGGCTGCCAGGTCACTGAATCTTCATATCCAATATTTACATAACCATCCATAATGCAAAAAATATAGAATTTTCTACCTTGCATAAGGAACTTGAATGTCTATTAATGTATCGCGCTTTTTTAATCACATTTTCCTGCAGCTGTCCCGAAGAAGAGACTGCCAATGAGGAAAAAGACAAGGAGCAGAACATGACACGAGAGAAGCCTGTGGTTCGACCGGAAGAGATCCCACCTGTGCCAGAGAATCGATTCCTGCTCCGGAGGGACATGCCGGCTCAGGAAGAGACTCCAGAGACGTTAGTTGCATCCTCAGCTTTCGCTGTGGTTTGCTTGTTTGTGGTTTGTTTGTGAACATTGCGAGCTTAAAGCCCAAACTTCAGCTGTACCCCGAACTACAGTTCTAGTTCTAGAAGACTTAGTTATTGACTACTGTGAAAGAAGTGATGTTTCTAATGCCTTGTTAATCAATATTTTCCAAATACTTTTTTTTGACATTTGATATGTTAATGTTCACCACATCTCTTTCTTTGAGAACCTGCTCTCGGAGTGAATTATATTGCTGTGGAATGTATCTCAACTCTTTAGTTTTTCCATGCTTTTTGACAGAAATGTGTAGTGAAATTCCCATCAGCGCTGCAGTATTGTCCAAACTACTAAATAAAAATAGCATTTTGTGTTCCTCAGAACCCAGCAAGAGGCCTCATCGGTTCCAAATGACCTCAAGCCAGCAGTCACAAAATCTGGGCGGAAAATCAAAGGCCGTGGAACAATGGTACGTCAGTTCTCCTGAACAAAATGTGGTTTTCTGGGATAATGAATGTCTCATCATTGGTAATATTGTATTGTATTTAATTGATTTAAATTTTTTATTAAGACCATATTTAATTATTTAGCCACTACAACACTTGTAGTCAGGTGTGAGGGAAAAGTGTCAATCTGTGTCAGGTGTGAGGGAAAAATGCATCAGATATAAATCTTCTGTTGATAAAGAAAAATAATATAGACACATTATATTTCAGAGTCCCATAAGAAACAAACATGAACCAAAACGCCTGCAAATGTTTTTTTTTCCTCCCTCTCTTCTGTCGTTGCTTCTTCAGCATAACTACCAGTCTAATTTTGAATTGTTGGATCATTTTTTCACAACACAGAAAAGCAAACACTTGATGTCCACTTCACAGAATTTCGACTATGGTAATGCAAATTGTAAGCTACCTAGAGATGGTTATATAGAATAAAAGACAGCGTAGGAATCTGTGGAAAGGGGATAATTACAGTTGTCAGTTCACCACAGCTGTGTAAATTCCCCACTGCAGAGATACCACACTCCACCTCGGTCAAAATCCCGTTCAGAGTCTGAGGAAGATCGAGGAAGCAGTGAAACCCCGCCTCACTGGAAAGAGGAGATGCAGAAAACAAAGACGTACCAGCCGCCTAGTGTGGAGAAATGGAGTAAAGGAGACAAGTACGCAGCTTTTTTCCCCTATACGCATCCTATCCAGAACAAACATTCTGTCTTGGTATTTATTTATTTATTAAATAATGTATTTATTTATTGGAATAAAGCATGGTAGGATCCTGTGTAGTTTATAAATTGTATTGTACTCAGTATTGATGCTTCAGGGTGAATAGTGTTTTGCTGAAGAAGAAGAAAAAAAACCTATTGGAGTCAAGACAAAATTAGATTTGGAGCGGTTGTCTTTGTATGTGCAGTTCCAGAGTTTTGGCTTCTGAATAAATTCCTTAAAAATGTCAAAACATTTCCAAGGCCATGGTTTAAATCCGCTTTAATTTTCCTAGATTCTGTTTTGGTAGGTCATGTTCTTTCCACTGAGGGTGTAAAAATTTTGACTTAACAGATTGAATGACCATCATTCAAGCAGATGGGACAACCGAAGTGTATCTCCGTGGTCCAGGTCCTGGTCACAGGAGTACTCCTCTGACCACAGCTCCAGGAGATCCAGCCCACACCACCGATGCAAGAAAGAGAAGAAGAAGAAGGCCAAGCACAAAAAGAAAAAGTCCAAAAAACAGAAACGGCACAAAACCCCCAAGAGCAAACCTAGAGAGCCCCCCGTTTCCGAGGGCGAGGTGTCGGCCTCATCTGGCAGAAGATCAAAGCTGTCCAGCCACCCAGAAAGACGGTCTCGCTCCTCCACTACATCCAAACATTCCACCAGGAAAGAGTGGTCAGGGTCTCACAAGGTGCGCCACTCTTCCCCCTCCTCCAGAGGCTCTCGCTCCTACACAAGGTCTAAAAGCCGGTCTTATTCCCAAAGCCGGTCAAGGTCACGGGGAAGAACAAGGTCTTCTTCAAGGTCAAGGAGTCCATCCGTGTCACGGTCGCGGTCACGGTCACGGTCCAGATCCCGGTCGAGGTCCCATAAAAGGAACGTGTCAAGATCCCCTAGACAAGCTAAGCCGAGTGAGAGCATCAAACCAAAAGCTGAAGCCCCTGTGCAGCCGGCAGGTAAAGGGGAAAGCAAGCCAGCACCCGTGGGCGCTGCAGAGAGCGCTCCAGTGTTGCCTTTGAGTGACAGTCCCCCGCCTTCCAGATGGAAACCTGGACAGAAGCCCTGGAAGCCCTCCTATGTCCGTATCCAGGAGATTAAAGCAAAGACGGTGCCTGCTCCTCTCCCTCAGCTGAGCCATGCAGTGAACAGTGTTCTGGAGAATGAGCGAACGTCCTTGCAGCGCAACCGGCGCAACGATTCCGAGAGCGAGAGGAGCAAAGACTCCAGGAGGTACAGCAGAAAGCACGCAAAACGGTCCCACAGCAGATCCTCCAGAAGCAGATCCTCTAGCAGGTCGTACAGTCGCTCCAGGTCCAGGTCACGGTCCAAAGCAAAATATGACAGCCGGTCTTCATCCTACAGCCAGTCGGACTCTTACGATTCATACAGGGGACATGAGATCAAGAGAAAAACTAACTCTGAGGAAAAGAAAGTGAAGAAATACTATAGCACCCACAGAAGAAGCCTTCACACTCCGGTTTCTGACACCCATCTGAAGAGCAGTAACACAAATAAAGTGAGAAAGCGAAAACGCACACAGCCTTCCTGTTCCGAGTATGCTACGGACAGTGAAAATAGCCTAATTGACAGACACAAACCAAATGATACTGGTTCCAAGGGTCCAAAGGGTAAATTTGACTCCTTGTCAGAAACTGCCAGCTTTAATACAGCCGACGTGAAGAGTGACAAGCCAAACAAGCCTTTGTCATTGGAAGACCCTAACAGTAAATCTGGATGGGACAGTGACAGCGATAAGGCCAGAAAAAAAAGCGATCTGAGTGAACAGTCGATTGATATCCATAAGCCTGAAGTTAAATCTGATGAGAGGGGTGGAGACAAAAAATCTACACCTTTCAGTCGATGGGACTCTGACAGCGATTTTGAGGGTGCAGCGAAAAAGTCCATAGCTGCGGATTCGAATCACTCGTCTGGCAAAGAGGAAGGCGAGGCCAGCTCTGGGTCTGAAAGTGAGGGCCGCATGTCTTTGCACAGCAAAGCCAGCAAAGTCTCAGGCGACGCATCCTCTACAAATTCGGACACAGAGCTGAAGAAGGCTTCCAAGAATGCCCCCATTTTTGAGGAAAGCCCTGATAAAGTCAAGGTGTGTGAAAGACACAAGATGAAGAAGAAAGCCAAGCGGAAGCACAAACACAAGAAAAAGAGCTCCTCTAAAGCAGGTCTGCACCGTTCAAAATCCAAGCCCAAATCCAAGAAGTCCAAGAAAAAACAGCAGAAACCCAAGGAGACGTTCCAGTGGAAGCCACCACTCGAGGAGGAGGAGGAGGAGGAAGCTCCTGTTCAAGAGAAGCAGAACCATCCTGGGGCTGTGAAGGAAAACCCTAAAAAAGCAATCAAAGGAAGGACCCCTGAGTCCCAAGGTGTAGAAAGTGAGGTAAAAACAGGGAAAAAGTACAAATCTGCCAAAGAAAACTCCACATTGCCGGCGGTACCTCCTTGTGTGGAAAACACAAATGAAACCACCAAAAAGGGGCAGAAGTCAAAGCATCTTGTTGCAAATCTCACTCCGATTGAACATAATGAGGCTACCCACAGTAAAAGTGATGCTGGCGATACTGAGTTACCAAAGATTTCAGACCAATTTGAACCACCCGATGATTGTATGGACATATGCACCCCTGAGCATGACTTCCCTGAAGTGACCAATGAGCTTTCAGGTCCTCACATGGTCCCTGAACCATCAGAGAGTGTATCTCCAATAATCGATCCCCAGAAGAATGCAGCAAAGGATGGCAGTTCTTTCCAATCCCTGCTTGTTGACCAGCACCATTCTGCTTCAGCTCCCACTTCAATGCTGAATTGCGGATCAGGTGAGGAAACTGGCCGAAGCAAAAATGCAGAGGTGGATATGGACCCCAGATGGAAACCCTTGAGGGGGATCTCTGGCCTGCAGGCAGTGAATGCCAAGTCTGTGGGAGCAAAGAATGCAGATTCCCAGGAGCAGAGCGATGGTAAATCCAGAGGCCTCAGGATCGAGATTAAGAGCAGAAGCCGTGTCCGCCCGGGGTCCCTGTTTGACGAGGTCCGCAAGACAGCCCGGCTCAACCAGAGGCCTAGGAACGAGGAGAGCTCCAGCGAGGATCGGTCCCCTTCAGCTGGAGACAAAGGAAAGTCGCATAGCCACAGCAGATCGAGAAGCAAGTCCCACTCCGCCTCCAGCCGGCAGTCCCGGTCCAGAAGCAGGTCTCGCTCCTACAGCCGCTCCAGATCTCGATCCAGGAGCTCCAGTTACTCCTACAGGTGGGATCCAGCATTACCATGTTGATCTGTCTTAAGATAATAAGGCCTGGATTCAACCAACATTCGCCTTAAAGTTTGACAAACGAATGAGGACAAGTGTTGATTGAATCCAGGGCTAATATCATTTGTATTTTCATTATTTTATGAAGGCAATATTGCAGGGCTTTCCATTAGATTAAAAATGTAGTCGCTAACAAACAAAAGTCAATTTGCAAGCTAATTTGCACATTTTGAGAAATGTCGTAAATCATATTTTCATTTACATTCAGCAATGTAATGCATGTTAAAATATTGAAGACATTTTCTGTCTGGACTAGATGAGGAGCTCTTGAGGGGGAAAGGAAATGTTTCCATTCAGTCCTTTCATGTTTGTACTTTAATTATTGATCAACACAAGTAAAAACCCAAGATAATTAGACCGTAACATTTCAGTGCTCTTGCTGGGTGGGTTACATTGGCTACCAAATTGGGAGAAAAACAGGAAACATTTAGGAAAAAAAAACTATCATTTATAAAAATAAAAAAGTTATACATTTTTTAAAAAGCTGCAAGGGAGTGCTCCTTGTCACTCAAAGTTTAACTCAGCCTCATCTTTTGCACATAAGAACATAATGAAGAGAATGGGCAGTTCATCTATCCATCTAGGCTTGTCATGTTCTAATCTAAAGAATATCTAGTATTGCATCTAGCCTGGACTTGAATAGCCCAAGTGTTTCTGTCTCAACTACCTGACCTGGCAAGCTGTTCCAGGCATTGACAACTCTGCATATATTAACATTTACATTTTTATTTTTTTAAATCCTAATATCCGTGGGGAATTTGCCTTTAACTTATTTCCACCTGTGGCCTCTTGTTCTGCTAACCAAACTTATCTTAAAAAGTCTTTAGTAGTTATCTTTGTTAAACCTCAATCAAATCCCCCCAAGTCTCTGCTTGCTAAGCTTGAATAGATGAGTGCCTTAAGTCTATCCTCATAACTTTTACCTTTCATACCAGGTACCAATTTAGTTGCCCTTCTTTGAACTTTTTCAAGAGCTTCTATATCTTTCTCAAGAGCTTCTAGATCTTTCTTGTAGTGTGGTGCCCAGAACTACACACTACTACTAAGTGAGGTCTGACAAAGACATTATATAACATTAATATAACCTCCTGTGATTTATACTCAATGCATTTTGCTATGTATCCCAGCATCATGTTGGCATTTTTCACTGCTGTAGCACACTGCGTAGATGCAGATGTTTTCGGAGGTTTTGCACACCACTCCCAGTGGTCAGGCACACTGCAAAAAAAGTGTTTTTCTTCAATATTTGCTAATCTTATACAATATAGAGTCTAGGCCAAATGTTTTCTTTTTTGCCAACACTGGCATGAAGATAAGCAGCACAAATCCTGTATTAATTTATCCTATATGCTTTGTGAGACCCAATGATTTTGGACAAACTATGCATTAAAATGTCATTCTTAACTTTTGTCATAGGACCATTGCGAAATCATAATTCTTCACAAACTCAAGTGAAGTAAAATCTCAACAAAAGGGGGTTATTTTTTGTTTATTTATTTTTTCCCCGGTTTCTTCTTGTGGTTTATGAGCAGGAGCTACAGCCGGAGTCGCAGTCGGAGAAGATACAGCAGGGGGCGCTCCCACACTCGCAGCAGTACCTACCACAGCTACCGTAGTCACAGGTGAACACAACAGTGAACTGGACAAACAGAAAAGAAATTACCGTCATGCAGAAAAGCTATGGAATGGGAAATTATATATATATATATTATAAATTATATCATAAAATTGCTGAGAGAAAGATTTTTTTATTTGTTAAGTATTTACATTTCCCAAAAAGATGTCACATTTATTCACACCCGTTTTTAGTATGTCATGCCTCCCCTACTGAATCGTTTTCTATTGAGTTTTATGAGATTGGTGAACATATTTGTGTGGAGTAAACTCTTGGCTGCTGGTTGTAATTTTATTTTATTAGTGTAATCGTTTAAGACCGCCTGCCTGGCATAGAGTATAGGAAAGGTCTGACCTTGAGGCTGAATTGCAGGAAGAGTATAACATTTACTAACATAATGCATACACGAACACTCCGTTTGATAATATGAATGGCACACGATATTGTATATGCTATTAAAAGTTCTGCATATTGCTACACGCAAATGCATTTCACTTCAAATATAGGAGAAGCCATTTCAGTTTATAATGACTTGTTTTGTGTCACCAGTCGGACATACAGTAGAAGTCGTTCCAGAAGCCGATCTTATGATCGCCGCAGGAGGTCCAGGTATGTAAATCTATGACACTTGGCAAACCAGGTTAATTATTTAATTCCCTGTGTTAAGTACCTGGTGGTCACACTGATCAAATTCTTAGGGCTGATTGCAAGTGTCTCAAGTTTTTGTTTTTATTTGAATCATTCTGTGAAAGGGCATTATTTTCTTTTTCATTGAGGAACACATAGCTTTTCTTTTTTTCAGTTTTTGTCCAGTTGTTGGAATGTGTCTCTGTGTATATGTGTGTATGTCTGCTGTCTGTGCCATTCAGGTCATACTCTTATGACAGCTACACCAGTCGCAGCCGGAGCAGAAGCAATAGGAGGAGGCGAAGCAAGAGCTACAGGAGCTCTGACCGCCGATCCAGGTGCAAGCACAACAATCCTCTCCATGAGCAGTTAGCCTCCCCACAGTCGCCACATGTAGAGCAGCTTCTGTACCTTATTTTAGCTTGACTCAATCAAGATCTATCTCACCCTTTTTAGTTGTCTGCTGGTACGGGATTTGGTTATTTATTGGGCATATTTCGGTTGATATTCACAAAAGTATTTGTGCCTTTCTGGCCAGGGATTTTAAATTGTGTTTTTTTAAATGTTAATCTGAGTCATTGTATTCATCTTAATACTGCAGTTTGTGTCTTTTTCCTATCTTCTTTGCTGTAGGTCGTACCGATCTTACAGTGCAAGTGATCGCAGTTATTCCAGACACCGCAGCCACAGCAGAAACAGTAGATACAGCTGATTGGTGCCTGGGATGGAGGCATGTGTATCAACATGTGTCAATCAAACGGAGAAAGATCTTTTATTGCTACACTTAAGATGTCAGAATTTAAAATATTTTCTAAGGTGATCTGCTTTTGCTTTGAGAAGGCAGGACAATAATCTTTGTAAATACTTTTATGTACATCTATATTTGTGTATTCCAAACAAATACCTTTTTTTTATTATTTTCCATCTCCATTTGTTTTAATTTTGTTAGCTTTTTTTTTTACACTGAAAATGTTGAATGTACAGTAAAGGAGAAATTAATGGATCAAATGGCGCATGACTAATTTGATGACCCCAAACATTCTTGGTTAATCCCATTATGAATGTTCCTGTAGAACAACGTGCTCATCCCAATCACTACAGCTACTGCGCATCACGTGAATCCCCAGGTTAAAAACAAGATGTCTTAATCAGCCTCAACAGAGCTGGGAAGGGGGGGGGGAATTATGGTTACTGATGGGAGTTAAATCCAGTTTCTTTGACATCAGATAGAATATTGTACACATTAATTGCTGCCTATTTTTCTTTTATGAATGTAAAAGCGATGTCAGAATTTTGGGGTCATTGTATTCTCACTGTTTTATTAGCAGGAACCGCTGTATAATGCTTACAACTTTGAAACTGAATAAATGATTTGCAATTTAGAAAATTCTGTATTTGAATAGTACATTTCAGGGATTAAAGCCTTGTCCTACTAAATTTTTATAATAATTATAATTCAAACTGCATTGCTACAACAAGCAATGGGTAGGTTTGTGTCGGTGTCATCGATTTATTGCACGTGTTAGTTGCTAGTGCCACTCAGTCATACACCTGGTGAACATCTCCAGTCCTACTGGGTTTATGTTGCTGAAACGATCCTAAAATATTTATTATGAACAATATTGTTCATACGCACGAAAAAGTGATTTATCAAACTACCGTAGCAGTGGTCCAATCTGAAAGAGATCAGCATTGATAAAGGCCAATTGTTCTCAAGTCAAGCAGTCCTGTACGCCTTTGAAAATATGCCTTTAGAAACGCCCCCAATTGACCATTCATGGTGAAATCACTTTAAAAGCCTCGCAGGAAATGCAATGACAATGAAAAAATTCAAAGAAACTAAACTTATGATGCTACAATTGAGCTATTAGTGTCATGGAATGACTACGAAGGTTACCATTTAATATTGCTTCTTTCGAAAGCAGGTCAGTACCTGAAATAAATGGTTCTCAACTTGCTGCAAAAAAAGCGAGTCGTTACTCACAGCATTCAACAGTATTATTGGGGACAGTACCGGGGTGGTGACAATGATTTGCTGTCTGAGCAAGCGTCATTTGGCTTATAGCGGGTTGCCAAATGCCTGACCGTTCGCCAAGCTCCCGCTGAAAAGTGCCAGTTGCCAAAAACCCGAGTGTGGACAGAAATGTGCACCGGAATGGCATGGGTTTAGTTCATTTCCCTTTCCAACCTAGGAGATAAGTCATGGCACAAATCCAGCAAAATTAGCTTTGGGAAGCGGCATCTGCTTACCAGCCCCTCTACTCTCCATTGTGTCTGTCTTTGAAAACGCGTTGTCTGCGGAATGCACTATTGGGCAGGTCTTCCAAAACCATGATAAGCCTGAACTTATACTTTATAGTGCTTTTTCAACATCACACATGTGTTTTTGTACACGTGTTTTTATACATCTAATGATAGTTATCATGTAGATGAGCATATCCAAGTATGGCACAAATCCTTAATAAAAATGTATTTGAAGGTAGGCTAAGGCATAAATTGATATGCAGTGGAATGTTAAACACTATCATATTATATATTACTTACCTCCCCACACGAGTTCACCGCGTGTCTCTACCAGGCAAGCTAATTCTCAGAGGGCAGCGAACACCGCTTCCTTCGAGACACCCGTACGTGCATCACGGCGAACTCGAGCCAGCTCCCCCTCCCTCCAGATAAATGATCTGTCAAACACCGAAACATGGCTTCAATCTTTTTCGCTGAGATTATTACACTGTCGGACAGTAAAAAAGCTGTAGTTATCTGCTGCTGTTTAAAATACCGTGGTCCTGTTCCATCCCTTGGCTGAAGATTCACTTATTGTCCCTGTACTGATTCACTTATTGTCCCTATACTTAACATGTGTTTGCATTTGGTTTTGCACGAGGGGCTGAGCTTCCAGTCAGTACACCAAACCTGTAGTTGAAACTGATTCTTGTCAATAGTCCATCCGATCATTCTGATGGGCCAGTTTTATTCACGCTAGAGCTTCTCGCCCTACAATATGCAACATTTTTCCATCAGTCCATTTGTACGTCCCATTCTGAATTTTGGAACAGAACTAAAATCTCTTCTAACATTTACAAACAAAAACTAAATGAGTTCAAATCAACAGCATACAAGAGTATGTTCACATTCTAAAACTATGATGGTCCGGTGTCTGGGGGGGAAAAAATAGTATTTTAGGTGGCTAATATGCTCTTGCAATTTGGCATAGCCGTTTTTGCTGTACCAAAAATGGTATGGGTTTCAAAATAAGGTTAGTTCAGGGGGATGTTGTTAAACATAACAAGAGATTGCAATGACATTGCAGCAGATATCCTTCCTATTTGCACAAGTCTTGCTTGGATTCATAATGTGTTATTAATATTTACTTGGATGCTGTACCAAAAATGGTATGGGTTTCAAAATAAGGTTAGTTCAGGGGCTTGTTAAACACTGATTTCTATTAAACTTCTATACTGAAACTTATACAACTATTAAAAATTAACACATTGGAACAGATATTCTTCATATTTGCAGAAGTCTTTCTTAGATTCATACTGTGTCATTAATATTTACTTCTCAAAGTATTTTTACATTCAAAGTTAATATAATGCCAGAATTTTATAGGAAATGGTGCATTACATTACAAGGCTATACCTGTCATGTATTTGTCTGAAACTTTGTTCAAACAAATTAAATACATTTTATTAATAACACCAGAGTTTCTTCAGTAAAAATAGACTACAAAACTGTACTGAAATATGTATTTTTATATTCATTTGCTAGATTAAAACAAATGCAATTAGAAGAAAGAGAATAATGAGACTTTTACTAATTCATCTCCCAAATCTCATTTGTACAAGAACAAGCAAGAAATAGAGAAATTAAATTATTGATAATCTTCTGAATTTAATAGATTTTTTTTTAAGCTCCATCCTTGACAACATCTTCATGCAATAAAGTGAAAGTCTGGTCATCTCACTACTGTTTCACATACCCACTGACTACAGAACACATCTACTGCCTGTAGTGTCAGTGTATGTGTGTCTCCAGTAATTGAATGATTTAAAAGTGCTGTCCCTTTGTGCATTTCATCTTTAAATTAATCAATTCCCTGAGAACACATCCACTGCCAATACAGTCAGTTGGTATGTCTAGCTCTTTAGCAATCACATTTTCAATGCTTTGTGAAACTCTGTGGCTGAATAACTTAAGACAATGTGTTTGTGTATTCTCATTTCCTCATTTCATTGTGTAAACCAACACCTCAAACACAGCTGAGGGTGCATTGACTAAACTCTGTATTGTAATGATGGCATGTAAAATTTAATTTTAAATGTTTTTGAGCTAATTAGGTCCGAAGAAGAAATTGGTAAGAGTCAAGATAAGGACAGAACAGACACACTTAGGTTGGAATTATCTAGTATTCAAAGTTGATGACAAGCGAATACCTTGAACATTATCAAGCTAATACATTAAACAAACACTAATTCAAACATTCAAGGGAATCATTAAACCTGTAATATCAGGACCCTTTCCACAGGTGAGTTCCTGATTCAAATTCACTGTCAAAACAGCAATAACTATTTAGCAGTTGTGAATGAAAGTTTGAAAAGTGAAAAGCAAACAGCAAAGTTTCAACTCAAAATGGAAAGTTAAATTGACAAAGTAACAAAAGATAAGTGGGGTCAGCAGAACAAGAGGCCACAGGTGGAAATTAGTTAAAGGCAAATTCCGCACAGATATTAGGACGTTTTTCTTTACACAGAGAGTTGTCAATGCCTGGAACAGCTTGCCAGGTTGGGTAGTAGAGGCAGAAACACTTGGGCTATTCAAGTCCAGGCTAGATGTAGTACTAGATACTCTTTAGATTAGGACATGACGAGCCTAGATAGGCCAAACGGCCCGTTCTCGTCATTATGTATTCTTATGTTCTTATGTTCTTATGTTCTAAAATGTTTAAAGTCAAGTGTGCAGTCTGTAGTATTTAGTAAAGTAGTCACGTTTACAAAATATCCATTTATACAGCTGGGTTAAGTGTCTTGCCCAAAGGTACAACAGCAGTATCCCACTCAAGACTTGAGCCTGCTCATTTCTCATGGTGAGTTCAGTTCTTTAACCACCAAGGAAATTAATAAGGCATTTTGGCTTCTGTTTTCAGATCTGTCAGTTTGAGACCCCATTGTGGACAAAAACATTCCACATTTCTGTCTGTACCCACTCAAAAATGCATTTTATCAACAAAAAACCTGACAGTTACTGGTTCTACTGCTTATGCTGTCACCACGGCACATCAAGCCTGACAAGAAGATCAATATAAATCCAAGGACTACAGTACTGTGGACCTCAAAAGGAGACAGAATTGCATACAGCCCAACAGTAAATTCAAATGTTCTTAAAATCTGAAAATAAACTAAATGGAATTCTAAACCAGTCATCTAGCTTCTGATTCTGTATAATAAAACAGCCCATACTCAAGTTGATTACAAAAAGTGGCTATTTAATCATGAACCCTGAATCTGGAGGGAGACAATGGCTGCATTCCAAACTGCTCCTTCCTTGTCTACTGTCTCGCCTCAGTAATAGAATGAGAGTACTAGGGACTGGTTTGGGATGAGCATAGGAGCCAAAGGTTTTATGTCCTGCCACAGGCCTACAATTACAAATAACAGTTTCCTGCAGAAAGCTCAACAGAAACATACCTGTGTGATGACATAGCAATGATATTCAATATTAATTCCACATTAATTCTTATTTCATGGAAGATTGAATAATTAGTTGATTACTGAAATGTTTTAATACAACCAAGGCTATTCAGAGATTCATGAACTAAAGTTTCCATCTGACTTTCTAATGACTTTCTGGTGCATCTATCTTCAAACCAGCTAGTCACATGATCATGGGTGTATCTACCATTGAGGTCATGACCTCTGTATTTTTCTGAGTTGTATTTTTTTACATACTGATTCAGTGTAATACTGAATAAAAGTGGTGAACTACTGTACATAAAGTGACTTCGCTTCAGTATAGCAAAGATTTTGTACAAAGCCAAGATTACCGCTTGCTCGTCTGATCACCGTCATTGTTATTACTTGTGTGTGTGTGGTGGCGAAGCGGATCCGTCCCGAGCAGGCGGATCTCGTCGTTACTACGAAATCTTGGCTCAGCAAAGATGACGCAGTGATGCTTGGGACGACTTTGCTGTACAGCGGGTGTTGTAATCTGAAGCCAAGCGAAGCATGATATAAGTGTAGAGATCTCTCAGATTATAAAAACTTGACTGCTTGTATTATAACCAGATGAATGCTATTCATCTCCAGAGATCTATCGATAATGTTACAACCCGTAAAGCCACTCTGTCTGCAATAGCCAGGCGACTGATCAAATAAGACGTAACAAACAAATATTCCTCTGAGTCAATGAATACTATAATTACATTACATTACATTACATTACAGGCATTTGGCAGACGCTCTTATCCAGAGCGACGTACAACAAAGTGTTAACCGTAGTCAAGAACAGTTTAGCTGAAAGCCACCCTAGTGAGAAGTACAGTTCCTAGGTGTTAGGAGCAACCACATAGTTAAACTAGGACCCTGTAGGTAAATCTGTAGCCACAATTCAAAGGTAGCAATAAAGCAATCAATGCAGAAAATAATGCCTAAGCCTAATACAATACATAAACAAGTAGACATATGTAATACTGAGCAACTATGTCCCTAAGTTAACAAAAAACTGGACTATGGGGAGAGGTGCACCCTGAAGAGGTAAGTCTTCAGTCGTTGCTTGAAGGTGGCCAGGGTCTCAGCTGTTCTGACTTCCACAGGAAGGTCATTCCACCATCGTGGAGCCAGAACCGACAGGAGACGTGACCGGGAAGTGCAGGTGCGGAGGGGGGGAGGTGCTAGGCGTCTTGAGGTAGCAGAACGGAGTGGTCTGGCAGGTGTGTAGGGTTTGAAGATCTTGAGGAGGTATGTTGGGGCTGATCCCTTGACTGCCTGGTATGCTAGGACCAATGTCTTGAATTTGATGCGAGCTATAACAGGCAGCCAGTGGAGGGTAGTGAGCAGGGGGGTGACATGGGAGTGTCTAGGAAGGTTGTAGACCAGACGGGCTGCAGCGTTCTGGATGAGTTGCAGGGGTCTGATGGCAGATGCGGGAAGGCCAGCCAGGAGTGAGTTGCAGTAGTCCAAGCAGGACAGTACCATTGCTTGGACCAGGAGCTGGGTAGAGTACGTGGTAAGGAAAGGACGGATTCTCCTGATGTTATACAGGAAGAATCTGCACGCCCGGCTTACCGCTGCAATGTTCATTGATAGGGACAGCCTGTTGTCCATCACCACACCGAGATTCTTTGTGCAGGGTGATGATGTCACCAAGGTGTCACCTAGAGAAATGGAGAAATCAAGGTGGGGAGAGTTTAGGGCAGGAATGAAGATTAGTTCTGTTTTACCTGGGTTGAGCTTTAGGTGGTGACTGTCCATCCAGCTCTGAATGTCCCTCAGGCAAGCAGAGATGCAGGTAGAGACCTGAGTGTCTGATGGGGAGAAGGAGAAAAAGAGTTGAGTGTCATCAGCATAACAATGGTAAGATAAGCCGTGGGCAGAAATTACAGAGCCATGGGAGCGGGTGTACAGGGAGAAGAGAAGGGGACCGAGGACTGAGCCCTGTGGAACCCCGGTGGGGAGGGAGCGAGGCGGTGATACTTTACCAGCCCAGGCAACCTGGAAGGAGCGACCGAAGAGGTAGGAATCGATCCAGGTGAGGGCTGTACCGCAGATCCCTGTTGCTGCCGGGGAGGACAGGAGGATGCAGTGCTCCACAGTGTCGAAGGCAGCTGAGAGATCAAGCAGGATCAGGATGGAGGAGAAGGAGGCTGCTCGTGCGGTGTGAAGTGCCTCATTGACCGACAGGAGAGCGGTTTCTGTCGAGTGGCCAGATCTGAAGCCGGACTGGTGGGGGTCCAGCAGGTTGTTTTCTGTGAGGAAAGCAGAGAGTTGGTTAGATACCGCTCTTTCGAGGGTTTTAGACAGGAAGGGGAGGAGGGATACTGGGCAATAATTCTGGATGACTGAGGGGTCTAGAGTGGTTTTTTTAGCAGAGGGGTGATATGGACCCTTTTGAAGGGCAAGGGGAAACAACCAGAAGACAGGGAGGAGTTCACAAGGGAGAAATGCAAGATTTTATTTACAACATATAACACACAATGGGGGCGGCACGGTGCAGTCACCACACAACAAGTAGGTCCGGGGTTCGAATCCCAGCTGGGGCCTTTCTGTGAGGAGTTTGCATGTTCTCCCCATGTCCGCGTGGGTTTCCTCCAGGTACTCCGGTTTCCTCCCACAGTCAAAAGACATGCACGTTAGGCTAATTGGAGAGTCTAAATTGTCCAAAGTATTTGAAAAAGTTTTCCAAAAAATACACAGCTGATCGCCATAAAGTCAAAAGAAGCAAGAGAGTTTAAAGACCGCGGCTCTGCTTCTTTTATACTCAAGACGGGGGCGTAGCCAGACGAGGTCAGGAAGAAGGCAGCTGAAAAACACTAATTGCCAGACAGCCAGATCACGCGTTCCCAGGGTGGTGTCAATTGGCAATCAAGCACCTGCCGTTTAGATCTCATTCAGAGGTCAAATTTTGGCCAACCGTAACAATAGCTACATTGTGTGTTGTTTTGTGTAGTCGCTAGCCAAACATAGCTGTCTCTGTCTAGCTGACTGTTACACAAACCACTTTTTAGTCAGACTACAGTGTTGATAGGCTAATTTAGGCTAACCTCAACTAACGTAGCATATTTATGAGCCAAGATGGGCCGAACGGCCCGTTCTCATCATTATGTATTCTTATATATTGACAGTGGTTATAGGCACAGCCACACTACACTTTCGTGTACATTTTCAGTGACCATTCATAAAATCATGACAGTCTACTAATCTTGTAGTGAATTAGCTACAAGGGTAGACTGATTACATAAAATGTCACATTTCTTAGTGACATTTCTTGTGACGAACCCCCCTAGAGGGTCTAGGTCTCATGACCTCGGTAATTCTCGACTCCTGGATACGGCCCTGCACATAATCACTTCACCTGGCTCCTGTTTGGAATTGTAACTATAAACATGTCTAGCGTCAATGAGTTGAAAATAATTGTCAGTATTTGAGCAGTGCCCATGTATTACTAACATGGGTTATACACTCAGTGGCCACTTTATTAGATACACATGTACACCTGCTCATTAATGCAATTACCTAATCAGCCAATCATGTGGCAGCAACTCAATGCATAAAAGCATGCAGACATGGTCAAGAGGTTCAGTTCAGAATGGGGAAGAAATGTGATCTAAGTGACTTTGACCGTAAAATGATTGTTGGTGCCAGACGTGGTGGTGTGAGCATCATTTAAATGCCACAGCCTACCTGAGTCTTGTTGCTTACTATGTGCATCCCTTTACGGCCACAGTCTACCCATCTTCTAATGACTACTTCCAGCAGGATAATGTGCCATGTCACAAAGCACACATCATCTCAAGCTGGTTCCACGAACATAATGAGTTCAGTGTACTCCAATGGCCTCCACAGTCACTAAATCTCAGTCCAATAGAGCACCTTTGGGATGTGGTGGAACGGGAGATTCACAACATGAATGTGCAGCCTACAAATCTGCCTCAACTGTGTGATGCTATTATGTCAACATGGACCAGAATCTCTGAGGATTGTTTCCAGCACCTTGTTGAATCCATGCCACAAAGAATTCAGGCTGCACTGGGGGCAACCTACCCAGTACTAGAAAGGTGTACCTAATAAAGTGGCCACTGAGTGTATGCTAAAAGCATTATTAAGCAAGAGCATGATGTAAGTGTAACTGGGGCAGAGGTTTATCACTTTAATCAATTTATGAAAAATTACTATTGACCACAGGGCTGGGCAGGTAACCCTAAAACTGCAGCAATAGCTATAGCTATAGTTAATATAGGCCTTAGCATGAGCATAGGACTAATAGAAAAGCAATGGGATAGGTACTGTAGGAGCCAAAAATATGTTTTGTTTAAAAGGATATAAATGTATATGTTATATGAAATAAGTTCATAGTTCATTTTTGAATGTGGAATATCGCTTTAAATTTTATTGCTGCTGGCGGTCCTTTAAGCCAGGTATCGCCCATAATGCACTATTATTTATAGTGACGCATTTCATTCAAAGTAGTGAGGAAGTAGAACGTGGAAGCTTTAGGACCAGTTTCTGAATATCTACAATTTCTGACCGGAAGCATAAATGTAAAACGTAAGCAAAAACGTAAGCGTGAGCATAAATGCAAAACGTTAAGGTAAAAGTGAACAGAAGTAAAATAACAAGCTAGTATTCCCAGCGTATTTTACTTCTTTGTTATCCTGCTCATTTTACTTTGCTAATAAAGAACTCAACTAAAGAAAGATGCCTTCGTCTGCTGTGTACTGAATGCTGTGAGTAATGTCAACGGATGTTGCTTTCAAGCTTAGTCAAATAGACGTGTCAGGTACAATGCAAAAGGGTTCCTTAAAAGCTGAAGTGGTGACTATTTGTTGAAGACCGAAGTGTCACTATGTGTAGGTACAATGTGACAACATGGTTGAATGGGCTGTTTGCTCAAATAGTTTGGACCACTGAGCAACAAAATGTTTTTGTGGTTTAACCAAGAAAATGGCCTTTGTGAGCAATGCCAAATGGGTATTTTTACAATGCTTGCTTATTGAGCTGCATTCAACTGTAAAGGATACCATGTAACCATATTTTAATGACAGTAATCAGGCCTTCTGACCACAGATACTTTGGCAATATAACTGTGCTACAGTAAATGTCGGCTGCCAGAGCACTTGTCTTTATTAAATAAAGATTACATTGGCAATGTTGGAAAGTTTCCTTTAGAGTTTTCTCAATCAAAATTACATTATTCATAATAATGAGGGAGTAATATAAAACCAAAATCTATCATTTGAAAGGGTACATAGGATAAAAGAATCATAACAATAAAATGAAAAACCC
This sequence comes from Aldrovandia affinis, assembly GCA_029706075.1. Classification (NCBI taxonomy): domain Eukaryota; kingdom Metazoa; phylum Chordata; class Actinopteri; order Notacanthiformes; family Halosauridae; genus Aldrovandia; species Aldrovandia affinis. The sequence goes on from JAINUG010000001.1 coordinate 10,465,008, forward strand.
TATTAATAATTAACTATTGTGTCAAATCTGTTTTGGTCTGCCTGTCTCATTAACCAATGATTGGGTTGAATTATGCTCTTCCTTTTTTATTGAATTGTGGAATTCACACCTCACTTTCATCATTCTCATCATTTCACCTCTTAAGCCAATTAAATCTAATTAATTATTTTTTTCTATATTTTCATTTAATGTCAGTTAATTACAGTGAAAACTTTTATGAAGAAAGAAAGAATAGAACAACAAATATGCTTGTGGATAAGTTCTTGATCCACCCACATCACAGTTATGGATGAATATGGCCATGCATTTATGCTTTAATAGTAATCTGTATAATATTGACTAATTAAATATCGCAATAGTGGATTGCTATTATAGAAGAATATATAGGTATGTATTGAATTCTGCCAATGATTGGATTACATACTGTGGCAGCCGCCAGGAGGCCGCCCGAGGGGTGCTGATTGAGGGGAAGTATTTGGTGGGTCTCTGGCTCCACCCCTTCTCCTTATTTGGGCATGCAGGAAATCAGGGAATGCATCTGCAGCCCATGCCAGCTAAAGGGCATGAAGACAAAAGTGCACCAGCCATGTCATTCGGGGCGAAGTACCGTTTGGGAAAAGCGTGTTGGAGAGGGAACATGAGAAAGTGATTTTTTGGATTGAATTAAGAATACGACTTGGATTGTTTTGAGAGCCTATGTGCGTTTGACCTTTTTTGTATGAGAACCTGACTTGGATTATGGATTTTGGATTACGGACTGGGACATTGAAAACGGATTACGGTTTGCAACTTTGTTTCCCCCTTCCCTTTGTGCTTCCCCCTTCCCCTAAATAAAATACTCCTTTTCTTGTATTTTGCCTGTGTAGGTGGGTTTATTATTGATAATTTGGTGGAGTTGAAACTCAACGCCCCGGATTCTGCTACAATACATATAAGATATACTGGCTAGATATCTGCTTGAATTATAATTTAGCATTCCAAAATAAAGAAACACATCCACAATGTCTACATAATCATGATTATTTCACACAGAGGTGACCAGTCCATTGATCTGTATAATATTTAACTGGTACGTAAATAACAGGATCATGTTTGCAAAAGAAGTGGTACTCCTGAATTCTAAAAGGAAATGACTGAAGATAGGCCTACCACATACATTACAGCAAGTCAAAATGCTCAGTCAATGAAGTTTGGCGGTCTGGTAAGAATGGATGTGTAGCTTATTTAAAATTAACTTCAAAAGTTGTATAGGCTAGTGTAATCACCTGTAGGCTACGTGACCAAATATACATGAATAATGACAATCTACTCGGAGAGTATGAATTAGGCTGTTTGATATCAAATTTGAATGCTAAGCAACTTGCCCATGCCCAGTGGTGAGTAGCCTACATGTTGTTTCAAGTACAGTAGACCAACATAGCTGTGTCAAAGCTGTGTGCAGGAAAACTTGTTAGTGCATATGTGAAATGAAAGGTTTTGATGCTCATTTAAATTTGTCTTTTTTGGATTTTGATCAAAAAACTTCTCACAAAACATAGTTTTGGGATTTCAATTCATATGAGTTTGAAATAAGTACATTTGCAAACAGTGGAACTACATACAATTATTTGGCTTCCCCTTATCATCATGCACAATTCCAATTGAACCGCAGATACAAGCCACTTCTCATGTTTGGCTATTCCGATTCTCTAAAATAGAGTGAATTTGTATCTATGTCAAGAAAATTATTTTACTGGAAACTTTACAAGTGCAAAGCATTGTTTTTATGACTTGTTGTTGTTGTCATATGTCGTTGTTTGTTGTTACTTATATCATGACACATGACAATGGGCCTGTCGCTATGCAGGGAACTCCTGACCAAATACAGCTGTAAGACTGGTACGCACCCAGAAGTACAAAACCAAATACCCTGTTAATTCTGTTTCATGTGTGTCATTTACTCTGTTTCCCCCTAAGAGATTATCTGGAGATTATTGTGTCTCCTCAGTCTCACAATAACTGGAAAGACAATAGAGAAGGTTTATTATACCATGAATTAAAATCTGCTTCCATACAGTAGTTTGCAGTTTGACGTACATACGACGTTTTTGCTTTCAGCGGTAATTTACAGGAATTGAAAAAAATGGAAAATTAGAAGTGCACTTGTTTAGAAGTCAAGCAGGGTATAGCGTCCCTGTCGCTTTAAAAAATCCAGACAAAACGCCCATATGATCCCCGAGCTCCAATCACCAGTTCCTTGTGCAAGGGCAGTCTCTGCATTTTTGTCTTTCTGAATGCTAACATGGCGAAAAAAAGACTGATATGAAGAAATAAAAATAAAAAAAACTGAAGAAATGTGAAAACAGAGCATTAAACACTTTCATGGCGAGCAAAAGTCCGATCCGAAAGGAGGGGAATCTGGACTCCTTTGCCCCAGAAAAGCTTGGATCAAAATGGTACAGTAGAGGGTTGCAATTCCGTTTATTTTCTTTTCCCTTTTGATCTCTTGCAAATTTTTGCTAGTTAGCTAGGCCGTTGAAACTTACCTGAATGTTACCTAAGGATGCTTAAGCATGGATGTTTTTTGGGGCAAGTGTCTTTGGATTATGTCGTGTATGCTGTGCGTTAGTGGGTTTATCGTAAAGTTAGAACTTACATTGAGCGTTAGTAGGGAAGTAGACAACATATTGGATCGATTACAAGAATGCACTAGTAATAACAACTGCATTTTTGCAAAGAAAGAGTTAAATTCCATCATATCAGGATGCCTCCGCAAGGACCAGGTCGTGACTGGTGCTTTTTTTGGACATTGGTGCGCAAGTGAAACACATTGTGCTCTGAGAGATTGTTTTTCAAGTAGCTACTGGCTTTGAAATATTTTAGTTGACAAGTTTTGGAGCAAAATGATTGTTTATATACGCGTATTTGGCAAGCAGTTGGAAAGATCATATGTGTGTATATGTACTGTTCTGTACTGTTCATTGAAAAACATGACATGCAACGTATGTAATATACTGCCTGTCACTACCTGTCCTCGTCTAAACATCACTAAGGTGACCTCAACTGCATTTGTACAGTTTGTGTGACTTGGTTTAACAGATTTGCATTAACTGTTAAGCTAGGCTAACGGTTTTGGAAAAGTTGATATATATGCAAAGCTGTATATTTCGATATTTCTCGAGAATAATTAAATTAAGTAATTGAAGTGATTATTCAGATTTTAGATTCTGCTGGGCTTCTTTCACATATTACAAAAAGCTAAAACTCAACTTCCTGTACCTGGCTTCGATATTTTATTCTTTTAGAATATTTAGATTTTTCTCTGGTTTTTAAAGTTGATTTGATTAAATTGACTCATTTCTTTTATGATATATTTTCTGGTGAGAAATTATTATACTACACTCCAAAATGTGTCAGTCACTCTTAAATCATTCTTGGTCATGGAGGTTTTTATCATGCATCAAGTAACCTTAGATAAAGTGATTGGTATTTGAATATGTAAAACCTAGATCACCCCAAGTGTTTTGGATGGAAACATTGATTTTGACCATTTTCAATATGCTTTTATTATTTTGAACATTACGTGGTAGATATAACTTGCCTATTCTATTTAATTCCATTCGTCAGTTCATAACGAAGGGACATTTTCAAAAAGGATGTATGGTTGAAATGTGTATTTTAGGTTCATTTCCTCTTTAGTTACCAAAATATAGATCTATATTAAACAAATTTATTTTCTTTAGGAATATTTTAGTGTAAGCCCCTTGGAATGCATAAATGAACATTTAAACTCTTCGCCTTTAAGTTTTGGCCTTATTGTCTGATGTATTATGCAGGAATATTGATGCACTCTGCTGGCTCCTTCTGAAACAAACACAAAAATGAATGTCATACATATAATCGAAGGAAGAACATTTAGGCTAACTTGTAGACACAAGCTCAATAAAAGAAGGGTTAATATCTTTGACCCATGTCAAAATGTTGAACAGTCCCTCATCTCTAGAACTCCAGGTTCCAGGATCTCTGTGGTGTTGAGGTTAGACTCAACTTGTTCATTGTTGAGTGCAGTCTGTTGCCTGTGGCCTTTTTGTATTGATGATTCTGTGTTGGCTTTGATTCAGCAATTACCGTTCTCAGCAGGGCAGTATCGTGTGCATTGGAGCTTTATGGATTGAGTTCTACTAGTCCCATTGACCAGTCTGTCAATCAGTTAGTCTCCATTGCCTCTATTGTTGGATGGGCGTCTGAGGACTGAAGCCTCACCTGCCCTTGTGTCTAGCCAGAAGTCATTAACAAGTTTTAATTTTGCAATGAACTGCATGTGATTTATTAATCTCAAGCAATTTTTTAATATGTAGATTAAGTGTGTGGAACAGAATGTCAACAGTGGCCTGGGGACTGTATTTAAAATGTGAATAGCTGTTTGCCATACCTCTGCTTGCGAGGGTACGCGACTCAGATTTATCTTCCCAGTCCAGACATGCAGCTCTTGTTTACCTGTTGACAAAAATAATCCACTTCACAATGTAATTGTCCAAAAATGACTCTGAAATGGTGTATATTCCACATTTTACATGGAAAACACACTATGCCAGTTTTACAATACAATACAAATAATTGCAGGAATTTCAAACAAAATTTGCACTCATTCACTCGTCCCAGTCTACATCGATAAGTTGATTATGAGTTGCACATTTGCTAAAAAAATGTAGTGATCTATTCTGGGTCCATGTACTTTTTGGATGGCGTTTTAAATACAAAAATATAACTTCCCAGCAGCTTTCATGACATGTGACGGAGACAAAAGGCCTCATTGGTGTTTTTCTGCAACACAAGTTCAATTTCTCGTGAACATATGAAGGATAAGCAGCATAAATGCTGTGGGTTTAGGCGGTCTGCTTCGTCTCTCTAAATAACCCCTAAGTGAAATGCTGAAGCCTTCTCATTTAGAATTCTTATCAGGTGACACTGTGTGTTGGCAACAAAACAATTAATAGTATGGGAATGTCCTTGCATCAAAGGAACCCTTGTTCCGTGCGTGTGCTTCAGAAAATGTGCGGCTGTTTTTGTCTGTCATTATTTATCCTTTCATGATGGAACTTGAAACCCTTCTAGGGTTGAGGTGAATGTGCTCAGTGGGAAATAAGATAATTTCCAGATATATTTCTAACAAGGCCAGTTTAAGAGCCTGGCCCTCAGTCTGTAGTCTGTTCCGGGGTGGAGGTGGGGGAGAGGGGGGATGGTAGATGCCTAGGCGCAGGGGTCATTCAGGGATATTTCATTAGACAGCATTTGAAGCTGGGTGGCGCAGCAGAATAATCCTATAGCCCTTTCACATCTGGAGGCTTGGGTTAATATCTGGGTCAGGTCACAAGTAGCATCAGTTTGGTGGCCACAGTTTAGCTTCAATGGGTAAAAATATACTTTTTTGGAATGTGTTTCTACGGCTTTGCTCTATTTTCACTCAAGGCATTGGAACATTGTTTTTTTTTTCTCTGATTCCTTAAAAAGTTTTTGAATAATACACATACTACAGGTAACTGTCAAAATAAAGGAAACACGAGCAAATTAAGGTTTATGGCAGCTCTGTTATAGTGTGGGGTGCATTTTCCTGACATAGTTTAGTTCCACTCAATCCCTTAGAGGGCAAGGTAAACGCCAGTAAATACAAAGCCATTCTAAGTGATTACCTTCATCCTATGGTGATTTTTTATCCTAATGGGAGTGGTCACTTCTGGGATGACAATGCCCCATCCACAGGGCATGAGTGGTCACTGAATGGTTTGATGAGCATGAAAAAAATGCAGACCATATGCCATGGCCATCTCAGTCACCAGATCTTAACCCAATTGAACATGTATGGGAGGTTCTGGAGTAGTGCCTGAGACAAGGTTTTCGACCACCATTAACAAAACACCAAATGATGGAATTTCTTGTGTAAGAATGGTGTTGTATCCCTCCGATAGTGTTTGCATTGAAGCTGTTCTGGTGGCTCGTAGTGGCCAAACGCCCATGTTTATGACACTTTATGTTAGTGTTTATTTTGGCAGTTAACTGTATATCTTATCTTTGCATTTTTGCTATAGAGTAGCGATAATAAGTTAGTTCAGCTCAGTTGGTAAATACACTGTGTATTTTACTATATTGTACATTGCATTAAGGCGCAACGAATGGATGAAATTGTGTTCACAATGTTACTTGTGTTTCTAAGATTTTATCCTTTTAACATAACTAACATGAAACATCAAAGATGAAATGAAAGATGAAATTCAAAAAAATATAAAATTAACTATAAAAGTCAGATTTTCATAGTCCGTAATAGATGAGCCTGTTTACTGCCAATGTTCATCCGGGCTATATAAACTGAATTGAGTGCTGGTGAGACAGATGTGTTTTTGTCAAGATTAAAAGATTCTTGCACTGACTGCTGGTGCACATACAAATTATGACAGTGACATTGCCGGCAGAGGATTCTGCTATGGTCATCAATAAAAAATGACTGCCAACTGCTGTTCACTTGAATAGCTAAGTGTCAGTGTATTCAGAATGCAAAAAAACATATATTATCTTGATATATTATCTTTCCCTATTAGGGGGCCATGTGCAGAAGGTGTTTAGGTGTATAGGTACCCTATCGTTAATATTTTTTATACCACTATAGAATACAAATTCCATAAAATACTGCAGAATTTTCAGGTTTTCAACACAGTTTGTTTGATTCCAAAAATAATATTGAAGAGGGAGCTGAAAACCCATTTTTTTCCTGTTAACTAATCAAGCTGAATGCATTGAGTTTCTTGGTGCCACAGGCATTTTATCCAAATGTGAAACTGACTTGAGAGATGTTGGGATTTACATTTAAATGTCAAATGATGGCAATTTTTTTCTCAGTTAGATAGTTTTGTGAAAACAATGTTTACAGATTAACAAAATCCTGCCAAAAGCCTAATTATTGCAAAGGATGTTTTTTTTTTTGAGTGTTGCATTTTCACATGTCACATTCTTGTCAGTTTCCCTGCAGTATTAACATTATTTTTTTATATCCCTGCTGGATGTAATAGCAACAGACAGGGCCCTGTTTTGAGAATGCAAAAGCAGTCGGCAAATGTTGGGCAAATTCAGTCAATAAAAGCCAGGTGGGCACTGGGCAGGGTCTATCTGTGCAAGGAGTTGAAGGTGTGGTGAAGGTGTGACTGGACTGAACAATTAGGATGCTTTCCACAATCCCTTTAAGTGAGCAGTTGCTTCACGCATTCACATTGTCCCATGTTTGGTAGTGTAGGGCATGCTCTTTGCCACTCACTCTCTACTCTTACCCGTGACTTTGGCAACTTTGGCATCATTTTATGTGTTCGTCCTGCTCCAAAATGCTGATCTTATAGCTAACCCTCTGCGGTTGAGCTCTGTGCCCTCAAAATAGGGCTCAAAAGTATATGTGGTGTGTGCATTGTGTCCAGACTTCACATGACAGTAAATATGCCAGACATCTGGGAAAATTCATGGAAATGTCTTTGTCCTTTTCACAGTGGAGGGTGAGGGTGCCTGCTATATGACATGGAAATTATATTAGGTTGATACATGCAAAATTCCTGGGAATGGATTCAGTGGGTTGACCCATTCACACCAAGGTGTGATTAATAGCTTACTGAAAGATTCCAGGGTGTGCCAGGGTTCCAGGGTTATAGGCTATCGGATCATTAAATAGATCAGTTTGAATTATGTGTTCATAAAGTACATGCCATAAAGAACTAAAGAATCCACAAGTTCCATGTACTAGTGTGAAAAATGTTACATTTCATATAGTTCATACAGTTATGAACATTTATTCAGTTCCTAAAGGAGTATAAGCTTGCAGTTCCAGCAATAAATAACACAACTCTCCCTGTTGAATTGTCAAACCACAACTTTGTGTCTTCATGCATTTGCAGAAACAACAACCCTGAAATAGTTTGAAATGATATGTTGCAGTACATATCAGTCAAAATGGCTGCTGTAATCATATAATGTAATTTTGTGAAATAGAAGCAATAATTCTCCAGCCCACTTGACTTCGCCGACTTTGGCATGTTGTAGCTAAAAGCTGGGTTTATACGTAACCACACATTCAGGGCAGCAGGCCCACCCCCGACTTTGAAGCTTGGCCCGTCCTGCAGTGTTGAATGAGGGGTCACTTCAGTGCAGCCATTGAGGCTCCGAGCAGCAAACTCCAGCAGACACAATTGCAGTTGCGAGCCAATCCTTCAACTTGGAATGCCCGAATGTCCTGATTTCGGGCCAGAAGGTTTGAAAAGCCACATGGGTGAAATCCTCTCCAAGGATTGTTATGTTAGCAATATGTTGAGAGGATGTTCATAAGTTTCACCCATGTGACTTTTCAAGCACACCCCTGTTGGCACCTCAGCACACATGCAAGGCTTTGCAGACCTCAGGGTTGTCTCTTCTTTTTTTCTTTATTATTTTTGCTGCTTTTCCCCATTTTCCCCCCACTTTTTGTATCCAATTCCCTCTCTCTTTTTGTGTGCCAATTATCCCCTCCCTTGTATGAGAACTCACTGCCGTAGTCCAGCCAGTAGCGAGCGCTGCACTGCCTCCTTCGAGCCAGTGCCCGCCTAGGCCGAAGCTTGCCACCGACGCACAACCACTTATATATGCAGCGAGTCTTTCCTTCGGCTTTTTTCCCTCCCCCAGGGGCGGACAGCCAATTGCCGCCCCCTAGTGGCATTCCTCACCAGAGCCGAAACTGGCGCAACCGGTGGAATCGAACCCAGGTCGCTGTGGCTACCGTTGAACGTTCTTACCGCTAGACCACCCGGGAGGCCCAGGGATGTCTCTTCTGATTTGTGTGCTTATTATGCTGTTGTTGAGCTGCTTCATCACTTACTCCCTTGTTAGCCATGGATATTTAATTAGAAATATGAACTAAAGAATGTCAGCATTGCCATGAGTCCAGCGGGTTTGCGCAGTGCTTACCTGAGAAGTATCAATGTAATCCTCACTTCAAGAGATCACTGATCTCTATGCAGTCAGTTCATTTTAACCGCTCTTTAAACACTAAGTCCAGCTCCTTAGAATAATGAACAGGAAATTGTATGAATATTGCAGGGTTACATAGCAAACTTTATATTAAAGCCTTATAAGCAGGGGTGCAATAGGAGAAATGGCAATCTGGGTAATCACAGTTAGATGAAGGGGATTACTGAAAAAGTGTTTCAGAACTGACACACAAATTGTTAAATCTATAAATCTACAAATATCTGTATTGCCGAGGTGGGATGCAATAATGTAAAATATTATAATATTGTACTTAACTGACAAAATATTAAGGATGATACACCAACTAGAAAAGCAATAACCCATTGTATGTGTTTAATAGAGTGAATAATAAGAAACTATGTGAAATATAATAATGATATGATACATTTTTTTTTTCTCTCAGATTATGTGTAACAAAAATCTAAGGATAACGTATAACTGGATTTCACTCTGGGAATGGCATTCCCATGCGTTCCTTCCCAGTTTCATCCCTGCTTATAAGCATAGACAAGTTGTAGGTTAATTGGTGCTATGAGTTGTGAGTAAAGTCTGTTAAGTCTGTTTAACATTGTATGAATGTGGATTAATCACAGTTTAATATTATGTTCATTGTATAGGCTAATTAGTCCATTGCAGCACCTGTCTCCAAGGATTGTGGTTCTGTGTGGCTCAGTAGGTAGAGCATGGCACTGACAACTCTTATGCTGTGGGTTTGATTCCCATTGGTACCATATATACTGAAAAATGTATGCTAAATGGCATATAGTGCCCTACAGAGTTATTGGCACCCTTGGTAAAGATGAGCAAAAACAGTTATGAAAAAAATTATTTGTTGTTCATCAACTTGATCTTACCTTTAGTTGAAGTAAACTTATAATTTTTTTTTTTTTAAACCCACTATCAAAAAATATTTTTTTCTCAAAAACATGTGTGTCACAATTATTGGCACCCTTAGAAATTCTTATGAACAAAATCTAAATGAATTATATTCCCATTTATATACACTACTGGTCAAAAGTTTTAGAACACCCCCATTTTCCAGTTTTTACTGAAATTTAAGCAGTTCAAGTCCAGTGAATAACCTTAACTGGTACAAAGGTAAGTGGTAAACTGCCAGAGGATAAAAAAAAAAAAAAGGTTTAGGTTACCAAAAACTGAAAAATAATGTAGATTTCAGAGTTATTTAAAAAAAGGTCCTTTTCAGGGAACAGGTAATGGGTTAACGTGGGTTAACAGTCACTCTGTGCAAGTTGCTGACTCAAACCTGCAGCTTTCGAGCTGCACGTTTGAGTCTGCTCTTCACAGTTGAAACTGAGACTTCCTTTCTTCAACCAGTGTTAAGCTGTGCTTGAAGCTGTTGTCCTGTGAGCCGCTTATCACGCAAGCTGTTGACTCTCAGAAACTTGTCTTCTGATTTTGTTGTGGCTTTGGGTCTGCCAGACCTCTTCCTGTCAGTTTCCTCCAGTTTCCAAGTGCCTTTTGATGGTGTAGGAAACTACTCACTGCCCAAAAATGTACATTATTTTTCAGTCTTTGGTAACCTAAAAATTATTTTTTTTACCTCTGTGGCAGTTTACCGCTTACCTTTGGAATACCTTATGGTTATTCACTGGACTTGAACTGCTTAAATTTCAGTCAAAAGGGGAAAATTGGGGTGTTCTAAAACCTTTGACCGATAGTGTATATATATTTTTTAGTCTTCAGGAACTGTTAAGTGGTCATCCATGACTTCCTGTTTCACTGGGGTATAATTATTAGGTGACACACAGGCCAAACTCCCTTTGATCAAATCAACATGGGGACGATCAGAGAATACACAAATTAAATGAGACAAAAGGTTGTTGACCTTGTTGTCATAAATCAGGCAATGGTTATAAAAAATTCTTCACACCTGAAAATATTAGGTGATGAACCTGCCTGGAAGAAGACGCAAGTGCATTTTGTTAGGATATATGGCATCATGAACTCCATCAAGTACCAGGAGATTTTAGATAAAAATCTGGCTGCCTCTGCCAGGAGGTTAAAACTGGGTTGTGGTTGGATCTTCCAGCAGGACAATGATCCAAGCATACCTCCAAATCCACACAAAAATGGTTCACTGACCACAGAATCAAGCTTTTGCAATGGCCATCCCAGTCCCCTGACCTAAACCCCATTGAAAACCTGCAAGGTGAGCTGAAGAGGAGAGTCCACAAGCGAGGACCAAGGACTGAAGGATCTGGAGTGATTCTGTATGGAGGAATTGTCTCAGATCTTTTGCTATGTGTTCTCCCACCTCATCAAGTATTATCACGTGCTGATATCTTGGCAAGGGGAGGGTGCACAAAGTACTAAATGCAGGGGTGCCAATAATTGTGACACATTTTTGATAAAAATCTATTTTTTTATAAGGATTTATTTTCTTTGAATAATTTTACTTCAATTAAAGGTTAGATTTCTCTCATATTTTGAGTGTCAAATTAAGATGATGAACATCTTAGGGTTAGAACATAGCCTTTTTTATTCATCTTTACCAAGGGTAGCAATAATTCTGGAGAGCACTGTATGTTATGTTATTGTTTATAAATATGCTGGAATGTGAGTATTCACAGGTTTCACCCATGTGACTTTTCAAGCACACCCCTGCTGACACCTCAATATTATGCATGGTACACTGTCTATAAAGATTATAAATCAATCTGAATGCCTACTGTGTAAAACTTGTGTACTACTTTGTATGAAACTAACCAAATGTGCATTCTGGTGGTTGATCTGCACTTTATACCAGGAGGATGGTGGATCTAGGCTAGGAAAGCATTAACTGAAATTTCATTCTCTAAAGTTGTTTTTGATGAGCTCAATGAATACAACAATGTTGAACCAATGCAAACCTTACAATCATTTAAAATAGTCCACTTGACTTTGTGTGACTCTGTAATGTGTACTACTTGTGTTAATTACCACATTGTACTTACATATGCAAATTTACAATCATGGTATTGTAAGGTACTATAGTAATATTCCATGTTTTGCTGAAATATAGCATACAGGTCTTGAATAATTTGGGACTTTTAATTGGCCCCCATTAGATCATCAAACTTGTCAGTTAACATTAAACATTGGATTTCATTTGTTTATTTTTATTTTTTGATGGAGTGACATTCAGAGGTATTTGATTGCTGGGCAATCAAGTGGTTCAACTCCGGGAAAGCGAGAGTTAAAATCTGATATTGTCCTTGAATTAATCCATCTGGGTCTCCTTTTAAGAGCCCTTTCTCTTCAGTTCTCTGGTTCCTCTGGGCCCCACTCTCCCAAACATTTATTAATAGTGCAACATGACCTATTCAGTTCCATGAGCGCCTAGAGATTATGCACAATGCTGAAGGCTTGCAGTGAAAAGAAACAGTGGAGAGAGGCATTCAAGTTTTTGAGGGTCCAGAGGGGGAGAGAGGTCATGCTGGAGTGCAATAAACCTCTCAGCTGACCTTTGTTTCTTTCTATTCCTTCATCATTTTATACGAAGAGATATTCCATTGGAGTTTAGTCAAATGTGTCTTAAGTAGTCATCCTTAACCTTTCGCTGATTGTATAGAAGTGTAAACTTTTATGAGTACAAAAATCATACATATTTAAGAAGCAGAGAAGGTGAAGATTATTTAAATATCCTGATTTGGTTGCATATGGTTTTACACCCAGCCATATAAGTCTTTACATTTTTTGGACTGACCATGATATGGTCTTTTTTGGACACACTCTGTGCCGGTCAGAAGAGGACTCTGAGGACCCCCATTTAGTCTGGTTCCTCCCAAGGTTTCTCCCTATCAAGGGAGTTTTTCCTTCCCACTGTTGCCTTAGGCTTGCTCTTTGGGGGGGGGTCTAGGTCTGGGTTCCCTTTTGTTAAGCGTTTTGTGACAATGTATTTGTGAAATCGCTATACAAAATTTGATTTGAAATAAATCTGATTTGATTAAATCCTTTAAAAACTTTTCTGCAGAAGGGGTTACATCCAACAGGAACAAACCTACAAGATTGAGGTTTACAGTTACTGTTTTTCTGAACATATAAAAAAGAACATTGAGTCATTGTTGCTGTGCAACTTCTGATAATATAATTTAAAACAGTAATCCATTTGGATTGGGTTTTGAGAGTTATATTGTGTCAACAATAAATATATTAATTTGAGTTCTTTACACTTTAAAAGTAAGGTGGCCTTTTGAATCAAACACTGTATATGTGTGTTTACCAATTATCCAAACTTCTTCTTGAAGATTTGTATCTTCCCCATTGGAATTGCTGGTTGTAAAACTTCAATGTTGTATTCAGAATTGTATTGTCTACCAGACTCAATTAGCTGCTTCATGAAAATTACTGGAGCATTTGACAGTGAAGGCTGGTGTTCTTCATAATTTTTGATAATGTCTCCTGAGGGCCATGACTTCCTTCTGGCAGAGCGGTATTGAAACAAAATGTTCTGCGAGATCCGAAACCCTTGAGCAATGCAATATCAATTGCAATGTGGCTTCTTTCAGATGATGATGATGATGATGACATCCCTGATTTTCTGTTCTTTGTTGTGATGATGAATCATGGATCTTTTAGTTGCCTCACTGCCTGGCTGTGAATCTCTGGGTTTGATTGCTGCTGACAGCATGATTAATGCTGATTTCACTGTTTCATTTCTGTGTGTGACTACGTGCTGTCGGGGAGCTCAATGCATTTTATGATCCTGTGCAGGCAAAGAGTATGTGGCCTGGCCTAACCTAAATCTCCGTCTTGCCACTGATTGACCTCTATGAGAATGTGGGCCTCCTTGGTGCCATCACTGAGAGATTTTATCACTACTTGAATGAAACCAGGGCATTAAGTTATGTGGCCTTGCTGGTCCATATTAGACCAGCACACTGTGTGCCTACCATGTCACACATCACAATATTGGGGATTCTACCTATGACCTGGAATGTATGGGTCAGACACACCAGAGGAAAGCGGAGGTCCGTGTATAACGTTTGGCCTTGTCACGTGGCAGTGACATTCTTTGCCTGAGAATATTATGTTTCTCCAAATAATATCTCTACTCACATCTCTGTATAAACCAGGCTGTTTTCCCCAGGCCCTATCAATGTGTGGTGTTACCAGGATGCTAACCATGAGATGATGGTTTCAATGACCTTGAAAAAATGAAAATCTAAAAAGGGGTCCGAACCAGACTTGTGTTGGTCCTCTCCCAAATTATTAATTCATTAATTGGTCCTCCCCGCCCCCCAAACACAAATTGGTTAATTCATTAATCATGCATGGGCATTCTTGGGAGATCTGGTCCTGCCTCACACTGAGGCTTGTTTTGTTTTGTTCCTGGCTGCGTAAGTCTGAAGTTTGGAGAGAGACAGTTTGGTATCATTTTCTTCCATTTGATCTCTTGTGATTGTTATATGTCATTTTTATGTCTAGGATTTAATGTATGTTAATTAGTGACAAGCCTAGTAACAAGTAGTATTAAGCCAACGTCTGTTAATTTGATGTTGAATATTTTGTCTTTGTCTTAGTGTTATAACTTAATAAACCAGAATGGTGAGTTGTATATTTTTGATGAAGGTTGATCGACCAGATTGCGCTGCCTATCAATGAATTTGGTGATTTAATGGACTTATTTAGCATACTGTGCAATAATTATTACATTAAATCAAATAAATATATTTTACATGTAGGATCAGTGAGGGGTTTTAATATGTAATACCACTTGTGTTTGGGAACACGTTCCCATAGGTTCTCCTAGAACCCTTCCTGGTTAAAATGTGAGTCCAATGTGGCAGTTGGGTTAATGTGAGATATGCAGAGGAGGTGCCAGTTCTGCAGGCTCCCTGGGAATTAGGAATACTGACTCAGCAAATGCACACACGCTCACCGGCCATCCACCCAATCACACACTTCCTGAAACCTGGTCAGCACGGCCACGGTCACCCTGACCTCTGGGAACACCGCCGATAACTCTAGACTCCCAGTGGTTCCCAGAGCAAAGCTCCCTTTTTCCCACATGGTGCTTGGATTGTTTGTTCTTCAGCACTAACAAAGGAATTATGCCCAGAGGACCTTGTGTGACTGGCATATGTCCCCCTTTCTGTCGTGAACCTCATTTGACCAAAGCTTTGAGTATACAAACCTACCATGCCAGGGATGTAATTGACCTTCATTATTTCAGTTTGCCAGAGATGTCAGTTTGTCACAAAAATGACAAGGAGGAACTGCCCATTTCTTTTCCTCCAGGGAAGGCGACTTCTGCTGTGACAGACTACAGATTGATGATACAAAGCTTTATTGTATTTTAATTTGCTGCCGCAAACCAGAATTTGGTGTTGGGGGAAATGAAATGCATAATACTATGTGTCCTCTGCAAAGTTCACTGAATGGCATCGCTGGAGTACCATGTCGCTAATTGAACCTTAAATAGCAAAAATTTTTAGTTGGTCCAGTTCTACAAGAAGACATGTGTTGTGGATGCCAGAATGTTTTCTCATGAGAAAGTGTTTGTATTAAGCATGGTTTTCTTTCCCCAGTTTCAGAACACTGACCTAATATGATCTTAACGAGAAATAGCTTAAGTTCAATATAGGCGCAACTGTAGGCAATGTGTATTTTATTCAGCTGTTGACTCTGGGTCACTGGTAAAACGTTAATGACTGAAGGGGAAACCCAATTTTAAAATCTGACCTGTGCAGTGAACGTAGCATGAAAAACATCTGCCGGTTTCATGAATGATTATGTAATGTCAAAAGATGTAAAAGATAAGTGTTTAGATGTGGAATTCATTATTTTAGGAGTTGTTCTGTTTTGAGTGATAGTTACATTTTGTGACAGCTCAAGGAACTGCCTTAATTGAATTTATAAGTCTGTTTACAAAAGTTGGGTCTAACCCAGCGTTGACCCAACGCATGCAAACAAATGTGTAACATTCACCCAAACATGCATGCAGTGGGTTTACCTCAAGTCAAGACCACCCCATGTAAAATCCGCTATTGTGAGTCAAGACTGTAAGGCAAGTAGCAAGTAGTTTCTCATTACAATCTCTTGTAAACAAAATGTGGATGCCGTTTCAGGTTGGATGTGCTTGATTTAATGCAGACAAAAGCTTTTGTTGGGTAGAGTTTACATTTCAGAGTGATACCAATCTTTGTTTTATCCTGCTCTAATGGCAGCTAGCCCAGTACCATTACCCTTAAGTTACTGTGAGGGAACAGTTTTATTTTTCACCTGACACATTATAACAACAACTGAAGACCTTCTCTTTGGTATTAGCTGTTTACTTGATTAAATGAACTGGTTGTTATGTAAAAAAAAAGTGATAGATTTTTCACTGGAATAGAGCTAATTTTTTATTCTTTTCAGGGTACATCGACTTTTTTTTTTAACCTACAATAAATGTTTATGCAATTTGGAATATATATTTTATATGTAATGCTTGATTGTTTTTTGCATTGAAATATCTCAAATGAATAACATTTTACATTGCATATAATGTTAATCCTTTTGGAAGTCATAACCAAATAGTAGAGTATTGACGAGGTGTCCACATCGCTATGAGAAATGACATCCAATAGAAAATTGTCACTGTGTCACATCTCACTTAAACTTTACTGTTCAGGTGGGGCATGCAGTTAAAAGCTGCAAGGTGAGCTTCATATTGCTATAGTGGAAGGGGTGATAACATTAAGTGCTAAGAAATGAATTGTGGAATATATATTTGATAACATACTGTTCCAACTGCATGTCTCAGTTCAGTTCAGATTCAAAGGTTTTTAGCAAAGTAAATGTGTAGAATGTCCCATTATAATGCTTTGAAATGTAGTCCAAGAAAGAAATGTGTGAACACATTGATTGAATCCCCCTCCATATACAGAATGTAATCTTGTTGTATTAAATTAAATGTAAATGGGAATTTATCTCATTTATGTTTTTCCTCTAGTAGGTCTCAGTACCAAAGTTCACAGACCGAACCATTCAAATTTATGTCTCAATATATGTCTTGTCAATACATCCACATGGTGTTGTTGATACTATTGTGCAATATGTAGATTGTCTTTGTTGCATGTCTCCTTGGTGCTAACAACACTTGTTGGTTTAACATTGCGTTTAACAAGTCAATATTCATCTTTATTTAATTCTCATAATGTCAATGTGTGGTCAGAAAAGACAGAAGTTAGTCTGGGTTATTTTGGTGTGTAGTTATTTGGTGCAACAGTTATTTGACAATTCACTCCCATTATACTTGCCGTTTGGATGCTCACGACTCACATGCATCGTGATAATATGGATTTTGACTGGAGTGCCCCATAGATCTTTAAGTGATTTGCCATACATGCCATCAACACATTTACATACATTAAATATACTGCTTTGCCAAACCAGTATGTGGTATTTGAGACATTTCATTACATTTACATTACATTTTAGGCATTTAGCAGATGCTCTTATCCAGAGCGACTTACACAGTTTACATTTCTTTACATACAATCCATTTATACAGCTGGATATTTTTACCTTGCTCAAGTGTACAACAGCAGTGCCCCACCTGGGAATTGAACCTGCAACCTCTGAGTTACAAGCCCAGCTCCCTAACCATTACACTACACTGCAAGCCTGGTCACTGGTGTTGTTGGAGAAGGCAATGTGATGAGTGGCCATGGATAACAGTGTCAAGTGCAAATTTGGGACTAAAGACAGAGAGTAATTGGCAATTACACTGAAAACACAAACATATTCATGCTTGCACATCAAGTCTGGTGTCATCAAGGTGAACATTTTGACATATTACAGATGTTACTCCTGTATGTTGGTGTATCCATTTCCTGGTTCGCCTAGCCCTCTCGATAGGCTAAGTCCATCAGTCCTAATGATTGGGTAGTGGAAGCCCTTAGTCATTCCTTAGCTTGGTGGGACTGGGTGCGACTTTGATGTGACAGGAGAAGGAGAAGGGGGGCTTTTTTAATGATGGATATCAGGCAATACAGATATGAATTTGAGTGCTGTGATTTTTTAAATCTCTCTTGCTTTGGAATGTAGCTTAACTTCATTTGGGGGATGTATGGCACTGACAGGGAGGACTGGCATTGAAACCTGTTCTTTTCTTAAAATATGAATGGGTCCAGAAGCCTGTTTAGAAAGGAAGTGTTTTCACAATGACATGAAATACAGAAAGGTCTGAAGTACCTGAACAGTTTCCACATCTGTTTTTAGACTGGAGTAATCAGAGCTATATGTTCCAAGATGCCTGTCCTATTGTCCAGTAAAGGGATGCCTTCTTCCCAAATGGGTTCTGTCTCATTTAGCTACAAAGTACTTTTCATAATGGTCTGCTCTCCCTCAAGCTGGAGACTGTAAACTGCCAGGATAGTGCACTTGGATCACTGATGTGCTGCTGTGCCAATAACGTCAAAATGGAATTTGGGAGTTTAACTCCTGGTCCAAGGGGTCAAATTTAACTCCTGGTCCAAGGGGTCAAATTTAACTCCTGATCCAAGGGGTCAAATTGAACTCCTGATCCAAGGGGTCAAATTTAACTCCTGATCCAAGGGGTCAAATTGAACTCCTGAGCTACCACTCCTGATCCAAGGCTAATAGAGCTACCATAAACAGTAGGATCATGGTTGGGCACCCTGGCACTCAGGCGATAGCGGTCAGTCCCACTGTCAGTATGTTAATTGGTCATTCTTTGAACGTGCTTCTCATTTAGGATTGATTGGTATTTAACAACATACGCATGTGCATAGTAATAAATGCTGTGTCTACGCATGCGGCGTGACTTGTTAGTTTGTACCCTTTTACGAGTAAATGTACACACAATTTTACTAAGTAGGCTATTTATAAATGATGCCCATGGTTTTTGTGGAAACAGTAAGCTATTGCGATAGCGGTCAGTCACTAAGCCAGGTTAGTTGGTTTCTCTGCTTCTGACATTTTTATTAAAGTGATAGTTTCCTCCTAAATACACACACAAACGGAAGTGATTAGGTAATCCGAAATCAAAAACCTTGCTTTTGTTCAAAAGCAGCATCATTCAGTTTATTCAGAGCTTTTGTCATTTTTTTATGTTGAACAATCAGTGTTTCTGATTTCTGGTCAATTTTAGTTGCTGTGCCTTTGAATGTCTTACGGACAATAAAAGAAAGTTTGGCTTTGGCAAGCCCACATGCAAGGGAAAGACCATCGAGTCTTCTTCTAACTTATTTATTTATTTTAAATTTTGTTTCAGATTTTCTCCCGTTTTTCTCCCAATTTGGTAGCCAATTACTCCCGCTAATTCCAGGTCAATCCCTCCCTCATAGTTCGCTGCCGTAGCCCTGTGACCGGCAGTGACAAAGGCGAAATATCGTCTCCTCCGAGACGGCACTTGTCATGCTGTTGACCGTAACTCCAGCACCCCAGAGCCACTCCTCTGCGCAGCGAACGTCTTCTTCTAACTAGTTTTTTGCTTATAAAAATAGTCAGATGGTTTTCCCATGAAAAAATAATATTTTGCCTAAAGACATGCTATCCCTTTTTTCTTACACCACCAGCAAAGAAATCAAGATCGATAGCCTCTCCGAACACTGGTGGATTCAACATGTGCTCACAATCTGATCCCTGATAAAACAATATGATACTGTCTGCATGTCACATGTCATGTGGCCCTATGGACAATATATTATGGGGAAACATTACCCATTGACGACAAATGCTTTAAGTTGCTTTTTCAAATGTTTTTGCACATTGCACACATGTCCATGTATGGACAATTTGGTGACCACTCATTTAAACTCATTATACTGATTGAATAAAACATACAGTATAATGTTTTCTTCTGGTGTGGTGCTGTGTCTGCTGTTATATACAGGGAAATTATTTTTGTGCATCACTCATTTTTTAAGTTACAGAAAATAATGACTTTGGGGGCCTGAGTTTTATGCATATGCCCCACTGTGTGTAGAAATGTAGGTCACTGCAGAATCTTTCTGATAGGGCAATGCTTTGTACATCTTGTTTCCTGCAGATACTTTTTCATTCTTACATTAGACGTTTCCACAAAACCCTTTTCTACTTTTGTACATTGTTTGGTTTTAAAATGATGGGATCACAGCAGCAGTCACAAAAAATAGCTCCATTCAGTTGTAATTTAAAGCCGCAGAACGACGCTGACTTGAATCGTCCCGTTTGCGGTGGGAGAACATTCTGTCAGGCACCGTGACAGCATTGAATTATAAAGTTGTGGCAGCTCTGGGACAAGCCCTAATCATTGCTGTGGTTCTTTGACAGTGCAACATGCCCACATCAGTGTGCACTCAGGACATGTTGCAATGTGACCTTAATGCTAGCAGTAACCTTCTTGTCACTGTACTGGTATGTCTCTGCTGTGACTATTAAACATTCATTTTTATGAATTGATATTAGAGCCCCCTAGTTGTTGTTTCCAGACTTAACAACTTGACGCAATTAAAGGGTTGGGTTCCTCACTGTTGCTATTACACAGTACTGTCATGCAATATAAGATTTGCACTGCATATGTTTCCATATGTTCCAATACACACTGCTTTGTACAGTATGGTACCAACATGGTACTGTGCCATACATGGCTTCATTTCAGACAAAATGTGTTCACCAGTCAGGAGGTCAGTGGGGTCGGTTGCTGAGGGTTCAAACTTTCTCTCAAACAGCCTAAAATGTTATCTTCAGAGAGCATTGTGTATGTGTGCCATTTGTATTTACTTGCTCCTGTGTGCTTAACGTATTGTAGCTGTGCAGATGATAGACTTCAGCGCTTGTAACCTTTTTGTGGCAAAACCCTTCTTTTCTATTTTGTATCACCTCTGCACCAATCGCATTGACGCACAGATAAGGTACCGTGTGTCTCCTTTATGCTTCTCTCTTCAAGGTCAGTGCTGGGGGTACATTGTGATGAAATGGAGAGAGGGAGGGAAGGAGGGAGGCGGGAGGAGGAAGAGGAGGGGTGGGGGGGCGGTCTATGAGACAGACCTTCTGTATATTCCTCCCCTCTCCCTGGACATTGTTTTCCTCCCTCCCTCTCTCCCTCCCTCTCTTTCTCTCTCTCTCTCTGAGAGACTGCCTTGTTCAACCTTGGTGAGTGGGACAGGCATGTCTGCTGGTTGCACAGGGAGTTCTCGCTGCAGAGCCACAACTGAGATGGGGCGGGGGTGTTGTCACAGCACTGCTCTGTCCCAGCCTTTGTGGGAATTTGAAAATACTCAGAATTCAGCAGTGATTACTTTTGTAAACGGTGCTCAGATGAGCATGGCCACCCTGTGAATGTTGCTAGTTTCCTGTCCTGGAAAAAGGGAAAGAAGATAAGGATAATGGGGTCATGGGGGTAAAGGGAAAACCATATTCATGCAGTTCTCATTGCTCATAAAATAAAAGTTTTATGCAGAGTTTTTGTCATGTATTGAATTAGATTGTAATGGTAGTATCCTTCATTGAGTGCATATAATGCCAGATTTCAATACAATAAAATACAAATAAAAATGACAGATTACTGTACTGGTGGATATGTATGCTTGTAAGGGCACCCAATGCTGTTTAGTAGTTATTTTCATTTACTTTAATTGAATATGGTATTTATATCTAATTGCATAAAAAGTGACAGATTTGAAGTCACTCCCAGTGGAAATGTTTTAGACGGCACAGACCAGGCCAGGCATAGAAAAACCAAAAGGCAGGTTTAAAATTCTTGGTACAGTACAGTCCAGCCAGCTAAGTAATAAACAGGAAAATGATGTGCCCATTTTATGGTATTTGATCTACCTCTTCCCCTTAAGGACCTCATTTAGCTCATCGCTCCTGTCACTGAGGCTTATCTTACCCCAAAGAACCTGTGCTACAAAAGTGGTGAACCGCAGCGCTGAATTTTCCTCTGTAGCTCAGAGTTCCTTCATTATTCCACAGCTCTTTTTGCTGCAGGGTTGAGGAGGTCATTGGCCCCCAATTAAAGTCAAAGTCAACTTTTAAGTTGAACTTGGGCAATTGTGTCCAACAGGAGCAGCAACTGGCCAAACTGTTCCCTGTGGTTTAACACACTTTTTTTTCATGAATACAGGAATACATGAGTCTTGTTATTGTTCACTGTGTTTGATAAACGTAGATTTGTCAAATGGAAGCTGTCAGTAAGTCGTACCTTTTAGAATTCTCCAAATTCATTTTCATGATATTCATTATTTAATATACATGCAGAATCTATACAGATATTGTATGTATACATACAGTGCTGTGAAAAAGTAATTGCCCCCTGCTAATTTATAGTTTTTTTTGCCAATTTTGAATCAAATGGATATTTAACCATCACATAATTCCTAATATAGATAAAAGCTGATGTGTTATAGCAAATAACACAACAGCTTACAACTTTTCGATGATCTACTCAACCAAAAGTCATCAGACATCGAATACCCCTGTGGGGAAAAAGTAAGTGCCCCCCTTAGTTTCAGTATCTGGTAAATGCTATTTTAGTAGCAATTACTTTAACTAAAACTACTTTAACTAAAAATGTCATGTAGACCTAAGTATTTATATAACTCACATTACCTACGAGTTCTGTAGCACCCTTCCTTAAAGAATTGTTTCAAATCTGCCTTTTTGGTTTTTCCAAGAGTTAAATGCATATTGGATAGATATAATACTGTTAAGTGGTATAGAGGACAGGCCATATGTCGCTGCTCCATACAAAGTCTAATGCACAAAACTGAAGCTTATTCTCACTTATAATTCACATTTCTGCCAAAGGGGCAGGTCATTACGACCTGTGTCTTGACATCAGCAAACCAGAAGAATTAGTACCCAGAATGCACTATGGACATGATTGCTTTGGCATTTCGCGAATTTTATTTTGATTCAGCTGTGATGAACATGGGTTTTTTTCATTAAAGGGAGTACAGAAAAGCATGAGGATTGCGATTCTGTCCACCATTCCTGGCTGTGAAAGAAGGGACTGAAGGTCAATTGGACAGCAATATAGAAACATATCGTTTGCTGGATCACGAAGTTCATCACTTTTAAACTGAATTAAACACATCATATACTGCACAAAAAACATTTCACGAAAACATTGCTTTTCAGTTGGTCGACTTATACAGTTGTTTGTTCTCTGTATATTCAGTGTCACAGTCAGGGTCATGTTTTTGTTGAGTTATTTCTATTCCATTCCAAGCACAAATAAAGGCTTTGTCCGAGTCATCTGCTACACTAGTTTGTTGATGAGCAAGGCCTCCAAATCCGTCTCTACGGATCACCGCTAGACACACAGGTCCACGGCAGAGTATTATGGCCCATCCCCGTCTCAATGACGGAGATTCTGGTTGACGCTGTGCCTGATCTAGCTGTGGCTGGTGCCACTTACTGAATGCTGTGGTTGGTAATGACTCACTCCGGAACACTTTCTCTTCATATTATTTGCTGGTTGATTGAGGGTAACACAGTCTTATTCCGCTGAAGATCATTGCGTACTTGAATACATTATGATTTTTTATTCAGGCCACGATGCTGGACAACAGAAATGTGAAAATGTCTGATTGTTAGTCAGAGTTTCTTGAAAGGTGGCTTTCTACAATGTCTTTTCGTTTTAGCAGTTTCAAGGCCTTGTGGAATAGAAAATGATTTATACTCACCCTTCAGGTCTGTGAATTAAAATGCATCTTTGTGGAGCCATAATAGTTGTACATGTGCCCATATTAACGTGGCTCTTAAAAGATTTCCACTTAAATTGACAGACCCCAACCAGCTGTGAGGCACGCCTCATTAATGGAAAATTACTTCCTATTAATCCCACCAGGATCATGGTTCAACCATTTCTATAAAATGCAAGAATGTACTATACTTGGAGCTATAAAGCGCTTTCAAGTATGATCATTAATTCATATTTCAACAGAGGGTAATATTATACCACTTTTAGCTTTGGTCTCAGAGAGGTCCTGGTTTGATAAGAGCAATTATTGATGCAATTAATGATGCAGAGAAAAGAAGCCTGGAACTTTACTGAGCAGTGATGCCTTGTCTGGTGGACATTTACTACCTGGACCAAAGTAATTACCCATTCCAAATGCCTCCTCCCAGCAGCTTTACAACCAAATGTCTGTATGCTGCTCATTGTTCACTTGATATTGATTCTGAACTTTACATGTCTGATTCCCACTCCCTCAGAAGTCTCTCTTGTGTCTATGAGATTCAAAGTCTGTGTATACTTTGACATGCCTTATTTCAGTTGAAAAAGAGCCCTGGCTAACTTGGGACCATCTATTTGCATTGAACATTTATTTGAGGTTTTGGTACCCTTAACCATCTCGATGCACATATGATCACATAGTGTCGTTTATGTTATTTGCCTGGATTACTCGCAATTTACATGTAAGATATGCATCTCCTTCACTGTCCTCTTTGTAATTGAATCTTTATTGTTGAGGCATTATATTTAACTATTGAACAAGATGCATATGCTTTGTTACATTTTTGCCTGTAGAAATCCCTACCACTACCAAAAGAGAAAGTAAATTAAGGAAAGTGAGGAGACTAGTAGACAGTATGTCTTACGGAAGGCTGTTTTTGTGTAGAAATGTGTATTTAAATGTGAAATTATAAGTCTAAACTAAGAATTATGGAATACTGAGTAACACCTTCATAAAGGTGTTCATATACTTGATGAGCCATTTCCTGGGTACAGTTTAGGAAATATAGATTGGTATCCCTTAAGATTAAGAAGGCAATTTGCTTGTTGTGTAATTAACTACTATGTGTCTGACTACTATATGAACTACATATATAAATATACATATAAACTGGGCTCCTAACCCCAACCCATACCATAATCCCAAACCCAACTGAGATCCTTCAGGTTTGTATTTACAGTAAATGGCAGTTACAAAGTAGTTAATTGCTGTGACAGAGCATTTAAAGGTGCAATGCAGCTTTTAACCCATGGAAATATATTTAAATAAGTAAATAATTGATTATGCTACATTGACAGTCTGTGATGGTGTGTGCACCTGCCAAGACCCTGCCCTTCTGCCTGAAATTGTGTCTACAAATTTTTGGCACGTTTTTGGGCATATTCCATTACCTGTGGGTGTGTAACCTGTGGCTTTGCAAGGGTAGAGTCACCGGCCATTCAAGCTACAGCCTTTCAGTGTTTCTCAGTGAAACAATGGGTATAGTAAGAAAAGGAAATACAGTGATGCCAAACCGCTTATGAGCTACATCCAGAAACCTACAATACAGACAGCTAGCTTCTGTGTCAGACAAGCGCAGCAAGATTTAGCTCAAAACCAGCAAGATGCTTGCCATGAGAGGCAGCTAGGACATGCAACAAGTGTGGGGGCATGAACTTGCTGTCAGTCAAGCCAAGGTAAAGCAGGGACTGGGGGAGAAGGCCAGGGAGAAGGACTCGCGATTCACTTCGCTGCCACTGGGGCAAAAAGCTGCATAGAACACCTTTAATTAAAAAGACTATTATCAAGCCTATCTCTCTAGTGGCCAACTTGACTGAATTTTACATGAATGATTCAGCGTGATTTCCACGGTCCTCTTATTAACTTTGCACCAAGTCCATTGGACCCACCAGTTACAGGCTGAGAAGCCAAAATGCCTGAATAGCATTCCTTTATTAATCATTATAGTCACCATGGGACAAAACCTGCATAGTTGGAACTATGCAGGCACTTCCTTCTACCGCCCCCGTCTTTCAAATAGCATCAAAGAGGCCCCACCTTTATCAGTCTGTGAAAAAGCCCAGTCCTAGAGAAGCAGACCAGGAGGGTCTTTTGGAATGGAGGAAAAGGATCTTTGAAGTCCTCTTCTGCATGGCTCCTTTGTGTGTGGGTGGGTGGGAGTGGGGGGGGGGCATTACTTTTGTGCCATTTTAAATAGTTTTGCAATCCCTCAACTTCGTGTACAATGGCCCGGCCCGTGTACAAAGCCTCGGGTTGCTGTTACAACACTCAACCGAGGCTACCAAGTTCCTCTGCAGTGCCTCAGCACAAACAAACAAGAAATGTACACAGATTTGACATGCGGCACAGCCAGGAATGCCTGATGAAGAAATCACGAAAGAGACAGGGATGTTACAGCTCGGCTTTCCTCACTCTGGCCCCTGGCTGTCTTCATTACCCTGGCATTCCTGACCAGACGGATTTAAAGACAGAGTAATCGCTAGAGTGTAGATCCAGACGCTCTCTGGAAAAGCAGCAAATGGGAGACTAGAGACTTTATAGAAAAATAAAGTCCACATAGGTTCTGTTTGGCATAGACGGGGAGAGACGTTGCTTTCCCGAGTGAATGTCAAGTTCAGAAAAAGTGATTGCTTCCCCTTCTGTTTTCTCTGTTCTGCTCCTCTGTTGCACTATTGCTCTTTCCACGTGGCAGCAGCTCATGCGTACCATACTTCAGCGAGCAGAACAATGTCTCCTAGATAGTTGGCTTAGCACGTGTTGAAAAACAAATGCAGCAAAATCATTTATAGGAGACTTCCAAAGTCAGGGTTATGAAATAATCCAGTATTTTCATGCAAATATGTTGCATTATGTCTTAAATAAGTTGAATTATTTTTATTTTTATTTTACCCAGTGATATTATACTACAGGTCCTGCTTGCTTAGTTCAACAAGAGTCTTATGACTCATAGAATTGCCTTGTGAAAGTTTGGGAACTGCTGCTTCAGATGCACTGTTGTTGCTGACACTATTTATTGTTCTATTTTTAATTTCTCAGTGTAGCACTTAATTAGTGTAGCCTATACATGTTGACATCCGATGATGTAGGTAAACAAAGCTTCTGTACACTGTTCACCATTATTTTCACATTAACGTTGATGGATATAACGTGAGAACGCCATATCTGGTCACATGCACATCAACATGATTAGGACAGACAGGTGCAGTGCCTTGAAGACCAGCAGAGATTGTTTTAGGTCAATTGATTCTGGCATTTAACTCTAATGATCCAGAAATACATAATACAAAACTCTCCTCAGCAGCTGAGAAATGGAATAATGAGCAGATCATTTGGATTGCTGATGAAAATACATGTATCTTCTTGCCTGGACAGTAATTTGTCAACCAGCTGTAGCCTAGGCCTTAATTGCTATCCTTTGGAAATGATACACATACACACATAGCAACAAGCACACGTGCACACACACCAGCTCTTTTCATCTATGCCTGATTGTTTCCCCCCCAAATGCATAGGTCTAGCTTGCATTTCAGTGCAGATTTCTGGACTATTTCACTCAAAACGACACTTGTGTCTTCTATTGAGGTAAATTGCAAGCCAAAATTAGCTCAATTTCCTGCATTCTTCACTATAATTTCTTAATATTGCATGTTTTACACCAGAAATGTAGACATTCTAGAAAGTGACAATGTTCCATATACTTGTATTTGTTGTATAATTAATCGAATAAAGCAATATGGCCTGAGAGGTCGTGGTATATCCAGACAGTGGAATATTGTCAATATAGTCCCGGCTAAAGGTCGCTGTTGGGCACGACGTGTAGTGGAGTGTCTACAAGCATTTTAGCTGTGACTATATTGTTAATATACGACGGCCTCAAGTGTCTTATTGCTTTTATAAAACAGTTACTACATATTTAAAACAAGGACACCCTTTAATTGTAATGTTATTTTAATAAGTACATTAATTCAATGTAATCTTTCCAGGAGTTTGTAGTAGAACGGCAAACAAGAAATGGTTGCTATACAACAAAAGCAACACTGACAGTTGCACTGTGTGCGTAGCTAGCCCACTAACATCAGCCAGAGCTTGGCTAGCAGTAGGCTGGCTATCTAAGCCACTTCTGGAGTAGCAGCTAGCTAATGCCAAGGTTATGAGTTATTGATATTTAGTTGGACATTTCCATCCATTTATTGTGCAAGAATGAAAAAACTGTCCGACGTATTTCCACACATTCCCCCGTTGTTCTTTTATCTGGAGAGGAGCATGTGTTGTCAGCAAGAACTTGTTGATACAAAACGTAGGCATGTGGCCATCACAGTTCTTTAGCTATGAACTGTTATATTTGGGTATGTCTAAATAGGCAGGAATTCAAAAATAGGGGGTGATGGTTAAAGTGTTAAGTGCGAGGTAAAGGCTGGCAAAAGTGTAAAAAGATGGAAAAATCCCATCGTATGTTTTATTTGTTTATATTGTGGCGTCCCCAAGGGTTGGGCGACACTCACTGACCTTTCAGAGGGCGTAGGCAAGTGCAATAACACTGAGGAGGCAGTAATATCAGCAGAAATGATTTATTAAACAAACAACACAAAACGCAGGGTGGGGTCTTTTGGGGAATACGAACACAAAGTCCACAATCCTTGTCTCTTCGTCGATGTCCGTTCCAAATCCGCAATCCAGGTCCAAGTTCCGTTGTCCAGTCCGTAATCCAATCCCAATCAATCCAATCCAATCCAATTCAAAAACAAACAATTCCCCAACACTCTCTTTCAAAAACACTCTCTCTCACCGCTCCTTGTAAATCCTGGCTGGTCAATGACTTCACAGGTATTTACTCACCAAAGTCGCACAGCAACCCCTTTCACAACTCGTTCCTACTCCTTTCAAAGAACAATGGGCATCAGCCCTTTAAATGAGCCTTTGAAATGGCTTTCAGCTGTTCGTTATCTTCATTGCCTGACTTGGTTCAGGTGTTGTGGTGGCATGCTGGGAAATGTAGTGAAAAATGGCTGCCATGTGTTGGAGGCCAGGCAGCCATTTTGTGGTGCAACCCTTCGGGCTGCCACACACCCTCCTCCTCAGCTCTGACCTCGGGAGGGCCGAGCGGCCCTATGTCCAGCGGCCACCAGGAGGTCCCCCTCTCCAGGTCCACTCAGGAAGTGTCCCCCTGGGTCAAACGTCCAGAATCCCCAGTCTCCGGTTGCCTGAAAAAATGTCTGGCAGACATTAATGAGTGACGCAAGTTGCTCACCTATTCTGCCCCAAAATGGCCACCAGTGGGTACAGGCTCTGGGCTCCACGGACAGAGCGGTCACCGCTCCTGTTCTGGTCTTCACCAGCCCCCCATGGCTCCTCCGGTATACGTTGTGCCGTTCCGAATCCAGTGTCAGGCTTCAGCCTTTTCCTCCACATCCCTTTTCCTTTCAGAGGGTCTGGTGGGGTAACTGGGAAATCATGCTCTTCACAACACTGTTACTTTTATTCTTGGATTTATTTTCCACATTTTCCTTAAAATCCCCCTTCCTAGCCATTTCCTAGGGTCATCCCATTCCATCATCTGCCGGTTCCGTTTCCCGTTTTTCTTCCGACCAGAATTTCTGCGCTCCATTCTTCTCTGTCTTTTTAATTTTAGTGAGGGAGATGGACTCACCACATCAGGAGATGGTCGGGTGCTCAAACAGGCCTCGGCCTTAATTAGGAGGCCTTCCTCACCCTATGGTCCCCCATAGCTCCTCTAGGCTCCCTGGAAGGTCCGGCAGGCTGAGTGGGACTGAGGACCATTGTCCCCACTCCAATGTCTGGTCATCATGTCCTCCCAGCTCCGCTGGCTGCGAGACCTCCACCTGCGTGCTAGCGTCTTGGGTGACAGGAACACACTTTACACAGGCTAAGTCTTCACTCACCCCTTTCAGTCGGGCTTGTAGGTCCAGCACAGTCTCGGCTTGGACCTTCAGTACTTCCCGAAATGCATTTTCTGTGGCCCGCTGCTGGGCTTCCATCTCCGCCATTTTCCCCTGAAGCTGTGCGGTCTGCTCCAGCTGCAGCTTCTGGACTTGCTCCTGGTGCTCCAGCGCACTCTTCTCCGCCGTCTCATCCGCCTCTTTGAGTCTGCGCTCGAACCATCCCTTGGTGCCCTCCATGGACTGGATTTGAGCCTGCAGCTTCTCCACCGTCTGCTGTAGGCTCTCCAGCTCCCAGTGCGGGCCTTCTCGTTGCGGAGTTGTGGCGGATCTCCTCCTCGGCGCGGTTCTTGTCCTCGTGCAGGCCGCGCAGCTCCTTCTCGTAGCGCGCCCGCCCGCCAGCACCTCCTTCTCGTGCTGCAGCCGCGCGTCGCTCAGCTCCTCCTTGTGCCGCGATTTCTCCTGCGCCACGTCAATGGCCAGCTCGTCCAGCATGGCCTTGCGCTTGTCCGCCGTCTTCCTGGTCTCCTCCAGCTCCTGCTGGAGTTTGTCCTTCTCTTGGCCCAGTTCAGTCAGCTGCTCCAGGAGCCGGCTGTTGGCGCGGTTTACCTCCTGCAGCTGGGAGCTGACGTCATCTCTCTGGGCCAGGAGCTTCTCCTGCTCGGTCTGCCTCTGCTGCAGCTCCACGTTCAGCGCCATTTCCTGCTCCACACTCTTCTCCAGCTGGGCCAGCTGCTCCCGCAGGGCGTTGGCCTCGACCTGGTGCGTATCCCTGCTCTCCTGCTCCACTCGGCACCGGAGTTGCTCCGCCTCGGACGCATGGTTCTCCGCTGCTTTCCTTAGCTCGGCCTCCTTCTGGGCGAGCCTGGTCTGGGCATCCCCCAAGGCCCTGGCATACTCACCTGTGGCCTGGTCCTGGGACTCCTGCATGTCCAGACAATGTCGCTGCTCATTCTCACACATCTTTGTTAGGTTTCTCACCTGTTCTTTGAGCGCCAGGTTGTGGGACTCTACACGCCTCATCTCATCGCCAAGGGATGCCTTCTCCTTTTCCATCTCCCCAGCCATGATTCTCACCACTCCCAGGGAGTCCATGTGGTGCTCCTCTCGCAACTTCATCATTGCCATCAGGTGGCGCTCCTCTGAGGTGCTCACCTCCAACTTTGCCTTGCACAGCTCAAGCTGGGCACTCTGCTTCAGCTGTTGGACCTCACGGAGGGTGACACGCCATCGGTCCTCCACCATGGCTGCCCGTCTCTTCAGTCTCTGCATCTCTTCCATCGTGGAGTCTGTTGCACAAACCAAACAAAACCCCTGCTGCACTACCTCCTCTTGCCTATCTGTGCTGCCCTCTGCCCGCATTCTCCACCATATGTGGCGTCCCCAAGGGTTGGGCGACACTCACTGACCTTTCAGAGGGCGTAGGCAAGTGCAATAACACTGAGGAGGCAGTAATATCAGCAGAAATGATTTATTAAACAAACAACACAAAACGCAGGGTGGGGTCTTTTGGGGAATACGAACACAAAGTCCACAATCCTTGTCTCTTCGTCGATGTCCGTTCCAAATCCGCAATCCAGGTCCAAGTTCCGTTGTCCAGTCCGTAATCCAATCCCAATCAATCCAATCCAATCCAATTCAAAAACAAACAATTCCCCAACACTCTCTTTCAAAAACACTCTCTCTCACCGCTCCTTGTAAATCCTGGCTGGTCAATGACTTCACAGGTATTTACTCACCAAATTCGCACAGCAACTCCTTTCACAACTCGTTCCTACTCCTTTCAAAGAACAATGGGCATCAGCCCTTTAAATGAGCCTTTGAAA
Organism: Aldrovandia affinis; assembly: GCA_029706075.1. Taxonomy (NCBI): domain Eukaryota; kingdom Metazoa; phylum Chordata; class Actinopteri; order Notacanthiformes; family Halosauridae; genus Aldrovandia; species Aldrovandia affinis. Next base: position 10,496,418 of record JAINUG010000001.1, read on the forward strand.
TGGCTTTCAGCTGTTCGTTATCTTCATTGCCTGACTTGGTTCAGGTGTTGCGGTGGCATGCTGGGAAATGTAGTGAAAAATGGCTGCCATGTGTTGGAGGCCAGGCAGCCATTTTGTGGTGCAACCCTTCGGGCTGCCACAATATGCACCAGTGACTGCTTTCCACACTTCAGGCACAAAGTACTACAGGAGAGTTAGCGCTGATTGAAGGAGAAGCGTATTGAACAGAACTGGTGAACTGTGGGCACCTTGTCCGTAGCTGGGAGGAGTGAATGTAGCAGACTTAAGCCCACCCTACCCCTGGTAGGGTGAAGCCAATCGTGTTCTGACGCTATGGGCTCAAAGCCATAGTCAGCTAATGATACAGCCCAGACTTGAACTAGCAATATCCAGGCTTATAGGGCCTGGTCTGCACTCTGGTCTTTACTGACTAAGCCACTTGGGACTGGGCCGCTTCCTCGCTAGCTATCTTGTTAAACATATTTTTTTGTGTTTCTTTTGTTTATAGTATTCACAAAGGGTAAACCTGACGAAGACACAAGCAGAAATGCAGATGCAGGCCCTTGGCTATGCTCACTGGTATAATGGAATGGAAAAGATTAAAGCACTTTTGTGTTTCAGAACAATTGCATTTTGATTGAGCCTTTTTGAAATTACACCTTTTGTTAGCTGTGTGAGCAAGTTTCCCAAGTGCTTGTTTTCCATGCCGCTGTAATTAATAATGCATGCAGGGCCCCCTGATTGAGTGTGAGGTTAGAGGTGGAGTTTCTATGAAAAGAATCAATAGCTCCAGATGAGCGTTAATTTCAACATTTACATGCAGATTGGGAAATGGTAATAGTTCAGATTTGCCATTAAAATTCCAAATATTATGTATGCTTTGCTTAGTTTCCTTGGATACACAGATGTTGTTCTTTATGAATTTTCATCAGTAAAAATGTATCTTGCTGTCAAAAAGCTGGAAAATTCAACAAATGGGTACATACAGGCACTGGTTTTGTAATAGCCCAGAAAAGACTATGTTCATAAACTTGAATTCATCTGTTCAATCAGATCATGATACACAAGACTGTGATGTACTGAACTGGTGATTTAGCACAAGTTCACCGACCTAAATAACAATGTCCCTGTCTTCTGACCAGTTGCTGGCAACCTCTATAAATAAAATGCCTGATTGTGAAAGTCCTGCTTATACTTTGCTGGACATTCCCGATAAGCAATGGTCAAGCCAAGTAGTCTTTTCCACAAACACTTGTGTTCTGTGGGCATTTATGCACCATTTCACATGACATACTGGCAGACCACAATCCTGCAAGTAACTGCATGCTGTGCTACATAGTGCATGCCTCAGAGAATACAGCTATAAACCATTGAAGAATGTTTCTGCGCAAATATCTTGTATTTACAGATGACATAACGAAGGTGTTGCATTGCTGTTGAAACGGCAAGTGTAAGTGACACTAACAAACTAATTTCATTTATTTATGAAGCATAGCTTCTCAAAAGTACTAAAATTAACTGTTTAATGTACTTTTTTTCATGAAAGGGTCTTGTGTTTCCCTGGCTTTGGGGTGGTAATGGATATTCAGGGCAGGGAGCTGGTGGAAGGCGTCCGAGATGAACATAGGGGTTGTTACAAAACACAATGCATAATCAGGCAAAATGTATAATGCCACTGGGGTTTCTGACGATTATCTTGGTTTCATTGTTGAGTTCTTATGTGGCCTTTTCGCAAGGCAGCACTCGCAGCTGCGAATGAAAATCACAGCCAAAAAATGTGGATCATTTGGATGGAAGTGCATTCATAATAACGACGTGCTTGATAAAGTTAATGGCCTAGTGTTTGGGTTTTTTTGTTTTGTTTTTTCTGTTACCTCTCCAAAAAGAGTTCTACATTTTGGGGTTAGCTGTTTGTTGCCAGTTTTTATAACTCTTTTATAACTAGTGAGTTGTTTATTAACATAAATTGATTGGCTGAATACAAGGTATTTGTTTATTCTTCTGGTGCTCTATGAGGAAAAATGGTGCTTTCCCCACAAAAATAATAATAATTCATTTGGATACAGCCCTGATGCCCTGATGCCAGTGCTTGATGTTTGGTTGTACTTTTTTGAGCTGACCACTTAAGGACTGTGGTCAGTGATGTTCAGACCAAAGTTATGTCAATATGACAAGAATTCCATGAAACTACCATTATTTAAACCCCCAGCCCCACCCACTTTTAATCTCATTGGTGACCTCATGTCTTTGGAATTGCCTCTGAGGTACAGGAAACTGCCAAAATAAAGGAAACACCAACATAAAGTGTCTTAAAAGGGTGTTGGGCAACCATGAGCTGCCAGCAGACAAATGCACCTTGCAATAGATTCTACAAGTGTCTGGAACTCTATTGGAAGGATGCAACACCATTCGTCCAGGAGAAATTCCATAATTTGGTGTTTTGTTGATGGCGGTGGAAAACGCTCAGTGTTCAATTGGGTTGAGATCTGGTGACTGAGATGGCCATGGCATGTGAGTATGATGGCCCATCATTCTCACATACTAAGTATTGGCCAAACAGCCCCCCTGAATGTCCAACCAATGGCACCAGTAATATGATCCAGTGGCATAATCAATACTTATTACCTCCATATATGCTGAAATTGGTCTAGAGTTCTAGCCAATGGGATACCCTTTACAATGATATAAGGTATCCTTTGGTTTGCATTTACTGTAATGGTTGAACTTTATGCAAAATCATTGGGCCAATTTGGCCACCTTGTATAGGTTTTTGGACTTGAAGACCATCACTCTTTGGTGGCACCACTCACTAAAAGGCCTCTAGTTCATGAGCTCTTGGGCCTAGAAGTTTTTTTTGCACAGACTTAGATGGCATATGGTACAAGGCATGCAAAAACACGAGTGTCTACGCAATAATGTGTTGTATGTTTGATCTTTGGTCCTTTAGGCTGTATTTTGTTGTGTCTGCATGCTATTGCACACCCCCACATGCACATGCACACCCCCATAAACTACAATGTGTTTCCTTTCAAATTATTCAAAATTTAGGCATGTGGCCACCTTGTTCTTGAGCTATGAAGCTTGAATTTGTATTTGGGTATGTCTAAATAGGCGGGAATGCCAAAAATAGGGTTAAAGGGTTAAATGGAGGCTGCCATTTTGTCCTTCAGCTCTATCTGTTCCTGTCCAATGGAATTTTTCCCCTGCTTGTCTGCCCCTCTTTGCTAAAAACAGAAGCATGTATCTAACATTAGATAAAATGGTCATTGAAAACCCCACAGTCAAGGTTAATTCCAGTTAAGAATCAATTCTCCTGCAGGTCCTAGTTATTGATTCAAAAAAGGGTGGACCTTAACGCCATCGACAGAGTGCACAGGCATCACTGTTTTTAAGCAAAACTTAAAGAGATGTTAATCAATTAACTGCGAATAGTTTGTGGTGTTTCCAAGTGTTTTGCATTAGTGTGAATAATGGCAGTGCACACTGCCATATATAATTCATATACATTATAATCCCCTACAATGAAAAATAACAGATGAGACTTTGTGTGTTTCAATATCAGTGGCGGGCCGTGCATTTCACACCTAGGCCTTCAGTAGTGCTCCGTCTGAATCAATCCACCCCTCAATAACTATTTTATGGCTATAAAAGCCATCTTATTGTTATGTTTTGAGTGTCTGTTCGGTTTGTTTTTGCACTTTGTTTATTTATCTTTCTTCAGTCATGTTTCATTCTCGTTCTGTCATGCACTTCGGGAAATTCTATGTTTCGGTTTTTCCGTCTTCGTTTCTAATCTCGTTTTACTTCCTTCTTACTTTCTAATTACACTTTGTATATATTAGTTAGATGTATATAGTACTAACCAACTAATCTACTAACATTAGGGATTTAGATTAAGTTACTAACACTACTAATCACTAATTAGGCCTATCTCACGCTTCTAACTATCGCTGTCATTCTCTCTCGTCCTATCTCTGTACGCTTCTCACGTTCCGCTTTATTCGCACGCAGATTTCTTTATGCGTTCCTCCTCCTCCCTAAAAAAACAAAATATAGAATTTCCCGAAGTGCATGACAAGACAAGGAGAGGAACTCGAACAGGAACAATGACAGACGGGGAACAGAACGAGAATGAAACATGACTGAAGAAAGATAAATAAACAAAGTGCAAAAACAAACCGAACAAACACCCGTTGCCGTTGCATCGCAGATAGATAACTCGTGTATCCAGAATAAATGCCTTTACTGAAGAAACAAACCCAGGGTGCTACAGCTGCGACACACATAACAAAGCATCAATAATAACCTCATAAAATTGCTATATTATTTAGGAAAATAGCAACATTTTACTCACCAAAAATCCTTATTATTTGTACACAAAATCCATCCTCCTTTCTTTCCTCAAAAAGAGTTCAATTACTCTGTCGTACAGATTATCCGTGTGTTTCAGTTCCATCAAGAAGTTCTTTTCTATCGCCATCGAAGCTAATGCTGAAAGTCGAGCCTGCCCTGTTGTATTTCTGGCATACATTTTAATTCGCTTTAGGGCTGAAAATGTCCGCTCAAATGTCTGAATCACAGACTGATGTTAATTATATTTTGTCCATGAATACTTATTCAATAATTCCAAATGGTCTGTCCGCTTCCTTTCATAGCTGTTCCCCTGGTTGCGGTGCTTCCAGACGTGTATTTTCATATTAAAGCATTTAACCAATCACATTACATCATAGTCAGACACTCTCTGACTATCCAATCAAAGGGTGTGAATACGCTGACGTTACCTAGGCCTTCTAGAAGGCCTTCGTGTCCCCAACTCAAAATCTGATTGGTTGAAGCAACAGTTTGATCAACACTTATTTTTTGGTACAGGGCCTGCAGAACTGATTGTGAAGGCCTACAGGCAGATTTCTTTGACCCTGGCAACAAATGATGGCTGAAATGTGATTGGTTAAATGCTTTAATATGAAAATACACGTCTGGAAGCACCGCAACCAGGGAAAAGCTATGAAAGGAAGCGGACAGACCATTTGGAATTATTTAATAAGTATTCATGGAAAAAATATAATTAACATCAGTCTGTGATTCAGATATTTTTTAGGCCAGCAGAGAAGGCCTTGCAGGCCCTGACGGCCCACCACTGTTCAATATTGTATGTGGGTCTACGATTTCAGTCACTACCAACAATCATCAGGTGGCTATTATTGTGAATGGTAGGCTATAATCACGAATGAACTCCAGTAAATCCTGAAAGTTTTACTACAACAGTAGTACAGCAGTGTCTCTGCTTTGTTGCCAGTTACAAATTGTAAATGCATAGTTCCAGCACCAATGGTCATCTGTCATTGGATCCATGTAGTAGCTGGGAGGTACTGACACATACAGTACTTTACTTGCAGGCTGAATATATATTTGGAATTGAATTGAATTCCTCTAGTATCTGATGTCATGACTAGAGTTACATTAACGCAATTGGATGAAAAATTAAATACCATTCTTATTTTTGTATTTAGGATACGTGACTGTTTTAACATTGGAAAGTAAATCTTAAAGGTTTGGGTAGTTAGTCTTCTTTCACCCTGTTTGTCCTTACAGTATTAGTTCTCAGTACACATTCTGTTTTCTGCATAATTGTGAAATCCTTGGAGGCAAGAATGTGTTCGCGAGAGAGCTAACAGGGGGAGATGGGACTGAATATCAATTCACTGCTCAAGTATTGCTGTCAGAGAGGCGATGATGTTTTTTTTCTGTCCTGACCAAGATCCTGTTCAGATCAAAAGTGTGTCTTGGCTGCACAAAAATGTACTGTCTTGTGCGCAGTCTTGACATTATGTTTCCGAGAGACGTTTTTTCTGCACGGTATGCGGTTGTACGTTCAGGAACATTGTGTTCTGGAACACTTGTGTCCCTGCTCTGCATCTCTCAGACAATGAAAAACCAACCATGCCAGCCTCCCTGAATAAAGAACATCAAATGCAACTCTAATTCTCCAGACAAATTCGATTTGTTTGTTTGCTGTTTAAGTAAAGGTTCAGTTGTTTGAATTAGAGTATTTGGTTGTTAAGGTCATCTTGCTTTGATGTGTGTTTTTACCTTTAAATAAGTCCATTCTTCCTCTCATCAAATTCATCATTCATATCTGTGATTTCCATGGAGGTTATTTTGTTGCAACCCCCCTTTACCTGGTCCGTGATCTCATGCTGTTTGCTGTTTTGAATTAAGGGAATAGATCTCATTGCTGTATTTCTCTATTTTTAATTTTGTCTATTTGATTATGATGGACCTGTATCTTCACTAAATTAGGCATGGTTTTGTGAAGTCACATTTATTTCTTTTCTTTTGTTCCTATATAGGGCTACATAGTAATCCAATGAATCTACTTGGAGAAACTGCATCTTGACTATATCTCAAGCAATTGTGGTCATTCATAGTTGTCCCACAAGCTGCAAAAGTGCCTGAACTCACTACATTTTATATTATGACATGTATCTCAAACAAGGACAGGGGTTTTATTGCACAACCACCTCACACAAGAAAATGAGCACTCACAGAATTAAATTATGTATTTATTACAATATTGATACAGCATGTTTTGGGCATTGTTTTATGAAATAATGAGTCCTTTCAACAAGACCAGACTTACACTTACCAGTCAGTTTGATATGGGTGAAATGTGCCTGCAAATTGCATAAGATCTTAATCAAAGGTAATTACTGATAAAAAGAATGGCCATTAAACTAAAGAGAAGCTCATTCTCAGTCTCATTGCCTCTTTAGCTCTTTGCATGTTTAAACTATCTGCATTTTTTATATACAGTGGTAGTAAAAAAGTAATCACCCCTTTGGCATTTTATTTTCTTCCTTGAACAAGCATGGAGTTGTTGTTTTGTTTTTTTACATTATAGAGCACTTTGTGCTGATCAGTGGCAAAAATCAAAGTCAGAAAATAAAATGTGAAAAATGCCCAAAATACCCACTGTATAGATCTACATTACAGGTTTGCTGAGTTGATTGATTATAATCAGTTGTGCATTTATAATTATTAAACATATTTACATTTTGTGGTTATTTCTGTTATTATTATTTCTGTTTCTATTTATGACCATGAACATTTTCAACCTTGTTTCCCTGCAGCTGATAGTGGAAAAGACGACTGACTACCCTTCCACAGAGTTCTCATTGGTGGAAGATGTTGCTCTGCACTTCACTTGTTTGATGGACAGACTGAACGAGCAGCGCCTGTTTCAGCCCAACCTCTGTGATGTAGACATTGTGCTGGTGCGCCAGAAGAACACGTTCCCGGCCCACAAGGGCGTACTGGCGGCCTACAGCCAGTTCTTCCACTCTCTCTTCACCCAGAACAAGCAGCTCCAGCGGGTGGACCTGTCGCTGGAGGCCCTCACCTCGCAGGGCTTGCAACAGATTCTCAACTTCATCTACACCTCCAAGCTGCTGGTCAACGCCTGCAACGTGCAGGACGTGCTGAACGCCGCCGCTGTGCTCCAGATGAGTGACATCGCCAGCTCCTGCCAAGAGCTCATCAGCAGCCACTCGCTTGGCCTTGACCTGGCTATGGCCAAGCAGGACAGGCGCGGCAACCCCGCCCCCTCCCAATACTACCGGGAGATCAAGCAGGAGACGGACCCAGCCCACGCCAAGATCTACGCCCGAGAGGGCATTAACCCCTACTCTGTGTGCGTGGAGGATGGGTCAGGGAAGCCGCACCACGCTGGCATCCAGACCAAGCATTACTTCAAGAAAGAGGAGAGTGACGGGGGTGGGACCGGGGCCGGTGGGCGGGGCATGTGCAAAATGGAAGGCAGCATGGAGGAGTCTGAAGACTCAGATGGCCATGCCTCCTTTAACCGGGAGCAGATAATCGTGGAGGTGAACCTCAACAATCAGACTTTGAATGTATCCAAGGGCACGGAGGGGAAGCCCTCCTCCACAAAGACCACCGCAGTGCTGGGCCACTGTCACAGTGAGGAGCAGGACACGGAGGAAGAGGAGGAGGGCGAAGACGAGGAAGAAGAGGAGGACAATGAGGAGGACTACGAAGATGCAGATGTGGGGGAAGAGGAAGAGGAGGACGACCGGAGACAGGAGGACAGCAGCGAGGAGGGCGAAGAGGAAGGGGGTGAGGAGGGGGAGGACAACCACAACATTCCAGAGGAGAAAAAAGAGCAGGTGGAGAGACCCCGCCGGGGCACCAGGGTCTCCCTGGATGCCATGGCGACCATCTCCACGAGGCAGGCCCTGAGCGCCACCATGAGGGCCAGCAGGGGCTGTGGACGCAAGAGGAAGAAAGACCAGGAGACCCTGGGCCAGAAGGTGAAGCTGGAGGAGAAACAGCACTTCCCATGCAAGAAGTGCCCACGCATCTTCAACAACCGCTGGTACTTGGAGAAGCACATGAATGTCACGCACAACCGCATGCAGATCTGCGACAAGTGTGGCAAGCGCTTCCTGCTGGAGAGCGAGCTGCTCCTGCACCACCAGACCGACTGTGAGAAGAACATACAGGTACGCCTCATCCATCAACCAGACATGAACTTTTTCTCATATAACTCACGTGGATGCACTTTTGTACTCTCACATTGTAAGTTGCTCTGGATAATATAATATCACATACACATCTGCTTGTTAATGTAGTTTCAGTTCAGTTGGTTTGATATAAATATTGGTGCATCAGTGAATTTTTGCTTTATGTAATTGATACAAATCATTTGATGAATATTTCAGAATGAAAACTGACTGAGGTAAGGAATGAGACTCGAAAGAGTCTCATTTACACTCTCATTTAGACACTCTAATGAGAGTCTAAAATGTCCCTGTCAGCTTGTTGAAAACTAAAGTTATGTTACCATGAGAATACTGTCCTTTCTGTTAGTACTTTTGCCCTCTAAAACATTGAACCACTGCTTGTACTTAGATTCGTTATTTGTGATTAGCAGATGATTAGTGATTTGAATTCTGGCCCTAGAACAGCAAACGTAACGTTTTCGTAAAATTCAGTCAAATATATCCAGTGTCCACTGCATCATCGTTTTATTCTGAAACTTTGCTTCCCAATTAAAATTTGAATTTTATTTCATTAAGCACTTGACATTATGAGCTTGGTTATCTCAGAGATTTTGGGAAAATTCTGGCTAAGCAATGAGAAAAGTGAGATTTTGGGCCTTCCCCCTGCTCTTCATTTTGACTTGGGCACTGTAGAACCTTGCCCTCAAATGCATTCTAATCAGTGCATCTAATATAATCTGCATTTTAAAATTGCACTCATTTATCTGTTAGGTTCCATTTGCTTGTTAGTGGCATGATAATGATCTTTAAGCGGCTTCTTTTAGGCCATTGTCAAGCCTGGGATTGTCCGTCAGTTGGCTCTGACAGTCTTGTGGCTCGCATGTTACTAGGGACAGCCAGCCAAAGCATTTCTGGCTGCATGGTGAATGTCATTAAATAGCATTTACAATATGAATATCAAAATAATCAGAACATGCTCGCAGTTCTGTCCACAGTGGCTTTAATGCACTTATTATGCGTCTTATTGGGAACAGAAGGATATTTTCAGCGCATTCATCTTGCCAAATTGTCACCCCTTTCACTCATTCATAGCATCCACACTGTTAAAAAAAACATACTAATTAGTCACACTGAATCTACAGCTTCAAATTACAGAGCACTTAGAGATAGGGCTCCCCACATGCTTTCATTTTGTTTAATTTGCAATGAATGTTGAGAAATGCTTGTCAATTTCCCTGCTACAGAACCGCTTTAGATCCTCCCTGATTTTAACAGCTGGTACAATATATGATGCCGGCCTCTCGCTTGAGCCCTGGAATCTTCTCAAATGTATGGGCTTCATTGTACTTTAAGATGATTTAACATGATGTTTAGGTTATTACTGGAGTTTTATAGATCAAAATTATGTTGATAATCGTGTTATTTTTCCTCCTAAACATTTTATAAATGTTTTATTCTTCTTCACAAAATGACTTAAAATTATTATTTTTTATTTCCAATTTGATGGCTAATTGTACCCTCTATTTCTTTAATTAACCCTCCTCCACGAGCCCGCCGCCCATCTCTACGGGACAAGCTAATACCCTGAGGCCGGCAATGATCTGCCTCCTCCAAGACGGAACTCGCCCATCTGTCTTTCACCCTTCACGCTTCTCGGCGAGCTCGTGCCGGCTCTCCCTCCCACCTCCCCCTGGGGCTGATAGTCAATTGCTGCCCCAAACAGGGTTTTTCTAATTGGGCATTGGGCCACCACAAGACACCAGAACAGCTTCTATAAGTGTATGGAGCTCTATTTGAGGAATGCAACACCATTGTTCTTCTTCTTTTCACCCCCTGTTCTTCTAGCCGTGATAGCCAAAATAATGGGCAGCTGGGCACACAACCTTTGCTTGTAAAGGTTACTGGGTTTCTGACAAAATGCACGGCAGTTAAACTGAATAGTTTCTTTGTCCCTTTCAGTGTGTTACCTGTGGCAAAGGCTTCAAGAAACTGTGGTCCCTCCATGAACATAACAAGATAGTCCACGGCTATGCTGAGAAGAAGTTCTCTTGCGAGAACTGCGAGAAAAAGTTCTACACCATGGCTCACGTCAGGAAGCATATGGTTGGTGAGTACTACACAGACGCGACGGGGATGGGGTTCGAGCCTCTGTCTGCTAAGGGTGGGAAGGTTCTGAGATTTAGATATGGACCTAAAGGTTTTAAGAACGCTGCCTATTTGAATGCTGCAGTGACCTGACATCCACCTCGCCCCAGGGGGAGGAAAGTCTAGTCAACTCTTGATGTGCTTAATCTCCATTGACAGTAGAGAGGAAATTGTCCTGTTGCAGCAGAAATCTTAGCTAAGTACATCCTTTGAGATTAGTCTGAACCTCTGCTCTTGGTGAGTAATACTTGTCAATCAGACCTGTTAAGCGGCAGAATACGTTTGATGTTTCAGACTTTCAGTGATGTATCTGAAAAAAGTAAAGCATATATATCGGAGCAGGTGTCAAATCGTTGCATTAATATATCTGATATTATAATAATGCTGTAATATGTCTGACATGTTTGTTCATGTCTTCCTGAAATATTCTATAAATGTATCCACCATAGAAAATATTGTCCTGGCCTCCGGCACGTTGTCCTTTGAATGAGCATCTGTGTGTTGCGGCAATCCTCTTTTGTATTCACATTGCCTCTTTCAGCACAAATTAGTGCCTCAGTCTCATATCATGGGAGGTTTCACTAAGAGATGAGAGAACAATACCCAGAGAACAATAACAAACCTGTCATGTCCTGAAGACTGGCTGGAAATATAAAGGACAAACATGACAGTAGGGTAGGGTATATACAGTATATGTTGATAAAGAGAAAAGCAAGCATCTTTTAGGAGCTTTGTAACTTTGTTGAATTCTGCTGCAAATATTCTGATTTATTCAAGCATGGTTCAGTTTCATTTATCTGTATATCTTCTTTGAATTGACATTTTCATTTTAGAATGTGCTTTTAATTGGTGTGCAATTCTCCCTGGGAGGGAAATGTTCATCATGCGTTATATGTTACGTTTCTAAGTTCCAGTATCAGTTCTTTGCTGTGTCTGCAGATCACTCCCACCCTGGGAAATTATTTGATAATGTATTAATCCATACCAGAATGGTGCTTGGTTTTGTGTGGGAAGTGTAGCTAGATTATTACATGTTGTGCATTCTATTCCCTGAATGTGTTGGCTCCGGCGGGAGAAGGCAAGTGTTTCCTGTGTTGGCAAGGAAGTGACCTTTGAATCACAATTCTTTATTTAGGTCCACTGGGTCTGCTTCATAAACAGAAAAGGTCTCTGATTCCGCACTTTCGCCCTTGGTTCTGATTTGTTGTCTTGAAATGGTCACTCCTTTTTTTTTTCTAGCACTGTCAGTTTTGTCCTGTGCCTGAATTTTTTCCTGTGCTTCTGGTGACCTAGCATAATCAGTTCAGAGACACACAGAGGTCTGCCTTACCCCCATAAGAGAGGCTTAAGAGAGAGTAAGCATATGATACCGTATTCTGGCCACTGGACTAGACTGGACTGTGCATGTATATCCCAGTTGAAACTACTAACCCACTGTGAACAGTTAACTTAACCTGAAAAGCCAAAACAATTTTTCTCAAAATGTAGAAATCTGAATTTAGATTATCTGGAGAAAAAAACTGTCATTGATTGGGATTAATATCAAAGTGGAGTATGGGCAGTCTGGGAGCAGAACTGCCGATAACCGACTGGTTCGTATTCCTGCCACGGAACCCAGAGCCACACGTGCTGTCCTCACCCTTGATAACCCGTGTCTACTTCCAGTCTCTGCAGCACACACACAGCTTGGCATTAATATGGTAATTAAAGATCTTCACCGCGCACAGAAGTAAATTGCCACTGGACAGAAATGGGTTTATTCCTCACAAACCAATCTACTATTTGTATTCTCTTCTGTTGCAAGGATATTAGTGCTTTCTTGGAATGAAATGTTTTGTCATTCTTGTAAAATTCTTTGTTATTCTTATGCACCCCCCGACTTCCCCAAATGTGCATGAAAACTTGAAATGAACTGAAAATATTGTACATTTGGTTTTTTTGTGAAGTTCTCTAACAGTATGACACATTTTCGGTTGTTTTCTGCTCCATGCTTTGATTTATTTATTTATTTGATTTATTTGATTGCGCTCATCTGGAACTCAGCACAAAATGTCACAAAATCTGGTTCTAATCATCACAGTGGAGTCGGGCACTCTTAAAAACTGATATACAATTGTCTCTTCAGGAGAGTATATTGATTTTTGTCTGAAATGAACTCCATGTTTGAATATTCATGATCTTGTGGGTTTGCATGCTGGAACTCTTCTGGTGCTCACAGCGTAATACCTGCAATTAAAATGTGTATTTTATTAAGTCATTCATAACTGCTTTATAATGGCCCATATGTGTAAATAGAAGCAAGTCTGCCCGATTATCTTCTAAGTGTATGGCTTATGTAATACAAACGTAATAATGTAAGCGTAAAGCAGTGCAAGTATCTTATGATCTTTCATCAACATGAAAGGAGCTTGCAGTTCAAGGAAAATGTTTTGATTACCATGAACTTGGCAAAGAGGCTATTTACCCATCCTTGGTCTCTTGAGTTTGGAACAGTGTCTGAAGTGTAGTGTCATTCTGTCCATGTCCCCAGCCCACACCAAGGACATGCCGTTCACGTGCGAGACATGTGGGAAGTCCTTCAAGCGCAGCATGTCCCTGAAGGTGCATTCCCTCCAGCACTCCGGGGAAAAGCCCTTCAAGTGCGAGGTGAGTCTGTCAGCCCCACTTTCCCTGGGAAACGAGGACACCCAACGTACTGTTATTTTCCCCAACCTGCCCCTTATCTGAACGGGAGAGAGGCACCGAATAGCCATAATTTATATTCACTCTGTAAACAGCCCGTGTACTATGGGAAGCACGCTGGTTGATGGGTCACATGGACTTCTGTGCAGAGGTGACACTGACAGAGATGCATGAATATGCAAATGCACGTGTCGGGGGAGAGAGGCTGTTACTCCTGGGAGGGTCAGATGCCCCGTGTGGGGTGGCCCTGTGTGTGGGAGCCGGCTTGGACACTCCAGTGAGGTGGTGAAAATCCACAGCAGCAGTTAGCGTTACTCCTCTCCCCCCGTCCCTCTGGTCCCTTGTCTCCCAGTGGCAGCAGGCATTACTGGAGCCCTCAGACAGAAGCATTAGCATATTCATAAATCCCTCATATCACACCGCTGTCCGAGATAGGACTCAAATGACGCCATGCATATTTAAAGAGGATGAAGTTTCTACTTTTTTCAGTGTGTGTATTTTTTTAATAAAATGTATTTCAAAGTCATTTCACCTAAAAGGCATTGGCATCACCATTACTCTCATTCAGAAATGTGCTTTGATAAGGGTTGAACAGTCATTCAAAGTTTAAATGAAAAGGTCAAAGGTTGAATAGAAAAAGGTTTTATTCTGAGAATGAGAATGCTCCACTGTGTTTTAATCCAAGTTTGTGGCTGTCTTGCAGAACTGCAGTGAGAGGTTCCAGTACAAGTACCAGCTGCGCTCCCACATGAGCATTCACATCGGGCACAAGCAGTTCATGTGCCAGTGGTGCGGAAAAGACTTCAACATGAAGCAGTACTTTGATGAGCACATGAAGACGCACACTGGTAGAGCACATTTCTTTTGCTAAGAGTAGCTGTGGTTAGCACTCCCAGTATTTGATATGCATAGATCTTTAAGCGGCGGTGTTCACTGCAGATTCACAGGTGTCCAGTCTTCTTCTTCTTCAGACGATTGTTTCCTAATTGGAAACAATGACCAGGGTAAGGAGTTAAAACTGGGATATCCAAAAGGTGAAGGAAGAACATCACACTTTTCACTCAACACATGTTTTGCGATTTGTGAAACATCCAACCTATTACTCAAATGTATTAAACAATTAAACCATATTATTTTTTAGAAATAACTACATCAAATGATTGATTCACTACACTTTTAAAACACCTCACTTACCTGATTATAGCGGTGACGCTGGCTGACATTGTTTTAACAGAAGTTAACAGTTTTGGAGCTAGTCACAAAAATGACCTACCGGGATACCCTATGTTGGAGTAACAGGTGTCGGAGTAACAGTTGACGGCATGGCGTGTTCCGTCTCGGAGGAAGGACGTTCAACTTGCCTTTGTTAATGCTGGTCCCAGAGTTGCAGCGGCAGTATTTGAGGAAGGGGTAGAAGAGAAGAAAATGTGGGGGAAAATCTGAAATAAATGTAAAGAAAATGTGTCCGATTGAGACGCAGCCTGTATGTCACCATACTTCAATTTATGTTTACATATTCTGTTTAATGTACAAGATGCAGTGATCAGATCAGCATCCTACAGCATGGTTGGACATGAATGTAGTCAAAATATACTGAATAAAGAACTATCCTAGTAAAAATAGAGTATTTTCAAAGTGTCATCTTGCTACTGTTCTTCTGCCCTGCAGGCGAGAAGCCGTACATCTGTGAGATCTGTGGGAAGAGCTTCACCAGCCGACCGAACATGAAGCGCCACCGCCGGACCCACACCGGTGAGAAGCCCTATCCCTGCGACGTCTGCGGCCAGCGCTTCCGCTTCTCCAACATGCTCAAGGCCCACAAGGAGAAGTGTTTCAGGGTCAGCAATCCCATGATCCCTGAGGCCAACCCGCTGGGCCTCGACCCCACTTCCCCAGTCGGTGACTCGACAGCCAATCAGGTGGCAACAGGAGTGGCGGTCGCAGGGGTGGCCATGTCAGGCGAGGGCATGCCCGGCACCCATTCCCACCACACTGCCCCCCTCTCCCTCCCCTTGTTCCACTCCATGGGAGGACTCTCCCCACCACCACAGCTTCCCCCACCCCCTCCCCTTTTCTCAGCAGGAAGGATAAACTCCAACAACAATTAACAATTTGTCAGGTTTTTGTTTTTTTCCAGACTCAAAATTTGGACACCCCTCTGGTTCCCCCTTACTTATAGGGGACATATGGCATACAGAAACTGTAACCTTACAGAGGGTTGAAGTTTACCCACAAGGACAGTCCTGCAGTATAAAATTAAATATGTTCTTATGTTTTTAATCTATGCGCCACTATTTCCGAGTGAGATAAGACGTGTAAAGACATACACCAAGCATTTTTGGATAGATTTTTTTTATTGTATATTGAAATACTAACTTTCTTTATCTGTATAGAAAGCCTGAAAAAGACGTGGTACCAGTCCTTTTACATACTATATTTTTTCCTTGTTTTTGTATCTCTTCATTGGAATTCCATAAGCTACAGGAAATTACAATTACAGTCAAAGGCAGTTTGTTTTCTTTAGGATTTGTACATCGCTTCTTGCTTGCCTGTTCCATGCTTAACCTACAGTACATAAGAAAAAGGTATGGAACGTGTTAGTCACTTCTTTGCAAACTGAAACGTCAAGCAAAACCAATTCCTGCTGGGGAGTTTTGGGTCATGCAGTTTTTTGGTATGTACCTTCTCACGGACAAACTCCCCTACTGGAGCGAGGGCTGTTAAGGTGTGAAAGAGTGTCCCAGAGAACTTAAGCCCTCTTTTGATTTTTTGATTAATTTCTTCTGTTCTCCTGAAAAAAATTACTTGGGATCTGTGTGGTTGTGGGAGTGGTTTTGCACAGCAGTCGTGAACGGCCACAGTGGGTTTGTGCTGCGGAATCAAAGGCCGAGTGCACTCTGAACTCCAAACAAAGAAGTGCACATTTGCAACAACTTAACCAGCCATGATAGGAAACTAAGTGTCTTTTTTCATTGTTTTAGCCAACTGAAAATGTAGCAAAGCCATTCTGTTTTTGTGTTTTTAGTTTAGTTTAGTTTAGCTTTTTTTATGACCAAATGTTAATTTGACTTATAATACATTTATATTGCATTGCAATAACCAAATCCCACAAACTCACTTGCTATGTCAGTGTTATACAGCATTTATGATATATTCTGAAGCTTTCATTCCCCCATAGTGATATTTATGATGTGTGTGTGATAATTGTGTTCATTTTTAGTGAGGTCCTTGTGTAATATTAGGCATGTGATGCCATTTTTAAGGCTTTTGAAAAGTAAGGTTAAGAACACTGTGCAACGCCCAGGTGAATATGAGGGCCGGAGTGTGTGGTTCTATGTAGCAGAGAAGGGATCTGGACAACACAAGTCAAATGACCTCCTGGTCACTAAATATTGCAATCAGTTAACCAAACCTTTAGATTCCCAAGGCTTAGGAGGTAACATGAAGTGCATTGAGTGCACTTGTGCCCAGCCTGTTGGATCTGTTGCTTATGTTAAGCAATTTAGGTGTTTTTGCTGTGTTTGTGAAGTAATGTGGCACTTTCTGATTGGTTTTGTTTCTAAGCTCTCTGTGAAAGATCCCAACTTTCTTCTCAAGGCCTCTTGCCATTCAGATTCACTAGATTTCTACAGTTTTTGGTGGCAGTGAGTTACCATTTCCCCTCATTCTTTCCAGTTTTTGTTTATTTCAATTGGACATCTTAAATTGACTTCATTCACATTTTAAATAAATCAATGTAATTAGGAATGTCACAAAAACATTCCTAAATCTGGATGCCATTTGAGAATCCAGAATGACAGAGTTTTTGAGGATCTTTCCCAGGGAGTACTATCTTGAGATACTGTTCTGTACTTGTTGGTAGAACTACTCAATTCCAAATGAATGGATTGTTCCTGCACATTTTATAAGACGTTCTGTTTTTCTGAGGAAGTGCTGTAGATAATCTGGCCTCACCATTCATTAGGAGGGTTAAACTTCAAGCAGTTGAGAAAATATTAAGCGAAGTATAAATTTGCTGCCCTTGATAGGCCATTAGACCATTAAAAAAATAGTTCAGTTCCCAGTCATGCAAAAAAAAAAATCTTTTTTTGAATGTGAGATATTGTTGTGACCTGTATTTTGATATCATATATTCTGAAGACCTTCAAGGCAACTGACTCTGATTGGAATCGCTGTTCAGTGCTTTAGTGTAGTGTGTAACTATGAATTTTGTCCACATTCCATTTCAGTCAATTTTGTGATTATCTACCAAATATTAAGCAAAAGCAACATGACAATGTCAAGAAAACCTACAGGAGCTACATTTAAATGGAACAGACCTATGGAACTAATTACATTCTTGTAGATTTGATCTCTTCAAATATATTAGACTTCATCAATGTGGTAAACGATCATGAGTGCTTAGTATATTCCTGGTGTCCTTGAATGACAATGCAGGTCTTGAAAATATGGCATCAGAGAATGATATAGAGATATGACTTTATCATCATACTGGTCACAAATTCTGCATTCTGAAAGAAAAGAAAATATCAATCAAACTGTGAGAAATGTTTCATTGTTCTACATCTCCCAGGTTGAGGTCAAGCACCAGTACGTATCTGTGTGTTGGGGGACGATTGCCCCCCAAATAAGTGCAATTTCAGTATTATCTTTGGCTATACATGCACTTGTACATGATAACCTTAATGCTAATGTTCCAATGTAAGATTTTAAACTATAAAAATGAATCTCGGAATTGGTTTATTCTGTTGCAGAGATTTATCACCATAGATTTTGTAAGAGGTCACTGTTGGAATAGCCAAGGGAATGCTTCTTAATTATGGAGGCTACAAAACAGAATTCTGTAGTTATGGTGCAGTATTGGTCATAGATATACAGTATAAATATATATATGGACAGTTAATACAAGGATTATTCCTAGCCCTTTTCATATGAGATCATAATCTGTTGTTTACATCCCTATGAAAGAAACGTGAATGTGTTAGTTTGTGTGTTGATAGGTATTAATGAAAGATGTGGAAAGTTGTGGAGAAGCTTTTGTATCTGTAATAAGCTGTAATATGTTTTATTCGTTTTTAAAGAAAAATGCTTAAGCACCTTATGATAGTAATAACATTGTAATTGTATGACAAGAATCCCAATTGTATATGTAAAGTGTGATAGCAATCGCAAAGGCAAGATAGCAGTAACCTGGACTGTGGACTGTAACCAAAAGATTTACTGTCGGTACTTTTTTTATTTTCTAAATATTTTTTATTTACGTTGGCCTGTACCTTTTTAAATGTTCCGTGTCCCTGATTGGCTGCTGTTGTGCAAGGTCCACATCGGAAGAGGCCTGCAGTGGAGCACTGGCAGCTGTTTTTTTCTTTTTTTATGAACTTGTTAAATCTACTGTCCCATTGGCAGATGCAGATGTCAATCAAAAGGTGAACAAGGGGTTGGTAGGCAGGCTCTACAACATTCCTTTGGGAGTGGCTGCACTTTAACTCACAGAGCGACATTGCTGCCTTGTGGTCTTAAAGCAGAGCACGACTTCACTGCACTGCATGACATTGCAGCTGGTGATAATAATGAAGTTCAGCCCAGAACTCCCCTCATATAACGATGCTGTATATCTACAGGAATAACCCTAAATTGCATACAGTAAGCTGATTATGTGTTGCTCCTTTGTGGAAGGCCTTACCCCAGTCTTTGACTGTATTCATATGTATTCTTTGTCCTTGATTTTGATCCGAATATTTTGAAGAAGTGAATTGATTAAGCTTGATCAAATGATAAAGTTTAGGATCATCAGTTCCCAATTTCATAACCTTTAGGTAAGGTTCAATTAAATAATGATATACAACCAGGCACATTTAGTCCAGGTTCTGAGAAATGCTCAAATGTATCCTAAATAATACTCCAATATATAATTCAGATGTTCAGTCATTTTGTGTAAAGTAAATCAGTAGATTTTTTTCCTCAATGCACAGAGGAAAATGATGTTGAATATAACGAAAATGCCATAACTTTAGATGGATTCTTTTCTTGTTATTTTTCCCTGAAATATACAGTATCAGTGCAAGATGCTCCAAGGTCAGAACCTTTAGAGAATGATCGGGTAATTGGAATAGTTCTGAGATGGTGCTTCATTATTTGGCTTGCCTTAATAACTGATTGAAGAATGAATGGCCATGCTGCATGTTTTGGTGGTGAATGTGTTGTAAGCTAATAATGGTTAACGGTGGTGCTATTTAAATATATGATGAGGATATATATATAAACATAGGATCACTTATCTGTGACTGTGATAAGTTACCGATTGTGACTCTGTTTGGTTGTTTAGGATTATTTATGCAGAAATGCTTGTGACCGAACAAGGAGGAGATTGTGTTTATGTGCTTTTTGGAACTGAGGGAGTGAGAAACACAACAGGTTTTCCTATTCTGCACTATTTGCTCGTTGGACATTCTTATCGGAACTTGCTGCTGGTGTGTGGGCAGACAGTTTCCACAGAAAGAGGAAAAGGAATAGTTGGGTCAAACGAATTATTTCCAGAGCCATGATATATTTTAAAATACAAATATATACATGAATGATGACAAATATTCAGAAAATGTGAGGCTTTAATTGTGTACATTTAAGTTGAATCTAATAATAATAGCAGTAGCATTGCTTGGCTGAGACGGTTCTGTAATGTGTAGTCATTTACAGACTACCATGCGGCTCATAAATTTATAACAATGTCACGCAGCATATCAGCTCAGATGTCTTTAATTGAAAGCCTTCACATGCTGGAGGTTGTGGAGCAGGACTGGACAGGACATGCCTGCCGTGTGTGATACAAAGCTGCTTGAGACTTTCAGTGGTATAATTGTCAGTCTCATGTGCTGTCAGTAATCA
This sequence comes from Aldrovandia affinis, assembly GCA_029706075.1. Lineage (NCBI taxonomy): Eukaryota > Metazoa > Chordata > Actinopteri > Notacanthiformes > Halosauridae > Aldrovandia > Aldrovandia affinis. The sequence goes on from JAINUG010000001.1 coordinate 10,516,646, forward strand.
CTGATGGAAATCAGGTGGTCATAACACTTCTCACACTTTTAAAGGAAAATCCCTATTTAATAGATTAACAGACCGCGGTGAAATTAATTCCCTAATGTTTTCTGTTGTATCTCGGAGAAAAAAAATCTCACCTTCAAGAGGAAGGATTCTGAGAGGAGTGAGCAAGTATGGCAGCGTACTCTGGGCCAATTATTGCTTAATCTGTAGCCTGCCTGAGCAGAGGCTTGAGAGAATGTCCTCATTTTATTAAAATAGAAAAGGCAGTTCAACTGTTTTGGACTGTGTTTGCCCTTGTTCCTTCTGAGGGTATTTGAGAACGAAGCACTAGACACTTGCTTGTTGCACATCATTTTTTAAAAGCGTAACATAAGCAACCTTGTTCCCTTTCTTGAGCACTTTGTAGAAATGGATGGCCTTGACTGGTGATAATCTATTGATGTCAGGTAGAGCACTGACAGTTTTCATGCTTGGAAAAAATACAAGACACTTTTGTTTATGTTGAATTGTAATTCGATCATTAAAAACAAATTAACTGTCAAAGTCAATGTCAAAAAAAGTAATATGGGATATTGGGTAAAAATTGGATATGATGTTTGTAAGTGCTGTTTCGGGTACAGATTGTATATGATGTTTGTAAGTGCTGTTTCGGCTACAGATTGGATATGATGTTTGTGAGTGCTGTTTCGGGTACAGATTGCATATGATGTTTGTGAGTGCTGTTTCACAGCCAAGGGCCAAATGATGAGGGCTACAGCCAAAGTATCACTGTTCCTCTTTTTGAGTTGATGATAGATGCATTGCTTCCCTTTTTTCCTTGTTACGGTTAAAATTGAAACATTTTCTTTAAATTATGGATAAATATTACAAATGTAGTTTGGTTGGCTGAAAAAGCTGTGGGTGCCTAAAAAACTGTTGTTACAGTGTTTAGTGTTTAGTGGATTGAGACGTTTTTTTGTCCAAAGGAAAGTTGGATTCTTAACTTGGGTTTTGCTGCTAGAGGTGGTTGTTGCCCCAGGTGTCTGACTTTTGTGGCCTTCTTACCTAGACCAAAATAATTCTAAAGGTAGACTCAGTTGGTGAGCCGGTCTATGGAAAAGCTAAGTTTGTACATAAAAGCTTATGGGTATGAGAATTGTGGATTTACAAGAGAAGAAAGATTAGCAAGCCAAGGAATTATATGAATGGAGGAACTGCATTTTTGTTTGTTTTCATTTCATTTTTTCAAATTCCTTTTTTACACGCAGTCAGTGAATCACCAGTGAACCACAATGAATGTTAGAATAATAAAAGTGGTAGTGTTCTGGGTTATTGCACACTAATGGTAGGGCAATGGGGATAGTCAGTTCTATTCAGTGTTACAGTGTTCCATTAGGGAAATAAAAATGCTTATACATTGAGTAGGTTTCAGTGCTACTGTCTAATCTAAAACCCAAACAAACCAGTATTGTTTTTCTAGGATAAATGGTTTCCATGCTAGGTTCTGATCTTACCCACCCTTCCTTCCCAATCCAGATTTAGGAAGCCTATTGTGTGTTGACTTTCTGTATGCTGATTCTATCATTTACTATGTAAACACAATGTCTTAGTTAACTCCAATGTATATATATTACATGTAGACCGTAGCTGTTGTGGTTATCTAAACATAAAGTAAAAAAAACAATAAAAGGACAATTGTGTCTAGAGGTGCTAATAATATTAGTCTATATTATATGTCATTTATTGTATTGGCTAGTGTATATTGTCTGTAACACAGGAAAGAGGACAAAAATGAATTTCAATATTAAATAATATAGATCTATATTATTCCAACCAGAATGATTCCTGTGATTATTTCTCACCAACAACGTGTTTGGCCTGGGAAGTAAGATGATTTGTTTTTGAACAGCTGCACAGAGGTCATCTTTTTAATTTATTTCTGGATGTTAGATCAAGTGATTTAGATTTGACTCATGAAGCAATGTAATATGCTCTGCCCGGTGACTACAAATCTCAACAACACTTTAAAATCAAAGTCAAACAATGTCTTAATGGTTAATATGCATCTTATATTGTGCAGCTGAACAACAAATTAAATCATATTACACCCTCCTTTAATAAGAGAATTCTGTGAAAAATAATAACATGGGTGTAAGAAAAGTACACCCCCCCCTCTCCAATTTCTTTCCCACAATCTCACAACAACAGGCTTTTTCTGTTTCATATCTTCTTCTTACAGCATATCTGTAAGAAGCATCCTTGATGTGATTAAAAGTAAGCCTACTATTTTACACTAATACAAATTCTGTCAGAGTTTTGGAGTAGATAAATTCACTGTGTACCTATGGACTTGTGAGCAGTTCGTTTATTGCCCGCACTTCCTGCCTCATAAAACCCCACACCACTGTTATAAGAGCAGCAAAGCTACACTGTACACAGCACTGTACCCCCAGACCCCTCACCATTGGCCCCCAACTGCTTACTTTATCTATACATTTGGACACGTTGTGCTTTAGTGGCAGGTAAACCCTTGCTGGACTTTATGTAGAGAGTTTAGTTCCTTTGCTTTATGCTGTAGAAATTAGTGCACACACACACAAAAAACAACAACAACAAACCAAACAAAAAACCTCACAAGGTAAACTAACACTGGAATCAGTGTTGCCAATTGCAGTCTAGTTTTCAATTTGTAAACAAGGGTCTGTACAGATTTGCCTGGGGTCTATCCAGAGGGGAAAGCAGCTTGTTTTATGTTCCTACATTTCTTGGCACACAGGTATAATACACATGCAAACACAAAATGTTTGGTTTATATCACTTGGGGGGGCAGTAATGTCTAGTGTCTTAATGACTAAATGAAATGTGGCCGCTGGAAATATCTATCTGTTGGCTACTCCAGAAGACACCATTCCCTCAAAAGGTGAAAAATATTGCGGTCTGGCTCCCTCTATTGAATCATTAACGGAACTGCATCGTTTGATTCATTCTCTTGTTATGCGTTTCAGCCTTAGAACTGCGATAAGAAGTGGGTGAAGTCATTTTGAAGTCTTCAGCCTTCTGCTGTGCATGACACTGGCTGACTGCTGTGTATGTGTTGCGTCTGAAACAATTGATTCCATATGTTGTTCTTTCTGTGTGGTGAAGGTGGGGGACATTGGCACTGTGGGGTAACCTTAAAATAGTTTCATGGGTTAAACCCATCTTACTTGTCCATTCCTACTTATGGTTCTTTTTCTGTTCTGGTTGTGTTTTATTGGTTGGTTGCTCTTCCACCTAATAACGCAATAGATGTAGATTAGTCCTCCATTCATACCTTTGCTTTCACCACAAAACAATGTTTTCCCCTCCTGCACAATTTCAATCTGTGTCTGTAAGCCCTCTTTCTTTTTGGATATCAAACCACAAGAACATCAAAAATAATATTAACAGAATACATAAAAAACAAAAATCTGTATTCAATTCAGCTGAACTAAACTCTTCTGCTTAGTAAGAAAAATTAAGGCATTCAAGCAGAACATTCTAATAGCTGGATAGAACTTCATACTAGTCAGAGTTCTGGTGCACTCCATCAGAGAATTTTCACTGGTAAATAAAAAATTCCACACATTCACAAATTCATTTAAGCAGATACAGCTCTGGAATTATATTCCAGCAATAAATTCAACCAAATGCCATGGCACAGTTTAGTATGGTTTTCTACAGTAGTATTGTAACAACCATTTCAGACGTGTAAACGGTCACATTACTGCTCACATTACTTTCACAAGTGTGTAGTCCAGGCTGATCTGATGGGGATGATATGACATGGAATGGGATGTTAGCTGTCTGAGAAAACCTAAGGAAAGTGTCGCTGTTCTGCTCTGTTCTGTGATGTCCTCTCCACCACCACGGGGCGCTGTAATGGTTACACCTTGGTAAGATGCAGGGTATTTAGACGTGCACCCAGGATGGTGGCACCGGACGCATAGTGGATCTCCCTCAGAATACCGTTCCACTTCTCCTCCTTCTCCTCATATCTGTGAAGGACATGTTGCGCAGTTGTCATTTTTCATTTTAGCAGTAGCAGTATTAGTATACAATAAGTGGTTATAATTGTCTGGTGTATAAAACTGCTAACCCTTTCACTGGTGTTCTTAGACAATTCAGCCATTGAGCCAAGTATCCTGGGTAAAACTAACAAAGCACATCAATCCACTTGCCTTGTACCTTGCCTTGTACCTGAAGGTGAATTCCTTCCCTAAACCCACTAGTGAATGTAAACTTTTCACCATTCACCATTTGGTTTAGACCAAATAATATTTTTGAATATTTTACTTTGCCATTTCTTGCCATTTTGTTGTGTAGTCATGTTCAAATGCGACAACGGAGGATGATTGTGTGTATGCCACAATTAGACCATTACTTCAGACATTCAGCCCCATATAAGCAAGGTGACGAAGGTGGCATTCTTTCACCTCAGAAACATTGCCAAGGTACGGCCATTCCTGACCCAGCAAGATGCTGAAAAATTAATTAATGCGTTTATCTCAAGTAGATTAGACTATTGCAATGCGCTCTTTACTGGTCTTCCTAAAAAGTCCATTGAGAGGCTGCAGCTTATCCAGAACTCCGCTGCCAGACTACTAACTAAAACAAAGAAGAGAGAACATCACTCCAGTCTTAGCTACACTGCACTGGCTCCCTGTATCTACCAGAATTGATTTTAAAGTCCTTCTACTTGTTTTCAAAGCTCTAAATGGCTTAGGACCGGCCTATATCACAAATTCTCTGTCGTTCTATGCTCCTTCACGAGCCCTTAGATCCTCTACTGCTGGTTTTTTAGATACTCTAAACCCCACCCAAAAGAAAATTGGAGGCAGCCTTCTTCAGCTATGCTCCCAAATTGTGGAACAGTCTACCCAAAGATATTAGAGAGGCAGGCTCTGTTGACATCTTTAAACGGCACTTAAAAACATATCTCTTTAACCTAGCCTTTTTCTAGCACCACGTCTTATGATATGCGTGCCTCACATGGAGTCCCATATGCTGTTTTTAAATGGCCTTTTATGCTCTTAAATGTTTTATTGTTTTACTGTTTTAATTAATTCATTGATGTTTTATTGTTTTATTTTTTGCTTACTCTTAACAATCTTGTTTTATATCTTGTTTTACTTTGTTTGTGAAGCACTTTGCGCTGCATTTCAATGGTGTGAAGACACTCTGGCCAATCAATTGCATTAATTGTTCAATTAACTACCTGAGAGAAAAGAAAACCAGGACCGAATTTGGATTCGTAGGGCCAGATTTGAGGAACCCTGGGCAAGGGGAATGCAACATGATGTGTGCACAGATACCACTGAACCCTACCGCCTATAGCAGGGGTGCCCAAGTTCGGTCCTGGAGATCTACTGGGCATGCAGGCTTTTGTTTCAGCCCAGCACTAACACACCTGATTCCATTAATCACTTCACTAACACACCTGATTCCACTAATCAACTGCTCGTCAAGGCAATTAATGTTCGAATCAGGTGTGTTAGTGAAGGGCTGGAACAAAAGCCTGCACGGCCAGTAGACCTCCAGGACGAACTTGAGCACCCCTGGCCTATAGTAACGTATGCCAGAGATTGGTATGATGATGGTCATGTGACTCACCTCCAGATGTCAGTCATCTCGTTGGGGATGAACTCTTCATTTTCACCGGGCACCATGGCAAACCCCCCAATGGCGTACAGGGAGCCTGCTGTGGAAACGAGACTAATAGAACTGCGCTCTTGGGGGAACTCCAGAAACTCGGACCACCTGAAACACACATAGGACTTTTAACAGGAGTACCAGGCCCCAGTTAGAGGGAACATTTCTGAATGGGGTAAGGTCAGGTAGGAAGCTCAACACAAATTAAATTCAAACTGAAAATATGTATGAATCTCAGTTTAATTCCATCGGAATATATATATATGTTTTTGTTTCAGATTTGTTCTAGTTTTTCTCCCAATTTAGTGGCCAATTATACCCTCTATCTATTTCAATTTTTCCACCCTACACGAGTTCGCTGCTTGTCTCTACGAGGCAAGCTAATTCTCTGAGGGCAGTGAGCTCCACCTACTTCGAGATAGAATTCGCCCACCCACATTCTGGAGTCACCCTTTTCAGCGAACTCGTGCTGGCTCACCCTCCCCCCTTCCCCTGGAGCGGACAGCCAAACGCCGCCCCCGATCGTGGCTCCCAACCAGGGCCGGTCTGGTACAGTCTGGTTTCAAACCGCGACCGTGATAGGCAGCTCACACTCGTAACCCAGCCAATATGGGTGCGTTACAGTTCTATCGGAGGCCCCTGAATAATTTTAAGGCCTGTGCGATGTACAGTACATGTTGCATTAATGATGACGTCGTTATTTTCACAAAGCCTTGCTAAAATCAATTAGTGAAGACATTTAATGTAATTGAATGTTACAAAAAACATTTTGAGAATTTGTTTAATGTCTTAACAGTATTGTGTGAAGCTACTCATGACTATGTTCAACACCCAAACCCAATAAACCGTACTTGCTTTTCACACAATACTCACTCGTTGCTGGCAATGTCATAGACTTCTGTGGTGTTGGTGAGCCCCGTGTCTGTGACCCCAGCCACCACATAGATCTTGTCCTTGTGGATTGTGATGCCAAAGAGGGAGCGGGCCATATTTAGTGGGGCCAGCTCCTTCCACTCAAACTTCTTCGGGTCATAAACGCACATCTTCTTTATACACTCTCTGCACAGAAGAGACCCACAGAGTTATACCACTATTTGGATTAGAAGGTTTAGAAAAGGCATTGCATTTAGAAAAATGTCCTGTTCCTTGTTTTTTTGCTCTATTTTTAACTTTTTCCCCAGGAATGCACAATCAAATTTGTAGGCTTGTCCCATTGCTGCAACATTCTCCATCAATTCAGGAATACTCAGACTGCATGCATGTTCTCTGGGGCATGTGCTGCGAGCTGCAACTTCTTTTCATTCCGTTCAGATGTGTGTTTTAGCACTGCAACTGTATAACAGATTGTGTAGGCAGACTCCAGCTGACCAATTGTGTATTGCCCTGCTGGGCATCACTGCACAAAGGACTAGTGCTTTAGTGGGACTTAGCACCTGGGAATCCTCTTTCTTTCCCTATTTCCATGATGACATTTTTCTGAAGCTTTACTGAGTCACTAGGGAAACAGTGAGGAGTATTGGTTCAGGGTGTACAGAGGTGTCAGTGTCCTTTTAAAACCCATGTGGGATGGTGATGCTATAGATGCTGAGATACCTCGTTACCTCCCCTGACAGGCAGTTTTGGGTAACCTCTGTGAAGGTGGAATAATAGATACATGCAGGTAGACAGGTCCTTTTGATTTGTGATTTATGTATTATGTATACACTATATGTCTATATTTAGAAAATTCTACCTTTTTCTTTAGACCCCTACTGCACCTCCATCTTTGTGTGTCAGCTCTACATTACCACACCTCTCACTGACAGATCCATCTCCCCCTCTTTTTCTATAGTGAGTGCATTTGTCACTGATATCTTTATTATCTAGCTACTGTCCACCGATCGCGCATTATATAGCTGGTTTGAACATTTTCATGATTTTTGTCATCATACCAGAAGCTATTTGGTAAGAACTGTTTTAATTAATTAAACCATGACTCTGAACGGAACGGAATGGAACTAGGAGGTGCCTATAACTAGACCCTTACATACACAGGAGCGTTTTCACACAATGCTCGCATTCACATTACACTACTAGTTAACTTTATCTTTCTAACTAGCTACCGGTAATTAACCTAGGCTACTTTTCATTTCATTGCACGCAATAAGTAAGTCACCAGTCACCTATTTCTGATATATTGCGCCATGCATCGTTCATGCGCTACTGGCAAGTGGAGCTGGCCCCGGATGCCCGGCCCAAAACCGCCTTCACCATTGGGCAAAGCCTATGACAATTCCGCGTTATGCCGTTCGAGCTTTGCAACGCACCTGCCACCTTCGAGTGCCTGATGGCGCGGGTGCTGAACCACGTGCCCAGGCAGCACTGCTGCACGTCCACGCCGTCAACTTCGAGGGGGCCCTTTGCCACCTACGGGAAGTCTTTGCTGCCATCCGCAGTCTTTGCTGCGCCTGAACCCGAAGAAATGCCAGTTGTTCCAGAGGGAACCCGCATTCCTGGGGTACGTGGTGAGCGCCGGCGGCGTGGCTACTGACCCAGCTAAGATCACTGCTGTCCACGACTGGCCACCCCCCACCAACATCAGCAACCTGTGAAGCTTCCTGGGCCTCGCCTCCTACTACCGCAGGTATGTGCAGAACTTTGCCACCATCGCCAGGCCGCTTCACCACCTGACTGACCACGACCAGCTGTACGTCTGGGACAACCCTTGCGCCCAGGCTTTTAACGCCCTCCACACCGCCCTCATCATGGCTCCTGTGCTGGCGTACCCCGACGCCAACCAGCCATTCATCCTGGACACGGACGCCAGCAACGTGGGCGTTGGCGCCGTCCTGTCTCAGCCAAGTGACAATGGAGAGCAGGTGATACAGGTGCATACTACAGCCGTGCTCTGAATAAAGTGGAGCGGAATTACTGCGTCACACGCCGGGAGCTCCTTGCCGTCATTGCAGCTCTGCGGCACTTCTAGCCCTACCTGCACGGCGCCCGGTTCCTCATGCGGACCGAGCACTCTTCACTCACCTGGCTCTTAAATTTCAAGAACCCCAATGGCCAGGTGGCCCGCTGGCTGGAAACGCTACAGGGGTATGACTTTGAACTCAGGCACCACCCGGGGCGACAGCACAGCAACGCGGACGCCCTGTCACGGCGGCCATGCACAGCGGCCGGCTGCGAGCACTGCCCCCAGCAGGAGGCCCGGGCTCAGTTTACCCCGACGGTGGCCACCCTGCGAACCATTGACGGGGAGGCCGGTTGCCTTCCCCTCTCCCCCGCCCAGGTCCAAGAGGTGCAGGAGCGGGACGCGGTGCTCACACATGTGCAGAGTTGGCTGGCGGCCGGAAAGCGGCCGGAGTGGGCGGACGTGGCCGCCCTGGACACAGAAACAAGGGCCTACAACCCTTTACAACAGTACTTGGTGGGGGTCCCAATGGAGCGAATCGGTGTAGACATCCTCAGCCCATTCCCCATCACTGACTCCGGCAACCGCTACGTCCTCGTGGCCATGGACTACTTCACCAAGTGACCCAAGGCATATGCGGTACCGGACCAGAGCGCCAGCACGACAGCGGGGAGACTGGTCGAGGAGATGTTCTGCCGGTTCGGGACCCCTGCCGACTTACACAGCGACCAGGGGCAGAACTTTGAGTCCCAGATCTTTGGCGAGGTGTGTAAGTGCCTGAGGGTGCACAAGACCCGGACCATGCCTCTTCGCCCCCAGAGCGACGGCCTGGTCGAACGGTTTAACAAAACCTTGCCCACACAACTCGCCATACTGACCAGCCAGCACCAGCGGGACTGGGACCGCCATCTGCGCTTGGTCCTGTGGGCGTCTCTCACTGCCGTGCAGGAGTCGAGCCACTGCACGCCGGCCAGCCTCATGTTCGGGCGGGAACTCAGTACCCCGGTGGACCTGGTGGCAGGTGAGTCACCCAGACCCTTTTCCCCAGAGACTCTCTCAGTGTGCCTGGGGGAGGCCAGAGGCGAACCCCGCGGCGGCGGCATGCACCGCTCCATTTAACTGACTTTGTGCTGGACAGTGGGGTCGCCGTGAACGGCTGACCCCTTGCAAGGGGGCTATGTGGCGATCCTGACAGGGTCGCCCATTTAAATGTGTGCGCGGAGCATCATGGGAGCACACAGTTTTGTGTCTGTGTGCTCCCCCCTGTGGAAATTGTTGTAATGTTCTTAAAACCTGTTATGTGTGCGTGTTAGGTTAATTGTGTTTGTGTTAACTAGCTGGCCAGACCGGCCAGAATGTTTAGTGCAGTCCCCTGGGCTGCAGGGCAAAAGTTGTTCATCAAGCCATGTGTGAAGTGAAGTGAACTGTTACTTCCTGACTGATTACGACATCTGTGGAAGGCATTTTAATGGTCTCTTGTGTCCTTTTAAGGACGCGGTAGGCCAGCAAGGGTTCTTTTTGAGCATCATCTGTAGTTGTGCGGTGTATGGAACATGGATGCTTGCAACCGATATTATCCATAGCTGTGCGCTGTATGGAGCATGGATAATTAAATCCTTCAATAAAGTGGCTACCCGCGTAATCAGTTTTGCATTACTACTGGACTCTTTTCTCGATACATCACCAAACGCACGCTCGCTACAATATTTAAAACGTGTATTGCTAAAGTCTAAGATTAAAGCCGAGTGTGGAAAGAAATACACTACCTAACAGTTAGCTATAGCTAGCTAGCTGCTAAATACATGCCCAGTGGAGTTGCTGTGCTCCCAGTATGTGCAAAAGTATCAATTGTTCACAGAAATAGGAACCTTTTCACCAATTAAACAGAATGGGAATTGGATTTGCCCAAGCTACATAAAAATAATTATATTTGAATCACATTTTTCATTTGATAAATTAACTTGTTGAAGTCTTGCATACAAATTAAAAATATTAATTTAGTTCATCATTCATATAGTCTATTCTAAGCACTACTTGAGTTTTTGTAATGTAGTGTTATTTTATCTTGTTGACTGCTTTTGTTTTGTTTGTTTTTGTTGTTGAATGGCTTCAAACATTTGTGCTGTTATTGAAATTTAGGTTATAATTAAATTGTATTGTGTTTTTGCTGTGACGGTAACATACAACACGGAGTTCATCACAACAACCAACACTGGACAATGAACACTCAACACAGAGGGTACCACGATTCTCACAGCCAGACAGCTGGAGTGAATCCAGCCATCAAAAAGCACCGCAAATTAAACTTTTTCAAAACTGTAAACCAATCTAAAGTTATTTGGGACCCACAATCCAAACCCAGAGCACTTTTAGGGGGCCATCTGAATATCCGTAGTGTGATTTCCAAAATCGACCAAGTTCACCATATTCTTAGCGATTCCAACTTTCTATGCCTGACAGAGACATGGTTATATAGGAACTCGCCATTCGCTGCAATATATGTACCAGGCTATAAGGTATTTAGACGGGATAGGTCTAAGGGAAAAGGGGGTGGGGTGATGATTTACATTAGCGATAGCTTTCACTGTGATCAAATAAAATGGTCATCTGACAATGACTTGGAATGTATTGGTCTAACTGTAACTCTCTCACCTCAAATGTCCTTTGCTTTTGTTGTTTTGTATCGCCCACCTTCCTCTAACAATGGATTCTATGAAAATCTGAAAAACATGCTCAAAGAGTGCGATTCTAGGAAAGAAGTGATATTGATGGGTTATTTCAATATCAATTGGGAAGATAAGAAAAACAGGAAGGTCCTCAAACAGATCACAGATAACTTCGATTTAGCTCAATTGATTAATGGGCCAACTAGAATAACCACCTCCTCCCAAACACAGATTGACTTGATCCTTAGTAGTAGACCTGAAAGAGTAGTGAAGACATTCAACTTTATCACTGAGCTCTCAGACCACAATTTGACACTACTATCTAGAAAACTCACAAAGAAACGGTTCCAAAGTGGCCATACACTATTTGAACAGCTCAGGATCCCTAAAAGTGAACTTAGAAATTTTGAAAGTGCCATACAACAAACTAATTGGAATGACTTATTGCCGGGATTAAATGTGGAGGAAGACAGCAGTGTATTCATACATGAAATTCAGCATATAGCCGATACATTCACAAAGAGAGTCAAAGGCAAGAAAAATCAAAAGAGATCACTACCCTGGTTAAACTCTGATTTATTGAAACTGATGAAGGAGAGGGATCTTACATTGAAAAGGGTCTTAAAGTCTAAGCAGGTGAACGACAAACGCACATTTATCATGCTGCGGAATAAGGTTACTAAGGAGATAAGGAAAGCTAAAGCAAACTTTTTCATCAGTATCATTAGCGAGGCCAAAGGCAACACAAAGCTAATTTGGAAGCAGATTCAGAAGCTGATAGGGACCGATCATCTCAGGTGCAGTAAGCAATTAGAACTGAAAATTAACGATAACCTAGTGCAAGATCCAATGGAATTGGCAAAGGCCTTCAATGAATATTTTATTGACTCTGTCGCCGAGATTGCACAATGTTTTCCTAACACATGTTAGAATCTTATCCCAGTGAATATTACTTTGCCCTCTTTTAACATTAACTGTATCACAGAGAGTAAAGTACAAATGACTATAAACTCACTTAAACCTTCCACAGCTAAAGATATTTATGGGATGGACTCAACTATGCTTAAGAGCCTTAAAGAATCTTTAGCCTCCCCCATTACACAGATCATTAACCTGTCTATCTCACAAGGGGTATTCCCAAATTCTTGGAAGACAGCCGTTGTATCACCCATTTTTAAGTCAGGTGATACTTGGGCCATCTCCAACTACAGGCCTATCAGCATCTTGCCTGTAGTGTCCAAGGTAGCAGAGAAGTGGGTAGCAGAACAGCTCATCTCACTGCACCCCATGCAATATGGTTTCAGAGCTCATCACTCCACAGATACTGATAACTGCTTTTTTCTAGAGAAAATAAAATCACTGATGGATAAGGGAGGTGCTGTTGGGACTGTATTCCTTGACCTGAGAAAGGCATTTGATATAGTCAACCATAAGGTACTCATCGCCAAACTGTCCACGTTTAACTTTTCTGACAAATGACAAATCCCTCAAGTGGACAGTCATACCTTAATAATAGAACTCAATGTGTGAAAGTCCATAACCATAAATCTGTTGCACTTAACTCCCATACTGGTGTCCCACAAGGATCTATACTAGGACCACTTCTGTTTAGCCTCTATGTCAACGATCTACCCTCTGTGTGCTCTGACGTGGAGATCCAGCTATATGCTGATGACACGGTGATCTATGCACATGGCAGCACAAAACAACAGGCTGCAGCAAAACTCACCAAGGCACTGGGCCACATCACAGCTTGGCTAAACCAGTCATGCCTTCAACTCAACATAACTAAAACTGTTGGTATGTTCTTCTCATGCACCATTCCAGATCCAGACATAATGCTATCAGGAGGAAAACTGCAAGTTGTTTCTGAGTTTAAATATCTGGGCATCCTGATTGATTCACATCTATCATTCAAATCTAATGTAAAGAAAGTATGTCGTAAGGTTAAGTTTAGCTTATCTAACTTCAGATTCATCAGTTCAATGACCACTGATGCAGCCAAGCTGTATATGAATGCAATGATAATTTCACACCTCACATACTGCTTGACAAGCATGGCACAAGCAAATAAAACAACAATTAAGCCACTAGAAACATTGTACAAACAAACCCTTAAAGTCTTAGACCGGAAGCTAAACGCACGTCCTCATTCTACAAAAGTATAGACTTTTCAGCTGGGATAATTTAATCAAGTACACAAATCTTTGCCTTGTCTTTAAAATCTTGCATAATACTGCTCCCCCTCCGCTTCAAACATACATCACACAAAGGACAAATGCTAGCCGGGCAACCTGAGGTTCAACTCGAGGAGACTGTGTTGTACCCATTAGAAAAAGTGCCTTTAGCCACTTTGCATTCTCAGTTAAGGCGTCGCAGGAATGGAACTCAGTGCCAGTACATATTAGAGAACTTAGTACTTACCGTGCCTTCACTGTGCAGCTGAAATCATGGCTCATCAATAATAACCAGCCATGTGTACATTAGTACTTCTGCTGGCATCATGCCAACTGTCTTCTCCTGCTTGTCTGTCCTGTCTTTAGCATGTGCATTTATCTTGTCCAGTGTATGCTACTATCCGTGCGGATGTGTATGCTAGGGGTTTTTAGTGTGATATATTATATTCTGTATGTGTGTCTGCTTATGTGTACTATGTTATTATATGCATTTGTTGTGCCCACATGTCGTTCTTTTTTTATTGTTTATTTAGCTTTGTTCTATTTTTAACGCATGTATTTCAGTATTGTATTTGAAATTTTGACATTTTTAGGTTGCCTTTTTAACATCTGGCCAGGGACAAAAGATGAAAACTATCCTTTTAGGCTAAATCTGGCTCATTTACAGTTTTTTATTGTTGATTGATGTGCACTGTCCCTGATAAATAAACCAATAAATAAACCAATAAATATATATATATATATGTTCTGTAAATGTTCTGGAGATATTTGTAGGCCTATATTATCTATTCAAATGGAAGTTGATTTCCTTGGTTATACTATAACTATTTAATTTGTTTTCACTTGTGTATGACATGCAGTAAAGGCAAGCTTATAAAGTTCTCCATATCATTGCATTGTTAGCAGACATACGCCCATTTAACTTGTAGTGTTACATTGTATTCTGTTGTAACGACAGTAGAGTGTGGGTCATTCAATAGATTACAATGTAACCATTTTAACAATATGAAAAATAGTACATAAAGTAATACGGATTTAAAAGTCATTATAATACAGCACCACCATAGAGACTTACTTGTTGTCTCCCTTTCCTCCGATTACATAGACAAGTCCGTTGTGAGACACTGTTCCATGGCCGTAAACCATGAAGGGAAGTGAGGCTGTCTTCCCCCATCTGAAAGTTCTACAAGGTAAGAAAGATGCACACAATAAACTAGGATTAGGGGCAATCCTCTTCTGGTAAAAAAAAAATACATACATACATTGGGTGATGTTACATCTCCACATTGCTGATGTCTTCTGCTAGGAGTGAAGTCCTGCATTCAGTTGACAGTCCAAAGAATGGTTTGCAAAAGGGCTTTTGGAGGTGAAGTCCAGAGTGGTGTCAAACACACTTTAAAATATCAAGCTCTGAACTTCACCTCCATTTATGCTCCACATGAAATGTTTTGTGGAGCTCTGCACTTTCAGTGCACCCCTGGGGAGTCATTAGAGGTCAAAGCTTTACAAATGATTGTTGGAGACAACTTTTGTAATTTATCAGTTTTTTCATCATAACAGCTGACCTGTACTAAAGTTTCAAGAGATTTCCCTGCTGGCCTCCTTATGAAGCTCATTGCTTCCCCTGAATCCCCACAAAAAAGGTTACAGGTGAGGAGTTTCACAGCAGCAGATGGCCCTTTCTATAATTACTGAATGAAGTAAGGCATTTGTCATGTCTTTCACAAGGACTATGTATGGTATGTAAGTGGAAAATGTTTATATGAGCTTATTGACTGATAATAAAATTAGGATCAGTATTTTGGTCACTACCTTCCCTAACTACAAATATTCTGAATTCTGAAAAGTAAACCACTGCTTGAGCAAAAAAATCATACATAACTTTCAATGGCAATTAATTATTTATAGTTCAATATTCATCACAATGACAGGTACCAGAAATGTAATCTAATACGGTTTGTGTTTGAAATGAGTGTTCAGCTCATCTGCACCCCATGTACGGTGTCTCCTGGTCACTCACTGTCTGTCGTAGACCATGACGGAGTCCAAGGTGCTCTCTCCCTCATTCAGCTCCTTGCCTCCGATGACAAAGATGGAGTTCTCTGCCTCTCCCAGCCCAAATAGGCAGCGGGGGGATGGGAGAGGGGGCATCCCCAGCCAATCTGACCCCACCGGGTCAAACTGTGATGGGACAAGACCAGGTGGAATCACTTCATGCATGCATGCATGCATACATCTAAACACCACCCCAAACATGTAGCAGAAGTAAAAAGAAATCAGTATGTAATGCCACTCAAACTCACTGTCTACCTTTCAATCACGCATCCTCGTTAAGACAAGTTTACATAAATACACAATACAGTAATAGCCTTTTTTCCAACCCTTTTTCACCTCTATTTGGAATCTTCAATTGTATCTCTCAAGTCACAGCTGTGCCACTCACAACTGCACAAAGAGCACAAGAGCTGAAGTGTGTGTACTCCTCTGATACACTTGTGTGAACTAGTGTAGCAGAAACCTAAGAAGCCCAGGCTGATTTAAACCCACCCTACCCTTGGAGCGATGAAGCCATTTGCATCCCACCACTGCTAGGGCTATCGCATTATATTTGATAGAATCTTATATCTAATCAAATTTTGAATTTGCATTCCAACACCACTTTCGAAGATGAATGTGGAGATTCAAAATGATCAATTTTGAAATTATAAAATGGTATGCCCATAAGCTAGCCAAATTGCTACTCAAATTGCCAATAATGCAAGACATTTTTAATAGTAGCCTACCCTGCTCTCTGCTTAGATGTGTTTATGACAATATTATGTTTGTCTTCATATTTTGCACTGTGCAAATAAATTCTACCACAGGAAAGATTTTCTGTATTGTTCAAAGCATTGTTCAAAGAATGTTGATACGTCGGTATCACTTTCAATGACAAAGAAATGAGCCTTCAGTTAAAACGTAGATATAGAACTCACATTTGGACTGGAGTTAATACAAGTTTGGACACACATTAGCTAGCATTTCTCACAATTTGAAAGGAAAATCCAGTGACTTCTCCCAGCAATATTGAAAAGCTTTTTTAACTAACAAAACTATTTCCTAATGTTAGCAGGTCTGTAACACGCATAACGGATATTTGAATACTATGCAAGCAAATCTACATGTTTTATCAGAATATTGAACATAATATTTTTGTTGAAGTGTCAGCCCTAACCACTACAAAATCATGGCCACAGTTGTCTAATGACATAGCTCAGACTCAAATGCTATAAGGCACAGCATGCACTGACTGGGTATCTTAAGAGCATTTAACTCTAAAACATCTGCCATTTAAATGGTATTATATGGTGAATAAGACATATCCAGCTTTTATGATTATCATTATGTGATTTGTGTCCAAAGTGTACAAAATATTTTTGTACATGTCTTATAGATATCTCATTATAGAAACTCAATCCTCCTGTACCTTTTAAAAATATAGAAAATAAAACACAATTTGTAGATTTAGAAACAGAACAGAACTCAATACAATACAAAACATTGATGTAATTTAAGTGCAAGAATTTGTTATGCTGTTAGTCACACAACTAATAGATGAAGAGGACATTTTCATGGCATACCTGTAAAAAGTAAGAGTTGAGAGGCTCCTCTTCACTGTGCTCATTGTAGAAAAGTCCCCCAGCCACAAAGATCTGGTTCTCTTTAGTGACCAGGCTGCAGTGGTTCTTGGGAACCTGGGTGGACAAAGACGCCACGTAACAGTCATTCCCTGTGGGGTCATAGGCCACCGTTCCTGTATCACTGATCATGAATATTAGTTCTCTGAGGAACATCCCAAATCGCAAGTTGTCGTTCAGGATTCCTGGAAGCAAGACCTCCTTTTCCTCATCTTCCACCTCTTCCTCACATGTTTCTCCATTATCCTCAGTTTTTTTGCCCTCTGCTTTCTTGCTTGTGGTTTTCTTGACTTCGGGAAGCTTTCCACTGTAAGCATCTTTGACCAGTTGCAGGTTCTTTGCAATCTCTGGGTTGGACGTTATCCACTCATGGTTTTCCACCTTTGTGGTGAAGTAGTCCTCAGAGACCAGGCGGAAGCGGACACACTCCAGCAGGCCCGGCAGTTCCTTGAGCCGGCTGTCTTTGTCGTAAGCCACCCAATTCAGCAGCGACTCAAAGACCAGCTCCTCGTTCTCCACATTGAGGGCGTCAGACGCGATGATGGCCGCCAGCTCGCTCTGGCTCAGGTCAAGGAAATCCTGGTCCCGGACTATCAGCTTGAAGCGGTTGCAGATGAAGTCCCGGGCGGACATTGCCAGTCGGGGACAGTCCAGCATCAGGCCCAGCCTGAAGATAGCCATGCAGTTGCTGAGGCTCAGCCTCTTTTGAAGGAAGGAGACACAGACAGTGAAGATGGAGGGGATCTGTAACAAGTTAGCCACTGTGAAGATGTCCTGCACATTCTGCTCTGTCACAGAGATGTTGGAGGTGTAAATGTATTTGAGGATGATCTCCATAATGTCGGGCTCCACTTCCTCTAGCACGATCTCCCGATTCTTGAACTCCTCCTTGTCTGACTGGAACATAGCCCTGAAGTAGGAGCTGCAGGCAGCTAGCACCAGTCGGTGGCAGGGGAACTCCTTATCCTTGATCTTGAGGACGCAGTCCACAAAACTATCATTCTCCAAGAGGTCATAGAGTCCGTCCTGTAACAGTGTCTGCTGGTACATCCGGGGCTCCTCCATGGGGTCTATAGGCAGAGCCATCTTTTAGTAAAGCTAGGAATAGATGGGCTTCCCGGTCACCTCTCTACAGCACAGCACTATCTCATTCAAAGCCTAACACAGAAAGACGAAGCAGGCTTGACCAGGCTGGAATTAGCCCCCTCAATCCAGGACTGCTGGCCTTCTCAGCTGTTTCAACCCTTCAAACTAGAAAAGGGGGATATTTATAGATTGGACCCTCACAAAGCTGAGAAATCCATATGGTACATGTGAAATGTGATCCCCAGTCGTCTGTCCCAGGCAGCAGCTGACAGGCTGTTTCATAGCTACAGAGAAGGAGTTCATCAGCACATGGTTCCACACATTGAGATCACCATCCACAAGGAGTGTGCCCCCTGGTGGGGCCCTGAATCAATGCAGTCTCTTCACTGAGATCATCACCCATTAGTGAGCCCTGAGTCATAAGAGAAAGACCTTCTCTATAACATCACTGTTCACATGTGGGGGTATCTAGTGCCTTGTCCACTTATTACATAAAGGAAACACAGTATGATCTTACCTTCCTGTGCATAAATCTGTGTATATAGCCAAGTGAGTGTATCTAAGACATGCTGGGATATTGTGTCATAACAAAATTGAGTACAGCATGAACAAAAATCTATTTGGAAAACATGATTGAGCGTGAATTTAAACATCTTAACTGACTCAATGTACAATGACCCCCTTTTTGCCCCCAACAACTTTATTAAATCGTTGTTTTTAAAATATTACTTACTTTTTGAAAGACCAGAGATACAAATGTTGAGCACAGGTGCCAATGGTTTTGGTCATACATTTAAACATATATCAAACTTTAATTTCCTCATAAATATCTTCAAAACTCAAAGTACTTTGGTTTGGTAATTGGTAGTGTAGCCAACAAAGCTATAATGTCCTTGTTTGTCTTGCTCTAGATATAGTTGAATGTGTCTAAATTAAAATAACAACAAAGTTAATCATATTTAAACTAAATATACAGTAATGTTGCAAACCAAACTAAATATCACTTTGACAGTCACTAAACATATTTCCACACTATGATTCATTTTCCATTTGAATCGATGGTGTCTGAAAGTGATGTTTTCTAATTATTAAATAATTAATTTTGACATGTCTAGCAGTTTGTTTTATAAGATGTATGATAAAAAACTTGCTGTAACATTATTTGAATGGAGTTTTATATTGTGAATCATACAGATTGGTTCAGCTGTCTTACATTCATCAGCTGTTCCCCATACCAGAGCAGAGTATTAAAAGTGTTTCCCAGTAGAATACAATTTTCTAAGAGTGGAGCTGAGTAAAGCCACTACAACTCGCCAACTGAATATGATGCAGTTTATAAAGATGAGAGAGGGATCAAGAAGTTGACTCATCCATATTTATGACCCGATAACCTTTTGGAAACTAATCTAAGCCACAGTGTCATAGAGACTGTTCCAGACTCTTTTCCCTCCGACAAACAGACATGACAATAGAACAGTTCAACAGTTATTCCACCAATAACAGCACTTCCTGAGCCAAACAGTCATGACTGCATCTACCTTTGCCTTCACCTCTGAAATGTTTACATTGAAGCCTATACTGTGCTCTGACCATGAATGATCATGTATGTACAGGTAGTGAACAAAAACAAATGAAACACAGTGTTTCAAAAGGGAATGATTCTGGTGGTTCTGTAATGGTATGGATCACATTTTCTTGGCATGGTTTCGGTGCATTCATACCCTTAAAAGGCAAGGTCTAAGTCAATTTTCCCTTAATGGGACTGACTGATACTTCACACCCCATGTTAAAACATTACTTTTCTGCAGAGTGTCTTTCAAAATGACAATGCCAATGAGCATCATCCAAAGGTCTGAGGAGCCTTCTTAGATCTGAACCCAAATGAGAATTTATTGGATATTCTGGAACAATACTTGAGACAGCGCAACCATTTGAGTGTGGAAGAGTGGTATTGTGTTCCTCCCCAGAATTATATAACTGCTAGATTCTATGCCACGGTGCATTCTGCCCACTTGTGGTGGCCCAACACCCTATTAAGTGATCTTACATTGGTGTTTACATTTATTTGTTAATTACTTGTATGTCTGAACCCCCAAACAGCTGAAATAAAAAAACAATAAGAGAAAACCATCCAGAAATCATCCAGAAAACCAAGTATTTTGCACAAAGTTGTATAGTTGGTGTGAACATAGGGACAGTATTTGATTGTCCACTAAATCGAATCTGCTTCGTGCCTGACTAAAGAATATCCTTATGTTGAATACTGCATATTTCTTTATATACTGTCATCTAAAAAGTTGGCTCGTTGTGTTGATTTTGTTTCATCTAAAAGTTTGAATTGAAGACCATATTCAATTTAAAGACCTTGCCTGAGCAAGATGGTGAGCGGTCATTGCATTCCTTAAGAAATGTATTGTTGAGGGTTGTCGGGTGGCGTGTACAGCTAAAGCGCGAGTTCTTAGAATAGTGACACTACCCACAGTTCGGAATCAAATCCTGACCGTGCCAGTCCCATCAATCGACCAGCAGCTGTGCAGGGCAGCACATCATTTCCTACAGTCCACAGGGCACTGTTGGCTTGCTGCTACCAACCGCGTCCACAGGTGGCGGATAGTGGGAGTTCCTTCAGATATGGAGGACAGCTACGAACTAAGCAGGTACTTCCTGACGAATAAGTAGCCGTGGACCAAAACAGCGGAGGTTAATCAGGTGTGGAGGGACTAGCTGAGTGGCTCCTCTAGCTCCAAGTAAAACTCCACATGCACCCTATGATTCTCCTTGACATGGCGAGACCAGGCCGCCATCAACTAAGCCTGCAGCCTTCCATCTTCCCTGTGGACCTTTCCCGTGGGCAAGACCGTGTCTGGGAGCACACAAGAGGCAGGATCGACAAACTGAGACCTGGCAGCCCCCTGCAACTTCCTCCATCAGAAGGTCGTCTTGAGTCACCTCTTGCCACTGGAATATGGTGGTGTGAAGCCAAGATGTGGAGACAGGGACTGCGCACCCCTCTCTTCAAGTTAAATCCATTCTTTGCGCAAGCTATCACTTCTACTGCAAAAGTCCTCTGGCGACAAGGCAGAGTGGTGGGGGCAGGTTGTGGATGAAGACTGGAAGCCTCTAGCTCGAGCCTTGCACGGAGGCGGCACAGGCAAGATGGTCGTTGTATGGATGGGATCTAGGAACAGCATCCTACTTCGGCAGCTACCTGCGTGACTGGGCAGCCCTTTTCAGGGTCCACACTGCTCACCCCTCGACAGGGGAACGGTCTAGAAAAGGTGACCTAAACAATGTCTGTTCCTCCCTGACCTGGACGGCAAACCGCAGTCGTCAAGGCATCCCTCACCGCGGTCGAAAAACCAAAAATATAAGAATTTTAAACTTAGCTACCTGGAATGTGCGCACTCTACTGGATATGCCAAATGACACCGCAAGACCCCACAGATGCACCGCACTTGTTGCCCATGAGCTTGGCAAATATAACATCAACATTGCTGCCCTGAGTGAGACTCGTTTCTCAGGAGAGGACTCGCTCACAGAAGTCGGGAAAGGATACACCTTTTTCTGGAAAGGCCTTCCAGAAGACACCTGGCGACTGCATGGAGTCGGCTTTGCCGTGAGAACCAAACTCCTCCATAACATCCCAGAATCCCCCCAGGGAATCAGTGAAAGACTAATGACCTGGTGCATTCCACTCGCCAAGGGCCGCTCTGCTACCCTCATCAGCGCATATGCTCCAACCCTGGTCGCTGATGATGGCTCAAAGGATGCATTTTATGAGGCTCTAGACAGTGCCCTGTCAAAAATATCTCCCTCTGACAAGATCATCCTCATGGGAGACTTCAATGCCAGAGTGGGCACTGATAACCTACTCTGGAAGGGAGTTATTGGGAAACATGGCGAGGCAACTCAAACAGCAATGGCCTAAGACTTCTCTCACTTTGTGCCGAACACCAACTGATCATCACTAACACCATATTCCAGCTGAAAAACAAACATAAAACATCATGGATGCACCCACGATCAAAACACTGGCATCTACTTGATTACATAATCACCCGCCAACAGGACCAGAACGACGTGTCCAAAACTCCAGGCCATGCGTGGCACTGAGTGCTGGACTGATCATCATCTAATCCGTTCTAAATTCCAGCTGAAAATCCGTCCCCACTACACAAAGCAGTAACTCCACCAAAAACTAGACATCAGTGGGCTTCAGTCTTCTGATGCCCTGGCAAGTTACCGCCGAAAATCTCCCTGCCCCTCAAACCAACCCCACCTGTAGCAGCACCCTCAAATCTCCCTGCCCCTCAAACCTGAAACAAAAACCCCTGGTTTGCAGCACTGAAACCTCAATATTGAGTGTGCCTGGGTTAACCTCAGCTCAGCCATACACACAGCAGCATCTTAATCACTAGGCCTTTCCAAAGAACGAATGGTGGCTTAAAAAGGCCCACGAGATCCAAGCCTTTGCAGACTCCAACAACACTCATGCCTTCTACCAAGCAGTCAAGTCACTACACGGACCTCGAAAACACACCATCTCCCCAGTAAGGTCTAGTGACGGCTCAACGCTCTACAAGGACAAACAACAAATCCTTGAACGTTGGGCCGAACACTTCAATGGCCTCCTTAACCAACAAAACCCTTCAGATCTCTCTATCATTGACAAACTCCCAAATCTCCCACCAGTACTAGAGCTAGATGTTCCACCTACTTTTACTGAGGTCCTTGCAGCAGTAAGGTGCCTCAAAAACAACAAAAGTGCCGGTCCTGATGGAATCCCTGCCGAGGCTCTAAAGAAAGGTGGTTACTCCCTCACAACTAACCTACTCAAACTCATCCAAGCAATATGGTCCCAAGAAACTGTCCCCCAAACCTGGAAGGGCGCAAACATAATCACAATCCATAAAAAGAAAGGAGATAAAGCCATCTGTGGGAACAGCCGTGGCATTTCCCTTCTGTCGGTTGCTGGGAAGGTGCTAGCATGGGTCATGCTGTTCCACCTGACCCAGCACGTTACGGAAAACATTCTACCTGAAACTCAATGTGGCTTCAGGAAAGGCCGTAGCACCAGCGATATGATTTTTGTTGCTAGACAGGTCCAAGAGAAGGCCAGAGAACAAAACCAAGATCTGTTCATTGCTTTCTTGGATCTCGCCAAAGCCTTCAACACGGTTAACTGTCAGGCACTCTGGAGCATCCTCGCAAAGTTTGGGGTTCCACCCAAATTCTTGAGCGTCCTACAACAGCTGCACACTGGCATGCAAGCCTGTGTGTTCATCGGTGGACAAAAATCCCCACCCTTCCCCGTACAGGTAGGGGTAAAGCAGGGTTGCGTACTTGTTCCAGTTATTTTCTATCTTTTTCTGGCAGCAGTAACTCTCCTTGCACACAAGTCCCTCCAAGCCGATGATGACGGGGTCCAGCTTCAGTTTCGCCTTGACGGCAACCTTTTCAACCTCCGCCGTCTACAAGCCTTCACCAAGACCACAACCACCACCATACATGAGCTTCAATATGCAGATGACTGCGCTCTCCTTGCCCACACCCCTGCTGCAATGCAACACGCTCTGGACACAGTAGCTGAAATCTACAGTGCCATTGGCCTTCAGATCAACATCCAGAAGACAGAAATTATTGTCCAGACTTCAGCTCCTGTATCCGCTCCCCCAGTGTTCAGTATCCATGGCACGCCACTAAAGGTGGTCCACCAGTTCTGTTACCTTGGCAGCATCCTTGCATCAAACTGCCAAACTGATGACAACATCCAAGCATGAATCAATCGTGCTTCCTCTTCCTATGGCAGATTGCGCTCTCGCGTTTTTGAGAACAGCAATCTAAAGCTGTCTACAAAGGTAGCAGTCTACCAAGCAGTCTGCGTTTCCACCTTATTGTACAGTGCCGAAACATGGACCCCCTACCGACGCCACATATGCCAGCTGGAAGCGTTTAACATCAAGTGCCTCCAGCGCATACTAAAAGTCACCTGGCAGGACCGCATACCCCCACATAACCATCCTTCAACCATCCGTCTGTACCCAGACAACCAGTGTGGAAGCAACTTTGCTGCAGCGCCAACTCCGCTGGGTCGGGCACGTCATTAGGATGCCTGAACACCGCCTCCCAAGACAGACCCTATATGGTCAGCTCCTGGGAGCCAGCAGGAAACCTGAGGCCAAAAACAGAGGTACAAGGACCATCTTAAAGAGTCACTCAAGAAGTGTGGAATAAAGCCAGGGGATCTTGAAGCAACTGCTATGGACCGCCGAGCCTGGACTGCATCCTTGAACTCTGGCGTCGACCTCCTAGAGTCAAAACGCATGTCCCAGAGAGAAGTGCAACGACAGCGCAGACATCACCACGCGCAACAACCCCAAGCATCACCAGACATGCGTTTCAGAGCAAATATGTGCTAGTCTGCGCTGTCACAAATTGATGAAGAATATTGCCGCAATGGGACAGGTCTAGACATGTGATTGGGTATTCCATATTGAGAGAAAGAAAAAAGTAATGTACAGTTTTAAATAATTAAAATAAATAACAGACACTCAGAAAAAGACGTCATATGGTCCATAATATATCAACTAATATCCTATATTTAATGTACATAATACATTCAGCAGGTAGGTGTATAAGCCAACCACTTAAAACAAAAATAAATGAATGCACTGGTGGTTTGTAGCTAGTGGACTAGTGGCATTTATTTACAGCAAGTGCACCTTCACATTTAAAATGTGCTTAATTTAAAAACATGGTATAAAAGCTATGATGGAAGTGTAGCAGGAAGCCTGTAGTGAAAGTGGTGATGGTATTGAGAACTGGAAGGAGTTCTGTGGCCTGGACCTCTTTACTCTGCCTTCTCCTTTCCTGGCTCTTCCTTCACAGGTTCTGTGGGGGCGGGGGCAGTATCAGGGGCAGGGGCCATAGTAGAGGGAGGGGCAGGGGGAATGGAAGGGATGGGGTCAGGGTCGTCCAGTAAGGCCTGCCTTCTTTCTTGCTCCTTAATCAGCTGCACGCCACAGTAGGTTACAAACAGCACGGACAGTGTGGACAAGGGGAAGCCTGTGGGTGGTGACAAAAAAAACACTATCAATAACCCACCCAATACAGTTGGGTGAAAAACTGTGTTCAATTACTGCCTCTAGTGGCCATCAATAGGTTTCAATGTTTATATTTTATACATTATTTATCAGATCATTTATCATCATATATATCACTATAAGCCATTTTAATAAGAACTATGAAAATTGATCTATCTATTATCTATATATTGTGGTAGATTGACTAAATTGTGCTTTCCTTTGGTAAAACTTGAATTATATTTTTAGATATTTTAGATTTGTTTTACATTTTACAGGTCGGATATACATTTATATTTGAAGACAATGAATTCATCTCAGCAGAAATATGATAAATGATCCAAGTGAAGTAATATAATAAATGAGAATACAATGTTTTATCCTTTCAAGTGAACAAGTTCTGTGAAAGACCATAGCTAATTTACCTTTGAGGATTAGTCTCCTGGCAACCAGTTTAGCAAAATTGAGGCTGTTGAGTGCCAGGATATTGTAGAGAATGATTGTCCAGAAGTTAGCTGCATTGAACATTGCTCTTATCCTCCGAGACATGGCCTCAGACATTGCCATCTGTGGACAGATATAAAATAGTGGGCATTTTTCAATTCATGAATTTAATTTCAATTCATTTCCTGAAATGACTTAAATTTACCCAATCTCTGATGAGTAATACTTCCACTGGTCCATGCAAAATAAATCATTCCCTTATGATGTAGCTACTGTACACTTTAACAAATGCATTTATTACATTACTAGTCTTAACCATTACAATACCTCTGCATTATAAGGGTATAACTTCCAAGCCTTATTAATACTAATTTCCATCAAGTGCTGAAAAGTAAATACTTGTGAATATGAGATACACCACAGCATAAATATCACAGTAATAAACAGACGTGGCTGAAAATTCTTATCCACAAAGCTGAAAATTGCAAATACAACAGACAAAGTATAGTGAACCACTGCACAATAAATGAACGTGCATTGGCAGCATTCCTGGATGCTCTCACACAGCCTCACCTCAATGGAAGCAAATGGCTCCAGTGAAAAGAACTTAGCCAGCCACAGCTCAAAGTTCAGGCCAAAGCAGTTAAAGAAAGACCAGATGAGCACCACCTCACAGGGCCCCAACCACAGAGCAGTGATCCCAAAAGTGCTGACCGTTGCCACAAGCTCATTCCAGATATTGTCATGGTTACCGCCCAGGTAGTCATAAACGTACCTGCAGACAAATGTTGAGACTCAACATTGCATCAATTTTAAATGAAGCGTATGCCATTATTGTTGATGCTGATATGTAAAAAGTGAGTAATTTAGCACCTCTTATCACACAAAAAAAGTAAAAAGTACATTAAAAAATCAATTCAAAATGAATTATGGTGAAATTTCTGTCTACTTTAACATTTACCTTCAGCATATGTACTTGGACACATATGGGTTTTGAAATACTATGTTATGAAAATGGATTTCAAAGTAGCTGAATACTCACTTGCATAGCCAGTCATTAATCCCTCTGTCAAAGTGTCTGTAGCGATAAAGAGAGACAACATTAGACAAATGGAATTAATGTGTCTGCACACTCATTATTCTATTATACCCAACAGCGAGTCTAATGGCCATGAGGGTTAGACAAATAATCAAGATAATTCTGAGATAATACTTCAAAACAGAAAAATTATTTTAAAAATCTCATACATAATTTGCATGCACTTCATTCAGGGTCAGACTTAAGTGAGCATGACTTTGGATGTGCACTGTACATGAAAAGTTTAGGACAAAGAGTGGCAAACTGATATAAGACAAGATTGCATTTACAAATGACACAATGTAAGATGGGCCAAATGGATGAGAATGGCTACGCTAACTGTTTCTTTGCTGACATTCTTTATTAAATGTCTCCTTCCGTTTGATGTTTGGATACTTACGTTTCAGCAAAAACGTATAGCATTGTGATGCATTTTGGAGGCTTGGGAGGGTCAAGGTGATCCAGTCTGGACACTGTGTTTATGACCCCAAACATTACAGCTGCTTTGACCCAGTCATACACCAGGTTAGAGTAAGCCAGTCCAGCTATTAAATAATAATGAAAAAATATGATAGTTCAGCTTGTGTAACTTGAAGCTGTCAGATGAAATTTAACAAAATCTTAGAGTGCATTAGAATTGAAATATGTATCTGCAAATATGCTCATATTAGCTTAGAGGTAGTACTGTATTCTATTTGGTTGTTTTGTAAAACAGTTATGTATGACAAAGATCAATCACTGACCGAGTGCCCAGTCAGACAGGTGCTTCAACAGCTTGATATCATTGGGTATGGTGAGGATGTACAGGAAGTGGAAAAGGATGTCCACCACCACAATGACCCCCAGGTGCACCATAGCCCGGGTGCTGATGTTCCACAACTCCCACTCCTTACGAGTCAAGTCAGGATTGTTGGCCTGTAAGAGGGCCGATCATACAGCGTATGGGTAAATATAAAAAAGTAATGTTAAAATATACATACACAAAGCATAGAGCAAAATAATGCTCTAGTAAAGTGATCCACGTGGCTAGAAGAATCTACAAAACAATTAGTCATAATCTTGCTGTGACATAACATGAAAGGTTCACCTGAGTGTGGAATTTATCAAAAGTCATGACTGGTCCAAAGTAGAAGAAGGGGAGGTAGAAGTTGTACTTAAGGAGATCCAGAAAGCTGTAACTGCCCTTCTTCTTGTCACAGTTCTCTAGGGCAAAGCTCATGCAGCGCATGATGGTGAACCCACAGCCTCCATAAAACAGGATGTGCTGAAGCTCAAAGTTTCCTTTCACAAAACCCTCCTAGAAGAAACAGAACATAAAAAACATAGGTTAAAGCCCTATAAAAGAACAATGTTATTTTAGTTTAAATTATTTGAGTTCTATTAACTGTTGAATCATACAGACTCCTTTCATGGGAGATGAATATAATCTCAAACTTTACTTTGTCATTGAAAAGGATACCAGAGTTCAGACTGGGAATGTCTCTGGCCATGCCTGACACATAGCCCACCTGCCAGTTAATAAAGGGCTCCATCTTAAAGGTTGCCAGGCTGGTGAAGCCGGCAATGAAACAAAACCACTTGAGCTTGACCAGTGAGATGCTGTAGAGAAGTATACAGTGGGACAAGATGAGGGTCACAAAGGTCCAGCCCATGCTGGTGAAGATGGCCATCATTCCATATACCATGTACGTTATGGACCTGTGCTGTGGGAAAAGACCCAGATTATTACTACCCTGAATATGGAGGACAAAACATGGGAGGAAGCAAAACTCTCTACTGATATATTGCTTAATAGAATAGTCTCATAGAATCTACAGGTCTATTTAAGTAAGGGCCCTCTCTACACCTGGCCAGACTCGTCACAAAGTTATTCTACAAGTGTATTTATAGCTGCGGCAGAATGCGAGGCAGTTGACTGAAGCTGTGCACTCTTACGGTCATAAAGTCTGGCCCACTGTGGAAACCCATTTGCCCAGGTATCCCCACACTAATACAATTTGAAACCCCTCCCACTGGAGGAGCGCTGGGCGCACCTGAGGAGCCAACATGGAGCAGATCTTAGCAAAGATCACATGACCTGACAGGGCGAAGAGGATGTGGGTGCGGAATGTAGTGAACCACATCGCCCATTCAAAATCAGCAACATCCTGCAAACAAAGCAAATACAGAAGATGCGTATCAATGAGGTCATCAGGGATTCACAATTTAGAGGTGCTTTAATTCCTCTACAAATGGAATTCAATAAACGTATTCAATAAACGTATGTTTTACTCATGTAAAAAAAAAGCATTATCAGCTTTAATAATACTCATCAGAAGTCATGTTGGCAAGCATGCTTAAAATGGAAAGAACAAGAAGCTCTTAGTTGCACACTTGAAACTGCATATATGTGACCTAAAGCTACAAGTGCTACTACACAGAGGAAATAATCTAACTGATCCTAACTATTTTTTGTACATTCAAATTGCAATTCCACAAATGTATTATGAAATGAAATGGCTTGAATACCAGAACAAGTAAAATGCCCTTCAGCCTATATTGTCTACGGGCTAACTTAAGAGAGTCTGACTGGAGAGGACTTTGATTTCAGGTCCTATGTAAACACACGTTCCTCTTCACTTCAAAAATAACAATAAGAAATATTGTTTTAAGAAAGTAAATTGTTAAATGATTATGAAAAGTATGTAAACCTGAAACATAAATTGTATTAGTCCATTTTTACAAAATGTTTACAATATGATACCAACTTCTGAAAGCATTATTATCTAATTGGCCAACATTTTAATATGACAGTTTTTAGATTTGGTGGCTCGGCAGCTAATTGGCTACCAGTGAAAAAATATGGGGGGTTTCTCAATATTAAGACACTTGGCATCATTATTCCTTAAATCAGACAGAACCCTGTATCATCTCTCCTGAAGTAAATTATGTGGCATTCATATGTCTGTGAATTTAAATTCATGGACCAATGGATTTGCTTTATGACCATGTATGATGTTGAATTATTTAGACTGTTCAGACTATACAAATAAAGTTTATTATTATTATTATTCACATAATCAGTATTAACATTATTGCCCCCCCACACACACACACAAACACAGTGGGAAATACTGTCTCCTGTAAAATGTCCAGATCTAGTGTGTAACAGTTCCCTACTCACCATTTTCCTACTAAAGAAGTTCCACCCTGGCTTCAAGCTGGCCCTGAAGACCTTCCTGTTCACATTCACTGAAAAGAGAACAGGCACATTTTTTCTCCTCTTTTACATGGATGCAGTTAGAATTTTGGAAAATTGCAACGTCTGGATAACTAAAAATGTCAGGACCCGAGAGTTATATAAAATAATCAATGATTGTACGGTATACATATTGCATTCAACAGGGATCCTTATCAAGGGATCCATATCATATCTTGCACATTCTGCAACCTAGTAATGGTGGATAATCTACCACTCTCAAGAGTACAACAACAGACTTCTGCTGATGGGGTGAATCATCAGGCTCAGTCCAGTGCTCTAAATACAACTCCACAATATTGATTATGTTATGGTTCATTGAACATTAAATAAAATAAAATACTACCAGGAGCTACAAACAAGGGGCGAGGAATGGTTTATGTTTTAAATAACAGAATGCTTCTGACAATTCAAGCAGTTTCAATGTGATGTGATCCATGGTCTGGTATGAAATCCTGACTGTGGCAGTCCTACAGGGTGAAGCATAATTGGATGTAGTGTCGCTTAGGGTGGGAGGGTTCCAGTCGCCGGAATTGTGCTTGTCTCATCGCAAACAAGTGACTCTGTGGCACCTGCAGTCTGCCTGCACCAACTCTGAATGTAGTGTACCGCTCAAATAAAGTGACCATGCAGCTCAGCTGGTGAAGAACCGACTGGCAGCACACACTTGTCTGCACTCTCAAAAACAGGGGGGAGATGTTGCAGTGAAGAGGTGGGCCTACAAATACAATCGGGCATTCCAAATAGGGTAACATTTAAATAGAGGACAAAAATTGTTTAATGTTTGTGTAAACTAAAATTGTTTAATGCTTCCAACCAAAAGCTTCCCCAAGGACCAGAACTGGCTGCCCTTGGAGCTATTGTAGAGCAGGTGCTTTTGTTATGGGTGACACACTGATCACAGTCATACAAAACTATTTTCTCTCCCTTCGAATCCCCTGGTTTATAAATACAGACACCAGATATCCACTGCATGCTTCACGCTTCTGCATTGCTCTCACCTCCAGGGCTAACAACCAATGTACCCCTGCCCTTCTCCTCAGCACAATGCAAAGCACTCTGGGACAGACCACACAATACTGCAGGTGCCCATGAACTTCACTCTCCCTTACTGCACAAAAAATGTTAAAAGAGCTCAGTTATATATCATTCTTAATGAACAATATTAAAAGGTTAAGATGTAATGATGTGTAAAATTGATTTTCAGAAAGGTAACTTATTATTTTTGCAATAAAAGCTGCTCTCTAACTCAGAACGTGTTTATTGTTCATTTGTGATTTCCCAAAAATCTGCAGACGCTTTTATCCAAAGCGACTTACAGTAATGAATACATATATTTTCCAGTATATGTGGTCCCAGTGGGAATTGAACCCACAACCTAAGCGATGCTAATGCCATGCTCTACCTACTGAGCCACACAGAACCACATGCCTTTCTCATGCCTTTCAAAGTAATTTGATGTAGCTGCTGAGGATCGATTAAATGTGTATTAGTTAGATGGATATATTATTATCCATCCTGTATATTAGTTGCAGGTTGCAAATCTCTTATGAAAACCTGTAAGAAACTGGTTCTCCAAGACTGGAGTCTCCCACCAATTAGCATCCAACCTTTCTCTCTACTCACCACTGGAAGCATCAAACACCCAGCTGGCAGCCCAGAGCATGGCCATATACAACACTGCCATGTAGATGTACAGCTCGTACTTGGGAAGGGCAGCTTTGACCCCCATGGTGAACCACTAGCAAGGAGCAGCACAGGAGGCACCTGTGGAGGGAGGAGAGAGCACAACAGTCAGGTCAGTTAGGAGGCCAAAGCCCCGAATCGAAACAAACTGGCACAATGAAGCTGCAGCATCACATATCATGGAAAGTGCATTTTAATATACACCACTTAATATATATAATGTAAAACATTTTCACTTGTTATCAATACACTTTTAAAATGAATTAATTAGGAATTTCAGGAGTTTCAGAGTGGGTTCATAATTGGCTGCAAGGGCAAATACAAAGCGTAACAGTAGGTGGGGCCGTATCTGATCTGACTGTGCTGTGGGCAGTGGAGTCCTGCAGGGATCGGTGCTGGGACCTCTCTCTGCTCTTCCTTATTTACATAAATGATCTTGATAGGGACATTAGTAGCAAAATAGTTACATTTGCAGATGATACTAAACCTGGAGGTTTGGCAAACAGTTTGGAATTGATTTAAGTAATCCAAGATGATTTAAACAAAATCCAAGACTGGACAGAAACGTGGCAGATGACATTCAATATTGCTAAATGTAAAGTTATGCATGTGGGAAATAAAAACATAAGACAAGAGTATTTTATGGGATGCTGGGATACATAGCAAAAAGTATTAAGTATAAATCAAAGGAGGTTATACTAATGTTATATAATGCCTTTGTCAGACCTCACTTAGAGTACTGTGGGCAGTTCTGGGCACTGCACTACAAGAAAGATATAGAAGCTCTTGAAAAAGTTCAAAGAAGGGCAACTAAATTGATACCTGGTATGAAAGGTAAAAGTTGGATAGACTTGATGCACTCAATCAATTTCAGTTTAGCAAATGGAGACTTAAGGGGGATTTGATTGAGGTTTTTAAATTCCTAAAAGGGATTAACAAAGTGAACTACCAAAGATGTTTTAAGATAAGTGGGGTCAGCAGAACCAGCAAGAGGCCACAGGTGGAAATTAGTGAAAGGCAAATTCTGCACGGATATTAGGAAGTTTTTCTTTACACAGAGAGTTGTAAATGCCTGGAACAGCTTGCCAAGTTGGGTAGTAGAGCCACTATTCAAGTCCAGGCTAGATGCAGTACTGGATACTCTTTAGATTAGGACATGACGAGCTTAGATGGACTGAACGGCCCGTTCTCGTCGTTATGTATTCTCATGTTCTTCTTATGTTTTTAATAATAATCTCATAAACGTACCCATGGATTATGTGTTTAAGACTATATTTTCAAGACATTTAATCATACTTTGCACAATTATAATTGATCCTGTGTATAAAAAACACAATAAAGTCTGCAGTCAATAACGCTGGATGTCCAATATGTGTCTTTCAATGAGTTACTAGCTTTGTTCTCATGCATGTCAATGAACAAGTCCCAAGACTGGTTGTTTGCTTGTAGAGGCCTTTCACTAATGAACTAGCATATTCACAGCGACAGCCTCTGTGACAGTCATAATACCAATTTATAGTGTATAAAGTCTCTGACCTACTTTTGCCACTATAGTAACACACAATTTGACACTCCTCCTTAAATGTGAAACATTGTAAATTGGGGGCCTGCCTTAGGCAAACACACACCGTATGCTGCCTTTAATGCAAACACTTTTCAATTGTATGCAAAACTGAATTATAAAATGTTAAATTAACCCTTGCCAATATGACCAACAGTGATGGAATTAAACTACGTACAGTTCAAGTACAATAATATCAGCGACAGCTCTGCATCAGGCAAAGTAATTACCGATCTAAGTATCGATCACACGGAAAGAAAGGGCAACATAATAACTTTATACTTAAATAGGTCTCTGGCTGTGAGTTCGCCTGAAATCATCTGTACCATGTCACAAAATCCTATTTTAAAGTTCGCAGTTGCTCTACGTACACCTGCTCCTGGACGCAGCACATCCGTGACTCATAGTAGGAATGAACACTAACAGTTGTCTTTGGAAAACACAATGGAAACATACATGGGGATACAGCCGCTAGAATAATTATGCTTGCATAGATAAGGTGTAGATCAAAGTAAAGAAAAAGTATAGCTAAAGTCCTATCCCTTTCAATATTCCGCAAGAATAACTTTTCTTCTGCTCCTGTATCCAGGAGATGAATAGAACAAGCTTTGGTGTGATACATAACATTTAGGACTGTTTTGCCATGCAAACATTTCTGCTCTGTAAGAAAAACGGCATTTCTAGCTAAAACCTAAAAACTGACTCATGTAGAGCAAATTATTGGCAATTAGTACGCAGTGGGCTACTGACCTTGAATTCAGCCCAAAAGCTGTTAGTCAGAGGACAGTCGTGCAGATTGAGTTTCCAATCCTCCTGATTTTAAAATGGGAAATTAAAATAAATGTAAAATGAAAAAATATGAGCGGTGGACCCCACCCGTCACTGATATAGATGTTAACGACAGTGAAGCTGGGGTGGAAGCCCAATATATTTATATTTTTTGACAAGCCCCACAAAGAGGGTTGGTTTTGAGCCTGTCCGTCAAACAAGAGCAGAACGAGAGGCACTCTAAGTACATCGTTCCCATTGCGATTGCAAGGCAGTGACATTTATCACACAATTGCATGGCTATAATGTCATTCGTTCTGTAATGTGGTTTCAGAATTCGTACGTGCATGACAGTGAAATAATTCTGGAACAAATTTAAGTGTAATATTTTCCTCTTTTTTTCCCTATCCATAAAGTTTATACCTGGAACTTCCAGTTTGGAAAGTAAACTATTTAGTCAAATAGTAGATTTTGGTTATTGGAAATGCCAACAACCATGACTAAATTATTTGCATTGACCAAACAGTAAAAACCACAAATGCATCATTCATTTTTATGTAAACACTGTACCTATATTGATTGTTCTCTTCTATAACATTGTGAGTACAAAAATATTTACTTTTTTTGTGTGAACAGGTAAAACATACTCCTGGAAACATTCTCATTTCTATTTATTTTCTGTCTGATCAAACAACTTCAACGGCTTGTCTCAAACATTTTCACCAGCCTGGGGTTAGCTTCTGTGAGAAGACTTGCAACTTTGTTCATTGTTCAAACTGAAAGTCATTGGTTTGGAAAACTGATAGCCTGATAAACTGAAGCCCCCTTTCTTCCAACACACACCTGGGAGTATAGTCTGTTTTTCAGGGTATTGAATTAATTTGGCTTCTTGCGCCTCAGTCAACCTTTGAGGTTATGGGACTTTTCTCTCTCTTTGAAGACAGATTATAAATTGGACAATGTCTAAGTGGATTGAATAAATTTACATGCATGGTACCATACACTATAATATATACAATACATTGCACCATACATAGTACTGTACTTTATGCAGTACATGATTTGCATTGTAATGTTAGAGATTTCATATTCTATATTTTTGCTGAAAGAAAAAAAGTTATGTTTGTCCAATAAAAAATAATAATTATAATTATACCAAAAACTTATCGGAAGGCATTTAGTCTCTATTCACAACCATAGAGCAGAAGCAATCGAAATTACAGAAAAATGCAGGATAAGGATAATGGAATCACAGATTACAGGGAATTCTTGGAAAAAACATTGGATACCATGTAGATCTCCATCGATAGGTGGCTAGTTAGACTAAAAGTCAATTTGGCAAAGGATTTGGCTTGGTAATGTTGTTGAAACAGATTTGATTGGCTCACGCCTCAACAGTGGCTTTTCCTGTGACAGCTGCAAATAACCCTGTGGCAACTGTGATAATTTTGAATCCATTTGCACCTCAGTTAACCTTTGAGGTTGTGGGAGTTCTTTCTCTCTTTGAAGACAAACAGATAAACAGGTAAACAGGACAATGTCTAAGTGGACTGACTAAATTTACATGTACGGTACCGTACATCATACACTATAAGATTCTATTGCATAGACTCATACTATTGGTGAATAACTTTTCAGTTTCAGAACTTTTTCTAGATTATTTAATACATTATTTATATCCACAAACCACATAGAAATACACTGCAGAGGAAAATAGGGGACAAAACACACACAAGTTTAGAATTTTGAGATTTTTTTCAGGTTTGTCTTTGCAACATTTGAATATTTAGCCACAACACAGTCACATACAGTCACATGTAAAGTACTTGCATTGTACTGTGGATATAAAAAATATTTTTTATTTTCTTAGTACTTCATGGAATCAAAATGAATTTAACTGGGATTTCTTGCCACTGATCAACACAAAATACTCTATAATGTCAAATAAAAAAACAACTCTAAACCTTTTTCTGAATTAAATTACAAATAAAAACAGACAATAATTGATTACACAAGTATTCACACCCTGCTTGGTAGAAGCACCTTTTGCTGCAATTACAGCTGGGTCTATTTAAATAAGTCTCTACCAGCTTTGCACATCTGGAAATTGCTATTTTTGCCCATTCTTCTTTACAAAATTGCTTGAGCTCCATCAGGTTGGGTGAAAACTGATGTTTCAACAGATTCTCAATGGGATTGAGGTCTGGGCTTTGAGTGGGTTACTCCAGGACATTATTTTTTGTTGTTGTTTTTAAACCACTCTAGTGTGGCTTTTAGGTCATTGCCCTGCTGGAAAATAAATCTTCTCCCAAGTTACAGGTCTCTTGCAGACTGCAGCAGGTTTTCCTCCAAGATTTGTCTACATCTTGCGCCATCCATTTTAGCCTCTATTTTCTAGTCCCTGAAGCAGAGAAGCATCCCCATAGCATTAGGCTCCCCCCACCATGTTTCACAGTAGGGATAGTGTTGGGATGATGCATCAGTGTTAGGTTTGCACATAATGTTGATGCCAAAAAGTTCAATCTTCCTCCACTTGCTTTGAGTCTCTCACATACCTTCTGGCAAACTCTAGGTGAGATTTCATGCAAGTTTTCTTCAACAATGGTTTTCTTTTTGCCACTCTCCCATAAAGCACAGATTTGTGAAGCACTCAGGCTATTGTTGTCCCATGGACAGTTTATCACATCTTTGTCATGGAAAGCTCTAACCCCGTCAGAGTTGCCATAGGCTTCTTGGTGGCCTCCCTAACAAGTGCCCTTCTCGCACGGAATGCTAAGTTTTGGAGGACGTCCTATTCTAGGCATAATTCACAGTTGTGCCACATTCTCTCAATTTCCTTATGATGGACTTAATGATGCTCCGGGGGATATACAAAGTCTTTGAAATCTTCTTATATCATTCCTGATTGGTGCTTTTGAAGAACCTTTTCTCGGATTTGGTTTTAATGGTCTTTGGTGTTCATGATTAAGCCTTTATCCCAACCCTGGGACCTCTCACAGACAGATGTATTTAATTTGAATAATTTGTGCCTTGAAACCTCAAACCTTAATTGTACACAGGTGGACTCCAATCAAATAATTATGTGACTTCTGAAGACAATTGATTGCACCAGTTTATTGAGGTGTCTTAGCAAAAGGGGTGAATACTTATGGAATCAATTATTGTCTGTTTTTGTTTGTAATTATTAATTAATTAATTTTAAAAAAGATTGAGTTTTAAATGTTTTATTTGACATTATAGACAATTTTGCATTGACCAGTGACAAGAAATCCAAATTAAATCCCTACTGAAGTAGTAAATTCATGAAGTAAGAAAATAAAATGTGAAAAATGCCAAAGGGGGTGAATACTGTGGCAATCCTGTGATTTCCTGCTGGAGCTGCTGTTAAAGGTGGGGCGGTGCATTCTGGGGAGCCGCTGAGTTTAAAGGTGGTGGACCGTCTCTGTAAAAGCTTAACTGTTAAAATGTTCAGTTCGTTATTTGTGTGTGTTAACACTGTTGTTATGAACTGTGTTGGTGTTATAGTCTGGAAAATAGTAAATTCTGTTGGAAGAAAATAAAACCAGAAAATGCCAAAGTGTGTGAGTACTTTCCCAAGTTCCAGAGGGAGAGTGTCAAATGTGCCATGTGTGAAGTGGACTGTTACCTTCTAACTGACTGTGTGATCTGTGGAAGATGTTTCAATGGTCTCTCGTGTCCTTCTAAGGATTTGGTAGACAGGCAAGAACCTCCATTTTTAGGCTACTTCTGGAGTTGCGCGGTGTATGGAACACGGAAGTTAGCACTAGATATTACCCATAGCTGAGCGGTGTACGGAGCATGGATAATTATCCTTTTCTTTATTAAAGTGGCTACCCGCCTAGCCAGTTTTGCATTCTACCTGGACTCTGTCTCCTTCCTTGATACACCACCCAACGCATGCTCGCCACATTGGTGTCAGAAGAGAGCATGTATCAACAGGAAGTAAGAGTCATTAGCGACGACATCCTCCAAATGCGGTGCCAGCTCGAGGGAGGGATGGACCAGGCCGAGCACCCTTGTTCGCGCGCGGAGATGAAGGAGTCTATCCGCCGGATGTGGCAAACGAGGGAAGAGGGAAGGCCGGAGACCGGAGAAGCAGAAGCACGCCCGGACGGGGCTAGCGCTAGCCGCCCACGCTGCACCACGTCGGAGCCCAGGGGCGCTTCCACCTGCAGATTGACACAACCTGGCCTGACCCCGTTTAAATATCTCTACTAGAAGCTCAAAGGAAAAATACAAAGCCACGTGATGCTTGCTCTTCTCCCTTTAATCATATCAGACATGGTGGCCTGACATTGGGCGTGCTTCAAGACCACCTCCATCGTGCCTGTGCCGAAACACTCCTCCGCGACGAGCCACAATGACTTCCGCCCTGTTGCACTCACCTCCACCATCATGAAGTGCTTCGAGAGGCTGGTCCTGGCTCACCTCAAATCTGGCCTCTCACCATCTCTCGACAAACACCAATTTGCCTACCGTGAGAACAGGAGCACGGACGACGCCATCTCTTCCGCGCTACACTCGGCCCTCTCCCACCTGGACGAGAGCAACACTCACGTGCGAATGCTGTTCATCGACTTCAGCTCAGCATTCAACACCATCATCCCATCCAAACTCATCTCCAAGCTTGGTGACCTTGTGGTAACCAAGGACCTGGACATCATCCCCTCTGTCTGCAACTGGATCCTTGACTTCCTGTCCAACAGACCCCAGTCTGTTAGGATAGGCAACCTCACCTCCTCCACCCTAACCCTGAACACCGGCGTTCCACAAGGCTGCGTGCTGAGCCCCCTTCTCTACTCCTCTTCACCTACGACTGCACTCCTATGCATGATACCAACACCATCATCAAGTTTGCAGACGACACAACGGTGGTGGGCCTCATCAAAAACAACGATGAGACGGCCTACAGGGAGATCCAGCACCTGGCGACGTGGTGCGCCGACAACAACCTGGCACTGAACACCAAGAAGACCAAGGAGCTCATCGTGGACTTCAGGAAGACTAGGGCTGTCGCTCACGCCCCGTCCACATCAATGGGGCGGAGGTTGAACGTGTCTCCAGCTTCAAATTCCTGGGTGTCCACATCTCCGAGGACCTCTCCTGGACCTTCAACACCTCATCACTGGTCAAGAAGGCTCACCAGCGTCTCTTCTTTCTGAGGAGACTGAGGAAAGCCCACCTATCTCCTCAGATCC
This sequence comes from Aldrovandia affinis, assembly GCA_029706075.1. Lineage (NCBI taxonomy): Eukaryota > Metazoa > Chordata > Actinopteri > Notacanthiformes > Halosauridae > Aldrovandia > Aldrovandia affinis. The sequence continues at coordinate 10,555,870 of JAINUG010000001.1, forward strand.
TGGTGAACTTCTACCGGTGTGCCATTGAAAGCATCCTCACCAACTCCATCATGGCCTGGTATGGCAACTGCACTGCCTCTGACCGGAAGACACTGCAGAGGTGGTGAAAACTGCCCAACGCATCACTGGCTCATCTCTCCCTGCCATCAAGTCCATCCACGACAGACGGTGCCTGAGGAAGGCTCAGAGCATCATCAGAGACTCCTCTCACCCTAACCACGGACTGTTTGCCCTCCTCCCCTCCGGGAGGCGCTACAGGAATCTTCGTTCCAAGTCCAGCAGACTCAGGAACAGCTTCTTCCCCTCCGCTGTCATCTCCTGAACTCCTCATCGCCTCCTCACCCCCTCCAGTGACTGCCCCTCTCCACCTCCCCGTAGTATCCTGACCTAGACTATGGATCACTCCGGATACTCTGACTCTGGATACTATGGTTTACTCTTCATGTAGTAACTCTGTTCACTGACTCTGGATACCCCCCTGACTACCCGCACTAGCTCTGTCATACCTTCATTCTGCACATACCCATGTACAATATTGTAATATAGCCTTGTATAATTCTGTATAATTTTGCTGTACTACCTATACATATATTTATATATTTATACTCACCTGTACTTATCTATACATAACTGCACTAGTCTGCATATAAATTATAGCAACCTAACTACCTTTATAGTAATTATTCAATACTGTGCCTGTTAGCATTATAACTTCTGCTATAGTACTGTATTGTAGCACTTACTGACATGTTTGCACTCTGGTTAGATACTAAACTTATTTTCGCTGTACTGTACCTGTACTGTACAATGACAATAAATTTGAATCTAATCTAATACAGTTCATGGACAGACATATCTGGTTGCATTTGCATTTCAATAGTGATCAATTTTAACCATTTCAGGACTGTTCTTGTTCTCAATTTCTGTATTGAAAATGGCAAACCAAATTCAAATGATTAAGGGTGCATAGCCTACAGTTTGGGGATGATTGACCCTCACAATTTTATCCCCTTATTCTCCCTATTAAGCAAAGTATGTACATGCATCTACACAACTATACTGCACATACACTGAAAAAAGGAACAAACACAAAGTCCACAGATTTGTGGGTTTATTGAAGCAGGATGCTTTTGTTCCATTTCCCCAGTTTGAGAACAGTGAAAGATAATAACATCTCTTCCACTCTGTGAGACATACCATGACACTGAAAAGGAAGTTGCTTTTAATGATTTAAGCAGATCGTCTGAAGACAGAGCAACTTCCTAATCCTTTTACAGCATTTTTATAAACCGTGCAAGAGAAGCTCTCCATAAGAGTGATGCCAGTCACCAAGCAAAAAATCCTTAACCATTTCTTGATAGTTTTTTTCTTTCTTCCTCACTTTGACTTGGACTGAAACTGAATTTAAAGAGCAGGCATATGCAAATAGACCTCCTTTATTAGACTTGAAGCATTATAATTACATAACAATGATTTTTTCCCCCGCCCCCATAACAATTGTGGCTGCAACTGTGAGACAGAGAGGACCTCTACTGGTGAAGACAGACAGTTTTTCAAATTACAGCTGGGATAAAAAGGCCTCGATTGACATTAAGTACAAATGTACGATTCTTCCCGTGAGAGTGGTTTGCTGGTGCAATGGCAGCCTATTCCTCTGTTGTATCCTTTTTGCTCGTCTCTTGTCCCTCAAAGACAGGATACTTGCTTTCCACCTCAGCCCATGTGGTGACACCATTCGCCAGGTCGCGGACAATCTCCGGCAACTCGGAAACCTACAGTGGCAACACATACACGCATTTCAAAAATGCCCTTACTGCTTTTCATAAAAGCCGAATGGTCTTGCTATAGAGTTTGAATTCAGACCAACCGAGTCCTAAAGATGCAAAATTCCAGCTACATTTGTAGTAGAATGGAAGCAAGTCATTGTTTATTGTTCAAATCCAATGCTTTTCAGCATATAGCAATAGAGAAAGACAATATTTATCAATAATAGGCTAGCACATTCAAAAAATATAATCATCCTATCAGAATTAAAGAGAGGCTTAGGACAGGAAACCAATGGCATACATACACACCTTGACCATAAAGAGTGCAAGGCATCAGTCAGATGATCAACTACATATAGTTTGGTCAATGAAATCCGACCGATGTCAAAAGTCCATGGCATGAGGAAATAAACTGTTTGTCACTCATGCATGGAAAACTGAGGCAGAGATCAAAGAAGACCCAAGTATAAAGTATCTCCTCAAAGATACTAGCTGGAATTGGTCATCTTTATTGCTACAGTTTCCTATCACATGCACCTTGATAGTTCAAGCAAAGTAGCACCAGAGCTCTCCATTGTTTTTATTGCAGTCCTGCCAAGTCTCCTTTGACCATGTAATAATCTTATCTGCACAGGACCCCCTTGAAAATGAGATGTGGGAAATGTATGACAATTCGGAAAAAAACATTTACATATTTTATATATATATTGATTACTGACTGGATATTGATTGGAAGGGAAAACCAACTTTACAGAGGAATGCATATAGTAAATATAGCCCTACAAAGTAAAGGGACAAAAGAACGAAAGAGTGAGTCAAGTGATTTGACTTCTCAAACTTCTTCTTAAATATATTCAATATATTTAAAAAGGGGTATTAAATATGCAAGAAAGGGAATATCCCAAAACAAGGCGAAGGCTCGATGTTCAATTCAAAAGTCTTTTAATCCATAAAAGTGAAACAAAGAGGATTTAAGAGACAAAAAGACAGACGTTTCGGTCAAATGACCATCATCATATATCGTGGCTATTGCAGCTTTTTAACCTACGCACCTGTGGTTATTCCTATCCGGTTGGTGCGGCTTCACCTCTCTACAACGTATTAAATATGCAGACATATTTTATTAAAATGTTCTTTAATCTGGACCTCCTGGAATACAAGCTGTTAATTCCCTCCGAAGAACCCCAAGATCATAGAAGTGTAATATATTAAAATGGATACAGTACAACACACTTTTCAAACCTCATTATTTCATCCCTTCATTCATCAATGATTAGGAGGGTGGAGTCATAGCCTTAAGGTTGTAAATTCAAATCCCAAGCGGTATAATTCTGTTATATATGCCATTTAGCAGACACTTTTATCCAAAGCGACTTACAGTAGTGAATTTATACATTTTTTTGTATATGTGGTCCCAGTGGGTATTGAACCCATAACCTAAGCGTTGCCAATGCCATGCCCTACATACTGAGCTACACAGAACCACTATTGAACCCCTGAGGAAGACTTATCCCGTATTTCACAAACAGAAGAATAACTGAATTCAAGTCAAACTTAAGCCATCCATCCATTTAGCTATTTTGGGTCATGTATGGCATACTGCTAATTAATTCTGTTGTAGCAAGAATGTATTACAGGGACTGACATTCCCCAGATGTATCCTGTAATTAGCAGGTAGAAATACAAAGTTTAAGGTACATGTGAAATTAATTCATGACAGTAAGAAAAAGTGTGTTATGAGGCAACAGCATATGGTTCAGCATATGGCAGATTTGTGAAGCACTCAGGCTATTGTTGTCCCATGGACAGTTTATCACATCTTTGTCATGGAAAGCTCTAACCCCGTCAGAGTTGCCATAGGCTTCTTGGTGGCCTCCCTAACAAGTGCCCTTCTCGCACGGATGCTAAGTTTTAGAGGAGGTCCTATTCTAGGCATAATTCACAGTTGTGCCATATTCTCTCAATTTCCTTATGATGGACTTAATGATGCTCCGGGGGATATTCATAGTCTTTGAAATCTTCTTATATCATTTCCGATTGGTGCTTTTGAAGAACCTTTTCTCGGATTTGGTTTTAATGGTCTTTGCTGTTCATGATTAAGCTTTTATCCCAACCCTGGGACCTCTCACAGACAGGTGTATTTAATTTGAATCATTTGTGCCTTGAAACCTCAAACCTTAATTGTACACAGGTGGACTCCAATCAAATAATTATGTGACCTCTGAAGACAATTAATTGCACCAGTTATTGAGGTGTGTCTCAGCAAAAGGGGTGAATACTTATGGAATGGATTATTGTCTGTTTTTATTTGTAATTATTCTTTTTTTTTTTTTTTTTTATACATTTATTTAAGATTTTTTCCCTTTTTCTCCCAATTTGGTTGCCAATTAAACCCTCTATTTACTTCAATTCCCCACCCTCACGAGTCCGTCGCCCGTCCTCCGTCCTCCGGGATCGAGACACACATTCCTGGTTGAGTGTTCCCGCCTCTTTCGAGATGGGAAATCTTCCACGGACTCCTTAACCTTCTCCTCGACGAACTCAAAAGATTGAGTTTTTATTTTTTTATTTGACATTATAGACAATTTTGCGTTGACCAGTGACAAGAAATCCTAATTAAATCCGTACTGATTCCATGAAATAAGAAAATAAAATGTGAAAATTTCCAAAGGGGGTGAATACTTTATACCCACTGTATATTGTATTGCAGGGCTATTTAATTGGTGTCCTGGGTGCCAAAAGAGTCCTTCAACATATGTACTACCTTGGCCCTTTCACCACTGAGAAGGGGAAAAAAAACTTATACAGATGCATCAAACATTGTGATTATGTCCAGGACTGCATCTGCACAGCAGACCGCCCACTAGTGGCAGAATATTAAGAGCAATGTATATTTTAAGAAGACATCCATTTTGTTTACACACATGCAAAATCCATTGAATTCATACATTAGTACATGGAAAATGTTTAGCCCGTGTGCACCATTTAAAAAAATGTATTATATTTTTTCTCTATATTATATTTTATAAACTACATGTTCGCTTAAATGAAATCAGCTTTTGAGTGTACATGCATGTAGTTGCAATTGCTTATACTCCTTTAATATTTCACATTTTAATTATTCTTAAAAGAATAGTAATATATATACCACCAGAATGGTGATTACATTTTATATTAATGTCTAAGATTTATATATATATATATATACATACACACACACAAATTCCTGTAGTAGATGTACTGTTAATACCATGCTCTTGACCAATTTCCTCTTCTCCAAATCTATAGGAATGTTGAATAGAAAAATTAAATCAAATGTTTTAAAACAGTATACAAAGAAACAATGTCCGTTCAGGAGGTGTACACTGTTGTGAGGGTCTGGGCAGTTTTGGGTTTATTTTCTCAATAATTCATTAATAAAACCAGGTATTTAGAATAGTGTCACACCTGCATTTCTGGGGTCATGATGGTGAGGGTTGCAGTCCTGTTCACGTGACGATTGCCAGCACAGCAGATTGGAGATTACTGCTTATCTTCGGCTGCAGATTGACCCTGTTTAAATATCTCTACTAGAAGCCCAAAGGAAAACTACAAAGCCACGTGATGCTTGCTCTTCTCCCTTTAATCATATCAGACATGGTGGCCTGACATTGGGCCATACAGTTCATGGACAGACATATCTGGTTGCATTTGCATTTCAATAGTGATCAATTTTAACCATTTCAGGACTGTTCTTGTTCTCAATTTCTGTATTGAAAATGGCAAACCAAATTCAAATGATTAAGGGTGCATAGCCTACAGTTTGGGGATGATTGACCCCCACAATTGTATCCCCTTATTCTCCCTATTAAGCAAAGTATGTACATGCATCTACACAACTATACTGCACATACACTGAAAAAAGGAACAAACACAAAGTCCACAGATTTGTGGGTTTATTGAAGCAGGATGCTTTTGTTCCATTTCCCCAGTTTGAGAACAGTGAAAGATGGCAACATCTCTTCCACTCTGAGAGACATACCATGACACTGAAAAGGAAGTTGCTTTTAATGATTTAAGCAGATCGTCTGAAGACAGAGCAACTTCCTAATCCTTTTACAGCATTTTTATAAACCGTGCAAGAGAAGCTCTCCATAAGAGTGATGCCAGTCACCAAGCAAAAAATCCTTAACCATTTCCTGATAGTTTTTTTCTTTCTTCCTCACGTTGACTTGGACTGAAACTGAATTTAAAGAGCAGGCATATGCAAATAGACCTCCTTTATTAGACTTGAAGCATTATAATTACATAACAATGATTTTTCCCCCCCGCCCCCATAACAATTGTGGCTGCAACTGTGAGACAGAGAGGACCTCTACTGGTGAAGACAGACAGTTTTCAAATTACAGCTGGGATAAAAAGGCCTCGATTGACATTAAGTACAAATGTACGATTCTTCCTGTGAGAGTGGTTTGCTGGTGCAATGGCAGCCTATTCCTCTGTTGTATCCTTTTTGCTCGTCTCTTGCCCCTCAAAGACAGGATACTTGCTCTCCACCTCTGCCCATGTGGTGACACCATTCGCCAGGTCACGGACAATCTCCGGCAACTCGGAAACCTACAGTGGCAACACATACACGCATTTCAAAAATGCCCTTACTGCTTTTCATAAAAGCCGAATGGTCTTGCTATAGAGTTTGAATTCAGACCAACCGAGTCCTAAAGATGCAAAATTCCAGCTACATTTGTAATAGAAATGGAAGTAAGTCATTGTTTATTGTTCAAATCCAAATCAGCATATAGCAATAGAGAAAGACAATATTTATAAATAATAGGCTAGCACATTCAAAAAATATAATCATCCTATCAGAATTAAAGAGAGGCTTAGGACAGGAAACCAATGGCATACATACACACCTTGACCATAAAGAGTACAAGGCATCAGTCAGATGATCAACTACATATAGTTTGGTCAATGAAATTCGACCGATGTCAAAAGTCCATGGCATGAGGAAAGAAACTGTTTGTCACTCATGCATGGAAAACTGAGGCAGAGGTCAAAGTAGACCCAAGTATAAAGTATCTCCTCAAAGATACTAGCTGGAATTGGTCATCTTTATTGCTACAGTTTCCTATCACATGCACCTTGATAGTTCAGCAAAGTAGCACCAGAGCTCTCCATTGTTTTTATTGCAGTCCTGCCAAGTCTCCTTTGACCATGTAATAATCTTATCTGCACAGGACCCCCTTGAAAATGAGATCTTCAAGGGGTTTTATCCTGTCAATAAAGTTTTATTATACACATTTTCATACACCAAACACCAATTAGAAACACAGCTATGTGCCTGCAGTTACGACAAAATGATGAGCACGTGGCACGTGAAAATACAGTTAACCCATGTCTTCACAAAGAAAGCGTGGCCTTCGTCGCCCTACCTCAGCCCTGATCTGACGCATGCAGTCGCGGTCCCTCAGGGTGGCAGTGTGCGGCGTCTTGTTCACGGTGTCAAAATCGATGGTGATGCCGAATGCCACGCCGATCTCGTCTGTCCTAGCGTAGCGCCTCCCGATGGACCCTGAGGAGTCGTCCACCTTGTGGGAGACGCCGTTTTTGGTCATTGCTTCGGCTGTGGGAAGGGGAAGGCCAAGGGGGGGGTGGGGGAAGAAAACATTTACATATTTTATATTTTATATATATATATATATATATATATATATATATAAAATGACTGGATATTGATTGAAAGGGAAAACCAGCTTTACAGGGAATGCATATATAGTAAATATAGCCCTACAAAGTAAATAGACAAAAGAACGAAAGAGTGAGTCAAGTGATTTGACTTCTCAAAATATAGCAATTATACATTTAAAATATATTCAATATATTTAAAAAGGGGTAATAAATATGCAGACGTATTCTATTAAAATGTTCTTTAATCTGGACCTCCTGGAATACAAGATGTTAATTCCCTCCAAAGAACCCCAAGATCATAGAAGTGTAAGATGGTGTCATTTTTCCTTTTTACATGCAATGTCTATATGCATGCTGAAGTGTGACCCGAAAACTGGAACTTACATCTCTAGCCATGTCTCCTAAGTAAACGATAATGCATATTGAGGAAGCATATAATACAATATGATGAGAAAGTGTATACTCACACAGCTCTCGGACAAAAGGCGTGAATTCCTGATTTTGGCTCAGAGGGAGGACGGAGCATTTGTACGGAGCTACAGTGGCCGGAAAGCTGAAAAACTAGAGAAGAGAGACACTTGGTTAATCCTGAGACGGGGAACACTGCATGTATCCTGTGCACCTCGACACAAATGCAATAATGTGAGGAGAAAATGGAAAAAAGCATTACTCTGCCCTGTTAGAATTCCTACCAAAAATGGATGACTGCAAAACCCACGGAACTCCAGGTCTGAAGTACTCTGGGCTACACAAGTCCTCATTTCATTGGATCGGTGCAATATTAAGTAAATCTTTGTGTCTTGACATCTTCAGATAAACTTTACCGTTCTTTGTTCGTCACCCCCTCTGACATGGAATGTGTGTTCGAAGATAGAGTACATGATTCTTCCGATGCCGAAGGATGGCTCGATTACGTTGGGAACGATTTCTTCAACTGAGGGAAAACGGAACAAACAAACATCAGAATCCACCCTAAAATGACACATCAGAAAAATAAAAGTGGCAAGGGGAACTGCAAATACTACAAGATCAGGGCAGACTGGATGACTTGCTGTTAAATGTAGGGCTAACAAACCAATCTTTACAGTCCCTCTACCTCTGAACAGCCATTTGTCTTATATAACCTATATAGCACTTCTTGGAAAAGCACTGAAATTGTGTCATTTGTTTGCCCACATATGCAGTGGTTTAGCATTCCTGGATTCTGATGGTGTGTAACTCATGCCTTTGCTGTTGTTAGCATTTGTTGGCAAGGTATTACATTTTATGGACAAACATCTCTAGGAACATAAAATGTGAATAATGGCACCACTGAAAAATATGTTTTTAAAAGTATTCTTTATTATTTTTTAATGTTAAAATGGTTCAGTTTTAGCTTCCTGTATGCCCAATGTCCTAAATAGAACTTCTTGAACCTCTTGCTTCCAGGGTCCCACATAGGGCAGTAGAGAGTGCTCACTTACCATGGAGAGTCTTTTGGAACCTCTTCACACTGACCATGTCCTTGGTTAGGTTGAAAGTCTTCCCTTCTGTCTCAATGGTGAACTCACTGCAGGGAGCATAAGTTCAAATGTGCTTCACCAATTATGTGGCTATATGTCAATGCACTAAATAGCCTACAACAGCATGGTGTGCCGACTGTCATGGTTCAGCATGAAAACACACCATTTGCAGAACTCACCCGTTCTCATTGAGGAGTTTCTCCTGCTCTGTAATGTAGCACTCGTCACAGATGGCCAAGTACTCCATCGCCAACTTGGCATCCTTCTTGTAGGCCTTGCCGATTGCTCCCTTGTTTGGCTCAAATGTAACAACATTCACAGTTTTGTGTGCCATGGTTAAGGGTAGCAACAAGAAGAGGGTGCACCTGTGATAATGACCGCTCACCATGGAAACTGTAGACTGAACTGATACATAAAAGCCAGAGATAATGGCCCTATGTGAGTTACAATGTTACTGACTTTTTGCCTGTGACTATTACTATGGAGCTCTAATTGAAAAGGGATATGGGTTCCTTCAGGGGCTTCTCAGCCACCAGGGGAACTTTGGTGGCCCGGGCATGGCACAATAGGTCATAGCATGAGCGGTCTGCACACCCCACAATCTCGATCCAGCCCTGTTTGGGGAAAAGCACAAAGCGTACACAGGCAAAGAGTTGAGGTCTACTGTTCAACACCAGCTTTCCAAACGCACAAAGACTTTTAGCACCAGGGTATGGTGAAATGGAGGTGGACCCACGTAGGAGGTTTTGGTCTCAGCGTCCCAGCAGTCGCAGGCATAGTGGGCCATCTCGTTGTCCATGTGCTGACGGAAACGCAGCTTGTCATGGGTCACGCCCACCTTTGTCAGATACAGGTAGATTCTCCCAATGAAGTAGCCCAGGACAGAGTTATTGATCACGCCCTGTAAACCAACACGAATGCAGTCTTAGACACTACACTGGACAGAGAGCCATACACACAAAGTCACTGGGTCGGTGGTGGAACATATTATGCGGTCATACATTTCACAAATTGAAAGACGTACTACCAGTTGAACGGAGTTAAAATGACAGAAAATAAATAAAACATGGAATTCAGTTTTTGGAACTAACCAATTTAGCCTTGAGCAGTGAAGTTGTTAAGCTGCTCACAACTAGGCTGGACCCAGCTGTTCTTACCTGCTCCACTGCCTCTCCCAGCTTCATCATTTTGGCAGATTGGCCACTGGTCTGTGCTTTGGCGGAGTACAGCAGAATTTCCAGGTCAGCGACGTTCTGGAACTTTGGGTGGACCTTTTCATTGGGGTCCACAAAGTGCTCAATTTCTGCCATGGTAAACTCTCTGTGGAGAACAAGGCCAGAATTGCTTAGAATGGCACTTCCCCATGGCCCACTTTCACTTTCCAGCTGTTGGCAGTTGCAGAAATCTTATCATTAGCTGATAAAACCCTGGGTTGTACACCACATCAATGTCAGAATGAAACCAGCATTGTAAATATGATAAAAGCAGACATGTGATTTCAAAAAAATTCATACTGATGGCTGACCACTCATCTTCAGTTGGTTTACTTTCCGGTGCTAGAATTTAGACCTGTTTACTTAACTAAAAAAACAGCAAAACTTACTGAAAATTACAATTCATCACCTGCAGGCCAATGTATGTAGTGTAAATCAACCAAATGCTGGTACTGTACTGTACATCACCCTAAACTCTGACATTATAGCTAAGACCACACCGAATTCTGTTACATGTGATCCTTGACCCATGTGATCCTTTCCACTGTGTGTCTGATATGCAGTGGTTTGTACTGGCACAAAATGGCTGCCGTCACGTTCACCCAGGTGAGTGCTGCACATTGGTGGTGGTTGAGGTGAGTCGTTGTAAAGCGCTTTGGGTACCTTGAAAGGCGCTATATAAATCCAATGTTCAATTAAATTCAATCCTTGAACCAAACCCCTTGATACCATCCCCTAAGACCCTCCACTCTTCCCCTGATTGGAGGGACTGTGGCTCACCTGACCCGGATGAGGCCTGAGCGGGGTGAGATCTCATTCCTGAAGGAGTTGCCAATCTGGGCTGCGGCGAAGGGCAACTTGCCCTGGTTGAACTCCAGCAGACGCTTGAAGTTGAGGAAGATTCCCTGAGCGGTCTCTGGCCTCAGATACCTACACATACACACACACACACACACAAACATACACATTAAGTTTAATACATATTCAGTAAGACTCCGCTCCCCCTGGGGTGGACAGCCAATATTGGATATATATTAGTACGCAGTACTATTTGCATTGTCTCTGTAACCGGGCTATGGAGCCTGCTTGGAGACACAGTCCCCATGCATGAAATCACAGAGTTAATGTCTGCCTGACTAGAAAAACCCACAGATCAGCACGGTTCAGCTGTCTCCGGGAACCACCAGGCAATACCACGATTCACAATGGTCTTATCATGGCCACTGTGTGTTACTGGCAAACTGTGACTGCTGGCTGTCTACTGGAACAGGGCTCTGTAGCACCAGTATTAGGAGGACTTGCATTAGTTATTAATTACGAACACAATTAGCCAGGAAAAGATGTAGGGGCTAAACAAATGAATGGAAACACCAAACAATATATTAATATTTATTAACTAATAAGGAGCTGGGCCACTCTTTGGTCCACACACTTCAGTTTGTGTCTTGAGACACCGCTGCCATTATGGGAGAATTAAGAATGCCCCCTTTACCCGGTCATGTTGCCCCCTGGTCCAATGGAGGTCTGGAACATCAGATTGAAGGAGATGGGTGGGGACAGGTCGTTCCCTGTGGTGGGAGACTTGACCTGGTATTTAACAAAGAAGTCTGCCAACTCCTGCTGGGTGTAGTTGTCCATCTGAAAAGAGCCATAGACAAGCATTCAGACCTACAGACACTAAATGGGATTTAACATGGCTGCCAATACCTAGACATTTGTTTTTGTAACTGGAGGGTGAAGTACAATCTTAGAAACAAAATCAGTAAGTCTTCATAAGACAAGCATTACACAAGATAAACATTCAAAGTGCAAATATCGAAGAGAAGAAATGTTTAGAAAGCATCTTCATTATAAATTATTTTTAATTAATACACAGTTATAAGTTAACATTCTAAATCACCAAAACTACCTAAATGACCATATCACACACATTATTTCACATACAAACATGAAATGAGTCCTCTGCAAATACTCCAATAGTATACATAGGCAACTGATACATGCACATGCACATATGGTCTATCAGGAAAATACAGCATGGTCATGCCAAAAAGTCTAGACTCTGACACTGATTTTACAAAGTGACTTAAAAGAACAACGTTGAGTTCAATAAATATGGGCAGACCTGGGTGATTACATCCTCCATCTCGGCCTTCTTTTCAGCAGCACATTTCTTGTCAGACATCAATTTCTGGAGATGAGCTAAGAAAAGGGGTACATTTTAAAACAGGATAAAAAAAAAAAATATCCTTGTCTATACACAGGCCTTCTCGTCAGGTACAAGTAACAACGTGCCTGCAAGAATATTAAAAATAAATATTCAGATAAGTCAATGAAACAAAGGTGTACATACAAACTATTTACAAATCCCTGTGATTCACTGCAACAACCAAGCTGAAATAAAATGTACACAAATAATGTAAATTACCATTTTGAAATAAATCTGTACCATCATTTGTAAATATAGCTCACTGAATTTGAGCGATATCCATTTTCTGTTGCATAAAACAACTTGAACTGTAGTGCAGTCAAAGGTACCATTTAGTCTCTGGGTATGACTCAGTGAAGCACTGAACTGTCCGGTGACAGGGCAGACACTAGCCCCTAATCCACTGAACTGCGCATCCTGTAATTGCTCAGACTCAGTGATCCTCCCTCCCCATTCCCAGCAGTCAGAAATGTCTCCACCCACCCAAACCCTGGCCCCAGTCCAGCTGCTGTTCAAACTTGCGGCAGGGAATAATGGTAGGGCAGCATCCCTCAGAAAGCCCTGTGATTTCTACAGAGCCCGACACTTCCCTTATCCTGAGGGTAGGACAGAGATACTCAGGTTCTTGCCAGGTCTGAGAGACAAATCGTATCACTGTAGCAGATTTACATTCATGCTCCATTCTGACTGGGACCAATTTACTGTGATATCAGCAACCTGTTCAACTAAATCACTGCAATCCTAAATCAGGAAGAACAAAGAAGCTTTGAGAGTGTCTCACTCTCTTGGTACCTTTCAGGAGGTGGTCAGCACGGAAACACTCTCCATTCTTGACGTCCTTGACCATGTAGTCCGCAAACTTATCCACATGTCCTGAAGTCCTGTGACACACACACATGCACACACACACTTGCTTAAAGACTTAAGATTTATAAAGCCTTTGTATGTCCAACCAAACACTAGTTCTTTGGTCATAGAAAAACCCTACATGCCCTTTAAAGGAAAATATTAAACCATTATACACCAAATACTTACCTTAGGCAGATGTACAAGACATAATTATGAAGGGGAGATTAAATCAATGATGTCTTGAAAATGATTCAGGGCCTTTTAAAAGGCCTTGAAAAACGGAAATCTCTGGATTAACATTAGAGCATGAAGATGAGTCTTGTTGGTCAGCTCAGACATACATGGCTTGGGTGTCACCTACTTGAGAACAGCCTCTGGAGTCAGCATGGTGCAGTCTATCTCCAGGATCTGCTCCTCCTGGATGAAGTGCTGCCTCCACACCTGGAGAATGTTGTTCTTCAGAGCGCACCCGACGGGGCCAAAGTCATACAGCCCACTCACCCCTGACACAAATGCACAAATGACCCGCTCTGTGAGCAAGCTGAAAGGGGGAGTTGCACCTCTACTCTCTTCCAAAAGGGTTCTATTCTGGCCTGTTAACTGGGCATGATAATGCCAGTTATTTTCATTTATATTTCAAATATGGTGAAGTTCAAAAGGGAAGGCCAAACCATAGCTAAAATAACATTCAAATTTGATGTCCCTTCCATAATAATTTCTTTTCTTTTTTTTCAGATTTTCCCGTTTTTCTCCCAATTTGGTAGCCAATTACTCCCGCTATTCTTAGGTCAACCCCCCCCCACCCTTCGCTGCCGTAGCCCTGTGACCGGCAGTGACAAAGGCGAAGTAACGTCTCCTCCGGCACTCGTCATGCTGTCGACTGTACCGGCACCCCAGAGCCACTCCTGTGCACAGCGAACAGTGTCGGCTTCCCTCCCCCCTCCCTGGGGCGGACAGCCAATTGCCGCCCCTGGTGGCACTCCCGGCCAGAGCTGACTCTGGCGTGGACCGGGAAATCTAACCCCGCGGTGGCCAGCGTCAGGCGTTGAAACCACTAGACCACGCGGGAGCCTGTCCCTTCCATAATTTATGACTTATGGGCATTTTAGTGCTCTTACCCCCATAGATAGCAAAAGCCTGGTCATAAAAGAATCGCCTTTTAAGAGTGTCCTCCATCTTGGTCCTATCAACAATGTCATCCTTGGGTTGTAGGGACAACTCCTGCAGAGTGTATGTGAAGAGAGGACCAAACATGAAACACCACAAGCATAAAGTACCCACTCTTCCTGTGAGTTACCCTCAATGCTAAAAGCCATACAAATCTACTTGAATGCCTGCTTGGAAGCTGTGAATTACAGAAATGACAGTTTTGTCAATATTTGAATGTCCAGTATTATGAGGTCAACATCTCCATGTGACTTTTAAGAGTTTTACATGTAAACAAAGCTGGAAAACCTTTAGACCATTACACTTAATGACAAGGAGTGGGGACTTGAAATACAGCTGCCCAGAGTTGGATCATTCTGAAAAGGATGAACTTAGCACCATGGAAAATAAACATAGCTCAACTTCATGATCAGGGTGTAATAAATGTTTACATGACCGGGCTATGGAGGCTGACATGTAAAGCCACAGACCCCATGCAAAAATCACAGAATTAATGCATGCCCTTTCTTCCAAAACCTGGGAAAACTGCACAGAATAGCAGGTTCCAGGAACCACAGGGCATGCCATCACAGATCCTTAAGCATTTGGAGGTAAAGAGTAAATGTAGTAAATGAGTTTCAAGTACAATAAAATAAATTGTGTGATTAAAAGGTAATTGAAATGGAATAACTTCACTTTATCCCTTGAGCAGACAAGCAAACTTCAGTTTGAAAAGAGACCTCACCTTTGCCTCTAGCGTTCGCTTCCGGGCCTTCAGCTCTGCCACAGCTTTGGTAACATCCACCTCAGGCGCCTTCTCTTCTTTCAGTCTGCGCACCAGTTCCCCCTACAGGGAGAATAACTGGGTGGGTCACCTGTCACATCTGTTCCCCTCAGGGATGAGTTTCTCATCAAAAACTGTTTGGGAGGTGTATGCGCCCTCAGTTCACACGAGGAATTACAAGATGGTTCCTTTATGACTGACAGGAAATAAAACAGCAATCAACTCAATCTAAAGTTCCTTGGGAGCTTACTTTATCAGGGTGCAATCCTCCGTGTAACATACAACTAGCTAGTTATACAGCATCACCTATATGTACTCAGTATACACGGTGTCACTTAGTTTTTAAGGTCCTGAACTTGTAACCTGACGGTTACAGGTTCGCGTCCCGTGCTGGGTATTGCTGTTATTTAGGAACTTAACCTTATTTGCTTCAATACATTTCCTGCGGTGAAAAATGGATGCAGCTACGTAACATTATGTAAAATGTTTAAGCAGCTAACTAACCAAATTGTCCGTAAATGATAATATCGTAATAAATTGGATTACTAGCTAGCTAACGTTAGCTATGCTATTTCTAAAGCATAGGCCTATTTCCAAGCAACACTGTCGAAGCAACTATGCTGACACATTTGAATCCGACAAACTGAGCAAGGCACTTTTGTGGCTTTGCAATATGGAAGTTAGCTAACGTTAACAAATTTCCATGTAGATAAAATGCATTAATGCATTAAATTACTTGACTAGCGCGCGACCGTTACTGCATAATAGATTACTAGTATCTAACGTCACATGCCTTAACGCTTTCGCTTTCTCCTCTCCGCGTTCTGACAGTGTGCGGTGAGCTAGCTTGCTATGTATGATCACACGAAACGTGGCATAGCTCAGTCATAGAGAAAAACATCTGCACTGCCTGCGAATATGACATTACTAGCTTGACTGCTGACTGAGGCCAACTACGTTAGCTAAATAGTTAGCTAGCTAGTGCACGCTAGCAAGTCCATCTAACAGGTCCAAGGCGTCAGCCTGAAATGTGTCAAATGTAAGTATCTAGCGTAGCGAGCTACCAATCTGGCCAAATACTTATTGGTTAATATATCCACTGCATTGTTTTAGCCCAACGTTACACACGTTGCTAGCTAACTTGCTAACGTCAGTGATATTGCGAGCACAAACCAAACACGCTTAATTAGTTAGCAATATTTTAAAACGACTAATGTTAGCCATCAAGCAACACAACTGCATTTCTACCTGTAAAATCTCATTCTCACCTTATTAGTTACAGCTAGGTGGCCAGCAAGCTAAGGCTAACATTGATAACGTGACGGTAGCTACTCATTGATTTGACTAATTTTACAAGGTAATGGTGGACAATAATTAGCTAGCAAAAATAGCTGATAAATAGATAACTGTAATACAAAAATGCAGATCGACATCAAATCACGAGAATCAGTTTGTCCTACCTGTTCTTTCACTGCAAGCCTCAATGGGGCTAGAATCTCTTCAACATTGCCATCCATATTTTGTCCTTCTGAAATCTGAAGCCAAAGACTTTTCTTGTTCTTCTTATAGCAGCAGGACGACAGAGAAAAGAGCCTGCCTTTGACTGTGTAAGGGAACGGGTCTGATTTAATTCGAACCCTCGGCAGGAGGAGGGCAGCAATACCGGTGCTGGACCTCAACAGGGCGGGTGCGATTGCTCTGAAAAGCATGGACTGAGAACACCGGTAGAAATGAAGCAAGGACTGAATGATGAAATCTCAGGAAATAAGTAAATGACATTCACTGCTCCGGGAAGCACTTTCGCAATTGTGTTCCGCACTAACAACATATCGTTTGGTGAGTGTCCGCAGATTCACTAAGAGTACTGTAATACTGTAGCAAATGATGTTGTTTACTTGAACACCTGCTCATAATAATTGTATTCGACGTCTGTGAAAATAATTTCAATAATTAGCCAGCTACCAACCCTACCACTATATCGAAAGAACCACCCAATTATATTTGTATCTGTCCCAGTACCTCATACTAACAGGTAATGGAAGTGGTAAGGTCACCAAGATGTACTTCTGTCACAGGTACAGATTTTGGTCTTTTCCCCAATCAAAATAATGAAATCGTAGGTGGCCATGTGATCCCCAAGTAGTTTTCTTTGTTCAAAAAAATATTTTGAAACAAAATAAAACAAAACAAACCACTGAATTTTCTGTGAGGAAGCCTCTGTGAACACCATATAGCTCATTATATGAAAACCCAGACTTCTGAGAACAGGTTCTGCTTCTGAATTTTAGAAGCATGCCAGGTATAGCTGTCCACTAGGCAGCTAGTTCAGAGTGGCCTGTTGGAGGATATTGGGTGACTGGACTTTTGACTCAATCACATTGTTTGTGAATTATTGCTTTGCTTTTTTGTCAAATATTGCACACATGACCTTATATTTCATTATATTTTCTTAATTCAAACAATGCATGGGCAGTAATGGGCCTAATTGAATATGTTTCTCATAGAATACCTTTCTACAGTAAATTGTATCATAGCTTGATATTATCTAAGGTTTGCATAGCATTATCTGGCAATACTCTGCTGGACTAGTTTATCCACCCACATTACACTTCATACATGTTGTGTTCTATTTTGACCAACAGATGGCAGTATATCACTGAAATAAAGGGTTGGTGCACCTAGCCAAGTGCAGGCAACAAAACAAACACAAGCATATGTGCACCCTGTAATTTGGCCTCTTGCATTTCCAACATCCCTGTTTCCCAGAAGTCATAGCTGTGTAAATGCCATCTACTCAGGCCAAAACACCCCTGACAGAGCACAACTACTGTATAGTGGGATCACATGGACACTATGAGCTAACCCTCTCACATGTGGTTCAAATGCTGCTGCCTTTTCAGGGACAATGCATTGACTGTATATTTATAGATGATAATATCTCTGCATGTGGTGTGTGATCTTTGAACATAATTGATTTGGTGGAAAATCTTGAGAATGGAAATTGACCTATCAAGTGTGATCTATGTACTGCTGCAGTGTATATGAACAAATAGTGTAGTATTTTAGTGTTTATTATTATTATTATTATTATTATTATTATTATTATTATTATTATTATGTTATTTTTGTGTACCTGTACTTTACAACCATAAAACAATTTTAATCTGTAAAGTGCACATTGATAGATTGTGTAGAAACTCCTCAAGACTGTTGGCATTATTCCTGATCTCTCCCTTCCTTCATATTCTCCCATTGACTCATAAAATGTTAACCCACACTTGCTCAGTGGTGCAGAGTGCAGTCCAGACCTGAGCCAAAGAAGACCTAAAAGCTGGCTACTGTGTGTGCCTAAAACCATCATGATGCACCATAAGTACGTGCAAGTAGCAATATGAATACATATAACATATTCTTGCTCTAGAAAAATGTGAATACGTGTAAGGCTAATATGAAAATGTGAAATAATGTGAAAATATATTTTTTGCAATTTGATTTATAATATTTTAAAATGCACACAACACTTTTTGGGGATTTTATTATTGCATTTGTTTGCCAGATGCATTCCTCGCCCTACTCACTACATTAAGCTAATGTGAGTAATGATTGCCTCACTACAAGTGCAATATATAATTCTGCAGTGATACAGAAAGAAAAGTAAACAAATGCTCATAATTTTCATATAAAGAATAAAGTTCAGTCATTTTTATACAATAAATAATAATGTATTATTTTCATAGGCCTAATGTAAACAACTAGGATTTAAATAAAAAATCTAACAAATTGCAAAAAAAAACATAAAAATTAAAGTGCAACTGGTTGATGACCATGGAAATGATGTAAACCATATGCAGTGGCCATCTCTGTCACCCAATCTCAACCCAAATGAACACTTATGGGAGATTCCAGAGTGGCGCCTGAGACAGCGTTTTCTACCACCATCAACAAAACACCAAATGATGGAATTTCCTGTAGGAGAATGCAAGAGTTGCATCCCTCCAATAGAATTCCAGACACTTGTAGAATCTATGCCAAGGTGCATTTAAGCTGTTCTTGCAGCTCATGGTGGCCCAACGCTCTTTAAGCAACTTTATGTTGGTGTTTCCTTTATTTTGGCAGTTACCTGTATGTAACAAGAGTTAACAGTGTTGTTAATTACACATGTAAAACAAGGCCAGCCCTGTTACATGTTAATTATCATTATATATGACATTATAAATAAATATTTATTACATAATTAGATAGCTAATAATTATAATATAGTTAGTTATAATTTGCATTATGATAACTAACATGTAACAGAGCTGGTGTGTAATTAAGAACACCATTAATTTATTAGAAAGTTTACTCACTTGTAAAGTGTTACCAATAAAAACTATAAGGTGTGACAGCTCACTTTCCTTAAAATACTTCTGGGGAGAACAAAGTCTGGTTAAGACAAACTGTGTGTTTATCCATCAGCGTGTCTTTCAACTTGATCTATAAAACAATAATGTAACAAAATCTGGTAAGGCACAGCTTTATATTGTATTCTCAGCTCTACTTCAAAAGTTAGGATGCTCTTCAAGTAAACATTTTTTTAGGGATTATTTTTACTGTTTCTTCAAGCGTCAATCCTTTGGCTTTGTAAAGCAGACAAATGGACAAGTATGAGCTCACGCTTGGATGTTTTGCTGCTGTGAAAAGCTAAAGGAATTTCAAAAAGTGCTTGAAGTGAGCTTTCTATTTCACAAAGCCTTTTCAGTTTTTTCAACCTCCATTTTGCGTCTAGTACGTGTTCTGTTTTCCTCTGCATCACCTTTGGTAAAAGAAGGTGAGAAAAAAATAAGAGTCCCATGTCATTTGTGATTAAAAAAAACATACAAAATATCATTAATCCTATATTTTCAGCATATGCTGTAGAGCTGTACACCCTTAACGAAGAGGAAATTGGTTGCTTCACTTTGCTTGTCCTAAATCTTGGAACCACTCTGGGGCAAGCAGACATTAAAAAGAAGTGATAACTCTTGTTACACAGGCACAGATATCCGGAACTAGCCATTTATCAAAAACAATTACTCATGCCCACGCCAATGAATCCATGCTTTAGATGCCAACCCTCCCATTTAATTGTAAAGTGAACTTTTGTTGGCTTTAACACACACTTAGTATTTGGTTTACTTACAACCCAGTATTTGGGCCAGTATTGACACTCGATTAAGCTGTCACAGTTTAATCACCAGGATGTTGGTACCTGCACCACACATGGCAAAAAAACAATATACAGCATTCCAATAAATACTATCCAAGCCAACTCATAACATTCTCACAACGTATAATCTATGTTGTAACAATGTGCTGCTGGCATCTACCATTTGTCAACTAGACAGCAGTATGTAATTAGTATTCCTCTCTAGGCTTGTATGTGCCCCAGATAGAATCAGGATGAAGCAGAACTAAAATGAAATACAAAAGTTTAAAAAAACACTGAAATGCATGGCTCTCAATCAGGTTTGGGATTTGGGGAAACGAATGGCAATTGTGCATGACATATTGTGTTTGAGACCTCTATGACACGCAATAAGAGAAGAAATACAGCACACTATATTGGGAAAGAGGGATACAACAGAGGAGGACATTATTGCAGGGACAAAGCTATGACAAATTCATTTGATAGTTACCATTACTATCCAAAGTCATTTTGTACGGAGCATTGCTTATTTGACTGTGTGAGAACTCACTAGATGCATTTGCTCAGGTGACGGTGCAGGCATATATTATTATAAGTGTGATGCTGTGGGGTCTGCATGTGGAAAACTGAGCTTAAAATACATGGCGAATTGCTAATGCTAAGCAAGCTGAAACCTCATTCATCAAGTATTGATCTAGCTAATTACCTAACGTGAAACTTGTTTTCCTCAAAAACAAAAGCATACTATTGTAATAGTAAATCTCACGTGGAGTGTTGGTGTAAAAAAAAAAAAGACGATTTTTAATGTTTTTTTGTTTGTTTTTACTATAAAATACTATATGTTAAGTACTAGTTTCTACTAAAATTGGGAATAAAATATAGATGTAGATATACACTCAGTGGCCACTTTATTAGGTACCCCTGTATACCTGCTCGTTAATGCAATTATCTAATCAGCCAATCATGTTGCAGCAACTCAATGCATAAAAGCATGCAGACATGGTTAAGAGGTTCAGTTGTTGTTCAGACCAAAAATCAGAGTGGGGAAGAAATGTGATCTAAGTGACTGACCGTGGAATGATTGTTGGTGCCAGACGGGGTGTGAATATCTCAGAAACTGCTGATCTCATGGGATTTTCATACACAACAGTTTCTAGAGTTTACAGAGAATCGTGCGAAAAACAAATAACATCCAATGAGCAGCAGTTCTATGGGCAAAAATGCCTTGTTAATGAGAGAGGTCAGAGGAGAATGGCCAGACTGGTTCAAGCTGACAGGAAGGCGACAGTAACTCAAATGACCATGCGTTACAACAGTGGTATGCAGAAGAGCATCGCTGAATGCACAACACGTTGAACCTTGAAGTGGATGGGCTACAGCAGCAGAAGACCACACTGGGTTCCACTCCTGTCAGCAAAGAACAGGAAAGTGAGGCTACAGTGGGCACAGGCTCACCAAAACTGGACAGTGGAAGACTAGAAAATATTTTCTCTGTGGCTCAGTTGCTATTTTCAAGCGTTAGCAACGCTTAGGTTGTGGGTTCAATCCCCACTGGGGCCACACTGAAAATGTATGCATTCACTACTGTAAGTT
Organism: Aldrovandia affinis; assembly: GCA_029706075.1. Taxonomy (NCBI): domain Eukaryota; kingdom Metazoa; phylum Chordata; class Actinopteri; order Notacanthiformes; family Halosauridae; genus Aldrovandia; species Aldrovandia affinis. Next base: position 10,577,770 of record JAINUG010000001.1, read on the forward strand.
GCTTTGGATAAAAGCGTCTGCTAAATGGCGTATATTATATTATTTTCCTGGTCTGACGAATCTTGATTTCTCAGATGGTAGAGTCAGAATTTGACGTAAACAACATGAATCCATGCATCCACCCTGCCTTGTGTCAACGGTTCAAGCTGGTGGTGGTGGTGTAATGGTGTGGGCAATGTTTTCTTGGCACCCCTTAATACCGATTGAGCAGCATTTAAATGCTACAGCCTACCTGAGTCTTGTTGCTGACCATGTGCATCCCTTTATGGCCACAGTCTACCAATCTTCTAATGGATACTTCCAGCAGGATAATGCACCATGTCACAAAGCACACATCATCTCAAGCTGTACTCCAATAGCCTCCATAGTCACCAGATCTCAGTCCAATAGAGCACCTTTGGGATGTGGTGGAACAGGAGATTCGCAACATGAATGTGCAGCTGATAAATCTGCAGCAGCTGTGTGATGCTATCATGGCCAACTGATGAATGGATCCCACAAAGAATCAGGATGTTCTGATGAATGTTACCTAATAAAGCACCTTGTTGAATCCATGCCTCCAACAAAGCCATTTTCACACATTTCCCAGCATGTTCTGGGGGCTAAAAGCTGAAGGGGGTAAAGGACCGCTCCCAGCACCAGTACGTGGGAAGGAGTGGTGTGAAGAGAGAGTTTTGAGAGAGAGTTTTGAGAGAGAGTTTTGAGAGAGAGTTTTAGGAAGAGTTAGATTTGAGAGAGAGAGTTTTAAGTTTTAAAGTGGCCAGTTTTGAGAGTTTTGAGAGAGAGAATTTTATAGTGTTTGTTTTTTTGTGTTTATACTGTATATTACGGTATTACGGAACTTGGACCTGGATTTTGGATTTGCCATTGACAAAGAGACAAGGATTGTGGACTTTGTGTTTGTATTCCCCAAAAGACCCCACCCTGCGTTTTGTGTTTGACTTCAATAAATCATCATTTTTGCTGATATTATGTTCTTACACTTTTTCAGGTCCGTGAGTGTCGCCCAACCCTATATATGGCCCCAATGGGAATGCATACATTTTTCTTATGGCCCCAATGGGAATCACATACTTATAGTATATCACATTAAATTGTAAAGCAAGTTACATTTAAGTATATTGTTCAAAAGTAAATTGAAGTTAAAGCACATGAATTAAGATCAAAGTATATTCTGAGTAAATACATTGATGTGCTAATGTTTGGATTTGTTATATAAATCTATTTGGACAAGTCATATTAAAATGTAAAGTAATTAAGTTATATTTAATTTAAGCATGTTTTTTAGAGTAAATTTAGATAAAATTGCATGGAATAAGATTAGAGGATATTATCAATATAAATATTGCAATACTAATGAACATATTGGACATTTTAGTATACTTGGATTAAATATATTACTTTTTAAATTAGGCTATATTTACTTAATGTATATATTTAAAAACATTCATTGAAATTAAAGTATGTATTTTCAAATTACACAAATGTACACATTTTTTGCAAGGAACAAAAATGTATTTTATGAAAGTATAGAAGTATGGCTATTTACCTGCCTAATTATTTATGTATAGCATTTATATTCTATATATTATATTAAGGAAACTATTCCTTTACTGGTGGCATGGTTTCTGAGGACTATCCTATAACACACACAGCAAATGTGTGTTATAGGATAAAATATAAAATCACTTTTATATATCATACAGACAAATGAGGATGATGATTAATACAAACATAGAAGGAAATCATTCATTATTCAGCAGCATTCAGCTCCACTGAATTTGGGACATCCCATTATACCCTTTTCCACTGTTGAGCTAGAACTTGGCTGCCTGACTTAGTTCAGGTTGCGGGTGGTTTTCCATTATATTTTTTGTCAAGAGGAGTACATTTACATTTACATTTTAAACATTTAGCAGACGCTCTTATCCAGAGCGACTTACAAGATGTGCATAAATACATGGTAGGAACAATCATAGTTTGCGCAAGAGATCAGTGCAGTAATACAGTGATAGATATCATTGCAGGCAGCTGCGTACCATACCTGTAACACTGGGAAGGAAAAGGTTAGTAATTTAAAAAAAGAATTATTATATATATTTTTAATGGAGTAAGCAGGAGTGATAACTAAGTGTGTCAGGTCTGGACATTGGCCTAGTTACAAGTGAGTCATGGCAGGATCCAGCAAGCTGTCTTTTACTTTCAAACAAAATAAAATCAAACTCAAAAAAGGAAAAACAACCTAATCTCTGCTGATGGAAGGTGACTTCCACCTTTTGTTTTGTAGGAATCAAAAGGTCTGAAATTTCACTCACTATGACAGATGACCTTAAAAACATGTGTGGTGGCACGTGCTATAGAGCTGGCCTCAGGTAATGCAATGGAAAATCAATTGTGCCATACCAGACTGGTCAGCTTTAGTTTCAGCTTGTGCCAGTCTGGTTCCTGCTCAACCATGGAATAGGAGCACTAGCTTGTTGCTTGATTCCCTTTGCAGGACCAAGGCTATAATTCTAAGATCTGAAAGAGCAGACAACTGCCCCGTTCTCATTCCATGGGATTTGCTTACTGCCCAGCTGAAATCACACAAACAAGGTGAATTCCTTCCAGATTTGGAGACAGACAAATGTTTGTTTCAGATGCTGAACGTAAAGTCATTTGTGGTTTCTACAATAATGACAGCAACATGTTTCATGTTTTCTGTATCTTTGGTATAGCTCCCAAGATACCTATCTACCAAACTAGTGTGTCAAATTGTTGAGATTGTTTTTGTTTTTATGTAGTAGTAGTAGAACTTGGTGTATACAAGCAAACTTTTGGTCTTCATCACTTTGTCTATTTTTAAACTTATTTTAGTCTCTGACATATAGGCCATTGATGTATATTATTAGATGTATAATCAGTATTTCTATTGTCTCTTAATTGTTAAATTAGTTAGTGGTCAGAAGGTCCAAGGTAAAGCTACACTTGTGCAGCAATGGTATTATAATTAGGAACTACACATTAATCTTGAGTTTGTACATTTAGTAAAAATAAATAAATCATTTAAAAAATATGTTCAAGGTAGTGTTTGGAATTCATTTTTCATGTTCATTTTAATAATCAGTGTCTGCCACATGCATTTCAGACAAATGATTTAGTCCACAAAAGCACACATGATGAAGGAATAACCAGCCTAAATAATTCAGCGCATAAGTCTCTGTTTGACTACTGTAGCTGAGAAATTACTTCAAAAATCTTTGACACCAGTCCAGGTTTTGGAGTTGTGAATGAAAAGATAAATTGTATATATACTGTATAAATGTATATACAGTATATATATATATATATATACAGTGGGGAAAATAAGTATTTCACCCCCTGCTGATTTTGTGAGTTTGCCCCCTTACAAAGAAAGGAACGGTCTATAATTTTCATGGTAGGTTCATCTTAACAGTGAGAGACAGAATATTTAAAAAAATCCCAGAAAATTACATTATATGAATTTTAAACATTTATTTGTGTTTTATTGAGGAAAATAAGTATTTCACCCCCTAGCAAAACATGACTCAGTACTTGGTGGAGAAACCCTTGTTGGCAAGCACAGCGGTCAGACATTTCTTGTAGTTGGTCACCAAGTTTGCGCAGATCCCAGGAGGGATTTTGGCCCACTCCTCTTTGCAGATCCTCTCCAAATCCTTAGAAATCCATTTTCAGTGTCCTGGCTGAGGGAAGGAGGTTCTCACCCAAGATTTCCCGGTACATGGCCCCATTCATCCTCCCCTCGATCCGGTGAAGTTGTCCTGTGCCCTTAGCAGAGAAACAGCCCCAAAGCATAATGTTTCCACCGCCATGCTTGACGGTGGGGATGGTGTTCTTGGGGTCCAAGGCAGCTTTTTTCTTCCTCCAAACACGGCGAGTCGAGTTGATGCCAAAGAGCTCGATTTTAGTCTCATCTGACCACAGCACTTTCTCCCAAGCCTCCTCTGAATCATCCAGGTGCTCATTGGCAAACCTGTACATGTGCCTTCTTGAGCAGGGGGACCTTGCGGGCACTACAGGATTTCAATCCATTACGGCGTAGTGTGTTACCAATGGTCATCTTGGTGACTGTGGTCCCAGCTGCCTTGAGATCATCAACAAGCTCCAGCCGTGTAGTTCTGGGTTGTTCCCTCACCTTTCTCATGATCAGGTTCACTCCACGAGGTGAGATCTTGCGTGGAGCCCCAGACCGAGGGAGATTGATGGTCAATTGGTGTTTCTTCCATTTTCTAATTATCGCACCAACAGTTGACTCCTTCTCACCAAGCTGCTTGCCAATGGTCTTGTAGCCCATTCCAGTCTTGTGCAGGTCTACAATTTTGTCCCTGATGTCCTTAGACAATTCTTTGGTCTTGCCCATTGTGGAGAGGTTGGAATCTGATTCATTGATTGATTCTGTGGACAGTTGTCTTTTATACAGGTAACGAGTACTTAATTAGGAGTACTAATTAAGTAAGAGGACTAATCTGTGTGCCTCCTGGTCCCATAACCGGTCTGTGGGAGCCAGAATTCTTGCTGTTTTTCTAGGGGGTGAAATACTTATTTTCCTCAATAAAACACAAATAAATGTTTAAAATTCATATAATGTGATTTTCTGGGATTTTTAAAAATATTCTGTCTCTCACTGTTAAGATGAACCTACCATGAAATTTATAGACTGACCGTTCCGTTCCTTTCTTTGTAAGGGGGCAAACTCACAAAATCAGCAGGGGGTGAAATACTTATTTTCCCCACTGTATATATATACATGTAGGGATCTAGTTTGATAAAAGCACCCATGTTAATTATCCCTTGTAGTTTAATTGATGCTCTTATATCCTTAACTTGCTGCAATAAATCCCAACATTCAATATCAAAACAAGAATGAGATATTACAGGCTCACAAGTGGTGTGTCCTGCTAAGGCACTTGTTCTTTGTGCAGTAATGCATCCTACAGTCCAGATCCTACCATGGGAGGGCAGTGTAGCCTAAAGTCTTACCAGGCAGCGCATAATTTGCCATAGCATCACCCATGGATGCAGTCAGCAGGGTATTCCCTGCCTCATTGCTCAATAGCGACTCCTCAGGTCGATTTGTTGCCTGCAGTCCACCTGCAAAAGCCATGCAGCACGTTCACAGTGAAAAGAAGGTGCAGCTGGCTGCATGCATTTCAGAGGACACACATACAAGTATGAGACCTCCTCAATTGCGGTTGGAATTGCAGTGATGCAGGCATACAGTTATTATTTGGCCTTTGAAGTTGGAGGGGAAAAAACTGAATTTAAAATTGTTGTTTAAAAAGAAAATGCTTGTGGTGATTACCAACATTAAAATGATGTCTTAGACCAGGCTTACCATAAGATGAAAGGATTTTCCATTGGATAAAAAATAGTTTAAGTAGGTTAAATTTAATGAAAAAGTGTGTTATCACATACATTATGATTGAACAATGTCACACATTAAATCTACAAATAAATAATAATCAAGTAGTAAACAAAGTACGAAAGTAGAAAACTTGTTTATGGGGACAATGTTCAGCTACTGAAGTTTGTGTCGTTCGGGTCATTCTAACGTTGACATTGAAAAGTTATATTTCTGATGAGTGTGAGGAGAGAAAGATAAGATAAACTATTAGATTAGAATTAGAAAAACATCAAGAAAAGTGAAAAGGAAATGATGGGAAAGCACTGGGACTAAACGTAGAATAGCTGACAGCGATTTTGACATTAATATGAATAGTTTATTGAGTCAATTGAGTAACAGAGCATTGTGGGAGAATAAAAGAGTAAAGAATGTAAAAGAGGGAAGGAGGAAATGTGCATTCACTGCTAGGATAGGGAGGTAGAGAAAACAAAACCTTTGAATGGATGGTTTATAAAAGGTGGCATATAAATGATCTTGTGTACTCTTTTCAATTGATGAAAGAAGGCATTTTTGTTTTCAACTCCAAAATCGTGTTTTGCACAGTGTACGGTGTTCCTGAGAAGGGAACCCTGGTTTGCATTCATTTTTCTCTCCAATCTGTATGCCATCTACTGCCTCAGAACAGCAAGCCTCAGTTACAATCAAACAAAGAGACAAAGAAATTTAGGCGGGTATTCTTTGATTCTTTTGAATGAAAATTAAGGACAAACGTAAAACAAGCCCTTGAAGAAGATTGGAAAAATAATAAGAAGAATAAGTTAAGTTATGTTTATATAAAATTAAAACATGTTTTTAATTAAGTCCTCATAGAATTTTTACTTAAATGCCAAAATTCAAACAAGACTTCCTCAATCTATAACTTAAATCTTCATTGCCACAGAAAATCTCAAATGAAAGACAAAAACATACATTTTGAATGTTTTTGAAATTTTAAATTGTATTCATGTACAGCTGTGGAGATGAGGGAAATTTTAATGTTAACATTATAATCATGGTTCTGGGGAATTGAGTAGGTCCACCTGGGAAGAAAGCAGTACTGTTGCACGTGGAAGTTCATCAGCTCTGTCCGTGAGCGTCAAAGGTAACATTTGAACTCACACTGAAAAATGATAAACAGGTAAACAATTTGAAATCAGCATGCAGTGGAATACCTTTTTACGCAGCTGGGCTCATGGGATGTGTGTTGAATATCAAAACAGCTGAAATGCAACCTAGACAAATGGTATGGGATAGTAGTTTATGCACTGGACATGAAAATACAAGGCAGCTACAGCTGAACAGATGGAATCCAACCTGCTTAAAAATGTAAGAGCTACTTCAGAGCTATTGGATGAATGCATTTTCAAGTGAGATTAATGGTGATGTGTGAAATGTGAAATGTGAGACCAATTTCACTCAAAACATTTTTGGAATTATCTTTAAAAATGTTTTAAAAAATTCAGTCTTATGCAAACAGATGAAGTAGAGATGCTTGCTTAGAGAGAAAAACTAAGAATGAGAAAGATTGCATAAATTTGCATCTTGTTTGGAGTCAGCACACTAATGCTATTGGGTTTGAAGTATTTGTGTGCAACTTCATTAAAATGACAAAAAAATGTATAAAGATTTTTCAGAACACTTTCAGGATTGCATCTCCTTATTCGTTTCATTTTTTCTTGCAGACGCATTTAACAATCAAATTACATATTTATCTTAATTTGAGAATATTTGAATTGCTATTCATTACAAAAACCAAGATAATTAATTAATGTGTTGCCATTTCTCAAGTTGTAGCACCAAGTTCATTCCCGACAAGCAAGAACCTACTGGATTCCCGGCTGTCGGCACTACAGCAGTCTACAAGCAGTAGGAACACAAACTATTTTCTTTCTGTTTACAGTTCATTCTCGCCTCAACTGCAGCAGACCAATGTAATACCGAGCGGACCGACCGTTCAAAAGTATCTGGACTACCGATTCTTCAGCAAGGCACCTTGAAGTTGTGCAAGGGTGAACAACAACCAAACTAAAGACCTGGCCTGCCCAGTGTCCAGACCTCAATCCCATAGAACTTGTATGGGACAAACTGGAAAGGGATCGCAACCCACAAGTTTCTCTGGGAATTGCTGCAGGATACACTGGTTGCTAAAGATGAAAACATTTCCCTATTTTGGGAATCCAAGTTTTCAATATAATTTTCTTGATTTGATGTTCATTTTGTTCATTGTTCATGTGTTTTTGGATTCAGGCAATTACAGATAAAAAATCAAAACCAAAACATGAACTGGGCCAAACAGAAACAAAATTTGTTTTCATTGATTTAGAGGTAATCAAAACCAAAACATGAACTGGGCAAAACAGGCAAAATTGCCTGTAAGACAGGCTATGCCTAACAATAGCAACCTGCTCTCTTGCACATCAGGATAGCAGTGTAGGGTCATGGTTAGAGCACCAAACTAAGAATATCTTAGGTCAGCATTTTCATTCTGCCTTTCAGAGAGCCTCTTCAGTTTGAATAATTAAGTTTTGTTTTTTTGCTCTAAGTCCTAGGGCTTTCTGGGAGAATTCCATTGAGAAATAATGTGCATGAGAATTGACGCTTATGATATCTAGCTGCCGTGTGCTCAAAATCTTAAGAACAATCTTCCTGATACTTCTTTTGGTCAAAAATTAAGCATTTGAATTAAATATATTTTCCAATAAGTAGTTAAGGCCCCTGCAACGGATTGGCGACCTGTCCAGGGTGTATTCCTGCCTCTTGCCCAATGCATGCTGGGACAGGCTCCAGCCCTCCTGCAACCCTCACCAGGAATAAGCGGGTTAGATAATGAATGAATGAAGTAGTTAGGGATCCATTATTACTGATAAATGCAAAATATCAGACCAAATTATGTGGGGACACAATTCATCATATAAAACATGTTGAGGATCATTACTTTCATTACTTAAAAAGTATTTACTTAGAAAGTACTCATTTGCTAGTATTGCTAATTAAGCACTTTAATGTACATTTGAAAAAGCTGTCATTTTGTGTTTGTTCTTTCAAGCACATATATTTTGAACATGTAATAGAGAGCAAAACATCTTTCTTAAGATAACATATTTCCTAAATATCAGCAACAACACACACAGAATAAAATGTAATTATCACAGGAAATTAAAACAACGTTTGTCTCCATTACTCCTACGTTTGAATCAACAATATCTCCTCTTTCCACATATTAACTGTCTTATTCACATGTCAGGGTGGTGAACATGGGGAAAATCATGTTATTGTTGACAAAGTAACAAAATTCATGAAAGATTTTTTATTAAGATACAGCTAAAACATTCAAACATTTCAGCATATGGCCGTGATCAATTAAATGGTGGTATATGCTGATGTCAGTCTTATATACCTAACATTAACTCTAAAGTATGAGTACAGGTGTACAAGTTAATTAGAGAGGAACTACTAATGAGAGCTCATCTAATCTCAGGGTGATGGAAGGGGCAGAAGCTGCAGGGATGAGAACAGAAAGGCAGATAGGTTAGGAATCAGAATAATATAAAGTTAGGTAGGTACCTGGAGAGGCCAGTGTAACATGGGACAGCTCTAGCAGTCTATGCTGCGGCGGCATATCTAGAAGATGAGCATAAAGGGGTGTATGAACCATGAGAGTGGACTGGGATTGACAGCAGCATAACAGAGCATAGAACAGATAACATGTGTTCACATGCAGCGCTATGGCGACAGCACTGCCAGCTCTACAACAGACAGCTTGACTAAAATACGGTCTTTCAGATTTAAAAACATTCTGAAGCCCAAACATTTACTCATTGTTAGTTAAAGAGCCATTTGGACCCGGTTTCCACGGAAAAGAAAACAAAATGGTAGGTCTTTATTTTCTGTAGATTTAAAAACCTCGGAGAAATTTAGAACTACAAATAAAATACATCTGAAGCCCAAACATTTAGCTAGGTTATTCCATTCCAAAAGTGAAGCTCTGTGGGAGAAGGCTTGGCCTCCCATTGTACATTTTGTTCTTCTTGGAATTTTCAGATATCCAGCATCTTGTGAACGGAGCAATCGCTGTGGAGCATAAGGGATGAGTAGCTCACTAAGATATTCTGGAGCAAGACCATTTAAAGCCTTGTAGGTTAGGAGAAGAACATTGTTGTCAATTCTAAATTTAACAGGTAACCAATGAAGAGGGCCAAACACAGGACTAATATGTTCACATTTTTTAGTTTGAGTAAGTACCCTAGCAACTGCATTCTATACCAATTGGAGACTTCTAAAGGAAGAGTTAGTGCAGCCTGATAGTAATGCATTACAGTAATCTAGCCTTCAGGTTATAAAAGCATGAATACGTTTTTCAGCATCATGCTTCCTTAATTTTGATATATTCTTAAGGTGAAATCTATTTTAATATATTAATTAATTAAAATAATATAAATGTACATTACATATCCCCCCCCAAAGAAAAATACACCACTAAAATATTTATTGACAATATGGCACTTTTCAAATATAATTTATCATTTATAGAAATGAAATGCCAAACTGAGTCAATTATTTGGCTAATTAAGTCTTTAAGGCATAGATTGGAGCAAACACTTACACTACCGTTCAAAAGTTTGGGGTCACCTTCCATCTGGACTATGGCTAATCGGGCACTCCTTCATTCTTCAGCAAGATAACGACCCGAAACACACCTTGAAGTTGTGCAAGAACTATCTGGTGAAGGAGGAATCTGAACAACAACTCAAACTAAAGACCTGGCCTGCCCAGTGTCCAGACCTCAATCCCATAGAACTTGTATGGGACAAACTGGAAAGGAAGAGTCAAAGCAAAGCAACCCACAAGTTTCTCTGGGAATTGCTGCAGGATAGCTGGGAAAACATGTCGGGTGATTTCCTGCTAAAACTTATTAACCGAATGGCCACTGTTTGTGAGGCTATTCTCACGCCAAAGGGTGACTATTTTGAGGAATCCAAGATTCAATTTTCAATATAATTTTCTTGAACATTTCTTTGATGTTCATTTTGTTCATTGTTACATGTGTTTTTTGTCATTTTAAAGTATTTACAGAAATGTATACGGTGTAAAGCATTGTCAATTATGAGATAAAAATAGTTTCCAGCAGGTGACCCCAAACTTTTGAACGGTAGTGTACATACACTTGGCCCTCCATGAACAGAGATTGGGTTTTGTAGTTGAGCACTTAAAGTACAATATGAATTTGATGATTGAGAGCACAATTTAAAAGGTGTGTTTATAATTTAGTCTTCTTTATTTCACGTGATTGTGTATCACCAACAGTACCTGCACTATTTAAGCCGTGTGGGGGGCCCTTAGAGGCATCTGTGCCATAAAGGTCTGTTTTAAGGGCATTTCCATCCTTCTGCACGGACTATATGAAACTTGACAGATAGAACCCGTAAGCTTTGAAAGAAACAAGCCTTGAGAAACAAGTTTTGATTCATGCCATGCGTTTCCATTGAATGGTGGATTTTGGTGGCCCCCTGGGAGAGTGGTACTCCAGATAATTTTCAGAGATGCAATCCCTTCAATCTGTACCCATTTCCCAATTCACCAGACAGGTTTTTTCCCAAAGCGCTCCTCCTGCAATCACCAGTGAATCACCATCAGATTCTCTCTATTACTAGGATACAATCAATCACAAATTCAATAGGTCAGTTTGAGTCATATAGAAAATGCCTTTTCAACAGTATAACCCACTTTAATGCAATGCAATGCAGTATAATGCAATTTAAATCTGTGTCGTGCACAGTAAGTCAAACGGAACTGTTTCAAAATAATGACTATGAACAGGACTTTCGGTCTCCTTTGCCACACTGCGTTCATTTGATGTGTTCTGTCATCTCAGGCAGCTTTCTCAATACTGCTTCAAAGGTAGGTGGCCTCAAAATGAATACATAATCGATTTAGTAATTGCTTTTATGGCTGAGTGTGAATTTGAATTTCAAGCTGTTATGGTTAAAAGGCAAGCATTTGACTGTTCCCATAGATAGGCAATCCTTCAATCCAAGTGCAATTTTTCTGGGCCAGGATTTTAATAGCTTGAGTGAGAGTATGTGGTGACATTGTTAATAAATAGATTGAATACAATCTATTCATGTTATAATAAGACAACTCACTGTGGTTTCTGCATGTGAAGAGAATCTCCCTTCGCTCATGTGAATGCTGAAAGCTTGTGATGTTGGGTAAAGTTGGGGTGATGTACAGTCAATCCGGAAAGTCTGCACACCCCTTTCACCATCTCCACGTTTCATTGCGTTACAGACTTATTCTACAATAGATTAAGTTCATTTCTTGTCTCAAAATTCTACACAAAATAGCCCATGATGACAAAGTGAAAATAGGTTTTTAGACATTTGTGCTAATTTATTAAAAATCTAAATGTAAAATATCATATGTACACAAGTGTGCACACCCTTTTATATGACACCCAAAAGTGAGCTGAGGTGCATTTTGTTTCCACTGATACTGCTTGAGATGTTTCTACAACTTGATTCTAGTCCACCTGTGGTAAATTCAATTGATTGGACATGATTTGGAAGGGCACACACCTGTCTATATAAGGTCCCACAGTTGACAGTGCATGTCAGAGTAAAAACCAAGCCATGAAGTCCAAATGTCTAAAAGGAACTCTCCAAAAGACCTCCGAGATAGAATTGTGTTGAGGCATAGTATATTAGTGGTTGGTTCCCAGTTTGGTACCTCCTCAGGTAAATCTTATTAAATAATTAATATACTTCTTGTCATGACTTCCATACCATTTAGGATTGTTTCAAAATGAAAGTAACAAGGAATGTGTAATCAATATGTCTCTGTCATTGAAATTATAAGCTGAAAATTAGTTTTTTATTTGTAATGAATTAAGAATTTTTAACAATTATTTTACATTATAGAGTATTTTGTGTTGATCAATGGCAAGTAGTCACAATTAACTCTGTGCTGATTCCATGAAATCTGAAAAATGCCAAAGTGGGAGAATACTTTTAATATCCACTGTGTATGAGAGAGAAAAATAGTTACTCAGTTAGTAGAAGGTACAGGGCTCTTAATGTTACTTAATTCATGGTCAAGTGGTTTGTTCTAGTCCATATCTACCCAGCTTTGTCATCTAATGGAAACACTGATTTCTGTAGACCAAGCAGAGTAAACAAAAAGCACTGGCTCATTTAATTGTTTTAGACCTTATGTAATCACCACACACAAGGACAAAACACCAATGGGAAAGCTTTTGCCTTTTGCGCGCACATACACACACACGCACATACAGAGATACATATACACTAGACAATTCTTCAGCGTCAGTAGAGAATAACAAAATTGGGAATTCTGCTTCTGCTGTTGTTCCGCCTAGGATTTGAACTTAGAATGCTCTGAAATATGATGTCCTAACTCCTACTCCACACTGCTGTCTATAATACATAATAGATCAAAAGAATGGTGATACATTCTTTTTTTACAAATGTGCTACTGGAGAAGGCTTTTCCCTTCCCTCCACACAGTTCTCACATTATCTCAAAATGTCAAGGTTAAGGCTACTGTTTTACACTTTCAAGTGGCCGTCACACATACAAAAGAAAACTTCCATCAGATTTAACATATGTTGCATCAATCCTATTTTCAGAAAAGTGAGGAACTCTAAAAGGACAGGCCATGGTCTATCTGCTACATGTTATTTATAAAAATGATTGTTTGTGTGCCTGAATGAGCTGGGGAACAAATGTTTTAAACCATGCTGGCCAGATTGTTCCTTCTGATGACTGATGTCCCTCAGCTCATTGTTTTCCATCTTTTTCTCATGGTGTGCCTTTGCTCTCTTGGCTAACACAGACATACAAATTATGGTTCAACCCAATTTTTTCTATTACCTTTTTATGGGTGCTTTCTTTTATCTGAGACTTGCTTCCCTTCATCCCCCAAAGTGGCTTTCTACTCAAAATAATTAGCAAAGTTTACTTACCATGGGTAGCGTCTTATCTTTCTGCCCCAAAATAGATTATTGCCCTGGGGAACACAAATTTTACAACAAGAAACAAAGAAGTCAAGAGGGCAGACAGCTGTTTTAATTATACTGGTGCTGTAAAATCTTAATTGGAGGTTTTCTAATTATCAGTACAACAAAGGAGGCTCACAGGGGGAAAGTGCATATAAGCATTGTGCACCATGCACACAAATCCTGTATGTTGGCCAGGAATTATCTTTACAACCAGTACCTCTATCTCCATAATATTAGCCTAAGCTGGCCTCCTGACATTGTTACATTTTTTCAATTTTCAACACTGTAAAATAATTATAGAAAGGCTCTTTGCCAGGGCAAGTTAACAAAATGCAAATCATGATCTTCATCACTTTCCATTACTATGGAATTCCCAGGACTAAAAAATGGTATTCACACAGTAAAGCAATAGTGCTCTAAAATCAGTTAATTTTGCTTCACAATTATCATTGTGTAACAACAAAACAGTGGTGTGTTGCTTTTTATAGTAAAATTCATCAGTAAATATGTAACAAAAAAAATCCACCTTTGTTCAAGTCCACATTTCCTGGGAAACACAGTGATGTGATAGATATTGATGTCTAACCCTGATTGAATCCCTACAACAGAATTTCAGACACTTGTAGAATCTATGCCAAGATGCACAGAAGCTGTTCTGGCAGCTTATGCAGGCCCAATGCCCAATTAAGACACTTTATGTTGACGTTTCCTATATTTTGGCTGTTACCTGTAGCTAACTAACTTTAGCAAATTCTGCTCAAAGTTATTGTTTGCAACATATAATAAAATAAAGAAGATAAAAATGTTTTAGTCATTAACATATATAGTTACACATTGATTGTCCACAATAGATGGGACAGCATTTGATATTAGTTTGATGAAGTTCAAACACCATGGAGTACTGGGTTTGGTTTTCTATGCAATACTCTGGGAAAGTTCATCCACTCTCGCTTTGGTCCTTTTGGAGTATTTTATTGCCTTGCAACTGACAATTGCACACATTTTGTGTCTTTGGTACTCATCTTTTTGGCTTTTTGGCTAGCTAGTAACAGCTAGGCTGTAGCACAGCTTGTTCTTGTTTTGGAATGGGAGGGGATCTCCAAAATGTAAACACACATTTTTATTAGTCTATTCAAATGAGCGGTTTCATCCGTTATTGTACAAATATGATGAGAAGCTGTTTTTAACTGCACTATTGCTTTAAGTTTATTTTTACGGTTTATTTTAATCTCCTCTTTTAACAGTTTAAAACAGTTTTTAAACAGTTTAATCCTCTGAGTTGTTTTAAGAAGCTCACATCAATAATTATATTATCAATCAAAAAAAAAGGGCAATAAGAAACAATATTTTTTTAAAGATTTTGTTTCAGATTTTATCCGATTTTCTCTCAATTTAGTAGCCAATTACACCTGCAATTTTTTTTAAATGTCAATCCCCCCTAGTAACGTGAGTTCACTGCCGTAGTCCTGCGACCGGTAGTGACGAAGGCGAAGTAACATCTCCTCCGAGACGCCACTCGCCAGGCCGTCGACCGTAACCCGGTACTACAGAGCCAACTCTGGCGAAACAGGGAATCGAACCCCGGTCTCCGTGGAAACAATATTTTGTATCACTGTAATCTGAATGCAACTGTACCATGTTTGAGCAATGCTTTTATGGAACATCTGTACAGTGCATATACATACTGGCTACATAGAAAGCAGCCCTCAGAATGGTTAGTTATATACTCCTTGAGGAGGGCATTGGTCTCGGAACAGGGGAAGAGCAGGGTTGCCTATTTTGCCACAGCATGGCTGTGGATGAGCTTTGGAACGGTTGGACTTTCTGGGGCCAGGTCTGGCAATCTCATAGGTTTGGGGGATTGCTGGCATGTGCCTGGAGAGCTCGTTCCAAGTCTCATAATTGAATTATTAGTGTTAATTAGTGTGAATATCAAGTAATTATTCACTTAATGGTTTGTGAGTTAATCGTGAGTAGGTGTGTGAATGACAGAATGAGGTAATTGCCCCACCAGTTCCACCTGAGCTGGGCAGTAATTAAGCCTATTTAAGGTGGGGCAACTGGGGAATGAGTGTCAATCTTGCAGTTCATGTGTGAGTTTTGTCGTTTGTCGTTTGTCGTTTGTCGTTTGTCGTTTGTCGTTTGTCGTTTGTCGTGCATTAAGAGAGGGAGAGAGGGCTCACACTGAACAGTGGGGAGTCTCTTTCTCTGTGATTGTGGAGAGTATCTCTGAGGGCGATGGCACAACAATTCTCATTGAAAGAGTGGCGAGTGTCTCGGGGCTGATTGCCAGGGAACTCTTACTGGAAAAGTGGAGATTGTCTCTCTGTATACATAACCCCCACTCTGTCCATGCCAGTCTCAACTGTGGCCAGCAGCCCCTCCCCCAGGGAAGGAGGGTTTTGGATTGGCAGAAGTGTCCCCATCTCTTCACACAACCTGCAGTCTGCCAATGCCAGTTGCACTCAAAATGTACTCTTCCAATGCAACTGTGCAGGACAGCTGGTGGACAGCAGAATAGAATGAAACAGCACCTGCCGGCATGCCCTTCCTTTGAAACATGTGCTTGACTGCTCTCTCCTGAATTGAGCTGAGTATATCACTTATGTAGATCTGTTTTACACTAGAAAACCAATGATGCAAAGAAGAGAGGTAGGAGATTGAAAACATAATGTCCTGGGGACTCTTTATATCAACACATGGCACACTGATGTTTTTCCCAGCTTACCAGCGGGGTCCCTTCCCTGGTAAACAGGTGGTTTAAAAAGAGGCCCCTCATTACCATGCTGTTACCAACTGAACAACAATAAGGGACTTGTACTGTGAAACACTGATAAAGCACACCTTATCTGGCGCCCCTGTTTCTCTCCACTGTGCAGCACTGGAGAGTTCAGCATGAATTAGCTTTAGTGGAGAGCTATTGACTGTATGACCGATGCTTGTCTTAGCATGCTATACATCCATGTGTGTTCAACCAGTGGGTTCTTGAGTTGAAACAATCAAGTAGCAACTATATTTTACAGCCACAGTTCTTTGAGCCAACACCCTGGCATGTCAACACCAGGGAATATCCATTCCTGAACCGCTAGAGCAACACAGGCCTGGATAACATTTTAAAATCTCTTACAATGCACCTTTCCTTAAATTGCAGTGATAAAAGTGATATAGCATTTATTCAATACTATACACAATATTACAACAATTTAATAAATTGCAACATGCTGAAATACCACTGGTGATAATACCACAGGTTGTCAAGCTGTCTGTACATTCACAATTTTCTCAATGCTGGGGTAAGGGATCAATTTGATTCCTTCAGACCATCAACTGCAGTAAATTCATTTCTTTCTCATAAATAATAGCCTCTGGGATGGTGTAAGTTTATGATCAGGGCATTTCAGATGTTCAAATCTGTTCAGACAGAAAGGGGTTGGGATACTCTCCATTCAGTAGATTCATATATATGGATGTAGGGTAGTTCCAATACTAAGGCTCATTCTGACTTATTGTAAGTTAGGGAAGTGGGAGACAACATAAATACTGTAAATTATCAGTTATACTAGATCTTGAACAGATGAGAAGTGAATAATGTGAATAACATCCAAACGATAGTTCCATTTATTATTTACATAATCTCTGCTGTTTCTGCACCATAGGTTTTTTCAACATTTGTGCCTGTGAGACAGCTACATATTGAATTAATATTAAAATCATTACTGGGTCTGTTTTCCTGACACATTTAGGATCAGAATTAAAAAGGACTTCACCTCATAAATATTTATTACTTGTTACAGAGAATAATCATAGGGAACATATTACAGAAGTGGATGGGCCTCTGGAAACCCATCTACATGAGCTAAACTAATTTTACTTGTTTATTTAGCCATCTTATAGTTTATGAATATTTATTTCTCCCAAAAACTGTCCAAAGTGTTAAAGAATAGGATTGTGATGGGTAACGGTCACTCTAATTTTTTATAATACCGAGTAGTCTTTTAAAATGCATTGCCTTAAAAATATGCTTATTAACAAGCTTTAGGATTACAGGCTTTAGTCTATCTAGACTAATAGTATCTAGACTAATCATTTAAAGTTACTAATTTAAAGTGCAATGTCAAAGTCTAATTAGTTATTTTCAAACACATCCACTTCAAAATAATGATATAACTGACTTGTGTTAGGCAAGGTCCTTGCAACAAATTCAATCTTGAACCCAGCAAGTTGATCTAAACTAACATGACAGGTTGATATAATCCAATAAAATGCATCTCTCCCAGGAAATAAAACAAGCAACATTTATTTCAGTTTTCCCATCTTTGGCTTTCTTCCTTGCCATCATCATACAAAGAATAGAGCAGTTCTTATTGCACGTTTACTTTAGCATTGTGTTTTTGCTGCATGATTATCATCTGTGTGTCTTAATTTTGAGCCAAACAGATTTATCATCCAAAGAATTATACAGAATTGTATGCAAACTGCAGTGCTCGTAATCGTACGGAACAAGGAAGAGGAGGAAAAACTTGTCATCCGACCTTGGGTGATTCATTTATAATTTGATACTATTTTTGTTTGACATTGTAATTGCAATCTATAATTACTGGTTCAGTTGTAATTACCACAGAATCCCCATGTTGTTGTGCGATTGTGGATCCATATGTCACGGCCCTGTCCGGTGTCCTCATTTCACTTGAGCCTTCTAGTTTCAGTTACCAAAGCTTGGGATTTACCAAGCCATTCTCTAAAGCCCCGTGAAACAGTTTTCTTACTCTTGTTCTTGCTGTAACAAGACCTGACTACCCTTGACAACAATGGCTGGCTGCACTGGAGTTTCAAGAGGTCAGTTCTGATGCTGTAAACTGAAACATCTTCTGAAGTGGGGAGGTGAGATTGTGAAACAGCTGAAATCGAACAGTTTAGGCTCTGACCCAAAACAATGCAGATCCAATTCCAACCCTTATTCTGAGTACAACACTGACCCACACCCTCTCTGTAATCTAAATTAGTCAATTAAAACATTTTTAAAAACTTTTTTTCCGATTCTATTCTCTCCCTTCTTGCTCTCTCTCTCTCTCTATATATATATATATATATATATATATATATATATATATATATGTACAGTATATACACACACTGTTAACTGGTAACTACCAAAATAAAGGAAACACTAACATAAAGTGTGTTGGGCCACCGTGAGCCACCAGAACAGCTTCAATGCACCTTGGGATAGATCCTAGAAGTGTCTGGAGCTCTACTGGAGGGATGAACACCATTCTTCCACAATAAATTCCATCATTTGGTGTTTTGTTGATGGTGGCGGAAAACACTGTTTCAGGCGCTGCTCCAGAATCTCCCATAAGTGTATATACAGATGATCACTCAGAATGGCTTTGTATTTATTGCCATTTACCTTGCCCTCTAAGGGGTTAAATACACCTAAAACATGTCAGGACAATGCACCCTACAGCATAACAGACCCATCAGAACGCTTAATGTACTCAAGTGTTTCCTTTATTTTGTCAGTTACCTGTAAATATATAACATACAGACATATACAAACATAAACAGTATATCCACATAAAGTAAACAAGTAAATCAAAAGTAAATAAGGCATACAAGAATGGTTGCTCTAATATTTTACCTAATGCTAACTATGCAAAAGAAGAGATGTTGCTTGCAGCACAGAAATCAGCACTCCATCCACATGTTTAAACATTAGTTTTGGTACAGATCTGCAGCGTTGTATTGTTTACAAATAAAAAAATGTATCCAGCAGTGATGTCATTGTGGAGATGAATTCAAAGGTAACAGGAGATGCTCAATGATGTATGAAAGGGGGAAGTCTGATTTGTTTTTTGTCAAGTAGGAAATCCTAATCCCCAAAAACTTGGCATGTTGTTTTCACGAAACTTTTTACACTATTATCCATTCATAGGGTTATATGGATAACCATTCATGGTTTATGGATACAGGTGCAGCCTTTCACAAGTCTACAGAGCATCCCAACCACATCTGCTCACAGCCCACTCTCCAGAGTGCAGTCACCTCGTTCCCATGACAATGGCGAACTCACTGAGAAGAGACCACTGTGAAAGCAATGGCATCTTGATGTGGCACAGAAACACACCTTCGGCTGAGAGCTTAGCCTGGGTCAGGTGGAGAGACAAGTGGATACCATTTTGAATGATGAAATATAGAACAACCGACTCTCTCTTTCAGCCCCCCTTACAAGATTGCAACAGTGACATATGGTAGAGCTTTACAGTACACTTTACATTAGAAATGTAAACATTCACAATTCTTGCGGAGAGCGTGACTTTCCATTTCTGTCAATGTATTTGCACCCAAGAGAAACTGAAATTCTAACAAGCTGCAACACATGACAGGCCATATAAACAGACTACCAAAGTGATATGTTGAATAAATTGATATGTTATCTCCTGACAGCATCAATACAAGACATTGACTCAGGTAATATCCATGCAATCAGTACGTACTTATAGACATGCTGATTCGTACAAATGAATATGGCCATCATCTGGCCAGCTTACATTTGTTTTGAGGCACAACCATAACTGGTTATGCAATGGTCCCTTTGAGGGTTTATATTATGAGACAGGCATACATCGGCAAGGTAAAATGGGGAAGTAAGAGAATACCTCTGGCTTATCTGCAGTGTTGGCTTATGGCCATCAAAACACTTTCGCTCCTTTTTCCCCCAGAAGATATCTTGATATTCCAGACAGTCACTGATGGAAATGCAGTTAATTCATCTGATGTTACGTGAGGAAATCAATCCCTTCTTTCGATTTTGGTTTGGTCCAATTTCTCTGTTATGAAAAATGTAATCTGATGTCAACGTGTTTGCAAACACAGTCAGAGGGAGAACCATACACATCAGACCCTGACAATATGATAACAGGCTAATGGAAATATACACTGCGGGATGTATCAGGCAAAGCTAAGGAATCCATTTAGAGGTGACAAATTGGTGGTTATGCCACCAGAGCTTTTCACATCAGTTATTCTGGCTAGGGTTAAATGTATAGGCAGACCACTGCCTAAAAGTGTGCAGACATATTTCTAATTGTGTGGCCATCTAGATGTTTTTGTCCTATACAGTTCATTCATGCTTTAAGCTACATTGACTTTAAGCTACAACCACTGAGTATGCCAAAGATACCTTACTTTTTATGTTTTACATTTTTATATGAACACATGAATTTTCATTCCCTTTACATATAAAATATGTTATATGTAAAGGAATAACATTTTGGAAGGAGACATTACTGTTTATTGAAACCTTCCTTTAAATGGTTTATTCATACGTATTCATTATATAATTTAAACAAATATACAATTTCTGAAGCAGCTAAGATTTAGCCCATCACAATTACAGATCCCCCAATTACAGATTACATATGTCCCTCTTACAAAGCAATTGAGAGGATTGAGATGTTAATATTGTAATGGGTCCAATACAGGGACCCATTATAGTATCTTACAGGATGTAGGTACTAGCACAAACACAGATGCTAGTTGAGATGGTGGTTTGATTAAAATGTTGTTGAAGAATGGCCGTAGGGCCATTAAATGGCTGCTTAGCGGCTGCTGGTAGTGTGTAGAATTGTGCAATTTACTGCTCACTACAATGTTGTGCAGAAAGTGTAAACTTCTGTTTAGAGTTTGGTGCCAAGAAAACGGGTTCTCCTTCATATTAAAGTATTTTGTACAATGAGAGTATAATTATGTAGGCTACATAAAATGTATATTTTCAGCATATAATGAATGATCGCACATTTTTAAAAGACAAAACAAAAAAGGTTATTTAACTTTCCAGAAATTAAACGTGATATTTACTAACACTCAAAATATTGCCTACATTATTCCACAAATTGACAATATGGCTATCCATATTGGCCACAAGGTGTAATGCATGCCACTTACATTTTAAAATTAAGCATATATTTATGGTTAGCGCATGTATATAGGAGAAAGGGGACATTATGTGCCAAATCATCTGACGCGAGCCTATATTTCATGACAACGAAATATGAAGCAATTTCAAAACAATTAGCCTACACATCGTTTTTGTTTAGCATTATCTGGTTCCTTTAGTGGAAACATGACTTGAGTGAAGCTTCAGACAAATATTTATGAAATTATTCCGATTGCTCACTGAGGGGGAATACCTACGAGGTGAAAATTTATGTCATTAAATATGAATATATACCCGAAATGATTATTGTTGGTATTTTGTATTCACGAGCAGGTGTTATCCGTTTACCCATGCTGCATTAAAAGTATGTTTCACCACTTAGTTATATTTATTTTGCTAGCCTTCATGTTGACATATCATACCAATTTCCAATAAAGTACACAAGATAGCCCATTTCAGGTCCAATCCAAATCCCTTTGACGTTATGTTTAACATACACATTCTCACCAACATAAAGGTAATCTCCATTCTTTCTTGTTTGAATCAATAGAGACCACCGTATAACCAGACAAAAATGGACTTCGGTAAAAAAAACCGAGTTACTGTAACATTGCTTCCGCCACTAAATTGTTTGCCTGCGTTATGTATTGCCATCCTTATGTTTCATCGCCTCCGCGTCCGGTCCTTCGGTGGTTATTCTGTTGATGGGCTGTCTTGCATAAACCCAAAGGTCACACAAAGAGAGTGTGTTGATATTGTGTTCCAGCACAATTTTTTCGGGGTATTTTGTTTTTCTTTTTTTCATTTTGGGAAGGGAGGGGGTTCCTGGAAACCGCCTCCTTCATCCAGTTCGCGGTGCTACAGTATTGCTGGGCTGTTTGTGGAGTGAAAACGGTGATCGCCTCCATGTTGGAAAGAACACAGAAACAATTCATCATTTGCTCAAATATATAAAACCCCAAAACAGGATTACGTTGTTGCATGCCTTGACTAAATCGGTGGTACAAAGACCGGAGAGGCGGAGGCAGCTTTCCCCCACGAGAGTAAAACCTATGCGGGATACAGTGTGTTTCAATTACCTTGGCTAGGAAGCTAGCAAAGTCAGCTAGGTTTCGTTTCTGTGTTTCATTTCTTTTAATGTTATTGTACGTGCTCATACGTAAAGAAATGGTATTAGCTGAATGGTGAACAAAGGGGGGCCTGCGCTCTGTTCGGACTACGTTGTTTTTTCGTGTAACGTTACAGCTAGCAGTAGCGTTACTGTTTTGATACGAAGTAGACTTGTTAAAAAGCTACCTAGTTACATATTCTGAAATAAAGTGAATAAAAAGGAATAGCATTCCGTTTCCATGGACAACACGTCCATAATTACCCAGGTTGCTAACCCAAAGGAGGAGGAGAGCCTTTCTTCGAGTCAAGAAAAAGGTAAGAACGAAATATTTCCCCTTGGAAAAACGACTGCTGGCGCTCTGTCGACGATCAGTAACGTTAACGGTGAATAGCCAGTCCCTTCAGCTGGCTTGCAAGTTTTATTTTTCGAAGTTGGACCCCGTTACACTAGACTTCAGTTTGTCACCAAGTAGCTTAAGTTGACAACGCTCTTGGCAAAATATATAATTAGCTTGCTTTCACGAAGATCAGAGGAAAAGGTGAAAACTTTGGAGCATAAAGCGTGGTGGCTACCATAAGCTATAACGTGAACGGATGTTGTCAGTAACTATAGTAGCAAGCTACATAGATAGCTATGGATTTCAAATATCGATGCCCATGCCTAGCTAGCTACATTGGGTAGCGAAAGGTTAAAATGACCGAATATAACTTATGTATTATTCGGCAGTTAACGATAATGTTAGATAACTTCACGCGAAGTACATTGGGTTACTTTTATTTTAGACGTGGGTGACCTCTTAGCTGATGTTAGCAAACGTTAGCTAGCTGTCTTAATTTGGGACGCGATTTTTTGGGGATAAATTATCTAGCTAACTCTATAAAATAGTTATAGTCTCGATTTAAATAACCAGCGAACTAGCTTGCTTTCGGGTAGCTTAAAATGTCTAACGTAATTGGAAGAAGCTCTTGTCTTAGAAGGGACCAGCCGGCAGCTACGTTAGCGATTGTAGACTGAGTTCGTTTTTACACAGCAGAGGACATTGGCTACAACTTGCTAGTATTTTTCTAGCTTGCTATGGATTGTACCCAGCGCGAGCGCTACGACTGATTACGTTCGTGTGTAGACGCTCTAGTTGTAGTCTAGCTAAATGCCCACCTATAGTGTGCCCGACGTTCGATGCAGCTAGCGTTTAGTTAACCCCATCGTAGTTAACCTTAGCTAGGACGTAATTAATCACATTTTAAATTTGAATGACATTGCCATGGAGAGCGTTTGTCAAATTCACAGTGACGTTGCCAGCAAACTTGGCTAGATAGAACAGCAAGAAAGATTTCTAATATAGCTAGGTAATACTGGATTTTATTTCTAGGGGGTTTATCGCATGACATTAATGAGTAGCTACAGCCAGCCAGCGAGTACGGTGCAGTAGGCGCAAACTTGCATGCAACATGGCGTATCGTCCACTGCTGACAT
Source organism: Aldrovandia affinis (assembly GCA_029706075.1). Lineage (NCBI taxonomy): Eukaryota > Metazoa > Chordata > Actinopteri > Notacanthiformes > Halosauridae > Aldrovandia > Aldrovandia affinis. The sequence continues at coordinate 10,601,714 of JAINUG010000001.1, forward strand.
TCTGTTTATTAAGCTGTCAACGTCTCGCACAGCAGTAGGTTACCCCAAAGGACAAGTAATCTGCCAGATCTTGCATTTGTATTTATGAAATTTCGCTAAACGTGTCCGATGTTAGATATGCACGTGCGTGACAGCAGCTGTGATTTAAAAGAGACTGGTGAATTAGGCTGAGCCACCTGACAGTAGACTAAGTAGCCGGCATAGCTAGATGGTGAACTCAACAGTTTCCAATTTACATTTAATATAGTCCATTTCAGACAGATTTAACAAACTAGCTCCATTGATGGTGAATTTGAGAGAGGGGTGGTATTTGAATTACATCCCATTTTTATGAAGCAATTGGCCATATCATTAAAACCCTCAGCATTGATTTGGTTTTAAATAGTTGTGAAGACTGAAAAATGGCATAGCTAGCAGCTGCATATCCAACAAGTTTTATTATAAATTAACTAACCGTCAGGGACTACCATAAATTGAAACATTATTTCCAGAAGAAGAGTGCTTTTATCATTGAATGGAAGTGCATGGTGCCGTAGAATGGCTGAACTGAAAACTATTCCCCAAAATATTGTGGCAGTGTTAGCTGGGAGTTGAGCTCCTGCTCCACTGACACATCGCATGACACTTGATTTATTGATGAGAAAAGTGTCACTGGCTCTGCAGCTCTCTGGTTCTTTGGCCATGTTATTCAGAGAGGCCCACAGTAGGGAGGCAGCCTTATGCCTTCACCAGCTTTCAGTGTTGTCCTCCACTTGGAAGGAAGGAAGGAGGGGGGGTTGTGAGTCTGTATTCAAGGGCTGGGTCAGAAACGCGCATTTAGCAAACGTCTGCCGTTCCCTCGCTGCGTGTGAGCGCCGGAGGCCTGAGGTGCTGTATGGGCACTGTTAAATCTGGTTTTCTGGGTCTCTCGAGTGACTTCACAGGTCTGGAATGAGGGAGGTTTAGCTGACCATGACGTCACAACTTCCTTGGGAAAGGAGAAAAGGGCCCAAGCACAGATTGGCAACTTAATCCTGCAAGAAACTATTTACTCATTTTCCCTTCTTGATCTTTTGACAAGAAAATGATTCCACAGAAGCCATGCATGCGAGTTTTAGGGTGATTAAATGGAAATATGGGTGGCAAAGTACTGTAACTCATTTAAAAAATAGATATTTTTGTTCATGGAAAACAAAGTATTCACATACACTGCAATCAAGACATTTTCTTCTTTTCCCCCTTTTTTATATTTTAACTTTTACACCCCACCCCAACCCAACCCACCTATAACAAAATAATGAGAAATTTAATAAATACGAAATAAATAAATAAACAATACAAACTTTTTTTTAAAACGAAAAGAAAATTGTGGACATTGAAGTATGTAATTTCACAATCAATCAGTAGTATAACCTTCTGTCTTGAATGTTTTAAGAGGAATTTTATGGCCCTTGGTGAACTTGGTGACCATTTAGACTAAATTATGTTCAATTTGGGGGGAAGTGTCTTCATTCTTTCAAAATATGATAGCAGTAACTCATTTTTGAAGTTAGCCTATCTTTTCCCCTCCAAATGCCTCTCAGATATAAAAGTTTTTTCTGAAGGCCCAAGAGTAGCCTATTAGAGTTTTGTCCTTTTTTTCCTGTAGGATGGGTAGTGGGCTGTCACAGAATAACAAACTGAGGAGCCTTATGTAGGCAGTCATGTCCTTGGTATGCACAAATTATTTTCTTAATAAATAAGCTAAACCTAATTATTTGTATACAAGCATTAAAGTGGTTAAGTTGCAGTAATTGGCTTATGCTATGTTGCTGTTGTGGAGCTAACTAGAAACAGTCTCAGTCCTCATGAAGATAGATAGATTGATCAGTAGATGCTCTTTGAAGTAGGGTTCTTTTGATTTTATACAGTGCTCGTCAAGCATCATAACAGTTCAAACTAGCTAGCATAATCAGGCTCAATCTAATGGCTGTATCATATGTGTTCCGGTTACTGGCTTTCCAGTTCAGAAAAGGGAAAATTGCAGGTGCTAGGTAGTTACCGATAACCTTGGGTTGTGTCACTGCTTCATGTTGACTTAATAAATAGGAATGGAATGGAATGGATTTTTTATTATCACTGTGATTAAGGAAACGTTCCATATTTTAGTCCCAGTTGATGCTTTTGTGTCAGCCCTGCAAATATGCTGGGGGAAAATATTTCTTGTTTCAGAGTTCGTTCATTTGAATCATATTATGAAACACAAGCCGTTGCACATTACTCATAAACTGAGGCCACAGGAGAACACTGTTAAATTTTCAGATTTGTACTTGCCTGTCAAAGAATGGTATGCACACAGACCTCTTGGCCTAGAAGAAGAATATAGGAGCAGTGTTCATCTTTACATAATAAATAATCAATCAAGAATATATCATTTTCTCTTTGGAATTGACCTCAACAGTTTAGCTGAACAGAAGAAATGAATGTTCCAATTTTGAATAGAAGCTGACAGGGGCATGCTAAAAAGGCCCGATTTCACCATAATGATTCCTTGGTTGTGTGTCAAAGGAGTAATTGTGTTGAGCATTATTCTACACTGGCTACTGCTTTTCACATTCTAATATGAATTCCACACCTTATCATTTATGGGTGTTTTGTTCTGTTGGAGCAGTAGTCTTCTCTGAGATCAGCAGTCCTAGCCAACGTGTGTCATCATCACTGCTCGTGTCTCATATTGATATCGTAGAAAAAGTTACAAGATGCCCTGCTCAGGTACATGAACATAAACCAAACCTCTTGTCATGTGGGACAGGAAAGGTGTGAGGTACACTTGCCAGACCGAATAGCTGTGGGCTGTGAGGCAATACCAGCCTCAGAAAAAGGCTACTACAAAGGCAGCAAAAACCGGTGAGGGGAAAGAAGCTGTCAAGCCTGTGTCAGTGTGCTTCATGTGCTGTGACAGATCAAGGCTCTCAGCGTGAGAGTGACTGTAAGGGAAACCGCCCACTGTGGCTGTCCCTGTCTTCCTTCTTGGTAATGGAAATGGACAGTAAACACTGAGTTCAGAGATGTATGAGTCAAGTAGCCAAGACAGTGTGTAAGTGCTGGATTTCTTTCTTATTTTTCTAGTGCAGATGGCACTCTGTGGTTGTTTGCAACATTATCCCCAGGTAACAGGGAGCCCCTGCAAAGATTGACATGCAACTTCCTTGCCGACGCAGCAATGTAATTGCAAAGAGATTATGTCCTACGGCACATTCCTGATGATAAAATAGGCTGGTGCTGGCTGTCATTCCCCACACAACTGATTTTTAAGATGCGTGATTCATAACATGTTATCACCCCATCGTGTCATAGAATTGTTTTTGTGTGTGTGTGTTTGTGTGTGTGTGTGTGTGTGTGTGTGTGTGCGCGCACACCCAGATGGTAAAGAGATCACAAGAAGTTTTTTTTTTTAAACGATTATTTTAAGATGTAAAAAATACCACCCAGTTACTATCACTCTGCCCGTGTTTCCCAATCCCAGTCCTGGGAACATTTCAAGAATTCATGTACTTGGCTTTGAAATAAAGCCAGTCATTAGTCAATGCCAGAGTTCCACACAACTGCAAAGTGCGGTGGTTTCCAATGTCTCTTCTTTTAACTGAGCTCCATTTAGGTTTGTTTGAGCTTTGAATTGAATGTTGATTTGTATTTTCTATTTTAACAGCCACCTGTTTTAAGTTCTCTGTGAAAATGAGTTGTACGAATACAAAAGTTGAAGAAGTTGTTCTCCAACTTATTTTTTGTTAATATTTGCGTCTCAAATTAATTTGAGAGCTATCTCAGTTAATGAAGCTGAATTATTTATAATGAATATTTATTTGAGCAGGTAGCCTAATTCATTCGAATTAGGCTACCTCGAAAGTAATCAATGTTACTAAGTCAAGAGACACAAATGACCAAAAATGGAGAAACCCCTTTATATTTATGTTGCTCAAAACACTTTGTAGAACACATTTCTTATTAATTGAGCGAGTGAAAACCCACCCACCATACACAGGGGTAGCCCTGGACTAGGATTGAAATACACTGCATTATGGTGAGACACTGTACTCTACCTCTTTGGCAAATTATTGATAAGCCCTTGTTTAAAAAGCCCAGCTCATAAATGCTTGAAAAGAGGTGATATTAAGCAATAGACTTGGCATGAAATGAGGACTACCTGCAGCATGAGGGGCAGCTGAAGCCGAAACATCAGGAGGAAGGCTAGCCAAGATTCATGCACCGACAGAGGAGAGTACAAGCAGGCCCAGAGGATAGAGCTGAGAGAAGCCTGGGCAGATCCAGAACAGTAGCAGGCTAACCTCAAGCCCATCACTGCAATGCGCGTCCACACTGAATTTTAACTGTGCGGACATATCCCAACAGCTGTAATTCACATAATGTAAGCCTAACTTGTATTATGTATGTATATCTTGTATAATAAAGACTAACTTGCTTGTTTTCCCTGGCCGAGGCATAAGGAGATGCCATCCCTCCCCTCTCCAACACGATTGGGGGTTTCTGATTATTGCAGACGCTCATTGCATTTGAAAACTAAAAAATGTTTATTGGAGCATAGTCGCTAATCTTTCAAAGTCGGAGCTGGCATGCTGTAAATATTGAATAGTAGTTGATGGCAGGCAATGTTGTAGGCGGCCAGGCCTGTGGAAGATCACAGAGAGAGTGGGGCACGTAGGGGCTGTTAGTTGAGGTTGTAGATGGGTTGCCCCTTAATTTAGAAGGGTGATCTGAAAGCACAAATGTGGAGGTAGAGCTTGCCCAAAAGGTAAATGCGCATCCATTCTATATATTAAAGTTTCTCCTGGCTTTTTTGATTTCTAGAACATGCTAAAATATTCATTCAATGGAAGTTTGCATTAAGAATGTGTAGGGTCTGGGCCCGGAATTGAAGCCTGTAGTAGTTGTGTAGATTGGGCCCTAATGTAATATAATATAATATATATATAATTATAGAACATCCTACAAAATTGCAGACATATACCGTACAAAACAGTTTTAAATCTCAAATAGAATTATGGTTTTCAAAATAGTTTTTACAGACATTAATAAATCAATACAGAGCTGGGATTGTATGCGTTTAAACAGGCAGGGTTAAACAATGGTGCTGGCCTTGTGTTCGGGAGCCGTTTTTATCAGGCCCCCATGAGCCAATAAAGTATGCATTCTACTGGCCTGATTGTGCCAGTCCACACCAAGCTGTCTCACTATATCAAAATCATGAATCCTCTAAATGTTTCTTATTGCTTGGTAGCTGTGGTGGTTGTATGTTTCAAGACAAAAGTCTTGTGCACACCTTTAATTGTCGAACAAACTTGGTGTTTCAACGTGTTTTGCTTCCCCCCAAGTCATGTTACACCGAAATGGGAAATCTGATGCCACCAGTATCACTAGCTGCAATATAATAAACGGCTAGATTGGTTGGACAGTATTATTAAAATTTCCCCAGTTTTGAGATGCGTATTTCATATCAGGTAGAAAATTTACATATTTTGTCAAATATGTCTAATGTTAGGCCTATGTAGAATGTAGTATTTATTTGTGGAATTTTGTAACACTAACTAATAATTGTAATTTTCTGACTATAACCATGCGACTTATTCAGACTAATCAGATTGCTTCATTACAGGTGAGCCAAAACGGTCAGCACTATTAATCAGCACTGTTGTAGATAACACATAAAGCCAACCGCTAAGTACAGCTGACTTATACGAACAATAAATAACCTGTTCTTTGAAAGTTAGTCTAATAAAGACAATCTATAGTAAAGTTTCTCTTTCTGTTATCGCGCAGGTGTGGTCAGCAGCACCACGATGTGCGTAGACCCACACTGATTGTTTAAAGGTCAGCTCTGAATCCAGTTCATGTGGCTGGGAAGCCACTGCAGCTTGCTGCCGTCAGCTTTATCTGTATTTCCCAGCCCTCTAATGGAACAGATTTGAGGTTCCACCTACACACCTGTGGTCGAAATACAGACGTCCCCCCTCGACACACTAGCCCATTTATCAAGTGCCCCGAGATTAATGCGTGTTTGCCAGCCAGTCAAATTAGCATTTTTTGCAATTAAATGTGTAATCGAAACCTTTGCGAATCAATCTCAATTTATGGAGCTCCATGTCCACCTGCTCAGCACACCGTACCGGCATGCTTAGGCCGAGCCCACGCCCAACCCTAGCCTATTAGAAAGTAAGTCACGTGCAAGGTACTCCAGTTTCCTGAAACCACTCTTTTCCTTTACTAAAATGGAAACTATCCCTGAAGAAGAACGGTCCCTGAGGCGGGATCAAGGAGCCAAACCTCTGAACAATCCTTGCCTCCCCCCGTGTCCCCCATTGAATGAGCGAGGAAGAGGATTTCTCCCTCAAGACTGTCTCTAAATGATTGGGGCCTAAGGTTGCCTCAATGGAGTGAGTCATAAGAGGTTTCTAACGTCTCGCACGGCACTCAAACCTGGATTGATGAAATGCGGAGTTCCTTGTGGTGAAACCACATAGGAAGCGGGCCTTACCAGAGAGACTAGTCAGGACCAGCGGACTTCCTACCAACCGGCATTGAATTCCGACCATCCGCTGAATATTTTAAAGCCCCATGAAGCTATTTTAGGGAACCTATCAGCTTTAGTGTCAATCAATCAGTCAATCAATACATGAACACTTGAGATGGGAAGTCCATCACCAAGAGCTACTCCATCAACACCACAAATTGTCTCTCATTAATATTCAAACAAGTGAGCTTATCAGCAATGTTGACCAAGGGAGTGGAAAAGATACGGTTATATCATTTATATCTTATGGTGCTTGGATGATATGGCAGTATTATTGGCAGTAAGATTTATTTGTCAGATAAGTCTTGTAGAATCATGATACCCCACCCCCTATTAGTTGAGAGGTTCTTTGTGGCTCAGTAGGTAGAGCATGGCGCTGCCAACGTTTAGGTTGTGGGTTCAGTTGCTACTGGGACCACATATAATGAAAAATGTATGCATTCACTACTGTAAGTCGCCTTGGATAAAAGTGTGCTAAATGGCATATATTATATATTATTGAGAGGTTATGAGGGTGAAATGCATTGGATGGTGCAATTGATTGAATAATTCGTATCTACTACAGTATTGCACATGCTCCCATCGCTTCAGAGTGCTTGTATTCCTCTCACTGGTCCAAACAGTATTGTGAAAGCAATCGAACACTTCCTGAAAAATATCCTCTGCACTGTCCTGTTCATATTTAGCCTGAAATGACCAGTGTTTCACAAGCAGGTGAGGAAATTAACTCCTTAACTGAAAAGGATATTTTCTGGCTCATGTAAAACGGACACCAATTTGGCAGAGTGGATATGGTCCTGTTGCTAGATTTTCTGACTGGATGTAAAGTTTTGTTTTGTGAAAAGTTTACAATTTAAGCCCACGTTGCATGTATTTACAAATTACTTTGCACTTAACTGTGCATTCACAAAAAACAATAGTTTTGATTTAACAACGCTAACAACACATTGATTTAAGTTAGCTTCATTAATCTTTGTAGGTTTTGCTGTTTCCTTTCTCTGTGAACTAGACACATTTGCATTAGAGATTTAACTCCCTAGACAGCTTTGGTCTAATAACCTTAAGCCATGGTATCATTGGATGAGCATGGGTTTACTGTAATCAGATTGGTACAGCTCTGAGCATGTCCTTGCAAACAAATGGTAGCTTCTTGACTCTTCTGGCTGAATCAGATCTCACCAACTGAACCCGCACAATATCAGCCCTACATTTTAAATTACATGATCTATTTTCTTTGCAAGCACAGTTTATACAGGGCAACTGATATATTTTCCCATTTCTACAACAATATTTTGTGAGGATCTTTAACCAATACATCACACCGTTGCCATGGAAGATGTAAGACAGTAAAGGGTTTGATTTTGAACACTCACTTTAAGCATGGTACCTGGTACCTGGTAGTCATTTATCTAATGGTCCCATCAGGAATTCACAAGGTTCTATCTATTTAAACCTTTTAAATATACATTTCTTAGTTTTATTATTATTTTTATTTTTATTTCTTTAAATAATTAGTTTCAGATTTTTCCAGTTTTTCTCCCACGTTGGTGGCCAGTTGTACCCTCTATTGATCCAACTATCCCCCTTCAACAAGCCTGCCGCATGCAGCTACAGGACCATCCACTACTCTGGGACTCAGTGAATTTTAAACCACAATAAGAATGGAATTGAAGAAGGCAAATTTGAAAGTTGGTTTTCCATTTAGATCCAGTGCTTTGAGTATCAGACAGGCTCTCCGCCTTAATTATTGATGTTTTCTTATCTAGATGTGTAACAGATTTCGGTTTTCTTGTGCAATGAAAATATCAAGCTGTTCTTGTCTTGCTGTGGTGCACCTGGCCTGACAAACATTGCATATTGTTCTGTAAACACTGTATTCATGTCCTGCTTGGAAAACACTTCTCAAGAAACTTGTACCCTGATCGGAGCAAGGGTGAGGTTCAGCTCAGGTTCACTGAAAGGAAACTTAATCCACCAAACCTCCTTCTACAGAATAGACAGGCCTTTGAGTCTACCACCTTTCACTGAGACGTTTCTTTATTTTTTCTACAATGTGTAAACTATGTATTAGATTGTGATGAGTCTATATGGTCAAGTGACACTAGCCATTGCCTGGAGCCTATCACCAGCAGCCATACATTTTGAAGTAGTAACGTTTAAATAACACCGCAGATATGTTGGACCACTGAAATATTATCTTCAGAGTTATGGATAACCTCGGCGATAACTTTAGCACATGATGACAGATGCTAAAATGGAGACGTTGACTGCATGACTGCCTCTCTATGCAAAGTTATTTCACGAGAAACCAAACACGTCGGATTACTACTGTGCCCCATGTTGTAAACATCGGCTATTTGCAATTCAGCTTCAAAGGGAGATTTCATTTACAATGACAATCGCTCCCCGGGGACAAAATAAACGGTGTTAACTAGACAGCTTTACAGTACGTTTCTCTGAAGCACATTAACCTTCCAGACGTTTCCTCCGAGACCTTCCAAACGCAGCGTTTTGTCCTGTTCATAGTGATGCTGGCCTCCCAAGTGAAATAATGGTATTCATGAAACTCTGAAAAGCCCTTACTTCATATATTACCAACCCTCAGCACGAAGCGAGAGTGGATTCATATTGAATTATTGTAAATGCTCACACAAATATTGCCCTAGCCAGAGAACTCTTACATTTTAAATGTTATTTTTTATGCCGCTCAGAATGCCCAGTCATACTTGCAATTATTAAAAAAATACTTTTATAATGGCGTCTTATTTTTTACATTTATGCCGCCGTTATTTGACTCCAATTCCACCCCCTACCACCGAGTTCGAGATAAGGAGGCTGCGTGAGCTTCAGTAGCTGCATCGTCCTTCAGGGTCGCAGGAAGTTAGAACAAGCACAGGGAACTCAGCAGGACCACGCTATGGATACGATACCATCTGTCCATCAGTGCGCACACAAACAGGATGGACAATTAGCATGTCTATGGTTATATGGAGAACACTCGGACACCAGTCATAGTCACCGCACTGCACCATGGATCTGTGAGGTGACCACACTGCACTGCATTACTGCTGCCACACTCAAGTGTTTGATAATCACTGACTGCATTTAGCACCCCCACCTAACATGCTGTCCAGTTATAGCAACGTGTGACTCGTCACAATATTACGATAACTAATTTTAGGTCACCTAAAGCATTGTGATTCATGAAAATTCTAAACATGCAGCATTCTGCCTGGAATGTGTTTTCTTATTTGAAATGCCTCATTCTGAAGGTTCTGCCTTCTTTTTTAAATTTGTGTCGTTAATGTAAACGTGAATGGGAAAAATAACCTCACAAATTGGAAAACATTAATAATCTGTGGTATAATGATGTATGTTGTTAATGTCTGAACCATTAATGCTAATTGAATCAGTTATGATCAACAGTTACCTTAATGTAAGGGTATGTTTTTTTCAATATGCAAATTTTTTGGTGAATATTGCAAAATTGGGTCTTTATGCGGCTGTTTTGTGGGAGTTCATTGATTGGATGTGCTTCAAATATTGTTGTTTATAATTGTATGCTCTCACATCAGAACTGTTTACAAACCAGTGTAGTGCCATTGCTTTAATTCTTATCCTTGTATAATTTAATTTTCTCAGATTCTATTATAGTTTTTTACTTTTCCTGTAATGCAGCCCAAGAACTGTCATGCAACAGGTAATTTGTGATGAGGATGGTTGTGTAAAATTGTAATCGTATTGTTACAATTTACAATTTCCTGAAGTGTTTTTCAGAGGCATTACATTACAGAGTTTAGTTAGCATAGGGGGCTCAATGAAATTGTTGTCTAGGGGAATAGTACAATTTAATTAGAAAGAAGAAAATACATTTCTCACTCCACATCTCTTGAAACATGGACATAGCTGTACACTGAACTCAGAAGTAGGGGTTGGGAGAACCAACATCTATTGTTGGTGGTTTGTTTGTTTTGACGCAATAAATTAGTTAAAAAAACGGGCAGTTAGCCTAATGTTTTATGACTAGTTTATATCGGTGAGATTGTTGGCCCAAAATGGTGATAAATGAGTCTTTGAATGGTATGTGAGGACTCGTAACCATTTGGGGGTAAAACGATATAGAAATAATATGTGCTGAATGTGTCCCAGAAAGAGAGCTGGCGCTCTAATTCTGTACCTTAGGGCTCGGGGAAGATTCTAATAATGATCGCGCTTGTGTGTAGCGGTGTCATGGAATGAATTTATCCTTATCTCCTGTTCTACCACCATTCATTGTCCTCAGCTCATACCAGCAAGAAGGTTCTGCTGTCTTTTTTAAATTTGTGTCGTTAATGTAAACGTGAATGGAAATAATAACCAAATGTAACCTCACTACAATGTCAACCGACCACGGTAACAGTAAGCCACATACATTGGGAAATGCACTTGGGCCCAACATTCGCTGGCTTTGATGTGCTGATCTTGTTAAACGGGCAGAATGCTGTCTGCCTTCAGCGTTGACAGGGAAAATATTACACAAGGCAGCCATACAAAAAAGTCAAAGCAACTTTGACACTAAGGCCATTTTAATGATGGTACACATTCCCACCACCAGACATTTTCAGCCTTTTCCTCTTTTTACTTTTTGACATTTGGCAGCTTATGCCAGCCTAATCTGTTGAGCAAATGCTAATATATGAATCTCCTGAATTTGAGTGATGAGTCAAATGGCAGCATAGCCCTCAGTCATTTCACTCTCATTTGTGTAAGACTGAGGCTGAAATTGTAATCACTGTCAATCAATGAACCCTCCAGTGCTTTAAAATAAATTGAATTAAATGCTGTGAATGAAGTAACATGGCCAAAAATGCAGACAAATGTCGCCAAAGACAAGAAATCGATAAATACCTAGACTCAATATACCATTGCTTTACAGCTGGTTGAACTAGAACAAACGCTACGGCTGTGTCCCAGGTTGTGAAGCACAGTGTTGAAGGATCTTGGATGACAAAGGAGGCGAATGACAGTGGCAATGTCAGCACACTCCCTGAAGGCTGTACAGCAGGGATTCATCACTGAGCACAGGGAGGGGTGCCGTGTGTGCCTCTGATGTATGACTCAGTCGTGCCCTTGCACTGCACATATTATTATTGGGACAGTACTGATGAAGTAATCTCTCACAGATCCCTCTGCACGATCTTGCTTCCATTACTGTTCCTTTGTGAGTGGTCTGAGCCCAAACCATCTTCTCCATGGCAGTACTGCTTCTCCCTCACGGCAGTGCTATGGTGCTGCTCTGTGGACGTTACACTCAGAAGATTTTTCTGCACTGCATCGTTCAATTTAAATAACCTGTGTTTATGTAATCAGACTGCATGCATTCAAAATGGTGATGGTTGTGTCTTTTTTGTTGTTGTTGCGATGTGAGTAGCTTCTAGAAATGATTGCGGAACTGATCAGCTCCCTTCCAAAGCTCACTGTATCTGATGGAGGAAGGCATGTTTGTTAAAGAAGGTTCCTATAGCCAAAATTCCATACATATTTTACTGACAACTTGATTTGAGACTCTGACACATCACAGCATGCACCCATTAGTTATTCCAACACTTGGTTTGGGTTATATGCATTTCTCAGGGCTGATACAGATTGACTTTCCCTGGTGTCGTTTCCTGTCTTTTGGTGCTGTCGGCTATGCCGTAGTGCCAGCTGTACAACAGCAGAAATATTGTACACATGTATGTGTGTCTTCCCCAGAACTGCACTCAATTATGCTCTACTTTGCGTGCGCCTCATGAGAGACCCGACGTAGTTTCCTTTAAGGTTATCCGATTTTTTTTATGCCCTGCCGTCAAAGTCAAAAGGAGCATTCTGTTCTTGGCTTGTCCTTCCATGGTTCCGCCCTTCCATGACAAAATAACGCCTGTTAGTCATACACTTTGAACTATACACAAATGTCCTTACTGTTCTTTGCAGCCCTATCAGTATTCACATTCAGTGCCAAAACCAAGCGTACAGAGGCACCTTTCAGGTGTCGCGATTTTTGGTTTGTAACTCGGCCGCGTGCCAATGGAACCTAATGAACAATTTCACATATTTTTGTATTCTATGTTCCGCAGAATCATTGAATTTGTCCACCTCCTCACTGCTAGTAAACCGACTCCCTGCCGACAACTTCCATGTCTCCAGGTGCTTCCTTTGAACAATGTAGGCCAACTTTGGAGAGGTCCTCAGCACTTCCTTCCAAAGCCTGCTAAAACGGTGCGATCCGCCATGCGTTCATGCACGCTCCTCAAAGCAACCGACTGCACAAGGGAGACGTGTGTGAATGCTCTTTGGTCTGAATGGTATTAATATATTCATTTATTTATTATGCATATTTATATTTGCCTATCCAGTAATGTACCCCTTTAATGTAAGGTCACTAAAAGAGACATGTTGTGTTACAGCTTATCAGCACTTTTACACAGTGTAATATACTGTATTGAGCTGTGGGGTTTGCACAGTGTAATATAATGTATTGAGCTGTGGGGTTTGCACAGTGTAATATACTGTATTGAGCTGTGGGGTTTGCACAGTGTAATATACTGTATTGAGCTGTGGGGTTTGCAGACTCTCCCTCCGTTTATATGTAGAACTCTCTGCCTTCTCTGCTCCTGTCTAAAACATTTTTGCTGCACTGCATTCTGACAGTTTAGTTTGAAAGGAAAGACGAAAGAACGATACAGTTTGTGAAGGCTTTTTGGAATAGATAAATGTTAGAATGAATTGGGACAGATGCTCCAAATCCTTATTTTTTTTACCACCCAGTTGTATTACATTATAAATCAAATGCACAGTAAGAATTGGCATACACTGTTCCCTTTTAAACTTTAATTTTGCTAAAAGCTGTGCTTTGCAATGTGTTGATATTGCACCCTCCTGATAACTGATTTGCCATTTCTCATGTTTCAGAACATTCATTATTTATTATTTATTTACCGTTATTACTTATGATCATTCCAGAATTTCTTCACTGTATTCATAGATATGCATTTGTGTTAGCCTGCGCTATCATAGCGTTTCTTTATAAATACCATTGTTCATTTAAAGTTGTATTAACATTTATGTCAAAGATAAACCACTTCACATTTAGGCTAGGAATACTTGGTCAAACAACCTGAAATTCATTTTGGCAATTCCTGTTCTACAACTGAGCTGGATAAGAGGGGAAAAAAAATAGCTTTTTAATTATTTGGCATGAATGGCAAAAAAAAAACTTGATTAATTAAATTTGGAGGGTTTTTTTATTTTTAAGATTTGAACGAGAGCATTACTTGGTTACTCACTTAGAAGATTGTGTTGTGTTTTACCGGACGTCCAGCTCCTATCTCTGATTGGGCGATCTTTTTCTTCAAACATCGCCCATGTTTTCCTCAGACTCAGGAAACAACTCCGAGCCCCGCCTGTTGGTCATGCTTTCTGCCCCTTTCTCATTGGTTTAGCTGCTTCTGTTTGCTTGCGGCACGGTGTCATAATTTGCTGCATCAGTCGAGACTAGTTGGAGCTTTAATTATGTTTTTACAGAACAGGAAATTAAATTTGGAATGCGCTGCTGATCCATGGTGGGGAACGCTGGGCCCCTGGGCGCTGTGTGTGTCGGTGGTGGAGTGTAAGACTCCTGCTGTTATGGTGGGTCTACAAACGGAGCGTGGGGAAGAGAGGCGTCTCTGTCGTTGGAGCCTAAATTACTTGCCTGCAGGGCGGGTTCTTATCACAAGATTCTCAGCTCATCTCACAAGAGCTAATAGAGTTCCCCAGATGAATCTTTTCCCCCTTCTCCGTCCCTGTTTACCCCGAGACAGAAAGGATGTGTTCTCATGGCGAAAAGGGTAATTGGAATCACAGGCTTTCTGATCTAGGAGCATCGTGTTGTATTTGCGAGGTGTCCTGTCCCGTTGACCAGTTCAAGAAGCCTTCGTGGTCTCTATTTGAGCTTTTGAAAGTTTGTTTCTTTTTTTAATAATTTTATTTTTCCGATTTTACCCCCCAATTTGGTAGCCAATTACCCCCCCGCTGTGCTTAGTTCAATCCCCCTTCGCTCATAGTTTGCTGCCGTAGTCCTGTGACCGGCAGTGACAAGGGCGAAGCGCTGCCTCCTCCAAGACAACACCCGTCGTGCCGTCGACTGTAATTCCGGCACCCCAGAACCACTCCTGTGCGCAGCGAACTGTGTGTGTCGGCTTCCCTCCCTCCTCCATGGGGCAGACCGCCAATTGCCGCCCCGATGGCACTCCCGACCAGAGCTGACTCTGTCGCGACGGGGAATCGAACCCCGGTCGCCGTGGCCAGCGTCGGACATTGAAACCACTAGACCACGCGGGAGGCCAAAGTTTGTGATTTCTGATAGATAACTGCATAGTCTTTCTTATAAACTGACATTGGCAGTGCAGGTAACTGGATGGTCCCGTCACGTCTGCTTGGTGCGTGTCTGTTCAGCGGGTTTGACCTGATACCGGCCGTGCCCTGAAACAGTCTGGCAGTGTGACTACAGTGATCTCCCCATCTCTTTCTCTCTGCAGGCAGCCTGTGTTGTTGTGTGTGGGTGGGTGTGCCAGTGTGTGGGCGTGTCATTACTGGCATGCATTCGTGCACATGTCTGCCTGACAGTCCGTGCGCCCGTGCGTGCGTGTGTGCAGATGTGCGCTAGAGTTTGATACTAGAATATTTACCTCCTACTTACTCTTCCTCTCAATTCCTTCCCTTACAGTCCTCTTACAACACAAATTCAGCAGCTAGGTAACACGGAACTGATCAATCTCCAAGCATGTTTCTGTCAGCATGCAATGCTATAGTTAAAGAATAGTGAATATTCACCATATGATAAGGATATCAGAAATCAATTGCCAATTTGTTTTCATGCAATATACTCCGCTGGAGCGTAATGCTTTCAAGATATTTAAGACATAATAATGGGTACTACTGGACTTAATGTCTTGTGACTGAAGAATGCAATTTATGTTTTAACTGCCTGTGTTTGTGAACACAGGTTAGAATTGTGGCAGTTTGCTACTCATAATAGGTTTTCAAATGTACCGCAGATGAATAATGAACTTGTAGTGTTCAAAGCTATTGGTTATGACACAATTACTGAGTTTTCTTGTGTTGCTGAGTGGCATTGGCTAAGCAGCTGGGTTTGTAATCAGAGGGTTGCAGCTACGATTCTCACGGCGAGCCCTGCTCTAATATGCTTGAGGAAGATATTTAACCTGATGAGCCTTGGTTCTGGCTGTATAAATGGATAGCGTGTGAAATAAAATCACTTATGTAAGTCAACCAGCATGAGAGAATCTGCCAAGCAAATAAATGCTAATAATGTGAGCGCTGGGTTATTTATGATTTCAAGCCTATTTTTAATCTTTTTGGAGTGTGCCTTCCCATTCAGTTCTCTGAAACAAGACTCCGGGGAGTCTCAACTAAAATAGGCACATTTACGTGTCCCCTCAGTGCTGTTGGATAATTGGAAGCAGAACTGTCCTTAGTGCATTGTGATATTCCCTGGCTGTCAACACACAGGTGTAACACACATTGTCATTGTGGCAGTTTAGACTACATGCTAAATTGTCTTTATTTTGGACTTCAGTAGGGGAGTTGCAGTCATATTTATTTATTTTTCTATGTATTTAACCTTAACCCTATTTTCTCCCGATTTGGAACGCCAAATTTGTGCACGCAGACAAGCACAGCGCTCTCTTCCGAAACACGTGATGCCAGCCACCGCTCGACGAGTTCAGCTTGCACAGACATTCAGAGGAGGACACAGATTGCGCAGGTAGGGCAGACTTTTTGGCTGCCAGTTGACGAGAACCCCCCCTCCCCCCTCCCTGGCGACACAACGGCCAATTATGCACTGCCCTGCAGGGCTGCTGGCGACAGTCGGCACAGACACGGTCAGGATTCGATACCAGACCATGGGGCCCATGCCTTAAAGGAGTACTCCCATCAAAATGCAGAATTCCATAGTTATATCCACCACCATCTCGATAACTTGCACCTCGATAACCTGTGGATTCTGATAACTCGTGGAGATGGCTCCCAATCTTTTTTTCGTGTGCATTTGAATTGGAACATTGGATTTATATATCGTTTTTCAAGGAACCCAAAGCGCTTTACAATGATAGGGGCATCTCACCAATGTGCAGCACCCGCCTGGGTGAATGCGATGGCAGCCATAGTGCGCCAGTACAAACTCGCTACACATCAGAGAGGCAAGGAGGGAGGGAGGGAATGAATGAAGTTACAAAAATGTTTGTGTAAGTTGTCAATTATTGTTTTTATACGTATATATATATATATATATATATATATATTGTCTTGGTTGGAAATTTGGCCAGGACACCGGGTTAACACCCTACTCTTTTTCAAAAAGCACCATGGGATCTTTTATCGCCACAGAGAGTCAGGACCTCAGTTTTTACTGTCCCATCCGAACAACGGACATGTAGACCCGTGGGATTGAACCCACAACCATGGCATTGCCAGTGCCATGCTCTACCAACTGAGCTACAGGACATTACAAAGCCCACCAATCACTCATTGCTAAATCAGTGGCACTGTGTCAAGCACAGACTCCAGCACTGTTTGCTTCTGTGTGTCTTAAAATCTGCAACAACAAACCTCATAGAGGATACTATTAGAGATGTAATTATGTTTCCTATTCTGACCTGGTTCATCTCCGTTCCCAAGCAGACGCAGGCAGGGGGGGTGGGCAGCTCAGGTAAACACAGAGGGCTCCTGTAGGAGCTGCTCCAAAGTGTCTCTGTTTTGAGTCTGGGTCTGGGCTAGGGTGACAGCATTGCTGGGTCAGCTCACTGGGAACTGGGTCTGGGTCTGGGTCTGGGTCAGACACAGTGCTCAGCCTTCAGTCCCAAGCGATCCCAGGTGCTTCTGTGCACTGGTGGCCCTGGACAGTGTGAAGGAATATTTGTTCAATATTTTTGTCTGACCGAAAAATAAAACTCTTCAAAATAAAGCTTCCAGTAACTGTTTCACTTTCTAATCCACACATTTTGACTGACTGATGGGTTGGCAGAGGGCCGGAGGGGCAGCGACGATGTGGATCTCTCCTCCGGGTTGTGTGACAGCGGCACTGATGTTCACATTTTCTCCATTCGTCGAGCACCAACGTTAAGAGGAGCAATAAAGGTGGGTCTGCATTGGGAAGGATGCCGGGAGTCCCGACTGCAGGGGACAGAAAAGCTGTGTGAAACGAGAGGCAGAGCTCTCTCTCACCGCCTTTGTCTTCTCTGAGTGTCAGAGATGTCAGTGGGAAAGGGCCGCCCGGCCTGAGCCCATTGGCATTGGTGAGGCACAGCTGTGAGTCAGAGTCTGTGGGCAGGCATTTCACACGCGATGGTTAAAAAAACCTGAAAAGACACCCAGGAGAGCAGATCTGTGTGTTTAATTCAGCAGAATTCAGGTTGAACTGTATTTAATGGAGAGCAGCTCAAGGGATCCTCTGTGGTACCTGCTGTGTGTATGGGAATAGAGCAAGGGTTTATTCTGACCAGCGGGGGCAGTAGAACAAGCCGGGATCCTTCCACACTATGGCTATGAACTGAATCACTCAGATAGCCTAATTGGTCCTATTTATTGTCAACCCATAATAATATTTGGGTTCAATTAGCAGTAATTGAAATGTGTTCTCCTTAAGATATACAGACGTCCAATGTAGTGATATGTGCAGGAAAACCCTTGAGTAAATTAAGGGTTCTGCCGGCTGTTATGGTGTGGGGTGGATTTTCCTGGCATGGTTTAGATCCACTCAACCACTTTGAGGGCAAGGTAAATGCCAATAAATACAAAGCCATACTGAGTGATCACCTTCATCCTACGGTGAAGCATTTCTATCCTGATGGGAGTGGTGTCTTCCCGGATGACCATGCCCCCATCCACAGGGCACGAGTGGTCACTGAATGGTTTGATGGATGAAAACGATGTAAACCGTATGTCATGGCCATCTCAGTTACCAGATCTCAACCCAATTGAACACTTGTACACGAGATTCTGGAACAGCGCCTGAGACAGTTTTCCGCCACCATCAACAAAACACCAAATTATGGAATTTCTTGTGGAAGAATGGTGTTGCATCCCTCTAATAGAGTTTAAGACACTTGTAGAATCTATGCAATGGCACATTGAAGCAGTTCTAGTGGCTTGTGGTAACGCCCTATTAAGACACTTTATGTTGGTGTTTCCTGTATTTTGGCAGTTACCTGTATCTCCTGCAGGCCAGGTGAGATGGGGAGTCATATTAGCTTTCAGCAAATAAACAATAACAGAGTATGCTGCAGGCACGATACAGACAGCACCAACATTTTATAGCATGCATTTTTTACATTTTACATTTTAAGCATTTAGCAGACGCTCTTATCCAGAGCGACTTACAAGATGTGCATAAATACATGGTAGGAACAATCATAGTTAGTGCAAGAGATCAGTGCAGTAATACAGCGAAAGACATCATTGCAGGCATCTGCGTACCATACCTGTAACACTGGGAAGGAAAAGGTAAGTAAAAATGTTTTTGTTTTTTAGATGGAGTAAGGAGGGGTATATAGTGTTGAACACGTAGGCAGTGGTGATGGTAATTAGCTAGATGGACAGAGTTCAGTGGTGACTGGAGGTATGGGGGAGCAGTACCTCTAGCTGCTTGAAAAGCAAGCACCAGTGATTTGAATCTGATGCATGCTGCGATGGGGAGCCAGTGCAGAGAGGAGAGTAGAAGGGTGACGTGGGTGAACTTCGGCTGGTTGAACACCAGATGAGCGGTGGCATTCTGGACTAGTTGCAGTGGCTTGATGGCACAGGCTGGTAGGCCTGCCAGCAAGGAATTGCAGCAGTCCAGACGTGAGATCACCAGGGCCTGGAGCAGGAGTTGTGTGGCCTCTTGGGTGAGGAACAGTCGGATCCTCCGGATGTTGTGGAGGGAGAATCGGCAGGTCCAAGTGATCGCTGCAATGTGGCTCGAGAAGCACAGCTGGTTGTCCAGGGTCACTCCAAGACTCCTGGCAGACAGGGACGGAGACACTTGGAGCCTTCCAGTGATTGAGCATTAATCAGGTGGGGAGGAAGAGCACATCCTTCAGGTGGTGGGTGGACATCCATGCGGAGATGTCAGCCAGGCATGCAGAGATCCGTGCTGGGACCTGGGTCTTAGATGGAGAGAAGAGAAAGAGTTGAGTGTCATCGGCATAACAGTGATAGGAAAAACCATGAGCAGAAATAACAGAACCAAGTGACTTGGTGTACAGGGAGAATAGGACCGGGGCCTAGCACCGAGCCTTGTGGGACTACGGTAGAGAGGGTGTGAGGAGAGGAGAGGGATCCTCTCCAGACCACCTGGTATGACCGGTCAGCCAGGTAGGACTCGAACCATGTCAATGCAGATCCAGAGATTCCCATCTCGAAGAGAGATGAGAGCAGGATGTGGTGGTCCACGGTGTCGAATGCCGCCGACAGGTCGAGGAGGAGGAGGACGGAGCTGAGGGATTGGGACTTGGCCACGTGAAGAGCCTCAGTGACCGCAAGGAGAGCAGTCTCTGTGGAGTGGCCTGCTTTGAACCCAGATTGGTTAGGATCAAGCAGGTCGTTCTGTAGGAGATGAGCAGACAGTTGGTTATAGACAGCCCGCTCTAATTCAGTCATATCCCATCTAGCAAACAAGCCAAAACAAACCATTGCAGTTTAATCAGTTACCTGCTGTAGCTGCAATGTCTGCTCGCAGAACTAACGTATATCTACACTGTGAAGGTTTTCTTCTGTAAATTGTAAACTTATACCCAAGCTAAAAGGCCATAGGTGCTGTGGTTTAAGGGGAATATTGAGAGGTAGAATTCATATGGATTGATTAATTTAATCCAGTCTTACATTAATTGACATGTTTAGGATAATTGTTGCTGTCCTACTTTAAACAACCCTCTGCAGATGGTGTCAGCTAGCTGTGCCGTGCTGCCAGTGAACAGGGTCACCACTCATGGCCATTAATTCAGGTTAAGTACCACGCTTCGAGGCTAGAGCAGCCCTGTCCCATCTGTGCTTCCTAGCCATGGCTCCGGTCAGGGGAAACAAAGCCCAAATCTCGACATCATTTTACACATGGCTGTCATGTGGACCAAGGCCAAAGAGGAGGGAAACACAACGGACTAAGGTAACCCAGTCTCTCTGCCCCCACCACCATTGCGGTTGAAACTCGTGTGGATGTGGATGGTGTGTGGCAGTCGTGTTACTCCAGGCTTATTATAAACATCAGCAGAGGGTTTTGCCATCGGTCAATTAACTGTGGCCTCCAGCAAGCGATGTGAAACCTCAGCAGTCCCGAATGGGGCTTGTGTTACATTTCATTCAGTGAGATAGTTGAATGGCTAAATCAGTTTTCTTTTTCCGCTCATTATTTCTGGCGTGCAGTCGGCAGCTAATTTGGCCCTGGCTGTCAAATCCTCTTCCACACTTGGCTCTTGAGCATTGGTAATTCTGCCCTTTGGCCACGCAGAGTAGATGGAAGGATGGGACAAGAAAAGGTCCAAAGAAAATTTGGGTGTGAGCAGGGTGCTCCTTCATTGGACAACGAGATGGGGGTAGCGATTAGGGCCATGTACATGGGATGAGGGTTGTTGATTCAGTTGTAGAGTTGGGTACCAGGTATAACGTTTTCTCGGAACATCCTGCTTTACACATGATTGAAATATTTCTGCAGTATATAAATCGCCTTGCATAATCTCACGGAATGAAAATGTCAGTCTGGGAGTGTATCCATGAGACCAAGGAGCGAAGAGAACTGATGCTAATGTAGGGACCACACAGGGACTACTGCTTGCTCTGCCATTAGAACAAGGCTGCGATCTAATCTGCTCTTTTAATGGGGAAAAGCCCAGAAACGGCTGCTTTCATCTGGTAATGTTGGCATGCACCATGCTGTGCCCTTCTCAGAAGCAGCCAAGGTTACAGCACACTGAGATACAGAATGCGGCCGCAAGCATGCAGTCATGCGGACGTGTCAGCAGCCCTGACCCCACCCTACCCGTCTGTTCACTTTTTTTTTTTTTCTTTCTTTCTTTTTTTTGCCAATATAGGCGGACTCTAAGTAGTAGGACACACGCTTCCTCACTCCGAACCACGTAGTAGTTCTAGTTGCGTTGGCAGGTCGTCGCATTCACCATGAATCAGACTGCACGCCATTCCCCCAGCACTATTGTGTGTCAGCATTTACATTTCATTTTCTGGAGCTCTTATCCAGAAAAACGTTTACATTTCTTAAAACCATTTATACAGCTGGATATTTTACTGAAGCAATAGGTTGCTTGCTGCTAAAAGAATGTAAGTCCAGTAATTTGCTCTGTGGAAACTCCGTAATTTGCTCTGCAGAAAGTTTTGTCCAAAACAGTTTGTGGTGTCTCTGTGCTACATCGCGGGGAATTAAAATGTGACAGAAGTTGAAAATCATCAGTTATGCTGTCATGAATAAAGGGGTAATTAGGTTCCTTGGTAAGACAGCATTTTGTTTGCCGATGAACTCCATTGGCGACAGTAGCATTCCAGCCATGATTAATAAGACATTTCCTGCCATGGTGTTGCATTGTGCTGTTTTTTATGTTAATGATTGTACTGCACTCTCACCGGGAGGGTGCTTTAGAAGAATTAATTTACTACTGGTTGTGCCAGTCCAACCTCCCGCAATGTTGAGAGTGGGTTGAAATATATTGCAATGCTTCATGTGCTTCCAAAAAGGAAATGAGTGTGAGATGACTTTCATTTTTAACTTCTTTGTTAAGCCATGTATTTGGGTACTCTGCTGTTCTATGTAGGCTACAGTGCATATTACTGGTGAGATGAGCTACTTACGGTCTGTTATTGAGATCATGCCCCGCAGTCACTCTGCCCTACATTAACTTGTTCAAATATGGGATGTGCCCAGGGGTTCTGGCTTTTGGGCCTATTTTATTTTCAGATGCAGACTTTTTTGTTGTTGTTAATTGTCCTTGTCTTTTGTTTTTCTTTCCTTTTGCTAATTGGATTTGTGCATTACTCTATTACTCTATAAATTCTCAGCAATGTTATGATACCCTTTAAAATGATTGTAAACCCAATTATTTCTTTTTAAATGCAAAGGATATTGTGAATGTTGAGATTATCATCAAATAATGAAATAATTTTCCCTTCATCAAAGAAATCCAGAGGAAATGCCTGTATGTACTTTGTAAAATAATGCTTCAATTTAGGTTTTCTGCAGTTATAACATTGGTAACATAATTAGGTGAATTTTCTTCAAGGGTACTCACGTTCAAACATTCAATGTTAATTTTCAATGTTTTTTTTAGTTTTTTTGCCTCACTGTAATGTAGCGACATTACAGTGTGGCTTCTTCTTGTTTTCTGTGTCACAATAACCACACCACTTGATTCCTTGTTTTAAAAGTAACAGTCACACAACTGACTAACCACAAACCCCTCACAAGTCAGGAAAGGTAGTTGATACAGGTCAACCAAATGCAGTCTCATTGGAGGGAAGGGTTGGGACAGCTGCAAGATTCCAGTGCAAAGTGTTGACATTTTTTTAGGCCTAAGGCTCGCTTATATAACTATAACAATAAACTGTAAAGTGTTCGCTGATGTCCATGCCGGAAAACGTTTTATCGCTGTACGCACCTGTTAATCAACACACATGCACTTCCCTGGGGTAGAGACAGCGCTCAGCAGGTTAGACAGGTTATCGTTAGAGATGTGTTCTAAAAATCGCTTTGGGAGTGATCCAAACAGTTGCTATCATTGTATTGAATTCTTGTAGTTGTCATTGTAGTATACACATTCTTCACTGGTATTGGATTATTTTTTTAAATGGCTAGTTATTGTTATATTTATGATTATTGTTCCTGGTGGAATGTGGCTTTTGGAACCAGTTTGTGCTTCCAGCTATGCTTGAGTAGGTAGGGGACGTAATAGAGTTCTGCTGGTGTTAACAAAAATTCTGGCCACATTAATTCAACTACTGCATTTTGTGTCTAATAATCAATTGCCCTTGATGGCAAAATACCTTACCTTTGAACTCTTAAGTTAAGCTTTAGACTAAAGCAAAATAATAATTAGAAGACCACATTACTTAAGAGTTGCCCCACATTGCTACGGTATTACGTAGACTGTAGATAAAACCACCCACCAGTGATACTTACCATTGACCAATTACACTAATGAACACAATATATTAGTCTCATTGGGCTAGACTTACGACTAAAGGCATGACTGCTCTACCAAAAATTGGCCAAAACTGGCCTGTGTGTAAATTCAGCAGACATTGTTTAATCTGACTAGTTGATAAGTTCCTATTGTGGGGCATCCCCAGACAAAGTGTGCTGGGATTTTGGGAGCTTTCCCGATGAAGTAGCACGTCGTAGAGAGATCTAAACAAAAAAGCAGCGCACTCCACGTGAGTGCTATAAGCTAAAAATCGAGCAAATACGGATTTTACTCCGTGGTAGCTTGCTAGCTAGTTTGCAATCTAGCCAGCTAGCTCGCTACACAGCTAGATACTGACAAACACACTCTCGTTGCATGGCAATGGATTAAAACAACCAACACTAGTATCATTGCAGCAGCAATGTCTGTGCAGTTGAAATGGATGCACCTGAACGGAATTTGCATCCATTGTGTGAGTGCAGCGTTACCCAGTTTGTCAGCTGGAGCAGAAATAACAGCCACTGGCTCATGCTCACCACTGCTCCTTTTCTACAAGCTAAAAGCATTGACGGTGTCATTTAAAACCAGCAGTGTTTCCATCTGAATTATTGAAGCAGTGGGTGTTGGGGGCTCACATTGTCCTTCATACTACCGATCATTGTTCTACCTGTTGCTTTTCAGCACGTCGTCTCAGCAGGTAACACGGGCCAGCCTGTTGCACACATTTTTTTTGCAGAGAGATAAGGTAGTGTAGCAATCAAGGGAGGAGATAGAGCTCGCGTACTATTCATATTTGTAGAACTGATTTTGCTACATACGGGAATTCCGCTGGTGTTAATTGGGCCAATATCCTTTCAGAAGTGTTCAAATACAGGTGTACGGCATAGTGTAAAAATGATATAGCACAGTGTTACACACTGTCCACTGAATTAAGTACAAAGGGGGGAGGAGGGTAGAACTGTACATGTGCTGTTTGTTCAATGTTTGTAAAATGAGCAAAAAATATTAACTACCCAATAAATGGCTGATTTGAATTTCTTTAAATGTGCCTTGTGTTGACTTAAACCAAGCTGTAAGGACTGTAGCCACATTGCAGTAATTGTAAATAAGCAAAACAAAGAGGCTTGTATTCATGGCTTGGATTAAGCCTACTTGTTTTTTGTTTTTTTGTCCGTCCAATGTGTATTTTTCTGGTCAGATGCTTGTTGTGTTTTCCAACCCGGAATTTGAGGAATTTCCTGTGTTTTCTTTGTGAACCCTGTTTGCCGTTCGGTACGCTCCTCTCTTTCTTCTTCCTCCCCCTCCGTTGGGTGTTTCCCTCTGTGTCTAACGGTGCTCGAATACTGACAGTCCAGCAGCAGATACACTAAGCGGACCTAGCATGTGAGCGGTCAGCGTTTATTTTTGCTCCTTGCATGCATACACAAAACAAAGTCTTAACTGCACAACTAAATTATCTGACATGTCATGTAATAAAGACATCCTTTTTTTCCCCCAGCAAGCACATTTTCATCAGTAAGCGTTAATAGCTTTTTATCCCTCAGGTGTGAAGTGAAGTTGGCTCCTGAGTAGCCAGCCATATTTGGAGAAGTAAGTTGAGTATGTTTGTAAGTAGAGAAGGAGTCATTATTTCAAAGGAGAACCAGCCAAAGGGGTGCCATGCAGGCCGCTGCACTGCAAGGTAACCAGGGATAGGGTGTGATTCCTTTCTGATGTGTTGTACATATTGTCATTTAACCAGAATTGCAATTTTCATACTAATACTGCAAACGCCAGCCATGTGCATTGAGGATTGGGGGTCATTGGAAATAAAGTGCACGGCAGCACAGGATTTAAAACATGAACCTGCCTGTCTGCATTGCTGAATGGTTCATTCCGAAATAATCATCCTCCCATTTGAACTTGACCCAATAAATAGGTGATTTTCCTTTTTTTCCTCCAAATGTGTCGGGTTGGTTCTGAACTATCGCTGTACTATTAAGTACAGCTTCCTCATCATTAAAAACAAAGTTGTATTCCTGATTTTCATGTTCTATTTAAAGACACAGGATAAACCTTGTTTTTTTTGTGGGGGAGGGGAGTTACCGAAAAGTACAAAATCCTGACAAGCACCGGGAATGAGCTTTAACCTGCAGCTCTTGTTCAATGTCTTAAATCTCTCTAAATGCTAAAGACTAAGTGGCTAAAGGCAGGATTTGTAGTTATGCAATTTTGTGTCTACTTAATCACAAAGAAAGTATTTTCACACCACGGGCCTTTCTCTGTAAACGGCTTGTTATAAGCTTAGAACCATTATGACGATGTAAGGTTATAGAGGGTAACTGTAAAAGCATGCGTGTGTTGAAGACATGTTTGCAGCCATTTGCAGTGCGTGTTTAGAGAAGCCTGTTTGCAAGGCTCCCCGACAATGTCACAGAGAACGACTTCTAACGGAGATTAGAGCGAGACAGCCGAGCACACTGCAGACCGCTTTGGCAAGTGCGCCTTAGATTTGGCTGTTTACCGGGTGACAGAGGAGTCATTCTCAAGCCCCCGGATCCATGGCATGACTAAACATGCTGACTCAAGCCACATTCCTGCAGCTGAAGGATCCAAAAACAGGAAGTCCAGAGGGGCCGTGTGCCTGGCGACTCTGAACTTTGAGCGCTGTTGTTTCCGTCTCAGGGAAAAGAAAGGGCCGTCTGTGCTGGGCGTCAGCGTCGGGGGAGGAACACAACTCCCCCTTCCCCCGGCCCCGCGGCAACAGCAAAGAGCGCGGGAAAAAATAGCGCGGACTCTCAAAGTGGAAGAGTAGATCACGGAGGGATGCAGAAGGGAGGAAGAGGGCGAGCCGAGTAGAGTCCTGTCATCTCCCACTTTGGGCTATTTAGAAAGCTCTGTCCCACCGCGACTCCAGCAGCGGTACCTGTCTGTCTGTATCCCTCGTAAACGGGGTGAGTGACCATGAGATCTCTCACTCTGACCTGCGCTCGTGCCAGCCCAAAGGAGAAGCGCCAGCCGCAGCACGCAGCTGTTGAATTACAGTTCCGGGGGTGGTCTGAATTTATTGAGTTTTGTGCCTCCGAACCAGTTGCACGGTAACAGATCGGATCTTAATTTAAAAGCGGTGCCCGTGATCAGAGGCGTAATGATAAACGATCGTGTTTACAGTAATGCCGTGTTTACCCTGCTCCTTGTTTTGAAGCCCACTCGCATTTAAAAAAATGGCTCCCTGTGTTTGCTTCCCACTGTAACCTCTCGCCCTCAGTTATTTTCCACAGATGGTCCTGCTCATAAGTAGTGATTTATAGTCATCTGTTACCTCTCTGAATCACTCCTGTAAACACTTACAACCAATTAGCCACCGTATATCTGAAGAATGTCAGCAAACTCTTGTTCATGAGATAAATACGGTATAACGATTTGTTTTCTCATTGGTGAATTTTTGGATTCTGCTGCTATAATGTTTTTTCTCTGCTGGAGTGCTCTGCTGCTAAATCGAGAAATGTAGGCTAATGGCACAATTCAATGTATGCACACATACCCATGAATGTATTTAGGCTACTTTTTTGTTACACACATCGGAAAAAGAATAAACAATGAAATGGAGACATTTATGTTAGTATGCACACCAAAGTCCCTTGGACTGTTGATCATTGAAATTGAATTGAAACAATCCACTGTAGAGTCTGCTGTTTTGAATACTTTGGCTCAAAGCAGAACCACAAAATTTCCCAGCTGCACGCTTGGAAAATGTTGGTCACGTTTAATTGATTTACCTTCAATAGCCCCCCCCACACACACACACACATGTCATCCAAACCAGGTTTGTAGAAAAGCATTGTTACTGCAATTTTACTAAACAATACTGCCATTGTACACTCAGTAGTTGACCAAAAAAAAACATGTCACTGTTCTTCTGATTTGTGTTTTTTTTTTTTTTTTAAAGTTTCGGTATAAATACTTTTTAGGTCGATGGCAGCACATGGATTTGATTATCGGAGCTGTGAGGTGATTCTCTGTCCCATTCGTACACCCTAACCACGACAAAACGTTCACACTGGCCCCATTTGAAAGTCCTAGTTGGCAAGGGGAACAGGCACCCTTTCCCAGCTGTGGCTGCCTCTGCTTTATAGCAGTGTTGAGCATGGTGCTCCTGCTACACTTAAACAACAAGGACCACAATGGAAATAAGTCTGTACATGTACATCGGGATGTATCCATGTGTTGTATTCTTTTAAAGTGAAATGTCAAATAAACTAAACTAAACCCAGCATAAATGCATTCTGCTGTTGAAATCCGGCCTGTGTGCACGCAGACCGAACACCCCGTGCGTTCCTCTTCTCTGTTTATGAAGCTGCAGAACACTAGCCCTGCAGAGTGTCAGAAAGGCGTGTTGCGTAATGTCTGAGGATCTGTATTCAGTGAACAACGTCGGGCAGGTGTCACCTTGAGACTCCCCCACACTCTAGTGAAACCGCACCACTGCCACCCACCCACACACACACACATTCATTCACTTTCTCATTGTCCCTTTACCACACCCACAGGCATGCACTCTCCCTCCACCACACACACATACACACACATGCTCTGTCCCCCCACCACACATACACACACACACACACACACACACACACCCCCACCATATGTGCATGTATGTGTATGTGTATGCCTGTGTGAGAGAGAGAAAGGAGGCCGCTCTGCCTGCTGGTCTGTTACGGCTACTGTTAGCAGATTTTGGTTATATGATTGTAATTGTGATTTCACTTGTAACTAATGATTAGACCTGCTTATTGCCTATAACGTGAGCATGTTTGTTCAGTAGTCAGATTGAACAGTAGTGAACAACGCACTCTGGCAGGGAAGGACAGCGACGCTTGCACTTTTTGTACATGCAGTATCTCAAGAAAATTTCTATTTATTTAACCATGATATAACACTATGAAAGCCTGGGGCATTTCCCATATGCAGTACTTAATCGTACTGTACTAGTAACATGTTTGCAACTATGCATTGAGTTTAATGTTTTTGGTACATTTCCAGACCATTTAACCATGCCCCAATACACTTGTATGATAATAAGCGTAGTTTAACAATGAGAAACATGTTGCTACAATACAGTGTGGCTATTGCTACATTTAAGAATATCAGACATGACCAAAATTGACAGATGTGCACCATCAGTCCAATTTCTACGTAGGCCTACCGCCTTTGGCTTTGAATTGCTTTCCGATTCTAATGAACATGTAGCAAAACTAATCCACACTGGTCTGTGCATCTCTCGCCAATTCACGACAAGCTCAAGGTCTTACAAGGTCCGTAACGTTATGGGCATCGTTTTCTTTTTTGATTAAAGATGAAGGTACGATTTTTGTAGGAATAAACGATTTTATTTTGTAACAAATAAAAAGCTTGTTGTGACCACAGTCATTTTTTTGCCTGATCTGCTTATTTGATTAATTGGTATTAGTGAATACAGCAAGAAGAAATGAAGTATGCCATTACAAACATCCAAAGTTTTTTTGTTGACTTGGAAGATTAGTATCTTAAGTGTCAACACTTGGCAATGCCATGTCAAAGAAGAATATGATTATAAAATATTATTCTTGACAAAATGTTCCATTTTATTTGCATGTGTTCAAAATTGTATTGGTCAGTTGCATCAGTAGAAACATGAGAAACAGTAGACCACTACAGGCAGCCCAATATCTACAGTAAAATCAGTTAAAGTAAAATCAGTGATTTATCACCATATTTTAATACTGTGGAAATATCCCTGAAAGTATTCTCACAGGATTTAAATAGTGATTGGTTGGGGTTTTTTTTTAGTTCCTTGTCAGCATATTGATCTCATGAATGAAATTTCTCCATATTTCCAGTCCTTGT
The DNA here is from genome assembly GCA_029706075.1 of Aldrovandia affinis. NCBI lineage: Eukaryota > Metazoa > Chordata > Actinopteri > Notacanthiformes > Halosauridae > Aldrovandia > Aldrovandia affinis. Next base: position 10,631,309 of record JAINUG010000001.1, read on the forward strand.
TTTTACTATATAAAGTAATCCAAAAGTTGTTGAAATTTGGTTTACTTCAATAATTTGGGAAGAGCTTTTGACGGGGAAACGTTGTTTCGTGTGAAACATGAAAATGCCTCATGCCAGAAAAGTTTAGCTAGCTAATCATATTCATACTCTTGCCTTTGTCCAATGTACTGATTTCAAAATCAGAATATGAATTATTGATTCTGAAATTGTTTGTGGGAGGGGAAAGAAGGTGTGGCGATCAGAAGATCATGAAATCCTATATTCTGATGTTTGATATATTCGGTTTCACGCTGATAAATGTTTTACGATATCGATGTCAAGCTAGCACTTTTGTGTGAAAGTGTGATTTTTTAATGTTTATAAAGCAAACTAAAGATGTAATAACCTCCTTGCTTACTGATTAGCACCAGGGTCGATATCAAACCTTTTTGTCAAAACATTGACTGGGATTTTAAGATGTTTGCGTTTTCTCTTTTTCAGTTTCCCAATCGAACAGCAGCTTAAAGAAACAGAGGAGTCGAGGCATCTTCAGCACTTTTTTCTGTTGCTTCCAGAATTACAATGTGGAACCACCTTCAACCAACAACAACACCACCAGCTCCCTACCACCACCTGTGGAGGAAAATGGGACGCTTCCGAAGGTGAGGCCAGTGTACACTGCACCCCCACAATAACCTGTGGCAAGTGTTTATGGATGTGGTCTGTAGCAAGTGTGATTACACTTGGTCTGTAGAGTGTAGCAGGTGTGATTACACTTGGTCTGTAGTGTAGCAAGCGTGATTAAGCTTGGTCTGTAGCAGGTGTGATTACACTTGGTCTGTAGTGTAGCAAGCGTGATTAAGCTTGATCTGTAGCAGGTGTGATTACACTTGGTCTGTAGTGTAGCAAGCGTGATTAAGCTTGGTCTGTAGCAGGTGTGATTAGACTTGATCTGTAGTGTAGCAAGCGTGATTAGGCTTGATCTGTAGCAGGTGTGATTAGACTTGGTCTGTAGACTAGCAGGTGTGATTAGCATTTTTTTGTAGGGGGGAACGGGTATGATGCACTTGACCAATGGGACAGAGTGAGCGTGTGCATAAGTCACTTGGATAGTATTCTACAGCATGTAGGAACCCAATTTATAGTGCTAAAATGTAGTTCCTTTCTCCGGAGAGTCCTTTGTGGCCGGTGAAGTCAGTGGAAGTCCCTGAAGGCGAACTTGCTTGTTTGTCTTGCGCTGGTAAAATGTAGCCCAGTCGGTTCTGTTTGCGCCCTGTGTATAAACACCGAGGCCGTGCTACATTCTCAGCCAGCTCCGCAAGTCTCCCAGCTGCCCTGCACTCGTTGAACTCTGCTGCCGATTTTCCAGCCAGACGTAGAAACGATGGGCACGTTTCCCGAAGCACTGACTTCAATGTCCGCCCACACACACACGCCCACACACACACACACACACACACACACACACACACACACACAGAGGCCCTGAAAGTACTGCAAGCTCTTTAATCCTCATAGAGTGGCCCTTGTTTGTGTCCTGTGTGATTGATTGGCCAGGCCCTGGGTCTCACACCCCTTACACACTGACCACTCTGTGATGTTTGAAGGACGGTCAGTTGAGCGACTGCCCTAGTCGGGCCTCTCTTCCTCCCCTTTCCTTCCTTAAGTCACACTTAAGATTATAACTGTTGTCTAAGGCTTTCCCCACAAGCTAATGTTTTCTTTTGAAGGTTCTAGAAGGATCCAAACCTTTTTGATGTGATTTTGGAGCAAACAGGCCTTAAATGGTGAACAATGTACCAGAGACATCTTGAAAGAAAAGTGATTTATTAATAAATGCCCATTCATTATGTAGGCACTAGGGCTCTCTTTATGCTATATAAAAACCTAGAGCCACTAGTTGTAGCATCATGATTTAAAAACACATTTGTCTTTTGTCCTAAGTACGTCTCCCATTTCCATCTGTTTGCACCCGCGCCACATCCACAACGCATCTGTATTGGCATTTTTTAACACACTCTTGAATAGACAGTGCCAGCTCCCTGTGGGCAATAAACTGTATGGGCACCGAAATGGTTTTCTCTTTGGGGAAGAGAATGTATAAAAAAAAAAAAATAAATTGCTGTTTACATGCGCAGTCATAGTCCAGGGGTGGAAACAGCACTCCAATGCATAGCAGTTTGAGCCGTTCCAAGTTTCCCTAGATGCAGTGTGCTACACCTGTTTGAGGCTTCCATTCAGTACACTAACCCACTTCCAATAAGACCTGGACTGGCTCATTCATAGACAATATTGATTATAGACCATTTGTTTGCTTTGTACAACTATTCCCCAGCCTCTGTGAAGATGTCTAGGTAGGCACATTGGGAAGGAGGTGTACTTTGTCTTTCTTCCTCCATTAGCATGGCCCCGGAATTAGGCCCATCCCCAAAGGAGCTGGATCTTGAGCATATTGCCTTACACGCACACACACATGCACACACACACACACACACGCACACACACACAGCGTATTACAGTGCCGTCACAGTTCCACACACTCTCTGCCACGGTAATGGCACCATTCATCACTGTCTCAGAGAACATCACCCCAATCCAGAACTTGCGCGTGGGTGAGGGTGTGCGAGCACCCGTTCACAATATATCACACAGGGCTGCCTTGCACTAAACTGAACACAAACAAGTGTACGTGTGTACTTGCTATGTTTGTGGGGGGCGAGGGGGAGTAGGCTGGGCAACAGCACAGACCTGCGTGGCAAGCCTCCGTGTAATTGTAGCTTTCCCGTGTAGGGAATGTTGCCGTGGTGTCACACAAAACTCTTGATTGTGTTCTGTCTCTGTCCATTCTTTTGTCTCTTTCTCTCTCACACGTTGTGTTTCATTCCCCAGTGTGACCAGGTTGAGGTCATCCCCATCCCCAGTGTATGTATCAGTCTTTTACGTTATTCTCATTTTTGCATGCCGGCTATGCTGTCAGCAGCCAACGGCGCATGCCTGATCCCCAAACAGCAGCGCTGCTTATAGCTCATTTGTGTGTCGTTACGCTCTCAAGGCGGTTAAAGCTCCCATGTCCCAGTCAACTCTGTCCAAGCCGATAGCGTTTCGTAGGCTTCCATTTGCTTTCCATTTCTTTCACTCGCATACATTGCACTTCCGATTATCTACAGTTTAACAAAGTACTCAATTCATTTCCCTAATGTGATAAGGGTATTTTTAGGTCTAAGCTGCTGGTTTCACTTTGCGAACTTCACTCGAATACTTAAAACGATTTTGAATTCCAATGATGCACACTGATCTCTTTTTTTGGTTTTCTTTTGAAATGATGTTTACCAATGGCGACGGCAACGGAGACACTGTGAAGGTTGTAGGTTCAACCATTTAATTGCTTCTGTTTAGCATCCAGCTGTCCAAATAGAATCTATTTCACAAATAGATGTGTGAAATTATCGTTCCGTTGGCCTGACGAGGCCTCCCAACAAAAGCAGATAAATAATGTAATGGAGACATAAATAATGTATAAAAGTAATCCTGGCGGCACTGCGCTTAATTTAACCCTCTTACACGAGAAGGCCACAACTAACATTTGGGTGCGAGTCTGGTGTGCATTTCCCCTAGCCCTCCCCTGCGCCGAATAGCTGGCTGGTTGATTCACAGTCCAGACCTAGAAGAGCCCAGGCTTTTTTGTTTTTTAATAGGTCAGGTCCTTCTCTGCTCCCTTTGACACGCCTGCTCATCTCTGCACTCTGGACTCTGATCTTTCCCTCGAGCCTCGGTCCTCTGTCCCAATCCCTCGCGGCCTGTCAGATGATCAGGATTAATCGTACGCTGTTTCGCGCGTTTCGGCTGAACGCACGAGAGGCAACGAACCGAAGCGATCTCGTCATTAGCGATATATGATTTGTCATGCGCGATCCGGAGGTAAAGTACCCTGCTCTGCATGTGGTTTTTGGGCCCGGCCGCCAGACCCGGGAAGTATTTTTAACCCGCTACAGCAGGGCAGCGAGAACAGAAACGCGACGAGCATGTTCAGACATCCTCACTGCGCTTCACCGGCAGCCCGGTGAGGTGAGCTGAAAACGGTATCGAGCGATGCGGTTTGGCCCGGTAATATTCTCACAGGGAGCCCCAGTTCACGGCAGACGTGCTCCGGTCAAGTTGGCTGGGACATCTTTAACCGTTGATTGCGTGTGCATACAGGGTTGTTTTCACGCGAATGCAAAATAATTGTATTTGTTTACTTGTGGCTCCTTACATGTGAGCACTGGGGAAAAAAAGGCTTTATTTGCAGATTTTCATCTAACCTCAACTGCAGCAGGTTATAGGCGTCATTATATGATATTACGCTTCCTGCTTCATGATTGCTGTGAACTCAAAGAGTCCACCAATGGAGTGGTCTTTGTGCCGTAGGGGGCACAGTGCTGTGACTGTGGTTGTGAAATGGGATGGACACACACTCACACAGCATGAGTGTGCACTTGTCGCCCTAAGATGTCACCCATACATACATATGTACATACACACACATTTTTGTGTTATTTGTAGGATTTTGAATGTATACCATTTTAGGTATGTACTTTCATAAAAAAATAACATTAGCGGATAGCGTAGCGGTCTAATGCACCACACTTTGGCTGGTCCGGTGTGGTGTGCGCTGCCTGTCAGGGACGCGGTTAGAAACCCGCGTCTCTACCAGACCGGCCCTAGTTGTCAGCCCCGATTGGAGGCGGCATTTGGGTGTCTGTCTCTGGGGGAGCGGGGAGGGTGAGCCGGCACGAGTCCGTCGAGGAGCAGGAAAAGGCGTCTGTGGTAGAATTCCACCTCGGAAGAGGCGGATCTATCAACCTGGAAAGAGTGTCTCGATCCGGAGGACGGGCGGCGGACCCGTGGGGGACGGTGAATTGAGATAAATAGAGGGTATATTTGGCAACCAAATTGGGAGAAAAACTGGAAAAATGTGCAAAAATAAATAAATAAAAAAACATTAATTTAATGGAATAATTTGTGAAAATGTATGTACATTTTATGTGTGCAATACATCCTGGTACATGTAAGCCTTGGCCCGTTGTTTGAAAGGTTTGATTAAAGCATACAATTCTAAACCAAGAAATGTGTTAACATTTAAAATACATACACACACACATGCACAATCCCCTCAAAGCTGAAAGAGTTCTATTTTCAGAGACGGTTGCAAAGATTTTGTGGGATTTGAAGCGTTGCCCCCCGCGGCCTAATCCTTTAACAGTGCCTGAACTAAGCGCTGTGGTCCCCCCTCCTAATACAAGCAGCCATGCATCCTCTCTCCCTGCCCGATAAACATCAGCCGCCCCCAACAGCTTCCAGGCCTCCCTAAATGCTGCGCGCCCTCATCCCTCCCGTCGCACACATTGCTCGTCAGCGTCCATCTCTCCGTCCCCCTCTCCTCCTCCTCCTCCTCCTCCTCCCACGCCACCGCCGTCGCCCGCAAGCCTCACGTCCATGTGATCTGTTTACCTTTACAGCCCCCAGCCAAAAGCCTCCTACCTGAGATGAGCATATCCGACTACGGCAAGAACTGCGTGGTGATCGACTTGGACGAAACCCTGGTGCACAGCTCCTTCAAGGTAACAGAAAGCGTAGGCCTTAAAGGCTCCTTTTAGACACACGGCCTGGCGTAACCTGGAGAGAACGTTTCTCTGCGATCGTTTCCTTTTGATGTGTACGTGCTGTCACTCGGCCTATTTGATTTGCCGTAGTGAGCTCCAAGCCTCTTAGGAAATAAGTTCCAGTTGGAATGAATGGGCTGTTGAGACCCCACTGTTGACTGACGGTGTGGATGGAAACAGTGGTGAACGGGCTGACCCCAGCGGCTGAGTTCACAGCTGGACCAGGTCTGCTCTGGCTGGGGCCCAGCACACGAACTGAAGGCCTTTTCCCAAAGCCCTTGACAGCCCACATTATAAACTGTGCAGCGCCCCCTATTGTGTTAATTAAGGGCTGTGTATGTTTGTCTGTGTGGTGAGGGAGTGAGGGGGAGAGCCATAGAGAGCTCAAGAGCTCAACGGCATCAGCAATCTTGTGGTTTTAACTCAGATTAAACTCCCTCAGAGCGAATGTTGTAGTGCTGTTGTGCAATTGAAATGAAAAGAAAAAAATTCAAAGGGTGGCTGTAAAATGTCTGCCTGCCATTTCTGTTGTCTGAGGGAGAGAGAGCAAGGCAGGGAGGGAGGGAGAGAGGAAAGGAGGAGGGAGTTGTCTATGTCATGGGGGCCCAGAGAGGGAGGGAGAGCAGGGACGCACACTTCAGTACACGAGTTCAGTATTTACACACACACACACACACACACACACACACACACACATATACACGCAGGGTGTGTCCATTTGCAGTGTATGCAATGCTCAAAACAGTCTGCACTGGAACTAGAGGAGTTTTTGCTTGAAGTCATAAAGCTTTTTCCCTAAAGGCTGAGCAGAAATTACAGTTTTTGGGGCCAAGATGGAGACTGACACAGAACTGATCTGTCTGAATACAACTGATTACTGTTGTTCTGCAGGTATTTTCTTGTTTTTGCACTTAATTCTGTTCAAGGATCAACCGGATACAAATCCTCCACTATCTGTAAGCAGTGAATCAGTAGAGACAGATGCAGAAAGCAGACAGTGAGAAGTCAGTCCCTTAGTGAAGACAGTGGAACCTCATTTGTTTCATTTGCTGAAAGGTCAACATTATTTATCCACTGATCTGCTTTCACTTTTTTAGTTCCGTCTCTCACTGTCAGTTTTATTCAGTCGAGTTGAGTAGAAATTGAAAGACACTAACTGCTAAGTTATGCCTTTGTTACAAAGACTGCAAGTCAGCCAGCAAATAACTAAAACATGCAGCAACATCATTGTAGAATATAAAACTTCTTTTCAAGATTGGGGTGAAATATATGTATTTTTTAACTTGTAGAGCAGACATTTTTACCAGATCGGCTGCATATTCATGATACAGGATCCAGATTTCTTTTTTTTTTAAACCCATCATAGACTCAGAAAGAAGAAAACAACTTTTATTTATTTATTTTTTTCCCCGCTATGGGCAGAATGTTGGCCAAAGACGCAGGGCTGCGATCCAATCCTGTGGTCACAGATTCGACCACTTCTTTTAAAGAACACAGGTGCCCCCTGCTGTTAAATCTCCATACTACCCTCATCCACATGGACGTAAGCAAGATTGGGTTGCCAGATTGTCTGGTTAAATCCCCCCAAGTCTATTGGTTTGTGAAAAATGTATGGGGGAAGTTTCAGGGTAAATATGTATGGGAGTCATCGGTAAGCTGCTGGTGTACAATGGTTCCTGCCTCCCTGTAAGGATTCATCCCTCATGCAGGCTGGTTGGACCATAGCTCACGGTACGGCAACCGAGACGTTTTGGTGCCGAACTTGTTAAAGCGCTCGATGCTTTTAATCTCGTGGGAACCGATATCCTCAAAAGCCATTATATCAAAGTTGCTGCAGAATACCGGCGAGAAACTTTCTAACAAGAGCGCCCAAAGAGCTCTCCTCTCCCACTGCAAGACGTTGAGACGTCTGAGGAAGCGCAGAGCGTTTTCATCCTTCCGGCAAATCAAAGGATCTCCACCGCCTGCCGCGTCCTTTCATCCCGTCGGCGTGCACTTTTTCGGAAGCCGTGCTCCAAACTCGACTGTCTGACTGTTTGCCGAGGCCCGCCGTTGCATCTCGCCAGCAATAACAGCGGATCTCTGAGAAGCAGCACACCATATCGTTGTATTGATCTGCCGAAGCAGGCTGCCTTACTCCTGCCCTACAAAGGCTTCGGTTTTGTCTCGTTATAGTCTCGACTGGGTTTTGAAGGAGCGTGGAGCCCGGACCATTGCACAGGTTAACCGCACGCACGCGTGCGTCTGTGGATTTGTCATCGGGGTAGCTGTCGGACGCAGTGACCTGGTAATGTGATGAGACATTAATGCGCTGCTGTCGTTCTTGTTTCCGTTGCAGCCCATTAGCAATGCCGATTTCATCGTCCCCGTGGAGATCGATGGCACAGTTCATCAGGTATGGTGCGAAATATTTACAGGCCGCTGCCGAAACATCAGTTCTGTTCACTGTACGGGGGATAAAAGGATTGTGTTTTGTTCCCTTATGTTTTTTGTCTGTTGGATTAATAGATCTCTGGATGCTGATCTGTACCGATAATTTCACACAATAGATACTTTCCTTCATCACATATTAATTAGCAGAATTTAGACAATGTAGCCTGAATCCCTGACATAGTGAGTTAATATTGTAAAGTACAGAGCACTCATGGCACACTTACTGCAGCACCTCATTCTAAAACCACCTCTCAACAGTACACCAGATGGACATGTTATTCTCAACAGTACACCAAATGGATAGTTTACTCTCAACAGTACACCAGATGGACATGTTATTCTCAACAGTACACCAAATGGATAGTTTACTCTCAACAGTATACCAGATGGACATGTTATTCTCAACAGTACACCAAATGGATAGGTTACTCTCAACAGTACACCAGATGGCTAGGTTAGTTGTTATGAAGGGTTTGGTTGGCTGCCCTTCCGCTGCTCTGTGTCTTTCGGAATATTTTATTGCAGTGACGTTAAAATGAAAACAGCCCTCAGGCTAACTCCTGCCTCCACCTCCAGATATTCCTTTAGGTAAAGATATCAGAGAAATAACACTAGTGGGTTTTTTTTACATTTTCCTTCAATAAATCTTCCCTTGTTTTTACCCCCTCTCCTCTTTTTTCTTTCATTGAATCAAAAGTGGTTAGACCTGAGAGATGAGTCCCACGTTGCATACATTACGTTTAAGCTGATGTACTTTTTAAATGCATCCCTGCTATCCTTTGAAATCCGAGGTTATCATAGGGTTGCAATTGCCGATTTCAGTATAAAAACCGAAGTTAATATGCAGTGCAAATAAAGTGCCGCTACGGTATTGTGTACTTGTCTGAAAATAAATGCATTTTCTGGGGGTGGGGCAACGGCAAATTGCTCACAAGCTCCACCCTCTATCTCCTATTGGCCAAGCATTGAGAAGGCTGTGACCCGGTTCAAGTAATCCAGGATAGGCTCTGTGCATCCAGGTTGGCCTATCCTTGATTACTTGCTCTGGGGGGCAGCCGTTAGTCCTCGGGAGAGAAGAAATGGAGGAAGAGAATCGCGGGAGAGGTGAAGCCGAGAGAATGCTGATTACCGCGCTCCGAACACACATTCTCCTCCTCCTACTCAGGGGCAGAAAAGCACTGGAAACTAAAGCAAAGGTTCTGATCAGACTGCTTTTCATGTGCGCTGGTGTTCACCTGGCGCCCCTCAGTTGTGAGCAGTGCGCTGCCCTTGTTATTCATCCTCATTTATTTTGTCTTCCAATCGCAGGTGTACGTGCTGAAAAGGCCCCATGTGGATGAGTTTCTACAGAAGATGGGGGAACTGTTTGAATGCGTGCTCTTCACCGCTAGTCTAGCCAAGGTTTGTCAGCATTGCCAGGGTGACTTACATCTCTGTCTATGCAAATGGGTAGTGTTGCTTCGTCGTTTATGACTTTATTATAAATGACGGAGCATTACATGCGGTCATTCATGGCACGATCATTTCATATTCCTCCACCCTGCCCCCAGATGGTGTCTCTCTTCATTTCTCCCTTCTTTCTCTGTTTCCGTGCTCACCAGTTCATTCTTAAACCACTCGCGGATCGGTAAGTGTCTCTGTGGTGTGAATGTACGCCACATGTTCCCCCGCTGTGTCTTTGTGAGGTCAGCCAGTCACCATGGCAATACCGGGGCCTCCATGTTAGTCACATTATGCCCACGTACAGTACCCAGAAGGCTTCACAGCCGAGTTAATGCTAGATCTGGAGTGGCAGACCAAAAGAACCCTGAATCCCCTGTTTGAGCCCGGATGACAATCAGGCAAAGACAAACTACAGCACCAGTTGATCTCTGTATGTAGGCGTACACGCCCAGGCATCTCACCTAGTATACTATACTTGGTATAATAAGGCCTCGCATGTTGTAAAGGCTCATCTTGGGGTTTTCAGTTCCCGGGAATTGTGATATTTCACACAAGTTTAATATGCCGTCCTCGATTTGGGTTAATGACTGAAAATGTGTCCCGTCCATGGAAGTGCTCTTGCACATAAAGCTAAATTGGGAAATGCACCGACCCACTCAAGTCAAGGCTCAAACTTGAGCAGTCGCTACTGAAGATCCACCGGCGTTCAGCAGAGTTTAGATTTTCAATCACGTAGCAGCCTCTGATGTCACGGGACATTACAACCGCCATGGCCACAGTAAACAGCAAGCCTGAGTGTGGAGAAAGGGCAAGGCCCTTACAAAACATTATTATAGCAAGTCCAGTCAAGAGCGGGATTGAGATCAAGGCATTGCGTGACCAGTAGCATCCGGTTGAACCTCCAGCTGATGATGCGCCCCTATGTGTAAATCTTTTGGTCTGTTCATTTCATAGCCGTCGCTTGTTTATTCTTTATACAGAATATATATATATATACATACGTGGTCCCACTTCTATAGTAATGGTGTGTTTTCCGGCCGTTGATGGCATTTTAGAGAGAGATTCACAGCAGATGGAGTGGAAGTGACCACGGCATGCACTCAGCAGAGTGTTCATCAGCTCTGTGTTTAGTTCCACACAAAGGCCAGGGGCCAGTCTGCCTCTGCGCTGCCCATTAGGGCTCTGATGTGTTACTGCAGAGCCCAGCAGCTGCTGTGAACACATCACACCGGCCTTCGATTAGGCTTCGGGTTTTCAGTTGGACCGCACACCTCAGTGCTGCTGCCTGGGTGCGCTCGCTCTCCTGGCCGCGCTTCTCAAGCTGCAGCCAAGTCGCCTGTTGCGCTGGCTTGTCGTTCGACGATTACAGTCTTTCGTTATATACGTTTGCATATTTGATATATACGGTGGGGTCCTAAAGTCTGAGTCCACTACCAAGATCTGTTTGTTTTCATCTAAAACTAACACAACATTTTTACTCATGTGTAAAATCAGGAATGTCATAAAACACTGATACAAATACAATTTTTTTTTTAGAAAGGATGCTATGAAATATGTATAAATATTTTGTTTGCACACCATTGCCCTTCAAGTTTTAATACATGGACACTCCTAATACACAGTGCGAGTTGTTTTGGTCTTGTAACAATTAATACCGGATATTGACGTAATTAATATGGTCTTCTATGTGTTCTCGTTGCTACTGCAGGTGCTTTAATCTTGACAAAAGACACTTCCTTTGCAAAAGGTCTTTGTTGTTTGTAATTATGTCGGCAGAGCTTAGTGAAGTAGGTAGAGGTCAAATTGTTCTCCTGAGTAAAAATCTTGTGTTAGTTTTTTTATGAATGATGAAAACAAACAGATATTGGTAGTGGACTTTTGGACCCCACTGTATATACTGTTTGCAGCTGTGCATTGTTGAAAAACTATTTTCTGAGGGAAATGCACTTGAATAGGAGGAGCGAATTCCCACTTTATTGTGCATTATGTGTATGCCTTACATAGGCCTTGCATAGGCTTTCGTTTGTAAAATGTTGGTAGACATAGTTTTTTCCCTTTCCCTGCCTTCTCTACTGTATATTTGCATGTGTATTGGCTGTCTCTTGCTGTACAATTTGTTGTAGCCTTGTAGCCATTTGTAGTACTTTTCTTGTAGCCATTTTTGTTTTAAAGGTCCTGGACAGTCAAAATCACGTTTTTCATCAAATAGGATGATGTTTGGGTGAAACCAGATGAAAGTGGGATGTGAAAAGCTTGAAAACTGACCATTGAGGGTAGGTCAATAAAGCTGTGCCAGGCTTCTCCTATTGGCTGACTGGAGTATTTTTGACGTCAGAAAACCCAGCTTATTTTAATACACCAACGAGAGCTTATCAAAAATGACGGACAGCAATAGGTGTTAGCTCACATGGTAAATCTTCACTGTTTTGTGCCTGGATGTCCAAAATCAAATGTGTCCATACACATTTTACCAACAAAAGAAGAGGAACTAGAGCGTACTCTCACTCTCAATTCTTCCATTTCAAAAACACAGGACTCGTTGGTGACCTAGGTCAATAGGCAAGTGAATATGAGCTCTCCGCCCACTCAGCCTTGCTCATAGTCAGAGATGAGAGATAAGACATATATCTCCAATTCTGAGCATTTTAATCTGGGGAAAAAAGTATAAAGGTTTTTTTTTGCCACACTAAGGTCATTTACAGTACATGTGAAATACAATGACTGTGCAGGACCTTTGAAATGTTGGATCTAGGATCGTGAGCACATAGGGACTTTTTTTTCTTCAAAGCAGCTTTCTTGATCAAGCGGTCGGACTGATCCGAGCGGGAAGAGGGAAGGCTTTTTTATTCACTTTCATCAGAAGTGTGCGTGCGTGGGAGTAGCCCTGATGGCGCTGCGTTCTCTGATGGCGGTGGCGCTCTGTGTTCTGATCCAGTATGCAGACCCCGTGGCAGACTTGTTGGATCAGTGGGGGGTGTTTCGCGCCCGACTCTTCCGAGAATCTTGCGTGTTCCACCGGGGGAACTATGTCAAAGACCTCAGCCGATTGGGGAGAGAGCTGGGCAAGGTCATCATCGTGGACAACTCGCCTGCGTCGTACATCTTCCATCCCGAAAATGCGGTAAGTCCCACGCCAATAATGACTCGGTGAATCGATAGTGAGTAAAACAGTAATCATTTTGTATTGATTGGTATTGATCGGCGATTGGTTGTCCGCCCCAGGGAGGGGGGAGGGAAGCCGACATGACGTTCGCTGCGCATAAGAGTGGCCCTGTAGTACCGGGTTACGGTCGACGGCTTGGCGAGTGCCGTCTCGGAAGAGGCGTTACTTAACCTTTGTCACTACCGGTCGCAGGACTACGGCAGCGAACTCACATTACTAGGGGGGGATTGACATGAAAATAGCAGGTCTAATTGGCTACCAAATTGGGACAATTTTTTATTTATTATTAATAAAAATATATATAATAATAAGCCATTTTTGTTGAATTGGAAGTGTAGTAGTTACCAAATGCATCAGCTACTGAAGAGAGAGGTTTTATTCCACATCTTATGCACTGCAGAAGTAGCTTTAAGTCAATGTAATTCTAATTCTGAACGTTTGTTACAAAATATGACAGAGTATATTTTTAGTAATGTATTGGCATAGACGTTTATATTCTCTTTTTCCAATAATTTGTGTATTTATTGTTGTAAATGCATACTGTACATCAGCGACTACTGGATGGCTCGTCCCGCTAAGACACTGGGATCCACAATTTTTTTGAAGTGTGCTCCTCCAATGCAATCCTGACTGCAGTTCAGTTGCTGGACTGGGGCTCTTCCGAATTGATGGTGGACAATAAATAAATACAACATAAATAAATATGATAAGTATAGGGCCATTGATACAATGGCCCATCCAAATTCTAAGAAAATACTTTAATAAGCGCATTTAGAAAGGTATTGTGGACATAAAAGGCATTTGAGGTCAGATATTAGGCATTTTAGTGTATGATATTTTAAGACTAGGGTACTGCGATATCAATAGTCAGGTTTTATAATTAAGTTGACTCCTGCTATGGGTGTCTGTCGCCGTGTTGAACGCATAACAAGGTCATTAGCTTTGACTACATGGTGATTAATTACACAAGGAGGGAGAGAACAGTCATAATGAATTTGTATTCAAACATTTTGACAGTAAAAGAAGCAACAACATGCAAACGCCTTGCCTTGAGCATCTACCCAGTGCACTGTACCGAGTTTTATGATTCAGTATTTCTTGTCTTGTAATAATTGGTAAATCACCTCACATCACCAGGTGACAAATCATATTCTGTTTCTGATAAACAATGCATTATTTACACAATATCATAAATGCTGTCAGAGAAATGTGTCACTAGCTATAAACACAGTTTTTAAATATGTTTATACTTATCTACTCCACATTTGCTACATCTACTGCCATTGTATTCATTTTGATTTTTTTAAATGTTTTTATAATCATTGTTTTAATCTGTATTATTTATTAATTATCCCTTCCTACATGTTTTGGGGTTTTTTTTGGTGCTATCTATGAAACATCTTTTTATTGTTTTTATTATATTTTTAAGTGTTTGCAAAAGACAAGCCAAGATAGGCTGACTGGCCTGTTCTCATCTGCAAATGTTCTAATATTTCTTATGTTTATAACACCTCTCAGTGAGACAAACATAATGAGTAATATTTAAATAAAAATTCTAGGTAATTCAGGTACTGCAATGATATATATTTTATTGATTGCTCAACACGTGAGGAGGCTGTATCAGCATTGATGATCGAATTACAGTCCATAAAACCTGATCACCAACAACCTTAGTTATGAAACATCATAAAACAAACTTGCAAATGCTCTTGCATAATTATAAAAAACAAATCTGAGTTACAGAATATGGTGTGAGAGTGCCACAAAGAGCTGAATCCGTATACAGTGGGTTCGGAAAGTATTCAGACCCCCTTAATTTTTCACTCTGTCATATTGCAGCCATTTGCTAAAATCAATTAATTTCATTTTTTTCCTCGTTCATGCACACACAGCACCCAATATTGTCAGAAAAACACAGACTTGTAGACATTTTTGCAGATTTATTACAAAATAAACACTGAAATATCACATGGCCATAAGTATTCAGACCCTTTGCTGTGACACTTGTATATTTAACTCAGGTGCTGTCCAATTCTTCTGATCATCCTTGAGATGGGCCTACACCTTCATTGGAGTCCAGCTGTGCTTAATTATATTGATTGGACTTGATTTGGAAAGGCACACACCTGTCTATGTAAGGTCCCACAGTTGACAGTGCATGTCAGAGTTAAAACCAAGCCATGAAGTCCTAGGAACTCTCCATAGACCTCCGAGATAGAATTGTGTTGAGGCATAGATCTGGGGAAGGGTATAAAAACATTGCTAAAGCATTGAAAGCACCCAGGAGAACAGTGGGCTCCATCATTGTGAAATGGAATAAGTTTGAAACCACCACAACTCTTCTTAGAGCTGGCCATCTGGCCAAACTAAGTAACCGGGCAAGAAGGGACATGGTCAGGAGGTGACCAAGAACCCAATGGCCACTCTAAGAGAGCTTCAGAGTTCCTCTGCAGCGATGGGAGAAACTGGTAGAAGGACAAACATCTCTGCAGCACTCCCATCAATCAGACCTTTATGGTAGTGGCTAGACGGAAGCTACTTCTGAGTGAAAGGCATATGACAGCCCACCTGGAGTTTGCCAAATGGTACTTAAAGGACTCTAAGAGCATCAGGAAAAAGATTATCCGGTCTGATGAGACACAAATTGAAATTTTTGGCCTGAATGCCAAGTGCTACCATAAAGGTCTGATTGATGGGAGTGCTGCAGAGATGTTTGTCCTTCTACCAGGTTCTCCCATCGCTGAACTCTGAAGCTCTCTTAGAGTGGCCATTGGGTTCTTGGTCACCTCCCTGACCATGTCCCTTCTTGCCCGGTTACTTAGTTTGGCCAGACGGCCAGCTCTAAGAAGAGTTGTGGTGGTTTCAAACTTATTCCATTTCACAATGATGGAGCCCACTGTTCTCCTGGGTGCTTTCAATGCTTTAGCAATGTTTTTATACCCTTCCCCAGATCTATGCCTCAACACAATTCTATCTCGGAGGTCTATGGAGAGTTCCTAGGACTTCATGGCTTGGTTTTACTCTGACATGCACTGTCAACTGTGGGACCTTACATAGACAGGTGTGTGCCTTTCCAAATCAAGTCCAATCAATATAATTAAGCACAGCTGGACTCCAATGAAGGTGTAGGCCCATCTCAAGGATGATCAGAAGAATTGGACAGCACCTGAGTTAAATATACAAGTGTCACAGCAAAGGGTCTGAATACTTATGGCCATGTGATATTTCAGTGTTTATTTTGTAATAAATCTGCAAAAATTTCTACAAGTCTGTGTTTTTCTGACAATATTGGGTGCTGTGTGTGCATGAACGAGGAAAAAAATGAAATTAATTGATTTTAGCAAATGGCTGCAATATGACAAAGAGTGAAAAATTTAAGGGGGTCTGAATACTTTCCGAACCCACTGTATGCCATTGTATTCTGAATTTGGGGGGAAAAAACAATGCAAACATGATTTTTTACATTTGAATGTGATGTTTTTGAACCTTAAATAATAAGCAAATTCTGATTCAGTCCTTTTTGCCACTGATCTCACACGATACAGTATGCAGTAATAGACTGCTTCTCTGCAGATGCTGATTAGCCTGTAGCAGGATTGATGGATGTTTCATATAAGGCACTCCTCTATAGATTTGTGGTGTTTCCTGTAGAGGGAGGGAGAGAGCAGGCTGTGCAATTGTCGTTTCTCAGGCCTGTGATGCAGCTTCTTGTCAATTATTTGGCCAGCCAGCTCTGTGCGCTCTGGGGTGATGCAGCGGACTGCGTCTGCACTTCAACTTCACATCAAACCCACTCAAGCTCTCGTTCTCCAACACTTCATTTATTACCATCCCCCTCTGAACTTGATGCAGTCGCAAAACAGGCTTTGTGGTTCATAGCTTTGGAAATAGTATTAGTTAGAAAAATAAAGACTCATAGCCTGTAAGTGATAATGACTGGGGAGAAGCTTAGACCCCACCTACTTGAACTGGTTGAACTTGAACATGGTGTTTGCTTAGGTACTTAAGGTGTGTTGCAGTACAGTCCCAGCAGGAAAATAAAAATGTATCTGTGCCATGCTGAGGCTTACCTAACCCTCTCCCCTTGTTTCACACCACAGGTCCCTGTGCAGTCTTGGTTTGACGACATGACAGACACCGAGCTCCTAGATTTAATCCCTTTCTTTGAAGGACTGAGCAAAGAGGAGGATGTTTACGGCGTGTTACAGTCCCTGAGGGCCAGGTAGCCCCACCCTCTTTCCCCTGCCCCGGTCGCGGCCCCCATCTCCAGCATGGCTCTGGCAATCCCTCCAGCGGCCTGAAGGGGGCGGCACAGAGCACGGCAGAGAGCAGCCCCACCCACCTGGTATCTGACCGCACCCTGGACGGACTGAACGTTTGCGGCGCAGCCAGGTTAAAAAGGGCTCGAACTTTTGGAAAGCCCCACTGGCGAGAAAAAGTGTATATAGTATATATTTATAATCTGGAGAAAAAAAAAAAGATTAAATTAAAAGAACTTAATTTTTTTTATCAGAGACACAAGAGTTTTACTATTCTATTAAGTTCTATATATTTACCAAATAACAACCCTTTTTTCAGAAAAGGAGAAAAAGACATTTCTTTCATCCTTTTATTGTTTCTATGCAGGCAGCCTTTCCCCCCAGTCTTCAGTAAATCAACTGTGATTTTCTTTACGTACTGAATGAAGTGCCTTTTTTCACCATTGTTTTTATGGAGAGAACAAATATACCTTTTGTATGCAGCATATTTCCAGAAAAAAATCTAAATCTTTTAATGACTGTATGCTTTAAAATTGAAGTGGAGATAAAACTTTATATTAAAAGCACTGTTACTTATGCTGAATATTTTACATAGGGGTGGGTACATTATTTCACAGTACACTAAATGTCTTTTTTCAGTTATCCATAGGCCCATGCCATTATTTTGTTATTATGATTTTTCTTTCATCATTTCATTTCATGTGTCGGACATTATATCCTCTAATGAAACTGGAAGGATGCATTTGCGATTGTGACGTCGTTTGATAGTTCACCTTGGCTGCAGCTCTCAGGTTAGAGATGCTGGAGGTAAGTTTATCAGAGTATTTAAAGAGCCTGAGGTTTTGGACCGAGTTGCCAATGCTTGTGTCTCTAAGTTTTGCCATTCACTGTGTTTTACAAGTGCCAGGTAATTCGCATTAGGACCACATATACTGAAAAATGTATGCATTCGCAAGTTGCTTTGGATAAAAGCGTCTGCTAAACGGCATATGTTCTGTTATGTTATGAAATATGTCCATGAATATGATGATGAATAAGGTTATTGCCTTTAGTCTGGAAAAATAATAAGAGAGTACATGCAAAATAGCTATCCTGCCCAATAGGATCTGTAATATTTAACATACATGTTCATACACAGTATGTCTTGTTTAACATAATGATTGTTTGCCCATTTTTTTTGTATCTGTCTCAGTTTTGTATATCAGTGTTTGATGTCTGATGTAGCTGAAGCCTTTCATTCAGTCTCAGTTTCTTTTAGTCCAGAGTTATATTTTATTTTGGGGGCCTCTCTGCAACTCAATGGAATGACAGTACTCCGAGCACTTTTTCATCCTGAGTTTAGCATTGCTTATCTGTGATTCTTTAGTAATGGAAAGCAGAAGTGTCCTTTCAAAATCCCTTCCATGGTACACAATTGCAATTGTATCCTTTCACTGTAAAGAAATGTCCCAACGAGTATTGTATGGAAAAATATTTTGTTTACAATTTTGTTTTTCTTCCTGTGATTTTCACAGGGTGATCATTTCTCTGGCTGATTTGGGATTTTAAAATTTTAATTAGCCTTTATTATTATATTTTTTTATTTTTTTTTTGATGTTCCAACTGGTATGCTGCTCCTAGCATACAGAGACTGCACGGAGTAGGCACAGGGGCTGCCAGAACTGTTCCTCACCGCTGTGCCTAAGTCAGGAGACACGCCCAAACCGTGAGCCACACCCCTCGGGGCAGTAACCTAGCTGGAAACACCCCCTCCCGGATCCTGTGCGTTTCACATTCACTCTTCTGGTTTTTACATGAGCTTTCTCTTTCAGATTATTATTAGTATGATTACTATTATGGTTCTTATTATTCACCTTGTTTCTCTATTCTTCAGTATTTGGTTTTGAGGAGGTCTTCGTATTCATGTTGTCTGGTGGGTGTTTCTTCTACAGCAGGCACAGTAAAGCTCTTCTGCAGTTAAGCACACCACACTGTGCTTTTGAAATGAGAGGATTTATTGTCATTTGTACAATATCATGTAGTCTAGGTTTCTGAATTAGGAGCAATTTGGTTCTTTTGGGTTCAGCATTCTGCAGAACAGGACAGACACACACACACACACACACACACACACACACACACACACACACACACACAAACATACATACATACTCAGGCACACATCATAGGCATAGTGTTCCTCACTGCTCAGTCTATTCCCAAATTTTAACTACTTTTTGTAGTTACTACGACATGTGTTACCTGGCCACACTTTCAGTACCCTCCAAACACAGGTTTAGTACACGTTGGTACTTTGTGTCAGAAGTGTGATTTCAAGTTTAATGCCATGTACCCTATCTGTGTTACCAAATTCATTTTCCATATTTATCTTTTAGCTGTTCACAATCATGTGTGTACAAGCATTGTATTTTTTTAAATTTGTACCTGTGTATCAATCAGTGCTATTCAGTGAATCGTTAGACCAATCAAATTTGAACAATCAACAGGAAGCTATTGAACTCTGGACTGTGAGTATTAAAGTTGCTCCATATCCATATGTATTCAGTCTTCTATTAAACTGATTTATTTAATAACCAGAGCGGCAGACTTAGTAATAACAGTAGAGGAGTATTACTGTGCCTCGTTTGCATCTTATTTTCAGTCAAATATTTCATGATTTTGTGGCATATATCTTTCAGACGATGACAAGTCATATTAAAGCACCTTTTTAAAGAAAGAATATATTTTCTTTTCTGTAATATTACTATACTGTATTAACTGAATTGGGCTGTGTTAAAACTCCATATGTTTATGCCAAATAACTGAAATGTTCTGTATGTTGTCCCCAGTAGAAACATGTTTATAGACATGTAAACCTATATATCTAATCCCACACATGGCATCTGAAGCCACCATTCTATAATCCCATTGAGACTGGTGAAGTGATTTATGATATCATTTGTAATATGACATGGTGTTCTCTGTGTGTACTTTTCAGGTCCAAGTATCATTCCAACCAAACCAATGCTGCCTCATCTTGTCCCATAAAGACATGATTTTTGCCCTCAATGTTTCTCAGAATGCAAAGTGCTCTAATAGAATTATACGGTCCGCTTTATTTCATGTTAGCTCAATTATATCTGAGTGGTTTCCCATGTATTATGTAGATTTCTGATCTGATCCACATTGGTGTACATTTGTCATTCTCTTCACAGTATAATTAGCTAGGATAAGACTTCAAAAACAAATGTATTTAGTTAAAATTATACATGCAATACAGATCAGTACAAAATGAACCACTAAAATGAGCATAGAAAAAAACCCGATATTGATGTATTGTCCATCTTCAATTGATCCTTGATCCTGGGCTGTAATTGCTCTGTAGCGCGATGAGAAAGGTGTGTTTGCGTGTGTGTTTGTAGTTTGAAGCTTGTTGCTCTACATAGATTTTTTTTCAGACAGGAATGAGCAGTAGGGGGATTCTGGGGATTTAGTGCGGTTAAAGATGACTTTTGGGATTTGGTTTAGATAAGGATGGCACAGATCTGAATGAAATCCTTTTTTCTTCCCTGCACACTGCGAAAGACCATTAATTATCCGTCTGGGACATGGAGGTTGTTAACACACGCAGAGCTGCAAATGCGATGCTATCCAGCAGCAGTTTGTAATGTGCTGCACTGCAGTTGGAGCATAGCTTTGCAATTTGATTTAATCAGAAAACAAACGTGCTGCTATTGTACTGTTGTGTTTTTTTAAATAAGGAAATCTCTTCATTGCATTATTGGGGAACTGATAAGCAAATTGCATTTTTAATCTCTAGGAGTATGTGAGGTCCTGATCCAGAATTGGGACCAACCAAGGTTAAACAAACAAACTGTACGACAAAACAAAAAAATCAGAAATTAGGAATAGAAACAAAATATGCACGGAATTAAACATTGAAGACGTAAGCCGGTGTAGGTATTTGAATGTCTAACAAGGGGAAAAAACCCATATGCATTCCAGACAGAATCCAAAGTATTGAAGGAGAAGTGCTTAACAACATCTCTGGACCACCTCTTCAGAAAAACTGTTGCTCCCCCTTTAAGTGTGCACAGCCTCTCTTCATAACTTCTGTCATCCATTACAGTTTGGTGATCATAGTTCAACCACAGCCTCCTAAAAGCAAAAGGTACCCATATAAGCCTTAAGAAAAACTTTTTTAAATAGCATATGTTTTGAAAAGCAGCACATATCCTTCTGCTTCCTCTGTTATTTCATAACTAATTAGAACATTTGGTATTACAACCATGACACAGAGGTAATCTATCACAATAGCCATACACTGGAAGCCACAGGATAGTGTCAACAGGTATAGTAAATTCCTTTTCTGTGGCACTTTTAAATATAAAATGAGAAATATCTCTTACCTCGGTCTCTCTCCTTTTCCTCTATGATAAGTCATCATTCTGTGGGAGAGATGACCCTTTTCAAATCTATTTTTAATGCCTTAGAAAAAGTATATACCAATTCCCAGGTGGGCCAGTGCTGTTCTACCCTTGAGCAAGATACTTCACCTGAATTGCTTCAGTAAAAATATCCAGCCGTATAAATGGATTGTAAACTAAATCTGCTAAACGCTTGTAATGTAATGTAAAAATGTAGGTATCTCATCAGGGACAACAAAGAAAATGTGTTATAAGCATGTTAATGTTAGAGTGGGGAATATTCAGGTTAGTTAATGCTGCCTGGTTGGCTGCTGTGAAGCCTTTGTTTGATACATTTACTAGCAACTGTCTAAACCTGCCAACCACCATGTTAATGAAGAACTGTTTTAACTTAAGCATGTCAAGCATGAGAGCTGGAGTGCAACGTGAATTTCCAGCTGATTGACAGCTGCACATTGTACACGTCTCCAAAGGATAGTGGGGAGTCTTTTGGCCACTGCATTTTCAGAATTTGAGACCCTTTACTGTACAGTGCATTCACCATGGCCTGTATCCAATGCACAATAAACAGTACCACAATTAGGGAATTAGTGCAAGGATGTGATCTGGGGCACTAGCCTTGCCAAGTGCTTGTTAGAGGAGAGAGTGCCTGAATCCAACCAAGGTAAGGAAGCTTTCTCAATTCTCTTCATTTTTAGTCAATACTTTTTTTGTTGTTGCTTTGTTATGCTCTATGCTTTTAATTTGTATTAGTTATACATTACTGATTTTACTAGGTTGAGCATGTCCTTATCTTGGATTAAATAGCTTCTGTATTCGTGCTTCAACCAAATGCATGCTTAAATTAGAGACACTCAAAATGAAGCCTGTTTTGTCTTAATGTAGGGAGATGAGGATTCTTGAAGCAGCACCTTAAATTATAACACTTGTTTTATTTGGAGTATATATAATGTTAAAGAATGCATTGACTCAGTGATCAATTATTTTCATATGACTGAAAGCTGAGAACCTCAAAAACAAGGTTGTGTCTGTGCTGTAGTTATTCAGTTATGCATATTTTTATTATGCATAAGAATTATGTGTAATTTTAACATGTTGAATGCACATGTTTAGCTGTAATGTAATATCTATTTTATTAGTGATAGCTACTTTAATATTCTCTCAATGCCATTTATTACTATTTCAGCCCTTAATGTAGTACTGTTTACTGGACTATTTTTTTTACATGGTTGTGTACTTATTTTCTTCAGTCAGGTGAGACACTCATTATTTCAAGGTGGTTTATTAAATATGTTTCCCTTTAACAACATAAAATACAACCCAAAGCCCCTGGGGCTAGAGTCAATCTAAAGCCCTGCGAGCACACATTACTATTCTTGAAAACTGCTGTTTTTGTTGACACGATATTATCAAAAGGTTATTTGTCATTGTTTGTTGGCATTCGCTCACTGTTTGTGAAACTAGACACCAAATGACAAACCAACAAAAAAAAGACTGCTTGACATCCACTCAAAGTACGATTTCAGGGTGAATTTCATAGAGTCATGGAAAACTCAACGGCAATTAAGAGTGCTAAAGCAGAGTTTATACTAGCAGGCAAAAACATCTTGATTTTGGCAGTTGCTGAAACTAAGCAAAAATGCTCTGTAAGAATCAAACAATATGTTACTGAAAACAAAGGGGAAAGGGCAGAGTTGTGGACTCGACTCACATGACTTGGACTCAAGTGTGACTCGAGTCACAATTTTGATGACTTCAAAAAATAAAAGTACTTGAGACTTGACTTAGACTTGCATGTCTATGACTTGGGACTAGACTTGGACTTGGGCTGGATGACTTGAGAGGCTTGTTTTAAATGTAAAAATGTTGTTAAATATTGGTATAAAACACGCTATCCTTGAGACTTGAGGACTTGAGACCTGAAATTTGGGACTTGTGACTTGACATGACATGAACACAGTGACTTGGGACTTTACTTGAGACTTACCATTCATGACTTGGGACTTAATTGAAACTTGAAGGTTAAGACTTGAGACTTACTTATGACTTGCAGTATGCATGACTTGCAGTGACTTGGTCACAACTCTGGGAAAGGGGCATGGAATGTAGAACTGAATTGAACCTGGACATAAGATAGCATAAGAGCTGTTTTCACCATGATTATAAGAAGTACTCTCTGAATATAGCAGTGTTACCCCATGCAAAAAACGGATCAGCCTCTCCAGTCTGACAGCCCGTGGCAGTAAGAGACCTGAACTAATGCAGCAGACACACCTTCAGCTGGGGTAGCTGTCACGTGACCTCAGCTTTTCTCAGACCACGCCACTGGTAGTAAATCAGAGAATGGATCATATGACATCAGAGGGCATTGGGGGATAGTGATTGACACATTGGACTATTTCATTGGCATATATCCATGCACGGAGACCAGAACAGGATGTGCAAATACATCATTGCTCAGTAGTATTGAGAAGGCTGGATATCTGTGGGGGTTTTTCTTACATTTTAGCAGTTTACTACTGTCCATTTTCCAAAACACCCACATTTTCCTGAATCAGTGTTCTATTTATTTTAGAAAAAAATTGTATCATAAAAGTCCTGTTGATTTGCCCTGCCATTTTGGAATCTGTCTATCATCCCTGTATTTGTTAAAGGTGTCCCCAGAGCAAGTAGGTTTGCTAAAACCAAATACAGTAAAAGTGTAGTCCGTGAGAGGGCAAGGGAGGCTGAGTGTGATTCATTTCTGTTTGTTCAGTAGCTGTGGGAGGGGCGGTAACAGGGTGCGTGCCTCATTAGGGGAAAGGGGGGGGGTTGTGTAAAAGCTTTAATTCAGCCTGAAGTATGAATAGAGCAGTCCAGCTTGTTTGTTTAATTAGCGTAGAGGGACGGCTCTACACCATGAGCAAGAGACGAGATGTGGCGGTCGAAGTGGAGCAAAACAACGACAAACAAATATGTCTTCACTATGAAGTACTTCCAAAGGCTTTGTGACTTTTTTTATCCATCAGTGCATTATTATTATTATTTGCTTAGAACACAGGGAACTGGGTTTATACAGGGTAATTTTCACAAACACAATACAGGTTAAATATCTTGACACTGCAGCAATGACCCACTTACAATTTGAAGTCCTACTCACCAGCTGTACTGATCAACACTTAGCTAAACCTGTATCTGTATTTGACAGGTACAGGTACACTTTTTATCATACACTGTATCACACAGTTTTTTTTTAACCTTTTGGCCATGAAATACAGTATAGACAATCATTTCTAAAAGCATAGCATCTATGAAGGTGAATAATTCCACAGGTGCTTACACTACAATAATCTGCCCATGCCCAGAAGCTTGCCCATTTTCAGGAAAAAACAAGTACAATTACAGAGAAACAGAGAAAGCTGTCAGCCAAGATCTCTTGAACGAGATCCCAAATCAATTATTAAGCAAGCGGGCCTTGGAGAGAAATAGCAACCTTGTAAATCCATTGTTCCAACCTATGGACAGTAAGGTCACCTGTCTGAGAGAAACTCCTGGCACTGTCAATTATAAAAGAAACACATCACAATAATATCCTAATGTTGCATTTCCCCTGGGGGATGAGATGATGTGCTGGTGCCTCTCTCTAAAAATAAACCATGGAGCAGGAGGCAGCAGTGTTGGGGTGCTGATAGTGCATTTGGGTTGACTCTTAAGATGACACATTATCATTTTACATTTAAGCAGGAATACCACCTGGGAATGTTCATGTGAAAAATGTCAGGCTGTATCACTGGAATTCAAAAGCACCGTACATTCGGAGCAACACTTGAAAGACTCCCCTGATAAGGGTGCATCACTGAGCAAAACATGCCAAAATCTTAAGATCTGAAGATCAAACAGAACACCCTCCCTTTCCCCTCTCAGTTTCCTGTCTTTTTCTTTTAATTTCTCAGAATTCAGTGCTCTCTCATAGGAGACATACTCAAACATGCCATTTTCACTGAAGTAGAGATTTGCGATTTTAATTACAAAGTGAACCGTAGCACTATACCAGTAAGGATAGGGCCACTATAAGTACCATACATAGTTAAAACTGTGATTGTGATTTGTGTCTTTGGGTTTCTTGCCTTGCACTCTTGTTGAAAAACGGGAAGGTCACTGTTGATGTGTCAGCAATGAATGTATAGCAGCGCATTGAGAGAGGTACCTTTCCAGGATTTCCAGACAAAAGATCAAATAAATAGTTTCAGACGATCATAAAATAGAAATGCAGTACTAAACAAGTCACACCTTGACATCCTTATTTTAGTTTGTGGGAATAGTCCTAAGTTAATAGTAACAGTAACAGTAATATCAGACAATCACATTTATTTTGTGCATAATTATATATTTTATGTAAAGCGTTCATTGATACAGCACTCCTAATTAGGATTTAGTTCTAATCAAAGGTTGTTCTAATCTATATCAACCTATGATTCATCAGCCTTATGGAGTGTGTTACCATATATGGCTCTAAATAGAACAACTGTATTAGTTCTGCTGACATTGGATTAATTCACCTCAGGCCCTGTCATATCCATCACATGTGAGTGCACTATCTCTTATTTCACTAATAGTAGTGGTGTTGGATGTAAAATGTAAAAATTACATAAGCAAAATTCAGGGAATGAGCTGTGGGTCTGAATAATGCTTTCTCTGTTGAGCGTTGTTTTTTCATGTGCAGAACACGGTAGGTGGATCAGTTTGTACTCTTATCTTTTTTGCGGAATGAGTATGTTCGTTTTGAGTTTTTATCAGCATTGCTACTCAGTATTTCATAGGCTAGAAAACTTGAGTGTTGCCTGTGAGCTACCTAAGTGGTGTTTTAGTTGATTAGCCTCTTCTGAAACAAACAAACCTTTCACATGTAACATTTGATCCTTTCTGCCAAAAGTGACATGTCGGTTAAAAATTCTACAGACACTCCATCACATTGATACGCACAGATGTATAAATGTGATGGAGATGGTAGAGGTTGTCAGAATCACTGACAAACATAACTTTGAAAGCTCTGGGGTAATCATTTAGTCCAGCATGAAGGGCAACTATACCTGTGTTTGTCTATAGACAAGGCCTTTGACAAACTACATCAAAATGAAATTCCAGTGGTTGGCCGCATTTCAATCCCAACCACTCCTTTGTGTGAGGTGCTGTTTATGGTGATTTGATTGTGAAATGGCCCACAAGCATAGACACACCTCTACTACGGTATGTGTAGTGTTGTAGTTTTCCAGTCATGATTCTCAGTCTAGCTCTTAATTCCTGGAGATTATGAAGATTACTGACAAAAAATATCAGATTTTTAAAAAATGGCAAGGGTTGTTCTATTGTAATGTGTTAATCATTCTCCAGACGGTAATTTGTTCTGTGGGCAGTAGCATGCAAGAGCCAAAACAGCACAATTAACAGGAGTGTAAAATGTACATAGTAACAAAACAGTATATACATTAAAAACTCCAACTCACGTCCCTTGCACACTATTAATAACTCAAACATACAGTACATACGATTGCCAACTTAAATGAACTGAAACACGTGGCATTTACAGTGATATACCAATTCAGTAGTAAGAAATTCTCATACAACATAAGTGCGTTTAAAGCAGAATTTATTGGATTTACCCCCCTCCCCTATTGGACATTAATGACAAGGGGAGAGAAAGTGTGGGTTAACAACATAGAACAAAGGTGGAGATGGGGAGGCAGTGGGGTACCGGAAATGCCTAGCACATGGGGGAAAAGGTACGTGCTGAATTTATATCTGTTGGGAAGATTTGTTGAGGGAAACGTCAGGGGTTTTAACTGCAGGTCCATCATTATTGGCTATAGCCAGGGCAGTGAATACTGATGAGTAACTCACCATTGTTCAGAAAGGTGCAGTCACAGCAAATTAATCATGTTTTGTTACCTCAAATCTTTGGAGTCATAGAGTACTAATCAGAGAGAAGGACCTACTGTACATTTTAGGACCATTTGTTAAGCATACGGTTCATAATTATAATAAAAATCAATGTAATTCTCAAAAGCTAGCCTGGTGCCACTAAAAATAAATACTAAAGTGGTAGAAATGGTGATTGTACTTGATTATACTTGAGGAATGAAGATTGAAAGATGGCAAAGTGCTTTATTCAGACCTGCTTGTTTATTCATTCAAATCAATTAATTAATTAACTTCCTTATTTTGATTTCTTTTTAGTTAAATTTCCCCCCTTTTTCAATGTTTTGGAATCGCCCATTGTGTTATGCACCTGCATCACTGCTAGTCACTGGCACTCATTCAGGGAATAGCACAGCTGAAGCATACACTCACTCAGCCAATTAATATTTTCCACACTATAGTCCAGTGGTTTTCAACCTCGGTCCTGGGGGCCTCCTGTGTGTGCTGGTTTTCATTCCAACCATAAGTGCAACCTCTGAATGGTAACTAGCTGTTATTTGTTCTTAATTAGACACTTTGAATTTATATTAAAGCATGATTTACTCTGTTAAAGCCATATTATATCAAAAATATCTATGCATGCCATGAACAATAAATCTCCCATATTCACATTCTAGGGCTTAATCAGTCAGATCAACTAATGCTCTCATTTTCTGTAATGTACGATATGACACATGCTTCCTTTAGAAAGAGGTTACCTTTTTTAATTGATTCAATTATAGACTGGCAGGTGAAATCAGTGGGGGCCTTATTGTTGAAAGTGTGGATACCTGGTCAGTGAAACTAAACCATTTGTGGAAAATAAAGAGCTCAGTGATGGAGCAAATTGCAAATTGCAAATTGGTTAATGACAGAGCCAATCCTGCATTGTGTCAAAATAAATTTAAGGAAGAAAATGATGGTAGAACTTTTTCAACAACTTTAATTGATCAAGAGATTGGCTCTAACAAAAACCGGCATACACAGGGG
This sequence comes from Aldrovandia affinis, assembly GCA_029706075.1. NCBI lineage: Eukaryota > Metazoa > Chordata > Actinopteri > Notacanthiformes > Halosauridae > Aldrovandia > Aldrovandia affinis. The sequence continues at coordinate 10,659,558 of JAINUG010000001.1, forward strand.
GCCCCCAGGGCCGAGTTTGAGAACCACTGCTATAGTGCACACAGCATACAGCAGAGTTGTTAGCACCCCTCTGAGGAGTGGTTTATTTTTCACTCATGACAAGTGTCTTATTATTATAAGTAGTAGGCACTTGGGTGCTAATTGAACATTTTTTTATCCTTTATATATCCAAGAGAAAACCCCCTTTGAGATTGACATCTTTTTTTTCAAGAGGGATATGGGACCTAACCTTACACAGTGGTAATCCAATTAACCCTGGCCAACTTCTACCAATCCCTACCCTGATGGATTAATTCTGTCCTGCTGCTGCAGACTCCCAGTCAAGTTAATACTTCAGACTCAAACTAGGAATATCTAGGCTTTATGGTTCAGTCCGCACTCGTGGTGAGCACCTTTACTGACTGAATCACTCTGGACCTGCATGTGAAGGAAATGAATTGTAAACTGCACAGTTGGTTTTAAGAAAATGTTTTCTTTTCTTGTGATTGTTTTTTCTTTGGTACTTCATAAAGTAATGGCACAAGACCAGGAAGTGACCAGGAAGTGAACCTGGCATTTAATCAATAGAGAGAGGAGATTCTGGCATGTTAGGAAAATATAGGCAGAAATGATTGACTGGTTGCCAACACAAAATAGAGATGATAAGGCAGAACAGGGATAAACCGTCAGTTTGACTCTTTTTGGAGAAGGGCCAGGGAATTGTAGTTATTTGTTCATTTATGACTAAGATATCAGGTTAACCACGTCTGAACAAAATATTAACCGGGGCCTATTCAACAGTATACTCTCTGTACTCTAAAAATATCTAAAAATGATGTGACTCATCACCACTTAGAAGAACAACAACTTCCACCTGAATTATTCTTTAACTCAAGGGTCTCTCTCTTCCCTACTTCTAACAATGATTCAATAGAGCAGATTTAATTTGTTCGCTGTGATGCATCATGCTGCCATACCTAGAAGTGACTAACTCAAAGAGCATGAACTCAAAGAGCTATGCAATATAACTGAACTATATAAAAATCAATTGAGGACTGATTTTGGGTGTTCCACATACGTCCTGTTACAAGGAGCCAAGGGTGGACTATGGAAAGGTATGTTTTTGTCAGCGTCAGAAGCAGACTTGGGTCTATATATATATACAGTATATATATATATATGGTAGATACCTTTTGTGTGTGTATATATATATATACACATACATACATACAGGTAACTGCCCAAATATAGCAAACACCCACATAAAGTGTCTTAATAGGCTGTTGAGCCACCATGAATCACCTGAACAACTTCAATGTGCCTTGGCATAGATTCTGCAAGTGTCTAGTACTCTATTGGAGGGATGCGACAACATTCTTCCATGAGAAATTCCATCATTTGGTGTTTTGTTTGTTTGTTTTTGTCCATCATGGTGGTGAAAAACACTGTCTCAGGCACCCCTCCAGAATGTCCTGTAAGTGTTGAATTGCAACCTGGTATCCCACTTTGTAAAGTTCTTAATGGACTGTTCTTGATTAAACTGCCTGCTCATGCTCTAGATTGATATTTGCCGTCAACTAATTCACAGATGTTCGCCTGTTTTGCCTTGCCTTGTTTTGACATCACAGTTTGATTATTATATGCTTTCGACCATGTATATAACCATAATATTGTATATCATTGTATACCAACAATACCAAATATTGTATATCATTTTCAGATAATTGGTCTTAATTTGGTGAGAGGATTCAATGAATGTACTGTAAGATGATCCAGAAGGTTGACCTTGCCTAGCCCTCTGTCTGTATTCACCAATAAACTCAGAGAGACAAAGGAGTAGAACCATCCATACTTAAACACCATCTGCTCGTGAATTTGATATAATTTATTGCATCTGGGGTGGTGTGATTCTGTTCCCCATCACTGTGTACTGCTTTTTGGCTCAGTCAGTGCATCAGGCCAACTGATCAAAGCCCTCTCTGAAAGAGACACCCATTGGCAGCAGGGAGCTCCCATGCACCATCTTCTGGGACCAATCAATCTCCTCCACAAAGTTCTGTTCATCCCCCAGATTGTCCAGCTCCCCGCTGCATGTTCTCATTACCGTCCCGGAGTACAAATTGCCCTGGCAGCCCCTGCCATCGAAGCTCAGTCAGGACACTCTGGTCTGGCACGCACATTGTGAGATTTCATTAAGCAGGAGCCTCTTTCAGAGTCTCCTAGGTCTCCTCTTCCTTAGATTGTCAGGGTCAATGTGTATGGTGCAGTACAAGACAGTCTCCATGAAGTCAGCGATTCATTAAAATGATTCCAAGCTTTGAATTGTTGTGTGGGTGTTACAATCAAAGGAGTGCTCTGGAATGATAATGAAAAAAATCAGCCTATTTTAGTTTAGCTGCACCTTTCAGATGCAACACATTACTCTGGCAGAGATCTTATGTATAGCCTCTCTTCATTATTCAGGTCTCCACAGCTACATGAAATCACAGTTGAGTTGTGTGTGTCTTTCTGTGTGTGTCTTTGTGTGTGTGTGTGTGTGTGTGTGTGTGTGTGTGTGTGTGTGTGTGTGTGTGTGTGTGTGTGTGTGTGTGTGTGTGTGTGTGTGTGTGCGCGCGCGCATGCAAGCTGTGAGTTTCACTGTGCCAGCCTCATGTGTCATGTAATAATTTATCCAGTTTGAGGAACTTAGATAACAGACATTGTGCTGACAGAGTTTCCAATGTTGTCATTCAGTCCAGTGTAGGTTTCTGTGTGTGTATGTGTATGTGTGTGTGTGCACAGGTGTGTTTGCGTGGGTGCGTTAGAGAGACATTAACGCACCCTGCCCTGAACTCAGAGCAGAGTGGGACAGGTAGGAAGAGAGAAAGGAACAGTCACCACATTTACACACCCAGCAGCAGGAAAACGTACTTCTCATCCCACGTCTGGTTCTCTCTGCTGGCTTCAAACAGCAGCCCAAAGTAAGTCATCCACTCGCAATCACTATTTGGACTGTTCTACACAGTTCTCATACAAACTCGGTCTCCTCGACTATGTTGAGTTGAATGATTTTCCATAAAGTTACTGTCAAAATGTTGACTCTCGCAGTATATGTTCTTCCTTTGCCTTATGCCTTGCCGAATTTGTGTTGTAACTTTTGATACAGTCTGAAATGCAGAAAGTTTTAATACAGTTCCTTTAAGTTGAAGAAAGTTTTAATACGGTCGCAATTGTTTTCATTAAATACTGTGATACAAATAAAATTTTTGAACGGCAGTTTTATAGCCTCTGTTATAAACTCTAAAACGTGGAGAAAAGTAAAGGCACGTGAAGCTAAGTTATGTTACTCATGATGTAGCTGTCAATTATGTTTTTGTTTAGGCCATGAATATATCATATGTCATATCAGTATATCACATGCTGCATTTATTCCTATTCATGTTGTATTTATTCATAGCACAATAATAACTTATATCATAATGTTTCAAGTCAGGTTTTCTGCAAATTCTTCCTGACATTTTGACTCAACTCATTTGTCTTATTGAATATATCATATTAAAGATCTTTATTCATGTTTATATGTGCAAGTATAAGTATATAAATGCATGACTGTTCTGTTGGCTTTATATGAATATACTGTTTTTATTGCACCCCTTTGACTTGTTTTGGCAAATAATGTAAAAGTTTTAGGTGGTTATATTTAGTTAGAATTGATAGAGCATCTATCACTTTCCTGGAATGGTTTATTTCTGGGTGTGGCAATTTGTAATTTGAAGAATTCAGTTGTTCAGCCACATACATTAGCACACACACTCACACACATACACAGTGCATGCTTATTCCTATGAGGCCTGGTCTGCAGTGGGAAGAAGGACGTTTTTGTCATTTTTAATTCATCACAGCATTGTGGGAGAACCATTCAAACATGGTCCCAGCCGTCCACATCGCTGCTTACACATTTCCAAGGGGGATAATTTTCCTTTGTTGAAACATTCCATTTCTTTTCCAACAGAGAGAGCTTGAGCACTAAATGAAACAGCAGGGACATAAAGCCCTTTCTTACAACTAGGCCCGTCGCCAGGAAAGCCCATCTCCCAGATTGAGTCTGCACTCTGTTTACTTTAATGAGCGCAGGGCCTGTACAGGTTGTTCAGAGGGAAAGTTCTGAAGACACTTCGTGTCATGGGAATTAGCTTCCTGTACCTAACTAGTCCTCATCACTGTGACCACGAGAGCCTCTCTGATATTGATGCCCTGGCAGTGCACTCTCCCTGTTCAGCTAGAGGCATATCTCCCTCCCATATCTCCCCACTGAGGCCACATATACTGAAAATGTATGCATTCACTACTGTAAGTCGCTTTGGATAAAAGCGTCTGCTAAATGGCATATATTATATTATTATATTACTCCATTCTGGGACAATGGTGTTCATCTCAGAATTGCCTGTGTATGGACATTGTAATGCGATATACATGTTCCGTATGTATAGCACTGGCAGGACTGTGCACAATGAGCCAATGCTGGCCATTGTGCATGATGAGTCATCCGATGATAGACCAGTTTTTCTTGTACAGTATGTTATTAGGGAACGCAGCTGGGTTACATTCAATCTACATGCATACATGTTATATTCCGCTATAGTAGTTGAGAGTGTAATAATCACTGGATATCTATTATGTAATGGCAGCTTCAAACATGTATGGTTGACTTTTCAAAACTTGAGTACTTCCCCCTCCCCCATGTTACTTATCTGAGTGCCTTATGCCTTGCCTTATCTTAGTACGTAAAAGTCTGATAAGAAATGAAAAGCAATGAAGAATATATGAGTGAATTGTGATTCTTTTCACAGCCATTACTTTGTGGCTGTGATTTGCGGTCATCAGGATAAATTCAGATAGTACAGTAAACATAGGTGTGTTGCTTTTCCTTTCATGCCTGTGGTTTAATGAGACACGGGACAAATTTAGAGCACTAAAGTGGTACGCAGAGTTTGCGCATTGGGTTTGAATTAAATAAGGCAAACCTTGTGCTATTTTATGTTTGAAATGTTTTTAATGTAAGCCATCTTTAGCTAGGCTTTGATTTTTAGATCTAGCCATCATACAGGTGTACTGTTTCAATGAGCCGGTGACCATTGAACAGAATGCATGGGCAGTTGTTTACAGTTTGTTACAAGTCCATGAATTAAGCACTTACCTTAGAGAAAAATGAATGTATGCTCTTGGTGTTTTTCATTCATTTTCATTGGTGTTTGATTTTTTTCATTAAATGAGTCTTTCATTAAATTAGATTTAATTCACCTCACCTTGAAGTGCATTCCATAACTGATACGTTTTTAATAAAGGGTGGGAGCATTCTTAAGGCCTTTCATATCCTGGTCCGGTTTAGCTGTGCAAACAAATACAGGCTGAACTCACCATACTTTCATCCACACACATTCCATCAATGTCTGTGTTGTTCTAGTTGCCCAGGAACAGGTAACAGGGTGGAAATTCATTCCAACTTGATGTTGGCCAATTAAATGAGAGCCTTGCTGTTTAGTGCAAAATTGACTTAGTGAGTGACTTAAAGTTCAAAATTTGTTTTGTAGTTGCTGCCCATTCATTAGGCCAGAGGAACTATTCTGTAGCATTGATTTGGTATTAATTATTCATGTAAATGTAACTTTTTGTTTTAAACCTTGATAAACATTTTTTTTTAAATGTTCTGATATTTGTAATCTCAATAATATCTGCCAATATTGTAATATCTTTGTATAGTATGTATGCTTGGAAGCATGTTCAGATGTTGCTTTGTGGTTGTTTTCTATCACAGTTGTCGGGCAAGTAATATTTGAATAAAAATGTCTATTCCCTGAATCCAGTAGACAAATGCCCTTGTTTGAGGTTCAGCACTCGGAATACTGAACACAAGTGGCATTACGTGTTAAAACCCCCTCACTTATCCTACATGTACAATATATTGATTTCATTTAATATAATAATTACTTCACAGTATGCCAATTATCAATTAAATATTTGAATTTGTTGATAGGAAGAACAATCTGCTCAAAATGAAATGAAAATGTATTAAGTTACAACACTAAGACAAAGAAAAAATATTCAACGTCAAATCTCTAGGCTTACTACCTTAACAAACATTAAATTTGAGATGACAAATGAAGGAGATGACATTGAAGATAATTGTAGCAAACCAAGTTTGTCTCTCTCCAAAATGTAGACACACAGCCAGTATGAAAGCAAATGGACTCAAGTGTGAGCCAGGACCAGGGGCCGCATGTACAAAGATTCTAAAAGTAGGAGTGCTGATCTAGGATCAGGTTTCCCCTGTCCATATCCTAACCATATCCATTATGAGCTGAAAGGCTAAACTGATCCTAGATCAGCACTCCTACTCTTATCATCTTTGTACACATGGCCCCTGATCTCCCAAGAATGCAGGATATGTAGAATCAAACCTTAAAATAGCCAGACTGAACTGTCAAGCCGGTCACACTTTAAGTGTTTGAGGAGTGGGGGAGCCCCCTCTCTCTTGCCCATGCGTGATTAATTTACGATTTGGGGGAGGACCACGCAGGGTTCTACTGTACTCTACATTTTGTCTGGAGTTTTTGTAATGGTACATATGCAGTGGATAGATTGCCTGTATCTTGTTAGTAGTTAAAGGCTTTTAGTCTAAAAATATTATGTCTGTTATTATGTTGCAAAATTAGTTCCCAATACAATACATCTAGATATAGTCAATCATTAGCTATGCATTATGACCTATGCAACAGATTATTCTTTAAACTATTGAGATTAAGAGGCAAGTTTCAATGCAAAACTCCCCAGACTGGAGAGAAGGTAAATAAGAGCCAATCTGCATTACATCTGTCACTCTTCTCTGACACCGCAGGTCAATTGCACCACTGGCAAAAAGGAATTTCATTTTAAGGGATAGATTCACTATTAAGACATACAATAAATGTTCTCATCATGCTGTCTGGCAGAGTTTCCTGGGCCTGTTTAACACTATTGCGAAACTACTATGTCCACTGTTGTTTCCCAAACACCATTTCCTATGACTCTAAAAAGACCTGTTGATTCAGGAGGTATTGTTGGCCTGCATCTTCCGTGGTTACATTTTGTATAGATTGTCAGGGAATATGAAGCTTTGCAGCTATAATTTCCCTCTATGATTAATGTGTTTGTCATATTAATAATCTATGAGCTTCCTTTCATGATGCTGTAGGATACTATCCAGCGCCTTTGTTTCCCCAGATCCCCGAACGATGTCTGAAGAAACCCCAGAGGCCTTTAAAAACATCCATCGAAAGCCTGGGCTGCAGATATGGACCATAAACGTGAGTGTGTGTGTGAGACAGAGAGAGAGATGCATGGAGTGGAACAGGGCTTCAGCTTGGAAGGTGCTGTATAAAAACATAAGAACATAATAATGCATAATGACGAGAACATCGAAGCTCGTCATTTATCTACAGCAGGGTTTCTCAAACTTTTTTACTCCACGACCCAATTTTTATCTACAGTCTATGAAGCAAATAGTTGTCCAGTACTGCATCCAGCCTGAACTGGGACCAATATCCCAAGAAAAATAATTTGTCGGAATTTTCTGCTTCTGGCACAGGGAAGGAAAAACTGTTCTATATGTTAATTTTTTTACATTTATTTTTGGCAAGCTGTTCCATGCATAGAATACAGTACATCCAGCCTGAACTTGAATATCCCAAGTGTCTCTGTGAAAAATTACACAACCCCCCTGTGTGAAAAAATACTTCTTGATATCAGTACAGAAATTACTTTTAACTCATTTCCACCTGTGCTCTCTTATTCTGCTAATTGAACTGCACCTGAAAAATCATTGGCAGTTCACTTTGTTAATCCCCTTCTATGATTTTAAAACCCTCAACCAAATCCCCCCTTGGTCTCCTGTTACTAAGCTTGATGAAGGGTCTTAAGTCTTTCCTAATAACTTTTACCTTTCATACCAGGAACCAATTTAGTTGCCCTTCTTTCTACTTTTTCAAGAGCTTCTATATCATTCTTGTAGTGTGGTGCCCGTAACTGCACACATTATACTAAATAATAACTCTATTATGACAAACAAATTCTGTAATGACAAAGGCATTATATAACATCAATATAACCTGCATTGATTTATACTCAATACTTTTTGCTATATACCTAGCATCATATTGACCTTTTCACTGTTTCACCTTTCCTCTTTCACCTTTCCTGTTTCACCTTCCTGCTTCAGCTGTTTCACTTAGCATTCCTGTTTCACCTTTTAGTTTTTCTAGTTCGTCTCCATTTCTTATCTCAATGTCCCCCAAAACATTCAATAAATATAACTATATTTCTTTGTACTTGCACGTGTTGTTTGCTTTAATGAGTTTGGGGAGTCGCTTTGGACAGAGGAAATAACTTCACAGCTTGATTATTTCATTATTTTTTGATCAGTGTGTTTTCAGCTTTATAGCCATTTTCCTTTGAATAAAAAAAAAAAAAAAGGCAATTAACAAAAGTTGACTTTATTTTTCATATTATGAATTAACCACTTAGTCTGCACCTCGTCTCTACTAGGTGTGAGTTCAAGTCTGTGGTCTCTGTAGTCTTTTACTTTGACATTGATTTTGGTGAAAATCAAATGGTTACTGATATTCAACAGGTTGTCGTATGTGTGATAAAATGTCTGCTATAGTACAGTAAGTCTGAGAGTACACTGAGTCTGAGTCTACAGAGGTCATAGGTTTGATTCCCAGCTGGGACTACAGGTATGCATGTATGTAAAATGTTACACTGGAATATACTACTCACAGTATGAACTATGTAAATAGATTAAAGGAATGTCATTTTTAAACATATTCCCAATGAATGTTCATTTTTTTCTTCTTCAGAAAATGGAGATGGTCCCTGTCCCCCAGCAAGGCTTTGGGAATTTCTTTGAGGGTGATTGTTATATCGTGCTGCATGTAAGTAAATAAGTATTATGTTTCCTCCAAGATGAACGGTTGTGAAATTTGTATTCTAAACAGCCAATCAACAGCCTGACAATAATTTAGATTCTAATAAGCATACTTACCTAACAGGCTTTAATTGTGCAGTATTTCTCTCAACCATTCAACCAAACCATTTGATTCAAACAAAACAGCATTTGATTTAGAAGTCTCTGACCGTTTGTAGTCTTCTATTTGCAAATCAGCCACTGAGTGGTGCTGTCCAGGTGCAGCAGTGCACTGCTCCGCTTCTGCTTTCACCTCTGAGTTAGCTCTTGGTTTATTTCAATTATAGCAGAGGTTTTAGAGATTCTGTCTTTAATTCATTGCAATGGCTCCTCTTAAAAGGTAGAACATATTCATAATCTCACTCAAGTTGTCAGGACACTTTTCATTTCTTCAAAATGTTTACCTGAAATGTGTGTGTGTGTGTGTGTGTGTGTGTTCAGGAAAGCCATGACACTGCCCACACCAAGAATGTCCATTACTGGATCGGGAACACCTCCTCGCAAGATGAGCAGGGGGCAGCGGCCATCTACGTCACCCAGCTGGATGAGTTTCTGGGGGGCAGCCCCATCCAGCACAGAGAGGTGCAGGGTTGTGAGTCATCCAAATTCCAGAGCTACTTCAAAAATGGCATCATGTGAGTTTTTGTGTTGAGTGTTATTTTTAACTAATGGATGTCAAACTACTCAAAGCAAAAACAAACTGTCTCTTGGTTTAGTGTGCGTGTGTGTGTGTGTGTGTGCGTGTGTGCGTGTGCGTGCACATACATGTATGGGTGTGTGTTGAGGGTTTTGCTGGAGACATTGCACAAACAATCAATAAACACTGAAAAACCATGGGAGACAACCGCGAGGCTTCTACAACCACCATTTGCCCACTTTAAATCTTCTTGCCTGAAAGCCGTGTCACCCCGTCCGCAAAACACCTACACACAGTAGCTCAGGCGCTAGTGATGAGGCTGACGTGCATGTACATGAAAGGCGCCTGACAAACCCATGCAGCCACTGTTCATTAAGTAGACATTTGACTTTCAACACTTTAATAACAACACTATCTTGTTTTTTCAGCTACAAGAAAGGGGGGGTTGCGTCAGGGTTTCAACACGTGGAGACCAACGTGTACAACATCCTGCGTCTGCTGCAGATTAAAGGCCGCAAGCACGTCAGAGCCACTGAGGTACGTCACAGAGGAGACCTGCTCAGTCTCTCACTCACCATCCCTCTTCTAATGCTCCACTGCTATTGGTTGCAGGCTGTTTTTGTCAGCGCCCTCTTGCTCAGTGCTGCCACCCTATGGAGAAAAGCCATTTGCAATTTCATTCTCTGGCTGCTTTTTCTTTTAGACATTTCACTCACACAGTGCTCACTCGCCAACTCCACAGGAAGTCCTTGGTTTTGGAACAGGAACAGTCTATATTACTTGTTAAGTTAATTATTACAATACTGTAAGGCATTAATTACTCTTTCACTGCCAATTGCAAACAGAAGATCTGTAATCTGAGCCTGGTTGCTACAGTTTTCAGATCCTTCCAGATACTGAAAGTATTAAGTATTTTCAAGGCTACAAAAACATTATCACTCTAATTTGAGCTTAAGTGTGAACGCACATAATTTAGACTTCATTTCACTTCCTGGATCATATTTAACCTTGTGCGTACACCCTTTGGAGACCTTACCGGAGAGATGTCTGAGATTCTGGACTCGAAAGTCCAGGGAGCATGTATCACCGATATGTGAGATGCCACGATGTGTGTCTTAGGTGCCCGTCTCCTGGGACAGTTTCAACACCGGAGACATATTCCTACTGGACATGGGGAAGGTGATTGTGCAATGGAACGGCCCGCAAAGCAACAGAAGGGAGAAGCTGAAGGTAAGGCCTTGTTCCCAGTGTCAGAATCTTCACAAGACACTTTCCCTTAGGCAAAACATGCACTCGCTTTGAAAGAGTTGTCTTATATGGGTTATGAGTTTGGGTTTGGATTATATAACCACCTATTTAGTATCATGAACCTGATCAGAAGACTGTTATTAGACTATAATAGGACATTGTGAGAATGAAGAGGAACCCTCACTCTTTTTCTCTATCTATCCAGGCAGTGCTTCTGGCTCAGGACATCCGGGACAGAGAGCGGGGAGGACGGGCCCAGATTGGTGTGGTGGAGGGCAGAGATGAGGCAGACTCCCCGGAGCTGATGAAGACCATGAGGGCCGTGCTTGGTCAGAGGGAAGGGCAGCTGAAAGAGGCCATCCCGGACGACAAGCCAAACATCTACCAGACTGGCAGTGTCAGGCTGTACCAGTATGTGCCTCTCTTTATTAAACTCTCTACTGCAGTGTTTCTCAACCTCGGTCCTGGAGACCCACGGTGCATGCTGGTTTTTGTTACAGCCAATCTCTTGATCAATTAAGGCTGAAAACATGAAGCTTGAAAACATCTGTGTATGTTCCATCATTTTTTTCCTTCAACCTATTTTAACACAATGCAGGTTTGGCTCATTGCCAATTGCTCTGTATTTGAGCTCTTCGTTTTCCACAAACGGTTTAGTTTCACTGACCAGCTGTCCACACTTTCGCTTTCAATTAGGCCCCCACTGATTTTAGACGTCAGTCTATAATTGAAGGAATTAAAAAAGGTAACCTCTGTCTAAAGTAATCATGTGTCATATAGTGCATTACACAAAATGAGAGCATTGGTTTATCTGACTGATTTAAAAGTCCTAGTCCTATGTGAATATGGGACATTTATTGTTCATGGCCTGTATTGTTTTTTCTGAAATAATATGGCCTTAATAGAGTGTAAATCATGCTTTAATAGAAATTAAAAGTTTCTAATTAAGAACCATTAACAGTTAGTTACAATTATGGTTGGAATGAATGCCAGCATTCGCAGAGGTTGAGAACTGCTCTACTGCATCTAGTGCCAGATGTTGACCATCTTGATCTTAAAGAGTTTGGTAGGTACTGCTTTGCAAATAGCTTAGTTTAAACTAAGGCTCCAGACAAAATTCTATGATTTCATATGTTTTGGAATACATACTTCACATTTACAGTAAAATCCACAATCAAGGGGTGATTTCAGTGGATGGTTAGATCAAGAACCAAAATGTACACAGAATTTCAATAAATGATGCTGGTTTGATCAACATGCATGCTCTGGTTTCAATTAAGAAGGCGTAAAGCAGTTGTTAGACTGAACATTGAAAAGGTTGCGATTGTCTTCTAGATAATAACTACATCTGACTATAACTATATCTATAACATACCTGGTGTTTCTAAGCAATCATAGGAGAGTGCAGTGTACACTATTGAGAGGTGTCATCAGTATTTCATGTGTATTCAATTTGCCTCTCTCAAAGTCACTCATTTTGGCAAATTGGGTGCATTTCACACACAGTACAAAAGCACCCCACAAAAAAAACATAAGGCCCCCCTCGGGGAAATGCAATTGTGTCATGGTACATTAGGGGTGTATACATTTAATTAACTCATTTAGCCTGGGTAATTGGTAGAAACAAAAACTAGCACATGCTGGCACTCCAGGAACTGAGCTATGCACCCCTAGTGTGAATAATGATGCTTGACCACAGCATGATGTGATTATAATGTAACTATCATTTCTGTGTACGTATCTGTGGGGTTTCTGTTCTGCGATGCTAGCTCAGTCTGTCTCTCCCCTCAGTGTCTCCGATGCCAGCGGTAACCTGGTCGTCCAAGAGGTCGCCACACAACCACTGACCCAGGATCTGCTCCGCTCCTCGGTAACTCAGACTCCCTGTGTCCACTCCTCCCCTCTCACTCACAACTTCCTTTCTTTTCAATCTCAGCATGGTCACAGCACTGACAGAAGGATGATGTAAGTGCCAGTCGTAAATTATTTGCAGAGGATTATATTCAGAAGCGTGCTGAATATGTATAACAGGATTGTACAAATTCGGCCCTCTTTTTTTTACCACACCTCTGATCCATATGGCATACAGCTCACCTTTGGCATTTCTTCTAAGAAGCTCAAGATTAAGGAACAACCTCCCAGGAGGAGGATCCAGCAGAAACACTTAGTACTCAGAGTGCAGTAATGCTCCCCATGGTCCGGATCAAATCCTGACTTTGCCAGTTGCGACTGTGTCTGGGAGTCCCACGGGGTGATATACAAAGCCCTAACATCACCAGTGCGGGATTCCCTGCCTCACCGCACAATATCAATTCCTCCAGGCGATCAGTGCCTGTGAACTGTCTACACAGCTCCACACTGTAGTCCTACGGCACAGTAACTGTGCAGCTCAGCTGGTTCATTGCAAAGTGAAAAGAAGTGGTGACTAGTGTACGTCCTCCCAATTTGACAAAGGAAGACAATGTTTGGGCACCATAGTGTTGGGCTTCTGCTGTGTGAGATTGAATGGTGCAGGTAAGTGGTCTTTCCTCTCGCCCCCAGGACTGCTACATTGTGGACCAGGGCGGGACCAGTATCCTGTTGTGGAAGGGTAAGGATGCCTCCAGGGAGGAGCGGCGCGCGGCTCTGGGTAGGGCAGTGGTGAGTGCCAGCAGACACGTCCCTTGAATGTTCATATGTCCTTGTGTGTTTCATAAGTATCTGGTTTATGAATCATCTTTCCATGAACCAACCACAGAGATCATTATTATACCTTTGGTGTTTTTATTTCCTCATTTTTATATTCCAAATAAATGAATAGTAACAGACAAGAACAGACACAGTGTAAACAGACAAAAACATTATAGTACAGGGTATGCCAACCCAGGTCCTGGACAGCCACAGGGCTCTCCAGGATCATCTGATTTAGGCCCAAGAAATCAGATGAGGTAAGTTTGGTGTGTAATAAACTGCTTTTATTGATCAATTAAGTACAGAGTAACAATAAAAACTTGGCTCTGTGGCTTTCCAGGACTAGGGTTAGGGAGCCCTGCTCTAGTATATTGTATGTTTTGAAAGGCATGATAAGAAGGATGTCAGCTCTCACTATGAGCTAAATTGTTCACATCTTGACTTTAACACAACACTGTTTCTTTTGACCATATTGCAGGCAGGTTTTTTTGTCCTTAAAAGGGTTGGCTCATGACTTTTTGTGCACATGAAATCACTGTATAAATCACCAATTTTAATGTCTAGTGAAATACAATCTGTCATACATATCTTTTTTTTAAGTCAGTTATGTTATCAAAAACATGCTTTGATGTGCAGCAAAATCTTGACATCTCACTATTGCCCGTTAGAGTGGCCATTTCTTTCACATTCATATCTATTCCTTCACCTGCTCACCCATGTTTTTAAACCGGTAGATATGGAATCCATAACAAACACACTGGCTATGTAAAGATGTATGAACAAAAATCTACAAACTGGTTTCACTGATATGACTGATGCTAAATCATTTGGAGCAATAGCACCATACACAACTTATTAGGAGTTACAAAGTGTCATTTTCTTGCAGTAAAAAAACCCAATTTACAGTACAAACAAAATATGACATTATTAAAATGTATACTATGCACTGTAAAGAGCGAAGACTCTTTGTTATCACAACCATTTACAGCACATTTCTCAGGTATCGCAAAATCTGTTGTGGTAATCTGTAGCACAGGGCAAATCATGGATGCGTGTTCAAATTTTGGTTTTAATGACATAATTAAAAACCAGAAGAGATTTTTCTCAGAGTGGCGTTTGAAGTGTAAATGTTTGGCACAATAATTTCCTCTTTGGTGAAATTAATATTATTATTATTATAATATTATCATATATATTATTTTATTTTAAATGTATTTTATTGAACATGATTTTTTTTTACATGCAATTTTATAGTCAACATTTAGAAAGAACATGGGTTGATAAATAATTTACAGCATTTTCATCAAAACCTACTTTGGTTTCAGGGCTTCATCAAGGCAAAGAACTACCCCTCCACCACCAATGTAAAGGTGATGGCTGAAGGTGGGGAGTCAGCCATGTTTAAACACCTATTCGTGTCCTGGAGAGACCAGGGCCAAACTCAAGGCCTGGGCAGGACCTACTCCATCGGCAAGATTGGTAATCACTCAAATAATCACTTAAATAAACCAGATTATTTGGGGCTGTGGTGGGAATTATTGGTCTGGCTACTTGCAACCTGATGGTAATAGGTTTAAGGTGAAAGGTTTCAATTATACACTTGAGTAAGTTATTTAACCTGATAATGAATTGCCATTTAGATTGGCTGATTGGTAGATTGCCATTTTTGGCTGCATTCCTTCCCCAACAGGGCCACCTGAAAAGAGTTGAGGCCGCTTTAGCCCAATCAGAACTCAGGGCACAGACAATTTACTGCTTACAGCTATAATGTACAATTGCAGGAGATTTATATACATTTTTAAGTATGCAAGCATAGCATTTTAAATCTAATCTTTGAGAATTCCCTGAAGATACCCCATTTCCTATTAGAAAACAACTGCAAAAACAATGTTGCACATGTTTGAATCCCAGTCCTCCTTCAGTGAAACCTGTGATCTTGTGTCTTGGAGGCTGCATTGTTTTCATGTTTTAATTTATCAACTAAAGGAGGAGAATCATGAGGCTATCTTGAAGTTAAATAAAAACGTTTTTTGTCACTTATCACACCTTAGAGGCCTCAAATATTATTGGATAACTTATTTGATTATTTTTGAGCCTAAATAACTTTGTGTGTACAAAGAAAATCAAATGTGCCACACTTGTTGACTGCTGACCGGTGTTCTCCTCTGACTCAAGCTAAAGTGAGCCAGGAGAAGTTTGATGTGATGGAGCTCCACGCCCACCCTGAACTGGCCGCCCAGCAGCGCATGGTGGATGACGCCTCTGGAGAAGTACAGGTAATGTGGCTCCTCGAAAAACCGGACACGTCCTTCACAGCATCAGTTCTCTCTGGTCAGGATATCGTCCGTGTACTCTAAATGTCTCATAACTAAATAAATTTGGTTCCAAACCAACTGGAAATGTGGTGAAAATGAAACTGTGTTTTGTTGCTCCTGACAATTTAAATTTTTGGAGGTACAGGGTTTTTTGTGTGACACCGATGATACACAGCAAAGGATCAGCAGGGTTCTGTCCTCCGTGAGTGTCCCCAGTATTCTCCTGACAGTGACTGTGTCCACCACCAGGTGTGGCGCATCGAGAACCTTGAGCTGCAGGAGCTTCCCTCCAGCTCGTATGGCCAGTTCTATGGAGGAGACTGTTACCTGACACTCTACACCTACAAGAGGGCCAACAAGCTACAGTATATTCTCTACATGTGGCTGGTAATAAAAAAATACCCCAAAAATCCCAACAAAATTGATATTTCTGCATCTGTGCAATCCAAATGGAGTGATAGTGGGTGTATACTCAAGTGAGTTATGTGATGTGACAGGGGAGCCATGCCACCCAAGACGAGATCACTGCATGCGCGTACCAGGCTGTCAACGTGGATAACAAGTACAATGGGGCGCCTGTCCAGGTTAGAGTGACCATGGGCAAGGAGCCGCGTCACTTCTTGGCAATTTTCAAGGGAAAGTTTATCATCTTCGAGGTGAGCTTCCTACAGTGTCCTCTTTCACCTATTATAGTTAATGCTGACAATGGAACCAGATTCCCATGTCCTTTATATACACTAAGCCTCTTAATTTGGGGTAATTTGGCTCAATGATGGTTTTTAATTATCAGTACCTCCACCAATCTTGCTTTACTGCAAAAAATTATGAACTGCTGTTTTTTTTTTGTTTTTTTCTTTAATCTGTGGAAAGAGGAAGATTATTGAGAACAGGTTTTGAGTCTTATGTGATCATCAGTTGAATCCATAGAGGCCAGCAGCAGGGGGCGCTATAGTCTATTTCATTCAGATATTCAAAGCTGTACATTTCTCAGCCCTGATCCTGGTGTGCCCTGGGTGTTTGATTGAATACATTTATAATTATCTGCATTTGATATATCTTAGCAGTCATCTGCTATATATACTTGAGTTATGTGCTAATCTCTTTTACTCTAATTTCTTTAAGCAGACAACTCCTGAATGATTTTTTAAATATATACATTTATTTATCAAAAAGATTTTTCCACCATGAAAAATGTAATCGCTGCCCCCAAACAGGGCTCCCAGCCAGAGCTGGGCTGGCGCAGCCGGATATTGAACCCCAGCTGCAGTGGGCAACCTGCCACTCCGGGCGAGTGCTTTTACCATCACAGCACCTGAGGCCCCCAACTCCAGAATAATTTAAAACCAAGATCAGTATTCTGTTAAAGCTTTAAAGATTGAGCTTTAAATAAATTTTGTACTGTGTCCAGGGCGGGACAGGCCGAGCTGGGCAGGTGAACCCTAATCCCAGTGACGTCAGGCTGTTCCAGGTGCGAGGGGCGCATGAGTTTAACACCAAGGCAACCGAGGTCCCGGCCCGCTCCTCCTCCCTGAACACCAACGATGTCTTTCTGCTGAAGACCGACCGACTCTGCTACCTGTGGTATGGGAAGGTGAGTTCCCCCACAGCCCCTTCAGCGCTACCACAGCCAACCACAGCAACTCTACAGAGATAGAGTTGTACTGGAATTGATTTGATTTGCCAAAATAGGTACAGATGGTAGATCAGTGCCTATGTTTGTGGACAGTCATGATTTTCTATTGGCTGTACAGTATAGCGTTCACTATAGCCACATCATTGACTATTTTTATCTCTTTAAATTCAGGGTCATTCCCATGCATAGCCCCCTTAGTTTATTGTTTAAGGAGAAATTATCTTTCTTGAGATGTTGACAGACACATCAAATAC
Source organism: Aldrovandia affinis (assembly GCA_029706075.1). Lineage (NCBI taxonomy): Eukaryota > Metazoa > Chordata > Actinopteri > Notacanthiformes > Halosauridae > Aldrovandia > Aldrovandia affinis. Next base: position 10,677,274 of record JAINUG010000001.1, read on the forward strand.
AAAAACAGGTTTGTTTTATTATAATGTTATAAGGCACCACACTGAATAACTTTTACATTTATTGTGTTACAAAGAATGAATACACTATTCTGTAGCTTTGGATGTGTGTGTGTTTTTTTAAAATGTCACATAATTTAAGGTATAAACCTGGATAAACAGCTCTTTCATTGTCCCTATTGAAGCCAGTGTGTGTTGTGCTTAAAATTATTCTTCTTATGGCACTCGTAACATTCTTCTCTTCTCTTCTCACATCACAGGGTATCTAGTTCATTTCAATATGTTTTCTGTCGTACTGCTGGAAACCACATCATTCCAGGGTTTGGGGTTTAGATTCATTGTTAATGGATGAGCCATGCATTTTACAAAAATCTGTCATCTGACAAAACAATTGCACCATTGGACTAGATTAATTAATTTGGTTACCCTTTTCGCTCTGTGGTTAATCCAACATAACATTAGGAAGGCATATTTACAACGATGGCCTGGCAAGAGGTAAATTAGCCTCTTGAGGGGAGGGGAAAAATATATATTCCTATTTAGAATCAGCATTAAGTTCACCCCGCAAACAGTGTGGGCAGCTGTTGAGTGCTCATACTTCTCTGTGCTTGTCCCCGTGCAGGGCTGCAGTGGGGATGAGAGGGAGATGGCCAAGTACGTGGCTGACATCCTCTCCAAGCAGGACAAGCAGGTTGTGATGGAGGGACAGGAATCGGCAGAGTTTTGGGTGGCACTGGGGGGGAAGGCTCCTTACGCCAGTGATAAGAGGTACAGAGCTGGTGATGGCACTACACCATTCACCTGAACCTTTCAGCATTGCAGTTTAGAGGCTTGACACCAGTAGCATTTTAATATATTTCCATGCAAAAGGGTTAAAAGAATGTGAAAGTATAAACAAGTGAAAAAAGAAATGTCCCTTTATCCAAATATTAAAATGCAGTTATGCTTTACTGTACATTCAAAATGAATACCCAATGCCAGATACTCCAACTGTATTTATGCAATTAGTTGCACTTCAAATGCAGATCTGACCACAAATCTGATAACACATACTACCATGCCTTCAATGGAAACCACCAAACAAACATGCCTTCCATTACATTACATAACAAACCTGTTAAGAGCATCTCAGCAAAATTTAGTTTTTAGATGTATTCTGTGAAAAATCTCTCCTCAGTGACATAATGTCCATTCTATGGAAGAATATAACAGTAGGAGTATAAGAATTCAGCACACCTTTCCCCTCGGAACCAAGGGGTACATGGTGTAGCTTGTCTAATTCAATACTGCACTCAGCGTTCAGTATTTATACATTGGTACAGATAATCCAGTGATAGCGTTAGCTTAGCACCCTGTTCAATTCGCCCTACACACATTAACACTGTGTGACTCTCAGGTTCCAAGCGGAGGAGCCAGCCCACAGTCCCCGGCTGTTTGAGTGCTCAAATCAGACGGGCCGTTTCCTGATGACGGAGGTGGAGGACTTTGCCCAGGAGGACCTGGACGACGAGGATGTCATGCTGCTGGACACTTGGGAGGAGGTGAGATCACCTGGGACCTCTGCTTCTCTGACCCTCACATGGACTGAGCTCAAAGGGAGCAGAGATGGCCCTGGAGACACACATTATTCTTTTAATTAAAATGAGATATCCTCATAACTGAAATATTGAAAAAGTTATTGTGATGGCACGTCATGTAATGGCACAGGATGCAGGCCCACACTCCAGGTGATGATGTTAAACCATCTTGCAATTTCCCCTCCTCCTGTCAATAGTCTTTTATACTCTATATAAGGATCACAGGAAACTGTACTAAGATCATTCATGTGGAGCTATCACCTGGCGCTGTCTGTCCCGCCTACTCCCCTCCCCTTCCAGATCTTCCTGTGGATTGGCAAGTCGGCCAACGAATACGAAACCAAGGAGGCGTGCACCAGCGCAGTGGAGTACCTGAAGACCCACCCGGCGAACAGGGACTCAGGCACGCCCATAATCACAGTCAAGCAGGGCTATGAGCCCCCTACCTTCACCGGTTGGTTCAATGCCTGGGACTCGCACAAATGGAGCGTGAGTGTCACTGCCCGGGATATCAGTGTGCCCATCTGGGCCGCCTGGAGTCATGGCTAGATTTGCAGGCCCTAGTTTCTTCTTGAGTCATGACAGTCATTACAGTACGTCCTTGTTGCTCTGTCTAAAATATAAATACATTGTCCAAGACTGTAAAGATGGTATGAAGATGAATTGGTAGCTACTACAGGTAAATGTTAATGGATTGACCAGCCCGGTATTATTTTAATTTACATCAGTTTATTTTTGATCTTCCTTCTCCTCTTTTTATAATTCATCATTTGTTAATTCATTTTTTTACAACTATTTATTTGAACAGCATATATTTAACCCAATGATTATTCCCATCTCTTCATTAATTGAATAATTAATGATTATTACTAACAATGGGTGTGCTTTGCTTTAATATGCACTAATCCAATTCAGCCTAGTTACTAAAAATCTACTAAAAAGTTGACTAGTGTATAAAAGAAGACCTTCTGTGAAAAGCATGGTTTAATTCTTATGACCAAGTCTGGCCCAGTCTGTCTGCACTATAGTTGTGTTGCTGTACAGAAATAAACAGTGATATTTTGAACAACAAATAAAAATTATATTTAACCCTTTGATAAGCAATGGATATCTGCTAGCTTTTCAAATATAGTGGAAATGTACCCAATTTCCAAAGCTAGTAGACATTCTTCACAAACCAATGGAAATGTCTGCATGACTACTGCATAGCCTCACAGTAGCTGCATCACAATCACAGGCTGCAGCGGTGCTTAAGAGGTTTATAAATGATATCGTTATAGACCAGTTAGGATATTCTTTTCTCTGCAGGGTGGCAGTTCATACGAGGAAATGAAAAATAAACTGGGGGATGTTGCATCTATTTCACAGATTACTGTTGTAAGTAATCACCACAATGCGTTTCTCAATGTACCAAACTAACCCAATAAGAAAAAACAAACATTTCAAAGCAAGCTAAGTGGGGACATAGTATTTATGTTTTTCCCTCATTAAAATCCACTTTGAGATACTTTGTAGCAAAGGTGCGTCTCTGGCTTACCTAGCTGTGTGCACCAATGTGTGTGCTCAGGATCCGAACAAAACAGATATGAACCTGCAGGACGGGGGTGGCAGGGGATACAGTGCCCCGGGAGGTCCGGTCAGTTCCACACTGCGCGTAGCGGCGCCGGCCTTCAAGACCCAGGCGGAGGTACCTAGTGCCACCTCTCCTGTCAGAGTTACCTCTACTGCCAGAGTCACAATCTCCTCTGGGGGCAGCACGCCTGGCATGGCCCCTGAAATGCTGCTCAACAAAACCCCAGACGAGCTGCCCACAGGAGTGGATCCAGGCAAGAAGGAGGTGAGCGAACAGCCACAGTGCCCATTTGCAGCATTGGCTGTTCAACATTCACAACAACCGCACCAATAGTTTGTGTTACAATCGCTGATGGCTTAAAATGTTGAGTGATAATGTATGATGAGTAGTTTCAGAAGATATATTTTGAGAAACCCAAGGGTATTTCACATAGGCCATGTTACAGTGCTGTTAAAAACGTTCTGTACATTTTTAAGAACAGCAAAGATGGCTGTTGCAGTACTGTCTCTAGACAGTAGAGGAAACAAGAGAAGTTAATAAACTTCTATTACATTTATGACCGGGGTGAAATGCAGTACATACACAGCCAATGTTTGACAAATGACCTTAGTCAAGACACTGTATGGAACACTGAATCAGGAACATATTTTACAATATTATAATGCATCTATTTTAAACCCTGTTTTTGTTCAAATCCTTGAGACAATGTATTTCAATATATTAGAATTTTCCAAAGGGTATACTTTCAAAGTTGTACAAAAAATACAAGAACCCTAAGACATGTTGATTCTACAATCAGGTTTAAACCACTAGACCATGGAACTGCATTACAACTGGAACAGCTACTCCTTATTTCACTGATTACGATTAGCTGTTCCAGTTGTGATGACGTTATGTGGTCCAATGGTTTAATCCTGAGGTTTAAGCTCCTGCTAAATACACTGCAACTGACCCTGGAATTCTGAGTGCAGATCTAATTGTCAGTCTTGTTTTGTATAAAAAGAAATAAATATATATTTTCATCCCTCTCTCAATTTCCAACTCTTCCCTTCGCTCTGTTCCGTAGGAGTACCTGTCAGATGCAGATTTTGAGACCCTGCTTGGTTCTTCACGGCCAGATTTCTATCGCTTGCCCAAGTGGCGGCAGAATCATCTAAAGAAGGAGGCGGGGGTTTTCTGAGAGGGAGGGGCCACATCTTTCCGATCACATCAGATTCCGAACAATTTGTGCACATCAGTGCATAAGGTTGACCAACCCTGATCCTGAAGAGCCACAACACATCAAACAAACTGTCCCAATAAAAGCCACGTGATTCTGAAGTCCACTGTATTTGAACCTATTTTTGCTTAATCATAGTAGTTGATAAATCGTTTTTCCCTGTTGCTTTGTGTTTCCTGTAACAAGTTTTGAACACCACTGGTAACTGTATTTTATAAAAGGATTAACTGGATTACGGATTACGAGTAGAATGTTCTGTTTTGAATCCCTGATTGGGCAAGGCTGTTCAATCCCATTTCCAGGGAGCCGCAGTGCTGGCAGATGGCAGTGTCATTCCAACCAGGTTCTTAACCACTTGATTGAACAGAGCATGTACTTGATTTAGCCCATTTTGTTTCCGTCTCTAGTTCTGAGTGTCTGACTTGGAAACCTGTCATGTTTGAAGTGCTCTAAAATCAGATTCGAACGTCCTCATCTTGACGTGTAAAAAAGGCGTTGGTTAATAAAGACACCATGAAATGAACACAACGGCAACATGTTCTGCGCTTTTCAAAAACATCCCATAAATAAAAACAAAAAGTCAATGGTTTACCTTTCGATTTCCATTTATTTTCTACTACTTTTCGCCAAAAATACAGGAAAAGAAAAAAAGATGTTACAATCTCCTCAAACTGTGGAAATGATGATTTGTCATTTAAAAATGAAAAAGACTGTTCTTTTTAAATGTTTTGCTCTCACCTGGAAAGTGTATATTATGTCACAGAAGCCAGATATGGAAAAAGCACAAGTGGATCAAATTTAACACTGTAACTAATAAAAGTATGCTGATATATTGTATAACAAAATAAAGGCCAGTGCTGTATGCTGTAGTGAGAGTGCTGTCTTCTCTTGATTGGTAAAACGATTACTTGATTAAATTCTTGATTTCTTTAACACCTCTCCTTCATGGGGTTCTGAAATAGCCAGCATTAATGTAGGCAAAGAACCAGAGGCACTGTGGTCTAGTATTGTCCTGACATGTCTTAACAGTACTGCCTACGAGCAGAAGATGGTACATTTTAGTGTTTTCAGTAAGCCCAACATCAACATAAGTTATGGCTTGATTTGTGTCTCATAGACACACATAATACAATTATCACAAGAATAGGTTATATTTAAATACAAACATGGATACAAAGTTTCATCAGCAAACATTTGGAGATACCCAGTACATATTTTATCATCTGCTTCTCAAAAGCAACACAGACAAGGAAAGTGTTTTAGTGTTTAGTATACCAGAAGTAATATACAGTAGGCTCTGTTTTTATTCATACCCTGGATAAAGATGAACGAAAGAGATTGTATAAATTAAACTATAGTATAAGTAATGAGGTATATTTTATGCTCAAAAATTATATTCTTTAATAATAACAATGCATTGGCACGAGCCACAATCGAACGGTTCACAAATAATATTTTCTTTCCCAGAAAAATCAAGAATCACAAATATTTACACCCCTGTTTTCAGTACTTTGTGGTTCCTCCCTTTGCCATTATATCAGCAAGTAGTCACGTTCCGTAGTGTCATATGAGGTTATGAAACTTCTTGGGGAGATCCTCAACCATTCCTCCATGCAGAATTGTTCTAGTTCCTTCAGATTCTTGGGTTGACGTTTGTGGACTGCTTTTTTTTTGAGTTCAAATCACAAATGTTCAATTGGATTCAGGTCTTGAGACTGAGATGGCCACGTCAGGACATTGATCTTGTGCTCTGTCAACCATTTCTTAGTTTCTTTGGACGTATTTCGGATCATTGTCTTGTTGGAAGGTCCATCTGTGGCCAAGGTGTAGCTTCCTTGCAGAGGGAACAAGGTTTTTGGACAAAATGTCTTGGTACATGCTGGAGTTCATGGTTCCATCTATTTTATTAAGGGCCCCAGGGCCTGTGAATGAAAAACAACCCGAGGCACCATGTTTCACCATAGGCATGAGGTGCTTTTCAACATTACTTGAATTCTTTGGACGCCAAACATAATGCTGATGCCTTTTGTCTGATGCTTTCAGCGAGTTCTTTACCTTTCACCATGATGATGGCTGACCACAGTATTTCAAATGTGTGTTCCCTACTTTTTATACCCTAGGGAAACAGGATACCATTCTAGGCCACTGTATTGTTCCATAACCTTCCAATTAACTTCAAATAAGTTGTATATTTATATTTATTTGTTTTTGTTGGGTTAAATTTAAAAGAATAGTTAGGGGTATGAATAATTGTGATCCAGATGTTTTCTGGAAAAAATATATTATTAATAAAAGAAAAAATATTTTTCTGAGCATAAAATATACCTCATTACTTATATAGTTTATTTTATACAATCTCTTTTGTTCATCTTTATCAAGGGTGTGTATAAAAAACAGAGCCAACTGTATATACATAAATCCTTTTTTTTAAACACTGTCTGGAAGAAACGATTACATATAATAAAACAGGCTTACTCAAAACATCCTTATCATTCACAAAATACAAACCATTTTCACTACAAATATGTTGCAAAAATGACAGACTTTTGGTCTGCAGAGATCCATTTCAGAGTTCCAGGTAACACAATCTCCTCTCATGTCTCATGTACATAATGTGATGGTGCTGCTGTTCAATTTGAGAATGTTACAAAAGTATTCGCTTTTTATAAGCTGGGCTATCCTCAAACCTGCGCACTGCAATAGGGTGTAGAGAATGGTATGTTAGTATACCAGTCACTGCATAGTGATGACACTGTCAACTGATCACCTTGTGAGTTTCAATTAATATTGCATTTGACTGCATCAACACCCAACACACATGGACAGCTTCAACAGTACATTTGTGAAACACTGAGGGTCTTTTGTCCTGGACAAAAAATATAAGCTCTTAAATATGACATTTCCTCTGCTCTGGCTATCGTCTCACCTACTAGTGCAGGACTTTCACAAAACAAACATAAATAAATAAATGTAAATTGCATTTCTTTCTAGCGGATACCCCTTCATGTTTTAAAGGATTTCTTAATCCAAAAAATGCAGCCAATGCATCGTGAGAATATATTTTTTCAGAAGTAAAAATGTAGCATTACATTTTTGTAAACAAGTACTGTTTTTAAGATGTAGATTTAGGAACAGTACAAGCAGAAGGCTACGTGTGTCTTTATGGGTAAAATATCGGGCTGCAGAAACCTGCATGCTTTGGCACTGAGCTGAATATTTCTCAGGAATTAAGAGCCTATTGGCTATCCAAGATCATGATGTGTACAAATAGTCCAGCTGAGGGGATGACATTGCCATTCTTTGTGAGCAGAGGAATGTGCCGGTATCCTGTGGAAAGAAAAAGTGGTCAAAGTGGAGTTGAGTAGTTCCTGTGTTCCCATTTACTGCCACTAAAAAAATAGATTTTACATAAAACACAACATGTAATTGACATGACATTCCTTTTCAGGAATTCATTCATAGAAGCTGAAAGTTTTGGAGGCAGTACTTTTAAAGTTGTCATTGTTTCTACAGCATGTTTTTTTTATCTGAGGGGAGCCAGCACTGCTCCACTTTTTATGATCATTTTGGGAACGCCTTCGGTGCTTTACATTGTATTACACTCTATTCTCTATAACTTTTGTAATAATATAATATATGCCATTTAGCAGACGCTTTTATCCAAAGCGACTTACAGTAGTGAATGCATACATTTTTCAGTATATGTGGTCCCAGTGGGGATTGAACCCACAACCTAAGCGTTGCCAACGCTGTGCTCTACCAACTGAGCCACACAGAACCACTTCACCCTCTCAAGCAGATATAGTAAGTTTGACTGACTGCCTCCATAGTATCCCACCTGGACTTCCTAACAGGGCAAACCCTACATCAACAGTCTGCTGCTTTAATGCTGCCCAGAATCAAAGTTAAATTCAAACTGTGTTCCACCTACTGAGGAATCATCACAAACCCAATACAATTAGCAGGTTCATTCTGAAACAGAAGCAAAGGCCTCTGACTTTGGTTCAGTGTAATAGGAAAATATTGATCAAAGTGACACATTAAGAGGTTAGTAAGTGATTGTGCAGTACATCATAATGTTATTGGAAAAAGCAGAGGAGCTGCTGCCAGGATGAACAGTGCTTGCTTGCTCAGATCTCGGTTTATTAGTGAATAGGTAACTGAAATGTAGTATTGGAATGCTTGCCAGCTCATGTTTGCCAGTAAAAGTAGGGGTCGCTCGCGGACTCACCGCTCTGCATACTGGAGAAGGGCAGGGTGTACTGTCCAATTCTGTCATTCTGGGATGTGGAATCATAGTCCTCCACAACAAAACGCACCAGGGCTAGTTGTGGCACATGGACTTCGAACTTGAAATTCTCATTCCACGTGGGGTTGAAGCCTGCCAGAACGTTCAACAACAAAGATGGTGGTCACTCACAAATTGTGATGGTGCCACAATATGCAAGCTTGTGATAAACAGATATACAATAATGCATCTTAGAGTGTATTATGTCTATTGTATATTTGCTATGCTGTCTGTTTTCAGACCTCTGTTGTTCTGCTGAATCGTTTCTTCATGTGTTCCCTGTTCTTCTGTTCACCTGATTGGAATGGGAAGAGTTGACTGAGAGGAACAGGAGAGAGGGGAGCCCATTACCATTGTTATCGATGTGGTGTGTCTCTTTCGTCGCCACGTCAGCAGGCACGCCATATATCTCTATCCGCACCAGGGGGTCAACAATGGATTTGCTCTTGTCCTTGTTGAGTTTGGGCAGCTGCTGGGCTGAGATGACCTGGTTGGACACACCCAGAGCACATAACTGTACACACTTCCATGCAGCATTCGTATATAAACTGTATATCAACTGTATATCTATACTAACTATATCTATAATTATATCTATACTAACTACCAGGAAAGTAAGAACATCCACAATTCTTTATTCAAAATGAAAATGCAACATTCCAATGGTTACTAAATAATCAAATTGAAAAAGAGCTATGAGCTACCTACTGTATACAAACAGAATATCTCCACTGAACAGGGTCGGCCCTGTGTGACATTATCTATGCAACATTCATCATGCATTCATGCAGGAACTCTAGCTCCACTTGTTCATTTCCCTTTTGCCTTCAACATTTGTGACTAAATCGATACACAAGTCGATACACTTGTTGCTTTTTGGCAATGACGGTAGTTTACTATAGCGCTCAAATTTGGAACAACCTATTTTATAAGTGTGTTTGTGGTGGAGCCCTAGGACAAACAGCCACTACATACGGATTCCCCTACCATCACGTGGAGTATCTTGTGCTGCAACCACTCTCCCCTGGGGAGGGCGATGGGGTCAAACTTGGTCGCTTGGTCCCTCAAGTACTCAGGCTTCAGGATGTACCCACTGCGACCATTGGGTAGGAACAGGCCCTGGTTCAGGTCCATCTCCTTGGAGGGTGTCTGGAAGTTCAGTGCCACTGTAGACGGAGGAGTTAGGGGAACTGAAGGCAATCCCAACTGGCTAATTGAACAATAACTCTTACTGTTAACTTTCAGTGTGTTAATAATTCTGTAGTCCACCTATTTCTTGCAAAACAAACATTTCCTTAAGGACTGTAATGTCCAAAATAGACAAGTGGGACACATGACAAATGTTACGTTGACAAAATGTTGAATTATTACCATATGTGGTGCTTAAGACTGCAGATAGAGAATGAGGACTGGCAGTGTGGCATAGTGGTTAAAGAGCTGGGCTGCAGGATCAAGTCCCAGGTGGGGCATAGTTGTTGTACTCCTGAGCAAGGTACTTGAGCTGATTGCCTGAGATTAGTACCGATCTAATAATATGTATTATTATAAATGAGGGTGTTAAATGAATAGCTGATGTAACAGTGCCTACCAATTTGGCAGCCAGCATCCCACATAGGCACGGGGTTGTAGTTGGAAGAGTCAGTTCTGGAGCCTGCCGGGTAGATTCGGCTGAGTTTGTCCACATTATGATGAATGTATGCCGTGGCTGCAGGAGAAGAGAGCATTACATTTAACCTTGATTGAACCTACTAAACAGTGTTACTTCTGAAAGGGCTGGGGAGGCGTTGTTCCCATCCTCTGTCCTTCCAGCCATCTTGTTGCTTTAATTGCTCTATTTTAAGCACTTCCCACATCAATTCTGAGAGAAGGTTGTCGTGCTACTCATTTTCCTTGAGGCTTGATTCCAGACTACAGTGTGTTTACACTCTAAGGCTAATGTTGGCCAGAAGTGTTGGGATGCAGACATTACCTGAATTCTCTGCCAAATTCATTGCTTTGCTCTCTTTGAAGGAGGACATCTCGTAGAAGGCCTGGTTGTCTCTTGCATGGTCAAAGCCGCTGAAGTGAACGCTCTTGCAGTAGATGACAATGTCAGACAGCTCCTTTGCCAGCTTTATCTTGGATTTCTGGAAGGCAATAGTAAATAAGTCAAAGTGTTTTATTTGTTAAGTACACAGTATAACACAAGGTCATTCTGAACAATGAAATTCTTGGGACATGGCAAGCAACAACTAAGTAGTGACCAATAGCAGAAATATACATAACAGAAAAACAGTAAACATTAAACAGTAAACAATTGTAGCAGTTCCGGAACCAGTAAGAAGGGGGAATATAGACAGTAGAATTTTAAATATATAAATATAAAGTAAAGTAAAGTAGTGCCGATGGATACGTGCATTTAAATGAGGTGATGTGCATTTAATGTACATACAAAGTGATTAGAGAACACATTGGGGTGATGATGTGATCAATGTGATCACTGAGATTAGTGCTGCTGGTTGAGAAGCCTGATGGCCTGGGGGAAAAAACTGTTTGTGAGTCTGGTAGTCCGTGCCCGGATGCTCCGGTAACGTCTACCAGACGGCAGCAGCGAGAACAGTCCAAATACAGTTACTTTTGCTTCAATACAGATATGAGACAAGACCAAGCCATTACCACATCATCTATTGGCTGGAGACAGAGGGCAGGTGTATTTTCAGGTATGAAAGGAGAAGTAGTGTACTGTAATGTAATCACCTGGCTGTGTGAACATGAAACTACTTTCCTGGTTGGTCTTTTTTAATTCCCTTTTTTAATGAACTTCAAATGAGGGAATATTTTCTGTAATTTCCAATTTTAATGAACGGATTTGTGCGTGTTCCCTTATTTTCAAATGCAACTGGGGATGATTGTATGTATGTCAGACCTTGTTTACAAACCCAGACTGGCATGTAATCCCTGATTACTACACATTTGATCCAATTTACAAGATGATGTGATCCAGCAAATCAATAGACCTATCAGGAAACGGTACTGAAAGCCGATTATATGAATTACATTACATACTTTGCCAGGCTTACATTTTCCAACTGATGAAAAACTGATCAGCCTAGTTGATCCTCAATCTACTTTTACAGCATTAAAAATGTTAACTTGATCTATTAAGTTTAATATTTTTAAAAGTGAGTTGTGAAAATGGCATGGATCCTGTGATGAGCAGTTGGCACAGGTACACTGCAGGCATCCAGTAGGAGAACCAGAAGAGTGACTGTGAAAATTGTGATGAGCGATGCAGGCACCAGAAACCAGAAGAGTGACTCTTGTGGAACGATACCAGAAACGCCCAGCTGACTAAAAACCCTCCCACCTTAAGCAACACTACAACAAATGATGCACCGTTGCTGACCGCAGTCGGATCTGGCATGGTCAAGATTTGATACCAAACCATGGGGTGCATCAGTGCACCGAACCAATGTATTAAAAGGACAGGCCACCCGGTAGCCCCAAGTTGAAGCTGTTTTATAACTTGATATGATCTTGCTATGGTGTAGCATTTTTGACCAGGTACCAGATCTGGCAGTGCACCACTGGGCCGTATGGCTCTTCTGTGGTGTTTGATTAGGCCCATGGTACCTTGGATTTGCCTTTCTCTCCGTTCTCCTTTGAGGACTCAGCAGCCTCATCCTCCTCGGACACGCTGTCCTCCTCCACCGCGCTGTTTGGGCTGAAGAAGGCATCCAGCTTGTTCAGGCGTTTGCCCTTGACCAGAAACCGGCCCTTCAGCTCCTGCAGAGACAAACACACAAACATTTGCACGCATATAGATTGAACACATTTGCTTGTCGACACTTTATCCCTGTGTTTAGATAAGCATTCAGCTCACCAAGATCAGGGAAGAGTTTAGAAGAAATAAGTGGCCTCCAGGTCAACATTTTCAAGGCAGAGTTGGATACTATAGAAACATCACGCTATTCTTTTTTGTACAAAACCTAATATTCAGTGCAGCCGATGTAATAACCAAATTTTGGACATTGACAGAGCTGCCCATTATTATGATAATGTTGGTTATTCTGACTGCTTTGTGACTTTTACTGAGACTGGGTAAAACACTAGCAGGCCACACCCCAGGAACCCAGTGAGGGCATTCCACAGCCCTGGCCAAACATCTCAGGGAGGGGCCTGACTCCTCCAAGTCTCAATGCAGCTGGAACACTCTTACAGTCACATTTTCCACCACTCACATTTTCCTCTGTTTTTCAGCATCACAATGAACACAGAGATACCGTAAGAGAGCGATTTTGCGACTCATCAAATCTGCTTGACAAAGTTAAGCAGTAGTGCATAGATACACAAGGTTTTAAAATGTATTAAATTTGTATATATTTCACTGCTTCCTATACCTGGGCTGGTATTCATAAAGCATCTCAGAATAGTACTGATGTAGGATCAGTTTTGCCTTTTTAGCTCATAATTAGGGCCAGGAGGAAATCTTGGGTTGTTTTCTTGCAGGTATTCCTCATTCCTCCACCACCAAGGGGTCGGTGGAGCCTCTCTTTCACGCTACGTGTCAACAAAAATCATTAAATGAATTACAATGAATCATCTCAGTTAATCACTCAATTACCACTTACTCAGGCGCATGAAAATAATTACAGTGCAATGTTGATGTCCGTTGACACTTATCACACCTCAGACCTGTAGTGTATTAGACAATGCCGCAATAAATTTAAACATTTTAAATATATATTTTAAAGAAAAATAATGACAACTAGGCCTACTTAATGTTTTTATGTTGCCTTGTTTCATAGTAAGCCTATAGTGCAATCTGTGGAAAATGTTAAGTGATAAAAACACCATGCATTTTTGCTGGACCCAGTAACTGACTCACTCACTCACTCACTCACTGACATAACAGGTGGTCTGGAGGGCAATAAAGAGTCCAGCTCGACTAGGCAAGCCTAGTCATGTTTATTTATATTCTGTTATTTATAAAAAGGAGTGAGAACAGTTTACAGATTTTACTTATGTTCACTGCCCAAACGTTTTAGCAGGCACAATGGTGTTAAGTTAAGATGGTTTTGGTATAGATGTTCGATATGTGGCCTCATACTGTAGTAGGCCTAGGCTATTACAGAATGCAATCAGTGAACAATGTTGTTTAATGCTAGCAACAGCATAGGCCTACACATTTAAAAAGTAATCTAAAAGTAATGAAAAGTCATCATATTACGTTACTGAGATTGAGTAATCCATTAGATTACATTACTGATTGCAATTTTAATGAGGTAATCAGTAATCTCTACTGGGATACATTTCAAAAAGTAACCTTTCCAACCCTGGTTGTGGATGTCATGCCGGGAAGTTAAATGTAATCATTACCATTAGGTTTACTGTATCTTATTTCATGATGTGTGAATAAGCCTGTCTATAAGATACTTCTCTCGACATCGACATAATTGGTAACAACTGAGAAATAGGCCTAGATAAATTAAATCATGTTGGCTCTCTCTGTGCTTCCCCTTATGTTTTTTCAGAGCTGTTTCCCACTCGCCTGTGTCAAACTTTTTTTTTGAGTTGTTTAAAGTGATAGTTCACCCAAATTCGATGCAAGTACCATTTCCTTTACATTCAATACAATGTACTACACATCCAAAGAAGAGTTTCTAGCAAATTTGCATACTTTTATAAACTATTAGCAAAGTACCATCGGATATTATATACATGTTCAATTCCAAATTAGTCATGTGTCTTGTGTCTTGAGAGAGTTGTTTAGAAGTTACTGGGAGGTCATTTTGAGTCATCAAGCTACTCGTGGGTAAATATATTCCCATGGTTTTTGGATATCAAGCCATTCAATTGGCTCAAAACTCTTTGGTTACAAAGTACATTGTATTTAAAGGACATTTTGGGTAAACAATCACATTAAGTGCTTATTGATTATATTATTTGTTGTGTGGTCTCAAGATAAGTTGCAAGATAAGTGCAAAATGATTTAAACCTATGCTGTATGTGATGTACCAGTAAAATGTTGTTTTACTCTGTCATCGATGGAAATGCGTCTTGATGTTTTTAGTGATAAGATTAGGATATGGAGATTAGCACTCTTACTGTGACATTCTTTATGACTACATTTTAATTTATTTTTGATGTTGCTGGAGGAATAACTAGTACAACACATGAAAAGGCTTCTGTATAATAATGACAAAACAACACAATGAAAGCAAGAGTTATGATGATTAAAGATGATTTTTTGATTTCACATTTGATTCTATTTCTATATAAAGGAAAATGTAAAAAAAAAAAAAAAATTATATATAAAGTTGACCATATTTGGAGACACCTATTGTTTTAGGCCAGTTTCTTAAAGCAGAAGTGAAGCATTTTTTGTTTTGGTGTGGCAATAGGAAAGTGAGTCATGTGCTCTTAGCTATCAGCTGATCCTTTTGGAGCAAAGATCACATGACACCCCCCCCACAACCTCCTACCTCCTTAGGCATTTATGTTAGAGGAGTCACAGACAGTCCTTATCCCTATACAGGGAAAGACAGCGCTTTTCATTAACACAGACTAAAGAGTTAGCCAAAATCCCACATTCTCCACTCACCAGGCAAGAGAACACAAACCGACATAATTAGTCAATTAAATGAAAGGCAGCTGTATGCATTCCTGTCATGCCTCGTGAACAAGCCCTGAAAACCAGTGCCTGTCCCAGTGGAAAACAAATATTTATCTTACCATGCCCTCCTTCCCTTCCCAGAGAGAGAAAAAAAATACAAAAAAATACAACAAAAAAATATCTCTGAGTAAAAATGTCATTCCACCTTCCTTAAAAATTCCACATCAAACTCCACTCCCTTTCAGCAGGATCCACAGTGTTCAGTGTGGACTTCATGTTATTGAAGATTTGGATTACAAATATATAATCTGATCTATCTGCAGCCTTGATGACATAAACACAATGATCCAGGTTTTCAAAGGTTGTTATACTGGGATAAATGATCTGCATTTGCTAACAAGAAGGTGATGCTTTTTTCCCTATAGTTACTGATTGGATGTGCTTAAAGTAAACAGGAACATTCACTAGATGTTGGAACATTTTCAAGGAGATAAGAGAGGCAGGGTGGGGCAGTTTTTGGCAGAAGATGTGGCTCATGAGAATCTGGAGACCCTAATTACAGCAGTAATAGCAAAAGTTAACCAGAGGGTGGCAGTGTTGTTCATGGGCATAGCAGCCTATGACAGGACAATGGCATAGTTACCTTATGTTACCCTACTCTTGCCTAAATGGTGTACTACATGGTGGTGTAAAATGGGTGACTACAATTTAAATATGTGGATTGGACCAATATGACATTAAGGCTATGTTGTAGAGTCTATCAGGATGGCTATTTATGCTAAGAGTGTTAATACAAAAAGTGTGTCTGCTAACCTCTGGTGAGGGGAAGCGTGTGGGCATCCGGTCCCCCAGGGGCTGGGTGACCAGTGCACTGCCCAGGATGGAGATCATATGTTGGGCCATCAGCTTCTGCTGCTCAAGTTTGCAGTGGTTCTCCAGGGACAGGATCACTGGGTACTCTGAAGTCTGGGAGGGACAGGGTTAAAAAATGAATAAAATATTAGGTGTTAAAATGTTTTAAAATAAATAATAAGTACATTTCACAAAACAAATAATGGGGGTACATTTCTATACAAACGTGTTTCTTAGTACACACATTGAAATTCTATTCTGATCATTCTTAAAACGCTAATCTGGTTTGTCAGAAACATTAAACATGATGAAGTGCAATGCTAGACACAAGTTATTCCGAGTAGTAGTGCTACTAAGAGAGAGCACTACTGCAGGATTTCAAATTGTGGCATAACAGGTCCATTGTGCTTCAGGCACCTTGAATGCATATTCCTTGATGGCTTTGATGACATCTTTGAAGAGGACTTTCGACGTGAGTGTGTAGCCGTGATATATGACCGGCTCACCATTAGGTCCGTCCCAACAATCCAGCTCCACACAGCGACAGCTCTTCATCAGGGACCTGAGGGAATTGCAAAAAAATAGTAAGGATACACAAACAACACAAAGACCATTTTCAATTGGCTTTCTCAGCCTTTCTCATATTTGCCAACACTGACACACTGTTGAAGGATGCATCATGCATACAGTAAGTTTACAGCGGTGAGCTGTTTTCCTCATGAAATGTTCCTTACAGTCCCCTTGAAGAACTTCCAGCGAATCTGTTTTTGATGAGGGAAACAATATGCGTGAAATAGATGTTTCCAGATTGAGACGTTCTACAGCACAAGGGCGGCATGTAGTGTAATGGTTAGGGAGCTGGACTTGTAACTAACTGGTTCAATTCCCAGGTGGGACACTGCCATTGTACCCTTGAGCAAGGTACTTCACCTGAATTGCTTCAGTAAAATATCCAGCTGTATAAATGGATTGTATGTTAAGAAATGTAAACTGTGTAAGTCGCTCTGGATAAGAGCGTCTGCTAAATGTCAAAATGTAAATGTCACAAGAACCCAATGATCCATCTATTATCTGGATCTGTTGACAGCGAATGAGATGAGGCCAGGCACCCATTATGTGACTATTAGTGGGAATGCTCAGTTGCTGCAGAATGATGCCCTGGAACCAACTCAAGGCTTAAGAATGTACATGCACCTATCAGATGTAGGCCACATAATTACTTCCTGGAAACTGGGCTGGGGCAGGAGAATGCAGGTATACTCACCGTATGTAGGCCTCAGTGCTGCTGGGCCCCTTAAGCTGATCCGCCATCAGGTAGGTGTTGTGGGAGGACGAGATGAAGTAATGGTTGAGGGGTTGGCTCATGTCCTGGTATACCTGCTTGTGTGCAGGGTTGAGGATCATGCCCTCTGCCTGGTGCAGGTACATCAGGAAGCCATCCTTAGTCATCTGATTTCTCTGCTTGGCTGAAAAAATGAGGACATGTGTGCAATAGGGCGTCATGGTCTTTGCAATGAGCCATAGTTTTCTGTGGTTTGGACATTTTATCTCAAGCACCATTCAAACAAAAAGGAGTGTACCACATTGACTCTAAGAAGAGCTCTCACCAGTACCACCTGTAGGGTGCTATCCCACTAGAAGTTAGAATTCTAATATAGTTGACGCCTTGTTAATTCCCAACACAGTAGCAGACAAAAATACAAGTATTCTCATAATATTAGATTTTGAATAGTTGAATAGTATAAAAATATACTTAACTATCAAATAGGAATTTCAATTAGTAATTAAATTAATAATTACAATTAAATTACAATATTAATAGTTAATTTATCTCAATCAGATCACAACATTATATATTTAGTTAATACCAAATCTATAATATTTATGACCTAACCAAGGGGTTGAAGGCATCAAGGAGTTCTTTATTAGAAGAGGTTGGCTCAATACCCCATATTTCTCAAGTGATTGCTTGAGCGTATGTGTATGACACGTATATTGTATGTTGAACATAGTCTGTGTTATCCTCCCTTACCTGCATCATCAAGCTCATACTTGTGGATTAACTTGACTGCATCGTCCAGCAAGACGGACTCCTGCTGCTCAGTGAGCAGGAAGTTCATCAGGTCTTCTGAGCTCATTTTACCATCTGTCTGGGTATACTTCGCGTAGATGACATCGACCTCTTCTCGGTGGGTTAGCAAGTTGTAGAACTGCTTGATTTCATGTCCTTCCAGTGTTCCTGACTCAGATTTGTCACATTTCTACATAACAGAAAACAATGTATTATGATTCCCATAATTGTCGCATTACCACATGCTGTCAATCACCAACTCATATGAACCAATCTTCTTAAAAAAGCACTAGGATTGGTTATAATCATTGAGTCACTTGATATGCATGATATCTCCACCCATTTCAGGGCTAATGAAGCCTCACTCCCCAACCACTGCAATATGAGTTGTAGTACGTATGTTGGAAGAATATTGGAGTAAAGTTGTCAAAATATGGTGCTGACATGACTTGTAGTTTTTAGTATCCAATCAGGTAGGGTGAATCTGAAGAACTACTTGTTAAAACAGGCTGTTTAATCCCATTTACCGCAGAATAATGTTCACAAATCTATCCCTGACTTCTGTAATCAAGGACAAGAAACTGAATTACACAACCTCAAATCTTCAGCCAAGGTCTCAAACCATGTTTTGAAGAAAGGACTGTTTTCTAAGAATACCCAAAGCACATTCCCATATACCTGGGACAGGTACACCGGACAGTGTTCTCACCACAAAGAGCATTTCTGCGTAGGTGTCATCCACCTCAATGTTGATCTGCCGCAGGAAGTGCTTCAGTTCCTTCAGGGTCATTTTGTTGTCATCATTCTTGTCTGCTTTGCGCATGCAATTGAAGATCCAACTGAAATACTGAGGTAAGGACTGCACGCTATCCAGCACCAGTTCAATGGAGTAAATTATGGCATGCAGACACTATAACCATAACTATGTGTCATTCAAAAAACAGGCCAAGCAAATACCACTACGTGCTCTGTTCTACAATTTTTCCCCTTTTTGTTTTTGACTACCGCAAAGTCACATTTTCAAGTCAATTTCATTCAGAGTAGGAATTTAGGAATCCAAATGTACCATAGATGGAAACATTTTGGCTCTGTGGTTTATTTAACAGCTCATTTTACAGCTTGTGCAGATTCATATTTAACACAAAATTGTCACGCTCACCAGTGCGTCCAGAAGCGTGGTTGTGGCGACCTCAGATTTAAACTACAAAATACAGCAGTGGTTTTCAACCTTTTTCTAAGCCATGAGATGGCTTCATGGCCCACATAATAACACAGCATGATCATAAAACTATCATTTTCCCAGTCAGATACATTCTGTTCACACATATTTCCACTAACCAACTCTGACATGGTCTCATTAGCTGAGTAGCTAGTATCTATCTCTATTTTTTAGGAAATTTAGATAATCATGCATTCCTTCAACAGAGCACTCAACTGAATTTCCTGGACCACCGGCAATCCACAAACAACAGTTTGAGCATAACTGTACTACGACATCAACTAAGTGCAAAGAGCAGATTACCTATGGCATAGCATTGAAGCACTCTCACTCTACTCACAAGGAAATTGCATTGAACCATTTTCACACGATTCTACTATCTATCCACTGTGATGGCACCATGACCATCTCCCTGCCCCCAGTGGCAAACACACACTGTGTTGAGAGGATACTGCTCAGTCTTCTGATGTCGGTTGAGATTATCCATGTTGTTGATGACCTTCTGCAGGCCGGTGACCCACTGCTTAGCCTCCTCATTTGAGTTGGCCATGAGGTCCAAGTTTTTGCGGTGGGTCTTGAAGATGATGGAGAAGCAGCGGTCCTCCAGGCAGCCCTCCGTGTACTTCTGCAGGCCCTCTGACTGCCGGCCCTGCCTCACTGACTCAATGTCATCGATCGAGACTGGATGGAGTAAGAAAAGAGAGACGGCTTGATGTCATCCACATGGACCACATGGTTGGAAGAGGATACCGCAAATCAGCGCAGATAGCAGGTCTGAGACCATGCCCCTTTTATCTGCAGGAAGTGTCTGCTGCTGTTTGCCTCTCAAAGACAAGACCCCGCATTTTCCCATGGAGCAAAATTACAAGCGCCAAGCACTGAATTCCGCAGAGACCGGATTCCTCAAACCACATTTTCAGCTACCAAGCCCAAAAGTGACTTGTTTGGAATGTGCTGATGGATTCACTTGGTTTTGTTGACAATGATTTCAAAAATACTGGTCCAAGGCCTCCCGCGTGGCCCAGTGGTTACAACGTACGACGCTGGCAACGGAGACCAGGGTTCAATTCCCCATCTCGCCAGAGTCGGCTCTGGCCGGGAGCGCCACCGGGGGCGGCGATTGGCTGTCCGCCCCAGGGAGGGGGGAGGGAAGCCGACATGAGATTCGCTGCGCATAAGAGTGGCCCTGCAGTATACCGGGTTACGGTTGATACTTGGGCGAGTGCCATCTCGTAAGAGGCGTCAGGTCGCGTGTCGCTACCGGTTGCAGGACTACGGCAGCGAACTCACATTACTAGGGGGGGATTGACTTAAATAGCAGGTCTAATTGGCTACCAAATTGGGAGAAAATGGGAGAAAAATCTGAAACAAAAATTATAAAAATTTAAGAAATATTGGTCCATGAATGTATTAATTTGACTTATTTCAACTACAGAATTCAAAAGGACAGTGGGGCTTGACTTGACATTTAATCAAAAGCATGAACTGCTTAAGAAATGTCTAATGAGTGCCAGTTGTAGGCCTGGTTACCTCTCTAGAATGACAGTGGAGTGATGAGAAGGCTCATTCGAGAGGACTGCAGAGGAAATGCTGAGCAGTGGGACTGAGAAAGCAGTGTGGGAAAATATTCTGAAGAAAGGACGACAATGGACCTATGGAATGCTGTCCCCAGAAACCAGCACTGTGACATCCCCAAGCAGTGATCGTACTGTAGTGTTCATACAAACTACACGGTGCCCTGCCAATCCCATGCCTCCAAACTAGAACATATGGCTACTTCCAGCACTAAAACCCCATTGTAATAACAAGACATAATCTCCAACCCTGCTTCCTTTGTGTTCTTCTGTCCAGTCAGCAGTTTATGTCCTGCAGAATGTCTGTCATGCTACTGAATTGCATGACAAGACATTTATTTTTTTCCACATGGAAACATGATTGTCTGAGTCTGCTGACAGACATATACATGATGAATCACTGTGTCATGTCCCTTGCACACAGACATAAGGGTCACATACAGGCAGAGAAAATCAAAGCCCCAGGGGAATGGGCTGCAGCATCTCCTGGATTTTGTTCTATCTTAACTCAGCTAAAGTAGTGAGATTTAAAAAAAAATCATCAACAAAACAGCATACACTAATTACTAATTACTTTTTAATCTATGTTACAATAGTATATTATAAAACACTTGTCACTAGTTTTATCAAAATTTATACATTTTTTAAATTATTTTAAAATCATACTGTGGAGGACGTCGGTCTTGGCCACATGGGAGTGGCATGGTTGCCTTTGTCTTACATGTGGTGGAGGCCTTTGGAGCAGGGAGACTTTCCGGGGGCAGGTGTGGCACTCTCACAGGGTGTGAGAGTGAACTGTCACCCGGAAGGTTGCTCCAAAGGCCATAGTTGATTGAATTATTATTGAATTTGTGTCAATCAGTTAATTGATATGGAAGTCAGATTGGGTGTCTGTGTGAGAATGTGAATTGTTTAGTGTTGAGTGATTGTGATTGGGTGATTGCCTCACGAGTCCCACCTGAGCCAGGCAGAAAGTAAGTCTATTTAAGAGCAAGTGGGGCGAGTGGGGAATCAGTTAGTCTTTGTCTTGCGTGTGTATTGAGTTAGTCTTGTGTTGTCATTGTTGTGTGAGTGTGAGTGTGAGTGTGCGCGTGCGCGTTCGCGCGTATTGTCGTGGAAATTCACACATGAATATCACACTCGCTAGTAAGTGAGACAATCAGTCAAGCCAATGACTCGAACACAATATTTAGATATGAAGGTTTATTAACCGGCCGGGAGCAACTCACTCAGAATTGGTCTGAGCAACGGGGAGTCGCTCCCGAACAAAGAATTACAACAGTCTTTATACACAGGCTAAAACAACAGTTGGGCCCACCCATTCCATGTCTTCGGCAAAAGAACAGAGATGGGTGGCCCATTTCTTATACACAGCCCAAAACAACAGGTGTTGTATAATACACATATATCTAGGTCAAAAGGCCTGCTTCGGCCTGCACTGCAGAAGCACGGTTATCTAAGTCAAAGGTTCACTCTCAATCAGGTTTAGGCCTTTAAGCTGTTACATGCATTTATAAGAAAGGAAAAACATCATAAAATGAAAATTTCCCTCACAGTATGGTATTGTGGAGTGTTGGATGGTTTGTTGTTGGATGTTTGATAGATGTTTGATGTTCGTTTGATGTTTGATGTTTGATGTTGGATGTGAGATGTTTGATGTTTGTGGAGTTCTGTGTGGATTTGTCAAAAGTGACTGAGTAGAGTGCTTCCTGTGTGTGTGGGGAAGAGGGAGAGGAGGCACACTAAGAGTGTCCACCTCTCTCCCTCGGTGTGATCGTGAAAGAGAACAAGAGGGTGCCCTGAAAGAGGGTCCGCCTCTCGCCCTTGGTGTGATTGAAAGAGAACTCGCACTCGGGCAGTGGAGTTTCTGGGCAACGGCCCGAGAACTCACTGGAAGAGTGGAGAGTGTCTCGGGGCTGGTTGCCAGAAAACTCTCACTTTGGGAAGTGGCGAGGGTCTCTGCATGCATGGGTTGGAGAACTCGGACTGCAAAGTCGAGTGTCTCTGTATGCATGGGTTGGAGAACTCGGACTGCAAAGCCTTTTTTTAAACATGCGTTAATCGGGTAACATTTTTATGGCACAATGGTCTTTACAACACTGTTATTAGCTCTATATAATGGCCATAACAAGCTTATTGCTGCTTATTACAAGTATACATAAACAAGCTTATTACAACTGGCATCAAATTATGAAGCACGTAATGATAAGCATCGTGACACTAGTGGCACACCACCATATGTCACGTGTCCTACGAAAACATATTTACTATCAACTGCGTATAGTATTTATGGTGTCTTCTGACAACATTTATGGTGAATTATGCAGCATGCATTAAGGAATTATGAATGCTACGTAAGACCTACTTAAAGTGACTGAAGTGTAACCATTATTAGAATACTTCTGGCTAACTTCATAAGAATCTGGAAAGGCATCAACAGAGTCATGACCATGTTCTCATGGTGTGCTTCACTTTTATAAAGTGGGCAGAGAAACAAACTCCTTTGTGTTGTTGTGTAAAAGTGTACAATGAGACATGGTTATTGGCCTGCCTACATTCCAGGTCAACACAAGTAGCAGGGCAAGTGACACACAAAAAAATCTTTCCATGTGACTTATTTAAAAACTAATTTGCCTGACCTCAATGTTTTTTATGTAATTCACTTTTGCCATTTTCAGGAAAAGGAAACATACAGCAAAGATTTTGGTAGTTTTGACTTTCCGTACCAACATGAAACTAGTAGAAATTAGTTTGGAGGTTTTCATGTAAAAAGTCATGTTTTTTGGCAGGGTTTGTTTTATATATCTTTAAAACAATGTTTTTTTTCTATCGGAACCAATATAATAAATGACATCTCCATTTTAGCAAAGGGGTATTTGGAATCCTTATTAATTAGTACTGTATATTCATCTGCTCTAAGTTTTTGCACACTAGCCACATTATGCAAAATTATAAATATACATTTTTGATACATTGGTTTAAGGGGGTTCTATTTTTCATTTAACAATGTCAGTTGTTTTCATATAATTTGTAATACAAAGGTATAATGTAAATCACAACTATACTCTCTTATTGTTGGCTTAACATGACAGGACGCTGGAAGCACCCTAGCAGCCGGTGTATGTCAGAGCTATTGTTCTGCGTTATGATGTACGGAAGTGTGTGCGTTGCAGTGAATGACATAATCCTCGTCGACTGCTGTGTGACCACAGGACAGAGGTCTTTCCTCACCCATTAGCTTCTGACAGCATCAACCTCACTCCTGACCCAAATACCACTTCTTGTTTTTCAAGCATAATGTTATCCCACCCACTAACTGCAGACAGGCTGGGTATTGGTATGGCGTTCCTTGAAATAAAAATGTTGGGCTTGATCCAAATAGTCCTTACAATGGATGCATCCTTCTTATGACTTGAAAGAGAGTGTGCTGTTAATCCACCCTTAATCATTCTTACGGTCAGAATTATATTAACTGGACACACCATCTTGATCACTGTATTTGGATTCAACTATGGCATTACTCATCAGTGGCATATGGTGCATTTAAATGTGACCTACAATATGAATGCACTCTGTTAATCGTCAAAGCAAATCTGCACAAAAATGACCAAAGCATACAAACAATGAACGTTCTGTGAGAACAGGGTAGTTTCAAGAAGGCCCACTGGACTAGCAGTGGATAAAATACAAGGATTTACTTATAGAAAGATGAATGGCCTTTAGACCCACTTAAAATTCCTATTTCATGCAATGAAAGGGGCTAGGTTAGATAGTGAGCAATTCGTTTGTTAAATAATGCATTCCCAAAAGGAGAAATACTGTATACCCTTTCAGTTCAAAGTGTTGACTGGGATCCTTAACAATAAAGTTCTTCATTATAAGACATTGTCAACCTGGAGGACACAAAGGACCTTAGTTGCACAGCCATAATAGAGATGAGGGAACTAGCTTGGATTGCTGGTAAGAGCACTGGACAAGCGGAGGATAGTGAGGCCAAATCCAAGGGCAGCAGAAATTCTATAGTCCAGAATTATTTGTGAGTAAAATACTTGTAAAACTACCATGACAGGTGATATAAAATGTGCTCCACCTATGTCAGAGGTAATGACACAGATGCTGATAATCATACTGTAGCCTCAAAAAGACTAATGTGCTTTCAATCTGACTGGATGAAGAGGATGGTACAAAGGGTCTTGCCTCCTCTAAATCCATAAAATCCATTGTCCAAAATCAATAAATAACTTTTATTTAACTTCTTAATTTCTTTTGCAGGTTAAGCAGAACTAAGGCTGCTTTATCTGGAATTTCCCCAAGTTGTCAAGAGTAAAAAAAAAAAGATGAGTCATTAATGGGAGTAGCAACTTGCACATAAACCACACTGTTTATTCAAATGGAAAATCAAATTTGAGCACAGGAACTTTTTACTAAAATAGATCTATACATGTCTCCATGGTTTTCAAGTGCTTCAATAAACCTGTTGAGCAATATTCACAAGAAAATGCCAGCAGCAAGTAGCATTATTCAAGCATGCGAAAGGCCATAGTAGTTTAACTTTATGACTTTGCAAAGTCACATTAATGACTTCTGCTCTGCTCAAGCTTACACAACCTGCATATGATCACTGTGACTGAGAGCAAGTGAGGACCAGTTCAAAAGTCTGTCCTTGTGGGAGTGTAGGCGGGTATTGTAACCACGGACTCCAGTGCTTTCTGTCCTGCCCTGATTCATTGTGTCTGGTAATGGGGTGGTATGGATGTCAGGGAGGGGTGAGAAACACCCTTTGCACTGTGTAAACATAAATCAGTCCACAGTGTAAATTATCAGGCTGAGAGTGGAATATATCATGGTTATCACTGTTTACAGTGACAGCAAGGTGGACACAGAAAACAACTGTTTCTTTGTATGACACATACAACTCTAGACGATTTATCCAATTGTTAGCACTCATGTGGACGACAGAACAGATTAAACGTAGACAGCTATTCAATGCGTTCAAAAGATGGGATGTTTTTATAGTCTTTTTCTCCAAAATGGTTTTCAGTGTTTCACTATGGCTAAAAAGGACATTGGTAGTCATTTTGGCCTTTGGAATCTTTGCCTTATGAATGTTTATCACAGACTTAACCTTACTCAAAAATAATTAATAAATAATGAAATAAATAACACTCCCTAATAAATGTGACTCAATGAGTAACTGATTATCACAGGAAGACGATACAAATCCTGCCCTCTTCAATGAGCAAGTGCCTCTTAAAAACTCACAGGCTTATTTTTAAGCTAGCGACTACCCTATCTAATCCAAGCTACCATCGCAATAAACAGCTTCCCTGCCAGGCCTTTCACACGGTTCCTCCCCCTCCCCCTCTGTCATCTGCATCCCAGAATGCACTGGTTTGGGCCTCCAGACCACAGATGAGGCTTCCAGTGTTTGTGGAGGGACAGAAGGGGCTATCGGCTGGTCACCTCTTTTGTTTCCATAGACGCCGGGGTTCAGCGGTGCCAGATGTGGCTGAGCATGGAGATAACAGACAAGGGGGTCTGTAAATGCCGCCTGGCTCCCCTGTGCTCTGCCAGGGCAGTGTCATTTTGGGAGGGCTCATGTAAGAGCTGGAGAGGAAGCCGTGGATGGGTGGGGCGTGGGACAGAGCCAGTCTGCCATGTGTGACAAAACTTGCACAATATTTTTGTTTTTCCCTTCCCATTGCCATGCTATCTACCAGATATTCTTCTATTTCTATTTTGAAATGCTATTCTATTTCCACCTCACCCCAAAAGGGATGCCGCTGTGGCAAAACATGAATCACACCTTTAATAAAGATGAGCAAAGAAGGCTGTATAAAATAAACAATACAAGACTCTGCCACTAGGTTTAATCACAAGTAGTAGCAGTGATCTGTCCATATATTTATGTGCTTTGGCACCTGTTCTGGGCACAGCCTTCATTCAGTCGAATCACAGTGTTCATAGCTTTTGATACCAAATTTAAACAAGTTTAGCACTTTTTTACATTACCTTCATCATCACAAGGTGGAGAATAGGTGAGGTAATCTCGTGGATGTTTTCACATAAGCCACACGTGCAGATATTTACTATGACAATTCAGGTTAGGTACCGTGCTCAAGACTGCACGAGTGAAATTTAACCCTGCAACCCTTCTGTTACACTCCAGTTCCCTGGCCCCTTTGAGCCACACTGCACCAGCAGATGGACTTACAGGTCTGGTTGGACTTAAGAGTCCTGTGTGACTCGTGCCACAAGGTCTTGCAGTCCTCCTCTAGCTTGAAGAAGCGATTCTTCTTCCAGGAGCTGGAGCGGACCTTCTGAAGTTCCCCCCCTTTCAGCAGGAACAGGAGGTCTGCATCCCCCTCCATACCTGGAAGCAAACGGATATATGTTAGGCCCACACTGCTGGCACCTGTGCTTAGTTAGTAAGTACTTAAGCAGACTTGAATTTGGTCAATATTTGTCCTTAACTTTTACCATGCAAATACCAATTGTCAAAATGTGGTTATATTAGCTATCTATGGTATGGGAACAGTATGCAAAACAATATAAGCTGTGCAAGTTGCCCTGGATAGGGGAGTCTGTCTCACAAACATGCACAATGATTGTGAAGAACAAAATAGCAATTGCATTTAATTAAAATCAAATGTTTATTGAATTCAGGCCTTTTTTTAAAACAACTAGCACAGTCACAGTCATCCCTCAACAGGATTACTTAAATCATGAATTGTTTGAAACTGTAGAACTGAATATTTTGCGATTTCCATGTGGAATTTCCAATTTCTCCCCAAACCCTGATATGCCAAGTATGCCACATAATTACAGCATGTGTTATCCAGTAAAGGAAATCTCCACTGACCAGGAAACCTGCAGTCCCTGAGGAGGAAATGCTAATGTGGCCTTTGTCGTCGAGATCGGATCGGATCTTCGTGAAGAATTCTCTAGATTCTGAAAACTCACACATTTTAAATGTATTTTGGCAGATGTGAAACCAGAGTGAGAGTACTGTAGGTTTAGCCTAATTACTGTGGCAAAGCCCGCTTCAGATAAACGAGTCATATTTCAAAGAGGAGTCTGCATTGAGCTAGGGAGTATTTCTGGGCTTGCATGCACGGAGCAAAAACATGGTTGAGCCAGTTAGCACGAAGGGGGTTGGGGAGGGGGAAACAGCAGCTTTGAACATTTCAATTAAAGACACCCATGTGAGAATGAGTGATTGCTGTTGGATTACATAGTGCCCTTCAGGCACCCAGCATTCAAATTCAGCAGCACTCTATGAGTCTGCACCACCCAGGGTTAAGGGCATAACAACATGGCAGACATTTTACAAGGTTCTTCCACTGCTACACAGTTGGAATTGATCTTTCTCTGGAAGTGCCATTGTTTGGGAGTGGCATATGTAATTGTTTGGGGCGTCATTAAACTGCCATGTAGAACGATTCATTACTCTGAATCATTTATTTGGCTGATGTCCTTCTCCTGTGTGGGACACACATGCAATCATCTCTATTTACACCGTTTGGAAGAATTGGATATCATTTAATTTATACAACAGGCTGTGTGCATTTGGGCTTTATAGGGAAAAACTGTAGTGCCATGTTTGGGAGAAAATGTGAATCAAAACATGAGGATTGCACAGGATCAAACCTGTACTTGACCTCTCATTTGAACTCCTGTTCACGTGCAGTTTATCTACTTGCAGAATTCATTTCGAGGGGAATTACAGTAACTCAGTATTCCGAATTTGCTGGAATTCAAAGAAATATCAATAGCCAGGTGATCAAGTTAGGACCCGTCACAAAGCTGACTCCCGTACTGTGCCTGTTCTTCCAGAATAATCTTTAATAGGAGAGAAATCCCCTTCAGCCATTCACAGCAGCTGTGTGGCAAATTATCTTTCCGTCAGCTTACAATGCAAGACCGATGGAGCATGTTCCAGTCAATCTGCAATTAATCAATGTCCTCAAGTGTGTCAATTAGAGGGAAAATAACCAGACATTTGGATTCCTCAGAGAGGGACAGTTAAAGGCATGCTTGTAGGGTGAAGGTATTCTCTCTGGCAAGCAATAAAAGGCTTGTTACTAATTGAAAAATGCCCGTTAAAAGGGGAGACTGAACAGGGCACCTTTTTAAAGATGCTGCAGGCCTGAATCATTAGTCTGTGAGTACTGTATGCAAACATAAACTTAGTGGACCTGTTCTGTTTTTGATATTCAAAATGCCCCTTTTTTCTCTATGTCATCTGATAGATTTTGCTCTTATTTTGTTCCCTTTGCTGTGCCACTTGATGTTCCCACTTTCAAAAATAAGAAATATTATCTTTCTTACCTGTTGTGAACACACTAAAAGTGTACTTCCCTGTGGTCAAATTCCCAGCAACTGGTAAGCAGAACATAAATGGGTGTATTTTTTCCCCAACTGTTTTTCCATAAGCTCTGTTGCTTTGGTTCAGAGTTATGACATACACAGGTTTAACGTTAAAGTTATCTTTTACTAAGTCTGCATGATGCATACTCCATACTCCATACAATGCGGTTCCCGTGCAACATTTTAATTTGTCACATACAACAACGCAACATGCAACGGTGCAACATGAATGTGTCCCACATATTGCTACAGCCTGGCATCACAGGAAATATGAAAGACACACGTACAGAGGGTAGACAAAATAATATAAACACCAAGTGAAAAAAGACAAAACAACGGCCAAGTTTCATGAATACTAGGATGAAAACCTTCCATGGCCTCTTCAATGACTAGACCTATGCCTCATTGAAGCTTTATGTGAAGTTCTGGAACATAGCATGCAGAGTAGATTTCCACTCCCTTCATCTCTCGTCTCTCAAAGAACCTGAGGCTTTCATTCTTCAAGAATGGTCAAATATCCCATTAGAAACTGTCAAAAACTTGTATGACAGTGCAGCGTGTGAGCTCTGGTACGTGAGCACCCGCTGCAGAAAGTGACGTGGATAAGAGTACGATTAGTTCCCGGAATTTAGTCTTTAGCTCGGCGATCTAAATCGTTCTCTTGTCGCGTCGAGATCCCTTGATTCGAAACTCGCTGCGTGCCGAACCAGCCACCGTTACAACAGCATTCCAAAAAGGATGGAAGCTGTTATGAAGGTTAAGGGTTGGCCCATCCATTTATTAGTTCATAAATATTCATATAGGCTATTGTTTGCTGTTTCCATTATTTTGTCTACCCCATTTATACTGTCTATACCACGAAAGAAACTGAAACCAAGGTTTTTCTTTTTTCTATGAAAGGTGCCTGAATAGAAGTGTATTATGTCCTCAGAGTCCGTTTCTGACTGCAGGTCTTTTTTATTCTAGGGTTTTGTGGTTGTTTTTTGCCATGGCAAACCACAAGACATTCTAGTGTTTAGGCATAAATAGTGTCTTGGACTGACAAAAAATTGCAGCAGCATCCATTTCAACAATTCTCCAGTTAAGGTGCTTCACCACCTCCCTTAAAAAAACAAAAACAAAGTCCTCGCGCTGAGTCGATTGCTCAGTATGTGCAGGTTATACACAACTGAGACACTGATGAGTTGCAGAAAACAGGCAAGTTAACATAGCCTATATGTGATTTTGCAACAAAATACAACACATCTCCCCGTGGAATTTACTGTGCTACATGAAATGTGTTGCAGCAATGCGCTGTTAGCGGAAGTGGGCTAGCCCGCAATTTCCTTGAAGACACCTGATGTTAGTGTTGTCATTCAAGGTAACTTCACAGCCCCCAGCAAAGAGAATACCAGCATGCCTACGAGACACAAAGCATGCCCTGATCCAGCAAAAATGTCTGCCCCAACAGTAGCCCTACAAAGGTGTGCAGTGTTGAGTGCTCTGATGCAGTCCTGTCGGATTCTCCAGGAGAACCGTAATCATATAAGTAATACTCAGAAAGTAACGTCTTTCACCCAGGCAAAACCATGTAGCAGTAAAAATGCTACATTGTGCTGCACCAGATGTGCAATTGCAAATGAATATTGTCCAATTTCACGCCTTGTCTATGTTCACCGGGTCGTCCAAAACAGATCTCACGGGTGAGAAATAAAGACCATTCATGTGTACAATTAGATATGTAGCCTATTAGTTAATATGGATAATAGATGCTAGACATGAATTAGCACAATTATTGATATGGGTAAATTTACTTTTGAAACTTACAAAATAATGTCTACTCTAATATCCCACCAAAAGTGCATGTCAGCCAATAATCTACCTTTGATTATGTAAAATTTGGATTAGGGAAAGAAAAGGAATGTCAATAGGAACTGAGGTTATCGATAAAAGCCCTAAATTGTAAGCGAGATGTCTGCGTCCGGAATTCTCTAACTGCATACAAGGAACCATTCATTACCCTACATTTGCTCGTAATGCGTGCAAACCTGGTACCGTAAAGTGCTGCCATAACTTCTGCCCAACTATGAAATGATCCGATAATAGGTTAAAAATCGAAAAAAAACCAAAAGTAAGCTACTTGACCACGGAAACGTTGTTATTGTGAAAGTCAGGAACAAATAGAAAAAACGCAGACTTCAGTGGAACCACTGTAACCTTATGTTAAAATGTAAGTTGGCATACCTATCAGCCTCCCGTTTTCGTGTGCGACTCTCCTGATCTCCGCTTGAAAAACGGATTCCTCCGAGATGGTTCTTTTTGAACATTTCCGTAAACACGGCATTGCGAACTTATTACAACTGTAAAATCCTTTAAAGAAGGCTTCTTTAAATTTACTTTAAAAATAAGAAAAGGCAGCTCAAATCCATGACGTTGTCAAATCCTGTCTGTACTTGGGGCGTGTGCTACCCCAGTGTAAATAGCCTACTAACGAAATCAAATCACCGCTATTTAACTGGTCATACTCTCACGCTCAGTCAGTGTTAGTGGCAGAGAGTCACTTTATGACCAAATAACGTTTGAGTCGAGATGTCTATGGTTTACATTTTAAACACGTTTGGGGGAAATAGGTGGGGAAAGCGTTAGCCATGTGTTGGGGCATTTATTAAAAAAATATATATGTTAATGAAAATTCCGCTTGACCATGGACGATCTAATAGGTTTACAATGTCTTATGTTTGCGAAATATAGAGTTGCTGGTTAAGGGGTAAAGGAACTAGAAAGGAGTTCAATGGATTTGAAGCCAAGGATCAGGGTAAAGAGATTACAGATATGAACATTTCCCACTAATGCTGGCAGTTCGCTTGCTCATACAGCTATAAATGGCAATAATACAACGTTGTCTAGCCTACATTTTCTAGTCTTTGTTATTTTGTAAATATTTACATTTATAGTCTTTGTCATTGTCTAGAGTTATCACATCTTCTAATTGAAGTCTTAAGTAATGACTTCCATTACCTGTGTTTGGAAACTTTCAGGGTGCCTTCCTCACTGAGACACTGTAGCCTAGATAGGAATGCAGGTAAAATGGAAGTAGCGTATTCGCTGACGTGTATATGTACGTTATGTAGTATCATGTCTGATGACCTGAGAATTGCAAGAGAATAAATTGTGGCTTTAGGTGAAGTCAAGTGCACACGTATACAATCCTAATATATCTGACAAATGTATAACATTAATACATTTGAATGATTTAATATAACAAACCAACAGGATGCCAGTCCCAACATGCAGGAAAAAAGTGCTGTCAGCCAAGACGTAAACCTAGGGCTAGGGTGCCCTCCACTGGTTGAAATATATTATGCCAAATATGTTGAATAAGAATGTGAAAAACGAGTCATTTTACACAGTTATGAAGCAATTCATTCTTATCTGTGGTTGAATTGCATGTGCCCAGCACTCAGGGTCGCATGCGCCCATAGAACCCAATCCCCTCTGTCAGTGAGACTGAGGTGGTTTAGCAGGTTGGTCTCAGTTTAGGGAACTGCGCTTATAACCAAAGATTGAAAAATGGGGATTTCCAGGCTAGGACATTGTTGTTTCATTGTTGGAATCTGCCAAGCATAGAAGCATTACGGCATACCAGGCATTCTGCTCTACAGGCTATTAAAATGGCATTGCAAGTCCATACTAGTTTTAGTCCTTTCAGCATCATCTGTAGCCTATAGTTGTTTTTCGGCTAGAGGTCACAGCATTGTCATGTGTGCTTCTGTGGTGGAAATTGCCCAGGAGTCCAAACGGAAGGAAGAACTTGGCAGAACATTATAATTAGTCCTTAGCAAGTGTAGGACCTACAGGCTGCTTTGGCGGCCACGCCCCCTAATGTTTGCGCACCACCCAAAATTGAGGTGTTTCGCATACCTCGCTTTGACACGCAAGCTTCATTCAGAATAAAAATCGCAGGGTTTTGATTTCATGCCTGCATATACTAGATATATGGGCCCACTTAAATTGCGAAGCATTATATATACAGATTTAGCCTCCCACAGCAAACATCTTAGTTTTGTAAGTACATCACACATAGTCCTTAGGTAGAGGGTACTGGGATTGCGAAGGAACAATGATTATCACAAACGCTTTGCTGGCCACGCCCACTAATGTTCACCATCCACAAAAAATTAATATTTTCCCTTGCATTTTACACAATTTTTTTGCATTCTGCTTGATCCAATGATTGTATAAGATTCAAAGTTTGCAAAAAGGTTAAAAATATGACACATTTTTTGGTGTGATGTCCTTTTGATTACAGTTTTTTGGACTTTTTTTTTTTTTTTTGTTGCACAGAGCTTGGCAGACTCTGAGGTTGCCTGCAGCCTCTATTTTTATTCATTTTTGCTCTTGACTCATTGTAATCCAAAACCTGCTCATCGGTTTTGGTTGCCTAGGAATAGAGGACAAGTTATTTTACAAAAATGTAGACACTGTCTAATACAGTCCTCAGTCTAAGTAATCAACAGTGTACAACTAAGGATTTTAGCAGGAGGATAATCTGAAGAACGCAAGCAGTGACAAACAGGCCTAGCAAGGAAAGTGATACTTGAGCTGTCTGATGCCATGCCTCTTGGCAACTCTCCATGAAATGGAATCATGTTTCTTGTGTTGTCCTACGCCTCCACACTCAGTTAGCTACAAGCCGGCCACCATAGAATTAAGGGAAAATACCAACCTAATAATGTATGTTTCATATTAATAATAATAATAATAATAATAATTCTTAGCATCATCATCACATTTGCCTGACAGAACATCAGTTGCAGTTATAGTGTTTATTGTGCATAATTATAGACAGGAAATATACTGTATTGGATCCGATAATGTAATCTGGCAATGTTTCTCCATCCCGGCCTGTTTGTGGAAATTGAATGATTATAAAACAGTTGTTAGTATTCTGCACCTGGCCAGATTTATTGTGGTGGTAAGTAAAAATATGTACCATTACCATCACCATCACTCTTTCCTGCAAACCATAAGGAGCTGGTCATCGTGTTTTCTGTTCTATAAAGTCCTTTTGACATCTTGAGAATTTCAAGATATATGCATACAGTGGCCTTGGAAAGTATTCAGACCGTTTCATTTTTTACAGACTTTGTTGTGTTATAGACTTAATTTTAAGCAAAAACATGTTTTTAGAAATTGTTGCAAATGTATTCAAAATAAAAAACTGAAATATGTAATTTAGTATTCAGACCCTTTGCTATGATACTCCAAATTGAGCTCAGATGCACCCTGTTTCCGTTGATGATCCTTAAGATATCTCTAGAACTTGATTGTAGTCCACCTGTGGCAAATTCAATAGATTGCACATGATTTAGAAAACTACACACCTGTCTGTATAAGGTCCCACAGTTTACAGTGCATGTCAGAGCAAAAACCAAGCCATGAAGTCCAAGGAACTCTCCATAGACCTCAGAGATAGAATTATGTTGAGGCATGGATCTGGGGAAGGGTATAAAAACATTGCTAAAGCATTGATAGTTCCCAGGAGCACAGTGGGTTCCATCATTGTGTAATGGAAGAAGTTTGGAACCAACAAGACTCTTGCTAGAGCTGCACGTCCAGCCAAACTCAGTAACCGGGCAAGAAGGGCTTGATCAGGGAGGTGACGAAGAAGCCAATGGCCACTCTAACAGAGCTTCAGAGTTCCTGTGCAGAGATGGGAGAACCTGCCAGAAGGATAACCATCTCTGCAGCACTCCATCAATCAGACCTTTATAGTATAATGGCTAGACGGAAGCCACTCCTAAGTAAATGGCATATGACAGCCTGCCTGGAGTTGGCCAAACGGCACTTGAAGGACTCTGAGAGCATGAGGAAAAAGATTCTCAGATGAGACTGAAATTGAACTCTTTGGCCTGAATGCCAAGAGCTATGTCTGGCAGAAACCAGGTACCGCTCATCACCTGGCTAATACCATCCCTACAGTGAAGCATGGTGGTGGTAGCATCTTGCTATGGGGCTGGTTCTCAGTGGCAGGCACTGGGAGACTGGTCACGATTAAGGGAACGATGAACAGTCCTTGAAGAAAATCTGCTCCAACGTGCAGACGTCAGACTGGGGTGAAGATTCTCTTTTCAGCACGACAACAACCCAAAGCACACAGCCAAGACAACGCTGGAGTGGCTTCGGGACAAGTCTCTGAATGTCCTTGGGTGCCCCAGCCAAAGCCCGAATTTGAACCCCATTGAAAATCTGAACAAGAGACCTTGCAATTTACTGATGCTTCCCATCCAATCTGACAAAGCTTGAGAGGATCTACAAGGAAAAATGGGAGAAACTGCCCAAATCCAGATGTGCAAAGCTGGTAGAGGTATACCCAAGAAGACTCAAAGCTGTAATCACTGCCAAAGGTGCTTAGAATTAAGGGTCCGAATACTTATGTAAATTAGCTATTTCAGTTTTTTATTTTTAATAAATGTGCAACAATTTCAAAAAATGTGTTTTCGCTTTGTCATTATGGGGTACTGTGTGCAGATTGATGGTAAAAAATAAATTTAATCAATTTTAAATTAAGTCGTATATAACTAACACAAAAAATTAAGGGGTCTGAATACTTTCCGAAGCCACTCTATATGCATACTGAATTATTCATTCAGATTTTCAATCTCTGTCAGGTCAACTGAAATATATTTTGACATGTTTTCTAGATTTTAAGTTGGTCTATAATAATTTTCATGCAATGTGTTACTTAACATATGTATCCATAATTTAAGGAATGATTGCTTTAATATTTTACATTTACATTTACATTTTAGGCATTTAGCAGACGCTCTTATCCAGAGCGACTTATACAGTTTACATTTCTTTACGTACAATCCATTTATACAGCTGGATATTTTACTGAAGCATTCAGGTTAAGTACCTTGCTCAAGGGTACAACAGCAGTGCTCCACCTGGGAATTGAACCTGCAACCTCTAAGTTACAAGCCCAGCTCCCTAACCATTACACTGCACTGCCAGTCTTTGGTTCTATTTTATATACTTTGATACTTGCTCAAAAGATCATGTCACAATAATGTGACTAAGTCAATGCATCCAATAAAACAAGACTTGTAAGGACTGTCTACTGTGGCTGCCTTTTTGCTGTAGTGGACAAAGTTTCTGTCGTTAACTTGTCGTTAACAGCCGTGTCAGTGACTCTGTCTGTCAGGGAGTGACACTATGTCGCGTCTAGTGTTGTCAGGAGTAGCCAAGAAGTTAAATTAGCAGCCCTACCCCGTGATGATGACAGTTTTCTGCTTTATATCCGACGTACAACCCGCATATCATCCCATTCATGAACAAAAACACTGATCATTCAACACTTTTTGTTTAATTTCTAATGACATAATACACACTTTTTAGACATCTGGTTGTCTTACTAACCTTAATGTAATAAAAAAATACATATTTTTGTTCACCAGGTGCCGCGTGACAGCGCAGCCGTTCATTGCAAACACCAAAACCATTCATTATGAGAGGGTGAGAGTGTTGCGAGAGTTGCGAGAGTTGCAAGTGTCTCTGACAACGCACACATATTTCTCCATTTAATTCAATATTGTCCCTTCTAAAGCGACTTTGAAAGAATAACTGACACTGAAAAATGCAGGGAATTCATTTTTCGCGGGGAGTTTCCGAATTAACCAACTTACTTATAAACGTATTATTCTGTATGCTATTGTCGCTGTGAAAATTAAAATAAATAAAAGTTAAACGCTTTGCTTACCATGTTTGCCAGCTATACCATTTGCTTCCATAATTTAGATTTTTGGATTGGAATACCTCCGATTCTGTGTACAATTTCCAAAAGTAAAGATATCCTTGCTCCCAGGAGTTACCCGGACTGATGCGTAATTGTTATTTGGATGAAGGCGATTTCTTTGTCTGAGTGGATACAACGACGTCAAATGGTTATATATAATACAACGATTTGTGCCCAGATGAAGGCGGTGCACAAACTTTATTGGAGTTGTATCGGGCACTGACTATCAACTTCTACACCCACCAGTTTGACAAGCCTCTATTCGTTCATTCGCTAAAATAGATGTCACGTGGGCGTTCTTGGCTTGAGATACTGGTCTTGAATACGCATCTATTACTGCGAAAAGCAACGAGCACAATTATGCATTATTGATATGTATATACACTGCCTGGCCAAAAAAAAGTCACCACCTGGATTTAACTAAGCAAATAGGTAAGAGCCTTCCATTGGATAATTACTGCAGTGATGAATATGTTTTAGCTGGCAACAAGTTATTTAACCCTAACTGATGCAGTGAGTAGCTTGTCATTTCTTAAACAACCATGTCGGAAGACATATCCTGTGGTCGTGGAAAATATGTTAATCTGTTTCAGAAGGGTCAAATTATTGGCCTGCATCAAGCAAAGAAAACAACTAAGGAGATTGCTGAAACTACTAAAATTGGGTTAAGAACTGTCCAACGCATTATTAAAACCTGGAAGGATAGTGGTGAACCATCATCTTCGAGGAAGAAATGTGGTCGGAAAAAAATCTTGAATGATCGTGATCGGCGATCACTTAAACGTTTGGTGAAATCATATCGTAAAAAATCAACAGTAGAACTCACGGCTATGTTTAATAGTGAAAGTAAGAGCATTTCCACACGCACAATGCGAAGGGAACTCAAGGGATTGGGACTAAACAGCTGTGTAGCCTTAAGAAAACCACTTCTTAGTCAGTGAGGCTAATCGGAAAAAAAGGCTTCAATTTGCTAGGGAGCATAAAGATTGGACTCTGGAGCAATGGAAGAAGGTCATGTGGTCTGATGAGTCCAGATTTACCCTGTTCCAGAATGATGGGCGCCTCAGGTTAAGAAGAGAGGCAGATTAAGTGATGCACCCATCATGCCTAGTGCCTACCGTACAAGCCTGTGGGGGCAGTGTTATGATCTGGGGTTGCTGCAGTTGGTCAGGTAACTTTGTGAAGGCCTTCAGCAACGTTATGTGCCCAAAGAATGAGGTCAGCTGACTACCTGAATATACTGAATGACCAGGTTTTTCCATCAATTGATTTTTTCTTCCCTGATGGCACGGGCATATTCCAAGATGACAATGCCACGATTCATCGGGCTCAAATTGTGAAGAGTGGTTCAGGGAGCATGAGACATCATTTTCACGCATGGATTGGCCACCACAGAGTCCAGACCTTAACCCCATTGAGAATCTTTGGGATGTGCTGGAGAAGACTTTGCGCAGCGGTCCGACTCTCCCATCATCAATACAAGAACATGGCGAAAAATTAATGCAACTGTGGACGGAAATAAATGTTGTGACATTGCAGAAGCTTATCGAAAGGATGCCATGGCGAATGCGTGCCGTAATCAAAGCTAAAGGCGGTCCAACGAAATATTAGTGGGTGACTTTTTTTTTGGAAGGGCAGTGTAGCCTATATCTTATATCTATCTATCTATCTGTATATATATACATACATATATACGTATATATACAACCTTTATATAACGAAACCCCTATTATTTGTAGTCATTAGTTTAATGATTGTTAGTAACGTAATTTAATTGAATGCGTAGGTACAATGCATATTGTGTGTAGAATCACAACAGAAAATTCTCTCCCATGGTTAATATTACCAAATTCAATCTGTTTCAAATGAGTAAGTACATACATGAATGGGTCTGATTATGGTGTTTATTATTTTTGTCATTCTATGTGGACCAGTAATTTAGAATGTTTCTTATGAATCTTGGATTGGGAATCGGTGTTATTGCAGGTGTATACATTACTAATATCTTTCGAAATATGTTTGTCAATTCGACTTGCATAGGTACATCTGTAAAGCAAATACATAATTTAGCCTACTGAAAATGGAATGTGATTCCATCATATTCAAATAAATTCATTTAAGAGCCCACATAGTAGCCTACATCATTTATCGGAAAGTGAATAAGGTTTCTTGGGTTATTCCCAAAGTTGTTCAAAAATGTTCAGCAGAAGTTGAACATTGAGCTGTCTTTTATCATAACCAAATCTCTATATATTTACTTATTATTTATTTATTTGTTCCCATTTTGGTAGACAATTGTAGCGTATTTCTTCTTCGACATACCCTCCCTCGTACTACGCGCTCGCCGCTGCAGGTCATTGCTAGATAGTAACCCTATTTTCCCGCAGTTTAATTCGTATTACATTACATTCGCGCATTTGGAAAAAGTGGTAAGTTTAAAAAACGAGCTGGTAACCCTAAACCTAAGTGTAAGTGTATGAGAGCGGGCACGAGCGTTGCACGCTTTTCTTCGTTACTATGGGGACTCAGTCAAACCACGTGAGAGTTGGACAAAATAGGGAAAATCGGGTTACTATCTAGCCATGACCCTGCTGCAGCTCCAGGGACCGGCAGTGATGAGGGCGACGAGTGTGACGAGTGTATGCTGAGTTCAGCCCAATTGCTTCAAATATGAATATATAATAATATATTTTTATTCACATCAAAAATATTCTGGAGACTGAAGATGCTGATTATTCTAAATATTAGTCAGGTTCCTTGTGTAATTTCGTTCAAATTTTTTGGGGAGTTGGAAAACTATACATTTTTGAAAACCTTATAGCATAACGAATCAGAAAATATTTGATTCCATTTTCTCAGATGTCAGTATGGCGGCCATCTTGGTCATTTAAAAATGGCGACCTTCAAACACTAGTTTCTCAATATCTCGCCTCCTGGATTACCTAGAATCAAGATTGCAGTGGTCAAATCTACATTTTTTGGGGCAAGGAATCCAATGGTGCTAATT
Source organism: Aldrovandia affinis (assembly GCA_029706075.1). NCBI lineage: Eukaryota > Metazoa > Chordata > Actinopteri > Notacanthiformes > Halosauridae > Aldrovandia > Aldrovandia affinis. Next base: position 10,717,393 of record JAINUG010000001.1, read on the forward strand.
ACAAATTATATAGATGGTCAATGATACATGTATGGGTGGCTATCTTGCATTTTTAATACGCATAGCTGTGCATTGCGGTAAACATGATCTCGGACATAATCATATTGAAATGACTATTCTGGTAATCAGGATATTTATATCTTAAAATATTTTTAATTCTCTTTAATTTTGTGTACAAACAGAAAAATAAACTGTTGTCATCGAACATAGACAGTTTGTACATTATTCCAATCCAACCCAACTACCCACTACCCGCGTCCCCTTAATAACACTGTTTCCCCATCTTACCTACACATCACCCACCCACCCCTACTACAGTTGACACCCAAAGTTTACACACAAGCAAACGCATTCTCATGTCTGACGGTCTGTAGACCAGTCTACACATCTCCATTGTCCTCACTATCACCATCACTGTCACTAGCAAGTGTGATATCCTGAGAGTCTTCATCATTCTGGCAGTCAGCGCTACACTGACATAGCTCCGTGCAGGGTAGCTCCACTGAATTGCACGAACATCTGTGTGAAGAACAGTCTACTTTACATTGACATCTGACCATCTCAATGATGGCCTCTGGTGCTGGGAGGAACTCAGTTGTGACTGGTTTCAGCTGGCCATCCTTATCCTTGTAGTAGCCATTCTGTAGTGGGTCAAGGAACTCCTGCTGGACGATGTCTGTCTGACCCCACACTCTGGCCTGGATATGGGCTCTTAGGACATGCTGCTTGAGAGCACCAAGTGTGGGTGGAAGCTTGTCACTTTCTGCCATGTGCTTGCAGAAAAGATGCCATCTCAGTTCAGGGATGTTGTTGATTTGGATCCCCTTCGGTAAGTATACAGTGCATACAAACCTAGCTAATGTAGATAGCAGATCCTCTGTCACTTGGTTGGTTTGAAAGCATCTGCAGAGCCTTGAGGACACAATCGTCTGCTTTGAGGTAGATGTTCAGCCAGGTAGCTTTGCCTATTCTAGAAAACCGCCCAGTGTTGTCTGCTCCTGTAAATGCATGAAATGCCGGCAAAGCCTTTGCTCGATCTGCACCCAGAGCTTTCCATATTGGTTTCACTTCCAAAATCCCAGATACCATTGAAACACACATATTTTTCAGCAGGATTTCGTAATTTGCTACAACCAGCACCAGTACATCTGTGTCTGGGGAGAAGAACACGAGCTGTGCATCGGAGGGGTTGCGACGTGAAGCCAGAACCGCATGGTGGATCAACAAGGTGTCTGCTTCTTCATGGTTGTTGCCTTCAAAGTGCAATTGACTGTTGCTCTCGGTGTGTCCTGCAGCAGAAGCAATGACAAGCTTGGGGAGTCTTTGCTGTATTCAACAGTCTTTGATGCCAGATACTCCGTCAGATCAGCCTTTGTTTGGTCATGAGAAAGTAAGCGGCTCATTGGAATGTTCTTGATGTTTGTGTCATCTCTGATTTGGTATTGGATTGGATCCTTTCCTTGTCTTCTTTTCTCCCTTGTGATGCGCTTCAAAGAATCAGGCTTGTATGTATCAAACACCAGGACCACCTCGTCGTAGTCTCTGGTTAGAGACATCAGTCTGCCGTAGAACCATTCACTTAAATCTTTGACTGTGACTACTGTTGCTGGCTTCTTTGTCAGCTTTTGGACAACTACCATGCCATCCACTAGTGCAATTTTGCGACTACCATGACCATCTTGACTGGAGCCCAGAGTTTCAATGTCCATTGGAGCTTCACCTGCAGCTTGTGGTTGATCCTGATCTGCTGTGACTTCCTTTGCCATCTTTTCACCTCCACCTTGTGGTTGATCCTGATCTGCTGTGACTTCCTTCGCCAGCTTTTCTAGGAGGTGGATCAACTTTGACTTGTCAGTGCATGGCAGTATATCCCCATTGGGGGCAAAGAGTGCTCTTGGTGTCTGTGTGAACTCGTAGTTGCCAACAGCATGTTTCTGGTCAATGTGTCTGTTAGACCGGGCAAGGATCAGCAGTCTGCCATAGAGATCTTTGGTCTCCTTCAGATCTACAGTTTTGTCTCGGATTTTCACAGTGGACTTCTTGTTGCCAGACATAAACATTTTGTTGTTTTCCTTCTTGACTGGTGCCCAGAGGCTGATTTCTCCATTGATTCTCTCTGACACATAGCACCATTGGATTCCCTGCCCCAAAAAATGTAGATTTAGCCAGTGGAATCATAATCCTATGTAACCTAGGAGTCAAGATATTGAAAAACTAGTATTTAAAGGTCGCCATTTTAAAAGTCCATGATGGCCGCCATATTGGCTTCTGGGAAAATGGAATCATGCATTTTCTGATTTGTTATGCTATAAGGTTTTCAAAAATATATAGTTTTCCAACTCCCCAAAAAAATTGAACGAACTCATATATCTGGACATAGTGAACTGGACTATATAGTCTAATCCAGTTCAGGAGAGGAGAAGCACAGTTCAAGCTTTTGGTAGGCCTACTTATAATGGTGTACTATAATGATATCAATACACTTACACAATGGGTCTCATTCACCTCTTTTTTTCACATTTGTTCACCCAATTTAGATTTCTCTACCAAAATATAAATGCAGAATAATAAAAGTTAAGTGAAGAAGCGGAGGGTTTTTCATGGATGTACAGTCAGTGCACTCCTCAGTGTTGAAACCCAGGTTTTAATAATTTCACACACGTTTCTGGTAGTAAAACATGGCTCCATCCAAAGTCATTCTTTGGAAGGGGCCCAAAGTCTTTTAAAATAAGGGTAACCAGGTGGAACCCTCATATATAAGATAAGCGTTTGTTTATTATATACTTAGCATGGCACACTCAAAGTTATTTGAGCCCCTCAGCATGGGCATTCTGGCTCCATGTTGCTTTGTGCATTTTGAGTATCAGAGATCTTGCTATTATAATTTGTTTGTAAAACAAGAAGGGTTGGCAAACACGTAATGAGGCTTTTGATCCTCATTAGTGTGTGATGTCTGTGCCACAGAAACCGCATTATCCTCCATCTGTTCCTCAATTGTATTCACTCAGTCGACTCTATCACGTGAACCCTAGCGCTCGGGGTTATATGAAAGTACAGTCTGTTGTTGACAGAGCTAGTGGGAACAACAGAGTCAACTCCACAATTCTCATTGTCCCAAACATTATGCTCCTTTGTGTCACCATTCAGCCCCAAACTGCTTTTTCACTGGCTTTGAACATTTTTTAAAATTAATATGTTTGAAAAACGAAAAATGATGATGATATACTCACTATATGCTCTCAAAATGAGTTTTATTAAAATAATGTATTATTTTCAGATACAGTATCATGATGCCGGCAGATGTGTTTTGCATAAGGCCGTCTCAAGTTGATGAGAGAGTGCATGTCATGTACTCATTTTTGTCATGTACTAATCATTTTGTTATTGTATATCATTATAATGTAATAACAAGAACACAATGTATTAATATACAGGTATTACTGCCTTCTTGTTCCATGTGTCCTATCCTCATTTCATGAGTACTATATGTTTTCATGTTAACAAGCAGCATGTTTTTATTATTTGCTTTAGTGGTACTTGAGAAACTACTGCTCTCAGTTTTTTTCTGAACAAACAATATTAAATCAGATCAACTTTCAACCATTTTTCTAATATTGAATGTTGAATTAGGAAATGAAAAACAAAACTAAGGCAGATAATCATACAAAAAATTCATGGCGTTATGAATCATAGTGGAATCAATGAATCAGTGTCACTCTAATGTAATGTGCTGAAACTTTTTCTCAGCAAATTCTTTGACTTATTGCCAACAGATCATGCACTTTAAAGTTCAAGCTTGTACAAAGTTCAGTACAATTATTCATTGTGCAATGCTGCTGCAGATTATGTTGTGTATAACATTGCCTGTTTTACAATCATTTAATAAACAGTTAAGTATTAATTGTATTTATACTGAAATGAACTGCATTGGGCCTATACGTGAGGAGGAAATATGAAATGGCATGATTCAATTATCTATCTGAGTAACAGGCGGGCCTACTTTTTTAAGACATAATGGCGAGAATGTCAGGAGTCACAGGCGGGGGAACTTTCCCCTGCCCCCTCTCCTATGACTACCAGCATTCCACCAGCCACCCAAAGCAGTACCAGGAGACGGTAAGTAAATTTGAGTATTTATTTTAGTAATAAATAAAAATCACAGTATTCAACTGAACTGATGACCATGTTCTCCCTCCAGTCTGGTATTCTTGCCAGGTTTCTTTACCTGGTAAATCCACCATGACAGAGAGCACCCCTGCAGGTAAGAGTATATCCTTACACATCAACACTACACACTGTGAGAATGACCCAAAGAGTACGGTGTTCACACACACACTCACCCACAAAAAGTTTTCCACCTGTGTTCAATTGGCACTCCAACGCACACTGCACCCACTTAGGCTCCCCGCACGGGCCACCCTGTGCCACCAACACACTTCCCCCCCTCTTCTCGCTCGGCCATGAGGAGGTTGACATGGGAGCACACGCTCTCACACAACAAAACACATCACACAAGACTAAAAACAAAAAGACACAAAACCATGGGGATATACAACTACAGTACTGGAGTCTCACTGAGATACTAGCTGAGGTGGTTAAAGATGTGAATGTGACTCTCTGTAAAGCGCTGTCATGCCTGGCTGTAATTAAAGTGCACAAACTTGTCCAAACAGATGGTGGGAAATGATTGGCGTAAGGTGTGTCACAATATGTGGCTCCACCCAGGCCAACAATAGACATGGCATACTGCTCAGCAATTCAATTCAAGCAAGCTTACTCGCAGTGTTGGGTCAGCACAGGGATAAGTGCACTGTAACACAAGCCCACTGTTGCTCTCAGGAAACGGATTCATTGTCTTTTCAACCTGGCAGTGGGGCTCCAGCTTGGAATCAATGTGGGAGAGGGAGCTGTGGGCTGTGTTCATAAGGCCATTCTGTGTTCATAAGGCCATTCTGTGTTCATAAGGTTGTGGGTTTAATCGCAGCCAGGAAACTGCAGTTGCTAAGCAAAGGTATCAATATGAATTGTACAATTTCACAGTCCCATTTATAGCATGTTTTCCTTGATAAGCCAAAGCATTATAATGTATCAATAATTTATCAAGACAATTCAGTGTGAAACATGAGGAGAATTCTTAACAGTGAATTAGCACATCAAAAGCAGCACCAGAAGTGATTGTTAGCAAGAACAAATCAATGCCACAAATACCACATCTACTACATCACATCACACCAATCACAGCCTTTGTTGCTGTAGCTCCATAGTGTAAGTGTAAATGTACTCCCACATATACAGTGGGTATAAAAAGTATTCACTCCCTTTGGCATTTTTCTCATTTTATTTATGATCAACACAAAATACTCTATAATGTCAAATCAATTTTAAAAAGCCCTTTCTTAATGAATTACAAATAAAAAAACTGACAATAATTGATAACATAAGCATTTACCCCCCATGATTTAATATTTGGTAGAAGCACCTTTAGCTGCCATTACAGCTGTGAGTCTATCGAGTAAGTCTCGACCAGCTTTCCATATCTGGACATTAAATTATTTTCCCATTCTTCTTTACAAAATTTCTCTAGCTTGAGCTCATCAGGTTGGATGTGGACCGTTGGTGAACAGCAATAGTCAAATCTTTCCACAGATTCTCAATAGGATTGAAGTCTGGGCTTTGACTGGGCTACTCCAGGACATTGATTTGTTTTATTTAAACCACTCCGATGTGGCTTTTGATGTGTTCTTTGGGTCATCATCCTGCTGGAATATAAATCTTCTTCCAAGTCCCAGGTCTCTCACAGACTGCAGCAGATTTGTCTATATCTTGCACCATTCAATGTCCCCTCTATTTTGACAAATTTCACAGTCCTTGAAACAGGAAAGCAGATGAAGCTCTTGTTTGGAAATGCACAAACCAACTGTGGGGCCTCTCCCAGACAGGTGTTTATGAAATAATTTGAAACACCTTAATTGTACACAGGTGGACTCCAATCAAATAATTATATGACCTCTGAAGACAATTAATTGCAGCAGAGTTTATTTGTCTATTGGTGTGTCTTAGAAAAAGGAGTGAATACTTATGCAAATCAATTATAGTCCATTTTATATTTGTAATTAATTAACAAAAAGCTTTGTTAATGTTTTTTTATTTGACATTAGAGTATTTTGTGTCAATCAGTGGCAAGAAATCCCAAATAAATCCATTTTGATTCCATGAAGTAAAAAAAAAAAAAAAACACTTTTTATACCCACTGTGAATAAACAGAGATGTAGTAGGCTGTAACTAGTCTCATATGGTGCATACTGTACTGGGAGTTTTGAACCTGTTTGTCAGGTTCCAGTTGAATGTTGTGATACAAAGTGCCTTGGCATATATCCCGGGCATGCACCACTGTGGTACAGGAAACACACAAAGCAAAACAAAAATGTTCATTTTCAAGGTCAGTAAAATAAGGGAACAGGTTCATGGGAAATTTTAACTCTTTAGAAGAGCATCTGGATTAAAACAATGATGCAGACAAATACAATAATGGCCGCCACTGTTGAATGCTGTAGCAGTAGTTGCTGTATGTATTTTGAGTCTCCTGTAAGTAAAACATTCCCATATTTAATAAAAGTAACTTATTAAAAATGGGCTGTGATATATGCACACACTGCAATACATGTGCACACTCACTATTTCCCTCTGCCAGATGCGGGACCCAATCCCCAGATACTCCATTTGTTTTAGTCCACTTTTCTCTTTCTGCAGTAAACAATGGTGTAAAAAGAGATGTGAAAATATCAAGAAGAATCTGATAAAAACAGAAAACAAACCTTAAAAGCCTCAGTAAAAAAAAAGAAATATCATTTCTAGTATGTGACCTCCCTCAGAATCTGGCAAAGAAAGTGATGCTCCTCTACACCCTCCCCAACCCCCCGTTTGTCTTCAGCACACTTGTTTCCCATCTACACTGCATAAATTACTTTTCTCTAGATTTTATTTTTATTTTTTCCTTCATTTAAAAAAAAACATTTAAATTTCATATTCAGTGGCATTTTATTGAATATTTCCTTTTGGACAGTAGACAAGTATTTGCTTGACATTTGAAGTGTCAATGTTATTGTGGCTGTGGTCAGGCCATGTTGAATTTTTAAACTTTACATGAACGTTAACGAAAGGGGCCCTTTAAAAGGGTGTTACCGCAGTTATGCATTCTGTCAAAGGAAAGGAATGAGAACATTCTTGTTGGGTAGTATATAGGTATCAAGGCACCTTCTAAAATGCATGTTAATTCATGCCATGGCTAGAAGGAGCCAGTGCAGTCCCATTGTTTTATGTCTAACAACACAGTTTCTATTCATACAGCAATGAGTGATTGTACTCATTTGTAATGTTGTTAAACTAGTAGTTTACACATTTCAAATGCAATGGTGTTATTTGTCAAAAGGAATTGTTTTATGTTGTAATTGTGAGTGGCGCTGAAGATAGCAGTATCTGAAACATGTCAGCCACAAGAGAGGAAAGAATACAAATATTTTTTATGAATCAATATCTTGCTTTACTTAACTAATGATCTGAGTGTGGGCATCCATGTAGCTTTATGTAATGGTTTTTATGAGGTCAATTCACCTTTTTCTGAGTGCAAGGTAAATATCGTCAGTTTTCCAATTCAGTTGTCTTGAAATAAGATAAATGCTTATTTGGGTATTCTTTCCTCTAAAGGCAACACATGAAATGTCAACTCTAAGCCAGATTTGTTTTTAACAACATGTTGAGCTCAATATGCCCCTTATCTGCTGCTCCAATGTGTCTATAAATAAAACCTGCGCCTTTAAGAGGTTACACCTATTACTATGGTTACGATTTGTACACAAAAATGTCCGCCGAAATACGTGTACCTGTTGGAAGTCTGTGGACGTGAAACATTGGGAAATGCATTTAACAAATGAAAAGTTAGTCTTACATATTTGTGTTTACGTGCAGTTATAGCTGTTGAGATTGTACATTGTCTTGCACCGCAGCTTCATGTAGCGGACAACTGCAACCATGTCACAACAAGATTCCGAATCCACATCTTCAAATGCAGTTGATCCAATTATGAACAGGCACCGGCCAGCCTCGGAGAGAACACAGGTAAGTGCAGTCACTCATGCAAATGAAAACATGATAGTGCACAAATTCGTGTTGTATCAAAATTAACTGATATAGCCAGCGCAATTGCCTCGACTTAATGTCCTATAATTTGCCATAGTTTGCGCGGCGCCCAAAAAAAAGCATTTAAAATATTAAAAAGATGCATGTCTATGCATAAAAATGTTGTTAGCTATTTACGCTGTAATTAGTTAATGGTTGCACTAAAAACATTTGAATTGTCTATGTCTGTCCAAGAAAGCACATGGTTAAGAAGAAAATTACAAAAAAGATCAAACCAGCAGCAAGTAACACTATTTGTAAGGTGTGACATGGGTAAATGGTTGAAAAGGTATCTGTGTATTAACTCTCTCTGCATATATATTACATGTGTCTATATACAGGATATTTCCCATTTGCTGGCCAGCATCTTCAAAGACCTGTACACAGCTGAGGTTATTGGAAAGGATAAAGTGACAAATCTCACAAAGTCACGAAGGGGAGACAACAGTTACCATGACACATATGTGGAGGAGCTTCAGCAGGTGAGCATTTATATTCAGCCAAAACAGAATATTTAAGATTGACATTGTTTTGTTCCATTGCAGTTTTATATATAAAGTTAAATAAAGTAAAAAATAAATAAAAATTAACTTTAGTTAGTGTAATCTAAGATTCCACTGCACCAAAATGGACAAGTAGTCCTGTACTTGTTTTCTGGCAAGTCTGTTTAGAGTGCAGTGTGTCTGGGTTCTTCTCTGAAGTTCAATAAATTATTGGTGCTTGACTATTTTCAGCTCCATTTTGAGTATACCCAGCGGATGAGTGATGCTGACATGCTAGAGAATCACATTCTCCAGGCCCGGCTCCAAGCCACAGCCAAAGAAGAGCAGGTCCACAACAATACAGTGGAGGAGGTGGGAGAGGTCTACCATCAACTGGGTCTGCCTCCAGGTGCACTTCTCCACTTCTACCTTAACAGCAATGTAGCCTGTTTATTTGTTTGTTGATTTCTCTTTCGAAATACTGTATATAGTTGAAGGAAATATTTGTGATATGACAAATTAATCAATACATTGCATTCCACGTATGCATTCCATGATAGATATGTGTTACCCTTTTTTTTTCTTACTGTTTTTAACAGTAAAGTCAACCTTCAAATGGTGTGTGGACAACAGTCTCCTCAAAAGCAACAATTTGATTTGTCCAGAAGATTACATCATAGAGCAGGCCCCGCCCATAAAATCACCTCGAGGTACAGCAGTTTCAACACATCGTTTGTATCCATAGTTTTAGAAAAGTAAACTAGCCAGTGAACTGGTGAATCCTCACAATGTTTTGGGCGGTAGTAGCTTGGGCAGTATCGTCTGACCTTTGTCAAGTTGCCTGTTGTACCCCCCAGGAAAATCTACTCCTGGCTTTACTAAATCAACGATTTGCTTCAATAAGCATATCAACAACCAGCCTCAGGATGATGGGTACACTGTGATCCCATCCCCGGATATGCTGGAGCAATCAGAGGAGACACTAACACTCCCCTCCACCCCAGAGAGCAGCACTTCATCCAGGAGCAAACCCAGTGAGGTGAGGTGCTTAGCTATAAACGTCGGTCAGTCGGTTTTGGGATTTAATAGAGTATGGTTTAAGCTAACTGGTCACTCTCATCAAATGCACACATGCACACACACACACAAACACACACATGTGCGCACACATTAATTGCCCTATAATAACAAGAAATGTGACCTTATGTGAGGATATAATCTGATGTAAACAGTAACATTGGCTAATAATTCTGCATCTGTCACTGCTTCTGACTGTGTCTCAGAAACGAAGTCAGGAGTTCAGGCCTGTGTGGATGGGAGAGCCCACTGAAAGCCACCAGGCTGAGGAGAGGGCCGCCCTGCTGAAGCTGAAAGAGCGTAACAACTTCCTGCGCAACCCCCGCTTCCTGCCCCCACATGCCCAGCGTGGGGGGAAGTCCCTTATCTTTCCCGCGAAGAGGGTGGAGAAGCTGGTGAATGGGAGGAGGCTGGTGGTGGAGGAGAGGTAAAATATTTGCTGTTGGCACCAACTTGTCTCTTTTAGCAATGCTGGAATTCAGTCTGAACTTTGGCCCTTCTGCTTATCAGAAAGTGCATTACCTGACTCAACTTATCTGTCGGAGGGGGACATTAAAAACCCAATTGTTATCTACAAATGGGTATATCATTGCGTATACTAATTTATGATTAGCCAGTGTCAAATTGCTTATTTAATCAGGCCATGGGCTTGTCCAAGAAGTGATGCTGAAAGGGTATTAATAATTAAGTCAACATGATATCATGTTTTATGCAGGAAATAAGGCTAGGTTAATTGTCTTCAGAAACAAAATCAGAAGGGTAATATGTATGCATTGGCCAGTAATGTCATTTTATTTATTTGTTTGTCTATCTATTTATTCATTTATCCCCCCCCCTGATTTTTGTCCCCAATTTTGAATGGCCCATAGCAACTCTAGGCCCACTCCAACACTGCAGCATACTCAATACATTTGGGAAGGCCCTCACCAGCATGCACATCCACCAAAATGTGTTCAGGTAGCATCTGTTTTGTTAGGCACAAGCCCTCTCACTATCACTCTCACAGAGTGTGCCACTCAGAAGGCTAATTCATGTCATTTTATACATCTAAAAAGTCTTCCACAGGCGTGATACCATAGTGGCTCAACAGAATGGATTTTGCATTGCTGTGAATATTGAACAGGAGAGCCTGTCCTGGGTGTTTGAATCACTGAAATAATTTTCCATTTGGGCTACCAAAATCTCTGAACTATGATCATGTACTCATCATTATGCTACACGTTGCTTTATACCTTTGACCTGAGCCAGTCTTATTCTGGTGTGCTGTTTCAGAACTGCTGAAGTACATATGTATGCACAAAACCAAATAGACAAATAGACAAATACCAAATAGACAAATAGACACTCGGTTTCTACTGAGTGATCAGAATAAGGTGAATGCATTTTGGCCCTGAACACACTCTTGTCCATGACATTTTGCCAAGTATTCAGCTGTCTGTCTGAGAGTGGATGGAAATGAAATGAATAAATCAAAACAATTCCATACCTTGGTTTATTAGTTTTCCTGGAAAGCTGACCCTAACAATACATCTTACATGTTAACACTGAGTTGGTTTGGCCACATGGAACAGAACCAAAGAAATCACAAGCTCAATTCCTGCCAGCAACTGACCGAATTTTCTCATTGTGGATCCACATGAACTATTGATTTCTTCTATAGGGTTATTTCCTAATTTGATCCTCACAAGCAACACAAGGCACTTCTAAACAAGACAACTACATTATCAGATTACTTCTGGTAACAAGATAACTGAGGTACAAAAGGATCAACTCAAATTTTATTATGGCTAAACGCTGAATGGCTGGCACTGCACACCTGGGTTGCCTTTCGTCCATATCAGACAAAACCCACTGATTGTCAGAAGGGCGTACCTTGCTTTAGCCTTCAGCAGTTTCCAGATACAGCAAACACATTACATTCTTATTGGAGGGTACAACAAGTCCACTTGCTACAACCTAAACATTGTTGTGTTGTCTGGGGTACAGTGTTATGAGTGCGCATACGGTTGTTTTTCAATGTGAATGAAGTAGATGCATATTTCTGAAAATATAATTGCATGAAACTTGAGTGGCTCATCAGGTCAAATGAAAGCTTGTCCTGCATTATGAATTCATGCTTATACTTCTTAAGTTATTGGGAATCCAGTTCAGTTGTTTTTAACCAGCACTTTTTAAAATACTTACCAGAGAAGAAAGACAGCTCTTTATGCATTCAGACACTGTTATTCCGAGTGACTTACATCTTATCTATTTATGTACTGATGAAATGCTGAAATAAATTTATTGCATAATTAATGCCTCTCAGTATACAGTATTTGTTGTATATTTATAGAAGCTAGTCAGTAGTCAGTCAGTCAAAAGCTAGTCAGTCAATACCCACAGGACTGCTCTTCCTGGGAATCACACATAAAAATCTTTGGTCACAGGCCTAGTTTCATAACTATTATGCCATGTGACAAATTAACTAGTTAAGAAGATGTTTGTTATCCTAACAGTTTGATTTAACATGCAAACTAAATGTTTTAGTAATGTCGCACTTAATGTGCTCTCATGTGGTGGTACAGAAGAGCGCTAGCATAGTTTGATATTGTGTGCCACGCACTCTTGCTCCACTGCATGCTATAAACAACATAAACAATAATATAGCACGCAAAATGCAAACATAATTTTTCCTCTTTCACCAACAGCAGCTCAGAGCAGCCTGTCCCAGTGTTTCTAGCCAATCCCCCAATCGTCCTCTTTACAGACTACAGGATGGGACAGGTGTATGAGGTATGATTTGGTTCCTTGGTTCATTACTTATGGTCAAACTACTTATTCACAGTGATAGCCGTGCAGCCTCGGGCGGTTTTAGTGTGCATCATGTTAATGCAATATATTAGGATGTTTCTTTTGACTACTATGTGTTAGTAAATATTGAAACCACACTGCCCTATATGTCGGGTGAATGAAGCTAGTTCATATTCTACTACATAGTTTACTGATTCTACTGCAGCAACATCATTCTGTAGATCAGGGTTATCAAACTTCTGAACTGGGGGTTCTTGGAGTTTTGTATAGTGTTTTTCCTTTTTTCTCATGAATTTCTTAATTTGCAAAATCATTTATTTGATTTGCCATTTTTCTTACAAAATAATAAATCACAGGTCAAGATTACACTTGTGCCCTGTACTCAATACTTTGCAGCAGTGCATTCTGGTGAAATAGTCTGTGTGAATATATGCAGCTGAGTGACTAATTGGGCTAGTTAGTTAAGGGGTAATTGGTAGTCACCAATGCCATTGCTTTAACCCATGGTCTGTAAACAAGAGCTTTGTCTTTGAATGAACAATGAACGCTACAATGGACTCCATAAATTACACCACCACCTCGAATAGTTGCGCCTTGGTAATTCAGGTAACTTGCAGTGATGGAATTAGCTTTAATGTATTTTTCATGTGCATTTAAAACCCACCAATCGCTAATTGTTAAATGGGTGGCACTAAAGCACAGACATACCAATGTTATTTTGTTGATTTTCCCACTTTCACACTCAAAGTTAAGAAAATGTCTAAAAGAAAAAAAAAAGTGTGTTTTTATTTATGACAAATTAAACACAATTTAATGAATTAAAAAGGGAATGAAGCAAGTTCACATAGCTTGTGTACTTAATGTTGATGTGGCCACTGTACAGGGATGAATAAAAGATGAGGGAAAGATTAGCCCCCTTATGGACACCGCAGACAGCCCGGAGGGCTTTAAAAGAAAGACCGCAAAATCGTGGGATTACTGCTACATTGTCAAAGCTGTGTAATAATGATTTGTTTACCATACGATGTGACTTTGTTTGACCATTCAGGTCATGAAAACAAAACAGAAAACAAGCTGCTTTACTAGCAGCGATGATAAACAGCAGTCACTTAATTGCATTTTGTTCACAAAAAGCCACAGAGAGCCATAATCTCCATTAATGTGGCCGTTCTGTATTGTGTTTATCTGCAGTTAAATATGCCTAATGTTTCTAGTGGGCTGCACTTTATTTTATTTAAGTTATTTAAGTGTTTAAATTATTTTAATTTGATAAGATTATAATAATTTGATTTGTTGAACGAGTTAATGAAATACAACAAGTTGAAATGTTGTAGGCTACATACAGTATTTCATGCAACACATTTTATTAAATGTATTAATGTCGGCCTATTAAACCCATTCACTATTGTATTCACACTTGTGTTTCATGCATCATTAAAGTGACTTTCAATACACAGGAGTGGCGTTTATTGCTCAGCATTTATTAGGGGTTAAAAAAATCTCCCTAACTCGCACATTGAGGAACCCCAACAGTTGACTAATTGAGGTGGTGATGCACTTCCACTCCTTCCCAGGAGACTGCGGGATAGATGTGGATATGATCCTGTGACTGTTTTGTTATTGTGTGTTGAGCGGTAGCTTTTGAATGTTTTGCGATGTTATATCCTGCCTTAGACCACAGTGGAGCTGAGGAACCTGACTGCCACCAGCCGGCACGTGCGCGTAATCCCTCCTGCCACGCCTCACTTCTCCATTGGTCTGGGTGAGTCTCTGCCTGCCACGCGTCGCTTCCTGTCCCAACACGGCTGGTCACGTGGTCACGGCTGTCAGGTGGCATATCCAGCTGAAGCACTGGTTCTCATTGCAGTGATTCATTCCGCAGTCCAAAATCATATCCTGACCATGCCAGTGCTGACTGTAGGCTGGCATCCCCGCAGGGCAGCGCGTAATTGATCATCTGTGATAGGATGTATGAAACCATTATCCCAGGGAGGAAGGGTTTCATAGCACAACAGATTAAACACATTCTCCTGTGCAAGCAGTGCGGTCCACTGCACCAATGACTGTACAGCTCAACTAATGGACTGCAGAGTGAAAAGGAACAAGTTTGAATCATGAAACACTTTTGATTCAATTGTACTTTCTTAGATGTGACACACTGGGTCATCAGCACTGCAAACTTGAAGTGTTTATTACATCTAAACCTGCTGCAATAATGAAAGTATTCAGTTTGTTGTTTGCTATGGGCTATGGGATAGGTATCACTCATACGTACTATTTGAAGATTTAATATTAAGGCTTGTATTCAAATTAAATTATTGTATTTGTACAGCATTTCAATTTCCATTTTCCTAACATTTGCCATTGCCACAAGTAAACAGAATGCAATGGACTCTTAGGCACCGGAGGGATGTACCTCATTTTAGACACAGCTCCATAATTAAACAATATTTCAGCATGCCTCTACATCCTGGTATTTCCCGATTAAAGGTTATTTCTTGTGTAGGTGGAGTTTTTGGTATATGTGTTTAGTAACACTTTATGCCAAGTAAAATTCAATTTTGAAGTGAAACGCTAATGTAAGGTACACTCTTTTAAATCCTTTTTTTGAGGGGCAGTGCTTTTCAATGTTGCCAGGCTTATGATGGGGTGCCAATGTGTGGTAATGAGCGTGCCCCATTTCTCTAGGTAAGTTCCCAGGCGAGGGTGGCACTGTCGCCCCAGGCATGAGCTGCCAGTACACCGTACGGTTTGCCCCAGACTCACTGGCTGACTTTGATGACTTCCTCCTGGTGGAAACTCAGGCCCCATATCCCCTTATAGTACCCATTGAGGCTCGGCGACCCCCACCAATACTGACCTGTGAGTCTGCCAATACACACATAACCTCTTTCCTCAGCTTGATTACACTGTTTCCTTTTCAATGTGCTAAGGGACTGGGAATCATTACAGTCTCTATCAAGCATATATTTATACAATTATCACAATTTCAATTCTTCTAAATGATGTGACTTACTGTTATTTCAAGAGCTGATATCAAGAACTGTGATGCCAGGAGTGCTCTCCCAGTTGTAAACACACTATTGTAAAACACAAGCACAGAAAAATGCTGCCATTGATGTGTCTCCCCTCTGTGTCTCCAGTACCCAGTGTCCTGGATTGTGGGTACTGTCTTGTTGGAGGGGTGAAGATCATGGAGTTCCTGTGCCGAAACGAAGGCCTGAGTGATGGATCGTTTTGCATCATGCCCAAGAGGTTGTGGCCAGCCTCCAACCTGCGGGTAAATCTTTCACATTTCCTTGTGTGTGACCTTGAAACCGCCCCAATACACTGAGGACCCAGCTGATGACCTTGACACCACCCAAACCACTGAGGACCCATCTGTTTCATAATATTTGCATATTGACCAGTAGGTTGAACTGACGCTTTTTATTTAGTTTGGCTCAATGGGTAATGCTTCTCAAACTTATCATCCCCCAGAGAAAAACTTGGTAAACATGTTGCAATGTTGGCAATTAGGTTACCATTCCTCAGTGGAGCTTGCATGTCTTACTTCAGTAACCCTGTTGTCCCCCACAACCCCACTCTGCCAAGTCTAATTTGGAGCATTGCTAAATTCCCAGCTCCATGACCGCCCAATGCATTTCATTTATTTTTGAGGTTTGGCTCAGTGTCTAGCATCATAGTTAATGACTCCAAGCCACTTGGAGGGGAATAATCAGCTTGGCAGTGTTCAGGTGGTGGGAGATTCAGATTGGCCTCTGCTAATATGTGCTTCTAATTGTGTTTTTGGTGCCTTGACAGTCTGTGGTAACCAGCAGCTTTGCGGAGGAGCCTCCTTTTGGGGTCAGCCCCTCGCTGTTCGAATTGTTTCCCGGTCAGGCCACCATGGTGGAGGTACACTACTCTAAAAGTGATTTACATTTCCTCTTATCTGCTATTTAATGTGTCTAAACATCAGCCTGGTAAATGGCTGCAATATCTATTAAATTCTTGCACAATGGAAGTGTTAATATTGTGTTCTCTGGATCGGTTATAAAGGGCACTTCAGATCCTTCTCTGAAAAAATAAAAACTCATGAGCAGTGCTGAAAATTGAAAAACATGCTACTCTTCAACGCCATCAACTTGGTTCATACATGCTTGGTCTGTTCAATAAATATTTTCCTTAGATTTTTTAAATAAATACATTAATAAATGTGTTTTATTAAAACTTCTATTGGTGGATGTTAATGACATAATATTAGTAGGATGACGCAGTGACATTTTTCAGAGAAAGGTGCATGTTAATTATACAATATGATAATAACACATTTTTCCCCCCAGGTGGCCTTCTTTCCCAAAACCCCTGAAAGCTGCTTTCAAGTCTTCAGCATAGTGTGTGACAACTGCCAAGTGAAGGACATCATCGTTCAAGGTAAAAGGTAGAATGACCTCTCAGCTAGCTGCACAGCATAACACTGTATAACTCTGAATGAGGCCTGCGTGTGTGTGACCATTCATCAGGCCAGGAGGAAGTTAGCTGCCCTTCAGTATCATTACAGGGAGTGGACTGCCCTTCACTATCAGAACAGGAAATTGGTCACCCTCAGTGTCAGAACAGGAAGCTTACAATCCACCCCTTCCCACCCCCCTCCCCTAAGGTACAGGACAACTGATCACCGTGGAGCTGGTGTCTGTGAGTGATGGGGAGGACCACCCAGCCCTTGGGGAGCCTTGTGACCTGACAGCTGAGCACTTCCTCCGTTTTGGGCCCGCCAACCCCCAGTCTCTCCTACAGAAGACATTAGTCATTAGGAACAACACGTGAGGCCCCAACCCTGCCCCCAAAAAACCTTCCCCCAAACATGCTGGCCACAATTAGCCTATGCTTCTTCTGGCAACCAGCACACTTATGTGCTATATTGATTTAAACAATAACAAAAATCTTATATAATCTTCCACATACTCTTGTTGAAAATTATGCCAAATATCTCCATGATTGAGCGGTTTAGGACTCATAGTTCACATGATTTTCATTCCTCTCTTAATTCAGGCAACATTTAAAGAAATAGTTCAGTTTATATCACTGCTCCAACCACAGTTGTGACCTTAACAAACCTGCGCTGGCAAAGTAGAGAGCATAGTTCATTAACATGGTCACTGCATTTCCCAATGCCATTTTGAAGATGGGGTATGGTGTTCTGACCACACCAATGGCTTAATTAATTCATGTTATTAGTCCAGCCTACTGTTCAGTCTATCCAATATGTCCAACATGTAGTCTATGGAATTCTAACAATAAATGAAACAGGCAAGTTTAACTGTGGCTAATTTAATTCATTGCGCAAAGGCGTCTTGCAATCCATTTGAACATTTTCATCATATACCATGATTCTTTGTGCTGTTTTTCTTTGGTGAAGTCACCTGGAGCTGCCATTCCACTGGCAGATCATGCAGCCCACCCTTCAGCCTCTCCTGCCCGGAGAGGCCCCAGAGTCCACCCGCATCAAGTACTGCCAAGCCACAGAAGGCGTGTTTGATGTCAGCCCCCCGTCGGCTCTTTGGCCCCCCACCAAGACCACAAGTTCCTGCTGAGCTACTGCCCCCAGCAGGTACTCAAGGGCTGCTCGTTCAGAGAGGGGCCTCCCCAATGGGACTCCATTTTTAACAAAGCCTCTGTAACCATGGCTACTGGCGATTGTGTCGAGAGCTTGATAAGGGCTGAGGAATCACGGGTCATGAGCTATGAAATATCAGATTCTTTAGTCTCATTCAGAGTTGTTTGTTATGACAAACTGACCTCAAAATATGAAATCAACAGCAAGAAGTAAACAAGGTAAGGCATACATTGGCAACTAGATGTCTAGGGTGTAACTGGAAATGGAGATGTGCTTTTATACACAAGGAGGCCTCTCAGACAAGCTGTCGGCAAACAATGGTTTGTAAAAATGGACTATCATTGTACTGAAACAGTTCCCCGTAAGCATAATCTCTTCTGGTTATGTTTCAGCTGAGGGAGTACCACAGTGTATGCCACCTGGTCCTGAGGGATATCCCAGATCCTCCCAAAGAACCCACAGAGAAAGGGTAATGCTCAAATAAATACAGGACAGCACACCTATTTGGTTAAAAGAGTCTGCTTTACTCCCCAGCTGCTGTGGATATAGGTAAATGTAGTTGTTTTACTGGCCCAAGTAGCTCAATTTCCTGCATGTTACATACAATATACATCCTACACAATCCCATGTAGGCTTCACACAATTGATTCTAGTATTATGTTACTGCGTCAATATTTTGTTCATCACAAATGTTGTCATGCCAGGCTGGTGTTGTCAACTTTGAAATGCATGAATGCTCACATCTCCCTGTCAAAACAAAGTTGCATGATAGCATCAGTGGTTTATATTAGGATAGAGCTCTGAGGGCTCTGATGTCTTCATTAATCAAATGTTCAGAACGGTCCTTTTTGTAGGCCATCTGGGCGTTTTTGTCACACAGATGACACATTCATGTGCTGTTTTGCACAGTTGTTGTTTTCTCTTCAGTTTTTACATTAATACGGTGATGCGTCTTCACAGCATTGCTAAACTGCTCCCCCAATGTCCTTGACCACGTTTTGTTCCACTAGGCCAGGGGTCGGCAACCTTTAACACTCAAAGAGCCATTTGGACCCCCCACAGAAAAGAAAACACTCGCCAAAAAGGCTGCCAGCACCCGGTGCGAACCACGTAAACGGCGCCCCAATTTCTATCGACTCGGGGTGTGCTACGCGAAAAATACTTGCGCCCCTCGGATTTTCTGTCGACTGGGGGGTGCTACGCGAAAAATTATTGCGCCCCTCGGATTTTCGTGCGCGAGGAAATTTTGAACTACAAATAAAATACACTTCAATTGGGTACTTATAATTTATTTTCCCAAGCCACGCGGAGCCGCAGCATAAGGATGCCCCCGCATGCGCTGGGGGAGCCGCAGGTTGCCGACCCTTGCACTAGGCTGATATATAGAAGTGCTGATAGGCCTTAATATTTATCAACTATCTATATTAATTGTTTTCTGTTTGTTGCCATGGATACATAGTCAATCTCAACACCTAGAGATGGCCACCAAAGTGAACGATGTCATCGTCATGGAAATTGAGGTCAAGGGGTCAACGGAGCCCCACAAGGTCCTACTGGAACCCTATGCCATTCACTTCCCTGGAGAAACTTACATTGGGATGGCTATTAGGAAGCGGTTCAAGGTGGGTCGTAGTCATGATTCCATCATGCCTTTTAGTGCACAGCCTTGTTAGTGTGCACTTATATTAGGAACACCTGAAACAGTGCTTCATGGCCTACATAATATTCACACTCCTAGCTAACCATATATGTGGTATGTGGTATATCCCAGAGTACTCAAAGAACTTGGGGAAATTATATATAAACCATTGACAGATATTTTCAGTCAATCCATAATCACTGGAGAAATACCAGATGACTGGAAGCAGGGTAGTATAATTCCAATATATAAGAAGGGGGACCGTACTGACCCAGGGAACTATAGGCCTGTCAGTTTAACTTGCATCGCATGTCAAATGCTGGAATGTATTATTAGGGATAAGTTGGAATCATTCTTGAAAAATTATAGTATTTTAAGGGAGAGCCAGCATGGATTTCTCAAAGGGAGGTCATGCCTAACAAACCTCCTGGACTTTTTCGAAGAGGCTACAAAGTGTGTTGACCTGAACCAGGCTTATGATGTTATATATTTGGACTTTCAGAAAGCATTTGACAAGGTACCACATGAGAGGCTCATTGCTAAAATGAAATCAGTAGGAATTGTAGGAGTAGTTTCACAGTGGGTTAAAAATTGGCTGCAAGGGCGAATACAAAGAGTAACAGTAGGTGGGGCCGAATCTGACCTCGGTGCTGTGGGCAGTGGTGTCCCGCAGGGATCGGTGCTGGGACCTCTGCTCTTCCTTATTTACATAAATGATCTGGATATGGACATTAGTAGCAAAATAGTTAAATTTGCAGATGATACTAAACTTGGGGGTTTGGCAAACAGTTTGGAATCGACTAAAGTAATCCAAGATGATTTAAACAAAATCCCAAAATGGGCAGATACATGGCAGATGACGTTCAATATTGCTAAATGTAAAGTTATGCATGTGGGAAATAAAAACATTAGACAGGAGTATTTTATGGGAGGAGAAAAGTTAGTAGGTGTTCAATTTGAAAAGGATTTAGGAGTTGTAGTTGATCAAAGCCTATCTGCATCAAAGCAGTGTGCTACAGCAGTGAAAAAAGCCAACAGGATGCTGGGATACATAGCAAAAGGTATTGAGTATAAATCAAAGGAGGTTATATTAATGTTATATAATGCCTTTGTCAGACCGCACTTAGAATACTGTGTGCAGTTCTGGGCACCGGACTACAAGGAGGATATTGAAGCTCTTGAAAAAGTCCAAAGAAGGGCAACTAAACTGATACCTGGTATGAAAGGTAAAAGTTATGATGATAGACTTAAGGCACTCAATCTATTTAAACTTAGCAAACGCAGACTTAGGGGGGATTTGATTGAGGTTTTTAAATTCCTAAAAGGGATTAACAAAGTAAAATACCAAAGATTTTTTAAGATAAGTGGGGTCAACAGAACAAGAGGCCACAGGTGGAAATTAGTTAAAGGCAAATTCCGCACAGATATTAGGAAGTTTTTCTTTACACAGAGAGTTGTCAATGCCTGGAACAGCTTGCCAGGTCAGGTAGTAGAGGCAGAAACGCTCGGGCTATTCAAGGCCAGGCTAGATGTAGTACTAGATGTTCTTTAGATTAAGACATGATGAGTCAAGATGGGCCGAACGGCCCGTTCTCATCATTATGTATTCTTATGTTCTTATGTTCTTATGTTCTTATGTTCTTATGTTTTCTTGAACAAAACCAGCATTTTTTCAAACACTCATTTTCAAAGACTAGTAAATGAACTGTGCTTATGTAGATTAATTTGATGTGTTGGTTTCTATTATGTTTCCTTTTATATATTTTGCTCTGTGTTTGAAGATGTGGAACAACAGCAAGTCTCTTATCCAGTTCCAATGGGACAGGCTCAGTGACTGTCACATAATGGAAGTGGAGCCCCCTATGGGTGAAATAGGTATGGATGTGTCTATTCTTTATTGGTAGTTACAATACAATGATATACATGTCATATATACACGAAGAGAATGTATATATGATATTGGTTTTGGTTGTCAATTTATCATAGAAGAAGCCCTCTAAACTGCATTATACTCTTGTACCGTGAATTACACCATTTAAGGCATTTTAACATATAAAGCTTGAATTGTATGTGAGTGCAACAGCCATGCCATGGTTGTTCAGTTGAGGGGCTGTACTGTTGCGTGTACTGTACAGGTGACAGATGTGACTGTTGTCTTAGAGATGAACGAGTGCTGTGATCTGGAGCTGGTTCTGACTGGAGGGAAGCCCGGCTCATTTCTGACCGGACTGCAGTGCCACATCCAGCACCACTGCCAGCCTGTTACCCTGACTGTGGAGGCCTCATTCAAAGTGAGTTACTGGGAGTTCTTACTGCCACTCAATGTTGATGGTCACTGAAACACCGGGAACTCAACGGGATGAGTGCACGTTGCCTGTGAGGAGAAAATCAACTTTTCATTAAGCAGCGTATGTAGCATTATTTAATGTGTGTTAGCTATGATACCTAAACTATGGTGCAGCTAATTGTACCTGACAGTAGGCAACTTTGTTTACTTTGGTGGACTTGTTTCGGGTCATTAATACCATTATAAGTAATGTCTAAAACATGATGGTTTCAATGTCATCAATGTTTAAGGCATACAATACAGGGGTCAACAAACATAAATAATAATAATCCATATGTGTTTTCTGGTGACGCTCCAGAGCATTTGCGACAAGTGCATGGAACGAGACTGTAAAGAACTTTATGAGCCCACGGCACATTTAATGAGAGAATACATTTTCTGTGACATTTTCTGTATGTTCACATATTGAGTTAACATATGTCAAAACAACACTATTGCCCATGCTGTACATGTAACTAGTGCAGTGTGCAATCTGACTGGTGCAAATATCTCTGAAGAATGTATAATATACAGCCCTTCTCACAACCCACAGTTTAGGAACCTCTGGTACAGAGCTGATATGGTACAGCATGAGAACCACGTCTTGCTGATGTGGGTCAACCCCCTCTGTTTGTATCTGATTGTGATCCAGGGCCCCAGGCTGAGTATCAGTGCTCCTAGTCTGGACCTGGGCCTGATAAGGCTGGGAGACCAGGCTTGCTCCACGGTTCACATTACCAACAACAGCCAGCTGGAGGCCTCTTGGGCCATTGAGGACAGACCGGACAGCCAGGAAGTCAGCGAAACGCAGGTACTGCTCAGCGGATGGGAACACCATCAGTGATCTACGTATCAACTTTGATGTTGCAGACATCTATGCGACTCAGGTGCTTTAACCTATAGCCATATTTGTTTAACTCTCGATCTAACTGAGAAGAGTATACTTTCTCAAAATCAAAAACCTAGTAGGAGAAATGCAATGCATCAAATCAAATGTAGCTTTTGAACAGTCATTTACACTGCTTTGACCACAGTGCCACCCTAGCTCTTTATCCATCACACTCCATTACCATTCACAGAGGCTGATTCAGTTATCTGAAATGCATTTAACCTCAGTGTTACCTAAAATAAATCTATAGTAAAATGGCTGAAGACATAAGTGAGCCCTTCAGGTTGTATGTGTTGTTTGTCTGTACCGGTAGATCACCATTGAGCCACACAGTGGTGTGCTACCTCCTCTGGCCTCCTGCTGTGTGGAAGTGCTCTTCAGGCCTGTGGCCTGCCAGCACTTTGACACCATCCTGGAGCTGGTTGTGAAAAATGGGACTGGATGGTAAGGGCAAACTGATGGGATGCACTGCCTATAGCATATGTATTAATAAACTCTTCCTAGATATGCATTAAACACTCCCTATAGTATGTGTATTAAAGTCGACCTGAAATGAATAACATTAGAATTTTGCATCATAAACAACTTACTTAATTATATGAATACATTTTCTAAATTGAAAGTTATATTGAAAAAGTCTGTTATATACTCTCCACAGTCTGAGGATTGATTGGGCATGCCTTTTACCACATGGATATTCATATATCATATATGTGGTTCTGTGTGGCTCAGTAGGTAGAGCATGGCGTTAGCAACATCGTGGGTTCCATCCCCACTGGAGCCACATATACTGAAAAATGTATGCATTCACTACTGTAAGTCGCTTTGGATAAAAGCGTCTGCTAAATGGCACATTATATTATTATTATTTTTATATTATCTCTACAAATAGGCCTTCAACAGTGGTTCCCAACCCTCTCCTCGCAAGTCATTGCAAGTGTTTTTTAATTTACACCACCAGCGCACCTGATTCAACTAGTTAGCTACTTAATGAGCGTTGGTGGTGGAATTGAACAAATACATAGACTGACTTGGGGTTTGCGAGGAGAGGGTTGAGAACCACTGCCCTACACCAACAAGCTATTGCTAACAAGCTAGCCGATGGCTATCTCACACCAAAAGCAACAAGCAAAAAAGATTGGACACATTGAGCCACATTGATGTTTGAACATGATTCTTATCTGCATGAAGGACGTCTCTGATAGCTGTATTCAAATTAGTATTATTTTTGACGTGGAGAATAATAGTGTAAAAAAACATGCAAACATACCGGAAAATACAGGGTGCATTGAGCAGTGCAAATTTGTTTTAATTGCAATATCTTACAAACAAACTAAACATGAAAATTACATGTCTCTGATTTCTCTGATCAGTATTATACCTAATATATTGTAGAAGATGTATCATGATTGTCTATTCACAATTTCAATTTCAGGTCCACTTTAAGCACTCAAGAGCTTGTGTTAAGCAGTCCATATCTCTATACATATCCCTGTAGCATATGTATTAAGCACTATCTATTACACATGTGGAAAATCAGCCAGGCCATAAAATGGAGTGCATTCCCAGAATGTATCTTTAAACCACAAAGTCACAAAGAGGAGGAGAGCCTTGTAGAAATGTTGCCTTCTCTCTTTATGACAGGAATGTTTTCTTTAACTGCATACAACAACTTTACTCTTCATGACTTTCAGCACCACAAATAGGAAATCTGTGGGCAGTACTGTGCTGGCAAAAACAACCTTAAAAAGAAATCTGCAGCTCAGTAATGAAATTATTTACCGATAATACTGTATGAAAACCTTGTCAGAAAGATTTATTTAGCAATTTCCCCAGTACAGTTTTGTAACTCTGAACTACTCTGAACTCATGAGTTCATATTTTGCACTTGGGAATGTGTTGTTTGTTAGGTTCACAGACAGTGTATGTTATTGTTAATGAGCCCACTGTCCCTCTGCAGTCACTTCAAGTGAAACTGTAAAACTGTGAAGCCGTGGGTGATGATGGCGATGTTTGCGTGTCCACAGTCACCTGGCGGTGCAAGCAGATGTGCAGTCTCCATCGGTGTGCCTTCTGAACTGTAAGCTGGGGTTCCCAGAGACGTACGTGGGGGTGCCCACGAGAGGAACTGTGACTCTCTTTAACCAGACCCTCCTTCCTGCTCACTTCTCCTGGGGCAAGGTAGGGCTCTGCGTCACCACACTGCAGCCAGGTACAAGAAATACAGGATATATATATCTACAACCATACATGTAACCTATGTCAACAGCATGTCAACAGGGCAAGCACATACTTGTCAACCGTGATCCTTGAAAATAAGGGAGATTTTCTCTTTAATGCTCATTTGGTCCTCCCCTAGAATGTAGTTTACGAGAGCTAATTTCCTGCATTTTTGTGGCTTCTTTGAAAAATTCTTTAAATAACAATCCAGAAAGTCCAAAGAATTAGGCCACTTGCGATTTTATTAAAATTAAAATTATGGCATTTAACATTAATATGTATATATACAGTATATATGCAATACTATACAAATGTATGTACTATTAAATTCATACAATTTATTATGACTACCTTATATGTTTCTTTCATGAATGATGTCCACCTCCTTTAAAATGTTAACCTTTGTTGTACTGCACACAGTCCTCTACTAATGTATCCTACATTAGTAGGATACACATACATCTTTTGGTAGTTCTCAACAGCATAGTATGAAAAGCGAGGCAAGCTATCATAACTAACAAGCCTGACACTATGCAGTACTATGATAGTAGTATGCTATGGATGGCATGGTTTTATATTTCGGGCTGTTGAAAACCTTTAAAAAGATTTCTAACTAATTATATATTGATGGGTATTACTTAGCTGGTTGTAATTTCTGTATTTTTGCTTGTTTGTGTTTTATAGCCTCTCTGATGTTCTTTTTAACAGCGAGGAGAAAATGCAATGTACATTTAACGTTCTCAGCTTTGTGACTAGATAAAAATATGCATTTTTATGAGGAATTATTCCCCGGGAGATGTCAAGGAGATGGGTATGAGAAACGGGATTCTCCTGGGGAAAACGCAAGGGTTGGCACAAGCAGCAGTGTTCAGTGTGAACTTTGAGCTATACTGTATATTTTTGGTCACATGTTGAGACATTTCAACCATCTCTGATTATGATTCCATAAGTACCAAGCCCAGTTTACAGGGACACTCAGTAATGCATATACTATTGATTATCTGACTTTGATTAATCATCACCACTGTACTCTAACAGTCTTCTGTTGTCTCAGACATCTGCTCTGTGTGCTTAACAGCTTCAAGGCAAGCAAGCCTCCCTCTGCTCCATCTGCTTCTCTCCATCCACTGGCACTCTGGGCCCTAATGCCACGATGGAGATTGTGGTGGAGTTTACAGCCAACACAGATGTGCGTACCAGTGTGAAACACACTCATGGTCTATTGTGGCATACTTGTAATATTAAAACAATATAATACTATATATTACAGTTTTAATATTTTGACATTAGTTACTATGGTATAGACACATTTAATTATGCAACATATAGAACAGAAGGAAGCAGTAAAATGTCATGAGAGCATGTGGAATGTCACGTTAATTACCCAACCTGATCTAGTCTGGGGTGGCAGGGCCAGCATTGAAGAGCACTGGCCAGACTGGCAGTGTTCATTAAGTCTGATGAGCCCCTCCCCAGCATTCTCTCTCTCTCTCTCTCTCTGCAGGTGGAGTTAACAGAGGTAGCAGGTATCTGTGAGGTGATAGGGATGCAGGACCCGCTTGTTCTGGGCTTCTTTTCCAAGGCCAAAAGGCTCCACATCTCCTACTCTATACCTCCTACAGACTGGTAAACTCCACATACGCCCAGCTAAGCTATAAAGACACACAATATACTACATTTGGGTTAGACTTTCTGAAACGTTTGGGTTCAAAGTATTTGATTCGTATTTGGTCAATACTGCTTCCTCATGTTTAAAAATCCATACACAAATGGAGTCTTTATTTGAACCAGGAGCATTGTGCTGCCAACAGAAGCATCTAACAGAATTATCAGTTCCCCTTGGTTTGGTGAAAGTTGGACTCCACATTACAGGCATTTGTTCTGTTGCCTCTTTTGTCTCCTGGTATGTGTAGTCCTGCAGTAGGCAGTCAAGACCCCTCAGCACTGGTGCTGGATTTTGGAGACAGTGTCATTTTGATGAGAGCGGTCACCAAGCAGCTGATGATGACCAATCACACAGCCATCCCTGCCCCATTCCGCTTGGAGGCAGAGTACTTCACAGGACGCCCTCCTTCACCGCCTCCAGAAGGGGGCGCTGACCTTCGATCTCGGTACTGCTGCGCTTCCCCCTGTGACAAGAGATACAGATTAAATGACCCCCAGTAACTGCATTTAACACCATTGTCAGCATATCACAATTTGACAAATTGGCTCAGGTTCTGGTGACATTTTTTGAGTTTTTTTCTTTCTTCTACGGTTCAAGTTCATTTGAGTTCTACCTTCTTACAATGCTGCTTTGTTTATGCTGGATTAAATACAGGGCATGAATGTCTGAGACAGGATCTGAGAAAAACATTGCCCACCATTTACAAAAACATGATTGGATCACAAGGGCTTTCCCTAATTCCCATTTTATAAGACACTGTCTCCTTTGAATGCTTAAAATAATAATGACGTCTATTGAGCCCTCTTGTGGAAACATTTGAGCAGTGCAATAATTTATACAGTACATGCAACTGAACTACAGCACAACAAATGTGTTGCTATAAATGATAAATATGTATCATGTGATCATAATTCATGTCTCAGGGCCTCGTATTTGCGAAGACAGATACACCATGTGCAACCAAAGAAAGCAGAAGAGAAAACACACCAGGGTATGCACGTTTTTTGTTTCTGTATAATTTTGTTGTAATGTACCAAATCCTTTGTTGCAGCTGCAGTACTCTTTGACAGTGTTGTGTTTGTGACAGACTTTGTAAACAGCCTGCTAGTCCATGGGAAGGGCGCAGCGTTCTTTGTCCAGCCAGCCTCTGGGACTCTAGGACCATTTGAAACACAAACTGTGGACATCACCGCTTTTACCAACATGTGGGGAGACTACCAAGATCTTCTCATCTGCAAAGTAGGAAGCTGCTCCTGTACACTTCATCCCTCCGACGGTCTACTGGGGCTGGGCTGTTCCTGAAGGGACAGAGGATTTTCTAGTCTCTAGTCTCTTGAATTCATGGTCTGTTTTATTAGTTCCAACATTATTATAATGCCTAAAAGTTAATTATTTAGGCATGTTGGTGCAATCAAGCGAATTAATGTTCTCCTGTAGTACTGAGTAGACTGTAGAGTAGACTGTAAAACAGTCACTGGCTCACAGGCAAGTGGAGTACATGCTATTCCAAAAAAAATAGTTAATGCAACAAAAAATCTGCAGGCCCTGTGTTACTTGAATAGATTAGGTTTTCTTATGCATAGAACATAAGAACATAAGTTAATAATGATGAGAACAGGCCATCTAGGCTCATCATTTCCTAGTCTAGAGAATGTCCAGTACTGCAACAAGCCTGGACTTGAATATCCCAAGTGCCTCGACTACATGGCTTGGTAAGCTGTTCCACACTCTCTGACAACTCTCTGGGTAAAACAATACTTGATATTAGTGCCGAATTTGCCATGTGTCCTCTCCCGGTTGTAGGTGGGGGATCTAGAGCCAGTGGCCATCCCCATGAAGGTGTTGGTGAGAGGCTGCCCTGTGTATTTCCAGATGACAGGACCACAGCCTGAGATGCAGACCCAGGGACCAATCATACGGTGTGCTGTGTTCGCACAGGGGGACTTTCTGATTTGCAAAATGGGAGCTGGGGATGTCAGACAGGCGGTCAAGTCTGTATGATCATCACCTGAATGGTGAAGACGTGATGCTAACGATTGTTGCTCCACAGGTTTGGCGCACATGTTTCTGGTGGAGACACAGTCTCACGTTCACTTCGCTTGAACAACATCAGCCCATACAGTAAGTGCCCTGTTCCTAGGTGAGCATACTTTTTGGGGGGTTTGGCAGTACAGGTACTAGTAGATACTATACTGGAAAACAAAAAAATATATTGAAAACTAGGAAATACAGTATTAATTCATAACTATGTGAGTCTTGTTAAGTTAATGAGATAGATGTATCATGCACACATAGACATGAGATGATGTATCATGTACACATGGACATGTGCACTTGTTTATTTGACATTGATTAGAGTCAAACACTGCGGCCACACCAAGCTACCTCTCTCCTGCAGACATCCGCATGGACTGGGAGACTTACAACCAGGAGGTGGGAGACAGGAAGCTGGTGGATCTGGTGGTGTGGTACGGGGACGCCTTCCCCCTGAAAGACGCCGATGGGAACGAGGTTCCAGGAGGAAGGCTGGGCTCCGGCGACAGCGTCACACCCAGCTGGGACTGGAGTCGCACCCCTAGCTCGTCGGGGAAAAGCTCCTCACTAAGGAGCGAGTGTGTGGGTAGCTTAAGTCTAGCATGCTGAAAAATACTCTCAATACAGGGACAACATTTTCCATGAAAGCCGAGGGCTCATTACAGTGAAGGCCTTTGTGTGCTCTGGACTACACAGTTTGATGGTTATGTCATTGGTCATTGTAATAGCACTCAGTTACCTCCAATTGTTTGTCTTTTCACTGGTGCGGTGAGTCCCTTTGTGTCCGGGCTGTACAGTTGAGCACTTTTTCCCCACAGTTCCCAGAGGAGAATGAGCAGGAGGAAGAGAAGGAGGAAGAAGAGGCGGGGACACCTCAGCTACTCCCTGCATCGAAGAAGCTTATCTCTGTACACCTCAGGGCTCACGAGGGCAATGCCTCTGACTACCCCTACTGCATCACCCCTCAACAGATAGTATGTGTCTCCTTTGAGGAAGTTTAAACAGGACATTTATAGGCAATTCTTTGGTGCATCTTCACAGATATGTATACTTCTTGGCTCATTTACCAATGCATAGCATGTAAGAATAGCATAATACTATTGTTTTTCTGAGGCATTTCACATTGTTTCCAGAGGAATATTATTAAGGAATATTAATTCAAAAAAATGTAACCAATGGCCTTCAAAGCTTTAATTGTATTTACTACCTGTTGTGGCCTTATTTGGGGATTTTAATTTGGAATTCTTTATTGCAGGTTGTTCCAGCAGGGGGCAGCACTACCATCCACGTGTCCTTTACTCCTCTGACACTGTCAGGCCCTACTAATGATCCAGGGTGTGCTGGCTTTGCCCTGGGCTTCATGAGCCTGGACTGCAAGGTGAGACACACACTTGCTTCCCTCCTCCCTTTCCTAATTCTGAACGTTATAATTATCCCAAAATAATTATTCCAAATTCACATTTTTATTATTCCAAATTCACCTCACATTTTGCTGAGTGTCTACTACTGTGTTTATTGATGCCCATGGTTTTTTATTTGATTTGAGTTTATTTCAGTGTCCTGCATGCAAAGGTGTCCAGCCCATATGGGTTCATAAGACACTATAAATACACAATTTGTGTGCATTCACAGATGACTCTACATAATACCTAATACATACTACACATAATATATAATACAATATATAAATGTCCAAAGTCTAGTAAACATTTATAACAGATTTTTTGGGGTAAACCATAAATGTTTATCACACATCTCCCATGTTGTGTAAGGTGGCCTCATGTATTCCTGGGAAAGTAGAGAGGGCACAGGGCTTTGAGCTGCAGCCTTTCAGACTGGATCTGCAGGCCTCAGTGAAGCCAGCTCAGTGAGTTACCCACAGTTTAACAGCGCCTTCTCTATTCACCAAATCCAGCATTCATGAAGGTCTTAATTAAGGCACCTTTCTTTGCAGCTTATTGGTACAAATGGAAGATGAGGAGGAGGCGCTTGAGTTCCATGCCATCGCCGGTGATTTAATACAGCACAAAGGGAGGGAGCCACACAAAGAGGTGAAGAGAAAAGATGGAACCCTTAGCCAGGCTGCTGATGCTTAGAGTGTACTCGCAAAACCCTACCACTGTGACTGTAAAAGGCTAAACTAGGCTTAAAATATATTAGCAATAGTTTTATGTCAAATGTTATATTTAATTGACTGAAACAATTACAGGGTTTTTAAACCAATTTTTACCCTTAAAATACTTTTTTCCATAATTTGATATGCCCAAAAAAACTTGTAGGCCCGTCCTATCACTGTAGCAATCTCCATTTGTTCAAGACTGGCATGTATATCCCCAAAAGTGTGTGCTACTAGCCACCGTCTCTTTTCACTTTTTTTGCATTTGAAACTCACTGTAACTTTTGCGAGAATCTTTGTGGTCCAGTTCACACCTTTGACCTTAGATGTGAGGTTGACGCTCTGTTGCCCTACTTTACTGCTTTCTTTGACTTTCCATGTTTTTTGGCTAAACTGCAGGGTCAGATATGAGTAAATTATAGCTAAATCCAGGATTTAGTAGAATACAAAATGGAATACAAACCCAGAGATATAGTTCCATTTTCAATAAGGTGTTAAAAGTGTTTCTCAGATGTTCTGTCTCCATTAAAAAAGACCAGAGGTTCTTATGAGCTCTGTTTTAACAATGCAAACGCAGTGGTGCAGTGGTTAGCAACAACGCTATAGAGCAGTGGAGGAAGCAATGTGCATGGAGTTGGGGAATGGGGGATGTGGAAAATTATATTTTGCTATTTTCAAAATGTAGCATATTTTAGGTACTTTACCAGGTTATTTTCATATGCAGTATACGCCCATGTTAATGCCACCCCTCCTGTGTCAGCACATTTGGACAGGAAGACTGCTGGCCTTGGCAGAGTCCAATTAGAATGGTGCGCCGGACGAACTGACCAATAAGCTTGCATTTAGGCTTTGTGTTGCTTTGCTTTGTGCTGGGCTGAAAATAGAGGTCAATGAACGCTAATCTTTATGGAAATGAAACAAATTGCTGAACAGCGCCCTTATCTAGCATGATTTCCAGGGACGTTTGAAGTAAAGAGGAGAGTAACACAACCAGTGGGAAAATACTCACATATACAGAGATTCTGCAATCAAACAAGAACAGACTTATACGTGTATATATATACAGTATATATATAAAACTTGTGTATAGTGTGGTGCCGATCAAACATGTATATTTAACTAAATCATTGTACAGTCCCACATATTGGTATATTAAAATTGTATGTACTTTTATGTAATTTATGTTTCACATACATTCACAACATATTTTCACAAAAATTATTGACTGAGCAGCAACCACAAGTGATGGTACCTGTGTAATTGTGTGTGCAGATATCTTTAAGGCCAGTGGATTTGTCATTGTTGCTGTTGCTGTTTTCAGACATTCATTCGGTCCCTCTGCACGCAGGTGGCAAGAGATTTCATACTGACCCGGAACCTGCAGCTGAAGAACACCACTGAGATGCGGCTGTTTTCAGGCTCAACACTGAGCCCCCCTTCTCCGTCCTCCTGCCTCGGCCCAGGGGGGGCACGGGGAGCTACGACCGCCACTCTGGGGAGCATCAGTTCCTCATCCTCCGGCCCCAGCACAACCTGCAGGTGCACGGGCCCTGCACGCCCCCTCCTTTACCTGTCTGTACATCCCCCCCATCCATCTCTTTTTCTTCCTCTCCATCCCACCTCATCACCTACCTCTACATCCAGTTGCCCATCCATCCTCCTGTCATCCTTTCATCTTTCACTTTATTGGACTCATCGTTCCTTTGTTCAGCCCACTTATCTTCCTCCCACTCGTGTCTACGTTTCCCCCCGCTGTACGCTGCCTATCTGGCCTCCTGTGGCGTCGCTGATATTTCGGCTCTGGCTTATTGGCAGGTGAAGGTTGGCTTCCACAGCTCTCTGTCTCTACTGGACCATCTGAGCCAGCCGGAGGAGCAGCCCCCACACGCGAATCAGCTGATCCACACTGACACTGGGGAGAGGAAACTCCGCTTCCAGCAGAACCTATCGATAGAGTACAGCAACAACAGCGTGCAGGTGAGCTGCTCACTCTCCGCAAAGTCACGACGGTGTTCAGCGTGCTACATTTGCGCCACACGTTCAGTGTTACATTTGTTTGTGACCATTTTTAGTGTGCAAGCATTTTCTCTTTTTCATTTATCATTCGCTGCTTGGCACCGAATGCAAACAGATCCCTGCCTAAACACTATATTACTTCATGTAGAACAGCCTTTCAGCACATGACATATGATATCACACACATTTGTTTGTGAACATTTTTAGTGTGCAGTCTTTTTCATGCATTCACATATATGCCACTAACCATGTGACCTTCCCTCACCTTCTTTCTACCCAAGCTTGTGCCCCTCTGTGCCCATCTCTCCCTGCCCACCTTATACCTGTCTGAAACCACCTTGGACTTCAGCACCTGCTACGTGGGACAGACTCACTCCAGAGAGGTTTTCCTCTGCATCCGAGGAGGGTCCTGCAGCTATTGGACAGCAGTAGTAGGTACTGATTCACACCTGCAGCACTCGGCCAGCAGTATGATTTCAGCAGTAAGGATGCTGCTATTATTATGACATCGCAGCTGTTAATATCGTGTGACACTTCTTACCGAAGCTAGTCGTGCATGAGCAATAAAATATACAATGTACTTTCATTCTAATAATTGTAATAAGTGATGCCACTTTTGAAATGACCATGGTTGGATTATGTTGTTGTTTATATAACGATCATTTTTCTCATAAGTGCAACGAGCCTAATTATGAAACTTTATGTGGATACTCACTTGGGATACATTTGTGATTAGTGAATTATCCACCCATTATTGCAGCTGCAGTTTAAACATCCAATTTACTTCATTCGTCTGGCACATCTGATACATATCTTTCATGTACTCCCTTGTTGCTAATTAAACTCATACACTTCTCACTGCTATTTTCTGATCTGCGGCTTCTTTGCTCTACATACAATTATTATGAGCGGAGCTGAAAATAGGCAGGGAGAATGAGGATACATTGTTTTAATTTAATGACAGCTACAAAATTGAAGAGGGGAAAAAGTTTTATTATTTTTAAACCTAGCAAATGATGTCAATTACAGATCCCACCCTTCTTCACTTTTCAAAGCAATTTTTCTGGTAATGGGGTCTCATTTTTATTAAGTCAGTTTATGTTCGGATACTCATATTCATACTGGTGAACAGTGGAAAATGGGGCTTTTCTGGAACACCGAAGAAGAAAAATGTTAGTGGCAGCTGACATCACAAATGATTATACTGTAAGCTGGTTGGTCAACAGCAAGAGCTATCTCTAGTTACTGTACTTGGAATGAATCTCCCTTGAGCCCATCCAACACAGTTTCCCACCATTCCATTCCCCCCTCAGTGTAAGAGTACTCAGTGAAATCAGATGGAAAAATTGTTATTTTATTTCACTGTTTCCCCTTTTCCTGCTCTCTGCTTCCTGCCAGTGCAAACAACTCTTTAGGAGAACACTGACCTTTCAGCATTGACTGCACATGTTCTACCCCTCTCCTCTCAGAAGTAGGTGAAGAGGCCAGCATGTTCAGAGTGACCCCCGATTCTGGGATCCTGGATCATCCCGTTGTCCCCTCCAGGCAGCCTCTTCAAATCAGCTTCACAGCCAGGTATAAAACACTGCTTTGGACAAAACTGAGTAGCACCAGGGCCTCAAAGACCACACCAAAGACCTTGGCACGCAAATATCTTGCCAGGAATATCTCTGAGGTGGAGATGACAAAAAACAACCTTCAATATATTATACAATTCTGAAGCTATATTATATTAAAAATGAAGATCCACAATGCACTAATGTAAAGGGCCTTTGTGTGCAAGCCTGGTTTATTAATATGCCATGTGTGCTGAAACACTGAAAGTACAGTGCTCACTCCTTCACCTGCCATGTATCAGTATTCTCAAGCATAAAAGTATGAACTCTCTCAAGGACAGTAATTATAACATTTTAAATATTAATTACATTTATTTAATTAATAAAATACCAAATATGAAAGCAAGAAATTCCACAAAACACTGACATGTTTATGATCTTTAACCCTGTGGTATATCACACAGCCTCATATTGCAATTGTATTAAGTGTAATGGGCTTTCCACAGGGACCAAGGCGAGGCCAGAGCCACCATCACAGTGCAAGGGATTCTGGGAGAGCCACCAATCTCACTGCAGGTCCAGCGGGAGGGGCTCCTTTGATGAGAGATTTGTGTCACTACTGGTCGATGCCTAGACCTGCAGCATAATGACAGAATTAAGTTATTTGGGAACAAAGACTGTTTGAAGGGAAATCTTACAATAATATACTGTAGTTGTCTTGTCTTCTTTGTTGATATGTTGCAGAACCTTCATAATTCATGTGTAATATGTATGCACTGGTGAATGGAATTAGTTTTACAGCAGGTAACATGCACTTGATTTCCTTTGTTTCCACATTGTCAACTTTAGTAATGAACTACAGTACCATATTTTTTTTTCAGCAAAAATGTTTATTCATATGAAACAATATAGGACTGCTTAGATTGTCTGGAAATTGTTAATATGCTTTGTGAGTTCAAATGACCCCTAATTTCTCGTAGAAAATAATTCACAGTTGAAGATCCTCAAAAATGTTATGTTGAGTTTCTGAGATCAGTCATCAAATACAATGAACAGAGAAAACCCTCTGCATCTACTATATTTCACAGCCATTTCAGAAATGTACTTGTTTCAGCCACCTAATTCTGTAAAATATTATCTCATCCAGACATAATTCATGCTTCTCCCATCTGCTGAGATTAGTGATAAAATAAAAGAGACCTGGAACCTAGAATGAGCACTGCTATGACTTTAATAACAAAAGACCTATGAAACAGTATGTTCAAAATGATAGGAATCGTCTCAATAATGCTTAACAAATATAATAGTACCATTTAATTGCACATTGTTTTTAATTAAAATATTTGGTTAAATCCACAATCATGGAAATCCAAGCAGATCTTGGAAGGACAGTCAACTCCATGGATAAAGACCATAAATACATTTGCATTTAAGAACCCACGGGTTCAGACTGACTAGCCATTCAATAGACCTGAAGTGCAATAACAGCAGATTCCTTGCGCTCATCTTTGTGGAGACGTATTCAATTATCAGACAAAACAAATGATCAGTTATATACGAAAAATGCCATTATGCCAAATTAATATTTACAAAGCAGTTATCAGATCATAACAATAGGAGTTCATATTCAAAAGAACAGAAAAGCAATGATCATCTCATTATCAGTATTGCACATATTCTAGACCTGAATTGTCAAACACGTCATTTTGTTATGGAGCACTTATGAACACAATTTTATATACCGTATGTAACAGAAATAATCAGGCACTTATCGTTTGAGACACAATACATATTTCTAAGCATTGCAAGTTAATATCATTACAACATACACTACCGGTCAAAAGTTTTAGAACACCTCAATTTTTCCAGTTTTTATTACATTTTACAGTTTAATGTTTCAATGTATTCTGAAATTAAAGCATAGAACAAATAAACAATTGGAGATAAAAAAATAAATCATGGAATCGTTTTGTTTAAAAAAATTTAATCTAAATTTTTGACTCATCAAAGTAGCCAGGTTTTGCAGATATAACAGCCAAACACACTTGTGGCATTCTTCCTACAATGGAAATCAAATATTGTTCGGAAAGTTCTTCCCGGAGGGAAGGGAATGGTCTTATTTTGCCATCTTAGCAATGGCTTTCTTACTGTCACTCGACCTGTAAAACCTGCAGCTTGTCTTCTCTTCACAGTTGAAACTGAGACTTCCTTACTTCGACCAGTGTTAAGCTGTGCTTGAAGCTGTTGTCCTGAGCACACAAGCTGTTGACTCTCAGAAACTTGTCTTCTGATTTTGTTGTGGCTTTGGGTCTACCAGACCTCTTCCTGTCAGTTTCCTCCAGTTTCCAAGTGCCTTTTGATGGTGATACTGACTGACACCTTGGCCTTCTTTGCAATTTCTCTAAAGGAAAGACCTACACTTTTAACGGTTATAATGGTCTGCGATATACTACTTCCTGCAGTGCAATATTGCCCAAATAATGCTTCAGAGGGTGTAGTAACACAGTCTGTTCCAACACTGCTTTTATACAGACAGAGGGTTTGTAAGTAATCAACAAAAGTTGGGACACCTGTAGGAATTGTTTGCATCAACTTTCAAGGCTTAATTTACTTCCATTGCTGCAGAACAGCTGTAAGTTGTTAACCCATTACTTGTTCCCTGAAAAGGGCCTTTTGTTAAAAAATAACTCTGAAATGTACATTATTTTTCAGTTTTTGGTAACGTAAACTTTTTTAAATTTTTTTTTTTTTTTTTTTTTAAACCTCTGGCAGTTTGCCACTTACCTTTGTACCGTTTCAGGTTATTCACTGGACTTGAACTGCTTAGATTTCAGTAAAAAATGGAAAAATGGGGGTGTTGTAAAACTTTTGACCAGTAGTGTATATTGTAGTGATTTGGAACAGGTACCCAATCATCCACGAGTCACTAATACAGTCTGTTCTGCTCCAAGCTGACATTCAGTCTCTTCATTCAGGGTCTATCAGTGTTGCAATTCAAAGCCTGGTGACGGAATATCAATTCCCACAGCACTCCTGGATTACTTTCCAGGATATTCGAAAACTGCTGCAGCTCCCATCCCTGTTCCAATGCACATGGACACCACACCATACGCCCTGTAAGACAAACACTTCATCTCAGCACTGGAGTATAAACACAACAATTATCAACTCTTTTTCCATTTGAATTTTCATGGAAATATTTTGAGTGCTATAGAATGATGGGGGAAATGGAAAAGTTGATTTGGCTGGCTTTGGTGATCTACTATAACCAAGCAATGCGAAAATGTATTGTTTTACGGTCATGTCAAATTCCATCCATTACATATCCAGCTATATCACTGTTATGAAGAGCCAGGCTGTTTGTGCAGCGATGCGAAGTGACCTGACCTTCATGAATGAATGTAGTGTTTCAAGGAAAATAAACACATTCCGTCTTATCATTAACTGTGTGCATACACACAGCTGACTAAAATAAAAAAATAAAAATAAAAACTCAAACTAAAAAGATTCTCTATAAAATGCCAGTATATATTTAAGAGACTATGCAGTGACCAAGTCTGAAGTCAGAATTTCAGATTAACTTAAAAACGAACACTAACACTGACCTTCTGCCCCTGCGCTTGAGCTCGTTGAGCAGGGTGACCACCTGGCGGGCCCCAGTGCAGCCCAGTGGGTGGCCCAGGGCGATGGCCCCTCCATTGGGATTGACTTTGTCCAAGGGTATTCCCAGCTTCTCCACACAGTACACAGCCTGACAAAAAATGCAAGCACACAGATTTGCCATACAACGCTGCTATTACTGCTATAATTTAAATAGTTTAAATCATAAGATCCAGAGATGCATAGGACTGACCTGACTAGCAAAGGCTTCATTAATTTCAAACACATCAATGTCGGCCACAGTCAATCCTGAAGGAAAAGTTTGATTATTATTTCTCTTCAGAAACCAAATTCATAAAGGATCAGCAATGAATGTGTTTTGTTCAAGATCAGGCTAAAGATTCAAATGCTTAAGCGTACTGCCTTCATTGGTGAAATGGTGTTATATGATAGTGACAACCTTATATATCCCAACTCTAAAATGTCACGATGTGTGCAAGATAATTAGAGAGGAATTGCCAATCGGAGCTTCTATTTTTAGTTAAGACCATTACCTATTAAGTATGCATTACCTATTAAGCACATAACTCAAGGCAGACAATCCAGAAGGGATTTATTTAAAGGAAATATTTTAAATTTCCCTTAAGTAAGAAGACATTATAGTCCCACATTTGGTTTCCAGCTGTAGAAAAACTGTGGCAGTGCATAACATAACTTTCGAGGTTCACATGAACCAGGGCTGTGCACCCACCTGCTTGCTGCAGGGCTGCAGGGATGGCATAGGCCGGCCCAATGCCCATCACATCTGGGGGCACCCCAACGACTGCGCTCGCCCTCAGGACCCCCAGAACTGGAAGACCCAGTGCCTCCACGGCAGACCGCCGCCCCACCAGCACTGCTGCGGCCCCATCGCTCACCTGGCTGGCATTGCCTGTAAGGTACGGGGTAGGACCAGTCTGAGCCAGTCTCATATTCAGAGGAATGCTTCTTACAGTTTCCAAAACACTCAACAACAAAAAAGCAAACTAGTGGCACAAGCAGAAAAAAAGATGGTTCATCTAAACAGAACTATATGCAATGCAAAAGTAGCAAAGTAGTTTCATAAATCATCAACTGAGAAACCTTCTCAGTGATTACATTATTTATTTTTTGCCTGTCCACCTTTATCATCTATCCATAATTTATATGATGATGCAATGTGCACACAGTAATGTGAGTGTACTGTACTACTAATGTACAAAGAGAGAGAGAAAGAGAGAGAAAGAAAAAGATGGAGAGAGAAAAACACACACACACACAGACCTGCTGTGGTGCTCCCATCTGGTTTGAAGGCTGGTCTGAGTTTGGCCAGCCCCTCCAGTGTGGTGGCAGCCCGGATTCCGTCATCCTTGGTGACCGTGATGGTGCGCTCAGTTCCGTCCTCACCCACAAACTTAGTGGTGACCGGAGCAATCTCTTGATCAAACAGGCCCAGTTGCTGAGCCCTACTTGCTCTGTAACACAGTCTGGGCATTAGAGAAGCAGTCTCTGTATGGGTGCATGCTGACCTCTGACTGGGGAGTGGAGGAAACCCCTGAGTGAGGCACGCAAACAGCACCCAAACATCCACCTGATGAGTTACAGCTTACAAAGGACATTTCCCTGTGAAGATTTCATGAATCAAAATATGTTATTGTAAGCCTAAGGAATCTTGCATGTTTTGCAAAGAAAATAATATCATTATTCCAAGGAAAAAAGTTTCAACATTTTGGCTAAAATGTGAAAGCCACATGAAATGGCCCCCCAGAATAAGCATATGTTCAGGGTGGCAGTTCATCAGCTCAAATGCCAAAGTGTGAAAACTATCCTCCCCCCCCCATGTAATATTTGCTGTATTCAAAGGTAGAAATCATACTTCTGCTGTGAACTCAGAGCGAAGGAGTCTTGTTTCTCCCGGGAGATTCCGAATCTCTCAGCCACATTCTCAGAGGTGATTCTGAAACAGACGGGAGCAGGCGGGGACACATTGTGTGCGGAGCGAATCGGCGAACTGCCACACCACTGAGCCTTTTATACAATGCCAATTTTACATTCATATTCATTGCTGTTAGGCCCATTTTATCAAACAAAAGCATGACAAGAAGTATCATAGTGAGGAAAGACTGCAGCAGGAATTCCAGTTGCAGGTCACAAGATTTTGTATTTAAAAAGGCATGTAGTGTTTCGCGGTGCAGTAGATAGCACTATCGCTGCACATCAAGAAGGTCCCGGGTTCAAATCCCAGCTGGGGCCTTTCTGTGGGGAGTTTGCAAGTTCTCCCCGTGTCCGCACAGGCGGGTTTCCTCCGGGTACTCCGGTTTCCTCCCACAGTCCAAAGACATACACGTTAGGCTAATTGGAGAGTCTAAATTGCCTGTAGGTATGAGTGTGTGAATGAATGGTGCATGTAAAAACCAAGCCATGCCCTCCGTAGACCTCCGATGGATTGAGGCATAGCGACCTGTCCAGGATGTATTCCTGCCTCTGGCCAAACGCCCAATGCATGCTGGGATAGGCTCCAGCCCCCTCGTGACCCTGACCAGGATTAAGTGGGTTAGATAATGAATGAACGAATGAATATAGTGTTTCAAGGAAAAGAAGCACATTCTGTCTTATCATTAACTGTGTGCATACAGTGCACAGCTGACTAAAATTAAAAAACTAAACTTAAAAACTCAAACTAAAAAAATTCTCTATATATCTAAGAGATTATGCAGTGGACAAAGTCTGCAGAATTTCAGATTGAATTTAAAAACCAACAATCTTCATATATACTGCAGGAAAAATACCTCTGAAACCATCGTCTTGGGAACTACAAAGAGATCTCTGTGTCTGTGTAAAAGTGAAGTCACTGTTAGTGCATGGGAAGGCCTACCCCATGGGGATGATGCAGTCACGGGCCTTCTCATAGTCCAACAACCTGGAGCTGAGATCCCCAGGATTATCTGCTGAGCGCAGGGTCATGCTTTCTACTCTAAAACACACAGACCAGAGCACAGTCAAAACGAACACATGGCACTCTCAAAATAGCAAACATTGAGCAACGCTCTAGTGATCTCCCCTGCGTAAGGATGTGGGCCATTGATATACCTCATTTTCATTGGTGTTTTCTACAGCATCACTGACACTGATTTTTATCTTTGTTATGTAACATACATGCTGGCTTTTCAGTTATTTAAATAATATAAAATGATTTATTATTATAAAACTACTCACCCACATGCAAGACCCAGGTCATAAGACCCATTTCTGATACCACCTGAACAGAGAAAGTCAGAGACAAAAACAGAAGTCAGCCCATATAAAAAGGTATAAAAAGTCCTGAATTTAAGTGATTACCCATAGGAATATATGAATAAATAGATAAACAAAACGCAAAACAAAATCTTATCTGTACGAAACATTTGGAGCAAAGCAATAAAGCTATAAAAAAATTACAAATAAATCATGGCATATCTTATAAATGTAAAAAACCTCAGCTGCTTATATTATTCACAGTCCAATGCCATGCTAGTGAAACAAAAGAGACTATTGTATATCCAGTCAATTTCCATGATGACTACTGGAAGCCCGCCCTCACCTGCAATGTTGAAAAGGGCCTGAAGCCCGGAGGAGCACATTCTGTTCACTGTGTGTACGGGGACCGAATCTGGGAACCCACTGCCAAGAAGAGACACCCATTACAGCGCTGTCCTGAACACAGATGTGGTACATACTCTGCAGCGGGTGCTCACTTACTTGAGCTCACCCGTTACACTCTCCCCCTCGAAACTCATGCGGCAGCAACCACGGCCCGACTGATTGACATCAGTCCTGACATCCGAGTCACGGCACCATTGTGACGGTGTTGGTTCTGCCCACAGCGAGTTTCGAACCGAGGGATCTCTGACGCGACAAGAGAGCGATTAAGCTCGCTGAGCTAAAGACTCAAGTCCCTAACTCCGGGAACTAATCGCACTCTTATCCACGTCACTCTGCAGCGGGTGCTCACTTACTTGAGCTCACCCGTTACAATAGCATAGCCTGGCAAGTGTAGTGCCCATTTTGTGATGAATCACTCACCTGAGAAACTGAGCCACTCTAGCCATGAGAGCCCCTGCCCCGGGCTGAAGAACATTACCTGTAGAGGGCAGAGTAGAGATGATTGGGGGGAAATGTTATACACATAGGGTCAAAGATTCTG
This sequence comes from Aldrovandia affinis, assembly GCA_029706075.1. Taxonomy (NCBI): domain Eukaryota; kingdom Metazoa; phylum Chordata; class Actinopteri; order Notacanthiformes; family Halosauridae; genus Aldrovandia; species Aldrovandia affinis. Next base: position 10,759,779 of record JAINUG010000001.1, read on the forward strand.
CAGGCCGCCAGCACAACTGCTTCCTCACCCACGCAAACGTCCCCCAGTCTGTCCGGTGGCAGGCTGATGTCCTTCAGCACGGCTGACATCACAGCACTCAGCAGTTCATCAGGGGTGGTGTCCTGCAGGAAGACAGTGGCAGTGTCTCAGCCTAGAGATATATGCCCCGATTCAAAGCCTTCCAACGCTCCTCCAACTGGTGTAAAGACCCTCTTAAAGTCCTCCAATGGCCAGGATCAGGCCTTCACAAGTTCATACAGAAAGAGCTGTGAAGCTAAACTCTGACAGAAAACGATGTTAAGATATTGTGATTAAATACTTGTTCTCTACAGGTAAGAAGTTAGCAGTGTACATCATGTGACATATCACATACAAAACTACTGAGCTGAACTGGTCTTTAGATTTGAATTTGACAACCGTCAAACAATTGACATGTTACTACAGTAACTGAGACCATCTTTTGCGCAGATAGAAACAATGGGCAACTACTTTGTAGCGGCTATTTTAGACGGGTAGCTAGCTATTCTTTAATTATATCCTCAGACACGATATGACGTTTTCGCGATAACATCTATTTTCCTGTGCAGATGATTCTAAGTTTATCTTACCTTAAACGAACCTCTTTTAGCTTTGCCGAATGCGGTTCTGAGACCATGGACCACAACAATATCATTTGCACCGGCCGATGACAATGCACTGCATTCAGAACGTATTATAGATGAACCGCTGTGTAAACTAAAGCTGTTCGGTGGAGACAGATGTCCAAAAACTATCTTTACTCTGTTCATTGTTGAAGATTACAGTTCGCAGGATGTGGAGGACTGGGAAAAATAAATCCGACAGGCTAAAATACTTTAATTCGAAGGTGTCACAACAAACGACTGTATATCGCTACTGACTTCTCTCTTTCCGTTGCTTTTCTCTTTTGTATCTGGTGAACTTTGATACAATAACAAACCAAACATGACCTAAATGAAATCCCGGAACTGGCTGAGGTAAGCCCGATTGTGATTGGCCCGCTCCCATGTCAATTATATAAATGCGGGACTTTATATACAACTGTGACATTTGTACTCAATAAATATGCTGTGCTGGCAACATCAAGCCGGCACTTGGCTTACAGCATTTACAGCGATAAAATTGACTTATACAACATGCGAAAGTATTGTGTGACATGTGACAACATTTATTTATACTTGTATAACACGTGTTATATTCCTGTATATATTTGCATTCAGAAGTCACAGAAAATTGTGTCACAGTGAAACGCTGTAACATGTTATCAAAAAACGAACTTGTGTGCTTATCAAACCGGAGTACCCAGAGTGTAGACAATGCCATAAATTGCTAATTTCACCTTGGCATACCTCCAGTGACCTCTGTCACCAAACATTGAGATTTATTAGACTTTCTGTTCTGATGAGTTGCCAATACTGATACAGACTGAGGGGATAATGTGGTGTGTCATAGTGGCTCCACTTTGTTTGTCTTCCTCAGCCACAGCTTTTGTATTGTTGGCCAGGTCTGCTGGAGCATAGATAGTAACAGTAAGCCTCTTTAGTTCACCTGATTTTATTTTTGCAGCTAAATTACAGTAATACTGAAATGCAAATCAAGCACAAATATTTTTTCAATGCATACAAGATAACATGTGCATGTTTCTTTTCTGAATAAATAGCTGTAACTACAGCTGAAAGAATATTGAGGAAATTTGCTGAATTTATTTTTGTGTATGGATTATGTGTGCATGCATGTGTGCATGTGTGATGACCGTGGAGTAGATGAGAGACTGGAGTCACCACTCAATGATCTGCCTCCTGCTCCTAAATCAGTCATTTAACATCTACCATCCTTCAATCCCCTTAGAGCAGGGGTATTCAAATCCAGGCCTTGAGGTCTGCAGGTATTTGCTCCAATCACACACTACACCACCCGATTTCACTAATTAGCTTGCTTCCTGGACCAAGGAGGTAAACTAATTATTCGAAATCAGGCAATATACATTACATTTTACATTTTAAGCATTTAGCAGACGCTCTTATCCAGAGCGACTTACAAGATGTGCATAAATACATGGTAGGAACAATCATAGTACGCGCAAGAGATCAGTGCAGTAATACAGCGATAGACATAATTGCAGGCAGCTGCCTACCATACCTGTAACACTGGGAAGGAAAAGGTTAGGTTTTTCAAAAATATTAAGTGGAGTAAGCAGGGGTATACAGTGTTGAGCAAGTAGGCAGTGGTGTAGTGCGTGGTTGGAGCAAATATCTGCAGATACTGTGTACCTCGAGGCCTGGATTTGAATACCCCCGCCTTACAGGATGATCTCAAGTATGAAACTGAAGTATGACTATGCACATTCGCATCTTTTTTTCCTTTATGTGTAAAGTTGACAAACTGTATTTCATTATCTTTTGGGTTTGTGATTCTGAGACCTGGGAAAGAAAGCAGACTATTATAGTACAGTTTGCTTTTTGGCTCAACTTAAATCTGTTGCATTGGTGGTAAAACTGAGTAGTCACCAATTCTCTCACCTCTGCCCACACCTCTGGTGATGATGCCCATCTACTGGAAGTGGTTGGCCATTGTGATGTCATATTAGTCTTCTTCCATATTAGTTGTCCTGTCTGCTTATTCGGCCTTCTCACTCTCCCTGTGGAAATTACTGAGTATACAAGTAGTAAGCTTGTATGAAGTTTCTGACTTCCACAAATTGAAACAATACTTTAAGGATTAGGAGCAATCTCAAGGCTCCTATTTTAAATGGGATTATTTCCTTTGGGAATTTATCATGATGTTTGTGTGTTGACAAACCATAGGTCATCGTTTTGTATCACAGGTCATCATTTTGTACTTGGCTCATATGAAAGCATATGAGCCAAATCCTGTTGAGATGCTCTCTTTGGAAGGTGAAAGTAAGAAGATTAGCAGTGGCTCCAAGTTATTTGCTAATGTGAGCAAATTGTTTGTATACAGCAGCAACTTGACTTATCCTTTACTTTGTTTGTCATGGACATAACAAAAACGTTGTTAAAACATGCAGATGCATTGCATCAAGGGTTTACAGACAATTATAGCCAATTTCCAAACATTTGTCCCCAAAAAACTGCAGAAAGTATCAAACAAAATATATGCAAACACATTGTATCCCACTCAACAAAGCAAAATGGAAAATGAAGTAACTGTAAATGAGAGCAACCATAGCCACTTAATTAAAGCTTACCTTACTTAGCCATTCCAAATACCATGTCTGACAGTCCTGGTGAATGTCTTAAATCCTACCCCAACTAAACCTGGGGTATAGTCAAATATTAATATTAACCATAATTACAGCACTGATTTTGTTACATAATTTCCATTATACAAGAATTATGCACTCACTCAGCCTGCTCTCCTCTCCTGGCCCTCTGTTCAGCGGTGTCATCCTCCACATGTTCATTAATGGCTTCATAGTCACTGCCAATGGTTTGCAACTGCCATTTTAATGAACAGGTTTACTATGAGGTTGGCGGCTGAGCATAGCACCTGAAGTGTTCATTTCAATTGCAAAGATTACTCAAACTACAAGTGTAACCAAGGGAGTTAGACCTATATTGACCAGAAGAGGCAGTAAGTATAAACTATGCCACTCCCTTTAATGAGCGAGATAACTTGTAAGCAATTAAGATACCATTCCTAAGCAAAGAAGCTCTGTTGAGCAAAGATGGACAGAATCAGCAAGCAAAAGCTTTGTAGTAAAGTATTTTACTTACAATATTTTTTACAGGACATGATTGCACAAAGTCAAGTCAAGTCCAAGAGATGACCAAATAAAAATATACATTACATTTTACATTTTAAGCATTTAGCAGACGCTCTTATCCAGAGCAACTTACAAGATGTGGATAAATACATGGTAGGAACAATCAGAGTACGCGCAAGAGATCAGTGCAGTAATACAGCGATAGACATCATTGCAGGCAGCTGCATACCATACCTGTAACACTGGGAAGGAAAAGGTTAGTTTAAAAAATATATATTAAGTGGAGTAAGCAGGGGTACACAGTGTTGAGCAAGTAGGCAGTGGTGATGACAATTAGCTAGATGTACAGAGTTCAGTGGTAGTGGAGTCTGAAGAGGTGGGTTTTGAGTCTCTTGCGGAAGATCGCAAGTGATTCCGCGGTCCTGACTGATTGCAGAAGGTCGTTCCACCAGCGAGGGGTCATGACAGAGAAGAGACGAGACCGCAAGGAGCGGCTGCCAGGCGCCCGGAGGGATGGGGCAGTCAGTTTGCCAGAAGAGGCGGAGTGGAGGGGTCTGGCTGGGGTGTAGGGAGTGATGAGTGACTGGGGGTATGGGGGAGCAGTACCTCTAGCCGCTTGAAAAGCAACCACCAGTGATTTGAATCTGATGCGTGCTGCGATGGGGAGCCAGTCCAGAGAGGAGAGTAGAGGGGTGACGTGGGTGAACTTCGGCTGGTTGAACACCAGACGAGCGGCAGCATTCTGGACCAGTTGCAGTGGCTTGATAGCACAGGCCGGTAGGCCTGCCAGCAGGGAATTGCAGTCGTCCAGACGTGAGATCAGGAGTTGTGTGACCTCTTGGGTGAGGAACGGTCGGATCCTCCGGATGTTGTGGAAGGAGAATCGGTAGGTCCGAGTGATCGCTGCAATGTGCCCCGAGAAGCACAGCTGGTTGTCCAGGGTCACTCCAAGACTCAGTACAACAGTAAGTCCGTAAAATAAAATGATTTACTTTATGCATAGAGTGTGCAGACCACTGCAGTATTGGCAGAAATATAATCACTTTACATCCATATGTAAAGTGATATGTGATGGGACCAATAATAACCCACCCATGAGGACATCTACTTACCGCTAATTTACAACTGCATTTGTTCTCATTTACAAGCCTCTCCAGGGACAATATTTCAAAAATGTTTCCCCCATTCAATCACTTGTTAACTTTCACCTGCTGTATGGCACAAGGGGTTGATTAGAGACTTGCAACACTTGGAGCTTGTGTTAGATGACCTTGAGGAAACTGTAAAAAACTAAAACAGCAATTCAAAAATGACAAGCCTATCGTGCCGCATCAAATAAATTCAAGTAAAAACCTATCTGATTAAATTGTGATCAACGTCTGTGTGTTCTTCATAAACGCTTCACATAAAAGCCTTTACTTGTGTAGCTGTTGTCGTCCCCAGTCTCCAGCGGAGGGCAGCAATTCTCGCGCAGTGGTGGAGGGGTTCTAAGTGTGCCCCAAAGCCCGTCATCATTTCCTGGAGCTCACGTTGTTGCTGACATCAGAACCAGTGCTCAGTGGAAACACTCGCAGTTCACGAGTGTTTAACGAAGCCAAGCAACAGAAAAGAGAAGAAACTTTACTCGAAGCGAGACTCAGCCGAACACACCTTGCAAGGACCACAGGACACTTATCGGCCAATTTGGATTACAAATATTATTTGGAGAAGACATTAGATGCAAAAAAATGTTTGCATGAGTGGATATAATCGACCTTTACTGTTAATTTCACGCCTGCCAATCGTAGCTCATTCGCGAGCTGTTACAGTATTGCAATTTCCGGATACCGGTGTCAGGAAAGACTCGGTGGGGACACGATTGTGGGATCTTCCATTACCCAGCTTTCAAAGATATTTTCTTGTCCTTGAATTGCTTTGTCACACATTTGGGTTATTAATCAGCAAAGCGGTGTAAAGACGATGAAGTTACGCAGGTAACCAGGTGAGTTAGTTTGCAAAATGATTTGCGGACAGAATCCGTTCAATGTAAAGCATGAAGGGTGTACTGTTGAAGCGCAGTTGGGTTTAGTAATTTAGTAAAATGTAGTTTTGAGTTTTGAAGTGGATGGTTCATTGCGTTTCAAGTTCTGTCCTCAGAATTTAGCTTATGCAATGGGGCAAGAGCTCAAGATTATTGTCATGGATCATATCATTCTGGCATGGGGTTAACTACAATCGATATAAACATGGGACTCGCATGTAATATCGCATCTTCCTGAATATCTCGCGTCTCTTACCGCGAGTCCACAGTATATTGAAAACAGTCATGATTAGTATCCCAGTCATACGTTATTTTGATTTTATTGCTTGCTTATACGATTATTTATTTGTGTTTCTAGCTTCCGAGTTGTTATTGTCCAATTTATTCTTTGCAATTACATTTTTAATTCGATCATTGTCGAAAATTCAGAAAGCGCATTGGCTATGGTTAGGCTATTTTACTTTCCGACATTACGAATGCATATACCATCTGGTAATAATTGCATTTAATAAACCGTGGAAAGTTACCATTATTAATATGCAGTTGCAATATTTGATAAGTTATTACCAACAGTGCATGTATTTACTCAGGTGGCGTATGCTCTTGACATCTGTGTTATTTTAAGATATGGTATATTCAGTCGAGTGAGTCTATGTCTTGTGCAGACCTGTAATCATAGGCAACCAATGTTTGCATTTATTTTCGGGGATGAGAAAATGTCCCCCTAGAGCCACAAGTGTTTAGTTTGGCTACAAGTTGTTTCTATGAATCGGTCGTAGTAGCCTATAGGCTACAATAATTTGGTTTATGCAAAATGACTATATGACTACTTTGGTTTATACTAAAAAATAGAACTTAATAGATTTAGCTATTTTAAATGCCGCTATTTCTGTATTCAGTGGCACACTGCATATATGTGAAGGTTGCATTACATTTCATCAAGCACTAGTTACTGATATATACGCATTAAATATGTAGATAGTCATCTTTAGGTATTGTTTACGTCTCGTTTATTTATCCTTGGTCTGGAAGTTATTTTTGGCTAATTCCAACGTTGCACCAACGGTTGTCATTATTCTAAGTGTGAAGGCTGTCAATGTAAATAATTAGGCTATAACAATGATTCTGACCATTGATTTTTCTATGTAAACTTAAATTTCAGGATTTACCCCATAGCGTTCTCCCAAGGGCTCCCAGTACTGCCTGCCCCCCCCAATACTGTTTATTATGAAGAAACATTGCCAGAGTGGAATGCAGCATTCTTTACATAGCTTTGAAGGGTGTTCATGATTACCACAGGGTGCCATTGGAAGGAGGGTAATGTTGAAGGATGAAAGTCCAAGTGTGCTTTCATCTCACAAGCGTAGATGTCAGTCAGCTTGACTGCAGACCTCCTCCTGTTGGCTGCTGTGAGACATTCATCAGCTGTGGCCAAGTTCACTGTTCATTTCAATTGTAACAGCGTTCCTGTGTATTGCACAAAAGGAGCCGTGTGAACTAAGCTCACTGACAGGGTATTGAAGACAGCTATTCAGGGAACCACATCAGATATGCCCCCTCAAATGAAAACTATCCCACAGATGTAGTTACTCAGTCCACTGGTATGTGTATGGGAAGATGAATAGCCACAGTAGTCAGTGGAGGAATTGTAGGAAAGTCAACCTGTCAAGAAGGAACCCCCATACTGTGACATGAGTGATACAGTCCAGTTGCTGATAGCAGGGTTGGACAATTTACTAGATGTCAGCGATAGATTGAAACAAAGGCTGATCTCTGCTTTGATGGAATAAACCAAGAAAATATTCTGACCCCAAAGTTACAAGCAAAATTTTCTGAGATTAATGTTGCTATATAATGCTAATGAAACATTTTAGGCCTGCTTTCTAGATGGAGTTGCCAAGTTTGCAAAGTACAAATCTTCTAAGCCCTTATCATGATGGTGGAACTTAGGAAAAGAGCCTTATCATATTAGTCATAGTTTAAGTATCACCCAAGGCCCAATCTGTATTGTATTTAAGCTATTCCCCAAGGGCAAACCAAAGGGCAATCTGCAGTTTTTACCCCCTTGAGTACAAATTCTTAATAGTATATAGAATAGTTAAAAACTAAACAGGGGTTAAATGGATCTTTCTACATTTGCCAATGACTGGAACGAGTCACTGCTTAATGCATAGCTGTTTTTGAGACACCCTCTCTAAAACAAATTTAGGTGGAGAAAAACAGGCACAACTGTGATGTAAAGTAAAGCCCCTTTCCCACATGGAATCCACAACATTGCTGGGTTCAATTATCCGGGTAAGGTTGTGTTTTTCATCATTCCCATATAGGTCTCCTATACAGAAATTCTGTGTGGAGTCTGTTCCCACATGACATGATCATTCCGGATAGATTAGTCAATGCAGGATGTATTTATTTTAAGAATTGTTTTTATGCAGACTTTTCAGTTTGCTAATGATCTGGGCCTTCTGTCTCATTATACCTTGTTTGCATAGGATGTCTTTTGTTCTTTTGTTGTAGACCAGGGCATCTCGAACGGATGGTGCCATAGAGCTATCGGTTAATTTTGTGGTCTGCACGGATATACAAAAGTTCCCTTGTCTTGGAGTCGGTCCAATTTCTAGACATGTTCAGTAGCTAAAACAAAGATGCTGCTAACTACCGTTGGTCATATCTTTAACACATTTTATGACCTTTCAAGAGTCAACTGACAAAGGTTACACAAAACTACGGGCAATGTTAAATACTACCCAGCTATCAATTGGCTGGCTAGCTAGCTAATGTTCACTATTTGGAAATTATTTGGCAATGTGATTAGTTATTACAATGTTCTTATGCCACACAGCTACCCATTTGCATAATGTAATCAGATTTTTATATCGCAGTTAATTGTGAACAGTCTCAATAAACTAGCATCAGTAGCTACCTGGATGTGAAATGCTAGTTCACTAGCTCGCAATTTAAATTGTTAAAATAATAAATGTTTAAATGTTTGGTTTGATCATTTAACCAGCTAGCTAGCTAGTGCATTAACATAACTTATTATATTATACTGTTATATATATTATATTATATTATGAACGCACCGTTATTTGGCAACGTAAAACCATCATACGTAAGAACATCGCAACCGTTTGCGTGCTTTATCCGGGAATGTTGTTGCTTTTGTTCCCACTAAAGCCTCTGGCAGAAGATTTCTGTAAATCTTACAAGGTCCTGAGCAGGAAAATTGCCGGAGCATCTTACATGGAAAAGCGACTCCGGCTCCTGTTCCCACATGACGCCTACGCAGAAAATTACCTGAACATTTACGGGTTAAGGTGCATGTGGGAAAGGGGCTTAACAGTCATCAGACTGATAGCTGATATACTGGTATCCATGGCAATGGCTATTTGCTTTATTGTGTGTGTAACTTCTCCAGCTGTTCTTAAGCCACTGCGAAAGTACCACAAGTTTTATATCCCTTCTCTGAATTTGCAACTGAGCACCCACCTAGCAGACAGCCCAATCTGGGTCACCAGTTGAAATGATTAATTAACAGATTTCTTTGACAAGCCAGTAGCCAACATGGGGCCACGCTAACCTGCTGTAGCCATTACGAGAGATCAGACTCAAATCAGAAATGTAAAGGCAGACTTTTTTTTATTCCTTGAAAATGTTTAAGATCTTCTGTTTGAGTGAGTCCAGGTCTGTGGAAGAATGAGCCAGTTGTTAGATCCTCTCATTAATTAAGGCATATGAGATTTTCAGATGAAGGCACATCTTTAGAAAATGTTTGATAGGTATATATCTGTTACTAGTAGAATTACCAAGTGCAAAGGTAACTGCCAAAATAAAGGAAACACTTGAGGGATACAGAGTATATTGACAGCACGTGCTTCCACACAGGTGTGGTTCCTGAGTTAATTGAGTAATTAACATCGCATCATGCTTAGGGTCATGTATGAAAATGCCAGGCAGGTCCAGTTTCCCATTATTGTGGCTAGCATGGCTAGAAAAAGAGATGTTGACTCTGAAAGAATGTTGATTGTTGGGGCACATTTAGCAGGAGCTTTAGTGATGAAGACTGCTCAACTTGCTGATGTGGAACAGTGGCTAAGGCGATGTTGAAATGGAAGTCTGAGGGCAAGACATCATCAGCTAGGGGCAACTGTGGTCAAAAGCGCATACTCCTTGACCGTGACGTCTGTGCACTGGTTTGAGATGCAAGGCAAAACATTTGAGCAACTCTGAATCAGTTGATTGCAGATATCAACTAGGGTGTGAGCAGGCAGTTTCTTCAAGAACGGTTTGTCAATAACTTCACAGAGGGGGATACTATGGGCAGGTTACAGTTCATAAACCCCTTATTACACCTAAAAATGCACATTTACGGGTAAAGTGGTGCAAAGAACTCAAGCAGTGGTCAACTGAGCAGTGGAAAAAAGTCATATGGTCAGATCAGATAAGTCATCCTACACACAAGCGTACAAGTGCACGTGTGGCACATGCCAAAAGAAACCTACAGTCCCGATTGCTTGTTTCCCACGGTAAAGGGTTCTGGCAGCTCTGTTTTTTATTGCTGGAAAATTTGCATTCATTTAGATCCCCTTTGTTATTGAAGAGTTGTCTGTCAGAAGGCTGGCTGCTCTCCACAGCACAGTCCCTCAAATGATCTTGCCACTTGTACACACATTTTGTATCGTTTCTATTAGCACTATGAACAAACACCAACTGATGTCAAGGTCACGGTTTGTGCGCTGGGGAGAGAGAGTAGAGCGTTTCACTGCTCCCTCAGTGCAGGGTCTGTGTCAGTGCTGAGGTCAACGCTCGTCATCCCGGCTGATTTTCAGAAGGATGAGATCTTGTCTCACATCCCAGAAAGAGCCATTATGGCCCCTGGTTCATCCGGAATTTTCCGCAGGGCAGGCAACAGTTATGGCAGGCTGCTGTGTTCAGATAGGTCTGGTCTTTTCAATTGAAGCTCACTGCCAAGGACACAATGCTGCATGCCATTATCAGCAGCGTGGTGTGTTTTCTAGTGTTCTGTGCTCCTGACTGGTGGGTGAGATAATGCTGCAGGGTACCCAAGCCTTGAGTGAACCCAGCTCCTTTAATGCTTTCTTTAACATGGGCAGGATGTTATATAATACCCCTGTTGCAGTCTGGATAAGATGTTGATAAACACATTGATGACAAACCACTAAAGAACAATCATGGCTGACTGTAGATGGCTCAGCAGACAGGTGGATCTACTGTAGCGGGAATTTGTCACGGCTCACTTACTCATACACCGCGTCTAGTGAAATTTAAAATTGAAGCACCAGGGAACAGACATAACATTGCTGTCTTGGTCGCACTCAGTCTCAGTCACAGTCACTTCCTGAAGCACAAGCCCCTGCACGAAACTGGTCAGTTTTTTCGCTCGCTGACCTTCCTCCTCCCTTGTGATTGGCTCAGCAGCATTGTTCACATGTGTGTACAACTCTGAGAGCCTCGCTGTTTACCCTCTGACTCATTCACGTACTCTTTGCTCATTTAGAGTAGCCCCTGAGAAGTGGCCTCTCCACCCTTTGTCTACATTCCACCAGTAAAAAAAAGTGTAGCTACAGTATGCGGTGGTCTGACCAGCTTTCAGATCATTCTAATGTGTCCATAGTGCACTGTAATTTCATATCTCAAGGCTTAATTACCTTGCTGTTTTGTTTTGTTCATAGTCTCTCTCCAAAACTACATAACAAAAGTGACCCAGTGAACAGCTATTTAAGTTTTAAGTGCAAATCTTCAGACATCAGTGATTATAATCTACACTGTTTATGGTAATGACTAGAGTGTGTGTGTGTGTGTGTGTGTGTGTGTGTGTGTGTGTGTGTGTGTGTGTGTGTAGGCATGTGCATGCACACAGGCTCATGAGTGGGTGTAAACTTGTAGTTCTGTGCTTTTTCAAACGTTCAGGGCAAGCCTGTTAACCATAACCATCTGAAACAGATATCGTAACTCTGTGTGCAACATGTTATTCGATCTAATCCTCTGTCGTTTCCATGGTTTCATTTCAAATGTAGCATTTTCCCTCTTGAGGGAGTGACGTCAGAACTGTTCCCCCGAGGGTTCATGGTTTAATCTAAACATTAGCTCATACTCTGAAGAGCTGCAGCTGGATGCAGGCTTCTCTTTTCCTGGATGAAGATGATATTCAGCCCTAAGTTCAGTTTTACAGATTCAGCTCTCAAAAAAGTAAATTGTAGGTTTAATCTATTTACATCAGATTTTTTATGGTGGTTTTGTAGGCCTTTGTGGGGTATTAAAATCTTATCTGGTGCTTTTTTTCAAGGCCATAGCAGGCATTTAGCTGTCTGCAATGGAGATGTCTAGAAATGGTCAATTGTTGTTGATGTTACTATGCTTTTAGTGGATTTCAGCTGAAACTAAAACTGAATTGCCTAGTAAGATGTTCCGTTGTGGAGATCTTGAGGTTTATAAAGCTTCACATCCAATTCATGTTTTCTTCGGGATTTTGCTGAAAATTAAGGGTCCTCTTGTTCCTTTTTGCACTGGTGAACTGTCTCCAGGCTGAATAAGTCTGTTTGGATTTTAAAATGTGGACTGGATTTTAAAATGTGCTCAAACGCATCTTTTAATTCTTAAATTAAGGTATGCATGTATTTTCCCTCCTTTTTTGTAGTTATTAAAACGTATAATCAAGCAATCACAAAGGCTGCTGGTGTTTTGCTGTTCGAAATGGCCCCCTTGTGTAAGTGTGTCAGCTTAATTATTTTACCCTCATTCAAAGTGTCCTTACCGTCACACACAGTAATTGACAAGATACGAGTATTGTTGGCTGTCCCAATTTATAAAGTAGTGGCTTCCATGGCATTGGGTGACCTTACCTGGTCACATTTTCACAGGAGAGAGGACTACGAGTGGCACGTGCAATGTGATACAATCTGATATGCACAATGAACAGGACTGTCTCGGTGTGGACTTGCCAAGAATAGCTTTGAGAGTTGGAGTGGTGATCTGCTGCAGACAAGCTTGGCCATGCGCTGGGCAGAGTGTCTGGCAGATGGCTTGTCTGCCACCCTGCTGGCACAGGGAGCGGGGTGAACAAATAAAGCGCATGGCATTCAGACAGCTTGCTGCGTTGGTCTGGTATTCGGCAAGTGATGGGCAAGACCACCTGTCCTGCATTGTGTTTCTGTCCTTTTGCCCCACAGCATTTGAATATTAGATAGTATTGTCTGAGATTTAGCTGTCTTGATCCTGGAAAAACAATGTTCCACTGCAGTTATGTTTGAAAGGGAATTGCACTTCTATGCAAATTGAACACTTTTCAACGATGTGAATGTGATTACTGTCCTTCATACTAGATTGGGCATCTCTATCTGTCTGCCTCTCTTGCTGATAGCAATATCAGCAATGGCCTGTTAGTTTTTAGTGACCCTACTGCAGCTGCTAGAAATACAGATTTTACATTTTTTTAAACAGACATGTCATTCACATCACACTGCAGTGTAAAATGGCTACTAGTGTTTTAGTCGTAGCTGGAAGTGTAGCTGGCCCTTGCTGAGCAGTGGGGCTCGTGTAACCCTGTCTCATGTCCCTTCACAGGTGCTGTTATTGCCCTGTTTGTTGTTGCAAGTGGCGAACCCCTTGGCACGCACTCTGGAAACTTTCAGCAACCCTTTGTGGCAGCATCGAGAGCTCTGGACATTTTTTCCTACTGACATTTTTGGGAGAAACCCACAGACGTGTGCGCCCAAAACACATTTTCAAATCAAGCCGGTTAATGAAACTCAGAAAAACATTTGGAGTTGGGAGAATCCTTGCTTTTAAGGCCCCACCAGAGTCATATTTCGACCATGAGCAGATGTGTTTCTGACGTACAGAGGAAGCTCTACTGTGAGCTGCAGGCTGTCGATGGGTGTGTTCCCTCTCTGTCATCTTTGGTTGTGAAATAGAGTCACTGTTTCACTGTATTGTTTAAATCAGTTTTTGCCTTTGGTTTTAAGAATTCCTGGCATTAGATTCACCAAAAATGTTCATAGAATATCTTCTTATCATAACATTTAGCCTACGTGCTATGTAATGGTGCAATATTCTTTATGCCACTTAAAAGTATTTGATGGTATTGTATTATTGGTTGTGTTCCATTAATGCTGTGTAGAAAGATCTACATTGTTGATATCTGCCCTCCATAACTGGAGTCTCTTCCAGCAACAGTATTGGAGTAAGAAAAAGTCTAATTACGGCCAGGTTGAGGACAGGTTGATATTTGCGTGAAAGTATGTATACATAGTAATTTGACAGCAACCCCCAGTGCTTCAGCCTCAAAACTTTTATTTGGAATGTAGTATAATGTACAGTATTATAATTTATCCAACAGATAACAGACACATTCATTTTTATACTTTATGAGCTTTATAACTTGAAACAATATTCCACAGCTTTTCTTCACAGACAAATATTTGGTTTGTTTTTCAGTGAGGTCAGAGAATAACTGGAGAAAACATTTTTTGTTGCGAGAGCTGCGGTGCTAGTTCACTAACAAGAAGCTGAAAGAAGCTGAAAGGCACAAGAGAAAATCTGAATAGCTTTGCTGTTGAGAATCTATCATTTGCTTTGCTTGCTGCTTTTGGTGTCTACTGCAGGCATTTGCATTGTTCTGGAAGTAGGGCTCTTATAAATGAAAGAAAACGGTGCTCTTTGTTTTATCTCTTTCATATGTCAACACGTGGGATTCAGTTGTGGATCCCTGCATCTGTGGCACTGACAGCTCCTCTTTCTCGATTAAAGAGCTGCCATATCTCACTGCACTTTCGTGGCTGTCTTTGAAGGGGTTGCGGTTTCCACCTATTGCATTTGATTGCGATCTGCCAATTCTTCCATTGTGGGTGAATAATTTCTCAAGGGCAAAAATTCTTTACTATAATCAAAGACCGTGCTATTTCTCCAGAGGCAGGATTTCATTCTTAGAAGGCCACTGTGCAGTCAGTCAAAGGCTGAGCCATCAATAATATTGCAATAACATAAATACTAGCAGTCTATATTCAGTCTACTGTCATTGGATTTTTAGTTGTTATGTTGCAATCAACACCCCACATTGTGGAACAGGTGTGCTGATTCACAAGTGAAATTTCCATTTGCTTAATTCAGGACTCAATCATAATGTCTGGCCTTAAAGGTTTGTTGGTTCTTTTTCACCTATAAAAAAGCCTTGTTTATGGCTCTGAAACTGTATTTTTTGTGCTCCCAGGGTGAGCTCCCCGTCGAGCGAGTGAAGTCAAACGCTGCGCTCGGGTTCATCAAGGTCAATTCCGGATGATGACAGTAAACATGGGTGAGTAACACGAGAACATGATGTCCCCTACCAGGGCACAGGAGTGTCGGCACACACACACTTCCTGTCAGCATGGGAGCTGACGGGAGCAGCAATTCAGACAGACTCTAAATCGGCACCATGTTTGCCCCCCTGTGGATGTGACAATCTGGAGTAGGGGGATTGCATGTATTTGCATATTAATTAGTTTTTTTAATTTGCAAGCAGTATTAATAAAGATAGGTGGAATGATGGGAAATTTGCATTCTTAATATACATTGGAGGAGTACTGTGCATACGTAATGAGATAATAGTGTTTTTTTGCACACTCTCAGGCTGATTGAATAATTGGACCTTCTGATGAATATATTTTCTGTGTTTGCTCAGCGCAAATGCATGAGATGAGTGTGTTTGCGTGCTCAGAATCTGGACAGAAGGTGTTCCAGGTGGCTGTTGTTTAAGTTGTGTTACCTTCTCAATCAGTGCTGCACATGTGAAGTGTGGAGCAGATAAAAACAGACCCACACAAACACACAAACACACACACACACACACACACTGAAAATGAATCAGGGATTTTCTCCTGGATGCATAAAGGATATATTTAAAAAAAAAAAAAGAAAATAAACACATACACACACACTTGCTTGTGCACATGCACATGCACACGCACACACACACACACACGCACACACACACACACACACACACACACACACACACACACACACACACACACACAGACCTACCTCAAAATTTCAAAATATATACAAAAGGTAATTCTTCCAAGCAATAACATGTTGTGATGTGCTGAACAGCGCTGAACATACCCACAGTGTCAGCATACACACAGTCACATACTCAGCCTCTGTGAACAGAAGGGGAAGTAGTTACTCTCAAATGACATTTGCATATAAAATGAGTTAGGCAACAGAGGGCCTGCAACACACAATGAGCACTTCCTCACTATGTAATTAATTCCTGACGCTTTACAAAGCAGTGAAGTTTTGCCATTGTTGGAGATACTAATTGAAATGACAGACAGTCATATTCTAATTAAAGCAGAAGTACACAAAATACATCACATTCCGTGTTGAAGATTAATGTAGTTTGTGCAACAACTTTAGCTACAGAACAAGCCACACGTTTGGACTGAGAATCCTGCTGCAATTTGACTGTCAGGCTTTTTGAGCAACTGGTAATTCTCGCAGTCATGTAATATACTGCTGTGTTGGTGTCCATAGGTCCCAGCACACAGAGCGTCTCCTCACTCACACACACACAAACAGGTCAGTACAGCTTTGTCTGTTCTACATCATAATCTCAACATGAGCTAACATTCAGAACAGTCTGAACTGAACTGAACATTCTGAACTTTCACACAGACATAGTAACTTGAATGATATGCATAACATATATTGTCTTATACTTCCTTGGAAACATACATGAGCTATGGTAATATTTCTCTTTTGCCTTGTTCTTGGCACCATGGCGAAATTAAGGACAGAAAATGAAAGTAGAATTCTGCTAGTGTTCCAATATATTCAATGTGACTGGTGACTCTCTTTCCTTCTCCATCCCTGAGTTAGTATGGTCAGTGTTCTCTTGTTCAATGCTTGGTCGTTGGTTAGAGAGTCACACCTGCGGTCTGACCGGGTCTCCCTCTGTTCGACAGATGACGGTTTCTCCACTGGACCTGGACATCACCGAAACTCACAAGGTAGGACTCACTCATCTATGGTTGCTACACATGTCCAGGTCTGGTGAGGTGAGGTGCCAGTGAGGTGCTCTCTCACTCTCTCACTCTCTTACATTAAGGATACAGTATTATTGGTAGTGTCAATGGTCTGCATACAGAAGACAGAGGGCCAGATTTACTAGGGTAGTCGCAGCGCAAATATTCTATTTTGTTGTGGCTATTTTACGGTCACAAATAGCGACACATTAACAACCAATTTACTAAGCCTGGTTCTAATTGCACAATCAAATAAATGAAATGCCCTCCTGTGTAATTTGCGTTAGGATACACCCATGAAAAGGGTCGGAAACAACATGGCACGCTCACGCGTCCACATCACGGCAAGAAATTGATTCGCAGCAAGCAGGCACAAGTAGCAAGGGGACAACAAGAAAAATAAAACATTTTACAGATCAGGAAACAGAGGTATTGGACAAGGAGGTACAGCGTCACAACACCGTATTACAGCATAGGAATACAACATCAGTGGAGAGGAGAAACATTTGGAGTGGCATCACGAAATAAATGAATTCATTAGGCATTACAAAACTAACAGTAGATGATGTAAAGAAGATATGACATGACGTTTGGCGGCATCAAAAAGAAAACTTTCCTACACCGGTTAAATGGGGCCAACCAAGGAAATCGGTTGCTGGGCCAACCAAGGAAAATAATATTAGAATAAGAATAAAGAATAGAAATGGATAAAGTTGTGTTGGGAGAAGACCACAGAGCATCGTAAAACTGTATTCATGATTAATTCTATAGCCTCCTGAGTGCATATGCACAATAACATAATTCAAACATGTTCAAATTCAGAACTGCGTTTTTATACTGACTGTTAGCTGATGACAAATTACATCCTTTTGTATGATTTTTATCTCAAGTTCTAGTAAATAATGTGTATGCTATATAGAATATATATTTAAAAATCTGACTTAAAAAATACAGATATTCCTGAAAATATAGCTGTTGTGACATGAACCGGGATATTTTGAAAAACATTTGTGATTATTTGTTTTGGATTGCTGGGACAGTGACTAGCACCTCGGAAAGCACAATACAAAAGGAGAATTGTGAAATACCTAGCGCTCATAAAATTCCACCTGGTTTCAAGAGTTCTTAAAATTCTCATGCAAAGGGGAGAGTCACAATTAAGGCATGCTTTAGTACATCAGACAGAATTCTTAATCGACCTAATTTACTAAATCTCAACCCTGTTTTAGCGCGTTCACCCCAGGTATACCTATGCATGAACAGATTATTCATCTGAAAGAAAGTCCCAAAGTGACTTAACCGCAAATGACATCCTAATTGCAATTTGACTCATCCGACGTAGATATTGCGGCCTTTCAGCAACTACTTTTGAGTTGGCAGTCGCAATCCTTTTAGTAAATCTGGCCCAGAGAGTTAATTTCAACATAGCCTTACTGGTTGGGGTACATTGCACCTTTTTTTTTTTTTTTTACACCCATTTGCACTGGATGGTTTTGGAACACAGGACATCTGAAAATATGCTATTTCAATCATTTTGCCTGCCTAAAATGAAGGCTAAGTTTTTTCCCCCCAGCTTCATTGACTCCATTGAAAATTCCAAGGGAGTGATGGCAGTAAATAGCAATGAACCTTCTTGATCACATTAGAAGGAGTTATAAAGGAACAGCAACAATGGTTTCATTTTTATAGCTTCCTCTTCACCCCCTAGTCCAAAATTGCTTAAGCTATTGCAAAGTCAAAGTCCTTCTTACTATCAACAGCCTGTATTGCATTTTTTATCAACTTTTCCAGGGGACCGTCATGTAAACATAAACATCTGATCGTCTGCACTCTGTTTTGATGCGGTGTTAGCAGTGTGTATTTGTTTGCAGAGAACGGAAGCCATTCACTTTCTGTAATCTCATCATCATGGGAATAATGGAATTTAATGCCCCGAATTGACTCATTTGCCAAAGCATGAACTGCACACTAAATTGCTCTTACAGCGGTTCTCAGATCCGTAACGGCATAGGTTTCTCTGTACGCTATGCAGTCTGAATGCATTTGGCCAAATTGATCCATCTGGATGCCATTGCAGTGTGTCACTGATCATTAGGAAATCCCCTATGTCTTCATTCTCATTCCTCTGGCAACATAAGACCCGCTCCCTGGAAACATGGCACATTTCAGCAGCTCCAGCAGGCACTTCAGAACTGCATCTTCTAATTCCTAATGAAACAGCATTGTAACTACACATAGCTATAATCACGGAATCACCCGACTTGTGGTGTTGATTACATTTGTGAAGGACGAGGCCAAGCACAGAAGTCTCTCAACATTTGAGGAAGTCAGACCTGTTATTGCGCTTGCACTTGTTTACACTATTGTGATTAGAATTCTGAGATATGGAATTAATAGCTACTTTGGTGTACTCCTTTTCTAACGGTGTAGTACGTCTTTGGCAGCACTTATTCCTATTTTTTCACCAAAAAAGGAAAGGAATACTAGCAGGAGTTATTCCCACAATGAAATATCCTATTTGTACATGTGTGGGCGTTTGAATTAGAATGAGTAGACGGGGCTCAGTGTCTAGTCCCAGGGCTGTGACTGGCCCTGGAGTGCCGGAGGCCTGGCAGCCTGGCAGCCTCGCGACAAGGGAGTGATGTAATGCCTTAATTTACTGCCTCCTGTCACAACCACACCACACTTTTCCCACACCGGGCCCTTGCTGTTTGTTTTCTATCCTTGGCTGCTGATGTCCCGGAGACGTGCGAGCAAGGGGTCGGTGGCTCCCTTCCCTTTCCAGGGAGAGCGAAGGAGCCGGGGGCGAGAGGGGGCATCGCTGGCCCGTCTCCGTTTGTGTTGGAGTGGGCGTTTTTATTCTGGCCGAGCCAGTGCCGCTTGGCGCCCTCATACACGCTTCTTCTTGTTTTCCTGAATTCCTGTACTGTACCACGCTGCATTAGAGGATCAAAGCATGTTGAAACAGTTTATTGGCCATAAAATCCTAATGGACTCTCTATCAACAATGTTCTCATATTCTCACATGCCAGGAGCTTGCATCTGATGCACAAGCCAGGAGATGGTACCGTTCTTGTACACAAAGCAGTGGGAAGCATTCATCGAGACATTGAAGCTGTGTTTAATCTTAGAATAATAATATTTTAAGTTTACTCGATTTCATGCTTACCATGGTAGCTGTATTAAAGTAGATATATGCAACAGAATTTCCCATCTGACATTAGATTCTGACATCTTTATCACCTCTTGCATAGTTGTCTGTAACTTCACGGCATAATAATCACCCCTGATGATGGGGAGAGGTATTTGTTTTCACTCTGTAATCTCAATTCAATCAAAACAAAGCCAGTATTGAAGCGTGCAGTTTCACCGAGACCACAACTCTTTGACCGAAACAATGGCGTGTCCCAGATGTGTGTAAAACAAGCTTCTCCAGCTATGCGCACCTCCCTCTCGGCAGACCGAAACCAGAGCAGGGTTAGGACAAATGGCTCCTCAGATCTCCTCTTTTGCTGAGTCCTACAGAGCAGACCACCAAACACTAGACACACTGTCTCACACTTCGAGACAGAGGAGTATTAAGCTCATATTTTCCACAGCTGCCCAACCTCCAGTCTTGGTGGTTTTGCTGATTCATATATGTACGGTTCTTGATGTCATACCAATTGTGTCTGCGTCATTAGAGTTTTCTCGACTGAGAACTAATTTTACATTTACGCTGATGGCCTGGGGTAACCAGGCAGGAAAATAATGCAAGGGATTGCATAGCTAATCCACTGCTATGGGCTGATTAGGTGATCAGATGAAGAACCTCCTCGGTTCATAGATCCCACAATATCTTTAATGACTGCAGTGAGCTGGTCTCAACCAGAAGATGACACTTCTTCATATTGTACTTGATCCACAGAGAAGACTGCAGACTACCTCCTGCTGGTTCCTCAGCAGCAACATTATTTTCCCTGGAGGTCTCCCATCCAAGTACAAACAAAACCCAGCCCCACTCAGCTTCAGATGTTTGTTGAAACAAGGCTATAGGCTGGTGTGGCATGTATTCTCATATTCTTATTTTCTTTCTCATTTTCATGCAAATTGCCCAAATTGCTGGAAAGACCGTTTTTTGCATGAATTATAAAGCATAGCCCAGAACTAGAAAGTAGATAGACATACATAAGGCACGTAGGGTAACATTATATTTTGTATTAGGGCAACTATAAGGGCAGTATTATAGTTGTACACATTAGAAATGATCATAGACAAATGTACAATTTAAGATTTTTTCTCGATATGAGTTCTTTGATAGCACTGATAGTAGTGCAGTGCTGCTATGTGAAGAGGATTGTATTGCTGAACATCCACTCACAGAGTGAGTGAAGGCAGGGTGGGCATTGCAGTGGAGGGCAGTTCCTCTGGCCGACCTCTTTAAAAACATTTTTTAAATGAGAACCCCCGATATGTGCGCTTCTACATTAGGGAATACCGCTTCTGCCATAGAGAAACTAGTCAAAAAAAATCTGATTTCATTCGAGAATGTCAAGTGTTGCACTCAAAACAAAAACAATCCTCTTCAAAGAGCATGATAATGGTAAACAGTAGTTAGTCATCTGCAATTTCAGGAAGCAGCACTGATTTTCGAGAAGTACAGAACTGAGTGAACTCGGTGGTCGATGCAGTCATTTAGCTCACAGTGTAATCTGGTAAATCTTTGATTTTGGTTCATTGGAGAATTGTTCAACAGGCCCTGAGATAGAAGAAACAGTCTGGATGGCCTCCTAATACTACTGTTATTGACTATCAGGATTGGGTGTCAGGATGGCAAAAGTACAAAAACAATAACAATGTAATTCTGCATTTTTAACAGATAATGATGTAGAATTGCAGATGTATTTAAGTAAAGTGGTGTATTTATCCAGTTATGTTCAAAATATGATCTGCACACACAAATTTAAATACCTCTCTCCGAAAATCATTTAGATATCTCTCACAATAAAATACACAATTTGCTTAGTGTGACCAGGTGAATGAAAATGGCCAGTGAAACACAGCCAACAGCAAGTGAAAAAGCACAAATGTACAGAAAAGTGAAAAAAACACTCTCTGGAGGCCTCCAAAGAAGATTTTGTCTTCTCTTCGCGACTGCAGAACATGCCTTTAAGACACAGAAATAAAATGTGCAATTAGAGAGCAGAGAGATGTAGTTTGGTTGGAAGCACACAAACTGAACACAAACATTAAACAGTAGCAAGGTATAAGGAGGTATGCACAAAAGGTTCATTGTTTTTTGGTTTTTATCTGCAATGATGCGACCTTTGAGGAGGTCCTTATCCCCAGTGATTCAGCAGTCCCTGGGTGAGGAGGTGGCAGGGGTATTAACACATTTGAAGATGGGAAAACCTCTTTCCTGCATTTAGTCTAATTCATAGTGCTAGTGATTTAAGTGTGTAACATCTCACATTACATTACATTGCAGGCATTTAGCAGACGCTCTTATCCTGAGCCACTTACACAGGTTACATTTCTTTGCATACAATCCATGTATACAGTGGGATATTCACTGAAACAGGTTAAGCACCTTGCTCAAGGGTACAATGGTAGTGCCCCATCTGGGAATTGAGCCGGCAACCTTTGCGTTACAAGCCCAGTTACCTACACATGTACATATAAGCCCACATACATACCAACTCTTGCTACCCCTGCTCTCTCTGAGTGGGAACATCTCATCCACATGCAAACTGTTCCTCCACATGCTTACTCTCTGCGGAGACGAGCTGCAACAGCAGTGACGTGAAGACTGCTTCCGAGAGGACAGGCCTTTGTCCACCTCTGTTATGTGCTTCAGGCACCGGGGGCAAGTAAAACAACCGGTGAAGGCTGTGGTCAACTTCACCAGCATTATCAGTGGCATGGCTCAGATGGTGATGAGGGCACTGGACAGGATTACCTTTGCTCTCTCCTTTGAGAGGGCCCCATTCCGGCCATCTTCTATATTGCCTTCCAGTGATTCCTTTCGGCCCAGGTCATCAGAGGGCCCCATCAAATCCAGGCATGGATGGTAGGTCAGCTGACCTGTCTGGCTGATGAACATAAGACAACTTGAAACTGAAGGTCCAACTGAGCCCGACTGCGTGTGGGAAGGGTTACACGGGGAAGTACAGTAGACATAAATTAACGCTGTTCTCTTATGGTGACATATTGTAAAACTTGAATCTTTATGTGTTTCACTATTGTTTGGAAAAAGGTCTATCCCAATCATGTTCAGCTGTTCTGATTGGATAGATTGCATATGTATTAGAGTGATTTTGTTGAAGGCTAAGCCACTACCAATATAGCTTCTGTCATGATCAGTGGCAATAAAGACCATTGCGATAACAATTATACATATCTCTAAGCTCAATTTTGTGATTATGGTTGTTTTTTTGGGGCATTAACCCTCCTCTGCAAACTTTTGATACATCTTTCCCTTGTTTCTAAATCTAAAGCATATAAGTTATACATTTAAGGAATGTGTAGCAGTGGCAGTCATGGTAATGGACCTGCAATCAGAGCCTTTCAGGGTTGAGATTTCTGATGAGGCACGATTATTATTGAGCAAGGTACACCTATAGTATGTAATTTCATATGAAGCAGTGTAGGGTAGTGCAATAAAACACAAATTAATTCCACTCCTAGCACTGGAATATACAGTAAGACAGATATTTCCAGGTTTCTTTTGTGAAATGTGATTCATATTTAATTTGAATTTAGCCTGCAAAATGGGAAATTGTTTTCTTACAATCACTTTACCTGAGTTGGCTTCATAAGGTTTTGTTTGAATGCTAAGAATTTTGCAGAAGATGACTTAAAATTATGTATGAAATACATGTTAGCTACTGTTATCCACTGTTGGAAGAATCTGATATTGATTCTGCTATATGCCCCTGTCAGTGTGGGTCTTTCAGTGTTCACTGTAGGTATGTTTATAAATGGTGGCAACCTACATTTTATTGTATTAACTACATGCACTTTACAGTTGAAGTACAGAGTGAAGTACAGCAATTGACATTCCACCCACATGGTCAAGTTGTATTGTACTCGTATAAATAATTCAATCAAAGGAGTACTTTCACAAAGGATTGCTAAATTAATTAATCCACAAGTTTGAACTAACCATTAAGAATCTAATCTAAAACTAAAATTGCAGATAATTTATCACTTGATAAATGTATCACTTTGTATCTAGCAATAAATACATATTTTACAAATATGTGGCAAGATGTCAGTTCATACATCTTGCCAATTCACACACAAGTCTTACTGTCATTGTAGCAGTTAGGCTCAGCCCTTCCACCAAGGGAGCGATAGACTTGCATGAGCATGTGTATGGGAGGTAATGGGAATAATAGTATTTATGTTGTATGTAAACACATTTACAGACAGAGAGGAAATGCATAGAGAGACACAGAAACTGAATTGTGATCCATATTATTTTTTACTCTCAAAATACTCTGGCTCAAAAGTTTGGGATAGATGTAACCGGCCAGCAGGAACTGTCTTCTGTCAGCTGTCGTCTCTCCACCTTCCCAGCAGACAGGCTCTCAGCACTGTGTGGGAGCTTGTGTTGAACCCTGTGCGAACCAGGCACCATCAATAAACAAGAGTTTGTCGATCGGGCCGTCGTGTTCTGTGGCTACCGCACTCCTGGAGCACGATCAAAGTCGCCGTGAGTCCCTTCCGGGTCCATAGAGAGCGTCTGGGTAGAAACGTCAGATGTCGACACACAGACACACAGAGGTGTTCCAGACAGATGAATCTCTGTAATCCCAAAGAATGTAGCCCTGCCTGTAGGTGTTACCATGGGAATGTTCCCCTCTCTCTGTTTAACATGGCACGAACATTGCAAAAATGGCTGAGGTGAATGGCTTCCCAGTCAGGCAGTAATTACCTGAATCAAATGATCAATCAGAGACCCTGGGCACTCAACATGTTAATTAAAGACTTGCCCATTAGCTTTATTGCTGCCATTAATAAGAGAGGCAGCAACCTGATGATTGCTGGAGCTTAGACGTTTTGGAAAAAAAAAGAGGTTGTTGATGTTACAGCAGTCTGTCATTTTTCAATACAGGCTTCCTGGAATTAATTGAATCTGAAAGGATCGCCATGCTTACTGCTACTACTTAAGCTACTTAGTTCTAAAGTCCATTATATTTAAACGAATCTTAGTGATATGGACAAAAACAGGATAATTGTAAGGATTAAGTCCTGATTTAAATTGATCATAATTATTGAAATAATATATTAAGTGTAGGTAGTGTCTTGCTGTTTATATTTCATTGCATGTTAGGAGGAGTCATTTGTATTTTTCTTTAGTTATGTTAAAAAAAGTTTCTCTCAGGCTGTGAAAAGTACTTACAAAAACTATGAGGAACTCATGTACTTTTGGTAAGTTTGAACCAAATTGCTTTGTTCTCTCAAGGCATCTCTCTGCTGATTTATTAAAACATTTCTAAAATATTATTCTCTTTGAAGTGATTAATGATCAGCTCCAAAGCTTCACTCTCAGTACTCTCCACGGTTCTACCTCAAGCGACTCTTCAGCGGAGACTAGGCGTTGCATTATTTAAGGTTCCAACACTTTCATAGGCGCTTGTAATGCAGGGAGTGTTGGAGACTTTAAACAGATAGGGTCCTGGCTTTTAGCTGCTCAGATCAGAGATCCCATCTTCTAACTGCTGTCCTGAGGTGTGCCAATCAGAGCGCTGGTGACTCAGTTTGTGTTTACTGTGATAGCTGCGCTCATGGCAAAACAGTTTGTTTTTGTTTTTTTAAAGAGATTTTAAATCCCAATGAGAACCAACCTGGTTAATTAAATAAAACATAGCCTACGCATTAGAATGTGTTATGGTTGTGGTCAAATAAAAGCATCAACCTATTATGTGGCCATACTGCAACTTCACAAGCGCAACGGCAGAATCTGCAAGGGCAGCATGAAGAGGCTCAGAACAGAGACGTTTTTTTCTTCTTTCAGGACTGAACTCCAGCTCCATAAAGTCATTAGCCTATTGTTACTCATTTGTGTCATTCACTTAAGAAAGTTATAAAACATGAGACGCAGTGTGCATATAGTTGTATTTATTAAAACAAATAGGGTGTGTCGTATATTTTTTTTTAAGTGTCGACCAATCGGAAAAAACGGACGACTGTTGGTCGACCAAGATTTGTTTTAGTCGGGGACAGCCCTAAATCTGCAGGACTAGAGCTTGTGGTTCTTCATATAAAGCGTGCATTGTAGTATGGACCAGCCCGTAGTCTAATGGATCCAGCTGATAGTGAAATATATTATTAAAGTGGCACTGTAGTATAATGGTTTGGGAACTGGGCTTGTAATACAAAGGTTGCAGATTTGATTCCCAGGTGGAGCACTGCCATTGTACCCTTGAGCATGGTACTTAACCTGAATTGCTTCAGTAAATATCCAGCTGTGTAAATGGATTGTATGTAAAAAAAAAAAAAAGTACAAATAAATGTTTTTAACTGTGTAAGTTGCTGTGGATAAGAGCGTCTGCTAAATGCCTAAAATGTCGAATGTCAAATGATAATATTACTTTGATCGTGAAACAGTACAGCAAAAACACACTGATGAACATGACTGAGGTTACACCGTACTATATATGCGTGTCATGTAACCCCTTTATGTGAAGGGGGTTTTTCATCCAGGTTTAAGGGATGGTTTCAGTTCCAGTACTCCTGTGATCTTCCTAATATGGTTGCTCAACAGTGCTCTATGTCGTTATATCTGTCAACTCCTGTATATCAGACTGAATTATTTGCAATACAGTTCTGAATAACATGTTAAAATCATGAACTTACATGTACAATATTATTTTGACTAGTGAGCTGTACGGTTTGCAATGCAAAGCAGTGATTCTGCAAGTTTGTTTGGCAATTTATTCAACTACGATGATGATGATGCACATTACAATTAGTCAAGCTAGCTGTAGCTGTGGCATTTGGAAAGATGGGTACAACTGTTACAAGTTAGTGTAACAAGCTATCAACCCCTCACTTGATAACAGGTTATGCCTTTGCCACGCACATATACGCAAAAGTAATCCAACCCTGAGCTACAAGAGCATAGGACTGTGACCTAATTCAGGACAGAAAAACATGAGTCTGAAGTACAATATCTTTATGTCAAGAAAGCAGGCAACTTACTGTAAGAACATAGTTTACAGATAAGAGTACTGCAGAATATTGTAGGGCTGCCTTTGCCAGTGCGCACTTGGAGCTATTTACCTCCAGAAATGATTGAAATCTCAAACAGGAACTGAAATATGACATGACGACAGGTTCAACCCAGACATTTACGATTGTAACTAAAAGAACACACGAAGGAAGTAATGTAGATATCCCACATTCATTTCAGTTTTCAAAGAACCCTTCAGCTTATGGAAAGAGTTGAAGCTCTGGTTGTGAGAATTTATTCTGCTCTTAAACTGAATGGGATCAAGATATGTTACTTCTACACATATAACTACCACTGTCTGCATCATCTGCATCATAGATAAAATTACCCAATATGAGGACAAGCTGAAAACCTGCACTCTCCACTGTTGCAGAAAATTATGTTGTTTTTACCTACCCCATTCTCTGCTCCACCTGCCTGGAGGAGTTCAACCAGTATAGGTTCAACACCACTTGACTTTCTGTGAACAAAAAACATCAATAAAGTCAAACATTTCTGCCATAGGCGGCACGGTGGTGCAGTGGATAGTACTGTCGCCTCACAGCAAGAAGGTCTCGGGTTCGAATCCAGGCCGAGGGCCTTTCTGTGTGGAGTTTGCATGTTCTCCCCGTGTCCGCGTGGGTTTCCTCTGGGTATTCCTCCCACAGTCCAAAGACATGCACGTTAGGCTAATTGGAGAGTCTAAATTGCCCGTAGGTATGAGTGTGTGAGTGAATGGTGTGTGTGCCCTGCGATGGATTGGCGACCTGTCCAGGGTTTATTCCTGCCTCTCGCCCCTATGCATGCTGGGATAGGCTCCAGCCCCCCCGCGACCCTGACCAGGAATAAGCGGCTTAGACAATGATGATTTCTGCCATAGCTTCCTGGTTATATTTCAAGTACAAAATATGAAAGGTCAGACTAAGACTATTTTAGCCATTGCTTTTGAATTCAACAGGAACAATATAAATGAACTTAATGTAATAACAAGCATTGTTACCTAAGCATTTAAACATAAACCTGTACATGAAAAAATTAATATTTGTATGATCAGTTATGGGATTTTTTTTATTGGAACTAATTTTCAAATAATAAAATACATCTAATGCCAAATGCCTTTCTAATATTGTGTACATATTTCATTTCTGCCTGCCTGACGAAGGCCAATCATGGTCAGAATGTTTGTGGTGAATAGGCTAAAGCCATACAGTACCCTGTATAACTATAATAATACGTGATTAAATAGAGGAAAATGTGCCTATTTTGAAATTATACATTCTTTTGCAGTTATAAAAGGTACTCTACTGTTTTACTGTTTATCCATTTGGGGCACGGTGTAATTCTCCACTCTTCCCTTTTTTGTACACTATATAACAAAATAATGTATAGGTTCCATGTCTGGATTCCAGCATTCCACGTGGATTCCATAGAGCCTTATAAAATGCCAGCACTACAAACCTGAATTTCTTTGCCAAGCCAATATGAGATATTAACGCTTTCGTTGTTTCCCCTTCAAAAGTGCCAATCGATACAAGATTGCACAGCTGTTCCACATAGTGAGGTGAGATCATCCCTGCCTGTCCAGCTGGACTCAATCCCAGAAAACATCTAAACAGAGGGATAACGTTTACGCAGCAGTGCTAGAGATCACATCAGAGCATGCAGCATCAGAGACGTGACAATAAGGAACAACAGATGTTTGAAATGGACCGTGTATTAGCCCTCCTGCCCCATGACTGTTTCTGTTTTAGTTATGCTTGCCTTTAGCATCACGTCCAAAGAAAAAGCAAACACATTGAGTGCTGGGAAGTGCAGTATGTAGACGTATCCATGGTACCCCAACCCAAAACATCAGCACATATCCTGGATATTTTCAGCAGGGTGAGAGTGCTACCACTCTCACAGGAGACCTACCATACTGGAGGAACACAAGCAGGTGGAACACATTCTCCAGATCCTCAGCAGTGGCAGCAGATAAAGCAGACTCCACAATATGGGTAGTGCAGGCCAAGGACATAGGAGGAATCTCATTGGACTCATGTAAGAGTGGAGTGCATCTGGGACCAGATCATCCTGCCGCTACACATTTAGAGATCACATAGAATCGTTTGTACAAAAAGTAGGCCTTTGTAGCCACTTTTGTGCTTTTCCTAAATAGGTCAGGCAATTTTCCACTTTCCAGTGCTTATACATAGAAAATGAAGATCTGGGTCGATATTCACAAAGCATTTTAAGGGTAAAAGTTGGTCCTAACTCGGCAATTTAGGAGCAACTCCGAAAAATAATGGGCAATTTAGGACTCCTACATTTTTGGGATAAGAGTATTTCACAAAGGGTTTGAGAGCTAAAAACAGCTCCTAAGTCCAGGAGAAGTTAGAAGCAGTCAAGAGGACCTCTAAGTTGCTAAAGACCTACTCACAGCGATCCAAAAATGGCTGCTGCCGGCAATCATCGTCGCAATCGCGTCAACACTTTGGAGATATTGAATGATACAGAGCTCATAAAAACGTACCGCCTCAATCGCGAGGGTATTATGATAGTAGTATAGCTAGTCAGAGGTGCAATCACGTCACCAACAAACAGAAACAACCTGATAACAGCAGAGATCAAGGTGTTGACAACTCTACGCTACTTAGCCACAGGGAAAATGCAGCTATGCAGCCCCGTTATGCTGGTGTCAGAGTACCCAAGGATACTGTACACCACTGAGGCAGTTGGCGACAGTTCCTTGGGTGCTGTGCCTCCTCCTAATGAATACATTAAATATTATGTATTACAGATTACATGATCTTCGGTGACATGTTTAGCGAGATTAATTTATGGATGACAACATATGTTCATTTTTGTATATAGGCTGAATGCATTAAATGATAGAATAAAACATTGTGGTGTAGTCTATAGTGTAGGCCCTAGTTGTGGATGATTGGCCTAATGTTGTCTTACCTGTGGCAGCTGTTTGTCGCTTGTATTCTGCAATCTCTTGCCTCGCATGAGACTGCAGAGAGAACCACCGCTTCTCGCATTCATCAGTGGTTCTCGGGAGGAGTGGGAGAGCCGCGTTTATTTCCATGCGAATGCTTTCCCATGCTTCTTTTTGGGTTTTGGTGGTTATGCCACTTCCGAATTTCCCTTTGATTATTTATTTTCTTTCATTCACTTGTTCGGCCAGCAGTAGTTGTTGGTCTTTCGTCCAGTTTGGTTTGCGTTTGCGTTTATTGTCAGCCATGGTGATTCTAGTCTGGATAATTGGATGGCTGCTTATATAGATACCCGCTGATTGTTTACGAGATGCAGACATGTAACGAATTGACTAGTCAGTATTCTTGGTTTCATGTTAAATCAATGACACGTAGCCTACATTTGTATTTTAGAATCTTTATTAGAATATAACAGGAACAGGTAGGCCTACATACCCCTTTACAGTAGCATATAATTTATTTTCTAGGTTGAAATCGCGGGCAGAGACCCATCCCCTATATCAGCCAATCGCTGTGGGCATTCTGAGTAAGCTCGTTCATGAGACACAACGTCATCCATAGCAACGACGTAAACCCCGCCCTCACTCTTAGCTTGAAAATTCTAGGACTTCCTTAGTATGAGTTTGTCTTTGCAGCTTTGTGAATAGGTGGGACTCCTAACTAAAAGGTTTTAGTGTGATTTAGGAGTACTCCTAGTGGTAAGATAAAATTATTTGTGAATACGGCCCCTGTTGCATAATAGATGAGTATGACCTCAGCATAACCCAGTGTCACCAATTTGACCCTGTATGATAGGTGTCTTAAGGTGGTCGATGGTGCTAATCCATGGCTCATTTCACCCAATTTAGTCCAGGCCTGACCAGGTTTAATGTTATCTCTGTCCACAGATGAGGTGGAGGCACTCAACTCCATCATGAAGGACCTTGCTGCCCTGGGTCGTCGCTGCGCTCAGCTCAACAGCAGCAAGCCCAAGAGCAAGTCTTTGCTCTTCAAACAGGTATGACCCACCTACCCACAATCCACCATGTTTGCAGTCACAGAAGTAAATATGGACACCTGTAGTACTTTTGAATACTTTAGGACCAAGACCAAGGAATGCTGGTTGAAACGATTGCTACTCATCAACCATCAACTCAGCTACTTGAGCTTCCCGCGTGTTCCAGTGGTTTCAACGTCCGACGTTGGCCACGGCGACCAGGGTTTGATTCCACCAGCTACGCCAGAGTCGGCTCTGGCCGGGAGTGCCACCAGGGCGGCAATTGGCTGTCCGCCCCAGGGAGGGGGGAGGGAAGCCGACAGGGCTTTGCTGCGCACAGGAGTGTAGTACCGGGTTGCAGTCTACATCTCAGAGGAGATGATACTTCGCCCTCATTACTACCGGTCACAGGGCTACGGCAGCGAACTCACATTACGAGGGGGGGATTGATTTGAAAATAGTGGGTATAATTGGCTACCAAATTGGGAGATAAAAAAACTGGATAAATTCAGAAACAAAATGTTTTAAAAAAACTCAGCTACTTCATTTGTTAATTGACTACACTGTTCATCATTTTGTCTTGAAATGAGGTTAGATCCTAATTGTTTATTTTACCTACAAATATTTTATATGATGCAGTGTTACCATTCTACATATCTCACAATTAGATATTTGTCACAGTTGTGTAATTTTTGAAGAATCGAATTACACTACAGAGTTGTGATAAAATCACCATTAGCATTTAAAAACAGCATATAAAAACAGTACTATTACAATCAGCTTCCCAGTCTACATTTTAGAAAAATCTTTTCATTTAGGCTCTGCCTCCGAATATAACACCTTTAGTGTGTTTGCTTGTTGCTGATTGCTGACTACCTTTATTTTCTAGCAGTAAAGCAGCTCTTAATGGAAGGGGAGGAAACAGTGATATTAGTATTTTATTACAACATGCTGTCCACACGTGACCAACATGCACCAGTCCACACTTGAATATGGTGTTCTTTAGTTCTACTAGGGCCGGCAGTGTGGTATAATGGTTAGGGAACTGGGCTTGTAACGTTAAGGTTGCAGGTTCAGTCCCCAGGTGGGACACTGCTGTTGTACCCTTGAGCAAGGTACTTAACCTGAATTGCTTCAGTTAATATCCAGCTGTATAAATGGATTGTATGTAAAGAAATGTAAAACTGTAAGTCGCTCTGGACAAGAGCGTCTGCTAAATGCCTGTAATGTAATGTAATGTTTAGTTTAACAGATCAAATGCACTGTGAACTCAACAGAGATCACGATTGAGTGATATACTCAGTAAATCAGATTTTTATTTAAGTTGTTGTTTTTAAAATTGTTTTTATTATTCATTTTCTGATATTTATGATAATCGTAACTGGAATTTTAATTATTATTTGAGGAAATGTGTGACACTAATATAGCTAATAGAGTAACACTAATAGCAGTAACCTGTCCCTGGTTGGCATATTATACCACCTCTCAGTAGAATAGCACAGCTGAAAGTGTGTTATATGAGGTAATGAAGGGATCTGATATCTCCTGGTCTGTTGTGATCCTACTGTGCTACACAAAGCTGGTTATATATTCCCCTGGCTTTTCTGCTGTTTGCACATGCGCTCTCTTGTCCCCTGAGTGTTGTGTGCCGCTCTATCAGACTGCAGCCATTCAGCGCACTACATGAAAACCACCAGACAAATAACTCCTCGCCCAGAGAAAGATAACACAGACAAGCCCCACTATTCCTCTTAGTACTGACCCACAAATCCAAGAAATAAATGTGTCAAACCTGGCCTTCCTAGAAGGCAACAGGGCATTGTGATCGCCTCGCATTATGTGTTTCTATGCATGTTACAGTGTTCTGTTGTTTAAAGCACTGTTTGTGAGCTACCGGCGTATAGTATGACCGCACACATTTTTGGGTCTGGTTCTCAAATCCAGTGACTGAGTAGTTCCTTTCACTGTGTCAATTGGCTTGTGCTGCTTCCTCATTCTATGATGCCTGTGGAATGATAATTGCTTGACTAGAAAAGGACAATCTCTTTACTGTCTTGCGTAAACATGCTGAGGTGACACCATCAGTCCTGGCAACGGTTCACTTCCCATATTTTTGGGACACAGCCTTTGGTAAACCAACTAAACTCTAGTGTCCAACCTCAGACATGATATCAGTCTACGGTACTTTCTGTCATAATTACCTCATGCAATTGGATGTTTTTTTTATAGCAAATTGCAGGCAAAATCCTTCCACAGTGATGTAGCAGTCCTTTTTTCATGTCACTACATGACAAATTAAGTCCCTGTATTAAATTGTTCATATACAGTCAGGTCCTTATTTATTGGCACCCTTGATGAAAATGGGCAAAGAAAATACAGTATAAAATAAACAACACAGATAATGAGCTGTATTTTATGCTCAAACATATGGGAAAACTATGTACTTTTATTCTAATACAATAATTCTAATTTGTCTTTATTTTTTATTAGTAATGCTATTTTTTCTGAAAAATGTAGGTGTCAAAATTATTGGCACCCATTTTACATCTACATCTTTTGTAACTAAAGGTTCTTTTAAATAAAACCAAACAAAATTACATCGGCTATACAATTCTACTTATTTAAGTTCATTTCAGCCTGGAACTGAAATTAAGGAACTGTGTTGTGGGCTTCCATCGCTTCCTGTTTCACAAGGGTATAAAAATGAGGTAATACACATGTATTGTGGTATTGACATGACATGACAAATCCGTTTGTCATGCATCACCTACACCTACAAGTCAAGTAATGGGTACAAAAAAAATGAAAAAAAGCCTAAATGGTTAAACATACCACTAACCACTGTTAGGCAATAAAAGTTTCAAACAATTTGTTTTTTATCTTGTTCAATTCCATTGTATAATTAAGAAAGTAAAATATTTTCCACATGTTGGAAAGTGATGGTATTATTTGTTTTCTACAGTCTTTTTTGCTCATTTTCATCAAGGGACCTGGCTGTATGTACAGTTCTAGTGTTAACTCATGTTAGGCTTATTTTGTGAATGTACATGTAAATACATGTAAGATACATGTAAATAAGCTTTTCTTCACAGTTTAACCTTTGGACTTTCTTGTGCTGTAATCATTTGCAAATAATGCAATTGTGGTTTTTTTATTTAAGGAAACTCCTTCATCTCAAACAAAGACTCAATATGTGACGTTTATTGTGATCTGATTATAATCAATCAAGCTGATAAAGTTAAGAGGATAAAATTACCTTTAATTTGGCACTTAATCAGGCAAAACAGACAAACTTTGAGTCCCTGCCTATTGTATAGTGTTAAAATAGCTTGGTTCATAAATTGCCAGTGAAAGTCTAAGGTCTAAAGTAAAGGAATAGATTACAGAATCTGAACTATTTGAACTTTGACCCCCCTACCTCTGCTGCTATGAAAACAACACCGTAGTCTCAGTTTCATATTATTAACACTTTTCGTAGCCATTAAAACAGAAATCAATTGTGTCTACATTCTGTGTTCATCCTCTATTTTTGTCAAAAACCTTTTTAAGTATTAATATATATGTTTAATTATGTTCAATTGTTATTTGTTTTATTCAGGACCTGCGGGTGAAGTTGGAGCACGAGAGAGAGAAACGGTGAGTTGAAATTGTAATGTTATTTGGAGTGCTGGCCAGGTTTTCACCTCTTTAGCATTGTCTTCTCCGAGTATCGTACCTCAGTTCAATACGCCAAACAACCCAACGCATTGGCAAATGGCCTTCTCAACATTTATGTTTTGCTTGTGGTTTGCAGTCAGGGGCATGGATCAGAAGTGAAAGAGTTTGAAAAGCTTGAGCTGAGTAAAGAGTCCCCAAGGCACACCCTGTCTGCTACAATGTGCCACAAGGATTCACACGCCTATGGCATTTTTAAATCATCTCACTGTGGCAGAATTACTTAAGATAAGAGGTGAATTTATATATTTGATGATGCTTACAGTGAACTTTGAGTATAAATCTTTGGCTTTTTTTTTGTGTGTTTCTGAAATGCACACTCCTACGCATAAAATAATAGCAGAATATGAATCCGTTGAGAATTGAAAATCTTCAAGCAGTAACTGTGGTGCATTTTTAATAGATTTTCTGACTTTTGGTTCTAAACAGGAAATTCATTGTATCTGGATGTCTTCCTTTTATCTAGAATAATTTTACCACTTTTGTCGCTTTTGAACTTTCTGAAGACGATCCTATTCTAGTGTTCTGATGTGCAAGTTCTTACTCCAACCACTTTGCCCATGTGTGTGCATGCACATGTGTTGTGAAAGCTCGATGTGGATCAAGCACAATACCAAATTCATCCTGAATCTTCATCACCACACAATATCTGACCTGAAATTGACTTGGCCCTCTAGACAACTGACTCACAAATGGAACACTAATGCTGTAGGTAGACTTTTTATTCAAGCACTGACCCTGAATCAGTGTAATATTATTCTCTTATAATAGAATAATATTAAAGGGGCCAATAATGTTAGGAGCCAATCCTGAATCATTTATTTTGAGAACATAATATATATATGTATATGTATTTTTTTTGTTTGTTTATATTCATTTGTTTCAGATTTTTTCCCATTTTTCTCCCAATTTGGTAGCCAATTGTACCCTATTTCTACTCTATTCCCTCGTATTATGAGCTCACCGCTGCAACCCTCGGATGGGCAGTGACAAAGGCACCGAACCGTCTCCTCCCGGACAGAACTCTCCAAGCTGTCAACCATAACTCTGATACACACAGAGCCACTTTGCATGTGGCAGACTCCTGCCGGTCAATCTCCGCCTCCGAATGGGGCTCCCGGCCAGAGCCAGGCTAGCGCAGCCAGGGATCGACCTTGACCTCAACCTCGGCAGAACGTAATATTCTAACAGAGCCTTCTTCTCAGAGGCCACTCTCCACACTATAGATGTGAGAAATGTAAGTCAGGGTGTCCTGTGATCACCCTGAGAGATTCATTGCACAATCAGATGACTCTCCACAACTGAATGGTGTATTATACTGTAAACCACACACTGTGCTATTCTTAGCATTCATGGCTTATCGGATATTTTGTGGAGGAATAGACAAATACTGTTTTGCACTACAGTACTGTTCAAAAGTAGAGAGATAATGGCTTGCACTGAGACAAAACCTTTTCAGTTGACAAAGCTAGGATATGCGCAGTGTCTCTTGAGCTCTCCTGACATCAGTGTTTCTGTGTCATTTCCTTTACCAGCTGGTAAAGGGTGAAAAATGCTGCCCAAGCAATGTCAGTTGCTGTGTGGGAAATATTTTTGGAATAATATTAACCTCCTCGGTGCTTTGAAATAACATTGTCCTTGGGTGTAAGAATAATTTATATATCTTGATAAATTGGTACAGCATTTCTCATTTGAACTCATTCTTTTTCAATCTCTCAGAAGCGTGATGTATGATTTCCAATAGTGGTGCCGCATAATGAAGTTCACACAAGCCAAGCGAAAAATGAGAATCCAGCGTCTTGTTAATAAGTAAAAGCATTTGTATTAGCCACAGTACAGTACAGTACAGTACTGAGGAAGAGCGCCAGGTAACCTTGAACATTCTGGAGAGAGCACCGGGCTTTTAGAAAGAGGGCTTTTTGTCAAGGCAGACAGCTGAGGGCACGCAAGCTTCAGAGGATCAGATACTGCGAAGACTTAATTGGATGCAGCCGCGAAAACCGGGTTTAAAGCAGCGGAAGTTAAAGTGCTGGAACAAGAAGAACTGAGTTCCGTATCAAGCAGCCGCCTGGGTCTGGTACCAGGGTGAAAAGGGTAAAGGAGGTCATTATCTGCGTTTCGGCCTCAGGACGGCAGGAAACGCATAATTGAAAGTCCCCTCCACTCCTACTACTGCTCCTCGACCGCCTGCTCTCATCTTCACTCCTATCAGCTGCATCAGGGACAGAAACAGAGGCCAAATCCAGTCTCTTTGAGTCTGTCTGTGATCTAGTGCTGGGGAGAGGCATTCCGAGAATGGAAACCAATACGGATCCAGCACTGGCTGCTCATTAAGATAGGGATATTTCAATTAAAATGTTTTGATCAGAAGATAATGCCATAAAAAACCATGTTGTTCTCCCAGCTTTCAGTATCCTGCGGGTAGTTGCGGCCTACGGTTTCTGCGAAAGTGGCAACACGAGACTGTTAGCGCGGTGGCCGAACGCACAGGGCTGTTCATCATGCCTCTTCTTGGAACCATTTAAAGAACAGACAAACTAAAAGATGGGGAGGGGGGGGAATCAGGTTTCCTGCTGGTTTTTCTGTTGTTATAATTTTTTTTCTTTCTCCCTTTCCTTTGAGGAAGTTCCCCATCTGCCTTTGTTCTTGCCCTGACGCTGGGCCCGGTTGTGTTGAAACGGCGGCCTACATTAGCTGATTAGGACCTCGCCACCAGAAACCCGGGCCTCTCCTTTTCCTGACACTGATTAATGACCTTGTAGCACCTTGCCCCTGCCTGCCCCCACACCCTGACTGACTTGTCACTCATCGCTCCTGTTACCATAGCTACACAGGGAGTGGCAGGATCTGGGCAGGCTATTTTGGAACTACACAGGAGCTGAGCTCTTTCAGAAATCACACTGTAGCACTGCACAGGTAGAGCCACTGTCCCATGGCTTTCTTTGGCCCAGACCATCAAATAATTGTATTTTGTAAGACAAAAGTGTTTCAAGGATCCAAGAATAGAAAACATGCTCATTCACACCATAAGGTGGCTGTTAACTCTTACCAGCCCTAGCTCCTCTCTAGGCTTAAGAGAGAAAGGAGTGTAGGTGTTTCCATCATTACTGTCACCTCCTTTTATCAGTGGATCTGCTTTGATGGATTACTTCCTTTGTTACACGTTATGAATTGAACAGTCCCTTCAGGGGCCGGCGATAAAAGACACGTGCGAGCACCAGGAGTCCTAACTGAAGCAGAGCAATGGCTCAGCCCTGAGTCACAGGTTGAAGGTCATGTGTGAGGGGTGCATGAGGGGTGCACAGAGCATGCTGGACTTCCCCCTCATGCAGGCCCGTCTGTGACAATGAGTTCCCACATGTTGAACATGGCCGCTAGTTTTGCTCTCAGTTGCATGTTTAAATAAATAAAGCTTCCATAGACCGGCTGAAGACTGACTCCACCCCTGTCCTCCCCCTCCCCAGGATTCTCCCCTTTCAGAGGCCGCTGAAGTTCAAAGAGCTCTTGCAGAAGGTGACTGATGCCTTTGGACAGCAAATGGACTTGTTCTATGCTGACAAAGAGGTACAGCTGCCATTCCAGAGACACAGGAATATCTCCATAAATCTGTATCAACTTGTCTGGAAATACCTCCCAATAATAATGGTTTAGAATGCCTTTGGTCCACAATACCTGAATAACTTTCATATTTCATGTAGATTAAATTCAACAGGTCTACATCAGATAGGGTGTATATAGTAATATATAGTGAAATATTGTGTCATTAAAGGTCAGGTCATTAAAATGTTGTAAAATGTGTCACATTGCTAGTGTTTCAGCAACATAATGAGAAATTTATCTGTTAGTCTGGCTATCTCAGTCCCCAGCTAATGTCCTGCAGTTGTTTAGCGGGTTTGGCCTCTCACTGAATTTGTATGTGTTGTGTTGTGTGTGTGTGTGTGTGTGTGTGTGTGTGTGTGTGTGTGTGTGTGTGTGTGTGTGTGTGTGTGTGTGCGCTCCAGCTCCTCCTCCCTCTGAAGTGCCAGGAGGACCTGGATAAGGCTGTGCTGAACCTTGACTGCAGCCCCACAGTCAACAGCCTACTGAGACTGCTGCTGAAGAACCCCAAGAGCACCCAGGTAAGCCTGCTACAACGTTCAAAACTGCAACTGGGGGCATGTAACATTCACGCAACGCT
The DNA here is from genome assembly GCA_029706075.1 of Aldrovandia affinis. Lineage (NCBI taxonomy): Eukaryota > Metazoa > Chordata > Actinopteri > Notacanthiformes > Halosauridae > Aldrovandia > Aldrovandia affinis. The sequence goes on from JAINUG010000001.1 coordinate 10,798,614, forward strand.
GTCACAACGTTTCAGTCACAGCAACATTATGACACGGCCAACATGTTATGGCAATACATTGCGTTATTGCTCACCTGCTCTAATACTCCCCCACTTCCTGTTCCACTGTAAACGCTCCTTCTGTTTCTGTCCTGAGAAAGGTCAGAGGTCATGCATAAAGAAATATACAGTATAAGCAACACTTTGATACTGACCAATGATGAGATCTATTCATCCATGCATGTTGAGATAAACACACCAGTCGCTTTTCAACAATATTCTTACTCAGGAATTTAAATATTTCAGTTGATTAGGTCTGTTTGCGTTATCTAGTCTTTTGTGTCGCTCACATTCTGTACAGGTGTAAACATAATTCAGTCTTTGAAACTCTCAATATTAGCAGTATGTTGAAGTGTATTGATAATTTGACATGATTATTTTAGTCAGCACATAAATAAATGTTGACCATTGCTCCGAGCTGGCGAGGCAGTGGCCACTTCTAATTTGCTGTTGTTCTCTGTGAACATGTGAATACCACTCGAAGAATTGTGATTGGCAGAGAACATAGAAACCCAGGGATGTTTGGCTGAAATACATTAAAATGGTTTGACTCATGATGCCTGTTCTGGTTGAAGGTATCTAATACAAAGTACCATCCCTCATCCTTTTCTATCCCATTTCCATTTCCTATTCCTCTCTTTAACCCCCACCCCATCCTTCTCTCCTCTCCTTTCTCTCTCCATCTAGCAGCAGTTCTTACAGGTCAATGGCCGAGTGGATAAACAGAGTGAGATGAGATCATCCAAGTCTTTGGGGGACCTGAAGGGCTCCTTGTTGAAAGGCTCAGAGAGGGTGCGCAAACACTCTACAGGTGAGGCAATCTGAACCTAACCTAATCTTTAATCCCCCACCCCCCCCACACACACACAACCCCTGTATGCTTATTCTGTCCTCTCTGCACACATTTCTAGGGTTTTAAGGCTTTGAATGATATTAATTGAGCATTTCTACAGGTTGATGTATGATTAGTCTTTTTACTCTCATAACAAAGGTCATTATAAAACACCATCACGATGTTGGTATATTTCTAAGCAGTAAAGATACAGTAAATGGTATCGTACCACAATGCCAAAGTGCACAGTCACCAGAGACCTTTTCAAGGTCAGCTTGTCAGATTGAAGTACTATTTGATACAATCCGTATTGAATAATATTCTGTATGGTTGATCACTCATGACCTGTTGTAAAAGAAGCATGGAATACCAAAGAGGAACACTGCTTATAATCCTCACAGGGTGATAGATAAAGATTCAACAGGACAGAGCAAGGACATGCATGCAGCAACACTAGTGATGCTGCTTATCAGATATTTCAGGTTTTGGATTCAGGCACTTGAGCTGAGGAAGTGATTTGTCTGAAGCAGAAGATGTTTTCTAGAGGCTCCTCTGACATATTATCCTTCAAGGAGAGTCACGATCTGAGCGATCTGTCAGGACTTGTCAGGAATGATGGAGACCTGCTATTTTCTTATACAACTCAGAGCAGGAAAGCTGAAGGATCCAATGCCACATTTGTGCATTTTGTGCGGGAATGTGAAGGTCAACTCTGTCTGAAATGTCAAATCTCAATGCAGTTCTTGTGGTCTTCACAAATAGTCTGCACACTGAACTTAGCTAATAGCTCATCTGTAATCCTAATGCTTAATATAGGCAATGTCATTGATAACCAGGATGGAAGTAAACTCTGTTTTACGTTTCTCATACCTAACTTCTGTCAGTTGTGTTATTTATGTGTAGCTACTGTATATTCAGGAGTTATGGTTCCCTATTTCTTTTCTTTTCTTTATTTATTTTCTTCCCTATTTCTTTTCTCGAAATTAGCCTGTACTGACCGCCAGTGGATCAAACTGCCTGTCATTGGGAACTTAATTCACCTACCTGCCAGGTTTTATATTTTATTTTTATCTTGACATCCAGTGGACCTTCAGTGTTCTTCCCTCAAGATCTGTTAATAATCGATATAATTAGGATGACTCACAACACTGTACACAGTTAACAGTGTACAACAGTACAGCATACAATAGGGTGATGTTGCGACTCTGCACAGTATGTATGCTCTCCTGCAATTCTTTTATCCAGCCCTACCATAATCTCATTTGTGTCTTTAAGCCCCTGCTGATCCATAACCATAACCGTGTATAGCTGAGCTCTCTGTCCCTGTCCTTTTTGAAAGAACACCCAGAACGCTCTCAAAGTCAGTTTCCCACCAGCTGTTTTGGTGGCTGATGGAATTACATGACCGGCAGCCACGATGTGACGCCTGGGTGGTGCTGCATTCGGCGCAAGCGGCACGCAGCACGTGTAGAGAGCTTTCACGTCTACGTGCGCTCTTCGCTGACTGTTTCTGCTTCTCTCCGGCAGGCCGTTTTTGCCGGCCTCTTTTCACTGAGAGAAAGGAGGAGGATCATACAGGATGACTGTGGGATTAAGTAGCTTCTGGGACAGTGTGTCAGTGACCCTGCTGTTTAGTTTTATTAACCCCCCCCACCACCACCCCTGAAATTCCCTTTTGTTGTGCCACCTTTGCCCCTTAAATCTTATTCCCTCTCCCTCTCCGGGCTCCTCTCCTCCTCACTCATGCCCTCTTTCTCTTCTCCGCCTCTCCCTCTCTCCAGGCTCCCTGCACACTGGGCGTACCTCACCTCCTCCGGGCAGTATCCCCGAGGAACAGCAGCAGATTGCACGGCAGGGCTCCTACACCAGCATCCACAGCGAGGGGGAGTTCATCCCTGAGACCCTGGACCAGAACGTGAACCAATCACTGGACAGGTGAGAGTTGTGTGTATGTGTGTGTGCACATAAATTAGTTGTAGCAATAGTGGTTGCTTAAGGGGACAACACAGAAAAGGCCTTCAGTTATCAATTATGGGAACCCAATATAGTTGTCTGACACAGCCTAGCCTGCCAACTGAGTGGGGTTTGGGTAGGGTCACTGAACTTCAGAGACCAACCAGGAAGCCCCTGTGGTTGCCATGGTGATGGCGCCCTTATCTGAGCGCCTGGATTCCACCACTTTCGGCGCTCCCGTGAGGGAGCCAGAAACGGCGCTACCTGCACAGGCCTTATCTCAGCGCTGGAGCCAAGAACAATTGCAGGAAACGACTGCATGGAAATTTCTCCCTGCGACATAGATGCCCTGCTATCCTGGGTCTCTTGCCCTTGATGTCCTTAGGCTCAGAAGCCATGGCTCTCTCACTAGGGTTTAACACAAACAAAAATCATCACTAGTGCTGTGCCGATTTAAGACACAAGCTGCAAAACCATTGCAGGCACATATGCTGAGAAAATGTATGCTTTCACTACTGTAAGTCGCTTTGGATAAAAAAGTCTGCTATATGTTACATATATGTTACTGTTTTGGCTGTTGGGCTGCAGGGCTCAGCGCCGCCTTATCCAAGTCCTCCTGGCATGTTGGAGGCAAGATGAGCTGGAGCACACACACACACACACACACACACACACACACACACACACACATATACAGTATATACACACACATACAAACACAAACTCACACCAACACACACACACACACACACACACACACACACACACACACACACACACACACACTTACATATACAGTATATACACACACACACAAATACAAACACAACACACACACACACACACACACACACACACACACACACACACACACACACGTTTTCAAGTCAAACAAAATGCCAGCATAGATTTGAGGACCTTCAATTTGAAATAATCTGCGCACAGGATGGAAAGTAGGGCAGGCAGCTCAGTGTGAACTCTGCTCGGTGTGGAAATACAGGAGTCACAGACAAAAATAACCAGGGTCATTTGTCTTCTTTTCCTTGTGTCATTGCAGCCCTCCATTCTCCCAGGCCAGCAGGGACAACAATTACCTGGACCTCAACTATGAATACAACGGTAGGAGATGGGGAGTTGCCTGGCTTCTCTCTGCTGAGCGACAGTCAATAGAACTCGTTAATGGCCACTTTATTTCTGGCATCGAGTAGAACTTTTTGTTTTATTCTGATAAACGAAAGATGCATAACTAAGCATTTTGATTGATTCATGTTTATTTGAGATATAAACCTGCATTGGATCAATATGGAAAGCCTGGTTATTATATCTGAATTCAACTGGAAGTGAATTTGATTGGTAAATAACAATTGACTCACAAACTCACGATGAAAGGAGGAATGTTAAGGTCTGATTATGTTATGTTGCAGAACCTAACGTTGTTTGAAAGTGAAGCGTGCAGGGCTGACGGAAAGAGCAGCTCTTCTCCGTCAGAGAAGCTGCCCATCTGCTGTGTTCTGCTATTTCCTTCTTGAACACAGAAGAGAAACAGCGGCTCTAACAGAGTGCCTCTTAACAGTGTGCCCGTTTAAGATTTCCCGTCTCATAGAACAGAAGGGGAGTGTTAGGTGAAACCAATCCAATCTGTCGGGAAGAGACTGCTGTCTCTCCACGGATCCACAGAAGATACACTCTGAAAGAGAGTCAAAGATGTGCATTATTGCAGATTCACATTCACTTTCACATACACATGCACGCATGCACGCACACACACACACACACACACACACACACATTCAGACTCACTCAGCCCACTGATAGGGATTGTGCAAGAATTGTCTGGAGCGATGATTCAAGTGTGACTTCGGTCACATCTTTTTTTTTGTGCCTTGTGAAATAATATCCCCCCTCTACAAAATAAAGCAAATAACTCCATCTCCCTGGGAGACGTCAACAAACACAGTGTGAAGGAGGCAGTCAGTCATCTCTCATAACAGCTGCTTTCAATTGCACACGGCCTCAGAGCCCACTCTCTGCATACAGAAACGATGGTGCCGTTTACATCATACAGTCCTCTGCCGTCAGCAACACTCAATAACATGCATTCCCTCACTACTACATGGATTGCCCAGCTGACGCACAGCCATATCATCCATGCTTCTATGCATTGTGCAGTGTTGAAAGTATGCTGTCCGTTAGCCTGCCGGAGTCTGCCACCAACATTAAATGTTCGCTCTTTATCAGTCGTTCCATAATGTTGCGGCCGCGGCGAATTATTGCGCCCAGTGCGTTACTGCAATTATAGCACAGTGTGTGAATGAAGAATGAGGAGATGTGTTGTGGCGCTCGCATACAATGACACTATGGCTGGCCCACTGCTCCCCCTGCAGGTCGACATAGTAAAGGCGGGACCTTCCCCAGGCAGTTTCACCTGTCCAATCGCAGCAAGGACTACAATGACGGTGAGCCATGTTTCCTGTGCAGTACCTATCTATCTATGCTACAGATTGGCTGCTTTTTAATCCATAGTTATTTCCGATTGGCTACTTTTAAGTCTACTAATGATGGTCCCAAATGTCACATTTAGAGGAAGGGAAACATTTGTTTCATGAATTTAGTTAATACGGGCTACACAGAATGGAAGTGTGTCTGCAAGAGGAAATCAGGCTAGGTGCAGCTGGCTTACTTTCAGTGGCAGCTGTTCCTGGTTCCTTACTTGGAGCCTGACTTTGGATCACATTGATTTGCGTCTCTGCTTGTATAAAAGCACTCTCTGCTGTTTCCTGTCTGAGGGGAAAGCGTACAGGGGGAAGTGAAGCGGAATGTCGTGGAAAACACTCTTGCTGACCTTCAGCCTTGGCCAACACTTCACTGTATGGAAGTGTGTGTGTGTGTGTGTGTGTGTGTGTGTGTGTGTGTGTGTGTGTGTGTGTGTGTGTGTGTGTGTGTGTGTGTGTGTGTGTGTGTGTGTGTGTGTGTGTGTGTGTGTGTGTGTGTGTGTGTGTGTGTGTGTGTGTGTGTGTGTGTGTGTGTTTATGTACGGGTGTCTGTACTTATGTATCTTTGCATCTTAGAATTTTTCTTCTGTGTCTATCCGTGTATTCACACGTGTATCCTTCTGAATGTCTGTGTCATTATCTGTGTGTTAGCTGTGCTCCTGTGGCTGTGTGTGTGCGCCGGTGTGTGACTTGGTGTTTACGTCTCCTCAGGTCGCAGGACATTCCCTCGCAGTTTCATGCCACAGGAGAACCTGTTCCAGCTGGTGCCCTCCAGCCGCACACGCAGCTACACTGGGGACAGCACCCTGCAGTACAGCGACCTCTGCACCCTGGGCTGGACCTCCAACAAGAGTCCAGCCAAGCTCAACTGTGAGAACACCACTGTTACAGACATTGCATTGGACTAGCTCAGCCCGTTTGCTTCCAGTCTTGCTGTATGGCAACATATAATCTGATGGTACATTACTTGTAGCATCGTGGACTTTAGCAAGTACTATTTTATGGTGTTGATTGATTCATCTAAAATACAATTTTAAAGGTTACTCAGCGGGACAGTTTGAACTGAAACGCATGTGTGTGTGAACTGCAATAGCTGGTGAAATTGTTAATCATAACAAATTGATAATGTTTTCAAGATAACCATTTTCCAGCTGTATAAAAAGCTATGTTCACTCAGAAGACAGTACAGTGTAGCTTCTCCACTTTGCCCTTTGCAGGAAAGGGGCAATTTCTGCATTTTCAGACCACATCACTTAATTTGGATTGCAGGCTGTTTTGATTAGTCAGTCATTATGAGCTAGCTAACTAAGCTATCTTACAATAAGCCCTGTCACGGTCAATCGAAACATCTCTGCCCCGGAAGGTGAATATGACAGTAATGAGACATGTACTACACAAAGAGGAGTGGAGTGTGTGCAATCAGTCTCTTGTTATGGTTTGATTCCACATGTCTTGTCTGTCACTTGTGCAGCCCCTCAGGCACCAGTGAATTGGAGGCTGGGGAAGCTCTTAGGGCGGGGCGCGTTCGGAGAGGTCTACCTCTGCTACGATGCTGACACTGGCAGGGAGCTGGCTGCAAAACAAGTGCCCTTTGACCCAGAGTGTCAGGAGACCAGCAAGGTGTGCAACCTTCCACAGTGCAGCATTGCTGAGACATCTCTGTTACACGTCATTTCCTCATTAATGCTTTGGGGGTTCTGTTGTAAGGGGTGTGGCTATTTAAATGACAGTAGGGGGGCTGTAAAGGGTGTAGTTATTGAAATGACAGTAGGGGGGCTGTAAGGGGTGTGGTTATTGAAATGATGGTGGAGGGGGCTGTAAATGGTGTAAAAATGGAAATGACAGTAGGGCAGCTGTAAGGGGTGTGGTTATGTGTAGCTGTAGCTGGGTGGCATCATGAAGGGGAGGTTAGGACACTGGGCCTTCTGTAACCAGGTTTCAGGTCCAATCCTGCTGGGGACACTGCTGCTGTAAGCTTGAGTGGAGCACTTAGCCTGACTTGCTTTGTCAAAAACATCCGGCCACATAAATGGATAAAATCACCCCGCACAAAGACGTCTGCTAAGCAAAGAAATAATGTAATGTAGCATGCTGCTCTTTCTGCATAGGAAGTGAATGCTCTGGAGTGTGAGATTCAGCTGCTGAAGAACCTGCGGCACGAGCGCATCGTGCAGTACTACGGCTGCCTGCGGGACCCGGAGCACAAGAAGCTCTCCATCTTTGTGGAGTTCATGGCAGGGGTGGGTGTCCCATTAACCAAGAGACATCACAGTCAAAAACACTGAACCCAAAATGTACAAAGCTGTTTACTTTCCACAAAAAGAGCTACAGAACCAGGCCTACATTTTTTTTAAAAAAAAAAGAAGTGTCACAGGCAATATCGAGTGTCTCGGTCACACATTGTTTGGGAATGGGGAATGTTTATACTGCAAGGAAGTTGCTGGCAACATGGAGCGGCAACACAGGGCCCTGGCCAAGTCTTTTTTCCACTGACTGTTCACCTCCTCAGACCGGGCCTTGCACCACTGTGAAACGCTGATAAGATTCCCAGCTCTGAGGCCAGGTTCCAGTCGAGGAGGCTACAGATGTGGGAAATAAAAGGGAGCTGGCATGTCTTTCCAGAAAAGAAGAGGAGGGGGTGGGGGGAGCAGGCTAGAATGGAGGTTTTGCTTCACATGCGAGTCATAGTTGATGTGGAAGGTGTTACTGGCTCGGGCCTTCTCTGAGCTTTTTTTTTTCCATACCAGGAAGTAAAAACAGGAAACAGTAGGAAATTACAGTGAGACCATCAGTATAGGGGTGACATTGGTTGTACAGTATAGTCGCACAAAGGCATTCTTCAGGATTCTGTGATTAGCCTTAAAATGAGGCTACATTAAAAGTAAATGAAGAAAAACTTTAAATAGAAAGTAATATGCTGCTGTAAAGTGTAGTGAGATACACATCTCTCGGTTTCAAACCGCTGCATTCGTTCGTCTTCAGTTGTGGGTAGCTGTTTTTTTATTTGTTCCAATTTTGAATGCCCAATTTGTTTGTGTATGTTCGCTGCAGCCTCCTCTGCCAATTTGGGAGAGTGCAGATAAGCGTGCACTCCCCTCCGAAATGCCTGATGTGAAGCCACTGCTTCTTTTCACGCCACAGTCCTCCAAGCAAGTTTGCGTAGATGATGAGTCGACTGAGATCCCTTCTTACCTGAGCGACGCTTCAGTCAATTATACACCCCCCTGCAGGGCTGCCACAGCCACCACTGGCACTGTCAGGATTCGATGCCAGGCCATGGGGCGCGTCCATGAACTAGAACAGTGCCCTAATTAGCATGATAAGCCCCCCAGCAGCCTCGAAGAGTGCAGGTTAACTCCAGCATAATCCTCTGTTTGTTTGACATCCATCCCCCTTTTGTCCCCCTTTGTTAGGGCTCTATAAAAGACCAGCTGAAAGCGTACGGAGCTCTTACAGAGAAGGTGACGCGCAGATACACCAGGCAGATTCTTCAGGGGGTCTTCTATCTCCACAGCAACATGATTGTGCACAGAGACATCAAAGGTAACACGCAGTATAGTTCCGCCGTGAGCCTGCATACTTTACACCAGACCTCAATTCCCTAATTAATCCCATGTACCTATTGACATGTTGTTCAGGTCTTACAGTTGATATGATATACAATTGGATGTAAAGTTGAAAGAGTATGGCATAATTGAATGTCAATTATTATTATTATTATTTTTTTTTTACAAACAACAGAAAGAAAAACTTGAATATAAGCAAATTCTTCTGACACATACTGTACTGAACCAATATAAAATCTTTTTTAAATATTTAAAAATGATATTACAGAGTACTTGCACCATGTTCAAGATTATTTTACATGTTACAAAGTGCTTTCGTGTTTAAATTTTCTGTGTTTTTATATTGAATAATTTCCCCTGTGGAAAATGATGATCCGTACGACCCCCGTGACGATTCATTTTAAATGGCATTGCGGATTGATTAATTTATTGATTGATTATATTATTGTTTATGAGACCATCAGGTATTTCACTTTTTTTCAGGAGAAGGATATCATTTGGGCTCCTTTGAGTTTTCAAAAACACTATAAAGCTGGGGGGAAAAATGTTCCCGATGTTCGTGTCAAACAAGTAATTCACCAGTCCCTACCAACAACCAGCGTGGGAATGAGTTTAGAGGAAATGTGCAGAACTCTATAACAGAATAAATATGGCTACACCAATCTAGAGATCCACTTCCTGTCTCAACAAAGCTTACCTGAAAGCTAAAGAAGGAGCAGGCATCTGTTGTCATAACAAAAAGCAGAACAAACATCAGAAATGTCTGGTGTGATGGGGGCAAAGTATCATTCAGATATTTGCTCCCTGGGTGTGGGGGCAGGGCTAGTGTCTGGGGTGAATTAGTCACTGTTCAAATAACCGCAAAGCTGAGAGGCAGCCACCTCAATGGAAAAACATTGTGGGTGGAGGGGTGGGAGGCAGCTTAATCCTCAGTCCAATCTGAGACTTGGTACAGAACCAAGACCTGCAGCTCAAGTAGGCTCTCTGTCAGCCTTTGCATTTATGTTCATGGAAATTATTTTTTAAATAAATTTGTTTCATACTTTTTCCAGTTTTTCTCCCAATTTAGTACCCAGTTATGCCCTCTATTCATTTCGATTTGCCCTCCCCACACGATTTTGCCGCTCATCTATGAGGCAAGCTAATTATGAGGGCAGCGAACTCCGCTTCCTTCCAGACGGAATTCGCCCACCCACGTTTCTGGAGACACCCTTACGTGCTTCATGGTAAAACATGAGCTGGCTCACGCTCCCCCCTCCCCTTGGGGCAGACAGCCAAACACCGCCCCCGATCGGGGCTAACGACCAGGGCCAGTCTGGCAGAGATGGGTTTCGAGCTGCGTCCCTGATAGGCAGCGCACACTCATATCGGACCAGCCAAGATATGGGTGCATTAGACTGCTACGCTATCCACCATCCCACAGTAAAAACAGTACACATTGTGTGTGTGAATTATTCTTGAAAAGTGTGATGTGCATCCACAATAAAAAGGCTTATCTTTGTTCTCAGATGGCTCTTAACTCTATAATTCCTTGTCTTTCAGGTGCTAACATCCTAAGAGATTCCTCCGGGAATGTTAAGCTTGGAGATTTTGGTGCCAGCAAGCGCATACAGACCATCTGCATGTCTGGAACAGGGATAAAGTCGGTCACCGGCACCCCCTACTGGATGAGCCCAGAAGTGATCAGTGGCGAGGGATATGGACGAAAAGCTGATGTCTGGTGAGGAAATCCACTTCCACACCACATCTTCTTTTTGCTTTGAGAAATTCAGGGCAGAGTGTTCAGTTCATTAACAAAGTGACATATAACCAAAGGAACAGCAAAGAGAGAGAAACATCTGTGCCACGCAAATTATCAACACATTCACAGGTCATTTATATAGTTGGTTCACTCTCATATGGTCCACTTCACATAAGGGTCCGATTCACTGACTGTGATCAGGCAGGCAACTAAAAATGAACATTTCATTTCTTCATCTTTTTCACAACTCGATGACTTGAAATTGATTTACAGTATCCAGTTGCATTCATGTTCTTGTTGCTGTATAATCCTGGATGCAGCTGCAGCAACTGTTCATTTCTGTGTCCTTCCACGTGTGGCAGTGTGCGTCAGCCTGTGCGTTGCAGATGCGGAACATATTACAAATCAACCTTAAAATGCACCTACTGCATATAAAATTAAATCCAGGGAAAGTGATGGGTTGAATATACCAAGAATACATGGCTTGTTAGGGAAGTTTACTGGACTGATATGTCCAACCGATTACTATTAAGTGGTTCTATTTCTTCCTTCAACCCACGATACATATGTGTGAAAAAATAATAATTAAATGCACCATGCAACTTCTCTAGATATCTCATCAGCAAGTTCCTGGTCTACAGAAGAAACGTGTCATCATTGCCCTTAAAACCATCAAAGAGGCACGGATTTGAGTTGGCGTTCTGCTTTTATGTTCTCTGCAGTGGAGAGTTCGGAGAGACCGAATGCAATGTGAGATGACATGGCATATGCAGGTGGTTTTCCTGGATGTATTAAGCCATTTACATCACCATGACGACATCAACATTTCATTACATTTTACGGACGGACGGTGACGCGTTATTTTCTTTTCCCCACTGCCTCATTTTCCCACGAGAGAAGGAAATGGATTGTAGCTTCAATAAACTGAACCAGAATTATTTTCATACATTTTAGCTTGAATAATTCTTATTCTAATTCTCAATTATTATAATGTATAAAAAGTTGCATTTGTACTACAGTAGGGATGAAGGGCAGCAGATATTTAAATGATCATTGTGAGGTAGGCTAATGATAATGTTTTAGAGAACTGCTAAATGTTCTGTAATTCTTTGTCGAAAAACATGAAGAACAACCTCATCATTTTGCATTTAAATTAAATCTCAGTTATATCCCATATTAACCTTCTCTATAACAGTTTTATCAATGTGACGCATTAGCACCCTGACTCCAATGCAAGTGGTTCTGTGTGGCTCAGTTGGTAGAGCACGGCATTGGCAGCGCTTAGGTTGTGGGTTCAATTCCCACTGGGACCATAAGTGCTGAAAAAATGTATGCATTCACTACTGTAAGTCGCTTTGGATAAAAGTGTCTGTTAAATGGCATATATATATTATATCATTATATTAAGTGCATGCACAGCAAAATGTAAACTGTTATGGGTTCTCAAAAAAAAACTGCTTTCCTCTAATAACTTTATTCTTATCTCCTCCGATGCAGACACAATGGGTTCCAGATTCAATTAAAGTAATACAGCCCTGGGATTATTAATCAAATATTGGCTAAATGTTGTGGACAGCATTTACATTATAAACTAATTGGTGCAGAATTCTTGAACAATCTTGCTAAAGTTTTTCTATGAGGGGCATATTTGGTTCACATAATGTCTGACCAAGGTCCTTTTGGTGATGTACTGTGAAATGCAGACATGCAAGGGCAGCCCAGAAAGTAGTGTAGCAGAATGTCCTAGTTTCATCTGAGGTACTGAGAAAAAGTATGATATATTTCATAACTTTGCAATCTTACAGCTTTTAAAAATTAAAAATGTTCTATACAAACATTTTATTATTATTTATAACTTTGTTGGGGACCCTTGTTCTATAGCTCTTAACATATGTCCTTTGCTCACATATTTAGCATAAGCTGCTTTGTATTTTGCATTGTCCTCCTGTGACAGCTTTACAAGATCTGCTTGGGTATTTGTGCTGACCAGGTGCTGTTTGTGTTGTCACAGGAGCGTGGCCTGCACAGTTGTGGAGATGTTGACACAGAAGCCTCCCTGGGCGGAGTTCGAGGCCATGGCAGCCATCTTCAAGATTGCCACACAGCCCACCAAGCCCGTGCTTCCTGAGAGTGTGTCTGACTCCTGCCGGGACTTCCTGCGGCAGGTGTTTGTGGAGGAGAAACGGCGGCCTACCGCCGAGGGGCTGCTCAGTCACCCCTTCGTCCAGGGAGGATTCTAGATTCAACTTCCCTACCACATTGCCCCCCACCACCACCCCTCAGCACTGCTTACCTTCGAATTGACAATCACCACTCTGCCTTCCAGAGTCACCTGAACCAACCACCTTCAACAGGACATCGGCCAATGAGAACCCTGCCCCAAACCACAGTGCTGTCAAACGCAGGGCAATGCTTAACTCATGTAACTTTCAGCACTCCTATTGGGCTAAAGCAGTGAACACTGCCAGGGGTGTTTGCGTTTCCACGCCAAGGAGAAACTGTCAAGTCCTAAGCCACAACAAAACTAGAGGGACAGGGTTTGCCCAGAACTGTAGTCCTGTGTGGCCCTGTGATCCCCAGGTAGACACAACATCATTCTGAGAAGTGGATCTCAGAAGTGGAAACAGAAATGTTGTTCTCAAAAGATGGCCTGCATGAATACAGTATCAGCAAAGCTTTTTGCCTTTTTGCCAGTACGTGTTAGTACTGTAAAACACCAACTCAAAAGCCTTCCGTCACCTCCAGATTCCGGACTTGTTTGCGCTGATTATAAGCTAACCAGTGGATGACAAAACAGACATATATGGATGGAATGTTTGTTAACTTCAGAGGAACGTAATTAACTCTGAATTCACCCTGATTAATTGAATTATGGACCATTTTGTAAATCCAGAGTTCTGGACTCTTCTTGGCCTGTCTTCACAATGTTGCACACTCCTTGTTACTGTATTATTCAAAGCACTCACTGCCCAGTTGGAAAGGCTTACATACACATATACAAACAGTATACACCTTCAATTTACCCACGCCCTCAACATGCAGACAATTATCGTGCACTTTTTTCATGTTCATGGGCTGTAAATATGTAGGATTCAAAATTGAAAATGAAAGTAATATTTTTTAATAATGAAAAAACATTTTTATAATTTTATAATGCAAGTACAAATCTACATCTTTTTGGTTTTGTTATTTTTTACAGAAATAAAAGGCAAACATTTTACATTGTTTTAATAGGTTACACAGTGTATACATCTAAAGAAGCAATACTCCCAACCTGGGCCAGAAAATATGTGTGTATTCAGGCTTAAGTCGTGTTCAGTGTGTGCATTCTCCAGCTTCACAGAAATGACCAAAGATTGTAAATAAATCCCATTTTAAGGGTATGGAAGCCAGTGAGTTGTACATGGTGAGAAATTATACTCAGCACAATGCGAGATAATACTGTCCTTTGGTTACTCCTAAACAAAAAAAGGAAACATTTGACATTTGAACAAACCCACTTTTTGCTTGGATTTAAATGCTTACGTTGGATGTACCTAACACACATGTGCCAGGCAGTTCAAGTGTCTGCAAGTATGTTGTCTGAAATAGTACAAAGCCTACTTGATTTGCCATTAACTATGTTCTAAGCTGGGTTTCCACTGACACACCTTGGTTGTCTGCCATTCTAATACAACATAATACGGTACTTTGAATTTCAAGTGCTGCTGACCCCAGAACATCTTTGGAACTTAAACTTTTGGTACCGCATAGACCCACATAATGTCATATTTATTTTTAAAGAAATCAGTGAGATACATTTCACCCAATTCCTATGGTTGTTCATTGTCTTATGGTCGAGGAAGATATCGTGATGGTTGTGCTATTGCTATTACTGTTTTGGAGAGATCCCAAAAAATAGTGTGGCGAATGATGCAACGATATGCATATTTAGAATGCAGCTTGGTAGGTAAAATGTGAATTTTCTTGCGGGACCTATGGATGATAGGTGACCAGGACTATGCTATCTAGCTACAAGTCTATATTTGAATAGTTTCTGGATATGGTATTCTGCTTGAGTAGCACAGGGTCAACTTACTGCCATATCTGAGGTTGGCCAACACACTGGGTCAGTTTTGTATGGAATGCCTCCAGCTTGCCTCTGGTATAGCTGACTTACAGCTGGGGGCGGTCAGTGGGAATACAGCTATGGGCTTCTTGATGCTCCTCTTGAATAATCAAAACTTCATAAGTTTAAATATATGGCATTTGTTTTATTTACAGAACCAACTGAAGGTATGCTAATGAGCATATCCACACATTCAGAAGCAGTCAGGTAGCTGGAAGCACAATGTTTTAAATATGCTGATGGAATGTACAAAGTTAATACTCAGTTGCTTGACTTTGTGCAATATTTTCTAACTATTGACTTCACTAACCATCAGCATATTTGCCTACTGAACTCTCCCCAGGGGTGTAACTGCGGTTTCAGAATAAGATCTCCACTGTGCCATGCTGTGTTTTAAGGCTCTCACACTGTTGTTGTTCATATGCTCTGACGTCCTGTAGTGGGTAATCCTATTAATGGCATTGCAGGCAAGTGCCATTTTGCATCTAAGCACTGTCCACATTTTAACAATTTGGATAAATAGGTGACACGATCACAATCTTTTAAAACATTAAAGTTGAACAAATCAGTGTTGTCTTTGACTTACCAGAAAAAATGTTTTGGATGGTGAAAGAAAATCTATATTGTAATATGTAATCAGTGCCTTCTCCAATTATGCGTTTCAGGCATTTACCGTTGGGGTATCCATTATTTTCGGTACCTAAAAGATTAAGTACAGAGCTTGTATCTGTACAGTATAGTGGTTAGGTTTGCTTAGCCAAAGTACTTTCATGAAAATTATTGTATAAAGAAAATACATATTGTACTGCACTTTTGGAAAGTAGACATTTTTATATAAAACCTATAGTGTAATATTGACTGGGTCATCTTAATTGAAAGAACTGCCACATGGAATGATTATCTGATAGGTTTTGATTGAGGCTTAGAACTGAATTATTTGACCTTTATGACAATGCCTGGGAACATTTACCCTGTAATTGATTCATGTACATGTACGTGCATAAATTAAATGTTTTTTCAAAGACCACAATCCCTTTGTCTTTATTTATCTTGTGTCCTGCACATCATAATGGATAAATGACCAGGGAGAATTGTCCCTTGCAATATTTAATGCAACCAGTGGCTCAGTAGGTATAGCATGGCGTTGGCAACGCCATGGGGTTCAATTCCCACTGGGGCCATATACAGTATATATACTGAAAATGTATGCATTCACTACTGTAAGTCGCTTTGGATAAAAGCGTCTGCTAAATGGCATATATATCAGTGGCGGGCCGTGCATTTCACACCTAGGCCTTCAGTAGTGCTCCGTCTGAATCAATCCACCCCTCAATAACTATTTTATGGCTATCTTATTGTTATGTTTTGAGTGTCTGTTCGGTTTGTTTTTGCACTTTGTTTATTTATCTTTCTTCAGTCATGTTTCATTCTCGTTCTGTCATGCACTTCGGGAAATTCTGTTTTGGTTTTTCCGTCTTCGTTTCTAATCTCGTTTTACTTCCTTCTTACTTTCTAATTACACTCTGTATATATTAGTTAGATGTATATAGTACTAACCAACTAATCTACTAACATTAGGGATTTAGATTAAGTAACACTACTAATCACTAATTATCTCACGCTTCTAACTATCGCTGTCATTCTCTCTCGTCTCTATCGCTGTCATTCTCTCTCATGAAACATGACTGAAGAAAGATAAATAAACAAAGTGCAAAAACAAACCGAACAGGCACCCGTTGCCGTTGCATCGCAGATAGATAACTTGTGTATCCAGAATAAATGCCTTTACTGAAGAAACAAACTCGGGGTGCTACAGCTGCGACACACATAAAAAAGCATCAATAATAATAACCTCATAAAATTGCAATATTATTTAGGAAAATAGCAACATTTTACTCACCAAAAATCCTTATTATTTGTACACAAAATCCATCCTCCTTTCTTTCCTCAAAAAGAGTTCAATTACTCTGTCGTACAGATTATCCGTGTGTTCGCTTCCTTTCATAGCTGTTCCCCTAGTTGCGCTGCATCAGACGTGTATTTTCATATTAAAGCATTTAACCAATCACATTACATCATAGTCAGACACTCTCTGACTATCCAATCAAAAAAAGTGTGAATACGCTGACGTTACCTAGGCCTTCGAGAAGGCCTTCGGGTCCCCAACTCAAAATCTGATTGGTTGAAGCAACAGTTTGATCAACACTTATTTTATGCTACAGAGACTTCAGAACAGATTGTGAAGGCCTCCAGGCAGATTTCTTTGACCCTGGCAACAAATGATGGCTGAAATGTGATTGGTTAAATGCTTTAATATGAAAATACACGTCTGGATGCAGCGCAACCAGGGGAACAGCTATGAAAGGAAGCGAACAGACCATTTGGAATTATTTAATAAGTATTCATGGACAAAATATAATTAACATCAGTCTGTGATTCAGATATTTTTTAGGCCAGCAGAGAAGGCCTTGCAGGCCCTGACGGCCCACCACTGATATATATATATATATATAACCATCTCGTAAACCCTGTTTGTGTATGATTGGATCAGTTGTATCCTGTGCATTTAATTTGCATGTTACAGTATATTGTTGCTTTATCAGGATTTTATGTAAAATTCTTCAAAGCGGGTGTAGTTGTATGTTCAAATGTTGCCATTCTAATTAAAGTGACAAAGGGTGACTGTAGTCTATCAGGTGCTACGTTGGCACTTGAATAAATAGTGATACCTTTATTTCTGTGCTGTCTTCCTCTTAAATCCCTTTTGTGACCACCGCTAATCTGTGTTTAATGCAGTGTTCACATGTCTCTCTCCCCTCACTTTTGCTCCCCTCACATTCAGATAATGTGAGCAAGAAACAGCTCTTTCTTGCTCACACTATCTGAATTCACTTGCTCCTTTCTCTTTCCTCCAATGACCACTCTCTCTATTGCTCCTCTTGTATTTGACTTCCTTCATTTACTCTTGCTGATACCGCAACGGTAGAGGCTCGATGCTCCCCCTCCAGAGGACGGTATGCGATTCGAGATATTATTGGCCTGTTGATTTTTTCGATTTTACAGTGCGCGTGACCGAACCGTAACCCAAACCCTAAACCTAACCATAACCCTCACTTATGATGGTGAATTTCGCGTTTTTTAAGTCACGCGTACTTTGCATCTCTGTCCTCTGGAGAGGAAGCATCTAGCCTCTACCATACCACAACCACCCCCTCTCTTATGTTCTTCCATCTTGTGGCCGTTAAAGTTTTCATGAACAAGTCAAATGATACCTTTCACAATAAGTCATATGCAAATGTTTCAGCATTGCTGTTCGTTGTAAATTCTTCCAAATTGCCATGTAATCTAACGTTATAAGATTTTTTAATAAAGTGAAACAATTTGTTAAGATTTAAAGAAAGCTAACTAGTTGTCATTGCTATTGAATAAATCGGACGTAACAAGTCTAGATGTAATTTTAGACTGATTTAAGTTTTAAAACCCACATAAACAAGGTGACCAAAACATCATTCTTCCACCTAAGAAATATTGCCAAAGTACGGCCGTTTTTAACTCAACAGGATGATGATAAGTTAATTCATGCTTATATTTTCAAGTAGACTGGACTATGGTAATGGTCTTTCCACCGGTCTTCCAAAAAAGTAAATTGAGAAACTACTACTAGCCTACAGCTAATTCAGAACTCTGCTGCTAGACTAGACGAAAACAAGGAAGAGATAACATATTACTCATATTTTAGCTACACTGCCCTGTATCTATCAGAACTGATTTTAAAGTCCTTCTACTTGTATACAAAGCTTTAAATGGTCTAGCACCCTCTTAAATCGCAGATTTCCTGTTGTTTTATGTCCCTCCACGAGCCCTCCGGTCCTCTGTAGTGTCTTTTAAACGTTCTGAAGGTCTAGTTTATAATGAGCATCACTTAATTTTATTAAAAATTGTATTTGTTTAAGTTTAGCGACGCGTATTCACATTGGTCAAGTCACTTATTAAATTATTTTCTAGTTGCCGGTTTTGTACTCTCTTTTCAAGCACGGTGGGGCTTTAGAAATGTTGTCCACCTTACGTTTCAGTTAGTAGCTAGCAACAGGGGGTAGACAAATCATGGAAACACCAAACAATATATCAACATGCATTAACTAATACGGAGTTTGGTCACTCTTTGCCTTCAAAACAGCTTAAATCAGTCTTGGAACGATGTTATACAAGTTGTTAACTGTTTTTAGTGGGATATTGGACCATTCAAGAAGGAAAGCTTCCAGTTCTTTGAGAGATGACTGTGGTGGAAATCTAGTCTGCACTCTACATTCTATAACTTCTCATGAAGCTTCCAGGATGTTTAGGTCTGGTGATTGGGGAGGCCATAGAATGCACTTGACTTAATTCTGGTGTTCATGAAACCATTCTTAAAACCATTTAGCAGTGTGTATGGGGGCGTTATCATATTGGAATATGGGGACATCTTGAGGAAACAATATTTGGACCATAGGGTGCACCTGGTAGCCTAGAACGGCTTCGTATTCCTTGGTTGTAATTCTACCATGCAGATGTGACCGGGAAGAGAATCCCTAACACTCGTAATGCTGACTACACCACCTTAGAAATTCCACCCAAAGATTACCCAGATTGATCCAGGGTATTGAATTAACACAGGTCCGTTTAATTGTAAAGAGGAGCAGAGAAGTGACTCAAGTAGGCTACAATCATTTATGTTATAAAACGTTTCCAATAAAACCATTTCAAGAACCATGGAACTGGAAGGACAGACAATTCAGTTACTCAAATACAATACGTTTATTTAATACAATTATTAAATAATACCACCATTACACAAACTATGGAGATGTAGTAAACCTGTTGGCAGGTTTGGAGCAACACCCCTGAGAAAATAAAAATCTACTGTCTCACTGTTCCAATTATTTTCTAAAATAATGGATGGCCAGTATCCAATCAAACTGTTGTTTGTTGTAAGTGACAAGTTATGTTTTTGTAGGTCTTTCACTTGGCTCAGAGAAAGGCAGAGCATATTGTCCCCCTTTACTGCTTTGATCCATGTGATTACCTGGGGATGCACTGCTACCTCTTGGCCAGTGTGAAGGGCCACATTTCAGAAGAAGGGCAGGTGAGCAGTTGGCTTTCAGAATATGTAGGGTGCATTCATTGGGATTAACTTGGGTAGATTATGTGTTGCTGTGGTAGCTACCTCATTGGTCAGATTACATGTGTTCTCTGGTCACCTGTTTCACTAATGAGGTACAATAACTGCACTGTAGGATATATCTTAATGGATCCGTTTTATTAAAAGCAGTATGGAAGGAGAACCCGTGTTATATCATGAATATTGGATGCCAGCGCTTCACATGGTGCTTAACAGCACCCCTTTGCCATGCCAATATTCATGATATAACAAAGGTTCTCATTTCATATTGCTATATTATCATGCTTTTCACAATATCCTTAAAACCATATAAAGTATAACATTAAACTCAGGGCCGGCTCAAGGCACAGGCCATACAGGCAGCTGCCAGGGGCGCCATGTCGGCTAGGGGCGCCAGGTCGCCCTCACAAAAAAACAAAAAACAAAAAACGCTGGTGGCTGGTGGGCGCCCTCTCCTTTCCTCCCAATGAACAAATAAACAAAAAGAAATACACTTTGCACCCCTGTTCTGTTCCTCACACAATGTTTCATCTGGCCTGCACGTTGACAGAGATGCTGTTACTGAGGTGGGGGATAGAAAGCCTGGCTGCTTGCTGAAAGTGGGGGTTACGTGCGCGCATCACAGGCAACCCAAGAGACGTGCTGTCGCCTGTCGGGTCAAGCGCAGGTGATGGGGTCTGAGAGGCACGCACTACTGTTGCAGTCAGGCAGAGAGCCAACATCAGCGCGACGCAAGATAGATATCAGATCGATGACAGATTTTATATTTGCACAATTACTTTGAAAAGGCACAAGCCATCAGGTGCGCAGGGGAGAAAACGGAGGAAGGAGGAGGAGGAAAAGAGAGCCCAATTAAGAGGTAGGCTATGTCATCAAAATGCTGTTTTGTTGTGTTTCTGTGCTATTGTAGGAGGCTAGGGAGCTAACTAGCTAAGTAATAAACAAGCTAATGCTAGCTAGATAATGCGATGCTAAGAGCTACTGCTAGACTCATACAGATTGAAGGTTGATGCTGATGCTGAGTTACCCTCACGTTTTGGCTTGAAGCTTATTAGTACCCACCTGTAGTTATTACCAAAACTAGGCTACTACACCTGAATTGCAGAGTTGCAAAACCTCATGCTTGCCTTGAGTCTCAAGCTTTATTATTAGGCTACCAAAATTAGTAGTAGGCTACAACATTATGTCAGTGATAATAATGTGGCTAGCTATCCATAAAAAATCTATTTAAGTTGTTTGCCTACAGCTGCTTTTGCTTGTAATAGGCTAATAACTGTACCTGTCTGTACAGATACACTCAGCAAATTTTTGCAAAAGCCCCCAGCTCCTGGAGAAGGGACATCTGATGATTTCCCATCTACACCACTTTCTGAAGCATGTAAGTAACTTGAGCAAATTATTTGTGGTATACATGTAATTATATTATTATATTATTATATTATTATATTATTATATTATTATATTATTATATTATATATTATATATTATATTATATTATATTATTTTTATTATATTATATTTTACAATTTTACAATTTTTTTTACAATGTATTACTGTTATTCTTATTGTGTACTGTTGTGTTGTGTTGTGAAGAGAGATCCATATGGGAACAACAAATCTCACTGCCATGTACGCATGTGTACGTGATCAATAAAACTTGAAACTTGAAACTTAATTGATAAGAAGTTGTTGTTGTTGTTGTTTACAGTTACACCTTGTTATTAAACGTAGGTCTTCTCCTCTCCTTGATAGAGAGATAGACTTTGTTAACAATTGTGTTAAAAGTGAGTTTTCTTACCATTTTCTCTTATCCTCCCTGTTTAGATGCAACTTTGGTAAGTGATTTGTTTGAGAAGTGATTTCATTTGAAAAAGAAAATGTAAAAAAAACATTTTTGTCTTGAATCCATGGTGATGTCTGATTGATGTTTGTTGGGGGGGGGGGGCACCCAAATGCCAATCTCGCCTAGGGCACCAAAATGTGTAGAGCCGGCCCTGATTAAACTTGTGTATCCAGTATGAGCCATACACTATATGGCCAAAAGTCACCCCTACTAATTATTGAGTTCAGGTGTTTCAGCCACACCCATTGCCAACAGGTGCATAAAATCCAGCACATAGCCATGCAATCTCCACAGACAAACATTTCGAATTCAGAATGGTTCATAAAGAGCTCAGTGACTTTAAACTGTCATAGGATGCCACCTTTGCCACAATTCAGTTTGTGAAATTTCTGCCCTACTAGATGTGCCCTGGTCAACTGTAAGTGCTATTATTTTGAAGTGGAAGCACCTAGGAGCAACAACAGCTCGGCCCCAGTGGTAGACCATGGTAGAGCACGCAAACTCACAGAGCGTGGGCTATCATCTGCTGCATCACTCACTACAGAGTACCAAACTGCCTCTGAAAGCACCATCAGCAAAATAATCCATGGCCGAGCAGCTGCATACAAGCCTCACATCACCATGCGCAATGCCAAGAATCGGCTGGAGTGGTGGAGCAGTGGAAACGTGTTCTTTGGAGTGATGAATCACGCTTCACTATCTGGCAGTCTGATGGACGAATCTGGGTTTGGCAGATGCCAGGAGAACGCTACCTTCCGGAATGCATAATGCCTACTGTAATGTTTGGTGGAGGAGGGATAATGGTCTGGGGCTGTTTCTCAGGGTTTGGGATAGGCCCCTTAGTTCCAGTGAAGGGTGTTCTTAAGGCTACAGAATATGAAGACATCTTAGCCAATTGGGCACTTCCAACTTTGTGGCAACAGTTTGGGGAAGGCCCTTTGCTGTTCCAGCATGACTGTGCCCCTGTGCACAAAGCGAGGTCCATAAAGACATGGTTAGACGAGTTTGGTGTGGAGAAACTCGATTGGCCTGCACAGAGCCCTGACCTCAACCCCATTGAACACCTTTGGGAGGAATTAGAACGCAGATTGCGAGCCAGGCCTTCTCGTCCAACATCAGTGCCTGACCTCACAGATGCTGTTTTGGCTGAATGGGCACAAATGCCCACAGACACACTCCAAAATCTTGTGGAAAGCCTTCCCAGAAGAGTGGCAGCTGTCATAGCCGCAAAGGGGGGTCCAACTCCATATTAATGCCCATGGTTTTAGAATGGGATGTCCAACAAGCTCATATAGGTGTGATGGCCAGGTGTCCACTGACTCTTGGCCATATAGTGTATGTCACCCACCAATGTCCTTTAGCAGGGATTGAAACTATTTCAAGCGTAGTTTAAGATCCTGGTCCACCGACTCCAGGGGGTGACAGCACAGTCCATAACAGCTCAGTGCCGCATGAACAGCATAGCAGTAGCAAAGTGGTAGAGCACGTCCACATCTACAGAATTGATGTATGGATTTTTTTCAGCAACCAAGCCATGAAGTTTTTACTGCAGAGGCAAACACATATCCAACCTATAGAAGCACTTAATACAGTTAGCCACAACCATGCTGTTAGTTAGGCCATGGGGTGATTGTTGTCATGTAATTGTTGAAGATCACAGTTTTTTTTACATTATCGGATTAGTTGATCATTTCTCGACATAGATATACAGTGCTCCTGCGCTATAGCCCCCCAAAGCTATTGTCTCTATACAAATCTCCTCCAAAAGAAAACACTTATATTTTTTGCTTATCCATGTAAGAAAATATATCAAAGTGAAGATAGCTAGTAGCAGTAAGTGTGCTAGTTACACTTTGTACATATTGAGGATGGATTTGCTGCAAGCAGGTTAGCAGTAAGTTAATTGGAATGCATTGTAATAATTAACATTGATTACAGTCTTACAGCCAATTGGAGAATTGTCTTGACTGCAGATATTTTCCATCCATCCATCCATTTTAGCCGCTTATTCCTGGTCAGGGTCGCGGGGGGCAGATTAGAGGCAGAATACACCCTGACAGGTCGCCAATTCGCAGGGCACACACACCATTGGAATGCATTGTAATAATTAACATGTCTTTGGATTACACGGGAGAACATGCAAACTTTACAGAAAGCCAATTCGGAGAGACCTTCTTGCTGTGAGGCGTCTTGCACCACTGCAGATATTTTCAAACTTGCTATTTTATAAATCAATATGAAAAGGAATCGCATCAGAACCTTTGATGTGATTCTGCCCCCTTAAATCCTTTCTTCTCCCCTTGTTGAATTTTGTAGTCCTATATGTAAAATCAAAGTTCTTCTTTAATCTCTCCTGCCAAATGACAGCATTTCAGAGTTACTGTAGGTCAGCCTTACTGTGAAGGAATTGCATTTTATCTTTTATTTTTACACATGCACTGTTTTAGTTGAACAGCTTTGGTATTGAGTGCACCGAGTTTCTGAAATGATTTTATGGCATCATCCCAGCATTATGCATTGATATGTGATGGCTTCTGCTAATTGTGGTAGACAGTGGTATTGCACAGCAGCAAACATGTGAGTGTGTAATTTCACAAAAAGGCACAAGTAATTGGCTTACTGGTCCCAATTTTTTAAAACCCGAAACATTTTCACATTTTCACACATATAGGGCGGCTGTGTATTGTAATGGTTAGGGAACTGGGCTTGTAACTCAGAGGTTGCCAGTTTGATTCCCAGGTGGGGGCACTGCCGTTGTACCCTTAAGCAAGGTACTTAACCTGAATTGCTTCAGTAAAAATATCCAGCTTTATAAATGGATTGTATGTAAAGAAATGTCAATTGTGTAAGTCGCTCTGGATAAGAGTGTCTGCTAAATGCCTAAAATGTAAATGTACATACAATTTTTCTTGAAGTCTCTCTCTCAGTATATACAAAATGGCAGATGACTGCTTGATCCATGAGAGTTGTACACTGACCTCCATTTCAAACATCCATGGTCATATTCGAGCTGTTGTGGCAGGACTACTTTAAATTTGTGGCTTTTAAGTATGGAGACAGAATATTTGCTTTGGAAGGTGAGGCTTGAAATATTTTTCTCTCAGCCTTTTCCTTCATGCACTGAGATCCATTTCATGGGATGTTGAAACCATGGATTGAGAAAGACTGCATCTCCTTGTCTGCTGCCACTTACGAGCTGCCTTCCTTCCACCTGATTTCCTTTGGGAATATTTGTGGCTCTCCCTGACTTGCTTCCTGTTGATGTTTTCAGCTTTTCCTCAAAAGCACTGATTTTGAAAAAAGGAAAACATTTATAGGAATTTCTCATATGAAACAGGTTATCAAAGACTGCCCCCTATATTTCAATGTTGTTATTGTTGCTTTAAGCCATATATATCCATAATAAATGCATACAAGTTTATAAACCAATTTTTAGTTATACTTTTTATGCCAAATATTAAATTGGCACCCCAGCAACACTGCAGCACTTATCTCTTTCAGGTGGACCATGACATGTGCAGTAACTATGGCAACTGGCTCTACAGTGCCCGCATAAGAAATGACCCCAGAGAGAACAGAAAGTTCAATATGATCAAACAAGGGCTGGACTATGACAACAATGTAAGTGCAGGCCAGGGCCCAGGACCAGGAGGCACATAAAAGGCCTGAGTATACCTTTACATCGTTTTTAAATAACAAATGAAAGATCTTTTTTGTCTTATTGTGACCTTATTGTCTGATCTTGTAATGTCTTATTATTGGATACGGTAATTATACAAATCATTCCCAGTCACAAGGGCTCCAGTTTTCTGTAAGGGCCGGCCACACAAATTACAGACAGGTGTCAATTGAATTGTGGAAATGTATCCAATTGCAGAATCTGTAGCTCTCCAGATTTAGGGAACCTCGGTCTTTGTATTGCATGGCAATCATTTCTGTTTGGGTTTTATGTTTGGAAATTCTGAGGAATGTTAATGAAGCTGGGTGGGGGTGGGTGTGGGGGCACAGCAAACAGTGCAGCACACATTTGCTTTGTGCTGCTTCATTAGCACAAAACACTTGAAAGTGTGTG
Organism: Aldrovandia affinis; assembly: GCA_029706075.1. Taxonomy (NCBI): domain Eukaryota; kingdom Metazoa; phylum Chordata; class Actinopteri; order Notacanthiformes; family Halosauridae; genus Aldrovandia; species Aldrovandia affinis. The sequence continues at coordinate 10,824,418 of JAINUG010000001.1, forward strand.
TTCGAACCTGCCAGAGATTCAGCTGCTCTGCATGTATTTTCTCGTCTGCACTCCTCAAACTCTAGTCAGTCCATGAGACGGTTTGCCTCCTCAGGGGGATTATGTGTGACAGTGGGTCCAAGAGCTACAGGGGATTAAGGGCAGTGATGCGCACACCCCTTGGACACTGAGCAGTGGTGCCCTTTCACACACCCAGGTCTCCCTTGGCGAGGCCTACCCCCCTCATCATCATGGCACACGAATGTGTGGGGTCGGCATGTCAACAAGAAACCAGTGAGCCCTAAACTGAAATACCTCTAAAATAACAGACAGAAGGGATGGCTACAAAATGCTTTTATATTGAACTAGAACCTTCATATTGACAGAAAGTGAACCATTTGCAGTGGCTTGGCATAGTTAGAGAAATTTACTTATGACTAGAGTTTGATACTGGGTGGTGCACTGCAGTTCCCTAGTATGTTATCTAACAAGAATTATTTTAGGAAATCTAAGTGGGTAAAGAATGTAATTGTTATGTTTTGCCATGTCTGTTCGGTTTGTTTTTGTACTTTGTTTATATTTAATCTAATCATTCACGTATAATTCACGTTATGTTCCCCGTTCTGTCTGTGTTCCAAGATCCACTCCTTGTCTTTGTCATTTGCACTTCGGGAAATTCAACTTTACGGTTTTTCTGTCTTCATTTCTTATCTTGTTTACTTTCTTCTTTCTTTCTAAAACCACTCTGTATATATTAGTTAGATGTATATAGTACTAACCTACTAATCTACTAACATTAGGGATTTAGATTAAGTTACTAACATTACTAATTACGAATTATCTCACGCTTCTATCTATCGCTATCATTCAATCTCGTTGTCCTATCCCTGTACGCTTCTCACTTTTCGCTTTATCTGCACGCAGATTCTCTCTATGCGTTCCTCCCCTTCGAACTGTGCACGTGTCCGCCTGCTCTTCCAGGTCGTTTATTTTCAATGTGTTTATGTGCTTCTCAGTCCGTGTCTTTCGTTTCCCCTAATTATTGTATTAGTGATTCCTATCTTTCTCACATGTGTTCCTGCCCTTCTCTCCTCCCAGTCACACCTGATTCCTATTGTGTTTCCCTCCCTGCTTGTATTTAAATTCCGTGTTTACGTTCACTCTTTGTCAGAACATTGATCATTATTCACTGCCGATTGTTTGTAAGCCAGAGTTTATTGTATTTTCCGAGACACCCCTTCTGTTTGACTTCGAGTTTTGCCTTCCGATTTTGTTTGTTTGCCTTTCTGATCATTTGGTTTTGACTTTTGTATTGCCTTTTTGACTACTCTTTTGGATTTCGATTTTGTACTTTTTCTGACTCTGACTATCGGCTTTTGAACCTCGCCTGATCATTAAATGTTCCTTTACTGCCTTATCCTGGTCTGCGTCTGGGTCCCTGTTCGGTACCTCACAGTAATAGTGTTATTTAAAGTTATTTAGTGGAGGAACTAGTATTATGTTCAGTTTGGACATTTCTGGGAGTGTGGACAAACATCAAATCTTGTATAATCCACGAGATCTGAAAAAAATGTTCAGAATATCATTGATCACCTTTGGGTAGAAAAAACATCTGTATACAATGCATTATCTTTGCATGTACGAATAGGGTATTAGGGTTCGGTTACACTCCTGTTAAATACACTAAAGAATAATATTGAAAAATGTCTTGTGTGCGGTAGTGTAAGTGTTTAGTTTGTGCATAGTGACAAAATAGCTCCCTTTATTAAAAAATGAAAAACAAAGCATGCATCAGCAAATAGTCCTTTGAAAATATTAGTGAAAATGTTCTTATTTTGTATTAAACGATGAAATCAACATCATGCAGCAAGCACACATTGATAAACTTACAAAACAACTTGAATGTTCATATTAATAACCTTTCTCACTTTTCATAGCGGTGCAGAGAGAAAGGAGGGTTGCATCCCACACCCCTACACAGCACAGAGACAGAGGGATAGACATATTTCTCAAGGCATAATGATTTGTCATGAGAGAAACCAGCACCAATTGTGGATCTCAAAGAAGCTAATGATGAAGCTGCAGTAATATGATACAGTGACTTGTTCTTTAGTGTATCTCACATAGGTCACAATATATGGACAGCATGGAGAGAATCCAATTATCTAATGTTTCAGGGCTGTTAATATGAAATGTAGAGGTACTGGTACCACTACACTATAAGTAACATTACTTCTAGTTCTTTCTGACCTACTTGATTACAAAATTGTGATGTTGATGATTGGAGAATATTGACAGTATGTTTGGACTTTGTACTTGCATTATTGGAATGTGAAAGAGGCCCGTTTTGTCTTGTTAAAGCTAACACCAGTTGTGAGGGAAAGTTTGAAGTGTAGACCATATTGTTTGCACTCAAGTTTTTTTTATTTTTCTGAAATGGACTTTCAATTGTTACTTGACAGGACGCAGAATGGAAAAAGCATAAACCTTTGCTGTATTTTGTTCATATTTACAGCTGCAGATTAACAACAGATGTTTTGGAATCTCTAAATGTGCCTCATGTCATCACTAATCTGAAGCATGTGAACCCCTCTAATGCACTCAGCTGCGAGACCGTGGCTGTTTTACACTCTAAAAGCTACATAATACAAGATTATTAGGTGTTTATTATTATTAAGTGTCATTAAGGTGTTTGGAGAAACTAAATGCTGTTGTAGAATGCTGAATCTTTTACGGTCATGAAATGGAAGACAACTGTAAATGTTTACAAATGTTATTAACCTCACACGGCTCACTCCAAATATCCTTTCAGTTATGTATAAATTATGCACTGTGCCCTTGTTTTAATAATGGTTCCACTTTGCTTTTATTTATTGGGGAATTTCAATCTGTGGTTGAGAGACAGGCTTTCAGTGATAGGGCTGCTTAACAAAAAATGTTGTGGTGAAGCGTTTGAGGAAGTAAGTGAAAGCATTGACTATCTACTTTGAGGACCTCTTTCAGGAAAACGGAAGAGAAGCTCAAACTGAAGATAAAAAGAACTATGATTTTGTGCCCTGATGTACATTTAAGCTCAGACAAAATTAGATGTTTTATGCTAACAGGTTTCACTTGACTATCTGTGCCGTGCCAATCATCATGTCGGTAGTAAAATAAAGCTCCAAAGTTGTTGTCTTTATCAAACCAGTTGTTCCTTGCTTGCCAGAGAGAAATAAATTAGAGCAACAGAGTTCACACGACTCCAGTCACAGGCTAACATTCTGTGCAACAACAAACACTTATTCAGGTCTGGTGTGGACATTCTTTCAAATATGAGGTTCAAAATTGGTCTCTAGAAGGGGGGAAATGTTAATTACAGATGATATAATGGTAACGATACCAGATCATCTTCACTTTTGCTTTCTCCATTCTAAGCATTATAATGCAGTATTAAAAAAGTATATTACAGTATAAAAATCCGGTAAACAAAGCTAAAATATTGTATGTGTCGTTGAGACCACCTGAAAGATCCTACAGGAGACAAACAACGGGGACGGGGACGTAAACGGTGGAGTGCACAAGCACTGAACTGAATGAAAGTACTAAGATGGGCAACGCTGTAATTGTGTTTAATGTGAGGCTGGGGCAAGTTCTGAAGTTTGTGAACTTAACATATATTTGAGAAGACCGTTAAATGTCTTCACATTTCTCCAATTACTGTTGAGATCACTATAGCTACTATACGCAAAATGCATTTTTCATATCCTGAAGCATTCTCTCATACTTATTCACATTTTAAATCCATCGCGGAGGAAATAGTCTGATAAGCACTAGGCAGATAAACTCGTGTAACGAACACTCCCCCTGTGACGTAGTTTGTATGCATTTCCTCATTCTTTGGACTAAGGAAATCACTTCAACCAGTTCAGTCGTCTGTTTCCAGAAAACATTCGAACAGCAAATGTAAGATCATTATTGTCAGGCTCTAGTGGAAACTTTTCGCTGCAGGTTTTGTCAGTTCATTTGGGGCAGGATTTACACAAAGAAAACACTCGTTTAAACTATTCTATTGCCCTGAAGTCTCGGCGGATTTATTTTTCTCCTGAGTTATCAACAGCTGTAGAAATATTGCCAGTTAGTTAGTAGTCTCCTACGCATGTGAATATGGCAGGCAATTCAGAAATAGATTACTGGAGTATTCCGTTGATAGCTTTAAATGTCAAGGTTCGAAAAAGTCTTGGACTTTACTTAAACCCGAGTAATACTGTGGCCGCCGACTGGGCTAATGTAGCTGAAATTATGGGGTTCAGTTATCTAGAAATAAAAAACTACGAAAAACACGATAACCCAACTAAAAAGATTTTAGAAGACTGGCAGGCAGGATGTAAGCAGGCCAATGTGGGGAAGTTATTGTCCATACTTGAAGAAGCTGAGAGAACGGATGTGGTGACGGACCTGATCAAATTTATCGGTGAGTAGGCTGTTCCATTATGGACTGAACTTTACTTTAGCTAGCTAAATTGTGAGACTATTTGCCAATTAGCTGGTAAACAGTTACACATTAGAGTTACCACTATTTTTTAGTTGATTTTATCTTGTTTTGCTATATGTCAGGCCAAGGCCGTAACCATGGAGTCAACATTGGGGGGGACCAAATCAATTTTTTTATATTTTTTATATCAGCTAGGCTATATATTGGGGGGGACATTTTGAGCATATCTGAATATTGGGGGGGATGTGTCCCCCCCAATATATATGGTAATTTCGGCCTTGTGTCAGGCGTATTTAGGATAACTGATGATTTTTTCAGGTAGTAGTGTTCTTCACACGGCCCTACACTGGCAGTTAGTGTAAGACAACAGGGTTTATGAATTAAATCGTATAAATCTCAGCGGTTACCACGTTTAGAAATGTGCATATTAGTAAGCATTGTTTTTATAATTATAATCTGCTGTTGTTGCAGAGAAATGAGAAAAGGCTAGCCTATTTAACTATGCTATTGTTTTTTTCTGGTATCACGTATTGTTTGGTAATGGAGTTTTCTGGGATCAAGCATGGTCTTTCTGATGAGAAGTTACCTTTGACTGGTAATGCAGTTATAATATATGGAGTTTTGATCCACGATTGGTCAACAATGATATTGGGTTGTCGCAATTAGTGATTTCCCACATTCGTTATAACAAGTTGACGGGATCAGTTGAGTCTGTGTTGTGTCTTGTCTTGTCTTGCAGACCAGGACTGCATGAATTACCTGAAGAGTCTGGAGAGGGAGCCGCCAGTTCAGGTAGATGAGGTGGACAGCTGGACGTCTGGAAAGAATGGCATAACTACAAATGATGATCCGATGGGTCAGTATGATTTATAAGAAACCTCACAGGACTTAATTTTGTGTGTCTTTAAACAGTAGGAGAGATTGAGAAAGGGCAGTTTATGTCCAACAACCCATTTCACATTTTGTTATTGGAGGCTTTCAAACCAATCAGAATAAAACAGCAGAAAGAGAATGTGCACTGCTCCATTTGTGCACAAGCATGTACCATTATGGAAAGTAAGACTGTCAGCACTAGGTTACTGCTGCTACACAGGTTAGGCACTGGGAATCATGGATCCCCAATGTGTAAGGGCTAAATTGTTACAGGGATTAAATGTCACACATGTAGGTCCCTTTCAGTTTGGTTGCATAGGGGTTAGAGGTCCACCGATATAGCATTTAAAAGGCCGGTACTGATATTCGGCCGATTTATTATTATTATTATTATTATTTAATGACAATTTTTTCCCCAAGTTAAAAAAAGGTTGAGATACCATATTACCATTTCATTGCTTATGAGAAATGAGAGTTCACACCAAATGCATTTGAATTGAGCATTTGGCTCTGAGTTGTAACAATGTCTTCTCTTGGACAAATTAGTAGGCTAATAGTGGCCGTTCCTCAAGCAATACATCTATCAGCCAATGACTGAATGTCACAATTTTGTCCCATCCTAGTAGGCCTACTTTCATTTTTTTTCATTTACTTCTTTTTCATTTCAAGTCATTTTTTCAGCTCTGTATGTCTCTAACTTTGTTGCAACATGCATGTTCATCAAATTATCAACCATATCAACACAACTATAAACGACTTGCTGGCTAATATAGCCGTATCTATTTGACCATTCTTCGCTAGCTATCGTTAGCAAGCTAGCCAGCTGTTGAACAGTGTATGCAGTAGGCTTTAAGGATGGTGAACACACACACTTATCTAACACAAAGCTACATATAAAGTAGTATCAATAATGTCACATTATATCAGCCTTGGATAAAATAGGTTCCGTTGTGTTGGCTAATGGATACATTGTCCGTAGGCGCCTGGCTAGCTGACGTTGGCTAGCTAGCCAGCTAATGTGTAGCTAGCTAATTAGAGCTGTAAAGTTAGTTGAACTGTGTAAAATGATACCTTAACATATGTTTGGATTATGTCACAACAGGTGATATTGGGGCAACATCATTCATCCCAATTTTCAACGTTTTATTATGTTTTCTGAACCATAACATTACAACATTAGCCAGGGGAGGGACCCATCGAGCATAAGTTACCTCATCACATAGCAGCATGGTCATTTGCAAATGCTTGGATATGAAGAATAGGTTGTCATGAATACTTTTATTGATCACATGATTACAATGATTGAATTTCTACACAATATACTAACTGTATTATCAAATTCAAATGACAAACAAAAAACTACACTTCATGGGGTATTCATACTTATCTACTCTGAGCCATGGCAGTTTTAACAGTTAGATGCATCTGAAATGCTGCTCCTCCACGGTCACATGGTTCTAGAGCCCGAGAGCAGCATTAGTCACCGCTATTATCCCAACACTAGAGGGTGTAATTGTGCAAAAATATATATTGCCCATATCGGTACCTTACCTGCTGATTGCCTGTGAGGTCTAATATCAGCCGAACTAGTCAATCGGACTAGGTGTACTTGATCTTGTGCTCTGTCAACCATTTCTTAGCTGCTTTGGATGTAAGTTTGGGACCGTTGTCATGTTTGAAGGTCCATCTATGGCCAAGGTGTAGCTTCCTGGCAGAGGGAACAAGGTTTTTGGACAAAAGGTGTAGTGTCGGCTCTGGCTTCCTGGCAGAGGGAACAAGGTTTTTGGAGAAAATGTCTTGGTGCATGCTGGAGCTCATGGTTCCATCTTCCCAGGGCCTGTGCATACAAAACAACCCCAAAGTATTAAAGATCCACCATCATGTTTCACTATAGGCATGAGGTGCTTTTCAACATTACTTGCATTCTTTGAAAATGTTTTTATGAACAATTGTATTAGTATTGTAGGTTTGGAATTTTGTGACCATAAAATAAAACTCATTACTTATATTGTTTATTTTATACAACCACTTTTGTTCATCTTTATCAAGGGTATGAATAAAAACGGAGTCTACTGTAGGCATGATGCCTATAGGCATTTTATTTGTAGCAACTGGGTGATATCGAAGCTGCATCATTGGTGCCATGCACAGCAATATACATTAAGTGCAAGTCTTAGATACTTGCTTACTGCCATAATATGATACACTGCACTCCGATATGTCCATTTTACATAGAATGTGGCACAAAAAAAATAATGCTCTTGATTATTTATCGAGCCTGACTATATTCAATTGTTCAGACAATATAAACTAGAAGTGACTGTGGTCCTAGAATGCCATTGTGTGTTAAAAATAACATTTGGTTATTTTTTCCTGAAATAAATGAAACTGGTAAAAGATGATTAAATGCAGTATCAGTGTGTCTTGGTTAACAAAACTAAAAACTAAAAAAAAGCTATTATGATTTATGGGAAGAGATTCATAGATTCATATGTTGCATTCAGAGAATCCTGTCTGATACACAGGTGACAATGTTTCTGGTTGCAGGCCACACTCCGGAAATGTTTGATGCCTTCATTTGCTACTGCCAGAGTGATATCACATTTGTCCATGAGATGATCCGGCAGCTGGAGCAGACGGACTACAAGCTGAAACTGTGCGTGTTTGACAGGGACGTCCTCCCAGGCACCTGTGTTTGGACCATCACCAGCGAACTCATCGAGAAGAGGTGAGCCATGCAGCAATGCATTGTGGGAGAGAAGTTCTGAGAGGAAGTGGGAGGCTTGCGGTTACTGCCTCCGCTCAAGTGCTCACAGGAAACTCTGAAACTGAAATCTCCAAATTAGCATTTTTACAGTACTGTATTCGCAGTGCTGTTTGTCTTAAGGGCTCAAATTTAACTAATTTCAAAGATATTCAAAAATGTGTTCTATCACATCAAACATGTATATAACATAAGCCCATCTACATTCTGCCTCATTTGTTGTTCACGAAGTTGTCAGATTGTGGCAAAGAGATATAACTTTGGAGTATAGTACAGTATGTCTTTAGTGGCTGACTAAATATATTGTGTTTCTTTTCCATCAAGGTGTAAGAGAATGGTGGCAGTGATTTCAGATGACTACATTGAGAGTGATGCATGTGACTTCCAAACCAAGTTTGCTCTCAGCCTCTGTCCAGGTAATGTCCCTCAATTTTCCATACACTTTGATCAGAGCCCACTTCAGAGGCAGCACATTTCCTGGCTTAGCATGAAGAAAGTACAATAATGGGTCTTGGCATCTGTTGGCGTGCACAGCCGGGCCAGTGATGCAGACCGGGAGGAGTTTGCATCACTGGACTCAGGAGTCCACAGGAGTCCTGTGGGGTGACACACGTCACACGTTTACACACGCCCCCGAGTAGGAAGGGTTTCATGTAATCTGCGTACACCAGTTGGAGTAGCAGCACGGCTCAGCTGGTTAATTGCAGAGTGAAAAGGCTGCTGGCTTCACACTTTTTGTAGGGCGCCCGAATCGACTGAGGACATCCTAGTAATGGGACATGCTTAAAGATATGATTGGGATTTCCAAATTGGGGTGAGGGGAGAACAAGATTAAAAGTTCAGTTAAAGGACCTGTAGCCCAGTAGGGAGGTCACTGGTGTAGAGTGTTGAAATACAAAGAGTAGCATTAATATTGATGCTTCAGTTTTCAGTAGAAATCTGTCTATAGAGATTGATACTGTATACTGATTAACCATTAATTTGAATTTAATTTAACTCTCCCTCATTTAATGCATGCTTAGATGCATCAGTGATGGTTAAGGTAAGATTTCCTCTCTGGCGAGTGCAGTACAAATGCGAAGCCTGATCTAAATGGAGTGTTGTGTGTGTGTTCAATGGATACCTCTGACAGCTGATGCCAGGTAGAACTAAGAACCATTTCTGTAATTGCTGAAAGGTGCTCAGAGAAAGCGTCTAATCCCAGTGATGTACAAGCCGATGAAGAAACCTTTCCCAAGCATCCTGCGCTTCCTGACCGTGTGCGACTACACCCGGCCCTGCACCCAGTCCTGGTTCTGGGGCCGACTCGCCAAAGCACTGTCCCTCCCGTAACGGATGGGCCTTAAACCACCACATTACACGGGCTGTAAGTAAGTGGGGTAGCTTGTATTTGTGGTTAGGAGGGGAACGTGGGACCCAACAGCCAGTGCGCTTGGTTCCTTTTCCAGCTCGCCCTCTGCAGATAGACTAATTCTGAACAATTCACACACATTTCCCTGTTGACGTGCTGCCCCATTTCCCATCATGCAGACTGTGGGGGATGATGGGCAGTAATCGTTTTTGTGAACATGGGTCCCATGCTCTTTGAAAGTTTTCAAATTTAGAAAATAAAATCAAGGAATTTAAACTACTTCTGGGGTTAATCATCTGGAAAATGTCCAGGTCATGTTTTATATCAGTTATGCCCTCAGAAACTGATCCTTGATCAGAATCCACATTCCACTCAGAATGGTTGTGGTTGTGGTTTGGATTGGCTTGCTGGGATGGCATTCACTTTCAGTGCTATTGAGGCCAATTTTATATTGCTATATTGGACTGCAATACCAGACATGCCAACCCTCCCGATTTCGCCAGGAGCCTCCCGGGAAATCAGCCCAAATGCCGACCTTACGGCCATGTGCCGTATCCTCCCGGATTTGGAAATAAAAAGTGTGTTTTATTTTGTGTTGTTATTGTGTAGCTGGTAGCGCTGGCGAATGAGTGTAGTCTACTGCATGCAGCACATGCACACATGTACCCGCTAGCGATGCAGCTGACGAACGAGTGTAGTTCACCGCATGCAGTACATATATGTACATGTCAGGGGCCCAGATTAGCAGTCATCCTATAGTCTCGGATGACTACAAATTAAGAAGGACAACCTTCGATTTCCAAGTGATCGTCCTGCTGACGACTGAATTTAGATTTTTATTATTTTTTAAATTGAGCTAACTGGAACTAATTCTGTTTTACACTCATATCGTAACAAGCATGTCATGCACGGCACATTGTCACTCGCATGCAGTCTGTGCTCACCGTGTTTGTTGTTGTTGCTATGCCAGACTGCAGCAGTCAAGCAAGTTCGTGGATCGCGGCACATAAACACAACAGCGAGAACCAGCTAATTAGTTAGCGTTCACGGACATTGGGTATCGATATCTGTTATTGCTAGTTGCTTGCTAACACAAGGCTTAGTAAGTGATCATGCATTTATCACTTACCAAGCCTTGAATTAGCAAGCAATATCCATGAACACTAGCTAGCTAGTTACTGTCTATATTCAGTTCAGTGAGCCCTCCCACCAGGCTGAAGAATCGCTGTGATTTTCCTGCAGTGATTTCTCATCCCTGCTCGGTTAAATCTAGGAATTATTAGCTAGCTATTACGTTAGCTGCCATACCACACTCTAGTTGGGAATGGAAAAATCTATTTTGAGTCCCGACTAGACTGTACGTTATGATACACTAGTCGCTAACGCCACCTGCGGGCACCCATCAGAGCACTACTACCCAGTCCCATGAGCACACGCTGCACAAGTCAAACATAAATATCCGGGTAGAAAAGAAATAACGTTAACTGTCGTGTCCATCTTTGTACTACATACGACGTAGTGATCACATTTTCAAAGATGTCCAGATTTATTGAGGGTGCAAGTCCACCCCTCACTAAAAAGGCTAAAACCAAAGAAGATCAGCTAAAAACTCAGCGAAAATATGATTCAGAGAGCAGAGACCGCACTTTCCAGGACAATTGGAAGGTGAATAGACCAAGGACAAGTAACTTTTAGGAAGGACAAGTATCTTTTCTAAGATACTTGCGCTTTGACAAGTATGACTTTTACCATAATCTGGACCCCTGCATGTACAAGCTATTGCTAGCGCTGCAGCCGAACAAGTGCTTTTCACCGACTTCACCCCAACATGCGCGTATACGCACATTTTCCCTATTTGTTAGTCTAGCCGCAAAAACAGTCAATATGTGTGCCGCTCGCTTCATGCGCTTGCGCTTGACAGATCCTCCCTGATTACAGGATAATGTTGGCATCACTGCAATACTCATGATATGATATGGAATTATTTCAAAATGCATACCAGTCGGTAAAATGTAAAACACATTTCCGACGCGAACATCAAAGTGAACACTTCATTATTTATATATTTATAAATATAATATAATTATAAAAAATATAATATAATTATAAAACTATCCAGATATGTAAAAATATACATAAAAGAGACAAGTAATTAAAGGTGAAATATTTGCCATCCCCACTCATTGATTGTGCAAAATAGCATTTTGGGTGTTGAATGTCTTCTCAAATGACTTTACCCAAGAGGGCAAATCTGCTTTTACCTTTTGTTTACTTAAGACCATACGTGCCCGATTAGACCAATCATTGTCATTACTTGGCCAAATGACCCTTGCAGCTTTGCATGCAGCTGTTCTGGAGTTTAACTAACTATTGATTAGTGTTCACTTCTTTCATGAAGCTGTAGTAGTAGTCATAACTAGAATGAAGGAACTACCATAGATTTCAGGTTTCCTTATGGTTTGTCACGGTTCCATAAAAAGGGAAAAGCACATTACATTTCCTGTCTTTACATATGACTGTTCTGTCCTGTTGAAATGATAAACTAGCACTGCATTCCAGACCAGACCATTGTTTGTAATGAAAGTGACATTTATTCTGAGAGTGCAACAGAGATTAGACACTCAGAAATGTAATATTCCCATGCATTAAAGCAATGCCATATACAGTATTATTTTAGCATTTAGCGTTGTCTCGTGATCGGCATTAGCCTCTAAAAGTTTGTTGGTTTCTTAGTCAAACAGAATCTGTATCTGTGTTAACCATCACACCGGCAGTGGCTAGAAAAAGGGAAGGAAATGGAAATTCAATTCAGCTGTAAACATACAAACCACTGTAAAATGGCAAACACATCCATTTAGAATGTGCTAAAATGTGATTTATTTCCCATTTAATATGTTGATGCTTTGCAACTCGGATGCTTTTGAAAGTGAAATTTGTTTTTTTTTTTCTGGGGGGTTTTTCTGTAAATGTATACACCTGTGTATTTTTTAATTGTGGTTATAGATTGTAATTAAGTGAATGTACAGTGGGAAATGCAAACAGACAATATCTGAAAGAATATTGTACTGTACATCGCTCAGTCCACATCTAGGGAAAAATCAATAGGAACCCATTTGTGTAAATAACACTCATCTATTTGTACTCTGTTTAAATAGTTTTTTTGTTTGGTCAAAAATGTTTGGTTCTGAAATGGATTAAGATGTATTTGGCCTTTATACATTTGTGTACACCAGCCTACGATCTTACTACCACACCAAGTAAGATGTTAAATCATTTCCTCACCAAGGCCATAAAATAAATAGTGGAACACCATGTACACAAATTCTGGAATAAAGTTATTTACTTTCGGAATATAATGGGTGTCACTGTGTCTTAAATGTGTGTCGTGTAATTTTATACCTACTAGCAAGATTAGAAACGCAAACATACTGTAACATTCTGTTCTGCTGATTTCTTATGACTGACTTAGGTGCCATTATTTTAGCATGCAGTATGCAGGGTGTGGGAAATTACAAATAAGTCATTCTTAACTTTGTTTCATTTTGCAAAGCGGTCTCTGCCACACTTTCTTCCCTGCAACCCCACAACTTCACTTGTCCAAAACCCCAGACCTTTACACTATATTCTCTTTTGGTCTTTCCCAGTGATCTGAAAGTTGCTCAGCAATCTTACTGAAAACCATCATAAGACTCATAGGGCAGGCCCATTCATTTCACACAATCAAAATTCCATACAAACACAACACATTCGCAGGTCTTAAATTATGTGGATGTGCCTGAAAAAAATATACCTTGGGGCTTGTATTATATTTTTATTGGAGCAGAACATGTCAGTTATTAGCTAGTTGGCTTTTTTGCAAGCATATTAAAGGAATGCATTACTACTGGAATAAGAGGGTCTTAAGGATTATCCTATGGTTGATAACCTTTCTCGTAAACATCCCAATTAACATAAATTCACATGCAGCACTTCCACCCCCCCAATCTCAGCACACTACACCGGTAAGTATAATTTTTATTATTGAAAAGCTAATGACAGTGACAAAAACAACGGCAAATGCTAATTCCACCTGCCTGAAGTGGTTTATCATCCTGGCCCTCTTGCGATATGTGTGCACATCCACACAATCAATAGCAGTGCATTCCTCAGAGTAACATTACACTACACTCAACACCCCTGGTACGTAGCACAGGCGCTCACAGCAACAGATTGGAAATCAATGATCGTACGCTAGAGCACAGCTCAAACCATCCCCCTATGCCTATCCTCAATCATAGGACACCCAGTTATGGCAGCCTGGGCAACAGTACATACGCATGGATTAGGCACACAAACTGAAAATGGGGGATAGGTTCCTGACCCTGCCACTAATTGGAAATCATATCGCTCATAATAAGAGTCCCAGGCATTCTGTTTACTTGGCCTCTTGCTGTGTCTTCTTCAGGATTTATGTTCAGTCTGGTCCCGTCTATGTGCCCCCAGTTCTCATCAGCCCAGGCACAGTCTTGGACCTGTTTGGGGAAGTGGCACTCTATAGTGGACAATCCCACTTGTTGATTTTGCACTTTTCCGATTTGTTAAACTGAATAAAAAAATAAAAATAACACTTCAATTAAAAAACCTTGCATAAACTGCTCCCTTTTTGGTTTATTAGGTTTAGGAAATCTACTGTGTAAAACTGCTGTGTACACCAGCAGCCCATATGCTATGTATGCTTAGCAGTTTTTACAACTTTAACTTTTGGAGTTACCAGCAAACGAACCTGGGTCCATAGAAGACGAGACTTCTACAGGAAGTCCGCAACAAAGTGGAAAAACACCAGGTTAACAAACACCTCCATGTGGTATATATTCTGCTTATCAAAAATCAAACCTTATCAAGCTTCTAGCCTAAACAGGACGTGTTAATCTGATGAGGCCACGTCAGAAGTAAAGACTTGCAGACAGTCTGACAGTGGCACAGCAGAGATAAAGGAACCAAAGGGGTGATAATGTGTCTAGTTTGGATAACTGAATAACCTGTAAAGTAGATGTGAAATTGTAGGTGTGAAATTGTATTACAGATACATCGCTATAAATTCAGGTTGAATTATCTACCATGTCAGCCTCTTACATTTACACTTACTGCCAATCAGCTCATATTTGCTACAATCGTGGTAAGGGCCATGCCATTATTAATACTAATAACTAGGTGGCCAATAGCTGATGATTCTTACAGTGATATGCAAAGAGGAAAAATCACCACTCTGTTATTTCTGCAGGCTTTCATTTGTGCACCATGGATGGTAGTGCATTTTGCCATTTAGTACCATGGGTTTATTTAACAAAGGTCATAATGATCAAGTTTGGTCAGGGGGTTGCAGTGTTTAATGCAACTGCACTGAGAACAATGCACAGTAAAACACGTCAACGCTCATTGACATCAAAGAGTGAACTGAAGTAATTATAAGCTGTCGATTGCTTGACGTACAATAGACCGACTGCACTGAGGCTTGAGAGTATAATACTGGCACTTGTTTTCATTGCAAATGTTATTTTCTTATTCAAGAAACATTTCAGTGTGGCACTGTAAAGGACGTGGACTTGGGAGTAAACTGATCAATACATTCTGGACATTATGGATGACACAAAGGACTACTTATTATCACTTAATCAGTATGGCACAAAGTGGCAGGTGAATGGAAAGAACCAGCCATCCACAGAGAGAGAGAGAGAGAAAGAGTGTATGGCAATGCTAACTCAATGCTAAGTTTTATTTCTGAAACCCGGAGGGATGAAAGCTGCCACTCAATTAATTAATGAATGATTGAATGATGAAAGCATCTGGAATGAGACTTTCACTGTGGAAAAAGGAAGAATGTTGGGGCTATAATGTTGATGTAGTTGCCTTTTATTTTACATATCGCTGACTTTAACAGTTTAACATTTGCCAGAATGGTCTAGTGGACATCTTGGTCAGGGGTACAACAGCAGAGTTCCTTAAAAGCACTGAAACCCATAATCCACTGGTTTCAGATCTGCTCCCCTCATCAGTAACCCCTGCTGCAATGCCATGTTCCAGACCAATTAAAAAGATCTGATCTGGTGTTGCGGAGTCTGTAATAAGAAGCAACCTGCTGTTTTAACTCTGCTGCTAATTAGAACTGTAATACCGCTTGTGTCCACTGGATAGCAGCAAATCACAGACAGAGCTGCTGTCTCTGCTGAAACCCTCTGGGCCAGGAAGGCACCTGAACACACTGACCCACATCTCCACTCACTGAAACATATTTATGTTTGCTTATGTGAAGTGCCTAATACACTATGGCTAAAGCAAACAAAACAGAAATGACTGCTTAAACGTATTCATTTTATTTCCGATTTTTCCCCCGTTTTTCTACCGATTTTGTGGCCAATTATCCCCTTATCTATATCAACTATCCTCCTTCGAGACGGAACCCGACAAGCTGTCGACTGTTACTCCGACACACAGTTGATTGCATGGCGCAAACTCATGCCAGCTTCCTTCCTCCTCGGAGAGGACAGCCAATCACCACCCCTGAATGGGACTCCTGGCTCAAACCCAGGCTGAAAATGTATGGTTCTTATTCTTATTTCCCCTCTAAAATTGAACCACATAAACCAGAGCCAAAGCATGGCCACAGTGTGCCTAAATCATCCAGACACAGAGCTGTATGGTGCACACATTCACTGATATTCAAATTACCTGGATGACACACACCATGCTTAGTGTCAGCATCCAGCCTATACAGATAACATAGAAATCAGTGGACCTGCTAAGGTCTGGATGCCAACTGTTTCAAAGGTAAAGGCAACATACTGAGTAATGCATTTTAAAGTGAGTCCCTCTTGATCTAATCTGCTGTGTAAAATCAAAAACAATCAAATGGCATTGGATTGTTTGAACACCATGTTACCATAGATGTTGTTTACAGCTGTAATTGTTGACCTTAAATATGTGTAAAGCAGAAGTGCACTGATGGATCAGTTTTGTGACATGCAGAAAGGAGTAGAGAGCAGAAAGGCAATCCTCCCCATGATTCCCTCCCTCTGGACCCAGAAAGGCTATGGATCCATTTACTGAAGCTGCTGCAGTCTAGGAACGGTACACACAGCTTCTCAGATTTCAGAGTCCGCCTAAGGCACTGTGGCTCACAGATACGCAGCTATCTGTCATGGATTCCACTCTCAAGTCACGTCTGCTCTCACCAAGATACTGATCTGAAGGTGGGGCACAGATTCAAATTGAGCAGGAGTAATAATACACATTTTCCTCTGTAAATTCGAGACTTAAATGTTTGTTCTTCACTACAGAGCAGCAAAATACTCAGCATAACATTTGTTTTCTTCTCAAGTTTTTTAAAAGGTGGAAACCAACAAAAATTGTACATACAATCCTAATTCTGCTACCACATAAAAAACTGTGCTTCAAAAGGCCTCCACATTCTCGTTACTGCCTCACAATGTGTGGAACAAGCAGTCTGTTGCTGTCAGGAGAGCTGAGACTCATTCCGCTGTTTGCTTACATGTCCTATTACATCAAGTCGACCTGTGCAAATTCAACTGACTGCCAATTCTTCAGGACAAATTAGCATTCTAATGTCATTCAGGACAGACATATTACGCCTGCCTGCACAGTCCTAATGCTTCCTCCCACTGAATCTGCACAAGAAGACCAAGACAAATATCCTGGAAAAGTAGGATTGATAAGTTCATCATTGCCTCCTTTCTTTTCTGATTTGTGATTCTGTTCAAATAACCTTTTTGTGTCATGCTCCATGACACATGGGTTTCCACAATCAGGCTCACTAACTCTTCCTTCTTGTCTGCTCAAATATTTTTATTTTTATTCACAAAACAAACTAAGTCAAGCCAAGGACTTGGTGAAGCACATGCCTATGTACAGCACTGGTGTATGTTCTACTGAATGCTGAGGCAATCATAGATACAATCTACATATGGAGTACCAATGACATGTACAATGAGAGTAAAGTGTACAATCTACATGGTATGTAAATACATGGAACCAAAACACAGAACAGTACTGTCATTACTGTACCCCCCCCTCCCCCCCCAAAAGGCGTAAAAATACACCTATGCCTATTATTATTCAAAAATGAAAGCATAATCTTGAATTCAATTATGAATCCAGTTCCTGAGTGATAGTTTTGTTCTTCTCAATCTCATTGAGAGGACCCGTTGGGACTGCGTGGGCAGATCGAACGTGTCTGTTCTGAATGACACTAAAAATCACATTTTTACCAAAATACAAGCAGTCTGTCTGGTTTGGAGTCATTTACTTGGTATACACTGTGCTTTACATAAATCTGCTTGGGGCACGGACCTTTTATTTAAAAGCGGCATAAGACTCACTCTTGTTCAGGGAGTATATAGGCTCCCCTGAACCAGACCAATCTTAAAGTTTCCAAAGGATGACATTGACCATAAGTACTCAACTCTTGGTCCCAAGTGCCGCAGTGGCTGCTGTTCCAGCCGAGCACTAGGTACTGGGGGTGTGTTCAGCAGCAAACAAAATGTTGCGAACTGTTTTATAAACCAGAGCGATGCTGTATTGAACGTACAGATGCAAAGCACTGTTACTGAGATTGCTGACAGGGCGACCGGCACACCCACTCAACTGGAACAAACATGCCTGCGAGGTTGTCGCAAAACGATGCACGACGTTGAGCAAACAAGGCATTCAATAGCAACCATAGCAAAAAGCGTTGTTTACTGAACACACCTGATATTACTGATTAGTATACCCCCTTGGTTTAAGAAGTGAACTAATTTACTGTATATCAGGGGGTTCAGCTGATTGGTTTGAGCATATACCTGCAGCCACTGGACAGAGAGTTGACTGTTTGATACAGGCCCAATTCCATTCCAGAGCCGGTCGACTCTGGCGGGACGGGGAATCGAACCCCGGTCTCCGTGGCCAGTGGCGAACGTTGTAACCACTGGACCACGTGGGAGGCGAAATCAAGCCCTTACTAACGTTACTACTTACCTGCCGAACATAACAACATTACATGAAGAGACAATATGTTTCTGGTTAGATCTTTAAAATCTAAATTAAACATTTAATTTAATGTTTGCTGTAGTTACAAAATGGTTTAGTAATTGATTGATCTAGATCATTGTAGTGTATAGGTATGATATTTTAGTACACAGCTATAAAATTAATATATTATTACAGGTATAATGATACTGTAGTGCTGCACTGAGATAATATTGTATGTCCTATGTCTTTCCTAGCCCTTATTATTTTAATTTATTTTTCTATAATTAATTTATTTTTCTGTTGTAGATGTTCTACGTTGCCCTGGATAAGGTCATACCAGATGCACAATATAATAATTAAAATGAACATGCAATTTAAGGCAATATTCAAAAACTGATTGCGTTTCTATTTCTTAGTATTTGCAGTCATCATAAACGTAAGGTGAGGCTATTCTAAAACTTCCCCCATATCAGACATGTCCCATACTTGATGAAATTCAGTCAATTGTTTCCGGGAAGGGAAACAATGAAAAAGTAACCTATACTTCTATAAAGCTGAAATGAGCGTACAGAGCGGTACCACATTATTCAACCTGATTTTGTTTTTGTATTGCGGTGAAACCCAACCCGCATTACAAAGTATTGGCATACGCTTAACCTCACTCTGCCAATTAAAAAATATATTTAACGTGCATCGCCACCTAAACTAATACAGAAAGCTTGTTTTGCATAAATAGTAACCAGAAAGTGACAGCGTGTAGCACCCGCCAACCTGACTTCCAAACATAGTTAGACAATTTATGTTAGCCTTCAGTCAAGTGAGCCGCGCAGAGGCAGTCGGCAGTTCTGTCCGGTTGTGTTTAGTAAAATCATCTAAATAAATGCGGAAGTTTCGAAGCCAGGAGCACTCGGCATTTTGAATGACAGCAAAAGTACCCAAAGATAAAAACGACACTTGAACATTGACCAATTAGAAGGGTCAGAGCACACGGATAAGAATAATATTCACAGAAACCACAAGCAGCCATCATTTTTGCGGCTTCAACAGCTTCCATAACAATGGATGCATTATTTGCTCTCATGCTGTACCACCAATAATTATTAGTTATGCTTTAAATAATTGTTTATCTATAGCTTATCAGAAAGTACTTTTTGAAGTTCAACATACTGCGAAAATTATACAGTCGCCACGCCTACCGTTCCAAATAATTCATTCGTATAGGAAACTCTTAATAGCCTACCTGATGAAAATCAAATCCGTAACCTTTCAAATGTGGCAAATGCTTATTTTGTGACAATCTTGTATATTGATACATTTACCACACTCAAGATGGCCACTATTCGTCGACCTCCTCCTCTGTTTACGACAGGATAGTAGGGGGCGGGGATTGTGGCGCTAGTGGCAAAGTTTGGGAATGATAGTAGGAGCTGTGGAAGATTGCAAGCGAGAAGTACCACTGCTGATCCACTTGGAACTATAACCATATTTTATTTCGAGAAACCAAATACACTGTAGTCTTGGGATTCAACACTGTCTACATTGCTACGGCTTAAACGTAAACTACAGCCATGTCGGAGGACCTGAGCTCCCAACCTTGGTCCATCAACAAAGATGATTATGAGCTACAGGAGGTGATTGGTGAGTGTAAAGCTAACAAGCTACATTGTAGCTATATGTTGGGTTGCTGACTTGCCAGCTAGTGTCATGAAATCGCTCCACGAAATCAAGACACGTCAGGCAAAGCATTTAACACGTGGGATGGTCTCTAGCTAGCTAGCTAGGTAGGTGACGTTAGGTACTGTAACTAGCTTGCATTGATATACACTCATAAGTATTTTTTAGGTGGCTAGCCAGCTACATACACACTATCTAACAAGCTAGTTAGCTACCCACCGAACCGCCTATTATATTTATCGCGACTGACTAACAACGATTTTTACTAACGTTAATGCTGCGTCTTGGAACTCTGGAATGCACATAGTGGAGCAGAGTTGATATTTGGCTGGCTGCCTGGCAAGCCATCTAAGGTTTGTTAAATTATATACCATTGCAAGCTATCTGTCAGCATCTGCAACCATTCGCTATAGATCAACTAGCAGAATAGATGAACAGTCATTAATTTGACATTATAAAGCTAAACAGCCAGTTCGCTTTACTGAAGTTATTTAGTCCAGACTGCAACGTATTGACAAGAGCTAGCTAGCAAGCAAGTAACGTTACAGTACAGTCACCGAGTCTTGTTCTTACTATCTTAGCTAACGCTACTTCACTCAAGGTTGTCATGTGTATTCACTACTGTGCTGTCAAAGTGGGTGGTGCATTTAAATAACAGAGAAGCTATGGGCCCTAGGTTGAACAGTGCGATAAACGAGACGTTCATAGTTCGCAGTTTTTTTATGGTGTTATCGACTGGCGGTTTGTCAAGTAAAATCCCGATGTAGAAAATGTACCGCTCCGTTCTAGCCAATGAAATTGCAGCTACTCGTGCGGGTGGGCACGAGTACTGCCGTTAGCCATTTGCAGCGAGAGCAAGGGAGATAATTAGCTAGCTGCATCAGGTTCGCCAGCTACTACTGTTTTTTTGTTTTATTTCTAACTTGTTTTTCTAAATATTTAAAGTAGCTTAATTCAACCAATTTTCAGACTAATGTAACACGGTCAAAACAAATTGGGTGATTCTGTGTGAAATTTCCCAGATTTATTCATGACAATTTGATATAAACTTAAAAATTCCATTTGCACATTTGCTCTGTAGAGGAAGGGATATGATCTTAATAACCTCAACATTGGATGTGTCATTTTTTCATGTACATTTCTTAAATAGCTTTTAATAACTTTTTAAATAGTTAATGGTTTCATGTTATTATTGATTTGTTATAGGACATTTGTTCATCTATGTTTGGTGCTGTACCAGACAATGCATTAATATGTTTAATAATTTGTTAATAATCATTACGCTCTAACAAGGGAGCTACTAACAACTACAAGGTAGCTATTTCAGAAAACACAAGACATTACCCTTCGACCCATACATCCTATAGACACAATCATGGTGTCATGTGAAATTGAATTGTGTGTTTCAAAATGTTAGTGGAATTTTTTGTTTTTGTTTTAACAATATGTGTACATGAACTGTATTATTTTAGTCTAATATTCATAGTGTTTTTGCTCATTTTTGAATATGTTATTTTGTATATATGATCCATTCTATGAAGGAGCATTGAGGACATAGTAACCTTAAGAAATCAAGTGTGTTTTTGTAGTGTCTAAGTTTATATTTGCATGAAAAGATCCAGACTTAAAAGATATTTGTAACATTAGCTACACAGTCAGCTTTCAGTCAAAGGTCAAGAGTTCTTTATTAGAAAAAGTGAGCATGTCAACCTCAGTGCCAGCCTATTTACTTCACTTTTGCACACTAAGCACCAGTAATACACTCTGAGTATCCAGACAACACAGCACACAGAATGGACAAAGAACTTATCCACAATACAGGAGTGCACAGTTGCACAATCCTGAAAACCCTCTCTGCAGACACTGAAGTAGCTGGGACAAACAGGTACTGTAACATGCTTTTACAAGTTGAGCTAATGTACCTATTGTGCAAACTTACTGTGGTCTCCCTGTGTATTATGGCACCATTGCTGTTGTGGTTAGATGCTTTGAGTTGAAATGGTTGTGCTTTTAATTTGTTTAATTATTATAGATTTACTGAACCGCAAACTCCTTGCATGTAGGCTAAGTGTTTTATTTTGCATGTGATCAACATATTAAAATGCACGACAAGGCTCAGCCAAAAGTGTAAGTAACAAATCCGGTCAAGCTACCTAGCTTGCCAGGTGTTGTGTTAGCTTGCTACTTAAAAGGAGGAGGATAGGGCAAATGCAGGCATTCTTAATAATGATTACTATACAATCAAGCGGCTTAACAGTTTGCCTTTAGTTATAACACTCACGGTATTTCTAGCAGTGCATGATACATCGCTTTGTGAATTTTATGAATGAAGTCAAATTCAACTGCCACAGAGGCTGAACAGTAATAAAGTGAGCCTTTTAAAATGTGCATGTTAGGGCCCAATCAGCTTTGTTTTATAGTGACCTGAGTGGGCTATTTTGTATAATTCAGACCTTGCTTCATGGCCAGTGAAGGCCTAACAAATGTAAAAACAACTCCTGGCCATGCACAACACTCAACACTGAGTTCTGTAATTATTTTGATCTGTATTAGAAAAGACCATAAGAAACTCCCTTCTTCGAAATATGTCTCCGTCAAGTATATACATTTTAGGAATGATAACTATTAACTGCATAAATATGATTCATTAATAAAAACAAAAGGACAATTGCTCCAAGAGTACAATACTTGGAAATGAATAAAGATGACAACCCTTCTACCCTCAGCATGTTCAGTTTGTCAGCTGTGTGGAAAATATATTAAGTGTGTTACCTATTTGGCATGTGCAAAATTAGCATGTTATAACGAATCGTGTAATGAGACTTTTTATTGTCGTGTTGCATTAAAGCTTCAGTAGGCAATTTTTTTTCAATTAACACATTGCTGAACGGGCATGATAAATCAGTAACGATCAGAGAAAGAGCTTCTGTGAGAGAAATCCAGCACTCCCAGCTGTGTCTATGGCCTGCAGTTCCGCATTGTCAATTTTGTGATATCCGAAGGATTCTGTCTGAATCCTTGTTTGTACATAATAAGGTCTGATGTAATTTTGTCACATGATGGTTCTGGAAGCAAATTAACCATTCATTTTGACCCACAGGGAAAGTTTAGATTTTAGATTTTAAGATTGGTGTACTAGCTATGCTCACACTTCTCTACTGGTTTGTTTGTGCAGTTGTGACATGTGTCCAACAATTTTAAAAAAATGATTTTACTAATGAGTGAGCAATTGTAGCAAGTAACAGTTTCATTAATTTCCAGAGATGGGTTATTCAGACTATTATTATAAAGATTTTGACTTTAACATTGTTATTCAGACTATTATTATAATGTTTTGCTTTACAATGCATATTGCCAAAGCTTGTATAGTTGTCATAGCAATTATATTGACACTTGACACTTAAAATAACAATAGTAATGTGCATCTTGGATTGTGTGCTGTCACTTGGCCGAATAGATGATAAAAATACTGTGTCATTGTGTGGCAAAAAAAAAGACAGTCAGTGAAGATTGCCACTTTGCAATGAAAATTATGCAAGTGGGTTATGTATCAACATTATTTTGTAATGTCTGTGGCCAACACATCTAGGGGCTTAGTAATGAGCTTCCACATAGCTGATGAATCTGACTTTTATTATGGCGGGGGCATTTAAATAAGAAACAATACTCACTGATTCTACAATCTCTACTAAATATGAAGAGGGGGAAAATATAACATTGGTGTTTATTATCATGTCCATATTGTTCAAGAGAATAAAGCATAAAAGTTATACTGGAAACTACCATTGTAAATTGGTCATTCACCAAACGTTTTCCTGTGAAACTGCAATTCTGTAATCCTGGCAATTAAAACTGCTATTTAACTCATATGAATTCCCTTTTCAATGGCTCTACATTGTCAAAAAATGCAGTTACTGTATGCTGAAAAACACAGGCACCTCTCATTAATCCCTGTGTTGCCTGATATTGCTAATCGTCCTGCTCCATCATGTATGTATATATACTACACTATGGTCCATGATAACGTTGACTGTTTACTGCTTACCCGGTGGGATTAATAGGACACCTGGCTATCCTACAATTGCTGATAGTTCCCTGGTACTGTATTTCCTGTATTGTAGAAAATAGTCACTGGCCCTTGGGGGGTTGCAGTGAAGGAGTACTCATGCTTCAGCTGCATTGTTCCTGCAGTTGCAGGTGGCATAGCAATGACTTGAGAGATGATTTGAAATCGGAAGAATAAAATGAAATGTGCAATGACCGACCAACTAGGCTATTCTGCTTCTTTGAGCAACTTGACTCTTGACCTCTCCACAACCAAAAAAAAGAAGAAAGTACATGAACCAAGCTGATTTTAAATTAATTCTGGTCTTTCAGGCATGGAGAAAAACTAATGCCTGAAAAAATGTCAGACTTAGGCCTATATCAACTAAGATTTCATGGCATGGTTGTAGAATTTAAAAAAAAA
Source organism: Aldrovandia affinis (assembly GCA_029706075.1). Taxonomy (NCBI): domain Eukaryota; kingdom Metazoa; phylum Chordata; class Actinopteri; order Notacanthiformes; family Halosauridae; genus Aldrovandia; species Aldrovandia affinis. The sequence goes on from JAINUG010000001.1 coordinate 10,849,001, forward strand.
AATTGACAGGCTGGAATCAAATGCTACTACCCCTGTCATTAAAGGTCCTCTAGAATAGGGACAATTCTAGAAATCAGTTTCTGCTGAAATTACGAATTTGCCAATATACAGACCCAACATACAATGGCCTCAGCGTCCGGACTTTCAATCTTCCGATGGAAGATTTGTGGTTTGAATTGAAGAGGGCAGTCCATAAGTGCAGACCAAAGGATCTGAAGGATCTTGAAAGATTCTTATGGAGGAATGGTCAACGATTCAAAGATTGACCGAAATATACGTGCAGCTATCCCATCTAATATATGACATGAAACACCTTGACTTCTTACCTTCCAGTGATACAACTGAGCTCAATCTGGGAAGGGAGGTTGCGTTGTCTGAACATTGCACCAGTATCAGGCAATGTACAAACAAGTTGGTATTATGCTACAATAGCTATCTTATTATATGTAGCCTGCATATTTTTATTTTCAACCAATATTTTTGGCAATTTTTGTTCTTCAAGATAAAGAGCCCTCAACTAGTGGTTTTACTTCTGCCCACCTAGGCACCAGCAAGGGGGAAGCGTAAGGCTGCGCAGTCAAATCTGATTGAGCACATATCCCTCTGCTGTGCCCCTGGGTCTGTAACAGATTAATTCTGCCATTCTGCCCTGGAGCTCCACCACACCTTCCCATCCATGACTCATGTGCTGTTTCAAACAGGTTCTAGATTAAAATAATTTGTTTTAGCCCCTTTGGTCATTTGAATGGACTTTGGTTGTTGGTGCACATTTTATTTATATGGCATGTTCTCTTATCCAGATAAGTTACATTTTTACAGCTCAATTTCCTCAATGGGTTGATCTACTAAGTTGTTCTCTTACAAGCAAACTAGCTACCTAATATTTGGTTTTGCCAAATGTTTGATACAATACCTAGATAACGGTAGTAGCTTGCTTGGTAGCTAGCTAAGTGCTAAAAATGGCAAAATAACAAAGCTGAAGCAAGACTTTGCTAACTAGCCAGCCAGCTGATCGGCTATACATATTCTAATTATATTAGTAGGACAGACTGAAACTAAACATAGTACTGCATTCCAAATGCCAAATTAACTGAAGAAAGGAGTATCAAGGGCAGTCTTCAAAAGCAACTGCCAGTTTGGTTGCTAGGCAATTGCACATGCTCAGAATGTCACTTATGTTAATAAAGATGGATATTTTGTTTTTAAAATGCTTTAATTAATCAAAAAGTACTAATTATATATAAGTATATACATGCAATAATATAGTTCTATAACTTGACCAAGTATGGTACATATAGTGCCAAAGCTATAGGAAGAGATGGTTATTTTTTGTAGTAAAGCATATGAATATGTTGTCTAGACAGATAACATGTCTTGGCATGTTTCATATGCAGACTAATTACTATGTTTGATTTGTACTAGATACCAAGCAACATTAAATATAAATTGGTATGAAATATGACCTGTTCAGCCAACATGACAAATGCAGTGGTTGGTAATTTTTAAAGTATTTATAAAAAATACACACACTTAATACATATTTTGAAGTAGGGTGGTGGTCCTGGGTCAATGCTTTCATTTTTTGAATATTAAAAATGTTCAGGTTTGCTGCAAACCAGAAATTGTACCTTTATTTTGTATTAACCATCATGGCTCATCTTGTCAAGAGGGTTACTGGAAATGGTGAGGGATATCTTCCCTGTCAAAGCATCTGGATTCAAATGATGAATCATTAATTGACCCTATTATTCTCCCACTTTCAAGAGGTGAGGTGAAAGGCAGCATGTCATAATTTGTCAGGTTTTGTTACCGCTGTCTAGATCACTTTGCTTGAGCATTCTCTTTAAAAGAAGAGATGAGCTAATCCATGGGGGAACACTCACAACCAAAAAAGGAGATTGGGGTGTAGAATCCAACTCAGAGTGTGCCAAGGCAATATTAAGAAAACTATTAATCTCTTCACCCTGATGTCTGCTGTCTTACAAAGAGTAAAACCCTGTTGTCAGCACCTTTTGCAGGATATAAGTAGGGACTGTGTTTAATAACCTGAGCAGGAACTCTGCTTAAAATAAGGACTTTTTCTTTGCTGTAGTTGCATTGTCTCAGTTCAGCTCCTCATTGTCAGTCCTCTGTTCTCAAACTAAAAATAATGTCCTCCATTTGGAAGTAGAGGAAATGAACCAACAGGTGGAATATTCTCTTCGGAACTGATTAGAGGCCTAGAGGAGTCTCCCAGTCCTCATCTGCAGTATGTATTGAATGGCAATCAGGCCTCTTTTTCCATGACTGCTTTTGCTCGGGTTACAGTCCTGACATTTCATCAGCACCGAGTCTGACATCTTAAAGGGGTTTTCCACTGCTGTACTGGTGTCATGCAAAAAGAACAGTCCCACACTAACTGTGAATCTCAATCTGATGCTGGGCTCATGTGTAATTCAGTGTAAATTAATTTATCATTCAAGCACACTAGTGGGGAATTTGTTTTTATTGGCAAGATAGAAGTGTGTATTTGTAATGGTGTAGCCTACTTGTCATCATGCTTTAATCGAAATATCATTTATTTTTAGTTTTTCCTCCTCTGTTCGGTCACACAAAGGATTTTATGGGCAAGTCTCCTAACTGTCCACCTAAGTTTACCTTGGTCCAGATTCAATGTAGCCACTGTATGCTTTAAAAAACGTAAAATGTTAGTGAATATTTATGTTATATATATTGCTACCACTATTAAAAGTTAATGTTGCACATGTGGTGTCCAGAACAAAGGACAGCACACAGAAAATTTGGACCAATAAAGATGTCCACTCCACTGTAAACTTGAATAGGCCATAAACCAGAAGCAAGTACAAGAAGCTTGGAGACACTTCAGTATTGTAGACAGGTGAGTCTTTGCGGTTTCAGGTAATCTCTTATCAAATATCTACAGTATTGCATAACATAGGAGCCCATTGGGAGATATGTTACAGTAGTAAAAACACTGAATTTGTAATATCTGGTGCCAATGATATTTCTTTCAAGCAACAATGACAGCAGCCATGTTTGTGTTTTAGACCTAGTTGAAATTTAAGACCTGCTTTTCCCAGGTGGTAAAAAAAAAAAATCACAATAATCTTTTTTGGAGTTGTTGCTAACCTTGATAAAGATGAAAGTTTTTCTTTTTTTTAGCTGAGCAGCTCAATTGGTGATGACATTCACCATGAGTGCAGGCTGGGCTGTACTGTCACAGATCCAAGCCTTGGCTACGTCATTGGCTGAATGTAACTGGGAGTCCACAATGGCAAGACGCAAATGGCTCACCCGGCCAGGGATCGGGTGGATTCAAGTCGGCCAGGTTAACCACTAAATTAGTTCCACCTAACACCGTGCTAGTCATAACCTTCAACATAATCATAATTGCCTCAACCGTATCCTAAACCATTATAAGAGTGATGATCAAACTTAACCTGGACCAGTAATTACTGGGCACACACTATGCACAAACCAATTGAACAGTGCACCAAACAGACATTGTGGCAGCCAAGAAATATTCAGAAAAGTTTGGATTCCAAGTTTTTCTGAAATTTGATTCATACTGTAGTAAATGTCTGCCTGTTTTTTCTCCTAGCTCATAATGAGTAGTTTTTCACAATGACCATCCTAACGTTTTAGACATGCCTCAAATACAAATTGCAGGATTTAGACATACCTCAAATACATGTTACACGTTTTAGACATGCATACAGGTTACATGTTTTAGACATGCCTCAAATACACGTTACATGTTTTAGACATCCCTCAAATACAGGTTACATGTTTTAGACATGCCTCAAATACAGGTAACACGTTTTAGACATGCCTCAAATACAGGTTACACGTTTTAGACATGCCTCAAATACAGGTTACACATTTTACACATTACAGATGCAATTTTGGAGATAACTGATCGAGTGGGGATGTTCACCATAGAATAATAGTTTATATGTTGAACCCTAAAGGTACAGTACAGTGAACTGCATATGTATTTGCGATTTAGCAACTGAGTGAACTTCTTTAAAGCAGAAATAAATTAATGGTACTAGTTATGGTTTTGCTTGTATGTTTAAAATAATTCTATAGTTGAACAAAATGTGAAAATTGACATTTAAACATTTATAGAGAATTCTCAGTGTTTACTAGCCTAACTTACTTATTGTTAAAACACATAAATTAAAACTATTAAATACAAAATAAAAATAATTTGCCTAAATAAATTAGATGCTCATCCTTCAACATTAACACATCCATTCCAAAACAACAACTTGAACTTGAATTTTTTCCTCTGGGTAAGGGGTCAGTTGCATTATGTAACCAGTAGACTCACACCACGCTGTTATCTCCATGCTGTCACAAACCTTGGTTCCAGGCTGGATGGGTGGCGTTCAAAGGGGCCTGTTTTACTTATCATGTTCAGAACCATTGTTTGAGGAAGTTCCCAGGGGAAGAGCTACATTTTACATTACATTTTAAGCATTCAGCAGACGTTCTTACCCAGAGCGACTTACAAGATGTGCATTAATACATGGTAGGAACAATCATAGTTGAAATCATCTTGAAAAGCAAGCACCAGTGATTTGAATCTGATGCGTGCTGCGATGGGGAGCCAGTGCAGAGAGGAGAGTAGAGGGGTGACATGGGTCACCCTTGAGCTCTTGTTTTTAAGAAGGCCCTTGCATTTCCACTATGGTGAGCATCTCAACACATTGGATGAAGTCTTACATTTTCTGGAACTATAGTCAAGAACTATGGACTGTGTCAGGAACCTATTTTAGTCAGCTTTAGGCCTATTATAATTGTAGTGGACTGAATGCAACTCACTATTGCCATACATTAACTCCGCTACCACGGTCCAGAATTTGCTACATTTCTTGCCTGCTTTGAGGAATTAGGAAAATGTTTTATTGATTTATTTCTCAGTGATCAGTCATGAGAGTCAAAATAACACAGGGGCAGTGTGTACTCAGGTAACCATTGTCAAATGTAAACCGTTGATGGATTGGTTGACCAGTGCTGGTAGATGCCATTTTTTGCATGCCATAGTAACTTGAGGAACATAGCAAGTGTGGGGGCTGAAAGGGAGCTTGGGGTTGCTCTTATGTTTAGCCATTTGTGATATTTCCCATTGTACAGTACCTTTTGAGCGATGAGAGGAATGTGTGCAAAGCATGTGGAGGAAATGTAATAAAGGCCTCCTGACATCTTTGTGAGGACAGCCGGGCCTGCGGGGGCAGGAAATGCAAACAGACAGAGGAGTTCATGAAGGAGCACATTGTCAGGCCTCTGAGGGGTGACTTCACATAATAGTGTCACTAGCCAGCCATAATTTATGGATCTGTTGCTATTGTCTGAGTGTTGTTATTTGTTATTTTGCTATTCAAAGGGAATAAGATGATATTTGAGCACTGCTGTTGAGAATACAGCGATGTAAACAGGTAACTGCCAAAAAAGGAAACGTCAACATAAAGTATCTTAATAGGCCGTTGGGTCACCATGAGCCAGCAGAACAGCTTCAGTGCGCCTTGGCATAGATTACACAAATGTCTGGAACTATGGGAGGGATGCAACACCAGTCTTAATGAGAAATTCCATAATTTGTTGGTGGTGATGGAAAATGCTATCTCAGGCACTGCTCCAGAATCTCCAAAAAGTGTTAAATTGGGTTAAGGTCTGGTGACTGTGGTGGGTTGGGGGGGGTAGTTGGATTAATAGAGGGTACAATTGGCCACCAAATTTGGAGAAAAAAGGGGAAACAATATGAAACAAAAAAAATTGAATTCTGGTATCATGACTACAAACCCTGTCTAGGGTTGACTTAACTAAGTGTTGTTTGCATATTTAAACATGACCTATGTTTATGGTGTTACGCAATGTGTTTGCCTCAAACAAAAGGGGAAACAAAAAAACAAATGGCACATTGGCAAGCCCCTACCCGAATGAGAAAACCAAAGGTGGTCAATGGACCAGCCATGTCGTGTCTTTGGGTTGTCAACTAGGTCTTGTTTTTCCCCTTTTATTTATTTTAAATTATTATTTTTAAAATCTATTTAATTTATTTTCCCTATTTATTTATTTTCTAAAAATGAGCAGCACACAATTCCCTTCCAGGCAAGGTGACAGGAGGAAAGTAAATATTGGACATGTGACGACAACAAACTAAGGAATTCCGGTAATTCTGTCTACAAGACTGCAATATTGGGCACTTGCCTCTCAAAAGCTGTGGTCTTAAACTTAAAAAAACGACCTTCCAACAGACGATTATAAACTTGTAAACTCAGAGGCAATGCTTCTTCTGGATTATTGGCATCTCCTCTCAAACCTATCTGCCTTTCTGTTTCTAGTCCCCCTCCAGGTAAAGACTCATCCCTTTTCATGTCTGAGAGGGGCTGCCTGCTACTTAATTACCATATTTACACACGTTCATCTGTTTGATTTACATAATCACACGATCAATTCAATAATAATACAAACTTTAAAAAAATATTTTATGACTTCAAAGGTGAAAAGTAGCCATGACACAATTATTAGCACCCTTTAGAACAATTTAAATATTTGTTTGGAGGAAATAGATTCTTGTTTGCAGTGTAATTCCACTCACCTGTGACAGGTTACAGGTGCCCACATGGTATAAATGAACCAATTATCCATTTTAAAGTAAGAAAACTCTGTTCTGCTACCCTGTTCCTCTGTGACAATGGTGAAGAGAAAAGAGCTGATTGAGGATGTCAGAAAAACTATTATCACAAAGCATAAGCATTCACAAGGCTATAAGGTCATCTCTAGAGCTTTGCATACCCATTTACACAGTTTGCAATATAATCAAGAAGTTTGATTTTTAAGAATCTCCAAGGACGTGGTGGTAAGAGGACAATTTTTCTCAGATGTCGTAGAAGGTTAGTGTGAGCCATTGAAAAAACACCTCATATGACATCCAAAGATCTCAAGGCTGACCTGGAGAGGTCTGGGGTAATGGTTTCAGTCCGTACCATATGCTGGACACTGAACCAAGAAGGGTTTTACGATCGGAGACCAAGGAAGACCTCACTGCTGAAAGAGAAACACAAGAAGGCCGGATCTTTGCCAAGACCCAACTAAGCACCTTTCTTTCCTTCTGGGAAAATGTTATGTGGACCGATGAAACCAAATTGGAGCTCTTTGGCAATGCAGATCAGCGCTTTGTTTACAGACGATGAAATTAAGCTTTTAAAGAAAATAACACCCTACCTACAGTCAAATATGGTAGAGGTTCGATAATGCTCAGAGGATTACCAAGGCATTTTGGAGCAAAATGTGCTACCCAGTGTCAGAAAACTGGGTGTCAGTCGAAGGTCATGGGTCCTCCAGTAGGACAATGACCCAAAACACACCTCCAACACACATCCAAAAGCACCCAGGAATGGTTCAAGAGAAAATGTTGGAGTCTTCTGGAGTGGCCAGCAATGAGTCCTGATCTAAATCCTATTGAACACGTGTGGAGACATCTGAAAACAGCAGTTGGGAGAAGGCACTCTTCAAATCTGAGAGAACTGGAGCAGTTTGCAAAAGAATAGTGAGCCAAACTGCCAGTAGAGAGGTGTCTCATTAATTGCTGCAGCATGACTCCACTATTCAAATTCCTGTACTGCTTGGTATGGCTCACAAGTGCAGGTTCATCTGCAGGTTTTTATTCCCACCCAACGGGTTAACAGACTCTTCAAGCCCATCAGAGACTAAATGAAGGTGACCATTACAAGAATCAGGAGAATATGCTTCTATACGGCCTTCCCGGACCCGGAATAGTTATACCATGAAGTGACTGGAAAGGCCCTCCAGAGAGACCCACCCCTAACATTCCCAGCTGTCTACATGCAAGCATGGAAGTGTGTGTTTAAATTATACTGCCATGCTGGGAAAATATGTTAGGTAAATACCATGAGCATTATAAACTTCTCACTGAGAGGGAACCCCCCGAATGTACATTTTATTCCTTTGTTTGGCAATACAATAACAGCCATTGTGATGGGGGTCTGGCTTTAAAGTGGCATACCTAGACACTTGTGCCATGAACTGAAATATAAACTTGAAGGCCTGTTCTTTTTTTTTTTTGTTTTTTTCTCTCACATTTTTACATTTACATTTTAAGCATTTAGCAGACGCTCTTATCCGACTTACAAGATGTGCATTAATACATGGTAAGAACAATCATAGTTAGCGCACAACATCAGTGCAGTAATACAGCAATAGACATAATTGCAGGCGTCTGCGTATCATACCTGTAACACTGGGAAGGAAAAGGTTTGAATTTTTTAATTTTTTATATAGTGTAGAACAAGTAAACAGTGGTGACGACAAATTAGCTAGATGGACAGAGTTCAGTGGTAGTGGAGTCTGAAGAGGTGGGTTTTGAGTCTCTTGCGGAAGATTGCAAGTGATGCCGCGGTCCTGACCGATTGCGGAAGGTTGTTCCACCAGCGAGGGATCAGGACAGAGAAGAGGCGAGACCGCGAGGAGTGGTTGCCAGGCGCCCGGAGGTATGGGGCAGTCAGTTTGCCAGAGGAGGTGGAGCGGAGGGGTCTGGGAGGGGTGTAGGGAGTGATGAGTGACTGGAGGTATGGGGGAGCAGTACCTCTGGCTGCTTCAAAAGCAAGCACCAGTGACTTGAATCTGATGGGTGCTGCGATGGGGAGCCAGTGCAGAAAGGAGAGTAGAGGGGTGACGTGGGTGAACTTCGGCTGGTTGAACACCAGGCGAGCGGCAGCGTTCTGGACTAGTTGCAGTGGCTTGATGGCACAGGCCGGAAGGCCTGCCAGCAAGGAATTGCAGTAGTCCAGACGTGAGATCACCAGGGCCTGGACCAGGAGTTGAGTGGCCTCTTGGGTGAGGAACGGTTGGATCCTCCGGATGTTGTGGAGGGAGAATCGGCAGTTCCGAGTTATCGCTACAATATGGCTCGAGAAGCACAGCTGGTTGTCCAGGGTCACTCCAAGACTCCTGGCAGACTGGGATGGAGACACTATGGAGCCTTCCACGGTGATTGACGCATCAATCGTCGGGGAGCCCTTCGCAGGGAGGAAGAGCAGCTCTGTCTTCCCCAGGTTTAGCTTCAGGTGGTGGGTGGACATCCATGTGGAGATGTCAGCCAGGCATGCAGAGATCCGTGCCGGGACCTGGGTATCAGATGGAGAGTAGGAGAGAAAGAGTTGAGTGTCATCGGCATAACAGTGATAGGAAAAACCATGAGCAGAAATAACAGAGCCAAGTGACTTGGTGTACAGAGAGAATAGGACGGGCCTAGCACCGAGCCCTGTGGGACTCGGTAGAGAGGGTGTGGGGAGAGGAGAGGGATCCTCTCCAGGCCACCTGGTAGGACCGGTCAGCCAGGTAGGACTCAAACCATGTCAACGCAGATCCAGAGATTCCCATCTCGACGAGAGATGAGAGCAGGATCTGGTGGTCCACGGTGTCGAATGCCGCTGACAGGTCGAGGAGGAGGAGGACGGAGCTAAGGGATTGGGACTTAGCCCCGTGAAGAGCCTCAGTGACTGCAAGGAGAGCAGTCTCTGTTGAGTGGCCTGCTCTGAACCCAGATTGGTTGGGATCAAGCAGGTCATTCTGTAAGAGATGAGCAGACAGTTGATTATAGACAGCCCGCTCTAATGTTTTGGAAAGGAATGGGAGGAGAGAGACCGGTTGGTAGTTTGAGATGACAGCAGGATTCAGAGAGGGTTTTTTGAGGAGGGGGACAACATGAGCTCATTTAAGGGAAGAGGGGACAGAGCCAGAGGAAAGTGAGGAGTTAATGACATTGGAGACAAAGGGGAGGATGTCCATAGCAATAGAGGGGGGAAGAAATGGGATCAAGAGGGCAGGTGGTGGGACGGTGGGAGAGAACAAGTTGAAGGATGTCTGAGTCAGGAAGGGGCGAGAAGGAGGACAGAGGGGTAGGAGGTTTAGGTAGCGAGATGGGTGAGGGAGAGTTAGGTGAGGGAGAGGTTGGGGGGAAGGAGTTGTGAATGTCATCGACCTTCTCGTGAAAGAAGGATGCGAAGTCATCCGCGGTTAGAGAGGAGGGGGGTGGGGGAGGAGGAGGGGTGAGGAGAGAGGAAAACATAGAGTAGAGTTTACGTGGGTTGGAAACAGAAGATTGAATCTTCGAAAGGAAAAATGCAGACTTAGCAGAGGAAAGGTTAGAGGAGAAGGAAGCCAGGAGTGTGTGGAAATCAGACAGAGCTACAGGGGATTTGGATTTTTCCATTTTCTTTCTGTCGCTCGCAGTTTCAGTTGGTTAGCCCGAATGGAATTGGTTAGCCAGGGGGTGGGGGGTCGGAGACGAGCAGGTTTAGTGGATAGAGGACAGAGTGAGTCAAAGGAGGCGGAGAGAGAGGAGAGTAGGGTGGATGATGCTTCCTCAGCAGGTAGCTGAGAGAAGGCATCAGTAGGGGGAAGGGAAGATAGAACAGTAGCTGACAGGGCAGTGGGGGAGAGAGAGCGGAGGTTGAGATGGACAAGGACAGTGGGAGCAGGTGAAGATGGTTTAGGCACAGAGGGGAGGGGGAGGGAGAAAGACAGAAAGCAATGGTCAGACACATGTAGAGGAGATACCGTAATGTTGGGTGAGGCGCAGTTTCTGGTGAAGACCAGGTCCAGTTGGTTACCGGCCTTGTGGGTGGATGGGGATTCAGCCAGGGTGAAGTCGAAGGACTGAAGCAGGGGGGCGAATGCAGAGGCCTGAGGGGTCTCCAGCGGTAGGTTGAAGTCACCTAGGAGTAAGACGGGAGTGCCATCCTCAGGGAAGGCGCTGAGTAGGGCATCCATCTCATCCAGGAAACTCCCCAGTGGACCTGGAGGGCGATAAAGAACAATGATGTGCAGTTTACATGGAACAGTGACAGTGACAGCATGAAATTCAAAGGAGGAGGGTGAGAAGTGAGGAAGAGGAACAATACCAAATCACCACAAGGGGGAGACCAGTATACCTGTCCCTCCACCTCTACCTGAGGGCCATGGAGTGTGGGAGAAGGTGTAGGCAGCGGAGAAAGCAGCAGGGGTGGCCGTGTTCTCCTCTTTCATCTCCCCACCCCCCCACAGCTTCACTTTCACTTTTCCTTTTGTCCCCAGTCATCCCCCCAAACAGCAAATTGATTTATTCTGGTTTAAGGTGAAATGAAAATGTTTTTCACTTTTCCTTTTGTCCTTTTGTGTTTGCATCAAAATGTTAGTCATCACCAGTTAGCCCAAACCTAGGCTGCAAATTGATTTATTCTGGTTTAAGGTGAAATGAAAATGTTTTGTCAGCTTCTATACAAAACCAGAATGATGAAATCATTTCCTTGGAAAGGCTGTATGTTAGTTTATTTCACTGATCATTAGTATGGTCAATGATAAAAGTAATGTGGGTATTTTGGATTATTGGCTATAGCCTATTTTCTGCTCTGTTTTTAGTCTTTACCAACTCAAACATTTACTGGATTTGGAATTTGCATATTGTCAAACTGAATCACACTTTTTGACAGATTAAAGCGGGTATTCACCCTAAAGGAATAGTTAATGTAATACCTTTGTACAGCAAATGGGACAGCTTATTTATTAACTTATTAAGCCATACAGTAAAGTACCTCTTTAAATTTTTTTTAAATTTTTAAATTTTTAAAATAAATGCTGCTCATGTTAACCATTTTGAGATGTTAATCAGGATGAGAATGGAAAGGCCTCTGAGGGATTTAGCCCATCATTAAGAATGTAAAACCTAGTTGTTGTTTTTTTCATCCCTGGTGCCCTGCTGGTTCAGTCAACTCTGAACAATGAATACTTTGTTGATGTCTGAGAATACTGAAGAGTTAGGAACTTGATTAAATCTGACATAAGACTAACCACTGTGCTGTAGGCTCACTCTTCTCATATTGTGGTTGTAATTGCTGCCAATGGAACAGGCCTGCAAATGCAATGACATGTACCACATGGAAAAAATGAGAAAATGTGTGTTCTGTATTGAAGGTTAATCATCTCAGAATCTGGTTGTGGATTCCTGAGCACACACTGAGCTTACTGCACACACACCGGTCCATAGCATATCCAGGGATGGAGCGCAGGCACGATGCACCCAAATTGAACCGTCCCTGCAAAGCTGCTGGGGAACACATCATGGGCTGTCGTTCACACATCAAGTTCTGGAGCACTGCAGAGCTGTCTGTCACTTCATCAGGGGTTGTGGGTGGAGGGTATAGTTGTAGGGAGAAGAGGGCCCTATGAGGGGTTTGGATGAGTGGAATTTAAGGATCTGTTGGACATTTTGGAAATGTCTATTTCCAAATTTATCAACTCTCAGGGTGTCTGCATTTGAACCGAAAAGGACTCCTGTCTCAAAATAAATGTGAAAAGAGATGTCTACAATGTCTACATTGACTTAATTATAGGTGTTTTGTTGTGTAATTGCCTGGTGACTTTTGGTTGAAACAGAAGTTGGCCAATCTGGGGACATTCATTTCCTCCGAGAGGGCATCACTACAAGAAGAACCAGGGCTGGCTACACCACATCTACAGGGCTGGCCAGAGGGCTTTACACTGCATTGGACACGGACAATTCATGACTTACAGTTCACTAGAACAGGACACACCACGGAAATGAGGAAGAGTATACATTTCAACAGTATAGATTTTTTTCATTTTTTTCAGATTTGATGGTATACACATTCACAATTCACACATTCACATAAACAATTGATAGAAAAAGGGAAGAAATTAAGGAGAAACGCGGTGAAACATAATCACTTTTAAATGCCGACTGTATGAGGCGACTCCAAACTTCTTCATTAGTCATCTTTTCAGCCATGAGAGTCTTGTGCTCCGAGTACCTTTGCACATCACACCTGTTCCAGCTTGTGAGAGCTTAGTGAGGAAGGACCGAGTCTGAGGTTTGGAGTCTCAGGTGGATGAATGACAGCACCCTCCCTGTTAACTAGAGGTGTTTGTACACCCCCCCCACCACCACCACTGTAACCAGGCCCTTCCAGTCTACACAGACGGGTGGGTCCGATGTGGTTCACCAAACTTGGTAAAGCACTACGGGGCACGATCTGACAAGATTGGGAAAGCTACCTTCAGGGTTCCCATGCGTCATGGAAAAACTTTGAAAACCATTGAAAATTATTCTGTCATGGAAATCTCATGGAAATGTCTGATTCCATGTAACGCTATATAGTTTTTTATTCTTTTCCGATCACAAAATTTCTGTTCCCTTGCCACCGTTGTTGCCACCTGCCACGGCTGTTCTCCCTCTCTCTCTATCTCTCTCTCTCTCTCTCTCTCTCTCTCTCTCTCTCTCTCTCTCTCTCACACACACACACACACAAGAGATGTGTATTTGGCAACAAAACATGTTCAGTTATGAAAGTAGTTGAAAACCTTAAATTTGTCATTGAAATGTCATGGAAAATGGAAATTTGATTTGAGTGGGAACCTTGTACCTTTCAGTGGGAAGACTTAGCCATAGTAGCGAGCCAAACATTGTATGGCGCCACCCACAGCAGACCGGGAGGGGTCTGTGTTCGCCACATTTTTTGCAGTTGGTATGTCTGGGGCGAATAAATAAATGAACAGCTGGAGTGCTTGACTGCGAGCTGTGAAGTCTGTTGGCTGTGATTGATGCTGACACACACTGCAGATAAGGAGGCCATCTCACTACCAACACCACTGATTCACTCTGTTCTCAGATAGGCTGGCACGGAGAGTTCGCAGCAAACCGTGGAATGTACTGTAGTCCTTGAAAGGCCTTATCCTGAAGGAGGAGTAATCCTCATGTCACACCCATACCTTTCCATATCTCCGCCACCCCCCCCCACACACTTGCATACTTCAAAACAGGCTTGACCACGTGTTGAATGAGCTCAACGGAATGCCTTAGTGGAATGAAAAAATAGGAATTTCAGTGACTAGACAGACTTGCCAGGTTGCAAATAAAATTTTTTTTGGGGGGTATTAAAGGACAAAGATGTAATTAGTGAAAATAAGTTATTATTGGTGAAATGAGTGCAGCCCTCAGAGCTGTCTCATGAACAAACCAAGCATACTCCTGATGGGACAGTAATATCCTATAATCCTGTGGCTATGATCTAAATTTACAACACAACAGGGCTTCGAATGTACAATTATAATGATTACCTGGAGTACGGTACCCAACAGGTAAGCCACAAGGTGTTATTACAGCAAGTACATGCCAAGAACAATCAATATGGAATGTTGTCTATTATATTTAAGTAAACCGTGAATCTGTGGAATTGTTCATCTCATGCCAAAAGTCAAATGATGCATTGAGTGAACCGATGAAGCTATCACCAGTGTGCTTCGCATTGATTGGCTGCATAAAAGACACCCTCTTCAACTGCCTACACACCTCTTCAACTGCACAAAGAGGAAAGTGTTTCTTTGTGGGAAATTGAACACTGTTACATTGAAAGGGAAGTTACAATAGCAACATGTACTCATCAAAGTCACAACAATTTCAAAATGTTGCTTGCAGTGACTGTAACCACACTTTTTGGTAGAGAAACCAAATATGACACATTTTCGCGAACTACCAGAAGGCATTGTGAACAGCAATATATAACCAACATCATAGAGGTTGCTAGTCATGTTGCTATAGGCTATACAACTGAAGTGGGTGGTTAATTCCTATGTAAAGGTTAGAACGTCTCCCCTCTGGAGGAGTCACACAGCCTAGCTAGTGAGGAGCGTTCAACCAGCAATACAATGTGATATCATGCCTTAATCGTAGATGTTTGTACTTTTATATTTGAATTTCTCTGGTTACAGTGAAAATATTTGGTGTCACGTGTCACAGCCTCCGCTCTCTGTCTCTGGTTTCAGGGAGTGGAGCCACCGCTGTTGTCCAGGCGGCATACTGCTTGCCCAGGAAGGAGAAGGTGGCCGTCAAGCGAATCAACCTGGAGAAATGTCAGACCAGCATGGATGAGCTCCTGGTAACATACCCATTACATTCACACACACACGGCCAGTTCAACCTGGAGAAATGTCAGACCAGCATGGATGAGCTCCTGGTAACATACCCATTACATTCACACACACACGGCCAGTTCAACCTGGAGAAATGTCACACCAGCATGGATGAGCTCCTGGTAACACACTCATTACATTCACACACACACGGCCAGGTCAACCTGGAGAAATGTCAGACCAGCATGGATGAGCTCCTGGTAACACACCCATTACATTCACACACACACGGCCAGGTCAACCTGGAGAAATGTCAGACCAGCATGGATGAGCTCCTGGTAACATACCCATTGCATTCATTCATTTGACCAGGTTTCTGAGGTACCCCTGGCATTTAAGTGCCTTTGCCACGTTGGTTTAACATGCCACTTATGATGAAATCTTGTAGACCCTCTTTGTGTAGGTTTGTCTCAGAAATCATGCTTGTCCAAGTGTAGGCAAGGAATCTGTTTTGGAGAAGTTATAAAGCTGTTAAAAAATTTGTTATCAAGGCAAAAATGGTGTAATATATTAAACTAGACTATGCTGACAGTATGATTGTTTTAAGAAATGTCATATTTTCTCATCTTTTGTATATTTTTTATTTGAACCGAAAATTTAAAATCTCAAAACCGTTTCCGTTTTCCAATTTCAGTCCACATTTACGAATGTTAAACTGACAAACGTTACAATCCTTGCAGGTTGTAGGGTCTTATTAAAAGTAACATATTTCACATGGTCCAAGATCCTAGTTTCAATTTTGAGTGTATTGGTTGCTTTTCTGCCCCAGTAGTAGAAAGTTCCAATGTGCAGTTCAATTCATATGCTATTCTGTAAGGAGTGTCCAGTTTCAATCACGTGGCAATCATCTTATCACATGTCAACAAATGTTAATTACTGTGCCTTCCATTCATTAATTAAATGTATTTTTGCTGTACATTTTATTCCCTCTAGCTTTTGTATGCATAGTACTATTTGTATGACATATCCCTGGTCAGTTTTGTATAATAATTGTATTGGATCTGACACAGAATCACCAAGCATATCTTTTCAAAATCAAATGTAATTAGAGTGGTGCAAGGTTTTGGCAGCTTATAAACTTATCCAGCTATGGCATGGATATCTTAATAAAAGCTGAACAAAAGTACAGTGTTACTCCAATAACGGGCAGTGGGTACACTGAGTTACTGACGGAACAACTGAAAAGTAACACATACTCTGGGTCTAGAGTTCATCTGAACTATGAACTGAGTTTCTCTTCCATTCTTAAATAGTTTTACACCTTTGATTTATGACTGTCCACAGCAGCATACCCCCTCATCTCTATGACAATTGTCTCTATAGTCTGCCTGTGTTACACCCTTGGCCAGTTCCTTCCTCCTGATGCCATTCTTATCCATAGCTTTGGCCAAATGGCCCCTGTTCTCCCGAATGACAAGTTTATCTCCCTAATACAAGTTGGCCTTTCAGTAGCATGGCCACATTTTCAGGCATACTTAGTATAACGTGTGAGAGAGATGAGACTACCATGAGATGTGGATTCTGTTTTCTTGTGGCAAACCGTTCTAGAGAAACAGCGCACCTACAGATGTCATTATAACATGTAGGAACCTGTGATACAAATAATTTAAACAGTATATACACACACATACAATTTAAATTGCTTTCATAGTTGTCCCTAGTGCCGATTGATTGTCATTCTTCATCATATGTTTTTATCTTTTGGCAGTTCTGTGATTCCTTAATTTTCTTCACCTTATATGACAACTAAAATATCAAAAGCAAACTGAATACTGAAATGTGAATACTTCCAAGCATAATCTCGCAACTATTTTGAGCAAATTACTGTGCAAACAGTTCAAGTTGAAAGTGTGCTACTTTTCCTAGAAATGAAAATGAAAAAGTGGCAAATCTTAGAAAGTCATTTCCAGCCCTCGTGGCTTTTTGAATGGAACATGTTTGTTTTTAAAGCGGCTCAGATATCTCTTTCGAGAGGCCTGCAGGACCACAAGCCATGCTTGTCCACAGTGTTCTTAAGACCTCTACCCGTGTATGAACGTTCTCATTCAAGCCACCTTACGTCATCGTTGCGGACAGCCAAAAACGTCCTCCCCCTTCTGCGCCCCTCTCATAGACACCTATTCTGCCTGCTTGTGTATCAATATAAATAAAACCAATGAATTAATACCACAATACGTACTTTCCTCAAATATTGTGAAATTATTCGGATGAAATTTCTCGAATGAGATTGATATGTGAGCACATTTTTGTGTGGTAAAAGGTCATTTTAATCTAGCTAGTTTTAGTGGAATTGCAGGTGACGCACTGCTGCATTGCGGGACCCCAGGTCTAAGGTGTGACAGCAGCACCGTTGTTCATTTGAAGTTGGTGCCATGTCATAGGCATCACTAGAAGAGTTAGTTAAAGCGGTAACCTTCATATCTTTGCTTGTATTTCACTCATTATGACAAAAAAGACCAGGCAGGCAAACCTACAATTTCAACAAATTGTAGTTTGTGGTAGAAACAGCCCAATACCACTGAAAAAGATCTGCAAAGCCATCATCCAGTACAAGCAGCAAGTCTCAGTTGTCCCTACCTCTTGTTTGTCCAGCGCCTGAAATTGGCCCAATCATCCACTACCCTCCCCGCCTGGAACTGTTCCTCCAAATTAAAAGGGGGGATAACCTGCCAGGAAAATTTTACAAATCATCCCCAGCCCCCGTGAGTTATTAATAGTAATATTTTCCTCCCTATTGCTCAGTATCCCCCTGTATGTCTTCCATACGGCGCTGCGGACGGACAGGGCTTTGGCAGTGATGGGCCTGTGACTTTGGATCCGTGACAGAGTGGCATTGGTGTGAGTTGGCAGCTCGGGCGAGGAGAATGACCCAGCCTGACACTCCTTGCTGAATGTCACTGTGAATCAGATGCACTCAGTCCGAAGGCTGGACTCTATGCTGATCTGCAGTTATGCAACGGGAATGCTATGCAGTTATGCGTCTTGCCACAGTGCGTTTTCCGCATAGCTTTGGGTTAAAAAAGGATGTAAGCCAGCAGTAGGCCTACACTTGTTTGTTGTTTCTTTTACAGTGAGTTTTGACAATGACTTGGGTGAATGAAGAATGTTGAGGAAGAAATGAATGCTTAAATTAATTAGTAATCGTTAAGAACAGAGTGCGTTGAGGCTGGATTGAGTGTGGGCCTTACGGCTCTTTTTGGGCTGAATCATATAGAGCAATTATGTAACCAGGTGCGCCTTCAGTCTTGAGTGCACTGAGGCAGATTATAACATGCGTACGGAGAACTGTCGGCCGCTGTATCCTCCTCACTCCATCAAGACAGGCATGGACTACACAGCCTCATCGAGAGGACACCTTCATTACACTGGATTGAATATGAACATTGGATATGAATGAATATTTGATTTGAACAAATATCTATTTCAAAAACAGGTGGTGACAATCAGTGTTTAAATCTAGAGCTTGAATATTGTTACGATGCAAGAATTTCAAAAGCATCAGCGTTTGTCATGGTTGCTCCTGTAACTAATGAAAAATAGCTAATTATGTTTCTACGACAGAATGCTGTTCTGAATCCGAAAGCCCTTCTCTTCATCCTATAAGCAAACGGACCGCTTCAAACTACGAGGAATATGAACATGAGAACATCCTGCTGTGCCATACCTTGGTGAGCAGGGCATGCTGGAGCGTACCTGTCCTTAAGATCCACGAGAACTCAGTTTTCCTGTTCTCACCATTTTGTCTGAATCGGGCAGCCTTCACCACCAGTGATGTGTGAGCATGTGTGACAGACTTATTATAGTAACTAGTACTGTAGCTCTGAATGGGCAATTAATAGCAGGCCAAATTCAACAGGCTGATTCATGCATCAGTTATCAGTAGTTTGTGCTGGTTTCTGCCATATGGTATAACAATCGTTTGTGCTACTGGTTTTTGAGATATTAGAAATGAGGCCTACATACATCGCACAAACGGTAAATCCAATGAATAACACCATTCTATGCAGTAAATTATTTCAAAGGCACGATCACGTGTTTAAAATTTTGATACTGGTTGCTAAAGGCTGACAAGAAGGACAACCTGAATGCAAGCGTTTCTAATCGCATTCTCCCCACAGGGTCTCACATACCATCATGGATACTAAATCGCTTTGAGATCCACCTACCAATTTTATTTAATGTACTCTGTAGCACCCCTTTCGAAGGTCTTTTGTCGTACAGTAGCCTCTAAAAACATTGAACTGGCCAAATGGAAGGGAATGTCCAGCAGTGGCATCGTCACACAGTGGCATCGTTGACAACCCCCCCGCCATTTCTAAATCATGTGAAATAGGCTGTCTCTGCTGGTGGCACGGGTTTGACCCTCTACCGCAGTGAGAAATGTAGGAGACCTCAGTGGTTATTTTCGCAGGTGTTTGAACCGACACCTCTCATAGGTTACAATTTTCCAATATTTTCACTATTTTCACGTTATCAAACTACTGGCTTAGTATTATCACGTGTCTTTCCTGCCTACGTCCATTCCCTGTGATCTTTTCCACCTCCCGCCTGTAAGCTCATTGCACAGACCTTACAGCCTGTAACTCAGAAATTCTTCCTTTTTTGCCCAGATAAAAAAAAGTGCTCAGAGTGTAATCACAAGCCCTTTTGATTGGGTCACTGACCGTGACTTAGCCAATATCCTACACCATTGTGTCCCGAATGAAGCCAATTTGTATGGAATTTCTGTAGCCACGGAGGAATGGGCAGGTCTTGCGCTGGAAGCAGTTTTGTTGTGGATTGCTGCAGCTGTTGGCTAAGCTCCTGGGGGGGCGGGAAGGCATTGCTTACCTAGGATGCCTGGACCGAGTGAATGAGGTCAGTTCCATCGCAGATGGAGTGTGCCTGCAATGGGGGCATCAGGGGGAGCTGGTCCTGCGTGCGTGCGTGCGTGCGTGTGCGTGCGTATGTGTGTGTGTGTAAGGCATCACCGAGGGGATTTGTCTCATTGTGAACACTGCAAGCTCTTAGCAGAACACTGGGACAATCCTGTTATGATAATGCAGGCCCAGCAGAGCTGGTCTGGGGTGTTGTTGGAGACGTCCAGCTAATTAAAACAAACTGTCTGTTAAGCTTCTTTTTTTTTTTTTTTTTGGAGGGGGTGGTGCAGAGGGGGGACAGGGGTGCGGCTTTGGACGGCAAACTGCTGTTCAAGTATTTCTCCATTGTCAGACACCATAGATTTGTGCTGAAGGCGGTGGTGCCTGATCTCTATCCATCTGTCTCACTGCTATCAGCTGTTTCACTCAAAGCATGTCCGTGAAGCGTTCAGTTGTGGACGTCTCCACTCATGAATGTTAATCGGGTAGCCTTTTTAGAACTTAAACGGTCAATCAGTTAAACGGTATAGTCATCAGTCCTCAGTCCTTGGTGTGCTTTTAACTCCTGTTGATGAAAAAAACAATATGAAGTAAATATAAATATGATGTTGGCAGCAAAAAGACAACTGCTTTTTTTTTCACTTTTTTCTTCCTTCTTCAATAAATGTTTTTTTTGTTGCCTCAGAAGAGCTGTCACATGAGTCATTTTAGTTTTATGTATGTTAGTTTTTTCATTCAGTTAAAATATGGATTGCTTTTGAAAGGAAATTAAATCTAAGTTACAGTTAAAAAAACACATTTAATTAAGAATTTAATTGGACACGCATCACATTCGAAATCGGGCATTCTAGTCACAGCACAGGGTTTCAGTTATGAGATTTGCATTAAACTGGATGAAGGAAGGAAGAAAGTATCATTTGAATGAGTTGTTCTGTCAACTGGGGTAGAAAATAGGAGGTTTCTTGAGAGTCTCTTGTTTGAAATGAGACCGCAGCACGACAGCCGGCAGGTGTTAATCCCCAGAGGGTATCTCTGTGTCGAACTGCGGCGCCTTCCACAGCTCTCGCCCTTACCTTGTAACTGTGGTGGGAGCCCTCACTGTCGACCTTGCTCTCTTAATCTCTCTATGTAAGAGATCAGCCCTCTCCTCTGGTCATTCCATGCTGTGAAAGAAACAGGTTCTCACTGCTATCTCGCAAATCCTTGTGCACGCCTGGGGAAGCCATGCGTGAATTGAATAGCGGGCATGAATTTTGCATTTGGTGGTGTGTATATGTGAAGGGCCAATATACGTACATTTTAATTTGAAAATGCTCACAACCGTACAGTATGTAACACGTCCATCATCAAAGGGTGAGAGTGTGTACATGCTGATGATAGTATTTTACTGACACGTTTGCTTTTGAACACTTTTTTCGTGCCTACGCACTTAAAATAAATGGAGCATTTATTTTTTTCCACAAAAGCCCCGGCGTCTGATTTCTATCCTCTTTGTCACAGCGGTGTGCGGGTCTCTCTCACTCATCATCAAAGGGTACTTTTGCAATGAAGACAAAAGATGTCACTGAGTGCTATATTTTTTTGTCTTTAGTGTAACTCAGACTAATCATTTTGTGGGTCATCCAGTGCTATTGAGATTATGGCTTTTTTTTGCAGGCTTGATTTTAGTATTTTTAAAAATCCCAGTGTCGTCTTTTGCTTACATGGCTTCATTTCTTGTTGCTATCCCATTCTTCCCTGCAACATGACAGCAGGATTGCTATTGGTTGCTGGAGGAATTTGGTGTCAGTCTGTGGTTATGTGCGACTCGGGCCTTTGAGATTTGATTGGCTCCTGGAGCGAATCCAGCAGCCACTGAGGACAGGGCTATTTTTCTCCTGGCTGTCCCTGCCGCTGCAGCGAGGAGCACGTTTTGCCTCAGTGATTTACGTTAGATTAGTGCACACGCCAGTCCCCAGGGGAGCCTCAGGACCGTGGCCAGGGAACGGCAATATTGCCAGACCTATTCTCCCTGGCCTGAGCCTGCGCACCATCCCCCAAGCTCAACTAATCTTCACCCAGTTGAAGGGTGTCGTCCATCATACCCCAACCGCTCTCTCAGCCCACCTCCATCTGTGCATCTCTGAGAACTTCCGTCAGTGCTTAAAACTGGCCCTCTCTGCCACCGGTATCAAGTGTTGAAATCTGACCGCACTCAAGGATGCAGTTCTAAAAAGCTGTCCATTTTTGTATAAAGTCGACCATCCGCTGAATTTGGCAGAAGTTTAGTCTTGCTATGTTTTCCTCCTTCTTTAGCCCAGGAGACCTCAGTCTAGCTTGACCCCTGACCCCAAAAGCATGGCAACAAGGGAACAACTGTCCGCCCTTTCTAAGCACGCCCCTGTAAAGCGAAATAACTATCATTTGAAAATGTAAATTGTGGCACAGGCAGGTAAGAAAGGAAACGGCGCCGTTGGATTGTTTCTCAGACCGTGCGGTGACAGGCTCGGTGCTCTGTCTGGGGGCTGTTTAGCTGATTTAAGCCTGTTGGGCCACGCGTCAGTCTCTCAGCCGGCTCAAAAGGGAAGAGGGAATGTCAGGGGCCATGCCATCAGCCTCCCAGCCCCACACAGTTAGAGAATTAATTTGCTTCTCCACGCAACGGTCGGGGAGCCGATCCGTACATAAAGCGCCACGTCGGAACCATGCCCACCTTCTCTTGGCTAACCGGAGAGCCGCTCTCAGAAAAGGTGTGCCTGCGTGTACGGGTTCAGTTGGCGCAATGCTCATTTGGGGCTTTGCGCAACAACCGCTCGGGTACGGATTGAAGGTTTTACACGCTGCTCAATCTGCTGGACGTTAGTCCTTTGCACATGTGCAGTGTGTGTGTGTGTCTTCTCACCAGGGTACTTAGGGGCCCAGATTAGCAGTTGTCCTATTGTCTCAGATGACAAAAAATTAAGAAGGACGACCTTGATTTCCAAGTGATCGTCCTGCTGACGACTGAATTTAGGATTTAATATTTTTTTAATTAGCTAACTGGAGCTATTTCTGTTTTACACTCACATCGTAACAAACAAATCAAAAATATTTCCGTAGTTCCAAATCGGAAAAGTGGCACATTGTCACTCGCATGCAGTCTGTGCTCACTGCATTTGTTGTTGTTGCTATGCCAGGCTGCAGCAGTCAAGCAAGTTCGCGGAGCATGGCACATAGACACAACAGCGAGAACCATCTAGTTAGTTAGCTAGCTAACGTTAGCGTTCACGGACATTGGGTATCCATATCTGTTGTTGCTAGTTGCTTGCTAACACATGCATTTATCACTTACCAAGCCTTGATTCAGCAAGCAATATCCCTGAACACCTGCGGGCACCCGTCAGAGCTTGCTCCTACACAGTCCCATGAGCACACGCTGCACAAGTCAAACATAAATATCTGTGTAGAAAAGAAACAACGTTAACCGTCGTGTCTATCGTTGGGCTACATATGACGTAGAGATCGCATTTTCAAAGATGTGGAGATTTATTGAGGGTGCAATAAAAAGCCAATAAAAAGGCTAAAACCAAAGAAGATCAGCTAAAAACTCGAGAATTCAGAGAACAGAGATTGCACTTTCCAGGAAAATTGGAAGGTGAATAGAGCAAGGACAAGTAACTTTTAGGAAGGACAAGTATCTTTTCTAAGATACTTGCCCTTTGACAAGTATGACATTTACCCTAATCTGGGCCCCTGGTACTGTACTGTACAATCAGCTGTACTGGATTCTAATCAATGCTGTTGAACCCTGGACTCTGGACCGCTGATTATCAGCATTTTATTACAAATGCTGTAGCACCCGTCACAGTCACCAGCCCACTGCACTACTGACATGGGCTAGCAGTGTAATAATAGCACATGGTCTTCTTCAGTGCTATTGAAGTAGCCTCTGAACCTACGATTTGACCAACCTGCAAAGGATCATACCGTTTTCTTGCAGGGGTCTATGGAGCCATTTTAGCCATTTGGCCAAGTTTTGCATGCTTGCCATATTTCAGACAATACCAAAAAATCATTATGTATTGTTTTGTGTGTATCTCGTTTTGAGAATGATTTCCACTGATTATTTCCTTTTCTCCTGCTATTTTCCTACTGTCAAGACACCCAGAAGTTTGCTATGGAGACATTAAATGGTGCAAACATGAGTCAAATGTATGCCTGCTTGCTGTGCTATTCAGCTTTGCTTCATCTGTTTTCAGCCCACGAGGGAAACACTTTTCGCCACGTATTAATTTCATCATTTTTATTCAAAATTCCCCAAAAAGCCTGCATATGGTACGCAGCTGCCTGCAACGATGTCTATCGCTGTATTACTGCACTGATCTTTTGTGCGAACTATGATTGTTCCTACCACATATTAATGCACATCTTGTAAGTCGCTCTGGATAAGAGTGTCTGCTAAATGCTTAAAATGAAAATGTAAAAAATATGGACACAAATTCAAAGCCGTACATTCTTCGCTAGCGATCTGACGGAGTATGCGTGGGGTGCCTCATGGTAAACACAGACTCTCAGCGCCACTGCGGTCACATGCTAACTCCTCCGTGAAACAAACATGCAGAGAAATCATGTGATGCGAAACTGTCGCTGACCCCTCCTTTAATAAATAATGTTTAACAGTTCGGTGAATCTTATGGTCTGGGCTTTAATTTGGCAGCAAGGGCATGTTGTTATAACAGGTTGATTGAGGTTTAAATCACTGGCGTGCGATGCATGGTGTCTGTTTTAATGTTTGGCAGAGCTTCGATAGTCAGTAAGTAGAAGGGGAAGGAAAGACCCTGGCCCTGTGGAACATGTATTATCCAGCCCTGTGACTGGAAGAACCACCCCAGGAAAGGTGCTGATTGAGTGAGCCGCTCTCTTGGGAATTATCAGCAGTACTTACTTTTACCACTAGAGGGAAAAAAGGCCAGCAAGGTAGTCATGGCCATTGACGTTGGTTCTTCTCGTATACAGCAAATGACGAGTCGATCATACTATTGACATCTCTTTTCCTTGTGTTTGGGCCGCTGCATCATCAGAGAAAGAAAGAGAGCAACTGAGATGGATAGTGATCATGCTCCTAGTGATTACACTGCTGTTTTACCATGAAATGGATTCCTAGCAGCCTTTAGCCTTTAAGAAAAATGGAATAGTTATATTTACAATATGTAAAGTCAGCTAAACAGAAGGCTTGGATAATTTAGCGTGGCACTACCCTCACACAGTTACCTGTGTTAAATCATATGAATGGGCCATACTCGTCAGTGTGCTTTATGCAACTGCATTGTTGTGTGTATCTGACAAGGAACGGTGCTGGTGAGGTATATCGAGTACATATACATTCATACATATGCCATTTAGCAGACGCTTTATTTTTACTTACAGTAGTGAATGCATACATTTTTCATTATGTGATCCCAATGGGAATCAAACCCACCCAAGCGTTGTCAGCGCCATGCTCTACCCACTGAGCCACACCGAAACACCAAAGTTAGTTATTTAGTTTTATTTGACAATAAAAAAAACAAGATATACACAATGCGAACACATGTACCCTTGATACATGACATCATATTAATGCACACACAGCAAATTGCAGAGGATAACACAAAAACGCATTTCCATTGTGGTCCTCTATTAAGTGGTAGAATCCAGTGACCATTGGGAATGGCATTGGCATTATACAGTACCTCCACTGATGTTGGCTTGCATTGTCTAACTGAGCTGACTAACACTTCCACATGCATGTGCGCACATGCACATGCACCCCCAACATGTACACGTACCCCCACACCATTGCTCAGAACTTCTCATTCAATAGGGCTCAGAAGTTTTTTAGCGTGTGGGTGATTTTTAAAAATCAAATTTGAAGTAATATCTATCAGGCCCATGAATTACAGCTGGCCGCAAAGAAGAGGGCTTGAGTCCGTAGCGCGTAGGCTAAGTCTTGGGCTGCAGACCACCGCAGAGCTAAGATGGACACCCATTCTTGGGCAGCCTTTGTTGACTTCAAAGCCCTGGGACACTAGTTCTATTTGTCACTTTTTGTATGGCACTACACAGTGAAAAGTAGGAGCTGGAGGGACACCTTTGCTTCCCTCCGTACTGGAAGCCCCCAATCACAGAACATACACTGTGAGTCCTGCTTTTCCCAAGGATGGGCGCGGCAGGCATCATTTCCCAATCCTGATGGCCTTATAGAAGCATTGGCTGAGACCAGACAAACCTGATATACACACACACAGAGGAAACTTGCACATCCTCATTGGGAGGAATGTCCTACATGAGTTGCTGTTGTATTTAGCTTGGCAGAACCTCTGCATACAGCACACAGACCTTTGACTATATCTTACCTCCCATGTCCTTCCAGTCTCCCACACAGGAAAAAAATCTTCACGGTATTTACGTCACTCTCTGTCAGTCTGAGCTTTCCCTGCTGATCTCTGCGCCTAGCAGCCTACCCAGGGCGTTGTTCTTACCGCCTGTTGTGAAAACGGCTACTTGTTTAAAGTTCATAAATTGTTCAAATGAAAATGTTTGACTATATATGAGAAAGGCGGTAGGTTTCAGCAACCATTATGGATTGAGGTGTTACTGGCTAATGACTTTCCATCTTTAACTGATTGTAGAGATGCAATGTAAAGAAAAAAGAAAAGCTGGAAGCTTGTTTCTTCTAGTTTTAGATGTTTTTGAACATTTTATAGTCTAGCTGGCTGATGTCCTTTAACGTGCATTGAATGTTTCAATGTCTGTTTATTGATCAGCAATGATAGGACCTTTTTAATCGAAGTACATTTATATGTTGCCCTAAATAATAATGTGGTTCTGTGTGGCTCAGTAGGTAGAGCATGGCGTTGACAACGCTTAGGTCGTGGGTTCGATTCCCACTGGGACTACATATACTGAAAAATGTATGCATTCATTACTGTAAGTCGCTTTGGATAAAAGCGTCTGCTAAATGGCGTATATGTAATAAAAATGAAATGGTGCTCGTCGATAGCTGACATATGCAAATTAAATATATACCCCTGCGGGATGTTACATAGGGTATTCATACAACTAAATTACTGTTAAACTGTAATGAGGATTACAAATAAATATATACCTATTTTATGTAAGAACTAATCTGTCATAAGTAAGTACCCAATAAAGAACAAATAAGGAATTTAAAAAGGATTAAACCTGAACAGTGACACAATGTTAACAATAGTGTGTAATGTCACTGAGGAAAGAGTTTCCAATGTCTCAGCTCCCGGATGGGTTTACACGGTCCTGATTGCACCACAAAGGGTCACATTGACACGCTCATTGTCTCCACTGAACTTGAGGAACATAACATTCCCAGCAAGCCCAGGGGCCACAAGCTTTGCTACCCTACGGTTCAGTCCCAGGGTGGGCCTTGGCAAGCTTGGCCGGGGCTCCCCCGCCCCTCCCGTGGTTCTGGGAAAGGAGAACAGATATTGGAATACGAGACCAAAAACCTTTCCCCCATCGCAGGGTTGAGTTTTTGTTTATGTACTTTTTTCTGTCTGATTTGCCTCGGAGTCGGCCAACGTGATCGAGTGGAAGGGACTGAATCGTCAATTATCGATCGAAGCGGTGGCAGTGGTGGTGGTGGCGGCGCCGCGGAGAGGGACACGTGTGTGGGCCCATCTGCGGGAGAGTCGGCAGTGCCTGTCAAACTGTGGCTTCTTCAATGCCTCGGCCTGCTGGAACCGAGACAGCAGCAGTAAAGAGTAAATATGGGAGAGCGCGGTGTGGGTGAGGGGGTATCGGCCGAGACTATTTCAGTCTGGCGTACGGAGTGCTTGGAGAGCTGCAGAGATGTGAATAATTATTATGATTTTTTAATCAGTTAGGCAGTGTGCAAGCCTTGACAGCTGATGCGTTCAGAAATCATTGCTGTGCTGGGAAGCGTCCAGGCAAAGAAATACGCCCCCTTGACACCAACCCATTGCAGAGTCATCACTCCTGGTCTTACATATTACCCATTAATTAAGCCACATTTTTTGTCGAAGCCTTTCAGGCTAAGTAAGAAGGCAGTGCGTACGCTACAGTTGTCTATTCACTGCACACTGCTGTCGGCCATAACAAAATCAGCCACTACTGTCACTCACTGCAGAAACAAAAGAAATACTTTAACATTGCAAACAGGGGTATCCTGAGTTTTGGTGCTGCATCCAAGAGCGATTCCAAAGATGGCAAGTTGATGCAGTTGGTTTTCTTTGAGTGGTCGTATTTCAGCTACAGCCAGTGCAACTTAAATTGGTTGATCTACCAGATTTATAAATGGAATTTGCATACTGAGAATTTTGTATTATAAATAGCAATCCCCCCCCACTCCAGGATATGTTTCTGGTTATCCTATATGCCAGATATCACAAATTAGGCTTTCAGTTGCTCTGCAGTGCAAATGTATATGTGGGTATGTGGAAGCATCCAGAAAGACTGAGACAAAAGACATAAAGGAAGTGGGGCTTGAATTTCAAAGTGGCATTCAGAGAATTGTGCTCATATTATTTTGCAATTCCCACATATTATATCACACTAGGTGTGCAATAAAGTCCTGCATACATTAAAGTGTCACCGTGTTTTGATATACACTTGTGGAAATGGATGCAAATGACAAAAACCGTCCGATCGAAGCCAAACAACCGGTGTTGTGTTGCAAAACCCATCGGTAATGGCCATAGAATGTGATAACGTCCCATCCCCAGCTCTAGGAAGCAATGAAAATGGTAATTTAGCTAAGTTTTCCAGGTACAATTTCTCACACATGAATCATTAAAATCATTCTTGAAAGAAGTTTGATTTTTATAGGCATATCTCTCACAACCGAGGTGCCCCTATGACTGCAAAAACTAATTATGTAGCAAATTTCAAATGATCATTGGCAGACACGAAAACAAAATCTTTCAAGATTTTCAATTTGTAAAGTATTTCACTGCCTACGTGAGAGCAACCTCAAATTTAATTCATCACACAGTCAGCCAGGTGAGAGCCTGAATAAAGCTGCACACATCACTCAACACGCCTCCAAAAGGCCAACACCGCGGACCAATCAGAGCCATGCTATGAGTCTGGTACCAGTTATTTACAAACAAGGATTCAGGTCGACACCGCAAATTTACATTGTGGATTTGGAGGCGTAAACACGGTTGGGAGTGCTGAGGCTCACAGAAGCTCTTTCTCGGATCGCTACTGATTTATCATGTCCGTTTAGTGATATTTTAATTAAAGAATGTTGCCTACTGCTGCCTTAATGCTGCAGATTATGTTTTTTCCCAAGGTTTTTTCTTCTTTAGACTGGACACATAAACACATAGCTCAAAATGGCTCTATTTTAAAATAGAAACCTGTGGTAGGTTTGGAGATGAACTAACAATGCAACTCTCTCTTTCAAAAATTCTGCTACAGTAATTTACGTATTGTAAAAGTGATCAAATCATTCCATTGCGTGAATGTATTTTAACTTTGAGAAAAGATTATAACATTTCCTTAACAATTCTGGACCAAACTTTGTACTCCCATCAAGGTGGAAAGTCAGAACAAATGAATCACCACTAAAAACACATGTACTGGTCGTTGTTTCTTTTTCATTTCCATTTAGTTTCAAATGGGTCTTCAAAATGTAGACTTTTGTAATGATTGGGTATATATTTACATTATCTCACATAAGGAATGGCTTGATTATAAAACATGAACTTAGAAAGGGTTAGGGGCTAATGAACTCGCCCAGTAACACACACACACACACACCTTGCCATTTACTGAGGGGAATCCCTCTTTGTACAGCAGCTAGGTATTAGTGAAGTGAAGACATTATCCTAGCAATCCCATGATTCAGTACCCTGCAATCATGTGAGCTATGCGAATTTGCCATTCGCATTTATCTGAAGGTTCAGTATGACAAAAAATAAAGCCAAAACAAAAATTAAGGCTTGCTTTTTAGTGAACATATGAAAAAAGTAATCAAAATCACATGGCATTTGGGTTGTAAATGGTTTCTATGGCACTATGCCTTATGCTTAAATATAGCATAAAGAATTCCCTTTATGCTATATTTCCTTAACTAAAGTTAAACAGCCTATTTAGAAGCTTCTTTAAGGATGCATACAATGCTTATTAAAAGATTCCAACTTCACAGTGAAAAATTGCCCAAAAACTGTTTAGCCAATTCTAATATAAATTCAAATACAAATTCAAAACTCCTGTTTCAAGTTTTTTCTGTTATTAGGCAGTCTGTGTGTGTGTGTTTAGCAGGGGCATCGATAATGATAAAATGCTTAAAACAACCGCTTTGCTTTCCAATGAAGTGGACGTTCAGTTTAGAAAATGTTCTGTTATTTACCAGCCACTCTAGTAACAGAACTTGGATGCCAGGGCACTGGGTCATGACCAACAGTAGAGTTCTGTAGTAGCAATCAAAGCACAAATTTATCTTTATGCTCTGTTCTTCAATAACAGTTTCACGCATATACAGTAATCTCAAAAACTGTGAAAGCAATGTCATGGATTTTTAAAATATCAATTATGAATTTAAGATTTCTGTTTTTACATTCTGTATGGGTCTAGCATTATTACAAGTGTTGTATGTGTATATGTGCGAATGTGATACCTCGTTAATTTCACCACACACTTTTACATGGATTGGCATCTGTATGCACTGTATGAACACATGCAGGATGCCAAGCATTTCTAGTCTCAATGGGACGGTGTGTCTGTATATCTGCATATCTATGTCTATGTCTGAATCTGTATTGGTACATATCTGTCTGTGTGTCTCTCTGCCTGCACACGTGGAACAAACATGATCAGCTGATGTCCCAGAGAAGCCGTGTGGGGGATATGGAGGGGATTTGGAAAGTCATATGCCCCACAACATGATTACGTTTGGATTCAGCCACCAGCGTGTGTAAAGCTGTTTCACAGCGAGTGACACTGCGGTGGGTGTAATGCAGGCTCAGCTGGTGGGAGAAATCCACGCATGGTTATGGTTATGGATGAAAAAAAATGGAGCAGGATTAAATGTACCATTGAAAGTGAGCACAGGCCTTGTGATGTCTGCAGTCCACGCCCCCCGTCTTGTCGCTGTCTTAGTCACTTGGACAATGAACATTCACGCTGAATTGCTCTATTGTAAAAAAAGCACGACTAGCACATGGAAAATGGAAAAAACTTCACAAAACACTCGTCGTGCAGACTTGAGTCATAGTTTTCTGCCATTGTGTCATTGGATATTTGAGCCAGACTTTGTTGTGAGTTATTGCAGGTGTTTAATCAGTTTATTGCTTTCTTGTTTTACTGTATTATTGGTGAGCTCACTTGTTGTCACCGTATTGGATTTGGAAGGGCTTGGCGATGACGGCATTTTCCTGGACAGCCTTATTGGCAGAGTGGTGAGACCAGATGAGATCCTTTGATCCATAGTGTAGGGAGTGCTTATTAGCCTTGGACAGATCAATGAGTCATTTTGCCCTCATCTTGCCAATACAGATAAGCTAAAGATTACACTTCTATAACAATGTTAGGACAGGATTTAATGACTGATTTGATGACTTCATAATTATTGATTGATTTTATGGAAAAATTGCCCTGATTGTCTGAAAAATGTCATTCAAAATTAATTTAGTAGAATTATGCTATTTGAACCATTGGAATGAATTTAATTTTGATGTGCTGCATACATATTTGCACAATTGCAAAATTACCCCGATTGTCTGAAAAATGCCATTCAAAATTAATTTAGCAGAATTATGCTATTTGAACCATTGGAATGAATTTAATTTTGATGTGCTGCATACACGTTTGCATGTATTGGAGTTATGATCATTTTTAGTTTCTCCAGTGTGAGCAAGCAGCCCTAACGTAATGGGGTGACTGAAACTGCCGTGACCTCACAAGCAACAATATCAGTTCAGTTCATCTTGCAGCACTGTCATTAATGATGACCCAGCGTGCGCTACCATGCTACTGACTTCACATGACTTCACATGACTTCACCAGGGCCGTGATGTCAGACTGAATGCACTGACCTCCACTCCGTATCCCACAGCTGTCACTGAGGTTATGAGACATGCGTTATTTAGCAGTGGCACAGCACCAACTTATAATGTGAATCAGAAAACATGGAAGAATGATTCAAATGAATAGGAACATTAGGAAAAAAATTGAAAATCATCCCTGCACATTACTGTCCAGGGTGTCCATCTAGCTTATTATAGGTAGGATACTGTATTGTGGATTTTTGTATACAAGAGTAGCCTAATAATTATATGATCATTTGTTTGAGATTTCTGTTTCATGCTGAATATCCAAATAGTCAACAAAATATTCAAGGACTCAATTTATTCATGCCGTTGGTACGAATGATTTGAATTTGGCGCCAAGGATTTCTGTTACTTCCATAATTTTTCACAATACTTTCCTCTTTTTTCATTCTCAAGACCTGTAGACAACGGCAAATGGCATCTAAGACCACATGTTCCTTGTTTAGAATATTCATTGTTTTGGCGTTTGGCTGGTGGAGACCGAGCACGGTTGAGAACTGGGGAGCACCCCTGCATTTTAACGGATGAACAAGATGTTTTGTGAATTGTGCATGTACCAAGTGGCTAAGAATGTACAGAGCGTTGCCGACCCTTAACTGGTCCAGGCCGGTATGTGTCTCCGGTGGTTTGGGAAGGTCAGCCTGTTGAAATAAACAGGCTTGGTCGGATGCCTTTCAGCCCAAGGGTGTCGAGCACAGTGTGCTGGTGTATTTTCCCGGGCAGCTGATGTTTTCTCTGGTGGAGATTACTGCGAGTGCCAAGCCCAGTGGGTCTGGCTGGAAAGGGAGCATTTTTCTGTGGATCGGCAGCAGAGGAAAGAGAGGCTTGCATTGTTAGTTCATCACTGGACGGTCTCCGAACCTACCACTTGGCAGGTTTTTATTTTGAAATAGAGCTGTTTTGAGCTGTGTGTTTAACGCAGCTTGTTCCCGGTCATGATTTCCTGCACTTTATTCAGCCCTCAGTTCTGAATATAATCCCCAGATCTTGCTGGTTCTAAAACCCCTTAACCAATATTTTGTGCTATCCTTTTAAATGCAATTGGAGTCATTCAGTCTATCTGTCATGGTCCATGATTTACTGTAATGATTAAGCTACATTTTGTTGACGGTCACACAGTATATTTTGTGTTAATTTCAGTGGTGTAAGTGTAAGAATTGCCTCTCAGAGTTAAGGACAAGTACTTAAGAGTGGATGCCACACATGCTGTAGAGTTTTTCTCTGTAAAAATGAAAACAAGAAAAAGAGTGTGTTGGGATGCACCACATTTTTCCCAGGCTGCTTTGAAAAGAGTATCGATTTGATACATGTTTGGAACCATCTGCCAAGCAGAAGTGGGGAGTGGTGTTCTGTGAGCAATTAGAAAGCCGTCTTTCAAGTAGTCAGTTATTTGCTTTTTCCCTTGCGTAAGGCACTTTGCTCAAATTGACTTAAACTCTCTCCGTATTAATGACATGGGATGAAGGGTGTACACAGCAAACAGTGATTATAACAAAATTAGACAAGTGAGGGCCAAGTGAAACATCACTTAGCCTGATTGTTTTTAATTTAAACCATTTTCACTGGAAAGTTCCAGTATTAAAAAATGTAAAATATATATATTTTTTAAATCCACCTCAATTTGTTATCTCTGTGAATAAAAGAGAAGCATTCACAGGATCAATGATACTATTGACTAATAAGTGTTTATGTTTTAAACAGAGTTCTCTATGTCTTAAATTGGGAACTCGTATGAGGGAAGGCCAATTGGAAGGTGACCCCCTCCCCCAGGCAGCAGCACTGTGACTGCTGGAATACTGTAGCATTCACCAGACTGACTTCCCCTTGTTGAGCCCTGCTGCTTCCCACATGTTGTGTGTCCACATCGATTAAGCTGCAAAGAGAGCTTTTGCTCGTTCGGGTTGCATACAAGACTGCTGGAGAGACTCTTGTAAAAGACACTTCAATGAGCACGCACAATTCTGGACTTATGGAAATGACCAATCGGGTTTTTGAGAGAACTGTTAACGAGGCACCGTTGTCTTGCCCAGCTGAAGCTAGTTGGAGTTGAGATGAATAAGAAGGGTGTATACCATTGCGCTCAACCGGTCTGACGTCTTATTAGGTAGGCTAGGTGCGTATAACCAAAATATAGAATAATTGCACAAATTGAGAGGATAGTTCGCATCCTTGCACACTGATGAGGGCTTAGTTGCCAAAATGTTTGTGTTTTCTGCTTCTCTGTGCTTAAACGGATTAAAATGACTGCAAATAACTTTTTGAGTCTAAGGACCTTGAGTGCGAACCATCCTCTAAATTTTTGGAGTTGAGATGAATGCAATATTTTTTTTTTATATGTACACAGCTAGATAACTAATACGGTTTGCTTGCTGGATAGACTAGCAACCAAGTCAAACTCATAAACAGAATGAATGGTCCCTGTCTGTCTCTCCCCCTTACAGAAAGAGATCCAGGCCATGAGCCAGTGCCACCACCGCAACATCGTGTCCTACTACACCTCGTTTGTGGTGAAGGATGAGCTCTGGCTGGTGATGAAGCTACTCAGCGGGGGTAAGTGGCACATCGGTTTCTTGTTCCCTCATTGCCATCCTTCCCATCGCCCCCTGGAATGCCTTCTCGACTGTGTGGCCTGTCCCAGCGTGTGGTCTTGTTCCCATCTCATCATGTTCCTCGCTGCTGGGCTTCTTCTCAGCTCTAGAGGAACTGGCACAAGTCTTGCTGATGAGCCCTGTTCAACTGTGCTGATGACTTAATTTCTCGATTATCGATCTTTCCTGTAAGGGGAATCCGTCTTTACTTTGATAGGTGTTTGCAGCTCCCCGTAGACTCGAAGGGAATCGCAGACATGCAAATTAATTAAGCTGTGCTCAAGAACGAGGACAGGGCGTGTTTAAAAAAAAAATCTTTTAAAAATGTTTTATAACTAGTTTCCACTCGGTGTGTCTGAATGCCTTTTCATCGTGTCCTTGCGACCGTCTGATTGCGGTACGGTACGGTTAGGCCTCTGTGTGAATCGAAGACAGTTGTGCAAAGTGGACTGCAGTGCAACGTTGTCCCTGAATAATCCGCATGACAGTAATGGTTACTCTGTCCATGCCTTAAGTGAGAGGATGGGAATCGGAGCAGGTAATTGTAGGTAGAGATCAGCTCTGTGTGACGGTGGAACAGCGCACTGATTATGGGTACAGAGGCCATGCAGATCCTTATTGTTTCCTGTGTGAGATGAGGTAGCGGGCACTCTTTTCAAAGGCTATTCTGGGATAATCTGTACAGCTAATAACAATGCAGATGTAATAACAGCAGAGGGATGAAGAGCACTGAAGTTTGGGGGTGGACACAGAGGAGACACAAACTTGGTCACCAAGGAGAGATTTCAGACATTTATCCAACAAGTTGGGTACATTATCCCCCTAAATCAAGCTCATTAACTGATGAAGTTTCATTTTCTTCACCGTCTATATACAGTGCCCCTTTAAAGTCTACTCAAACATTTAATCTTTTCTTGCCGTACAGCCTGAAATTAGAACAATTTAAATCAGAGTTTTTCCCCCTTTATTTTACCCTACACAAATTCTCTCAATTCAATTTCTTAACATTAATTAAAAAAATAAAATATAATAACTTGGATTGATAAGTCTACACCCTGCTTATCACACCAATTGTAAACTAGCTCAGGGGTAACCAATCACCT
The DNA here is from genome assembly GCA_029706075.1 of Aldrovandia affinis. Lineage (NCBI taxonomy): Eukaryota > Metazoa > Chordata > Actinopteri > Notacanthiformes > Halosauridae > Aldrovandia > Aldrovandia affinis. The sequence goes on from JAINUG010000001.1 coordinate 10,884,598, forward strand.
TCCATATCACACACCATGCTAATTGACCTCCACCTGGGTTCAATTGTAGTGATTCTGATTACTTCAGAATAAAATCAGCTGTTCCTAGAGGATTCCACTGCTGGGTCGTGCATTTCAGAGTAAAGAATCCACCATGAGCAACAAGGAGTTTTCAAAAGAACTCAGGGATAAGGCTGTGGAAAGGCACGTATCATGAAATGGGTATAGAAGGATTTCAAAGGCCTGTTGAGGTTGAGGTTGAGGTTGAGGTTGAGGCACTGGGGCGCTTGTGCAGAGTGCTCAGGTGGCAGGCAGAGCTTTGCCCAGACAGCGCCGGCCGTCTCACAGCCAGAAGACGGGAACCCTGCCTGGCCGGCGACGCCGGGGGGCGGGGCGTCTGGCGCACGTGGGCCGGGCCACAGCCACGCTCTCCCAACATCCCATAATTGAGGTTCTCCATCTCGTTTTTTATTATGCCTTGGGATTAAAACGAAGGCGGCGCGGAGGAGCGCGATGGAAATGGATTTGAAACGATGGCCGTTTTATTGCCTATCATTCCGCACACTAAGCACAGATGAGCCCCCGGAGATGAAGTGCCCGGTCTTGTCTTTCTGTTTAATAGGATGTGAATGCCAGGCTTCAGAGTTAGAGGGCTGCCCCTGCCCTGCACCCTGGGGTCTGTGACCCATCTTCTTAGTGAAACAGTAGTTGGGAAATAAGTGTTGGCTTTCCAAGGGCTCTGAGTGTCCCACCTTTTCATCAATCATATATATTGCAATGCCTGATCACACCAATCAATACCAGATCACAACTGTAAGCACTGTCCAATCGCTGCCACGTTCCTCCCATCAATTGGGGAGGGTGAGGACTCGCCTGCTTTTCCTCTGATAATAAAGGAGTCAGACAACTGCTTTCTTATCCACTTTAGAATCCACTCGCTGAGCTGCCATGGCTACTGTGCCAGAGGGACTGCTCAACTGGCACAGTAGCTGTGGATCACAGACCTACAGCCAATTGACCAGAGGGGTCACTGTTGAGTGGAGACCGCCCGCTGACCTCCCCTCTCCCTCCCGGTGCGGTGCTGTGGCTAATTATACATTGTCCCTTGGGTCTTTCACGTTTGGCCCTGGAGGAGCCTGGGTTCTGCTGGAGCCATAGGTGCCAGATGCACCACTCAAAAGCTGAACATTTTCATCTGTATGTATTTAAACATCTCCCATGCATTTGATAATGGGCATTCCTTAATTGACCCTCTGAAGGCCCAGGGGATCCACGCATAATTTCCCGCATGTGAACACAGATCCCTTTTTCAGGGTCAGTCGGTCGCTGTTGCAACGAACAACAACGGGGCTGCTTTGTCACCGTTGCCGAGGGGACTTTAAGTAGTGGCTCATTTGCGCTCCGCTCGTGCACAGGAACCGATTGTGGTTTAACACCGCTTTTCTCCGCGATAAGCTTTCCGCCATCGCAAATCTCTTTAAGTGCTTCACGCATGAGTTGCTTAGCGTTTAGGAATACCGAAATAATCTGGACTTCTGGGTTTATTGTGCCGCGTAAGGAGTGGAGTGGCAGGGCTAGAGATGGAAAAGATAACCCTTTAAGACCCAAGTGTTAATGTGCAATAGGGCAAAGGCGTGCAAGGGTTTGCAACGCAGGGATTTAGAAAAATAAGCCTGGTCACTTCCACACAGTGCGCTCGACGTATGGAGGGGTGGCAGGGCACTGCTGGAGAGTCTGGACCCCGCGGCCTAGTCTGGGACAGGACGGGTCGCCATGCTTTCAAGTTGTGACACTGATTCACGTTGTCACGTTGGAAGAACACCCCTCCACCGGTCAAGTTAGGGCAGATGGTAACACGCACACAGAGTGCACGCTCGCGCACACGTGTGGCAGGCGTACACGTAAACAAATCTGCACACATGCACTACAGACAGGCACGAGGGCACACATACCTGCACAAACAAAGGGGGATTGCGCTGGAGGGAAAAGTGAGTAGTGAGGTGGTGATAAATCGGGGGTGTAGCCCTTGAGATAGTTTTCTGTGCCAGGATAATTAAATGTGTTTTTGTAAAATGGGTGAATCCGCTGAGGATGTGTGCGGGTATGTGCCTCTTGGTCCTGTGCTCCATCTCGAAAACATCCTCCTTTTATGTATTTATTTGTGTGCCAACTGCAAATGTATGGCTGCCAGTCATTGGTAGAGAAGCAGTGAAATAAAGGGCTTTTCATTGGATAAATTAATTTGTTGCACATCTGTGATGGTGCGGCTTGTGACTGCGCATCCACAAGACAATCAATGAGACCTTGTTTACAGGGGCTGCCGTGTCCTGTTGGCCAGGGGAGTCGATGTAGGCTGGGTCTCTGTTCACTGTGCTGCTGCTCTCTGTTTACTGTGCTGCTCTCTGTTCACTGTGCTCTGTGTTCAGTGTGCTGCTGCCCTGTTCACTGTGCTGCTGCCCTGTTCACTGTGCTGCTCTGTGTTCACTGTGCTGCTCTGTATTCACTGTGCTGTTCTGTGTTCAGTGTGCTGCTGCCCTGTTCACTGTGCTGCTCTGTGTTCACTGTGCTGCTCTGTTCACTGTGCTGCTGCTTGTTCACTGTGCTGCTCTGTGTTCACTGTGCTGCTCTCTGTTCACTGTGCTGCTCTGTGTTCACTGTGCTGCTGCCCTGTTCACTGTGCTGCTGCTTGTTCACTGTGCTGCTCTGTGTTCACTGTGCTGCTCTGTGTTCACTGTGCTGCTCTGTGTTCACTGTGCTGCTCTCTGTTCACTGTGCTGCTGCGTGGTACTGGTCCGAGATCAGCACAGCTGAAAAAAACAACCTTACATCTTTTACCATAGTCTAATTTCTGTATAGTATTATTGGAACGTTTTTACAATCAATTATTTACGCAAGTTTTTTTTTTTGTCTTTGTTTTTGTTGTCTTCTTTCAAATCAAGGGTAAATATAACCACAGAGCTGATGTCCAAATTCTACATTGTTAGGGTTGGATTACAATTTAGAGCTGTCACTTCAGAAGTTAAGCCATTCTGCAGCTTTAATTCAACATTGTGCAAGCCTAGCCTTTCCATGAATTAGCCTGCAATCCGCCCGCAAAAGCAGCTTGTTGCCACACAAAACCAGGAGCCTTAAGCATGAAGTGGAACTCAAATGCAATAAGAAAGGCATTAGTAACACATTACCTTCAATTTACCCAGAAGGTATTAGTAACACCTACAGCAGACTAAGGCTTTACGCTACCTTAAGTTGGGTGGCAGTCCCTGCCCAAAATAAAATAAAAGATGAATAGATGAAAACATTCTGACCATAAAGGCCTCATGCTGTGAGCTTCCAGGAAAATAAAACATCAAACTAGTCGTATTGAAAAATTAAAATTGTCAATAGTTTTTCTGTCTCGTCGTCCCTTGTTCAAACTTCACTGTTTCTCGTAAAGGTTTGCCTGACTTGAAAAGACAATAGTATTCCCGGAGAAGAAAAAAAACCATTGTAATGGTGTTACTGAAAATGTGAGTCATGTGGAAGTACTATGAGGAATGTGGCATAGTAGATTTATTGACAACCTCCTTGGCTATCACTACATAGCCAACTTGGAGATAGACAGGGGAATGGGATTATACACACTGTGTAAATAGCTCTAGTCTTAAACCTTTATAGTTAAAAAAAGATCTAAATGAACAAATATTGCCCCTCAGAATAATCGAGTCAATAACATTTACAAAAAATGGTTAAAGTTAAGGTTAAAAGTTAATTTGATTCAGCAGAAAATAAAATGTGATTAGGTTGGCTTATTATGGAAACACAATTATTTTCAGAGCGTCTCTTTTGGTAACCATAGAAAAACACGAAAGGCTGTTTCCATGCAACCAGATTTTTTTTGGTCTCCTCTCTCTCTCCTACAATTGTCCTGTAGCGGCTGGAAGACCTTCCGAGTCCTATGACTCTAAGTGGTTGGCGAGCTATCTGAGAATTTTATGATGGCTTAGAATCCTCAATGAATCTAAAATTCTATGGACTTGAAATGGCATATACAGCTCTCTAATGACTGATATGGCTGTGATATTTTTGTAGACTATTAATTTAAATGTAAATTTACCTCAGGTCAAGGCAAGTGGAAATGGAAGGGTTTGCCCACATGATGAATTTTCTGCATAGGCCAATAATGAACTGGCAATGAAGCAACATCAAATGGTGGCCTAAACCTCTTGATCAGTGTCATTTAGTTGCTCCGGGCAACCGTTAATGTCAAGCCCTGCTATATGTCAGGGCCATCTCAGTCACCAGATCTGAACCCAATTATGGGATATTCTGGAATGACTTCTGAGACTACATTTTCCACTTCCATCAACTAAGCAGGAGCTGATTGATTTTCTCTTGGAAGACTGGTGTCGTATTCCTCCTGCAGAATTCCGGACGCTGGTAGACTATGCCACCATGCACAGAGGCTGTACTGGCCCCATGTGGTGGCCCAACACCGTGTTAAGTGACTTTACATCTGTGTTTCCATTTTATTTGTTCACTACCTGCATATAAATGCATTTGTTTTTCATTTGACGTCAAGAAGGGAGAGCAAAAATCTAATCTGAAAAACGGGCTGAACAGAAGCTACAGAAATTTACATCAACAACTATTGATTATGACATTGATCTCTTTTTTTGTGACTTTTAGTGTCGGTTTCATCTACTGTTACTATAAATATGATATAAAACTCTGTTGCATTATTGATTTTACACTATTGCTTTAACAGGATATTTGCTAAAACAACAAAACAACGAGCTCAAAGATTACCACAGAACTGAATCTATACCTCCGTGACCCAGTCTCAACGAAAACTGTACGTCATAGGCTTCACAGAGCTGATATTTGTGATAGTGCTGCCATTCTGAAAAAAAACATGACAATATGATGGTGGGAATATTTTACTGTCAGCCCCTCCCTAATCATAACAAGCAAGCAGTTTGTTTTTGCCTAATGCTTGTGGGTGGGGCACTGGTATTGGTGAATCCTGCCCAGGCTCGATGCTGCTGGGACCCGGTCCCTGTTGTCAAGCAGGATCTTCCTGTAGGCCTGCTCCCTGGCCCCCCTCCTCCTCCTCCTCCTCCTCCTCCTCCTCCTCCTCCTCTGCTGCAGCCTGGCACGCTGAGCTGTCCTTTGTCACAGTTGGCACGTGCTCAGTGTGGTCGCGGGGGTGAGAGGAAACCCTGTGGTCATTTCCCGGAAGGACACAGCACCTGACCGTGATCCCGTCCTGCTCCCCGTGGCCACCCACTCACCGCACAGCAAGCGGCTCCGGAGGAGGGGGGGGGGGGGGGCGTGGGAGGTTCACCGGGGACCGGCAGCCATCTGGAATGCTGGGATAGTCTTTCAGCCTCCAGGAAATGTAATACTTTATTATGCGTTCTTCACCGGGGTACAAGTATAAAGTTCTGATGTTTTCAGGCAACATGGGTGTCAGTTTGCGAGGTATACTGATCGGAGGCCAGTTTTGGGCACGCTTTGAGCCTGTGTTCTTGTTCTGAGTCCTCCTGGACTTGAATGTGAGGAATGCGATCGATTGGAACAATTCCTGGAGGGAATGACTCGGAATCGCAAGGAATTGGTCCATCTGGGTTACCTGTGTAACTGTGTCGAGACTAGGTCCGGTGCGTAAGTTGCTCCCACCCACACGGCATATATAATAATCATATTTATCTAATGATTAGTGTTTAACGATCATAACCAGCCTAAAGTGAACACACAAACACTCAGGTCGGCTATTTGAAAGGCCATACTGCTTTAAGGTATCATTACATTATGCGTGCGTTTTATCTTTGACACGGCCCCAATAACACCTGTAGGAGACTGTTAATGGAGTCAATGAGTTACTCAGTGTAAACCTGCAGATTAAACGTCCACCCCCGCCAAAGCCTTCGGAAATGTATGGGAAGACTCGCTAAACAAAGGGTTCATAGTACTTTAATGTAGATCTCCTTCCTCCCTGAATGAATTGTACACCCACGGTTTGGAGTGTACGCAAATCTGCACTTATACAGTCGTCACTTCCATTGTTATTTATTCATTCATTTCCCAAATACTTAATTTTTTTTCTCCCAAATATGCAACACTCTTTTCTGAGTATCCTTTTCTGCGTACGTCTAGCTGTCACCGTTCACATGTACTCTCTTAAAATGGAACAGGACTGATTTTGACCAAAATTGGATGAAGTTTCAAAGAGCGGTAACTGGAGCCAGTGGACTTTCTTCAGTTCTTCGATTCATTCATTTGCTTTCATCGCACCCCTCCGCTGAAGCCTTTCCTCTCTCTCTTGCTGTGCTTCTCATCAATCTATCAGCAAATCGATTTTCTCATGGGTAGAATTTTAATCATCTAGAACGGGTTGAAAATGGACACCAAGTGTGTGTATCTCACAAGTTGTAGTGGTGTTTTATGAACTGCGTGCAGGCGCATAAGCAACACGGTTATTGTGATATTTTAACACGCCTCCGCCCCGATCCGGTTTCAGTTGAATCTCGAATCCTTTGTGCGGTAACAATAGGAAGGCAAGTTGGAACTGTTTTGTAGGGCTACTTTTCATCTATTCAAAGTGCCTCTCAATCAAGTTATTCAGTGTTTGCTTTCCCAGCAACCTTCTGTGAGCCTACACCTATACATTTTTAATAGATCATAATTCGATTTTCCTGTGCAATTTAGTGTGACAAGTGGTGACTTTCCAAGCCGGCTGTATTCTTGGCTTAATTATTTAGAGGAAACAGGCTGTTTTGGCGTGACATCACTTCAGCAGATATTATTCTTGGCCAAAATAAAAAAGGAAAAGTTGAAAAAAAAATGAAAAGAAAAGACTGTGTTGTTTTAGGTAAAAGTAGAATCTGAGTGCTCTAGTCAGTTTACACACATGTCTGTGATATCTCACTTTAATGCACTTGCTGGAGACATGGAGCTCTAGTGCAAGCTGAGGAATTCATCAGTGAACTAAATTCCAGGCATCTCACAGGCCTAGCGCAAGCTCTTATTTTGTATGTTGCGGAACAGTGGGAGAAACGCTAACTGGTAATCTTATTACGCACCCTGTGCTATATGTGGGAGGGCTGAGTCCTCTGTCACTGGACAGGTATCCCTCTACCGCATCCTCCCACACCAGCCTATGTCCCCCACTGGGTGACCCTATGTAGTGTAGGTTTGTGCCAGTGTCCCCCTCCGCTCTTCCATGCCCCCACCCTCTCTCTTTTGAACTCTCCCTCTCCCTCCTCTTCCTCCCCCTCCTTCGCGCCCTCTCTCTCGGTCCCTTTCTGCCTTGCTGTACTTCATCACTGCCGCCGTCCCAGAGTGGCGATGGCAGATGGACCGGCCTGTCCTGTCAGCTTGCTTTCTCCATCCATCTTGTAATCCAGGCCCCGATTGCCGGCGAAACCCGATGCGTCCTGCAGTCAGCACCAGCGGTGTGTTTATCCGCCTCACCGTGACACACCAAACCCCCCGAGGATGACCGTTGGCTGGCGCGTCTCCGAGCCACGTCACATAGACTTTCACCTGTCAACGAGTTCCGCCGCCGTATTTCGAGGGTGACGCCATGCTAGGAGAGATCTCGCATGCTGGGTGTGACAGGGAGGATGCGGTCCTCAGTAACACCTCCTTCTTCCTGTCCGCATGTTTATGACCGGCTCTCTCATTACCAACCCCCCCACCACTCTGTCATAACCCCCCCCCTCCCTTCAGTCCCAGAAGCACATACCGTGCTCAACCATGGCGGCCTTGCCTTTGATAGCCGCAGACATCTGATTCCATTTGGTTGTCGATGGACTCCCTCTGCACCAGCTTCTCCTTGCGCTTCAGTGGAGCCTCGCTTTGTGCTGTAGCGGCCGGGAGGCTGTGTCTCTGACGGTAATCGTCTCCTGAAGTGAAGCTGTCAGTAACTGTGTGGGGGTCTCACTGAGTCTCGGTGTGAGATTACTGCATTATCGAGCCACTGAAGGGGCGCATCTCCAAGCGCTCCTGTAGATAAATATGCTCGTGTCCTCATATCCATGTCCTGGCGCACTGCCCTGGCCAAACAGAAAGAATTCAATGAGCATTCTGCACACTCTGAAGGTCGTGCGCGGCAATGTTTGGTAAGCCCTGACAATGGCGGAGACTCTGCCCAGCGGCCGCGTCGTGGAGCGTTAGATTTGGCTTGATGAGAGCGAGGCCTGTCATCACTGTGGAAACTGATTGAGAGGAAGGCACTCTTCTTCATCCTTGGGATTTCTGAAACACGGAGAGTACACGAGTATCCGTGGGTGTTTTCATCTCAAAAGATGAGCCCTGCGTTTAGCTTGAACCTTCTTCAGTCTTGTCCTTGGTTTTTATTGGATCATTCATTCTGGAACCCCAAGGCCCATCAAGTGGGTCATTTTTTTTCTACCAAACTTTCTTGAAATCATAGCTTATGTAAGTACAGTATGTTTAGTTTAATTTTTAATTTCATTTAGCCATTTAGCAGACACTCTTATCCAGAGCGACTTATACAGCTTACTTAAAAAATGTATGCAGCAATTCATAAAGCAATTCAAGTACCTTTCTTAAGTGCAAATAGTCATGCCCTATCTGAGAATTGAACCTGCAGCGTCAGAGTTACTACACTAAAGGCCTGAGAACCCTCTGTGTGCTACATTGGGTGCCACATAGGACCATAAGAATGGGGTGATTAGCACAACAAAGTGCTCCATTTAATGGTTAAATCGGGTGCCCATCTTCAATTGACTCCCATACAAATGTTTTAAGACTTCCCCCATCTGTTCCCCCAAGGAAGAAAAGATAAAAATAAAAATGAATAACCCAAGTTTGTGGCTTTATTTTGTGGTCTTATGAAGCTGTATCTGAATTTGAGTGTTTACATGAGGTCAGAGGGTACAGAAGTTAATGTTTATAAAGACAGAGTCTGTGGCCATTAGTTATGTAGTTATATCTGTGGGAGAACCTGAAACGTAACAAACTCGGTGCTGTAGAGGTAGGCTCCCCAACCACATTTGGGGTGAGGCATATGCCCCACGTATTAATTTTAATTTTATTTCCATTTTATTGACAGTCTGCAGGGTGTTTTATTTTGAAAAATGACCACTTCCGTCTGTGGATGGCATACCTGCCATCCCAGTAAATGTTTATTTAATGCTGTGTTTATTAACAAATAATTTTCAAAAAATTGTAGGGGAAGCTGAGCTCCCTCATGCAGAAATATCCACTGCTGTGAAAGGATTTTCTTAATTTTTTCCCTCTTAGTTTATTGCAGTTTCTCTCTGTTTTGGCAGTTCCATAAAGCTTGGGAATTGCCGTAGCCATAAACGTAATGACTGTGTTTTCTCATTGTCATGTTTTGACATGCCCAGCTACAATGTCATGGGAAAATCTGGATCCAGTCCCTTAAATACTGCGGATGCCATATCTGCAGTTTTCAAGAATGTTATGTTCCCATAACCAGTCTAATTTGTTGGATACCATCTGCTGAACGCTCAATAGGCTTAGATGTTTCAGAAACCTAAGGACAGAAGTTTGACAGAAAGACTACCAAAAAGCTTTATTGTTATTAATAATATTAATAATAATAATAATAATTTTGAAATCTGTGACGTAGCAGCAGATAAGCAATTGACTTGGTGACGGCCGCAATGTATTGAAAGGCAGGGTTCGATCTTTACTGTGTTCACTCAGATGCATATTGCTCTTGTCTTCCCCTCCAGGCTCAGTGCTGGATATCATAAAGCACATCATATCACGGGAGAGCACAGGTCGGGGGTCCTGGATGAGTCCAGCATCGCCAGCATACTGAGGGAGGTGCTGGAGGGCCTGGAATACCTGCATAAAAACGGGCAGATTCACAGGTAAGGCATCACCACGTAGCAGTGATGACGTTCTCCACTTTCCCGGGGGCTGCTGGATTTGTTTCCACGGTGAGCCCCTGGTCATTTCAACTTGAAATGGTTTGTGGTCAGAAAATCAAAGAGTTGATTGTGCCTGCACTTCAGTCATCTTTAGCAGGTTCTGCAAATGACTTCACGCTCACGTTTATATAGGGGTACAGTGAAGAGGGGTTTAAAAAAAAATGTTTTCAGCATTAGCCCCATTTCTTTCCGAATTTGTAGTAGTGGTGCACTGGAGTTTTGACTTGAACACCTTCAAACAGGGTCTTCACCAGGAATTTATGAAGGAGAATCCATGCAGCCATGCCTGAACTGTGCATGCGTGCGTGCGTGTGTGTTCCTTCGTTCCAGCAAGACCTGGAAGACCACTGCAACCGAGAAAGCCTTAGTGACCCGTTCATAGGTCAGGCGCACCAGTAAAACCGCCTCACGTGAGACGTGGGTGGAAACGCACCGCTGGGCGAGGTGGTAACGGGATGTACGATGGACACACAGGGCAAATTCCACTTAGCAGCTACGCCTTGTCCTGAATGTTATCACCATGCAGGGGACATGGGATTGATTAGTCCATCAGAGCCTCGTGTAAACAGCTCTTTGTCTCAAAATGCATGCAGCCGTGGCTTGCGTGGACCTTGGACACTTCCTTACAACCAAAATATGGAAGGTCAGCATACAAAAGGAAGCACTGACAGGCGATTTATGGCAGGATAAATGGCCAGTCAGTGGTGAGGTGGAAATCCGGCATGGGAAATGTTTATTTAGCCCTCACAATTGTGTATCAGCTTTTATCGTTACTTCCATGTTGTACATCGATACATAAGGATCGGAGATCGGTGTATTGTTTCGCCTGTACACAGCAGTAACACTAACGTCAGATTTCATTGCACGTTGATGCCTGTGCTTCTGGTCTGCAGTCAAGCAGAAAAGTTCTCTTTCTCGCTTTCTCTTTCTCTCTCTCTATTCCACCCTCCTGCTTCTTAAACACTTATTTTCAGATTGCCCGGCGGCAGATTGTATTTAGTATTCATTGCTTTCTTTTGACCGCGTTTGCTCTTCTATTTGTCGCCTTCCTTCCCGATGCGCACCGCTCAGGGAAGCAGCAGTGTAAATAATGCACGCCCTTTTAGCCCTGCTAAATACCTGGCGAGGGGGTGCAGAATCTCAATAAGAGACTGCTTCCTCGGCCCCGCTTCGCCTACGAACATAAATCTTACCTACTGACTGGAGCGGCGCGCCGCGGAGCTATGATCTGAATGTGGAATGCCAGGACCCGCCCCGGTCGTGCCACAGCAGCGCTTTGTGGAGGAGCGGGAAGAGAGGCGCGGTGTCCTGCTCTCATTAACCTCTATTTGTAAGCCGCGGACGACGCGGAGTCCGGAGCGTTCCGGCACGTACCGCTTAACTAGGGAAGGGCGGTACAGAGCGAGGAGATTTCTAAAGCGTATAAAGCATTCAACTCTTCTCCCCTTCACCTACACCATTACTGTTTTATTTGACTTTTTTACAGCCACGAACCTGACGGAGGATGCCGAAGGCTGTTGTTCCGTTCAAAAAGCATAGCTGGAAAAGGGCTTTATATTTTTCGCAAAGACCGTTTAGGAAACAAGACGTTGGCAAAACCGGGCGGTGTAATTGTTTGTGTGCTTCCTCCAGGCAAGCTGGGTCATATGAGGAGTAACTACGGGCATGGGTCACAAGGCATCTCATCTAGCGCATTAGAATGCAATTAGTGGCTCAGTGCAAAGGTTCACTCCAAGGCCTTCGCCACAAACAGGCAAGTTTCTCCACCTACTTATTGAAAAGAGGACGGGAATCTCAGTGGGGGCTTCAAAGGCGAAAACCTCTTCATGTCCTCCAGCTAAATTAAGTCGGCCTCACAACAATGGAGGGAGAGAGGGATTTCTTTCATCTACAGAAGACGGTTATCCCCTTTTGTAGTCGGCTTTTCTGTCCGTGCTTGTTAATCAGTGCAGCCAAAAGTGATTGGGTAATGAAAAATATTAAGGAGTGAGTGGATTCCGTTCAACTTGGAGCTGGAGAAAAGTCTGCATGCTACCTCACATGGTACATTTTTATAAGGGAACGCTGTCAAAGCATGCCAGTGTCATTGGTTTTGGGGTAATAAACCATATTTTGGGGTGATAAACGCTTGTTGGGATCTGAAACCATCTGCCTCTGCAGAACTTTTTCTTCTAAGCCCCTCCAGAGACTCATGCCTCATGTAGCCCATACACGTTGGGCTAAATATTAATAATAATAATAACAATAATAATAATAATAATACATCACATTTAATCACATCAGACATCACATCAATATTATCCAAACCGCCTCTGCTGTGGCCTTCCTGGAAGGGGAGAGCGGGGCTGCCAGCAACAGCACGTTACCATCCGAGCCTCAAGGTGAAAAGTCGTAAATGCTATTTATGATTATTTGAGCAACTTCTCACAGAGGACTGATGTCATCGTAGGTGTCCTACCGCATGGCACGGTGTTAAGAGGGCCAAAATCTGTGCTCTGGTACAGCCTTCAATGGGACCAGCCATTTAGCCCTGGCTGATTTTGTTTCAATGGCAGAATATGAATTAGTTCTGCTGCCTAACCAGCATTATTATTTGCATGTACTGCCATCGCCAGCAGGAATAAAGCAACTCTTTGTTCTAGCAAGGCAGTTTAATTGTCTTTATTTATAGACGAGAGACAAGATTTTTATAGATCGCTACTTTTTTTTCTAAGCCTATTTATTTATTGTATTATTTTCAGCAAAAGACAAAGTTTAAAATAACCTTTTTTCTTTTCTTTTTTTTCCATTATAAACCTTTAGTTCAGAAGCATGGATATGTTCAGTGTCTAAAATGAAGGTAGCATTTTTGGAATGTTGTCAGATGCAGGTACTTAGTGAGCAGACCTGTAGCTTGCCTGCATGGACAGAGGCAGTGACTGTATGCTACCCTTATAGTTTCTGTTGCTTCTCACATGGGTGAACAGTGTCAGTGCCCTTTGTGCTATCCGCCCAAAGCACATTTCCCAGCTGTCTGAATGCTAGTTGTCCTACCACAGGGGTGTAGGCCAAAAAATACTAAAGAGGTCTTCTGACGATTCTTTATAATGATAGATTACACAAACCTAAACATCAGGATAGTAACCAATCCTCACCTCTTCAAAGGTAAGTAAACACAGAAATAAAATGTTTGCAAGGCATAGCAACAAACAGAAGCCATAGCTTCTCATATGTAATTTTTGTATCTTCCACGAAAAAAAAGAAACAATTGAGTATTATGGGAGTGTTTAATTGAGACGTTACTGTGCAGAGATTGGGATTATGGGATCATAAATCACACGGGACACAGGGCCCCTCCTTATGGAGCTGGAGCATGAGAAAGCCTGGCTTCTTCTGTGCAACCCTGCAAGAGTGACAGTGAGGCTAATCGTGGCTATTATAAACAGCCATTAAGGGATTAGCATTTGGTTTCTGTGCTACAGGTGTGTTGTAATATTGAAGAATCGGAGATGACGATAAAATGGAGAGTTTATAGTCATATTTTACAATTCGCAGTACTGAAATTGTGTGTGCACTTGAATACTCGCAAAAAGGCAGCAGTCATATGTAAACAAATGACAGTTTTTTAAATGATTGATTTGACTTTAATTTTGTAATGAACAGCAATTAAACAGTGTTGTTAATACTGGAGCACAATTCTTTCTAGAGCATTTTGAGTATTCGTACACAAGACACTATTTTTTGTATCTCTGGAGCAAATCTAACAAAAATGTTAAAAATCTCTTGGTTTTTGTTGGTGTTTTTTTTACATATCCGTAACTAAGCACAGTACTAGCTGCAGTCTATCAAAAATAAGTTATGAAGGGCATGACCGAACCCATGACTTGTGACATTTTGTCAAAGTGAATCAGTGTGATATGCAGAAACCCTGGCGGTGTTTCCGTTCAAATGTGTGGAATATGGAGATTCGAAACACGAGTGGTGAAACCATTCATTCATATTGGTGAATTGTGTGAAGATTAAATGAGGCTCTGAATGTAGTCACTCACAAAAGCGAGTTTTGTTTTGTCAGGAATTTACCCTCTTATGAATTTTAATGAACTGCAGAGTCTGTCTTTGATTATTGCTGGTGTATATCAGAGCCTATTCATGGTGTGCTTCTTTTAGCTGTTTAAACGAATACAGTAAATGGAAGGCATGTCTATTTCCCCTTATCTGAAATAAGTTTGGAAAGCCATTGAAGGATGAAAAAAAAAAACAAAACAAAAAAACAGGTTGCTGCTATCTTGAGAAGAATGGGCTACCTTTTATAGTACACCCCCTCAAAGCACGTCTTTTTTCTGTCTGCAGTGGCCAAGAAAGCCTTTTTACACATTCGCCTCTTCAGATAGAATTCTGGGAATGGCTATTAAAGGCCTCTTTGCACTGGACTTGGATACTACAGCGAACTTAGGTCTTTGGGTGTGGTTTCTTTACTCTCTTTGAATATGAGGTAGGAATTGACATCAGGCAAAGATGATGGAGACCGTGAACCACTGCTGTAAGCAACGATGCAACCGTACCGTCTGCTGTACAAACCGGGACAGCTGACCGGCAGCCCTTATCCCTGTGGTAACCTAGCATAATACCGAGTCAATGCGATGCAATTCCTACATCAGGTCACTACATGTCTCCACTGGGATTGTGAATTGACCCCAGGCATAGGTGAATCGAGCTGAGGTGTAGGTGAATCGACCCCAGGTGTAGGTGAGGTGTAGGTGAATCGAGCTGAGGTGTAGGTGAATTGATCACAGGTGTAGGTGAGACGTAGGTGAATCGACCCCAGGTATAGGTGAATCCATCTGAGGTGTAAGCCCAAGCAGTAACCCAGTCTGATGCCCACTGACCGTGCAGCGTGCAGTTATGGATGGAGTCCTCTAAAAACATGACCTGCCCTTGGTCCTCTCACACGCAGTCTCCCTGGCCCACCGCTTCAGTATTGTGTGCTTTACGATGACAAGGAGAAGACTAAAGTGCAGCCGCAGCAGTCTGTAACGGCCAATCACTCTCGGTTAGTCTTTAGAATTGACCCATCCTCGGTACCACCGTCCAGTTCAGCGTGAAGATCTGGACTGGACTTCTAACAAAAGGGCCTGCGTTGTGAAATTGTGGCCTTGATCTGTCACGTCCTCTTTCCGTCTTCGTCGTGGTCATTAGATAACATTACATCTGGGGGATGTATGTGTGCATGCATGCATGCATGAATGAGTGCGTGCCACTGTGCATGTGTGTTTGTGTCTGGGAGGCGGGTTTTGCGCAGCGGCTGGGATTAGTTGCATAACGTAAGGCATCGTCCATGCCCTTACCCTTTGTTGCTTTTTTATTTCTTTTCTGTTTTACACATAGCAAATTCATATTTCTCACTTATATTTGCATATATTTATTGATCAGCACCTTGCTCACGGATGTGGCAGCCCTCTGCCAAATATCCCTTTCACAGATGACAGTTCTCTGGTCACTCGCCCATCTTGGCAGCATGGAGGTCCCCAGGAGTCACGGAGAAATGGCGCTCTGTGGAGGTTCTGCTCCTGGTCTCAGCTGAGCCACTTGCCCAGAGGTTAACAGGTTACTCGTTCGTAAAGGTGGACTTGCAGGAGTTATGTGAGGTCAAGGGGCATTTTGTGTGCCTGTGGAAATTCTTGGACACCCTCATTTAGTAAAATTCCACATAAAACGCATGTGTGCATGTGTGTTAAGATGTGTTCTTCTATACTATTTGTGAACAACCATGGAATCTTGTAAAACAAGCTAGCCCTTAGCATTTGATATTGCATTGGGGGATGTGATTTTAATTTATTTACAAAAAAAGCTATTCACTTTGCTTATAGCACCTCCCAGTGGGGGAGTGGTGCAATGCCACAGCATACATGAAGTCATTATAGTTTAATATCAAATATTGCATATATGGTATGTAGCCTAAAATTATGACAAACAAAAAAACTTTTGAACACCTCAGGAAGATATCACAAGTGTTAAAATGGGGAATAAGTTAATATCCAAATAATTTAATAGAGTTAAAAACTGATTGATGAACTACTGTCTGTAAGTGGCAAATCATGAATACAAGAGCAAAGTAAAAATGTTATAAATTACGGTTAGAAGAAATTCAAAGATAATATTCAAAGAAGTATGTTTTTATGAGATGACAATAGGAAAGGAGAGACCGCTCATCTTCACCCTGTTTTAGCACGTTCACTCCAAGTATACATATGCATGAACAGATTTAACTATTAATCTAAAAGTCGCAAAGTGACTTAACCCCCGCAAATGACACCCGAATAGGAATTTGACCTATTCCAGTCTAGTAAATCCGGCGTAGATATTTCGACCTTGTAGGGACTGGCTTTTGTGTTGGAAAAGCAGTCGCAATCATTTAGCAAATCTGGCTCTGGCAAATCTACATTTCCCCCCCAGATGTATCTCGCTTGTGGAGATAAAGCATTAAATCATGCAGCATTCTTTGTGGTCTCTAAACCACAACTGACATAATAAATCAAATAGAAATACAAATTAAATACCTTTGCCAATAAGGGCAAATTACATTAGGTGAGGAAATTCCCATATTGGTGTAGATATTAATATGACAACACTTGGCAATTGTCTTCTTAGGCAAGGGAGTCTCAGTTATTTATTGTGGCTGGGTTTCTAGGTTGGATTACTCTAAACAGCCTTTTTATGCACACGGGTACGTTGATATTCAGCCGCTTTAATCATTTACATTTGGAATAAAAGGGAAAGGGTATTTGGCTTTTTCTTAAAAAAAAAATATTACTGTGTTTAAATTTAAATTACTGTGGTAGCATGAGCTGATTTAAATGCACTGATTGCACTCAAATGCACATGCTGTAGCTTTAGAAGGTGGTGTGAGTTCAAGCCATGTCTGGCTGCCTGGACCTTGGTTGGTTACTTTGATGTGTTTGTGGTTATGATAAGGTTTGTTAGTCACTGGCCTCAGAGCAAC
Source organism: Aldrovandia affinis (assembly GCA_029706075.1). Taxonomy (NCBI): domain Eukaryota; kingdom Metazoa; phylum Chordata; class Actinopteri; order Notacanthiformes; family Halosauridae; genus Aldrovandia; species Aldrovandia affinis. Next base: position 10,901,464 of record JAINUG010000001.1, read on the forward strand.
CTTATGTATAATGAGGGTCAACCAGCTGCTGTAGATATTAACTGTGTCCCAAAACGTGTACTTCCATGCTCCGTACTACCGTGTCCTCTCGAGTTTGCACTTCAGTTCATGCTTGAAGTACGCACTCTGGACCCTGGAACCACAGTAGCACGTACAACTGTATTCTGTAATGGCATGCGCTTCGTGCTGAGCTGTGACCCATAACCTTTAACCTTTTCTGGAACTATCCTGTAAAAACTTATTACAAATAATAAACAAACAAGATAGGAATATTTTACTGTACTTGAAGTAGCTAGCTAATGCTAGCTAAATATTGCAGATATAGCCAAATATAATAACCATATATCATATAGAGCAGGCTTAATGGGCCTTTTATATCTGATATATGGTTATATCAGGCTATATCAGCAACATCTAACCAGCTATATCTTCCAACTGAATAAAAATTGCTATGTTTAAGCCAGTGGAAGGCAGCGATGGCTAACAGTTAGCAAGATATTCAATATCTTCACTGAAGTTTATTGATCCGATAACCGAAAAACGGGGTGGTGTCATTCAAAATGAGGAGTGCAGAGAAGATGGGCACTTGTTGGAACACAGTTTGAAGCTTTATAAGCGGCGCAGTGTAAAGGGCAGGCTGTACCCAGTTCATACAGTATATTGATTGATTGTCATTAGCAAGGCACACTATAAACTGTACTACATTATAGTGCCATTGAGCGAAGGGCAAGCGAAAATGGCCTTAAGGTAAATAGGCGGCAGTGTTAGCATAATGGTTAAGGAACTGGGCTTGTAACTCAGAGGTTGCAGGTTCGATTCCCAGGTGGGGACACTGCCGTTGAGCAAGGTACTTAACCTGAATTGCTTCAGTAAAATATCCAGCTGTATAAATGGTTTGTATGTAAAGAAAATGTAAACTGTGTAAGTCGCTCTGGATAAGAGCATCTGCTAAATGCCTAAAATGTAATGTAAATGTAAAATATATGTTCAATTCATAACAATACTAGCATTATTTCAGTTTGTTTCAGTTTTGCTTCTGTTGTGCTGTAATTGATATGAAAATAAATTGATATAATTCTCATAATATGAGAATACAATTCCATAAAGGTCATGGTCACGCCAAGACTTGGCACCTTCGCTCTGTTTGGACGTTTTCTTGCCAATATGTATTAATGTACCCAGGTTTTCCTCCAGTGTCTGGCACCATAATTCAGCGCAATCTGCGTGTGGTCTGTCGCCATGGCAACTACTGGCTTTACAATCGCCATGCGACGTGCACAGGGGTCCCTGTTGCAACATCTCGTTGCCCCTGGGGAATGTTGTCTGTACAACCTGATAATGAGTCATTTTATTGGTGACTGCTCACGGTTAATGTGCTGGAGATAAAACACTCGGAGTGGGAGCCTTGAAGCGGTGTGCCCAAAAACACTTCCTTTTACTTGCTCTCCGGGTTTGTCCGTGTCCTTTGGATAGAAATTTCCCTGACATTTAACACGATGGTGACAGGTCTGAAATCTGACCTGCTATTGGTTAAAATTGCTGCGTGCCTCAGGCCTTCAAGGAGCTTCACAGCTTGGAAAACCTTTTATTAGTGTTTATCAAGTGAGCACTGCTGTTCCACTGTTTTAAAATGCCGCGTAGCCTACAGTGTTGCAGGACTGCATCAAACCTAGCAAGTGAGTGACACACTGTCATCTCTGAGCACTTTTGGCCTGCAGGTTCTGTGTGAGACGCCCTGTCTCATTCCTGTCCTGTCCGTCTTCAGCCACAAACCTCATATTTACAGTGAACCATATCCAGCAAATTCTTCTAAATTTAGGCCTGTGCCCATGCACTTGCACTTTATCCTGTGGATTACAGGACAAAAAAAATCCTGTTTCCTGATAGTGAAGTTTTAACATGCTTAAACAGCTCTAGCACTAATGTGGATATATTTGAAAATGCTTTTTTTTTTTCTCTGCTTTGGCCTTCCATCCACACTAAGACAGCGTTTTCCTCCACTGAAAACTGACCTTTTTGAAGATGCTCTCCCAAGTGGATAAATTTGAAAACGCCGGTCTGGCGTTGTAGTGTAGACGGGGAAGACGGAGGGTTTCGAAAACGTTGATGTATGATTGTTATGTGATCCAGGCTGGAGCCAAAACATTAAACATGGCAGCTGAGGTTGTGCAAGTGTTGTTCTCTTTGCTATCTAATTTGATTGATTTATTGGAGTTAAACATAGCTTTGTATAATATACAAGCAGCATTCCTACATAAGAGACAAAGCGCTTTATATTCACAGCTGCTGTGCAACGGATCTCCGCGAGGACAATGGTGTTACAAACCGTACAAGGAACGGCGATTTTGGATAAGACTTGGACGAACCAGTGCGTGGTGGGACAGTTTTGTTAGCGAAGTAGTGATTCCTGAAGAATGGCGTGAGAATTTTAGAATGTTCAGGGACCCTCTGCAACATCTAAGTGATCTGTTACGCCCTCACATTGAAGGCCAGACAACACGAATGAGATCACTGGTGGGTGTCGTTTAAAAGTAACTTGCTCTGTTGCTGCCTCGGGTTTCCTCCGCTTACCAATTAAGGAAATGTAAGCTGTGGTGTGTCAGTGTGGACGGAAAACATTTGGACACAAAAACTGCATTTTTAAATGTATCCGCATTAGTGTGGACATGGTCTCCTTCCAGTCTCCTCTAACCCAAAGAATGACTCTTACTGCTTTGTTGCCTACATCTTAAAAACTTTGTTCCAGCCCAAGCTATTTTTGCAGTATATCTCTCATTGTCTTTATAAGACTTAAAATTGTATAGAAGACTTAAAAATTTAAAAGATGTATTTTATGTAAGGCTTGCTTCGCAAATGTCCTGACATGGCTGCCTTGTTCAAAAATATAAAGTAAAAGAATGAACTATGCCATTGTTATGCAGGCATATATAAGTGGATGTATTGTGTATTTTGTTTTGTATTAACTTTAATCGGTTTGACAGCCTCAACTATGCGGAAATGTCAGTAAAAAAACAAGGGAGTGGTAAATGGTAAAAAAATAACAAACCAACATGTTAACAATTGTCATTCTAAAAATGGCATGCCACAGAATTCATGGCAAGCCAGAACCATGTGTTAGTGACAGGATATTTTGTGTATCTGCATGGGGTTGTGGGGAGGGTTTCTGTACTTGGACATAGAGCCTGTGACGATGGGACTCAATTGAAGTAAACTTCTCAGAAGGGAAAAAATATATATAAAATCTGGTTATGTCATTGTCATTGGAGTTGTACTCACTTCCATTGCTTGTATATCTAGGACATGGGTACAGTCAAGCATATTCAAACTGTTGCCTCATGAATGGATCTGCACTAAGTCTGTTTCAGTCACAGTACAAATAACTCCATTAAGACAAGGAAGGCAGTGACTGTTCACAAGGAACAAGGGGAATTCGGGGAAAGAATTTCCCTGTGGCCAGTTCAGTGGCCAGTTCTGTTGACGATTTATGATTTGATATCCTGCCATGGTAAAAAAAATTGATGCTGCAGAATTTCTCCAGAATAGTTTTGTAAGAAAACCATACACCAGCAGTTACAAAGCCAAGTTTGTGGACTGATGGTTTACTCTTCCTTATCACAATATTGAACAGTACCCAAACAGCTTTTAGAGGCACTATAACATTCGATAAGAGCTTTTGCCTTTTACATTTCTACAGGAAGTTTTTAATTCACATGTGATATGTACTTGCGTTCAATATGTAGCCTATGTGTGTGTTCTATAAGACGTTGTGAATTTGCCTACGAATCTGGCGTTAGCCCCTCAGTCTTAGGCCAGCATGGCTGAACCCTGCTCTGCCCACACGAGCAAGCTATGACCCAATCAGAGGAAATCACCCAAGCTGCTCGCCTAAGTATCCAAAGGAGTAAACGGCATGCTAACGGCAGCCATATGGAGAACACGGTCAGGGCCTCCCCTGATACCGGTTTCAAGGAGACCAGTGGAGCATCCAGGAATCAGCTTTTGGCTTGCTACAGCAGACTCTATATTTTAATGGCATATTGGGAAAGCACAGATTGTGGTCACATGAATTAAGAGGATGAGCTTTTTAATGCTGTTTAATCAGTGTGACCAAAGCCCACTTCAGACATTTAAACAGATCTTTTTAAGTATTTTAACTACTTGTGGTCCCTTCCGAGAAATTTGACTCCTTAACATCCTCAATGTAATTTACCAAGAGATAAATTCAAGCATGTTTGCTGCCTAAAGGTCTTGTATAAATGAGCAAAAGGGTGAATACTTATGCAATCAATTGTATTTTTTTTGTATTTGTAATTAAGAAAAAGCGTTATTTTTTTTATTGTTTTGACACTATAGAGCATCTTGTGTTGATTAGTGGCAAGAAATCCCAATTAAATCCATTTTGATTCAATGAAGTAAGAAAATAAAATGTGAACCCACTGTATGTACTGGGCTGGCATTCCGTGTAATTGCCAGACCCCGACTCCCTAACTACTGTAGCAGTGCAATTATGAAATGATATCGCTTGAGAAATATCACAGTCAAGAGGCTGACATATAAATCACACAGCATCAATGACTAACTGTTGCCGAGACAAAGGACTGTAAAGAAAAGGGTGTGTGGCTATATGGGCATAGGAATACAGACGTTAAGCAGATGAAATATTCCCACCGCGATGAGTCTAATAGATATGGGACTCCACTTGACTCAATTCCAAAAGCAAAGCTATTGTTTCTTAAGTCATTTTCTCAAGGGTCGTTGGAAAAAAAAGGTTTGAGCCAAGACATGTAATTATGTTTTAACGTGATGGTTTGTAATACACTTTGTATGTCTTGGCATATACCAAGCTCCAAAGAGCCCTCTTTTTCCCCCTGCAGTTCCCTTCACAGCTGTTTTTACAGTACATTAATAAGTGCTCCTTGTCTTTTTCTTGGCAGGGACGTGAAGGCTGGAAACATTCTTCTTGGGGAAGACGGTTCAGTGCAAATCGCAGGTATTTTGAATGCCCAACACCTATACAGAGAGGTAGAGGAGAATGTCATCTTCCTCACAGCTACAGAACATCTGTCTCACATTATGTACTATTCACCTGGCAGTGAGACGTTGCCATTATAACTATTGTTTTCCTTCCCATTATTTATATGAGTGTATTGTTTTCATTTAGGCTATATTATTGATTACTTTAAAAATGTATTTGACCATAACAATGCTCAGTAATCTAGTTTTTGTTTACACTGTACATTTTATATAATATGTCTAGCTCATGTAGATGAAAACCCTCATCTTACAAATACAAAACATTTTAGTAAATTATGGGTTAATTTATTGTTTAATGCCTTGCCCACACCTTCCCCTTTGTGGAGGTAGTGAAGAGTGATCTGTCTGTCGTCTGTTCCACAGTGTGTCCCACAGAAAGCGCCCGTTGGGATTTTCATGCATGTATAAATTATGACGAATAGGCATTCCTCATAGAGTCTGCTCTGATCTCAGTTCTGGAGAACAAAGGATAGAGAAACGACATCTAGAATCGTCTATGATTCCTGATGAACTGGATCAGAAAAAAACGATCTGTGATCTACCATTTTAGACGGTATAAATGCCTACATACTGTACATTTGGAAAGACTTTACAGAATCACATATAGCTAGAGGGCTTTCTTTGTAAATAGATGACTGGACATGACTCATGAAAAGCATTTGGAGGTTTAATTCCCCTGTCGATCAGAAGGGCCAGGTGTGTGACATATTTAACAGATTGATTATTTTGGGAAGTGCTGCGCAGGTTGGCTTTGACCCAGAGGGTGCCGAGTCAATGTACAGGGCCTCTGAACGGGTTCCTGGGGACCTGTCGGGTACGTCCAATAGCAAGGTAGAATGCCGAATTATAGCCTCACTGACTTACACTGGTCTCATACCAGTTGAACATTCAGAGTGTAGGCTATAGTCAGTGTGAATGTGTGTGTGTGTGTGTGTGTGTGTGTGTGTGTGTGTGTGTGTGTGTGTGTGAGACAGACTGGGAGATAATGGGGTTTTACATTTTTGCTCCCATAAATTTCATTTTAGGGCCTGATTCTCCTGTACAGAAAAGCTGAAAGTTTCATATTGCGTATAGTAAATTTATTTTATCAGTCTGTTCAGTCTCGCCCTGAAAAGGACCGGATTTATGAGTTTGTGAAACAAATTTTACTGTAAAAAAATTATTTTACTGCATTTTGGAGGACGTGTGATAGTGTACAGATGTAATGGAAAGCTACATTTGTGATCAGATGCTCCATGTTGGGTTTAAAAAACGGTGAAAGCCTAAGGGCAGTGTTGTCCATCAGAACTGGGGCTAGTTGCATCATTACCTCGCCAGTGCTCACATTGTGTAGAGTGGTGTTTGTCACTTCTGATTCCATGTCACATTTATTTAGTTGTAATGTTTCTCTTGGTGGCAAAACACCCAACCTTACTCCCCATTCAGTATTAGAGCATCTCTGGAAGAGACGGATTCATAAATCCAGGCTTGGCATATTGCCATTGATTGACTTGCACTGTGGACCAATCAAAAGCCAATGCACACACTGAAAAGTGAAACAATACCAAGGAGTATTGCAGTGTGTTTGTCTTTATACTTTGGTGGCCCCCCACAGTAACCTAATCATTCTATCAAAGGAACAGTGAGCACTGTCATGCTAAAGTACGGCCCGTATGGCTGTCTGTAACCTGAATGTCCTGTGGAGATGTAAGTGAGACATTGTGAGACACCGCCTTCCATCGTCTCCGCTTCAGTTAAACACACAAGAACATTTAAGGAGACTCCGCAAATCATATATGGCCATTATTCCTTACATTCCAAAGACTTGAATGTTTTCTCAAGTCACATATATTCAAACCATATGAACCTACTCTCCTTAGAAAAACAAGTTCAGCCGTGAAAAGGTTTAGCAAAGGTTTCCTGCAGTATCCTTGTGTCCCCCCTCAGTAAATCGTTGCCTGTTCTGGACTGTATTTCCTTCCTGCCCAGGAAGTGTGCCTGCTCAACATTCTTCAGTGCACTGCAGTGCAGCAATCTCCCGGGGCTTTTTCTTAAAAGCTTTAAAAATTAATTAGACCTTCACAATGGCCATTTACTGGGCTATGCTATTTTAAATACAGTAAGTAGCAGGAAGTGGCTCTCGATCAATATTGACAGATATGTAGGCTGTAGTGTGTCGGTCTTGGGTGTTTACTGAGATCTCCTGACTTCGGTAAATCATGAATGAAGCAAATGGGGAACTCTGGCCTGGATTAAAGCAACATTTCTCCTTCAATTTGACTTTCAAATAAATGCAAGTATTGCTTTTTTTCCTTGACAAAAACAGTTTGGTTAGTTAATTGTGGTGATGGCTGAACTTGTAAGGGTGTATTTGTGAGGCAAGGTAAAGGAAAAGGTTGACAGAATCCAGGCCTCTGTCTGCGTACAGTATGTAATACCACTCTATGTATGTTCCTAATTTGTAGTATCACCACGAGGCGATACAGTTGGCCATAGTGCCACTGCCTAGTAGGCTCTAGCTTTGCGATGGCATCCTTTCGATTGCAACGGCGCGGACACGGCAGATTGGCAGATAGACCGAAATGACTATCGGCGAGAGAAAAAGGGATGCCTTTCAGCGCAGGTTTGCCAGGGGCAGGGTTGAGTAGGTCGCACTTCTTGGGTGGACAGCTTTGAATGTCACGCCTGTCACTCCAGGTGCCAGAGCTTGGCGGCTGAGGGGTGGACGTCGCTCCGGGCTTCCTGCAAGTCCTCAGATCGGCACGGAGGGAGTACCAAGCGACCTTTTCAATATTTCATCAACGCTTTCCCTGTTCCTAGATTAAAGCACGCCTTCGAGCACCGAATGTTTGATCAGAGGGTCATGGGTGCAACTTCTTGAAATGTTGTTCAAAGAAGTGTGCTTCAATTGGTCCTCAGTCTAGAAACCCAACTGTAAAATGATATTCTAGAGAATGTATTAAAATGACACTAACTAAGCAAGCAAGTCATTTTCATGTAAAGATTGTGTGTCCAAATGATGTAGCTGCTGGAATCCTCAAACTAGTTTAGACTGATCCATTGCATGTTGTACGTGTTTTCCAGTAATCCCCCCCCTCACACCAGTGGCTTGAGCGACTCCTAAACACTTTGGGTGTTAAGTAGACTGTTCCAATTCTCTATCAGATTATCCAAGATGCAGTGTTAGAGCAGAAAGAGGAAAGCTGCCTCAGTTTTGGGCATTGAAGCATTAAATGTTTCTGACAGGGGTAACTAAGGCATTTTAGCGAGCTGTGGAGAAATCCTTCAAGGATTACCCCCGAGGCATCTGTAAAGCAATGCTACTGTTCCATGTCCCCCTTTCAGATACTCTGAATGAATCTACTGTATGGGCAGTAGAAGCTTCCTGTAGTATCGCCAGGCTCTCAGGCCAAGAGGGGTCTGGTGGTGCTAATTGGTCGCCGCCCCACCTCTTTTAGCATCTCTTGTCCCTCAGCTCCATCAGGTCCTCTGCAGTAGTTGGCAAGTCAGTGAGGAAGCTGACATTTAATTAGCATGATGAAAAATGGCACATTTGCTGAAGCTAAGAAATGGAGAGTTTACCCTCCAGCTGCAGAGTGGCCTCTCTCCGTGGGACGCCACAGCTTTTAACGCTGAAGTAAATCCATTTTGCGACTTTGCAGCCCCCGCCCCATTTATTTGTTTACCTATATTTCAAAATCCATTAATGATGCTCTCAAAGCTTTCAAGGATGAGGACTCTAATGACCATTCCAATAAGACCAGCTGACTGTAGCACGGCTGTTGCTTCCTTTCATGACGTTAACAGTAATGTAACAGTGTAGCAAACGCTGACAGGACCGGGCAGTTCACAGCAATGCACCGAGAACATGGAGTTCCATCACTGCACAGGCTGTTACTCCCTGATGGTCTTTGTCAATTTTCTCAAGCAGGATTTTTACAACTCTCAATGCTTGCAGATCTGCATTAGAATCTCATAGACATAAGCCTACAGTGCATTAAATCATAGGGCGGGGGGGTCGGAGGAGACATCCCCCCCCCAATATTCATAACAGCCATATCTCTCCCCCTCAATAATTTATAGGTGTAAAACATATCCTTTCATTATGTGCCGTCCCCCGTCCCCCCTAAATATTTAATATGTGGTTACGCCCTTGCATCAAATCAGTAATTTCAGATTTTTTGGCCTGCAAGTCTCACTCCATCTCCTCTCACTTCTGTTCGCTTTGTAAGCCATTCCAGGGAGCACATGGCAAAGATGCCTGTGAATGATTCAGTGCTGCCTTTTTCAACCTCCTAACATCCAGCGTGTCAGGGGAGCCTCAGCATAGCTCTGCGTCTGTGGCACAGCTCCAGGTAGCCCAGCCCAGGTCAGACAAACCCATTACATCAGCACCGCTGGTATGACAACCAGCTCTCCCTTCTTTTGCCAGATTTCGGTGTCAGTGCCTTTCTAGCGACAGGTGGTGACATCACCAGGAATAAGGTTCGGAAGACCTTTGTGGGAACGCCCTGCTGGATGGCCCCTGAGGTGATGGAACAGGTGGGTGTCTGTGCTTTTTAGCCTCAACCCCACGCCCACCACCACCACCACAAACCCCCCACATATTGTACATCATTGACCAATTATGGGCCATCCTTTGATGATGTAAAAACACAACTCCTCAGTCTGTTTAGTCAACAGTGAGTCATAACATCTGATTCTCATGTCCCTTTTTGATAGCGACAGCTCCATAATCAGTTGCATCAGACTAAAGTGCACCTCTCATCAGCTGTGCAATGACTAGGCTGTGTGGTGCGGTCTGTTTGGCTTGTGTTATAACTTATTTGATCAGTTGAAGTCCGCAGACCTCGTCATCCTAGCACTGAGACAGTGGCTACTGTCAGACATTCATATCAATGCGTTTACACCAATCAAGCACTCGCACGCATGATTTCTCATGCACGATCCACAGAATGCTCTACAAACATTTATGGAAGGCTCTTTTCAATTGAAAACATTTCATTAGATCTTTAAGGTTACATCCTTCAAGGGTTTCCTTCCCAGTGTTACAGGTATGGTATGCAGCTGCCAACAACGATGTCTATCGCTATTACTGCACTGATCTCTTGCGCGAACAATGATTGTTCTTACCATATATTGATATCTTGTAAGTTGCTCTGGATAAGAGTGTCTGCTTAAAATGTAAATGTAAAAGCTGTAATGAAATTTCTGAAGGCTGCCGAAAAAGACTAACTTTAAACGACCCATAACTGAGCTGGCTATAAACAAGCTTGTGTTTGCAACCGTCTTCAGTTCTTGCAAGGATCTTTATCCCTATATTTTTTTTGCATTGGCTGTGAATGTCAAACCTCACAATTATTACTTTACATATGGAGTACCGTAAAGACTTCTACTTTCCGTAGGCCAAAAAGGGGCCTGATTGGTCAATATTGTCAATTTACATTTTCTTCTACAGGTCAAGGGTTACGATTTCAAGGCAGACATCTGGAGCTTTGGGATTACAGCCATCGAACTGGCAACAGGAGCTGCCCCCTACCACAAATATCCACCTATGAAGGTGAGCAGAGTCAGTTCTGTCACAAACACAAACATATAGAATAGTAGGGAGGGCCTCCCAGGTGGTCTAGTAGTTACAATGTTCGACGCTGGCCACTGCGACCGCGATTCGATTCCACCGGCCACGCCAGAGTCTGCTCTGGCCGGGAGTGCCACTAGGGGGCTGTCTGTCCCAGGGAGGGGGGAGGGAAGCTGACATGAGTCCGCTGCGTATAGGAGTGGCTCTGGAGCACCGGAGTTACGGTCGACAGGCTTACCGAGTGCCGTCTCGGAGGAGATGACACTTCACCTCTGTCACTGCTGGTCACAGGGCTACAGCAGCGAACTCACAATACGAGAGGGGTATTGACATGAAAAATAGAGGGTGTAATTGGCTACTAAATTGGGAGAAAATGGGATCAAATCAGAAACAAATTCTTTAAAGAATAGTAAGCAGAGTTTTAATGTTTTGCCCCCCCCAAAAAAAAGCTTAACCAGATCATGTCAGAAAATAATACTTAAACCACATATCCGTCACTGCTGTGACTGAACACAAAGGTTATCGGGACCCGGGTCTGCACAGTACAGTAGAGTACTGTATTCATCGCTGTTGTGCCCTTACACATCATAAACTGGATGGAGGAGGAGATGATCCTAGATTATGTTAGCATAGCTGTAATTGTTTATTCAATTACTGGAGTCTTGCATTTACACATCATTTCTTGGACAGCAACAGCAGTTTTACAGTGCATGCTTTCAATGGTATCGATCTTTCCTGGACGCTCTTAAATTACTCTCCACCTTGTGCTTTATGTATTCATTGTGTTTTATGTATTTTATGCAATGTGCCGTTCTAAATATTCTTATATTTTGGTGATATAGAGCAGTGGTTCCCAAACCTCTCCTGGGACCTCCAGCCAGTCCACTAGGAACACACCTGATTCAACTAATCAATGCTAGTTAACCAGTTGAATCAGGTGTGCTGGTGGTGGAATTGACCAAATGCATGGACCGGCTGGGGGTCCCCAAAGAGAGGTTTTGAAACCGCTGATATAGAGCATGGCCACAATTATTTCCACCATTTGGTGATTTAACACAATCTGAAGGAGTTTTGCCTTTAGGGTTCTTGTAATGAAGCACCAAACTAGTTCCATTATCAGTGTATTTAGATGAATGGTGACTTGATGGTTGGTTTCTTTGACTTGATTGTGTGATTGTTTCGTCATTACCTCTGCTGGTACTGACTGATTTACTGTTCATAATAACATTACTGAAACTAGGTTTGAGGGCACTGTAGCTGAATGTTTCCCATGATCTAATAGTTCCACGCAGCAGTTGACAGATCTAGATCGAGCTCATAGCCATTCTTTAACTATTAAATTGAATAAATAATTGACATTTTCCAGTTTCGTGATTGCCAGTTTAGTGGCTGTGACAGAGAATGCCAGCCTCTAGGGTGAATAATTATTTTCAGTTGTTGTGTATCTGAAGTTTATTGAGCTGAATAATCTGTTATAGTTTCCATGTAAGTGTATTGTTGACATTGGTACGTATTGGGAGTGACTGCTCTTTTCTAATTCTATATGCATTGTGAATCATCACACACAGCGGTTTGCCCAGATCTGAAGTGTATGGACATGGCAGCACACACAAATAAGGTCTGAACAGATTGCAACATTCATAGGAAACAGGCTTTATTTGAAACAGCAGCAGCAGAAACAAGTGCAGTCTGGGTAAAACAGTTCAATTAAAGAAAGGGTTTTATAGGAATTCCAGGTAGATGACCTTCACTTTAAGGTACTGCTCCCATTTGTTGGCCAGGATTTTATTGGGTAAGTCCATGTTTGTAAGTCCTTATGTTTCTTTCAGGTGCTCATGCTGACCCTACAGAACGACCCCCCCGGACTTGAGACGGGCGTCTCCGACAAAGAGACGGTGAAAAAGTACGGCAAGTCCTTCAGGAAGATGATCTCGCTGTGCCTACAGAAGGATCCGGAGAAAAGGTGACACGCACACTCACAACAAATTCTCACAACAGAAATATACCCACTGTGTGGGAAATGTAAGGGGCAAAGTTCCCTGTTTGACCCTCTCAATTTGGCCATCAGCCTGCTTAATTAGCAAAATAAATCTCTCAGTTTTCACCTCTGGGTTTCATTTTCATGCATTGAGTGCTGTTGAATCCGCGTGTGTGGCTGGCTGTGGTAATGTAGGGGTTCTACAAGGCCGTAGTGAATGTGCTCAATGGACTCCCTCAGAGAACTGGAGGAACACCATTAAATCAGTATCATTCCCAGTAGGGGGCATTCCTACTCCTGTGGTAGCCTGGAAAGCAGAGACAAACTCCAGCCAATCGGAAATTCCATGGGCCTCAAAATGGGCCTTGTTTTTACAAGGCTGGAAGTACAGAGCTGTGAAACACCACAAGGTGCTGAAGGAGTGGAGCCCTGCTGTTAGGTAATGAGCAGCAGTTCACTCCAGTGTGAGAGGGTATTGTGTTGCGTTCACTGCACCCCTTCCTCTGCAAGGGTCACTCTCTTTAAAAAGCGTTAATACTTTACCGCTCCATAGGCTCTGTGCATGTTTATGTTGGACTTTGAAATGAACTGGGGAGAGTATTTGAAATGTGATCCCGTTGAAGGTGTGTTTGGTTTTTATCTACAGTCAACTCCTTACAATTGTATAGACTGGGGCCAGCATGGCATGCACTTATTTGGAGGGTACACATTATTTTGGAAAGCATACAGTACATTACAAACCCATAAATACCAACTATAAAAGGTTCATGGTTCAAATTAAATTCATGGGCATAAATGTACAGACCCTCCTAAATGATTCACACCTTTGTGAAGATGAGCAAGGCTGCATGACATAAACAATATAGGTAATGAGCTATGTTGTAAATATAGCTCCAAAAATGATTGTATCCATTTTATGATGTGATCACTATGTGTCAATAAGAATACTAGTCACACATATATTTTTTTGGGGGGGAAAAAATATGCATTACTTGATAAACAAAATCAAAAAGATTTTGAGCTGAGCAATTGTATTGATATAAACTAATATAATTTCACAATGTTTTGAACATATAACATAGCCCATTACCTATATTGTTTATACAGCCTTCTTTGCTCATCAAGGGTGTGAATCATTTTTGAGGGTACGGTATATACACTCTTAATCATCTCACAGCCTAATTATGCTTCATTTAGCATGGAACCATTTTTAGCAAATCAGATGTCTGTTCTGTTTAAATTGATATATATATATATATATATATATAAGTATATATTTTGTTTTATTCATTTGTTTATCATTTGTTTATCATTTATTTATCATTTATTTATCATGTATTTATCATTTATTTCCCCTGTTTTTCTCCTAATTTGGTGGCCAATTATACCCTCTATTTCTTCAATTCATCCTCCCCCATGAGCCCATCACCCGCAACTACGGGGCCAGCCACTACCCTGTGGCCGGCAATAAACGTTTCCTTCGAGACGGAACTGGCCTATTTGTTTTGCCCCCAGGGAGCTTTCTGTGCTCGCGGTGAACTCGTGCCGGCTTTCCCTACCCTTCCCTCTCCCTGGGACGGACACCCAATCACTGCCCCCGAACGGGACTCCCAGCCAGAGCCAGGCTGGTGCAGCCTTGAATTCATAAATAACTTTTTGGGACTAAAGTACTTTATTCCTCCACCAAGACTTCAACTGGCCCTAGCAATACACTCATCAGTCCAGTGCCCAATTTAATGGTGTTTGGTGCACCCTCTATAGACTGTAGACAATGTTTTCCAAATATGAATTATTATTGCTGCGCTGCAGTGTTACTGGAACTCTGTGCTGGTTGCTGTGATTACACTTCGCTTTCATATAGGGCATGTTACAGATTACAGTTGCAACCTCTTAATCAGAAGTGTGCGTCCGCACATGAATCATAAAATTATTGCAAAGATGACTCAAAGGTTTATGTTCCCAGCCACATCATTTCCTTTTTTCCCTGCTGACATAAAGGTCATTATTGTGCTTTGTCTCCCTTTAAAATGTATATTTATGTATTTGAGGTTTTAATGTTTTTTTATTAATAATCACAGGTTCGGTGCCCTCCTCATGAGTCACTTTAGTGCATGGTAGCTAAGACGTTCACTGCTATCGCGGGGGAAGTTAAAGACCTGGCCTAGAACAGGAAAGGAGGGGAGCCAGTTTCATACAATCCGTATTGTGTCCTTTGGTGACTCATGTCCTGAAGGGATTGATTGTTAAGTTTGAAATGTTCAAATGCTAAATGTGAATAATAGTTAATATTAAAGGAATTATGTGACTGTGAGTTTCTTATCACCTTGCCTTTGCTTTATTTCAGACCGACGTCGTCAGAGCTTTTAAAGCACAAATTCTTCCAGAAAGCGAAGGTAAAGAGAAAGGGCAACAGTGCTACAGTGCCCAGGCTCCCAAACGAGTCAACCCATCAGTGATAGCATGCTGCTAAACCCCCTCTGTACCTCCGGCTTCCCTTGCAAGCTCTCATTCGGTGGCACTGGATGAACGAACCCAGCGCAGGCCTGCCCAGCATTCCGCACATTGCTCTGGGAACGTTGCTTTCGCTGTGACAAAGGCTGGGATTAGCTTCTCAGTGGGGGTTTCCGGCTACCTGACGCGGTCCGCACCTAAACAACTGGAGCGCTGGCTCTGCAGTTTAGACGATTGGAACCCCTGTTTGCTTAGCGTGTGCCACTGTGGCCAGGAACGGTAGCGCGGTGGGGCTCGGTGGCCACCCTGGGTTCAAACGCGTCTTGCTGGGAGAGCCCGGACACATTCTCAGAGTTGGGATGCCACACATTGCCATAACTTTCCTGTAGGGGGTGCTAGAGTAGTGTCGAAGCTGCAGAGCCACATTATGTGCTGAGAAAAGTCCTCATACTGTGCAACTTATACGGTACAGCTACCCTTTATGGTGCACTGTTAAATAATGACTGAGTGAGGTCAAAGAAGAGTACAACAAGATTGCCCGGCACCTGGTTAGTTCAGCTTCATCCACTGCAACGCACAGTCACCAAACTGGCTAGCAGCAAAGAAGGAGCAAGAAGATAATAATAATAATATATGCCATTTAGCAGAAGCTTTTATCCAAAGCGACTTACAGTGAATGCATACATTTTTCAGTATATTTGGTCCCAGTGGGAATTCAGCCCACAACCTAAGCATTGCCAAAGCCGTGTTCTACCAACTGAGCCACGCAGAACCACAGATATAATATAACTTATCATGGGGTGGCAGGGTGGTATAGTGGTTTAGCTGCGGAACCAGTATCCCAGAGGTTGCAGGCTCAATTCCCAGGTGGGGCTTTGCTGTTGAACCCTTGGTACTCAACCTTCAGTACATTTCTTCAGTAAACATTGAACTATGTACAGTTGAGGTCAAAAGTTTACATACACCTAGGCTAAAGACATTCATGTTACCATACATTTCCTGTGTTAAGTCACACATATCTACTTTATTTCCATAATTTCAAAATAATAGCTAAGAGACAGATATATTTCAGCTTTTATTTACTATATCAGATTTTCAGTGGGTCAAAAGTTTACATACACTTTGTCAGTATTTGGTGGCATTGCCTTTTAATTGCTTAACTTGCTTATCAAATGCTTGGGGTAGCCTTCCACAAGCTTCTCACAATACTTTGCTAGAATTTTTGCCCATTCCTGCTGACAGAACTGGTGTAACTCAGTCAGGTTTGTGGGCCTCCTTGCTCGGACTCGCTTTTTCAGTTCAGTCCATACATTTTCTATGGGATTCAGGTCAGGGCTTTGTGATGGCCACTCCAATACTTTCACTCTGTTGTCTTTAAGCCATTTTGTTACAACTTTGGAGGTATGCTTAGGATCATTGTCCTGCTGGAAGACCCAGTTGCGACCAAGTTTGAACTTTCTAGCTGATGTCTTGAGGTGTTGCTTCAGTATTTCTTGATAATCCTCCTTCCTCATGATGCCATCTATTTTCTGAAGTGTACCAGTCCCTTTTCCAGCAAAACACCCCCACAACATGATGCTGCCACCCCTATGTTTCACAGTTGGGATTGTGTTCTTCAGTTAAAAGCCTCACCCTTTTTCCTCCATACATAGCGCCGATCATTATGGCCAAACAGTTCAATTTTTGTTTTATCTGACCAGAGAACACTCCAAAAGGCTAGGTCTTCATCTTGATGATCACCTGCAAACTTCATTCTGGCTTTTTTATGCCGGTCTTGGAGTAGGGGCTTCTTCCTTGCGCGACAGCCTTTCAGGCCATAGCGATGTAGGATTCTCTTATGGTGGATGTAGATACTTTGGTACCTGATGCCTCCAACACCCTCACCATTTCCTTTGTTGTTGTCTTGGGCTTCAGTTGAACCTTTTGGACTAAAGTTAGTTCAGCCCTGGGAGTTAATTTGTGCCTCCTTCCTGAACGAAGCAGTGTCTGTGTGGTCCCAAAATGTTTATATTTGCGTACAATTGTTTGTACAGATGCTTGTGGTACCTTCAGTTGTTTGGAAATTGCTCCTAAGGAGGAACCGGACTTGTGGAGGTCCACAATTTTTTTTCTGAGCTCTGAGTTGCTTGGATTTTCCCATGGTATCAAGGGCAAAAAGGCACTGGTGCTAAAGGTAGGCCCTTAAATACAGCCACAGGTGCCAATTAACTCCCAATTAACTCCTAATTATGACAATTGGCCAATCAGAAGCTTCTAAAAGGTCATTACATCAATTTCTGGAATCTTCCAGACTGTCAACTTGGTGTATGTGAACTTTTGACCCACTGGAATTCTGATATAGTGAATTAAAACTGAACTAAATCTGTCTCTAATCGATTGTTTTAAAATTACCTCTGATGTGAACAAAGTAGATACCCTAATTGACTTGCCAAAATAAATGTATGGTAACATGAAATGCGTGGAGTTGTGAAAAAATTAGTTTGAATGTCTTTAGCCTAGGTGTATGTAAACTTTTGGCCTCAACTGTAAATGGATGATGTGTTCTTAAAAAGTGTGAGCTGTGTCAGTTGCCCTGGATCTGGATAAGGGAGACTGCTATGCAAATAAATCATGTTATTTCCCCCTTTTGTCTTCAGAACAATGAATATTTACAAGAGAAACTATTACAGAGGGCGCCCACAATAGGAGAAAGGTCCAAAAAGGTAAGAGAGGAATCTGACAGATAAACTACCAAAAATACACCTTTATTCACTCAGGGGAATCGGTAACATTTGCCTGTCAGATCTGCTGTCTATGCTGGCACTACAAGCTGGGAGTTTACCTACGTTTTCCAAACACTGCTGTATGCCTTTGCTACGTACAGTGTAATGCTGTTTTCTACCCTGTGAATTCTCTGTTTACTTACCCAATGTGAGCTGTCGTTGTTGAGTTTTATAACAGATTTGTCCTGTAGTTTACCAGGCTGACGGGTGACTGTAATTCTGTACATAACTATATTAAGACTGCATACTCAGATTTCTAGCTGGAGTGCATAGAAAGGTTCCATCACCAAGGAGTGGGGCACCTTTTGTGTGTAGTGTAGTCTTCTACATTATTATTTTAAATATTGTTTCTACTCCCAAGTGAATACTAAATATTTCGCTTAGTAAAACATTTACTAACCATTGACTAGGGACTCATTGGCTAGTGATAATGATGCTAACATTATTATTGGCGTTGTATTTATTTTATTTAATGTTGCACGAAGCTGAAAGCCTAATGCTAGACTATAAAAATAAATAAATATTTCCAATAGGGTGGCTGGAGGTAATAAAGTCATATTTTAACATCACAGGCAATGATGGCCATGTGAATATGGCTAGTGGGTTAAGTGTGAAGGCCAAGGACAGAGTTTCTAAGGCTTATGGGAGCCGGGCACTCTTGGGCCCTGCTGGTGGCTCTGTGTTGTAGATCTCCTGTGTTTTTCTGACTAGTTACTCTTATTTTATGAGCTTGTTTGGTGTTGGAATTTAATCGCACGCTGCATTCCCGAAATCACACTCACTCTAATGAAGGGAAAAGCTATCGAAAAGCAATAAAACCGTGGGCACAGATTGTATCTTTACAAGAGCACTCTGCATGGTAGCCTCCCTATGTTGATCATAAATTCCTGCCTTCGGTAATTGGATTTTTTGATGCAGCTTGTGTTGCTTTCAAGAGAGGGATTACAAAGTTGTGGCCGGAAAATACCAAACGCAGTGTCTAATATCCTTTGTCTGTGTGTGTGTGCGTGCTTGCGTGTTTGTGTGTGTGTGTTATACAGGTGAGGCGGGTCCCAGGCTCCAGTGGCAGGCTGCACAAGACCGAGGATGGCGAGTGGGAGTGGAGCGATGACGAGCTGGATGAGGAGAGTGAGGAGGGCAAGGCTGCTGTTGCAGCATTACGGGTCAGTCCCCACTCTCATTCTCAAACCATTTGCAGTTGTTCGCTTTGTAGACTACAATCACATTCTTTCATCCTGTACTAAAGGTGCAGCTGTACATAGCAAATACCAACCATTTTAATTACTTTGAAGTAATATTGTGAGCAGTGAAATGTTAGCCAGCCAGTCTGTCGTTAAATATAAAGTTGAGTTCAATTTTTCTAAATTATTCTCACTGCTTATAGTTATAAATCGGGTGCATATCCGCTTTTAAAAAGTTTGATCTTCACTGGAGAACAGCCCTGTACAGGCATATCACGGTTGATGCCAGAATCCCCCAGACAATTTTTTCTGATGAAACAAATTCATCTGTATAAATGAAATTACTGTTTTGCTCCCTTGTTATAATAATATAAACATCTCATTTGTCAAGTGAAGTGCTACTGAGATTTTGGCAACCAAAAGTAAACTGGACAATGTTTTAGCTATAAATATGACTGTTATCTCAATCGTAGTGGCCAGCTTTCCTCATAGCTACACTTAGCAGTTTTCTTTTTGTACCAATTGGCAAGATTTCTATAAACGCTCGCAAAATTATCAACGATCAAACGGTTAATCGATTCCCATGTGATTTTCCGATTTCTGATTAAACCTTTTCTGAACATGAATCGTCATTCACTTCAGATTATTAAGTCGTCCGTAAAATCTGCATAGCCCACTGGACACCATCGCCATCGTGGTTTGAACACCGTGGTGTGAAGAGTTCAAAGAGGGCTACGCAGATGTGCTGATGCTTTCATGCGCACCGTGATTTTCTAGGTCGCTACTAATAGAGTCACGGTATTCAGCTGAGTTACCGGGTCTAATGAAGGTTAACGATGACATTCAGAGAGTGTTGCGCAGATGTGACCGTGCTGTCATCCTCACCCCTTGTTTCTTGTGTTTGACGGCGAAGGACCAGCAGCCCAAGGCCATAAGCGCACCCCGACGACAAGTGCGCTTCTCCCACCCGCTCGAGCTGCCCCCACCCAGGGTTGTTCCCTTCACAGAAATACAGATGGCATTCCCCTAACAAGGAAGGGCTCCCATTGGGTGGAGAGATGGGGGGTGGGGTGGGGGCGGGGCCATAGAAGGCTGGGAAATGTTCAGGAGAGTGTGAGGTTTGTCAGTAGTGTTGATGTTCTGGAGGAAGTGAGAAATGGGTAGGGGGTGAGTATGGGATTGAGAATAGTTTCATGGCTCTCTCTTGTTTTGGTGGAGGAATGGTCCCAGCTCACTTCTACGGCCTGTGGAGGTGTGAGTAGGCTGCAAAGTGTTCTGCTTTAGTGGAGAAACTTCCCAGCACAGTACTGTTGCCAGTTGATTAGCGGTTAGGGAACATTCTCTGACCCGAAGGGTAGTGAACTTCCTATATTCCAGATATTCCTTTCATGCTACAATTCAGAGAGCTGTCTTGAATCACACTGATTAAACCCTGTTTCAAAATTAAAAAGTAAAAGTGGATAATGTTACCTGCTCAGCAGTTTAATATAGCTAGTGCTAAAAATGTTAGAGATGATGCTGCTTAGTGCTGGTCTGGAATGCAGAGGCTGCATTACAGTCAGAGAGAGCTGAGGTGTGTAGTGAAGAGCAGGGAGAGGAGAGGCCCTCTGTCGAGCTGGGAGATGGAGTGGGGTAGGTTGTTTTTTTTCGGGGTCCTTGTGTAGTCCGCTGGTGTGCGTAGTGCTGAAGACTTCAGGGGCTCACAGACCAGCGCCCAGAGTTATGATGCATTATGCATGTGGATGAATATGCTGACTTTTCTTTAAGCATAGTTTGTTCAGAGTCAATTCATATGTTGATGAAATATGAAAAAAGTACAATATTTTCATATGGTGGAGTGATTTTTCTATTATTAATACAATAGTTTGCTAGTCACCGTTTGGTGATTAAGTGAAATACAGATGTTGAAAATAAGTTAAGTAAAAGACGGATGTAGATAAATTCGATGCATTTTTTGCAAATGAGAAATGTATCGTGTTTACCATAGAAGTGTGGTAATTTATGATCATACTCCAAAGTGACAAGTAAAGCATATTAAGGGAACTCCAGAGGGACTAAATGGGTGTCAGATCTCTTTGCACAGCATTATTGTGCTTGGAAAATATCTGTGTCTTTACATTACAATTCAATCCCTTACCGTATAACTACTCTCCTAGAATGAGAGTAAAATGTGGGGAAATGCATACTGCCACATAATGTATCTTGAATTAACATCACGAAGAAGTAACTACCAACATCCTGTTAATATAAGTCAGGCTAATAGTGCAAGTTATGGACATATTTTCAAACACTTTTCAGAATATCTAAGCACTTATAAGCAACATTTAATTGATGCATTTTGAATTTTGTCACAAGCCTGTCTTTGAAATTTGTTGTGCTGCACTGTCCCAAAGCTTAACTACAAAACTGCTCATTTGTCCTGGTCAAATGCTACTACATAAATGGTACACTCCGTGACATAGGACTTGAATGTACGGTGGAACACTTAAAATTTTGCTGCTTAAAAAGTATAAGGGGTCATAATGTCAGTGTACATCACCTTGAGCAAGTGGTCTTTACAGTATGTACATGTTAGTGAACTGAATATGTGTCTTATTTTCCTGGCAAATATTAATTGGAGCATGTTTGGTGTAGCTAATTTGCCACTCGTTGGATATGCTGATCTGGTGCTGCTTTTTTCACATTCAAGTTCTTTGATTTTAATTATTTGTAGCAGAAAGAGATCGGCACCTTTATTGTAGCCCATATTGAAAGGTTCTGAGGAAAGGGTTTGTGTGGTAAGAAGAATCTGTGTGACCTGGGTTTTGAACTAGGAGGGGAGACATCTTTCCTGGAAGCCATCTGTATTCATAGTTTATTTATTTATATATATATATATTGATGTACTTACCAAATCAACGCTACTCATTAACCAGCAAAATAAAGATTACTTGCTGTGGGTAATCTTGAACATCAGATTCAACACTTACAAGCAGTTCTTGTTAGAATCCATGAAGCATAAAAATGAACACCATCCAAAGCATACAAAACAGAATCACACTTGTCTTTTGGGTTATAAAATGCTGATTTCCATATACCAAAAGTTAAAATCTACCCTGGTTAAAAAAGAAAAGAAAAATCAAATTTATAGAGCCATGATTATAGAAATAATTCTATGAAATGAGTCATGTCTTTATAAAATGAAGTTGGGCACATTTATTATTATGCCATTATTATTAGATTGCTTCTTGACATAGTTTAGGTTCCGGTGAGCTTTTAAAAGACCAGACAAATCAACTTAGAGACCAGTGCCTTTCTGGCTCTCCACAAAGAGGCATTTTTTTTTCTTAGCCATGTCTGACCTTTGTGTCATTGTCTGAATGATGACTGATACTGGTTCCATTTTGGCTCCCCATCCACTGTGTGACATCAGCAAAGGCGCCATGCTTCCTCTCAGGAAGCGATGAAGACCAAGATGCCATGTCTTCATCTACGTTAAAATGAGCCAATCGCTGACGTGACCAAACCTCACATTCCCAGGTCTAAGCAGGGCCTGGGGTGGAGTCTGCAAGTGCGCACGCCATGCTGACAATCTTTAGGTCTGCGGTTCTCCACAGAAGGGGTATCAAACGCCGCAATGGGAAAGAAAGAGTCTGTCTCCAATTTATGTAGTTACTGAATCAGATTCATATTTGATTCGTGCCTTGACCAACGCTGGCCAAGTCTAATGTTAATGAAGGGTATTCTAAATGGAATTTATATATATCAAAATGACATGACAAAGATGAAAAATTCATTCATTGCTTAATGCTTTAATTGAGGGTAAATCAGCAGCCTGTATTTGCCACCCTTATTCCCTACAACAGTAAACCCCTTGCATCTTTAACACAAATCGGTCTTTTAAGCCCGCTTGCGATTACATTGTGCTTCACAGTGCTTGTGAAATTCCAGGTGAAGAACAATAAGTCAAATAAATGTATTTAGTTATGTACTTATGATTTTGTGTGTTTGTTTGTTTTTAGTCACCCAGAGTGAAGGAAGGATCACAGAACTCAGAGGTGGGTTATGTTTACTTTCCTTTCTGTAATTATTAGAAATATAATTACTTTTCTTCATTCATAATACTATTTAAATAGTATTATAATATGTACCCAGAAAGTACATATTATAAATATTGCTAATTTGCTAGTCATTTGCTTGTCATCGGAAAATGAATTAAGCAAATTAGTGATACTATTATTATACCATAATTGTCTGTATATCTATGTCTTTTCTTCTAGGTTTTTCCAGCAACAGAGCCTTCAAGTAGTCACCTCCAGCCTCCAACCCAAGGTCAAGCCCAACTACCTCAGCCTGCCAGCCAGGCCCCTGTGCAGGTACCCCTGGCCAACGTCCCACCCGCTGTCCAGGCTCCAGCCCCGGCACAAGGCCCACCTCCCACTGCCCCAGCTGCCCCCGCTGCCCCAGCTGCCCAGGTACTCCTCACACACATTCATCATTCATTGCCCTTCAGCCTATCCCCGGGTTCGCTCCAACACCAGATACACTCGTACCACAGTAATCATAAGGATTGAATCACTGAGATGAATGAATGTTTATCTTGCGTGAATCTGGGCAGGCTGGCACTGCAAGAGACCACATTTAGACAGAGCTTTTCCTGAATGAATGAGTCTCGCACAGTATCATTCAGAACCAAGTGATCATCATCAGCAGGCGGTAGTGGGAAGGGAGGGCAAGGGCGGATTGTTTTGCCAGCCCATCAGCAAAACGTTCACATGCAGGGGCAAATAACAAGTCTGCCCGAAGTTGCTTTCTTTCCCCCTGAAAATACCCAGTGTTGTTTAGCCTGTGCCTGCCATCCCTGCTGAGTGAGTGTGCGCCACCTCCACACTTTTCATTCACTGAGAGATACCTGAGCCTCATTGGCTGCTCTCCCCCCCCTGTTAGATCAGGCAGTAGATGTGTGGCAGTAACTGAAGTGTGGTCGTGTACAGCCACCGATAAAAAGGGCTAATATTGCGAGAGTGCTCAGGAAAGGATTCCATTAAACTAGTGTGTTAAATGAGTTCTAATCATGCTGAGACCCATTAGGGAGAGCTGCAGAAGATTCATGAAGAAAGCGAATGCGGTTCATTTGAATCCTTTCTTTCCCTGTACCACAGGCACCAGCAGCTGCTCCTGCATCTGACACCACCAAGTCTCCCATCAGCTTGGTATTAAGGTTGAGGTATGTTTGCTCAGTGTTTCCTTTTTGAGCTGCACTATTCAATACACAATTTCATCTGCACACAATCAGACCATGAAGTAAAGTGGGCAATGGCGGATGAACTGGCCAAAGTCCAGGTCCTATATATATATGTGTGTGTCTGTCTGTCTGTCTGTCTGTCTGTCTGTCTGTCTGTCTGTCTGTCTGTCTGTCTGTCTGTCTGTGTGTGTGTGCACATAGTTATTTATTTATACTACGGCTTGGATTAATACTCAATTCTAGGAATCAAACCCACAACCTAAGCATGGTCAATGCTCTACCTAAGGTGGAAAAGTCTGATTCAATATGTTTTAATTTCAGGCTGTAAGGCAACAAAATTGTTGACATATTGGTCATAGGTGACATATTTCAGAGGGGGTGTAGACTTTCAACGGGCACCATATATCCTGAAAACGCATGGATTGTCGTGGTTTATTTGATAATCAAATTCTTGTAACTGAGATTTAAGAGCCACACAGGACTGCCCTCTGAAACAGTTTTTCAGTAGTTTACAGTTATGTTTAAGCCCGTATATCTTATTAGAGCTTCAAATATAAAAGTAATAATAAGGTTTCTTGAAAAGGTCACATTTTTTGAAATGTTTAATAAAACAAACGCAATATCAAGTCAAGTTAAAAGGCTTGTTTCTAAATGCTTGGTATGCCTTACCAGCTTGTTTATAGTAACCATTTGCTTTTGCTTTTATTGTCATAAAGATACTGTACAGACACTGTACCTTAGGTTTATTCTGTTGCTTATATGGGGTTAAATTCTGTGTATTATACAATGCAAATATTTAGACATTAGCATTGCTTTGTGTTAATCAGAATGGTATTTAGACTCTGCGTTGAAAAACTTCAAATGGAATGAATATGAAAACATTAGGTTTCTTGATTCAATTATATTCTAGCCTATTCACACATGAATGGTATCTACAGTATGTTCAGGGACAGACATTGCACTCCTTCATATTAATAAATGTATTTCTCCTTAGATATCAAATGGCCATATTTGGTTTCTCAACTATGTTTGATTTGCTTGTAATATATGTTAGTGTGCCACATTTTTATAGATTTCCAGTGATAAGGCCAGAGCATTTATATCTGCTTATTGTGGTATCTTGATTCGCCAGTAGAGGGCAGCAACATACAGGTTTTTTTTTATTTTACAGTAGACTGTTCATCGGTAGATTTTGCATCTGTAACCAATAGCTGCAAAGATGTAAAATATTTTAATTTAGCTGACAATTCCAAACTGCCTAGAAAAGGCATTGCATATAGAAATGTGGCGAATCTGCAGAGCAAATCATTTGTATTTTCTTTGTATTTCTCTACATTCTTGGTAAAACCCAGCATTGAAACATATAAATGTAGAACGAGTTCATTTTAGTCTAAATTGTGTAGTTGAGAATTAAAAGTATATGTAAGCCAGGGCTGAAAATGAATGTGATTAATTGTTTTGATTACATGTTTTAATGTAGTTAAATTTCAGTCACAAATTTGAACAATGGGCCCTTTTTAACTGTTGCACAACGTTTTTAGTGCATTTTTACAATTCGCACACAAATGGTGTTATATAATTGAGTATTGAGCAAATTGCAGTTAGATTGAATCTGGGCAAATGCAGTGAATGACATATAAGTACACCTTTTCCTTAAGGCAAACAAGCATTTACATTGTTTCCCTTGAAAACCTCTGTTAGCTAGTCTTCTAGTCTCATGTCTTCTAATACAGCACACTACTCAATTACTGGTTGGAATGTTTTCTGGAGCCACTGTCATTATTGACTGACTTTGAATGCTGCCTCAGCACCTTGTGTGTAGTGTCCGATAATGTGTG
Organism: Aldrovandia affinis; assembly: GCA_029706075.1. Lineage (NCBI taxonomy): Eukaryota > Metazoa > Chordata > Actinopteri > Notacanthiformes > Halosauridae > Aldrovandia > Aldrovandia affinis. The sequence goes on from JAINUG010000001.1 coordinate 10,927,489, forward strand.
TCATTATCTGATCTCGCTCTGTCCTTCCAGAAATTTGAAGAAGGAGCTAAATGACATACGATTTGAATTCATGCCTGGGAGAGGTAAGCGGATGGAAACATTGTGTTTAGTTGCTTAACTTTGGCCTTAGGTTGCAGTGAAAAGCCACGTTTGAACCTTTCAAGTGATCTCGGGGGTGTTCAGCATGTCAGACTCACGTGATTCGTTCTCATACTCTGATGAAGGGATGTCAGAAATGCCTTTAAAATAAAATACCCGGTAGACAACTTTTCAGGCAACTAGCATGAAATGAACGAATGGACGTGTCTGGTTGAAGCTGCTTTTGCGTCTAAAACACTCACTTGTAAGAGGACACAGGTCTCCCTGAATTGACACAGGGTGTGGAGGAGACTTTTAGGATGGCCATCTTGATTTGAGACTGCCCTATCACCTGAGACGAGTGGAAGTCTCTACATAAGATACACTGGGCTACTTCAGTGTTAACGAGTGAGTGCTGAGTCTCCTGGGCTGTTTGTTCCTCATCAGATACAGCAGATGGTGTGTCCCAGGAGCTGGTGTCTGCAGGCCTGGTGGATGGGAGGGACCTGGTTATAGGTGAGTGAGAAATCTAGACTACTGTCCATCACCCACTGGGCAGTACTGCCTAGTCTCTCCTTCCCAACTTTACTCTAAAGAATGGTATCATAAATGTAAATGTCAAATACAATGAGTTGTATGACAGAGGTGAGAGTTGACATCTACAGTGGGTACAAAACTATTCACCACCCCCCCTTTGACATTTTATTTTCTTTCTTCATGGAATCCAAATGGATTTTGTTTTGATCAGTGGCAATCCCAATTAAATCCATTTTGATTCCATGAAGAAAGAAAATAAAATGCCAAAGGGGGGTGAATACTTTGTATACCCATATAATACCCATATAGTATCGGTTATTATAGAATACTACAGTGCGATCATTAGTCTTTGCTGTGACTGAAATTAACTGCAGAAGAAGCTGCACCAGTGTGACGTTTGTCTTAAGGAATGTACAGTAACTTGCATGCTCTTGCATTTCAGTTGCTGCTAATTTGCAGAAAATAGTTGATGAGCCACAAACCAACAGGAATGTCACTTTCAGGCTGGTAAGTTATAAGCAATGCATATCTGAATGAATTCATGACACTGCATTTCAATCCCGATAGTACAACTGCATTTATACCTAGTATTTAAAACATTGTGAGATTTCTGAAGATGATGTGTTACACCAAGTTTAGGTGTGTTTAATCATTTACCATTTAAACTACGTATAGGAATTTAGTAACTATTTTCAGTTAAATATGGGGCTTTAAATATGGGGCCTCCCGTGTGTCACATCCAGCTTGGGTGGATCTTCGAGGTCTTGGGATGTGTATCCCCCTGCACCAGCCTCAGAGGTCTTGGGACTTAATTCCACTGGGGATGATCCCAGAGGTCTTGGGATATGTGTCTACCAGGGTCGGATCTCAAAGGTCATATGACTTGTATCCTCCCTATACAGACCTTAGAGGTCTTGGGATATGTATCTGACCTAGCTCAGAGTTCAGATCTCTTGGGACATGCATCCAGCCCAGAGTTGGGTGACAGAAACACGCATCAGGTAACTTGGTAAACTCCGGAAAGCATGCAACAGATCAGCTTAATGCTTATGACACATAACACTGGTGCATAGGCTTTCACTACAGCTGGACACACACCAATCCGGACTCTCAATGCCTCCCTTATACATGAACTCACTCCTGTGTATGTAGCGCTAAACATTCCAACATGTCCTTTGTGTGTAGCCTGGGCGACGGGTGTGCTCTTTTGATCTTACCTGTTGACCAACAGACTCATTGTCCTTACCCTGGGTCTTCCAGGATGTTATATGGTGTTCATACATCATTGTAATATTATTGCGATGTCCACTAATATAAACACCCTATTGGAACATTGTAAGCAGTAAACCATAATCAAAATAGTCTTTTAAGATCTCATTCAGCCTCCTCAGCTCAATGTCCAGATCCTCCATTGTTTCACTTTTTGATGCGTGAAGAAGAAAATAGCCGGTAACTTCAAAACAACAACGAATGTCAGAATTGATAAGATTCTGCGTGAATGCTAGCTAAATACTCTCATTGCTTAGTGACCGAATAACTTATAAGTAGCTAGTGGGATACACCTTGCAATTTGTTAAAGTTTTCTACTTAACAGGGTATAACCTTATTCTATAAGGATAACTGTGGATGGATCAGTTTTATGAAAGCGATATGAAACTTGAATTATAGCTGCTTCTGGTCGTGGCTAACAGCACCCCCTAGCGGGTGTTGTATGAAACAGCTGTTGGTGACACCAACTTTAGACTTGTTTCATTGGTTGTGCTGTGTGTCTTTGTCTTTGGCTTCCTCAAAGGAATTGTCATTGTGGAAGTACCAACTACTGGTTACAAGATTTTCCTTATTTTCCAGGCTTCTGGCGTGGAGGGGTCTGAAATTCCCGATGACATCAAACTAATGGGATTTGCACAGCTCAGCATTAGTTAGACTGTTGTACTACCATGGACCTGACTTGCCTGAAAAATCTGGAAAAAAAAGAGAAAGAAACCGAACCGCACACCTGTGCGTAAATATTATTTTCATTGGCCTAAAGAAACCACTACTGCCAAAGAAAAATACCATATCGTCACCACCACCACCACCCCCACCACACACATAGGATTCAGAAACGTTGCTCGATTAAGTAGGACTGCGTATTGAAAATGTATTGTATAGGAATCATACTAAAACGTTTACAGTTTTTACAGTTCGATTTTCCAACACTCACCAACCCAGATGTTTTCATCTTTTTTTTCTTTTTTTTCTTTTTTTTATAGTTTAAGAAATGCATTTGCACAATCTGAACTAACCGCTGCAAGTCCTGGTGATATAAAAATGCCTTATCTTAAGCATTACTACTGAACCCAGGAGGGGACTGTCCCCACTGGAGTTATGGATGTGAATTTTGGAATGAATGAATGTGGTTTCAGTTACTACTGTTAAATGTTTTTTTGTTTTGCTGTTTTTTTGGAGGGTTTTTTTGTTTTTTTAACTTCCCATGAGGTAGTTTTTCAATATCCTGTACCTCACAGCGTTACGCTACACACAGACACATCCTTAGCTCTTGCAGGGTGAAAGTTGCATGGTATCACCAAAACGTGCATCATTCATTGCTGGTTGAAACAAATAAATGATTAATTTTATGCTATGTGGCTATGTAAAGCAAAGAGTTAAATATTATGAACATCTGTAGTTAGGCTGGACTAAGAATGCCTGTGTACCAAGCTGATACTGGGAGTAGCGGACATGGTGCCATGCAAAACCATTCCTTCAAGGTGCCATTACATGCTTACTGTAGAGGAATAGGTCCAGCTTACGTACTTACCTAGTGTGCAATGGTCCAGCCTATGGCTTTGACACCACGCTGGTTAGCATTAACCTGATGCATATTCTCCTCTCATTCGCCATTCACATCAGCTGGTACCCAATGGACACCCATGAGCAGTTTAGGCCATGCAAGTCAACCATCAAAACACATTGGTTAACACAGAATTTCCTTAATCTAGCCTGCAGTATGTCCTTGCTCAATGCAAAATTGATACGCACAGTCAGGAATTTGCCACCATGGGATGATGAGTCAGCTTAGAAAATAAAGATGTTCAGACTACTAAAATGATTTACCTTATGCCCTTTCTCTGCAGTGAATTCCACATCAGGAAAATGTGGTAAATGCAGACATTTTACAGGTACAACATGCCTACATTTGTGGCAGCTCCCACTTTGTCAGTTCATAAGTATTTCTGTTTGTTTTCTACTCCATAACCATCTTTCAATTTTGTTCCTTTCCATGGTGGTATATATATGACTGTGTTAAACATTTAACAGCGTCGTAACTGAAGCCACGAGTACTGTCACGCGTTGGTATGTCTGTATGTGGGTATTAGCTGTGAATTTAATTTCGAATCAGTTTCTCGAACACAGAAAAGTGCATATTAGGATGACGGCTGTACTTGATCAATGACTTTAGTGTGTAAATAATGAAATTTGGTGTTGATTAGTTTTTATACTGGGTGTTTCACACTTGGCCTTTGTATCTTAAGAAGAAGAAGAGGAAAGAAACAAGACATACAGAGACGGGAAAAGGACAAAAAAGCGTTTTTTCGTTTTCTTCATGTCGGATGTCACTGCAGGGTTCCGTTTAGAAACAGCCATGTTTTTATAACACAAAGCGCTCATCTTTTCCTCTGATGTACGTATCCAACATACCCATCGCCTTTAAATCCAACATATCCATCACCTTTAAGGCCTTACTGTATTCTCTGAGGCAGTAAGCTCATAGAGTAATTTGGCCTTTTTAATCAAATGTTAATGAATAAAGAGGTACAGTTTTGAACGACCCACCCTCTGTCGTGCATTATCCGAAATTGATCCACTGTCATACGTACCCAGGCACCCTTCACTGCCCATCTCCTGGTACACAACAGTGAAGTGTGAGCAGGCCTGGGTTTTGATGTCAACACCATTTCTTGTCTTGTTCAATGATTGGAACTGTTCAAATAAATGTCAGTCCCTAAGAAGTGTTAAAGTTAATAAGATAAAGTTAAAAGCTAATAATTTACACACACACACACACACACACACACACACATGCATGCATATATATATATATACATATAATCATTCTGATGAGAAATGGCAAGAATCAAGTATTATGCAAACCTTGAAGTATTTAGTGCCATACTCCTATTTAAGACCAATGTTGGTAGCTACAGGTTTGAATATGACAGGTAGAAAGTGCTGTATTCTGGAATGAACCCTGCACCCCAACTGCATTGAATTTCTTTCATTTATTTAATTTTGTTACACATTTTCAAATGTTTTTTCCCTGTTTGTTTCTTTGCTTAACTGTAATATATTATATGTAATTAACAGTACAGTGGCAATGGAACAGATCATCCTTACACATGACTTTGTGTATTGTAGAATATAACACAAAGCTGTAAGATATTTAATTTTCTATTTGTTTTATTTTCATTTTTATTTTGATCATTTGTTTTCTTCTTTGTTGTTGGTTTTGGATTTCAATGCATGTTACCTTAATTATTTTTAATCAATAAAGAATGAAAATTAAGTTTTGACTGGCTGCTCTGCTTCTGTTTGTTTAAGGGGCCACGTGCTAATATTAATGTTACTATTATTAGCTTTACCGGTAGATGGATGAGGTAAATTATAAAGCAGGATAAACATGATTTATGTATTATTTAACTGACTTTATGCTGTATACACTCTATGGTCATTGTGTCTTGTTTGTGTGTAAGTAGATTTTATGTGCATGCCTGAGGGCGTCACCTTATCCATGCCATAATGTTCACTTTATAATTTTCTTGGCAGGTTGCTTTTTTCTGGGGGAGTTCCATAGCTTACATTAAAACTATACTTTTGATATAAAAATGCATGTATGCATATACAGGGAGATACATTTATTTTTAAGAATATATAGTGAAAGGTTATTTTATATTAAACATTTTTCAAAGCCATTATAGAATATGGGACAGATTTTCTTTAACAGGTTGCAGTTTCAAGATTATCTGAAAAATCCACCCCACGGTTTAGCTTTCAAATGTGTTCAGCAAAGTAATGGACCTAATAATGCAGATTTACAAACGCTTGTTGCATCCAAACAAAGTGATTGTGCTCATATAACCATCCTTTCAGTATTGCAAAATTATAAACTTGAAATGAAACGGTAAAGTAATTGAAATAGGTTCCGTTTTGTTCCTGCGAGTGTGGCGTTTATAAACTTTATCCTAATCTGTCCAAAGTCTAAGGGTTGTATTTGCTGTGCTTTCTTGAACCCTGTGGTTTTGCATTTGTGCTGAAGCGTGCAGCTGCATGCCTCAGCTGCTGACAGAGACCATTTACTAACACACACAGAATTTCTGAAGTTTAGATCTTGTTTTCTTGACTTTTTCCCTTAAACCTCTAGCATTGTGAAATAGTGCTTCAAAAAAATCAATGACTGGTTATTTTTGTTCCATTTGACCTTAGAATCAATTCCATTAATTAATTTTTCATGTTTGATCTTTGACCTTTATTTTGAGTGATTGTCATCTATAAAAGACAAAATCCCATAGAGGGTTAAATAAACAGTTTTGTTGCATATATTGCACATACTCTTTGTACCCACTGTATATGACTGTCTGTTGTGCATGTTTATCTGATAGCCTTGGAGAGATTGACAACGGGGTGGGCAGTTAGCTGGATGGGAACAACGTGCCAGTTTAAAGATTAATTTGGGTTCATGTATCAATGCATGGCTATTGGAAAACGCTGCTGAGACCTTTGTGATTGTGCCACATTTGACACAAGCCGTATAGAATGAACAGCTTTGGTCAGATCCTGTCTGCCATCGGGGAGTTTGGTACTTTTCAGAAGCGCCTGCTGGTAGCGATATGTATCCCCAACATCTTCACTGCATTCCACATGTTTGGCCAGGTGTTCATAGGCCTGAACATCCAACATTATTGCAACACTGACTGGATTCTGGGTATTGGGCCCAACTTGACTCATGAGGAACTCCAAAACCTAACCCTTCCAAAGGACCCAAATGGAGCCTACAAAAGCTGCTCGATGTTCACACCAGTGGACTGGGACCTGGATTTTATCAAAGCCCATGGGATCAACAGCACCTCTGATTGCACAAACGGATGGCTTTATGACACTTCCCAAGGCACAACCACGCTGGTCACTGAGGTACAGTACGCTCAACTCCAGAAGTCCTCTGTGGATATGTAGTTGTAATGTTATCATTGGAAGACAAGAAATGCTAAATATTTTACAGTCTCTCTGCATACACTTCGTACGATTCATTGTCTCTCTGGGACAGCAGTAAATTGTGTTGTGTAGTAATATCTTTTTGTACCATTAGTGTAGATTTGACAAATGGCATGTATTTGATGACTGTCCATATTTGTAGATGTAATACTGTGGTACACATTAAATACATGACACATTTTGGTGGTAATTTACTCCTGTAAGCCATATTGCCTAAAAAACATTTTGGAATTGTTATAATCCCCTTTATAATTTAACTTTCACAATATTTTATCATCTTATATGAATTGAGGCTCCATCATAAAACCTATATATAATAATATAAGTTATATGTACATTATGCATTTCAAAGTCATCAAGCCCTAAGCCAATACATGTACAGAACTCCAAACTAAATCAAGGCAATAGCATCAGCACTATCAGAGTTACTTGACATGTCCTCAGCAGACTCAGATAATTAAACCATTAACAGGATTTGGTTGTTGACTGTGAGCCAGCACCAAATTGTTAATTATTACCATTGAACATGCTACTAAAACAGCAGTAATGTTCATTGCAAAGCTGTGCAATTCTCACTACAATCTGGATGTATTATTCATAAAAATCATGACTTTCTTCAGGAAGTCTCTGCTGTACCTTCTTGAAATAAATATCTCTTGACTAAAGAAAAAGTTTGTATGTATGTAAGTTTGTAAAAATGACCATATTACTGATCACCGCTGTTCCTACTCCTCTACAGTTTGACCTGGTGTGTGACAACAGAGCTCTAAATGAAGCCTCGCAGTCCATCTACATGGCTGGCCTTCTGATTGGAGCCTTGGTGTTTGGGCCAATGGCAGACAAGTACGGTATAAAATATAATTGAACAATTTTATACTTAATTAATTCATAATTAATTCATAATTAACTCTGGAGAAAGGTTCAAAGGTTAAGGCTATTAAATTGGCGTATGATTAGGTATGACATTTAGAAGCTTGTTAGGATATTACATGTTCATTGACATTACAAGTTATTCTTGTAATGTTACCCTTTAATTTGCTATCATAAATGAAGGTGTTGGAATTCCCAGTTTTTTTGTGATGCATATGATGAACTCATTAGGAGACAGTGTGAGTTCAGGGTCTACTCGCCCACAGGTTTGGTCGCCGGACGGTGATTCTGCTCTCGATCCTCCTGCAGCTGTTGTTTGGGGTGGGGGCAGCCTTTTCACCCAACATCTACGTCTACATGGCCATCAGATTTGTGATTGGCATGGCAATATCTGGGGTTTCTATAAACACATTTGTTCTAGGTAAAGCTTCTTCAATTGCTGTCGGACTCTGAATTAAGATAATTTGACTGAATCATTAAGATAGCTTGGATCTGAAGTATTTTAAGATTTTGCAGTTTAAATTTGATAATAGTTTTATTCATTCATAATCTTTCAGATAAATACATTGAATTGAAAGTTATTCCCAAAATTGTAATGCTAGTTTTAAACATCCAATACAGTATTTGATATCATGTACGTATATCTTTATTGGTGAAATAATTCAAAATATGACCTGATTGTTTATTATTGAAAAGTGTAAGAACAAGATGGAAATTGTGAAACCATATGAAAAATGTAAACCTCTGATATATATACATTGTGTTTTCAAGGCACTGAGTGGTGTGGGACCTCCAAGCGCTCCTTCTGCACCATCTTCTCCCATGGCTTTTTTGCTGTGGGCCTGATGATCATGTCAGGGATCGCCTATGGAGTGCGGGATTGGCGGACACTGCAGTTGGTTCTGTCTGCTCCTGCCCTGGCCCTTGGTGTCTACTACTGGTAAGAGAGAATATGACCTCTCCACAGTCATTTGACCAGGGTTTAGGATTAAAGGAGCACTCTGATCAAAATCTATAATTTCATGATGTAGGCTACTACTTACTATACGTCTTGTCGATTCATCCACATGGTGGCTAACTCCACTATTATAGCAAACCGGTTGTTAACATTAACTTTGTATCATTCTGTTTTTCATAACTACCTAGCTAGGCTGCAAGGCAGATAATAACATTACCAGACATTATAGATAGCATTACTTTCTTGTTCATAACCTGGCCATCTGGTCCAGCTGGTTTAGATAGCCTTTTCCAGTTTATTTTAGGTATGCTGTGAAAAGTCGTTAGCACTCCAGAATGTAAATGGCTATTAAGCTTCACGTGGTTTGTCAAACACCAATGTTTATCTCTTTTTTTCAAAGTTAGCTTTCAATTATTTGTCTCCAATTATATGAGAAAAAATGTTTGTTTAGCTCTCTCATTACCCAAAATGTTGTTTTTATCTCCTTGCTTGCTGCTAACAACACTTGCTGCTTCACTAGCATTGCGTAAAAAGTTAGTTCTCACAATATCAATGTGTGGCCAGAAAAGGCAAAAGTTAGTCTGGGTGTTTTTGGTGTGTAGTTTGTCTTTGTAAGTTATTTGACAGTGGACTCCGTTATATTTGCCATTTGGCATGGTCACGGCTATGTTAGCCACCATGTTTCCTTGATCTGAAACCAAATTCCTAGCAACAGAAAGTATATTCTTGTAACAGGTTTTACACAATCACTGAAATAGAATAGGTCTTGTAATGTTTTACCAATGCAAGGGCCAGCTTCAAGGATGCATGGGTTTTACATTTTTAACACTGAGGTACCAGGAAACAATTTTAAAATGCATTATTAACACACAGATTAAATGTAAATTAGGAATATTCGTAATCTCCTTTTTTATATGCAAATTTTGGACACACTGGCCTGAGGGAGGAGTGCAGGGGTTGAATTAAATCAACAGCGCCATGTGGATGGATCGACAAGACATACATGAGTAGTATATTGTGAAATTATGGATTTTGATCGGAGTGCTCCCTTAAATCATCTTAAACACACAGGAAATCTACTCAGATTGCGAAACGGGGGACATGATGTTGATTGTTATATAATTTACTCGCTAAGAGCATGCATTTAATATAAGTTCAATGATTTCACACATAGATTCAATGTATTTCTACTCAAGCAACACAACTGAATTTCTTACTCTCAGGCCTGGAAGTCATGTGTTTTTGTATGTTACTCCAGTGCCCATGCCACCACTTCTCTCTCACTCCTCACATGGATTTGGGAATATTTCTGACAGGATTCTCCCAGAGTCGGCGCGGTGGCTCCTGACGCAGGGGAAGCAGGAGGAGGCTCGGCTGCTGCTCCAGAAGGCGGCACGAGTCAACAAGAGCGAAGTGTCTAAGGACCTCCTGGACAAGGTAATCATCCGAACAGCCCCAGGGACTATTGCTAATTTTAGCAAATATCATGTCATTTGAAAACAATTTTTAATCTTGCACATCCAGGGCCAGATGTACTAAAATATTGCGACAGCTTTTCAGGCAAGCAGTTGCCACAAGGTTGCAATATCTACGTTCGATTTACTAAATGGTCGCAATGGGTCAAATCGCTATTAGGATGTCATTTGCGGGAGTTTCCTCACCTTGCAACTTTTATTTAGATACATAGTTAAATCTGTTCCTGCATATGCATACCTGGGGTGAATGCATTAAAACAGGGTGGAGATTTTGTAAATTAGGCCGATTAGGTTTACTAAAGCATGCTTTAATTGCTACTCTCCTCTTTGCATGAGAATTGTAAGAATTATTTTGCCGCTGACATAGCCTAGCTCACGTTCTATAAACACTACAAAGAATACAACCACAATAAGGATTTCATTCTTATGGCTGATTTTAATTTGAATTGGTCTGGAAAAAAAAAAAGTGAATACATAAAAATTAAAAATAACATTTTATCACAGACAAATATAGTCTAGACCAGGGGTGCCCAAGTTCGGTCCTGGAGATCTACTGGGCGTGCAGGGTTTTGTTCCAACCCAGCACTAACACACCTGATTTGAACATTAATTGCCTTACGAGCAGTTGATTAGTGGAATCAGGTGTGTTAGTGAAGTGATTAATGGAATCCAGGTGTGTTAGTGCTGGGCTGGAACAAAAGCGCTGGGCATGCCCAGTAGATCTGACCAGGACTTAGATAATGGATGGATGGATGGAAATATGATCTAGACCAATTAGTCAATGGCCGACAAGGACACAAGTTTTTCACACTGCAGTTCACAAGTTGTGGTTGCATATGAGTTGGAGGAAGGCACAGGCAGACTGTGGGCGCCCAAATGACCATCAGAGGTCACTGGTGTGCGTCAAGACACTGACAACCTGGCCGATGCATAATTGGCGGTAGCATCGCTTTGATGGGCTGCTGGCAGTTGGAATTAATACGTGTGTGGGGCTCATTCCACACACTAGAACAATGCCTTACCAGGATTGGCTCCTAGCAACCCCAACAGAACAATAAAGGCTGTTTCACATCTTGTCCATGTGATTTTTATTTATTTTATTTAACCAATCTTTAACCAGGTAAGTTAATTGAGAACAATTTCTCATTTACAATAATGATGCCTTCACGCTGGGGCTACTTATTTTTTGCTAACTGTCAGCCAGTCATGTGCTCAGAATGTTTATTAATAGTAATAATAATAATAATACATTTGGTGGAGTGACTGTATTTGTGAATGACTGTATTTTCCTTCAGCTGTTCTGTTCATTGCTGACACAATCATGCTTACTTATAAAACAGCTTTGATATGATTTTAATTTATAACCAAGTAATGAGTAATGCTAGAAAGCTTACACAAGGTTATTGGATGTTAATTCGAATATTAATTTGTCATTTTAAAATCTTCCCAAAGATGGAGGCTGAGAGGACAGGCAAAACTGGCAGCATGCTGGATCTTTTCAGAATACCCTACTTGCGGAAACGTGCTCTTGCTATGAGCTATGTTTGGTGAGTTTGAATTAAAAAAAATTGTGTTTCCTTTCTATATTTTGGACATTTCACATGATGAGTGGCAAGTCCTCCAATATCAACTTAATCCCCACTAAAACCTTTGATAGCTATGAACATGATTGATCTAATAAATTCAAAAGCAATACATATGTGACATGTTACACATTAGCAAAAAAAAGTAGTTTTTGCACTCCGTAATTAGTATGAATCTGAAATGAGACTATGGGCTTTTATGCACTTTGTCCTTAATTGTGAGTGATCAAATTAAGGGCAAAATTCTTGCCTTGCATGACATTATGGGTTTCCCTCTTAAAATGAATATAAACTTCATAAAGGAAAAAAAAAAACCATTACGTTTAATGGCAAAAAGCATTGCAGTCATGTCATCAGAACATAGGAGAAGAATATCAGCAAAAGAATATCAGTGCCAGTGTCATAGTATACTACTCTATTGTGTAATCCTCTTTTTTGTCTATGGCAGGTTTGTGACCAGCCTGGTATATTACGGAATAAGCCTGAACGTGGGAAATTTTGGCCTTGACGTCTATCTCACGCAGTTCATTTTTGGTCTTGTTGAACTACCTGCTCGCCTGGGTTGCATTCCCATTATTGAACGCTTTGGACGAAGGAATACCCAGAGCTTTCTGTTGGTGTTAGGTGGGGCAGCTTGCCTCTGCATTCCAGCAATACCAGAAGGTAACTTTACGAGCCTGTGCTTCTCACCGTGATCCATGGAATTACTGGCATAGTCATGGATTTAGAAGGGGTCATAATACTTGGCAATGAAAAATATTAATATTAAAGTAAAATTGCTATGATCAGTATATACATTGTATGTGTATCACTTGATGAAGCCGATAATCATAAGATTCATTAATAAGATTCATTATATTTTCCTGGTTTCCCATAATTAACCTCTTAAGCTGTTTCTCTCATGACAAAGAAGGCGGCTGTTCTTGGTTGATTGAATATGTTGAATAATAGGGTAAATTATCAATGTTTTATATGTTGCTTAAATATTCTGCTTTAAATGTTGGGCCGATGCTTTTTCCCTCCATAAATTCTGTCATGTTTACCAATCTGTAGGATTTTTTTTTTTTACCCTGCCGCTGTACGGGCTTCTTGTTTGTTTTCCAGACCTGCCAGTGGTGGTGACGGTCATAGCCGTGCTTGGGAAGTTTACCCTTGCTGCCTCCTTTTCAGTCGCCTATGTATATTCCTCAGAGCTGTACCCAACAGTCATCAGGTCAGTTAACTCAGTTATGAGTGTTATTGTAGTTATTCATACACTTGGCACATGCCCCTTATCCAGGGTGGCTTTGACTGAATACATTTTTACTGCTGGATATGGATATAGGCTGAAGCCATTTTGGTTAACTTATAAACTGAATGAAATAAACACAAAGGTTTCTAGCTTAAATGGACTTCTTATCCTGAGTTGTTGGTCATGTTTTTGTGGTCAATGTTTAGGTCAGTTTGTGATACTCCTTTTGGTGACACCTGCATGTATACTTTCTCTGCAGACAGAGTGGTGTGGGTTTGAACTCCATGTCTGCCCGTGTGGCGGGCATCTTGGCCCCTCAGATCCGACTCCTTGAGGTCTATCACAAAGCCATTCCGAACATCATATATGGATTGTTCCCATTGGTTGGTGGGGGGATATGTTTCCTGCTGCCCGAGACTCTAAACACAGAGCTTGCCGATCACACAGACCCCAGTGAGGAAAAGAACAGGTGAGTTGATCAGGCGATTCCTTCTGGTCATCAGTGGAAAGGTGCGTCAGGAAATAAAAACCTAGTGCTTCCAAAATAATTCATTGTATGATTCATCATAAAATACTGAGGGAAGCAGGGTAACCACTTATTGTCATAACCCACAAAGTACTGTATACTTGGCCTGATGGCAGTGAACCTAGACTGGCAGAGGTGAGACAGGAAAACAATCACTGTGATCTTTTGAGGTTGGCTTACATTACTTTAGGACTGGGCAAGCATATACTGTAAATGCACAAATTAACTTAATTATTTGGTCTTCGTGATGAAGATCTTCTGTGGTTGCAAATGAAACAGAAGTATCATCAGAGTGCAACCGAGGGCACACTTTAAATGCTTAAATAACCAAATCAAGGTGAAAATATTTATATTTTAAATGACAATCTCCATGTCCTTGCAGGTCCTCTGAAAAGAGAAGTATTGAAAATGGACACTCATGCATGACAGAAGATGGTACTACACAAGAGAAGATGACAAGCTTGTAATTTTTTTGTATTCTCTTTAAATGTAATTTTAATATGCTCTTTTATTTATGAATTACATTACCTTTTGGTGTGTACACATTATATGTAGTTTTCCATTTATTTACCATACTGTTTAAACATCCACTTTATTTTTTATAGTATATAGTATTTAGTTTTGTATTGTAATATGCTTAAAAAAGTAATATCATTTCCAAATATATGGAATATGTTAATATGTTAATTTAATGAATTTCAAATACTTACAAACTACAGGACATTTCAAAGGCGTAAAATCTAGTTTCAGAGTTAGCAAGTAATATTTCTTATACAGCTTGTAACCTTTACACAATACTATTTTGAAAAAAACGGTCACTCTTAGATAGCCTATAAAAGTGTCTGAGCCCCATAAGTGTAAAATTATGTCACCTTTTACATAAACATAGATACATACATGTTTGAGTTTTGTTTGTTGTTATTTCATTTTAAGGTGTAAAATAATTTATTGTACTGTTAAATGCATCCCTGAGGTCACATACTTTTTTGGATTTATAAAAATGATTTGAATTTACTTTACTTAGACTTAGACTTAGGTCTGGTTCTATGTCATGGGAACTCATGCACATTTAAATTACCGACATTGTTTTAAGACATTTTTGTGTCTGATAATTACAGTACCCTCCACAATTATTCACGCCTTTGAGCAATGGAGTTGTATAAAATATACAATTCAGGTAATGAGCTATATTGTCTGTTCATCCACCACCATGAGGAAAGATTATTGTGATTATGTAACATTTCACTGTTTTACTATCTACAGATTAATAAGCAGAACATTTTGATTATTATTAGTATTTTTTATTTTAGTTCATTTTTTTGTCACATAAATAATAGTTTAATAAAATAATGACTTTCTATCTTCCAATGAAAACAAATCTGCACAATAATAGAAAGAATAAAAATGAATAAAACAGTCAACATCTTCACATTTTATTAATTGAAATTGTGCTGTAAAATCCATTCTCTCTGAATGTTGTAATCATATATTTTATGCTTGAATTACAACTGTGTCACATTATTCAAATTCATTAATTAGAAAAAAAGTAATGACAGATATATGGAAGACTAACTTTGATATCATTGACATGACTATTTTGTTGTTTTCACCCCCACAGGTCAGATATGTATTGACATTCTGGATGTGCAAATAATCCTGTGTTCTAAGGTAATTCAATTTTTCCTGGACAATGGAGGGTTATGTGATTACCATTTAACCCAAAAAGAAGAACAATCAGAGATTAGAATAAAAAATGATTATTTTCCAGAAAAGAAACAGTATAAAAAGTATTCATCCCCTTGGACTTTTTATTTTGTTACAACATGGAATCAAAATGTATTTAATTGGGATTTCTTGCTACTGATCAAAACAAAATACTAAATAATGTCAAAGTGAAAAAAATACTTTTCTCACTCTTTGTAAATTAAATTAAATTACATCAATTGTCTTCAGACGTCACATAATTATTTGATTGGAGTCCATCTGTGTACAATTAAGGTGTTTCAAATGATTTCAAATTAAATACACCTGTCTGTGAATGGTCCCACAGTTGGTTAGTGCATTTCCGAACAAGAACTTCATCATGAAGAGAAAAGAACATTCAAAGGTAATCCGAGAAAATGGTCACCATTCAACCTGATGAAGCCCGATACATTTTGTAAAGAAAAATGGGTGAAAATTGCAGTGTCCAGATGTGCAAAACCAGTAGAGACTTACCTAAATAGACTCACTAAAAGGTGCTTCTAAGCATTAAGCCAAGAGGGTGAATGCTTATGGATTCAATTATTGTCTGTTTTTTATTTGTAATGAATTAAGAAAAAGCTTACATAGATATAGTGTGTAGAGGCTATAGTGATTCTGTTGAAGATATTTCAGTGACAGGATAATTTGAGTTCACCAAATCTAAAATGTCTACCTTCCTATAACTTTAACATATGAACTTGCACCCAGCTCATATTTTTAGTTTGTTATATCAATAAACACAATACTCAGAGATGCCATGACAAGATCAGATGGATTATTAAGTGATTGTGATGTCCTGAATTTCCTCCTTGCTGGAAGATCTAGCGAGATACACATTCTGGGGGAACACAGAAAGTTTATAATTACAAAAACACTCTTAAATAATCTATTATATTTCAAAAACAAATGTTTCCTACGTATATAGGTACTGCACACAATGGGTATAAACACATTTATAAAAATAAGAGCAACAGCTATTCTAAGCTATGGTATACAAGTGTATGTACCAGAGATGGATTTGTAGAGCATGGTTTTCAAACCTTTGCAGTCAAGTTTAATATTTATCCATTTTTGTGTTCAGGTGCAAAATAATTACCTTGTTATCCATGCTTGGTAGTTGTAATATGTATAATTTGCATGAATGTTTACAAAGAGCAATGTACGTAGGTTGTATAAACAATATACAATACTGTATTCCGTAAACTGATGTTTACTCCTCATTTTTGTGAATTGCTTGACAGCAATATCGACTCCACTCACCACCAGGAATTATGTAAACAAATAAAGCTGCTGTTGTCCTCTGTATTTTCCTTATTTTCTCCTAAATCTCCATGGAAATACTATCTTATTTTGTCTCTGCTGCTTTCACCAGATAAAAGAGGATAGAGCTAGAGTACAGTAAAAAGGTACAGGTAACTGGAAAAATACAGCATTGGTCTTAATAGGGTGTTGGGCCACCATGAGCTGCCAAAACAGTTTCAATGCACCTTGGCATAGATTCTACAAATGTCTGGAACTCTTGGAGAGATGCAACACCATTCGTCCATGAGAAATTCCATAATTTTTTGTTTTGTTGATGGCGGTGGAAAATGCTGTCTCAGATGACGCTTCAGAATCTCGCATAAATGTTCTGGTCACTGAGAAGGCTGTTGCATATGGTTTAAACATCGTTTTTATGCTCATTAAACCATTCATTGACTACTTGTGCCCTGTGGATGAGGGCATTGTCATCCTGGAAGAGACCACTCCCATCAGGATAGAAATGCTTCATCATAGGATGAAGGTGATCATTTATTGGTGTTCACCTTGCCCTCTAAGGGGTTAAGTGGACCTAAACCATTCCAGGAAATGCATCCCATACCATAACAGAGCTGCCAGAACCCTTCATTTGTGTTTCCTTTATTTTGGCAGTTTCCTGTATCTGAGTCATCAAATTCTTTATAAATCACATTATCTGTGTTTGAAACGCAGACACTGTTGTGAGATCTGATAAACTGTTAGTATCACATATCTAAATGGTTTGCACCTGATTTTTCAAATCAGCTGCAGTCTGAGATGCAGGGTTAAGCTTAAACCACTTCTTCTGTGTTCTGAGAGGGACAATAATGGCACTTCAATTGTTGCTGTGGCCTTTAGGATAAACTGTGGTGTAAGATCCCAGATCTTTCCTGTCAACGTATTGAATGGACTGAGCCTGATGATGCTGCATTAGTGTTGTTGTGTTCTACTGGTGAGGACATGGACTGATGTCTTTAGATTATTCCTATTTTGCTGACTTCAATCTGTCTTTTCTTTGGAATATGTTTATCTTGGCTGTTTATGGAATTTCCTGATGCAAAGTTACCTTGCTCTCTTTTCCTCAAATTAGTCAGTAGCCTCAATTATTGACTAGCTCTGCTTTTACTCAGTAAGTGTGTGCTGGAGTTCTCCCAAAGTCATGTTTTTCATAGGTCAAGCATTTTTTTCCCATCATTTTTTATTCCTAAAATCTGTGTCACTCCTTATCTCTGAATTTTTGTGTCAGTGTTAGGGTGAGCTCACCAGCAGAGTGATCGGTGTCAGTATCGGAGGCCTTGGAAACTATAGTGTAGGATCTTTGTGATCTCTGTTGTTGTCAGACAGGCTCTCTGTTGCCTTCTGAAGCCAGCGGTCCTTGTGCTGTTTATGGCCGAATCCTTCATCATAGTTGCCTTTAGCTCTGAACAGTTGCTGATAATGGAACATGCAGTAGAACTCTCCATACAGGGCTGCATAAGTGCGAATGCTACAAACAAAGAAAAACAAGTTGGTTTTTTCCCCGTTTCATCCGAGATTGATGCATTTATAGACAGTCGATCAATATTGTTACTGACAATAATATGCATCGTATCAAATCACTACTTTTAATGCCAAATGTTATTTGCATCATAATTTAGTCATTTATGGTTGAATTTTAGTTTTTTCTTGCTACAAAAAGGAAATGCTGTCACATTTGGGGTTGGTGTCCGTAAAATGTTTGTGATCATTATTCACATAGTTAAGTTATTTCCATTATGATTTTTATCAATTCAATACCTCACCTCAGTTTCTTCTTACAGTGTTTACAGCAGAAACAGTTCTTGTGGAGGATTAATTTATCTGCTACCATTTTCTCCATTGAATACACCGGTTTCAAACAGGCAGGACAGATTTCCTTTGCAGGTATCTGGAACTATGATAAGAAAAACAAAAACAAAAACAAAAGCATTATGAAACAAACAAAAAAAAAAAAAGATCTGAATTAATGTGTTATGTATCAATATTTTTTGTCATTTACATGTACTATTCACAAATGATAAAATAATTGCAGATTGACTGCTTCCCTATTTGATGTAAAGAATAAGAGGACATAGACTAATTTTATTGCAACAATATTTATGTTTCCATTAGAATGTCACAGTGAATCATTTGCACATGCAAACTATTGGTTTTTCTTTCAATGCATTAAAAGCTCTGGGTGAGTTTCATGTGATTTACAATAATTTTTACATATTTTTTACTCATTTTTATCCTCACAATTCTGATTTCCACATGAGGAATTGACAGACTACATAAAATGATGCTAATGGAAATGTAAATCATGGGGAACCTGAATCGGAAAGCTTTCATATCAGTGTGACAAGAAATTATTTAATCTTTCATTGGATAGTCAGACATGCATATTTGCTTTATTGAATCATTGTATTCATATTTTATATCTAGCCTATATTTTCTAACTGTAATAAGATGACATAATAGCATTTTCTATGATGGAAATATTACAGTGAGTGTGCCTCAGTGGTGTCATGCCCATTCAAAGTGAGGGGGCACATGCCTCCTCACTTTTATTCAATTTATATGGAATTTATGGAAGTTTTATATCAATTTTATAAACAAAGGAAGTGGAAAGTATGGAAAGAGACTATTAGCCTATAAGCTGCTGAGTGTGTGTATATATATATATATATATATATATATATATATATATATATATATATATATACAGTGAGCACCATAATTCATTGGACAGTGACACATGTTTTGTTATTTTGGTTCTGTATTCTAGCACTTTGAGTTTGAGTTTGAGGATACAATGAGGTTGCAATGCAGACTGTCAGCTTTAATTTGAGGGTATTTTCATCCATATCGGATGAGCCGTTTAGAAATTATAGAACCTTTTGTACACAGTCCCCCCCATTTTCAGGCACCATAATTCATTGGACAGTTTAACATAATGTAGAATAAAGTAATCATTTTTAATATTTGGTCACATATCCTTTGCATGAAATGACTGCTTGAAGTCTGCTACGCATAGACATCACCAGATGGGTATCTGTTTTGGGCTTGTAAGATGAGGTTGCTTATTTGTCTCACAAGATTTGGCAACACCGCTCACTTGTTGAACTTGAGGGCCTTCAAACAATGAGCGGGACAAGTCAAGAAATATCCTAGGGTCATTTCATGTTTTGTACCACTATTTGTTTTATGTATTCACGGTCTGTAGCATTATTGATACTGAAATTGACATGAGAACAGCACTAAATGCATAATGCGCTGTTTCTAGGTAGTTAACATTACTAATACATTATATTTATATTTATTTATGGTATATAGCTAGCTAGCTATCTCCCTTGTGTCCTAAATACACGACAGATAATAGCTAGCTAGCTAAATACCATACCCAAGTATCATCCATAATTACATTTAGCTACCTTACTTTCTTTCACATTATTTATATTCAAACAAGATGATGGTGTATTCGTAAAATCCACCGCTCACTTGTTGAACTTGAGGGCCTTCAAACAATGAGCGGGACAAGTCAAGAAATATCCTAGGGTCATTTCATGTTTTGTACCACTATTTGTTTATGTATTCATGGTCTGTAGCATTATTGATACTGAAATTGACATGAGAACAGCACTAAATGCGTAAAGCGCTGTTTCTAGGTAGTTAACATTACTAATAAATTATATTTATATTTATTTATGGTATATAGCTAGCTAGCTATCTCCCTTGTGTCCTAAATACACAACAGATAATAGCTAGCTAGCTAAATACCATACCCAAGTATCATCCCTAATTACATTTAGCTACCTTACTTTCTTTCACATTATTTATATTCAAACAAGATGATGGTGTATTCGTAAAATCCATTTAAACAAATTGGAAAACTAACCCATCACTAAATATAGCTAGCTAGTTAACATTAGCTAGCTAGCTAGCTATCGATACCGCTTTGTTTTTAGTGCTCTTTCTAAATAATTGGCTGCATGACATCCCTAGTGTGCATTTATCTATACCAAAACAATGAAAACTTATTGAACAGTTCTGATGTCATCATCAAATGGTGTTAAAGAATAACCATAGCTGCTCTCTAACAAATGATCAGTCTTTACTTTACAATTGTTATTTTAAGATGCTTAGCAAATTGTTTCTTGAAAGCCTCCAATTACAATAAAAAAACTGAAAAAGAGTTCAGTTATATGTTAACTAGAACACATCAAGGCACATTCAACTAAGCAATTTACCTGGATTTAATTTTCTCTAATCTAATAATAAACAAGGGACATTAATGTGCAATGCCCTCAAAATGAATATGATTTTCATCACATACAAAAATCATGTTCATTTTAGTGTGAATTCATTGTGTGTTAAGACATGACACAAGAACTTTATAGCAGTTATGATGTACCAATGCAACAGAGATGTGAGTCACCATGTTTAACATTGTCACAGTCTTGTGCATTTTGGATATAGAACTGCCCTGTATGACCTGTACACTACTGTAATGTGCAATCGCAAAAACATACAGTTAATTCTACACATTATTTTATTTTAAGGTAAGTTTCAAATTATTAGTTTCTAATTAGAAAAGTATGTTATGCAGTGTACACACTACAGTCTTGTTCCATCATACAAAAACATATGATTCAGTCAAATTAAGTGAAATAGACATAACAAATGTGTTGTTTAGCACAAATTATTTATTTCACTGCATATGCAAAATGATAATGGAAAAACTATTGATACAGTGTACAAATTTCATAAAAGTTTAATAATAGTTGTTTTAATCATGTAAAAAATATACAGAGCAATACAATAAATAACAGGTGGGAAGTATAAATATGGAACTGACTATATAAACATTTTAAAACAAAATTAACATAACACCTATGCCCTGGATTCAGTCACAACTACCAATCCAACTTAAAGAAAACTTCTATTGAATAATTATAATAATAAAAATAAGTACTTAAATATTTATTTTCTCTCCTAACAATCCCCTGTACTGCATGTACAACAATCCCCACTGTTATTAAAAAGTGCCCAACTATGTCCCGTTTTATATGTCAAGGTAAATAATGGAATTCTTTGAGGCCATGCCATGCCTTGTATTTGTCTTTATGGTAATACAATATTTTACTGATGTAATGGTTCCCTCTAATCTCCAGTATGTTGGATTTACAAAATCTGAAAAAGGGCTTAACTCTTAGCACTGTATAAGTATGGCCAACCTGTAACCTGCCTGTCTCATGCACTGTACACTGGGTTACCATAATACCTTAACACCCTGTAGCAGTCAATTAAGGTATATGCAAATACAAATGTTCAACTTCAGTTTATATTTTCATGCAGACTTTAATATTTTTTGTAGGTATGTACGTATATACAGCATAGCCAATAAGAATCAAACTATGGTGTAAATAACTCAGTGACAAATCACCATAATCGACTATGAGATAAGAAATCACTTCGTTGTGATATGGTGCCAGATTATTCTGGGAAGGTTTTTTTTGTTTGAATAAATAAAACCTTTCCTTAAGATATTGTTGGTTTTTATTGAATCCAGGGCTAGTCTAAGAGGGCACAAACAAATTTAAATAATAATCTGCAGGTTCAATGCTGACTCCAATTAACTAAGTACAGAGATGTTTTTCTGACTTTGAGTTGCTAAATGTGATCAAGGTGTTTCCTCCCTCTTTAACTTTGCAATCAGTCTGAAACTGAAACAAAGAAGTCTTTGGACAAGAGGGCATGCCATTATTTCATAATTGGTTGGCCTGAGAACTACTTAATATGTAGAAGACATGTTTGTGTCATATTGCATTACAGCCACTGTTGAGGTCTTGGAGGAGATAAATAAATGTGTTCCCCAGTGCTTAATTTGTAGCATGTCTGCATTCTATTTACGTTTGTAATGTTCACTGGACGTAACGTTGTTTAATACCAGTTTGAAATATATGTTGTTGTTGCACTTTAGATATTTATGAGCCCGGGGCTCTGATTCTGAATAAGACATTTGCCGGGGCGCAAAATCGTATTCTTGGCATTGCACAAATTAAGCACTGATGTTCCCAAAGTAATCTGTCTCCTCCTATTTTTCACTAATAGTCTTGGAGCCGATGATTTCAGCTGCTTCCGGAAATTGTTGTAGTTCTAATATGTTGACTCGCCCTCTTTTACTGAGGTTGCTCATAGTGTGTTGAGCAGAACTTGGCTGAGATCCCCATTTCAGCTATTAGAGAGTGAAGACTGAGGCTTTTCATATGGGTGTCTTGGAATAAGAGTGCTCATGATTTGGAACTGGGGATATTTAGGCCTGGATTTTTTACTTCCTCTGGCTTTCCTGACAACCCAATCAAATCCACTAAATTGGTTGATGTCTCCTTTGCTTGATCCAGTTTGGCTTGGATGGAGACAATGCTAATTTCCCTAATATTCTTTGTGGTGGGAGACATTTGCTCAAATCCAAGGGATTCCTTAAAGAGACCAGATAAATCAACAACATCCGAATCTGATTTTAAATTGGAGACAGAATACAAAGCATTTTGTATGACCTCCTCTATATCCATAAGTCTAGCTAAAGCCTGTTCTTTCAAATTAATTATTCCTTCACTGGCTCTTTCAAGATCACCAAACAGAACCTCTACGGAGGAAACATTGTCAGCATCATCTTTCTGCAACTCTGTCTGTTCAGTCTTCTGTTCCGCTTTGAGTTTTCTGTACTTTATAGTTTTGCCAACATTCCAGTCCAATACATTTTCATACAAATTCTTCAGTGATCTTACATCGACCTCTCTTGTCTCTCCTTCAATTTCTTCAACTTTGGAAAGAATTATCTTTAGTTCCTCTCTCTTCCTCAGGTTTTCAAATATCTCCATCGTTGCTTTCACGTTGCCTCTCATAATTTCATACTTTTGCATTAGCAGCCTCTGTTGCCACTCATCATCTGTCTCGCTGTTTATTTCCTTTCCCCTTAGTTCTGCATTGTTTCCTGTGTGTTTTGGTGTTTCCAGGTGAGAGGGGCTGTCTTTTGGATCAGCACTGTTACATTGTTGTTCATGCACAAGTAAGCACTGTGGTTTGCCAAAAACACATGTGCTTGTTTGAACCTTGTGTATTTCATTACTGAGCTCATCTCGACCCACTTTTATTTTCTTGGGAAGCAGTGGTGCAGTTACAAAAACATCAAATTTCTTCCCTCCAAAATTCTGAAGGGCTGCTTGATAACCCAGACTCATTTCATGTATGCTTTTGCCACCCTCTATGTAAGTATGCATACATCCATGGGTCTCCTCTGCTGCGTTCATTTTCTGTGCCATTTCCTCGTTCCTTTTGATTACAGTGGTGGCTGACTCATCACTCGTGCTCTCCATTTGTCGCTGTCTGATAGCTTGTATATGGTGAACTTCTGCTTGTTCAATTTCTTCAGTGCCTTCAATTGACTTTTTATCAGAAGGTGGTTGATGTAGATTCATGCAGCCAACCTGTATAGACTGACTTCCAAATAACCCATAGATTATCTCCTCTTGTTTAGACTCTTCAGCAGCCCATTTGTGATGAGAGTCCTTGGAAACATCTTCCTGATTGCACAGTCGTTTTTGAGGCAAAGATGGGAGACATTGTTTTCTCAGTTTGATCTTGGGAGGCACCACTGGAGTCTGTTGTTGAGGCCCAGCCGTTTGTTTATTAATAGGTACACTCCCTGTAACATGACCAGAGATTTTTTTTAGGTGGTCTGGTTTAGGAGGAATGGCTGGCTTCTGTTTGGCAGGCTTTTCACTGGTCTTGGGGGGAAGTGGTGGGGGATTCTGGGGTTGCTGCTTTTTCAAAGTGGAGGAAGAAGGTTGACTGTTTGTGGTTTCATCTGGGCTTGGGTCCTTGAAAAGTGGTATTTTCACTACTGTGCTAGTCGGCAGCTCATCAATCAATAAAACTGTGTGGGATAATTGAGTATCCAATGGAGGTATAGATGACACAGTCGTCTGAAAAGCATATTTCTTTTTTTTCTCTACATAACATTTTGCTGAATTTCTGTATATCATCGCAGCTTTGAGGTCCCCTTTTGAAATATTAATGTTAGACTTCCCCAGAGACTGAAGGGCTGCTTCCAAGTTCCCTCTCACAATATCTTCTTTTTCAACATGTCCTTGTTCCATTGCAGTACTTTGTAGTAACTTTGTTGTTGTTTTCACGTCACCTCTCAGAATAATTTCTGCTTCTGTGTCTTTTCCTGAACTCTGAACATCGTCATCCAGTGTGATAAGAGAATGCACGTCAGAGGATGCAGGCTCTGCATCAATTGGACAAACAATTACATCTACATTCTTTGCCGATCCTGCATCCTTTTCATTATTTTCCTCTGACTTGTTACTGGCATGTTGGTGTGCTGATGTGGCATTCTGTCTTCTGGAAGACAATGCTGACTGCTTCACTGTTGATGCACAGTGTATCTCTTTATTTTGCATAACAGTTTCTTGCACTAACACTGAAGTTTGCTGGATGCTTGGGTGCCGAACACTAGTGCTGTTAAAAGAAACAACCTGGCCTAGTTGATTTTTGACTCCTTGTGCAGAAGCTTGTTGCCTCTCTTGGACTGCATGCTGAATAGACTTTGCTTCATCCGTGGCCTGGCGGAGGCTCCACATGGCTGCCTGAAGATCTGAACTTTGCTCATCTGACGCCTCTTCAACCAGATTTGTTTTATGGGTTCTCTCCACTTCCTCACTTGCACAACAGTAGTTGGCAGTACTCTTACCCTGGCTTGCTATTGAATAAGATTCTTGCGAGGAACCATTTAAGTAATGGACTTTCCTCAACTGCATCTTCTGGTCAAAAGACTGTTGTGTGGGCGTAATGCCTTGCAGTGTAATTTCCTCCTTCATCACAGTGGGCTGTCTCATCCCTTTCTCTTGGGTTTTATTGAGTCCTTTGATTGAGGTATCAATTTCCCTAGCTGTGATATCTGAGCCATACATGGTTCCTGGAACAATTTCTTGCTCTACCACCATGCCCTGCTCCTGAATCTGCATAGCTGCCTTAATGTCGCCTGACATGGTATCTTCTTTTTCCAACACAAAGGGCTGGTTTACAGCTTGTCCAAACGAGTGATTAGCAGAATAAGCATCACCATTAATTGGCTCTTCTTTCAGTATAGAATTATGATTAGAGAAGCCTTCATCTGAGACCACCTTTTTGGTACTCTGCACATTGCCTGGTACAATGTCCAGGATGGTACGCTCTATTTTCTCCTCCTTGTGTTGATTTAGATGTCTCTTTGCTTCTTTTACATCTCCCTGCACAATCTCAATCTGTTCCTTGGGGGAAAGCGCAGGCTCAATATCCCGTTCTATTTGCAGGCTTTTCAGGGATTCTACATCTCCCCTTTCAATGCAATTCCTGTATAAATTAACAGTTCTGTTCTCCTTCTCTTCTAATGTGAATGTAGCTGTGAAGTTTTGGGGAGTAGGTAAAAGACCACTGATAGTGGATTTCACATCTCCTTTTATTATTTCCTGTCTCCCTATTTTGTTTTCATATTGAGTGAAAAGTGAATAAACAGTCATTTCAGCACATCCCCTTTCCGTTTGCTGTAGTACAAATCCCTTTTTCAGAGACCCATTATGGCAGAGAAAATTGTTAATTATCTGATGTTCAAAGGTTTTTTGGTTCTCATTATACTGGCTTTCAGTAGATGGGGGCTGGTTTACTGGTACCTCTACAGAGGAAACTTGCAACTTCCCAAGTTCATCCTCCTTCAGAAGAGCAATTTGGGGCTCAACGTTCATTCTGTGCAACAGCTGCAATATAATATTCCTTATGTTTCCTTCAACAATGTATGCCTTCTGTGTTTGTGGTACATCACAATTTGTAAACTGGTATTTTGCCATTTTAAAATGTCTATCCTCATTAGCTTCAATAACAATTCCATTGGAATGAATGGCTTTGGAGTGATAAAGTCGGCTCAACGTCTCTTGCATGCTCTGATTCTCTGTCATCAATGATTCTTCCTTGCTTTCAAAACATATTTTATCAAGTGGTAAAGATTCAAACCACCAGGCTGTACTCTCTACTTCTGCCTGTAATACCTCTTGAATTGCAGTGCCAGTGGTGGGATCTGACTTGACTGTGTCCAGAGGCTGTGTTTCATATAGCCAGTTACACGGTTTCAAACCTCCCTTCTGAATGTCCTCTCTGTGCATGGTCTGCATGGATGTATATTCTTTGAGATCCCCTTTCAGGGAGTTATTTTGTACATTCCCACCTGTAATGTCATCATGCTTTTCATTCTCACTTTCAGAGTGAGAAATGTTACCTTGAGGAATTGTTTCAAAAAGATGCTTGTAAGATTCGGCATCACCCTTTTCTATTTCACAACAATGTATTATACTTTCTCCCTCAATATTATCCCGTCTGACACAATCTAAGCTAGAAGGTTCAAACACATGCTTTATCTTCAGCACTGCTCCCATTTTGTCTTCAGAAACAGTGACTTTCTTCAGACAACCAACTTCACTGCTGTCCTTCCAATTCTCTACAGGCTGAGTCTCAAACAACCACAAGGTAGATCTAACATCTGCTCCAACAATATCCTCCTTAGACACAGTATCCTCTACATCTGAGGATTCTCCTTTATGTGCAGCAAGAGGCTGGGTTTGAAACGGCTTTCGTTTGGCTATAACATCAGCCCCGTCCACAGTACATATGGTTCCCTGAAATTTGTCATCCTGGGGGACTTGGTGAAAGGCATCCAAGGCTTGCCCCTCAATCACCCATCTCTGCTTATCAACTTTATCTTTCTGGGCTTTTTCCAAGGAGATACTCTGAATGATCTGCACCCCTGGTACCCTCATGTTTATGACATCCATTGGCTGAGTTTCAAACAATAAACATGCTTTTCTGACATTGCTGTGCTTGATTTCCTCATTATTAATGGGTTTGACCTCGTTGATGTTGCTAGAGTTGTCACTAAGCGCACAGCATGGCTCTGCCTCGAAATGTGTTATTGTCTTTTCTACATCCCCACTCTGGTCCTGGATTTCAGACCTTGGTTTGAGGATGCTGTAGTCCTCCAGGGCATCGAGCGGTGTGGACTCAAAGAGCAGACCTATTCCTTTCATGTCCCCACCCTCAATAGGTTCCTTCTCCACAGCCATCATTCCTCCTTCATCTGGATCAAGTCTGTTGGGAAAGTCTAACAGTCGCTTCTCAGACAAACATATAGGTTTGTGAACCTCTCCTCTGATTTGATCTTTTATTGGTACTCCTGCAGTGGCTGTGAATTGACCAGTTACTGATTTGTGGTGCTCAGCCATAGAAGAGGTGCACTTGACATTTTCTCCTAAGGCAGCAGCCTTCTCCTCCAGCAGCTCTTTGGTAGTATGAGGATCCCTACTCTTTTCTATTGTCCAGTTTTCAAATATCCATCGCATTGCCTGGACCTCCCCTTGATACCGCTTATCAATTGCTGTCTGCATGTGGTCTGAATTCAGCACTTCCACTAACTCCTTGTCTACAACATTGTTGAGAGTCTTCCATTCTGGATGGGTGTGTCTAAAAAGCCTTTTCAACTCACTTTTCTGTCTCCTTTGGTAGAATTCAGTAAAGGTTTCCCTAGGTGGGCAAACAGGTAACAGGGATAGGCTTTCATTACTCCTTAGTGAGCCCTCTTGTGGACTGTTTTGAGGAGGACTTAAATAACTTCCTGTATAAACTCCATCGGATCCTTCTGCAACCTTTATTTGTTGGATTTGGTCTGCCATCCTAGACTAAAACACATAGGAAGAGTTTAAGTTATTTTTTTCCTTGATTCAAAAAATGATATTAATATAATAGCAATGTTAGTGGCCAGATGGAAGAAAGGATAAGTCATACTCTACCTTTGTCTGAGTTGTGTAGACACAGGGCATGCATCACAGCAAACCATCTTCACTCAAAAGGTTAGCTGAACTCCAAAATGGTTAGCATTGCCATCCTCACTGATTTTGAAGTCAAGGCATTCAATGTTGATGAACGCAGTTCTAGACAGTGCTGTAATGCTGCATGCAACTTATTGACACCTTGGACTTTAAGTGCAGCCTTTTGCCTCCATATCAATTAAGATATTAAGACTTAAGTTCTGAAGTTCAGACCTAGAAAAATCTCCTCAAAACACTCAAGCCCTGATTATTTTGATATGCCAAAAAATAAGCAAAAATGTTACTGCAAACTAGCTCCACATCCCAGTTTTATATTTCACTATATTTGAGTGCCAGCTGTGCAGAGAAAGCATTATACAATGATACACTACCCCATAAATAATGTGTATGTGTGGCATCCAATAAGAAAGGTCACTTTCCTGTACAGGAAGTACCCAAAAACTAAATGAAATCTGCCTGTTTTTCTGTAGGTTAGTACAATAAATGACAATAAACATTTCAAGTAAAGGGTCACTCTGACTACTGAAGCACTACAGATGCTATAGTAGCCTGTTCATGCAGACTGTTCACCATTGTGCCATTTCACTGCAACAAGACACATGCTGTAAACCTTTCCCCCATACCTTGCTGGTTTTGATTTTCTTTGCAGAAGAAACAGCGTGATCTTGAACCACACTACCCTGTTGATAAGAAAGATAACCATTTTGAATTTTCAGTTCATAATCTAGACAGTAAACAAACTCACTCCGAGAAAGTGCAATTCCAGAGTAAATTCCTAAATGGTACATTTTTTCTATTTTTCTATCAAAGCTATATTTAGCCCAAGATGTTTTGAATACAACACAATTTAAAAAAAAGTGTTTTATTTTATTATAATTCATTTTATAATAATGAATTATTTATAACTTTGAAACAGACTTTTTTCCATCAAATTATATCTTAAAAACTGGAGAATAGATTTGAATCATACTTGAGGGAAAAACTGAAAAGAAATTCAAAATGTCAGCCCAGTTCATACACTGACCATAGAGAACTCATACCCCTCGAAATGATCTTTTAACAAATACATCATTGGTAACTCTCACTTCCATGGTATGGAAATTAAATGGTTATCATGTCAAATAGGAACTGAGGCAGAATGTATGTTGAATGTCAGGGCCGCCATGCTGTTCTGTTGATAGCATTTTTGATTTTGATGCCCAGAGTGCCTAGTTTGGCTCCTAGCCTTATCCCCTGATCCCTGGACCACAGCACACATGGGAGGAGCGGGTGGTATGACAACAACTCACTAGGTTTATGGGGCTGCCTGTGGAGTCCGCAACTCTTACTTTTGACAGGTAGAGAGCAGATAAGGCTTTCACAGAGGTCAAAGGTTTCTCTTGTTCGTGGATTGAAGGTATTTCTCTGCGGTCTGCTAGTGACCTCCACTTCTCATCTGAAATGCATTGGAGAGAAAAGATGGCATTAATGAGAATAAATATTTTTTGTTAGGATTTGGTTTGAAATCGAACCAGTATCTAAGCAGAATCTATTAAACCAATATATGTGTCACTGCACCCTTTATAAACCTTTGTTAAAAGTGGAATTACACAGACCAGGAAAGTAAGAATCCTGTACAATTTTCCCAGATATTGTGCTACACTTCTGATGCCCATCATGTCTCCATGATATCCATTCGGAATTATGTCTGGTCTAAACACTAACATGTTCAAGGTTTATTTCATTCTTTAGGTTACTTTTTTTTTTAAGTTCAGCAAACTTTAATCTCCTTTTATGGAGGAGCCTGACTTATCACATGTCTGCACTTTTGAAAATATTTAACCACTATGAAGGTAATGCCATATGACATGTGAAACAAGCCAGGTTATTGTGATCTTATTACCGCTATAAAATAAATTTTATAGAGGTAATGACAGTAATAATGGGGGGTTAACGGTCATTGATTTGCATTACTTTTTCACATTCAAAAAGACTGGCACTCTCCTCATCATGCAAGGAAACAGCAGGAGCAGACCACATCATATCAGTATTGAAACAGATGTGTCTGAAGTTCTAGTGGTTTGCCTTGCATGGTGATTCTGGAATGTACATTTCACATTCGTCTAAATAATATACTACATCTCCTACAGATTTAATCAGCTAGGTAGCTAATAAATTCCTTCTTCAAAAAAAACATTTAGTCATAGCGTGGCAATCCAAGGAACTCTGGTCTTGATGGAAGTGAAAAATGCTGCCTCAGGCATCATTCCAGAACGTAACGTCAGTATCCTGCTCCTCAAGCCATTGGGCGACTAGCGACAAGCTCTGTGGAAGGAGGCATTTTCACCTTGAAAGATCTCTGCAGGGATTAAATGCTTTAACTTGGGGTGAAGGTGATCACTCAGTATTGCAATGATGTAACACTGTTGTGTTTTCATTTTTCCTTTCACTACCAGTAGACATTCAGTAATGGTAGTCTATTAGGCAAATAGTAGGGCTGTGTTTTTTTTATGTGACTTGAACTGAAAGGCACAGTTTAGTATGCAAAGAATTTCAAAAGCTGTTATAGATTACTGTAATGCAACTTCTTATTAATGGCTCTGCCAGCACACACAATTTATTTCCTACAGAGCAGCTAACCCCAAAGGCTAAGAGACAGCCAATAAAATTAACTGAAATCAGTACCGTTTTGTTAGCTGGGATCGCTGTGTAAAGTCCACCCCTTTACATTATCAATGTCAATCATTTATGTTTGAATTATCATTTATCTCCCCTGCTATCAGACATGGAGATCCTCGTCACTATCCTTGTAGCACTAACACTACTAGTAGCTAGCTAGCTACTAATTCAGTAATACATGATACGTGATCCTTCAAAACAATCACAATCAGGGGCTATAACGGTGGCTGTGCACTTATTACAAATATTACAACATTTAGATATGAATTGGTAGCTGATAGAGACATAACCAAAACATTATATGAACCTATAACCGGGGAGCTTCTGTAAAACACTCAAATTAATTTCAGTGAGCTAGCTAGCTTTAATCCATTCCTTGCCACTAGCCGTGTTTCCTAACCTGCACTAACTTCACCGGCATGAAAATGACTTTCCTTACTTGGAAGGTACACTCTTTGCTGATCAGACTGAAGAGTTTGCACTACATCACAGCTCTCGGGGTAAACACACGCGTTTAGGGGGTTGTGGCTAAATGAATCATATTCCAACAGTATTTCTGCTCTAGAAGCTCTAAAAATGAAAATGCTAAATACATTTTTTTATATTGTCATCTAGAAGGATCAAGTATTCTGTTCATTTAAAAACAACCTTTCAGGATGGACTTTAATAGTCCATTTTTGTCTGCTAACTAGCCTGTGATTGCCCGCCAGAATTCTTCTGGAAACAGGACATCCCATGTGGTCTAGTGGTTTCAACGTCCGACGCTGGCCACAGCGACCGGGGTTCGATTCCCCGGCTGCACCAGAGTTGGCTCTGGCCGGGAGTGCCACCGGGGGCGGTAATTGACTGTCTGTCCCAGAGAGGGGGGAGGGAAGCCGACAAGACGTTCGCTGTGCACAGGAGTGGCTCTGGGGTGCCGGAGTTATGGCCATTAGCTTGATGAGTGCCGTCTCGGAGGAGACGATACTTCACCTTCTTCATACAGAACTATGGCAGCGAACAATGAGGGAGGGATTGATCTGAAAATAGCGGGTGTAATTGGCTACCAATAAAATCAGAAACAATTTTTTTTTTTTTTAAATAATTCTTCTGGAAACAGACTTAGTCACGTATGCATACATATATTTGTTATTGTTTGGATCAATTGTGAATAATATGTTGAGTGTTTTCTTTTTTGTGGTTTCCTTTTTGGTAACTATCATTGAGAAATTATTTTCGTGGACTCAATGGCTGTTACAACTATAATTTCCAGAAATAAAAGGGGACCCTTCTGTTTGATTAGGAGTACCGAAAGCATTATTTGCATGCTATGACCGTCTGTGCAGTGGAAAGTTTGTGAATCTAAAATAATCTGTCTCACTGTCCAAACTCCAGAAAGACCAAACGGCATGTGTTTGAAAGAAAGTGCTGATCATTTGGGAGGAGAAGGAAATATTATGATCTGCAATGACTGTATGGTTCTCATTATATTGGATATAGTGTGCAACATTCCAACTGTATACATTTACTCACTAGAACGAAACTATTTTTAATGACAGCATTAATGTAAAGGTGCGGTGGGGGTTGATTACAGTGTATACCATAGCTATTTACAGTCCTCATCAGATATTTGGGAATTAGGAGGAGCTATTAGAAGCCTAGTATGTGAAGGGATTTTTCTCACTGACAGCTGTTCACATTTCAATGATACAGTTGGTGCAGCTTCAGCTGCCTTCTCCATCCCCTTACCAGAGACTCTGTGTAATAATGATGATGATATTATCATTTCTATTATTAGTAGTAGTAGTGGTGGTGGTGGTAGTAGTAGTGGTAATAGTAATAGTAGTAGTAGTTGTAGTAGTAGTGGTGGTGGTGGTGGTGGTAGTAGTAGTAGTAGTAGTACAATAGTGCTACTACAACTATGAGTAGTAGTAGTAGTTCTCTTTGTTGTGCACTGGGAGGGAGCGAGACAGAGAGACTGGGCAGGGCTGACATATGACCCCTCATGGGATGAAGAGATGAGGGGAACATATCATTTCAGACATGGTTCACATGACGACAGACAGCATCACTTCACAGCTGTGTGACTGTGAGACTGCACAGGTCCATCTGCAGACAGAAACATCACCTCAGCAGGTGCTGAAATCTCTGGGTGACTGTGAGGCTGCACAGGTCCATCTGCAGTCTCCCACTCAGGTTTTCCTGAGAGAAACATCAACCCCCCGCCCCCCCACCCCAGCAAGTGAGGTGATAATCCAGATGTCAGTGAAATCTCTGTCATTATGTTTCTGTTTTTTACATCAATGGCGGTGCAACTGTAACTATTTTAGCCAGCCTACTAGTCTAGTCTGCTATATTTAGACAAGCCTTTCTCCTTTCGTCTTGCATTTCATTTTAAATTAGAGCTGCTTTACACATAGTACAATTTAAAAAATGTTTCTTAAGGAGGTAAATGTTTGCTTTCAGGAATATCTAAGTTAACAGGTTTATATATTTTATGTATATTTATTTGTGTGATGTATGTGGATGTGTGTGTGTGTGTGTGTGTGTGTGTGAGCGTGAGTGTGGGTGTGTGTGTGTGTGTATACATACAGTATATGCTACCTGTGTAGAACTTTGGACAGGAATATTTTGAAGATAATTGAAAATCAAACAGTTTAAATGTCCATTTATAGCCACATAAATATCAGTGAATTTCCCATCAACTCCCAAGCATTACTGAGATCTAAACATACAGAAACACTTCCTCTTATAGTTTTTCCCCATTACAAAAAATTAACCATGATGGAAAACAGCCTTATAATATAGGCATGATCTATAATGCTTTACCATTCACTCCAAATCTGCTCACACAACAACACAGCTAATAACTAGCGCGTACACACTTTAATCAATAGGTATGCTTGATCCAACCTTAAACATTATGTACTCACAAAATTAAGGGGTCTGTTTCTCGCTGACTGGGTTCATTGCTTGACTTCTCTTCAATAACTCCTCATGAAGTGTTATGGACTTCCTTTTGGCTGCAGCTCTGACTGTGTTACTATGG
Organism: Aldrovandia affinis; assembly: GCA_029706075.1. Classification (NCBI taxonomy): domain Eukaryota; kingdom Metazoa; phylum Chordata; class Actinopteri; order Notacanthiformes; family Halosauridae; genus Aldrovandia; species Aldrovandia affinis. The sequence continues at coordinate 10,961,621 of JAINUG010000001.1, forward strand.
CTCTCACTTGCCCTGCTCTGGTGACAGCTGATTTTTATTTTACACTGAAGGGATATAAGTTGGATAGCTATTTTTGGAGGACTGTGGCTGGTATTCCACTAGGCTGAGACAATCACTGCTGTAGGAAACCATTGTAAGACTGGAAGACCTATTTTCTTCTTCCCTCTCTGAGTGTGATATCACCACCTGTTCCTAGAACTTGGTTCACCCATTTCCTGATGTCAACAAGCGAATAAGAGCTTCAGGTTCTGTTTTGGCTTGTGAGTCCACAGTACTAGACTCATCTTGATCCTTGTCATATGTGGTCTATTAATAGTTATGTTCATTCATATGCACATACAAGCACAAGGTTGGGCTTGGTTGAGCAATTCACAAAGTGAACTCAGAACATCAAGGTTTGTCACATGTTAAATCCAAATACATTACCTTATATTATAAAATCTTGATACAATGGTCGATAGACTGTACGATTAATGGAAAACTGCCCATTTTGTGTTAGTACAAATAAATTAAGGAGGCACACATTAACATTGAGGTAGCTTCTTCTTTTTACACACCTCTCACACGTTTATTTTAGAAAGAGCCTCTAGCATACAAGTAAATCTGGATCTCAGGATCACGTGTGAATCCTGCTCCTGTCAAGGACTGACTCACAGACTCTTCACCTGACAGTGGAGGTCAGTAATAACATATGGCATGACCCACATCATCTTATCTCAGTGTATGCTGTGTATATAAGCAGCATGTGATGTAAGGGTGGAGAAATGGATTTTTGCTCAAAGCGTCATACTTTTAAATCTTGTATGGCGCTGCTGTCAGACTTCAATGAGGTAGTCCTTCTAATTTGATGCAGTGACACCCCAACCTTATATATTTGCCACAGGTTTGTAAGATAAAAAACAATGTTTAGCTTTGTAAGCTGCCTTTTTAAGAGCCTTCATAAAATAATTAAACTGTTGTGTACAAATAATAATGAATCCAGGTCAGAAAAAAACTCTTCTATGCAACAATTTAATGACCAAATATTTAATTCCTGTGAAATATCCACCATCACATGCCTCTGGTGCTGTAAATGAAATGCTGAAATATTGTTGCCCATCTTTGCAGGTAATACACATTGGTTAATGGCAACTGTTTTGATTTATGGGCCCCCACACAGTGGTAGCTGGTGTTGTGCTTTTCAAGCACATGCAAAATACACTTTATCTGGCGCTCATAAAATCCAGATCTCAAGGTTCACAAAGTCAAATGCGTGAGATAATATCAAATAATATGTGAAATATGCATGTGTCAATTGTTGAGCTGATGCTTGACACTTATATAATGGACAGCCTTATATAATTATGTGATTTTACTCTTACATTTGTTTGTCAGTCTCAGACAAGTTATGTTTTTAAAGGTAGCAGGCTTCAAAATCAGTTTAGCTCGCTGGGTTCAGTCTAAGGTCAGGGAACATTCAAAACCAAATTCGCTGCTAGGCTACATTAATAGCAAGTTGCCAACTGGACCAGTCTATTTAATATTACCAGATTGTGTGCTGGACTGTTGCCATATTTATAATGAATGTATTGGGTACTTTCACATATAGCTAAGAATCTGTTAGCATGGCAAAGTCGATACGCCCTCACATGTTCTATTAATAGCCGAATGTATATGTGCACACAAAATATCTCTGGAGCAGACCATTTTAGAATTCAGAAGAAGAAACAAGTTGAATCAGATAACATTTCTACAGAGAAGAAATATTTTGGATAAAATAATTTGACTTTGGAAGTCATAATTATGTTTTGATTGGTTACTTTGTGGTAGTGTTCACATTTGCATACTAAAACTAACAAGACCTAAATGTGACTGCATTTTAAACATCCTGAATAGGCAAAATCATGTTTTTCATTAAATAGGATGACGTTTGGGTGAAACCAGATGACAGTGGGATGTTGAAAGAATGAAAACTGACCATTGTGGGCATGGCGATAAAGCTGGTTCAGCCTTCTTCTTGCTAGAGGAGGTGCGTTCGCATTGTTTACTAGCCAGAAAACGTAGCTAGCTACGAAAATTCAAATGTGATGGACAGCAATAGGTGTTAACTAACGTGGCAACGTGTGTCGTGCCTGGATGTCAAACAACAATTGTATCCCTATACATTTTACCAATAAAAGAGGAGGATATAGAGAAATGGCTGCAATTTATTTAGGTTTTCGGCGCAGTCTCAATTCTTCTTGTTTAAAAACACATGACTTGCTGTTGATGTAGGTCAATAGGTGTGTAAAATAAGGAGAGCTTGTGAATATTAGCTTCCTGCCCATGAGAGATAAGGCATATATCTCCAATTCATTACAAAGCATTTTAATTGGAGAAATATTAATGATAAGTTTTGGCACACTCTAAGGCCATTTACATGTGAAATACAGTGACTGTGCAGGACCTATAACTGTATTTTAGTCAAAGGACTAAGGCTGTGACTAAATCAAAAATGTATGTCAAAATTAGCACTCACCGTCTGGGCCTCTTGATGACTTTTCAAGAAATATACTGCTTATTGTCCTTCTCTTTGACTGAACCTCATTCATGTCCTGGAGAGATAAAAAAAAAAAAACTTTTTATCAAGTTGAAACCTTCAAATAATCAGGTATACCCAATCAGTACACGCTTCATACAGAGATGCTGCAGTAGGGAAAAAAAGTCTAGTAAAACTTCTTCTCATTGATAATTTAAGGTTTAACCCAAAAACTGACATTCATTACATTACATTACATTACATTATAGGCATTTGGCAGACGCTCTTATCCAGAGCGACGTACAACAAAGTGTTAACCGTAGTCAAGAACAGTTTAGCTGAAAGCCACCCTAGTGGGAAGTACAATTCCTGGGTGCTAGGAGCAACCACATAGTTAAACTAGGACCCTGTAGGTAAATCTGTAGCCACAATTCAGAGGTAGCAGTAAAGCACTCAAAGCACATTCACCTTCTGACTGGCTTCCTCCTCTTTAGCCGCAGTGGTGGGAGGGCTCTGGGTTTTCAACTCCTCTGTTGACACCTCTGTCTCTGCATTCCCATTGACAATTGCGGTCTCTCTGGTCTTGTTTTCAGTGGCTGTGTAGCTGGTGTTGTGGCTTCTCGTGACTTCCTGACGGAAAACAGCCTTGGACTCGAACAGAGCTCGCAGAGCACCGATGCTCCCCACCTTATGCCGAGGGAGGGACTCCATGGATCGGCTACGAGAGAGGTTTGTGCCTCTTCCGTGAGGGAACTGCTCCGATTGACACTTTCTCATCTCATTTCTCTTGAAAAGTGGTTCCAGTTTAGTCGGAGCCTCGTCTCTGCTGGGTGGCATCTCTTCGGTCTCAGACACCTCTCTCTTGGTCTTAACCTGCAAAGTTAAATTGGGTATTATGTGCAAAATCAGACAGGTCAAGTCCTAGGAATCGAAACTGACATCATCTAGATGACAGGTTTAGGTGGATATTGTTGCTGCACTTCGATTCAAATGTATTATTTACAACAGAGGTAGGTAGAAGTTTAAGCATTTTTTCCTCCCTTCAAATGAATAATGTGTTATCTCGTAATTTAAGCAAAACTGGATGAATGCACACATCCAAAGGTTAGCTACAGGGGCTGGGCAAAAAAGTGCAACAGGAAAAAAAGAAGAATGCCCACACACTGTTTTAATGCCCTCAAAGTGTTTTTATTCTTAGATAACAATGTTTCAACCCAGCGGGGTCTTCATCAGGCTTCTCTTTTTCTTTATCTCAGTAATTTCCATTATGGGTAAAGTTGGAGTGCCACAATGAGCACTGCAACCTCTATAGTAAATACAATAATAATCAAATAAAAAAATTGTATTTATTACATATTGTATATACATATTGTTACCTGTATTTCTTCTGGATGGATGACGCTTGTTTTCACTGAGATTTGATAACTGTCAAAACATAGACGAATGTGAGAACAAATACCATTTCAGGTATAGCACAGTGCATTGTTTGATGAAGAGCCTGACATGCATGCAATGTGGATCTACTGTTCATAGCAGTGTCAAGAATTTATCTGCAAATGAAGATGAGCTTTGATTCCTCTCACTCACCGTTCCACGAGTTGTGAAACAGACTTCTTCCTCTCCCTCATCATGCCATCTGTCCACGACCTGGCGTAACCCGGGGAGACTTCCTTCAGAGACTGTGCTCTCCTTAGGTTGCTCTTCAACTCCATAGTCAGTCCCCTCGCAGTCCTCACAAAACAAGAGGCCAAGCCTGAGCTAACAAGTGAGGGACATGTAAATAAATGTAGCCAATTAAACAGTGCCCAGTAACCTGCTGTGCTGTTGTCCCCTCTCCAAACAGCTGAAGCTAAGCAAGGCCAGGCATGGTTAGAAGTTTGATAGGAGATCATCTTTGAAAAACAGATTCTTGCAGGAAATGTTTGATCAGCAGTCACTCTCCCATTTGAATAGAAACCAGTTTCCCAGTGCACAAAGTTGGCCCCATTGTGTTGTGTTGCTGTCTTTTGAATGAAAGGAGAAGTAGAACCTCTTAACCAACCGAGGTCATTAAAGATTACTTATTTTATAGCAAAATGGCAAAGAGTTTGTATCTTGTTAAAAAAAAAAATGAAGAGTACATGTGAGGAGACTTCTAAATCACTTTCAAGCAAAACAATTCCATTGACTGGCAAGTTACTTCATGTAAACCTCATGGTTGTTCATTGTGTGTTAATTTCTTACACCCTGGCACATAATCAGAAATTCTGCATTATCCATGACAAGGGCATTTTGATGTAAGGGTGTGAAAGGAAAAAACTGGTAAAGTGAGTTGATGTTTAACCAGACACGTGATTTTTCTCATGCTTCTGTCTCTCTGGACTTTATGTGGTAAATTACACACCAGTATTGCTGATTTATATATATTTAAAAAAAAGGTAAATTTCAGTTGTATCAACGCTGTAGTAATCTATGACCATAGCTGCCATATCAAAACAATGAGGGTTGCAAAGGTTATCTCAGAAGTTATCTGAGTATTTGTATTACAGCAGAAAGATTAGGTAAACATACAAGATATATACTTTGTAAAAGCGATAAACCTTGCATCTATTATATTCCATGGAATCAGTAGCAATGCAGCAGAAAGGTAGATCAACGTAAAACCTATACTTTATATTCACAATAAAACTTGTCATCAATAGCAACTCTGACCTGAAGCCAAACAATCATATTAAACTTTGCCACGAAAAAACAAGAAACTGCTGTCTGTCATATTTACGGAAAGGTATCAACCTTGCAATGAATAATTTGTTCCTAATGAAACAAATGACATGGATAAGCGAATGGAATACCTTCGTGTAGTCCGGCACTCTTCCTTCTCGTCTGTGAATCACAATGCTGCTTATTCATTCTCATGAGATCGACTTACAGTAAAGCTCTGGTGGTGAGCAAAGTCCTCTTGTTTATTGCTCTTCACTCTAGAGTTTAGGAAACCTGGAAAAGTTAACCAAGTCTTCACATTTTACTCTCCTTGTCATAGTTAAAATGATTATTTATTGATTGTCTTATCAAATGTAAGTAGTGCAAACCAACTACTGTTGCATGACAGATGCCACTTATTACCATTTAATGAGAGGAGGAAAGAGGATGCTGAGCTGGCGCTTGCTCTGCGGCAAGAAAGACAGAGGAGCACAAAAACTTGTGCGAGCGTACACATTCACTGTAACACATACACTGTTGCATTCATACTACAACAAGGACGAAGGACAACATAATAAATTGAATATGGGCCATATTCTCTTTCAACCTTGGGGTACACCCACTGAGTGTCTGGGGGACAGAGATGCCTCCCCAGGAGATACAAAAGCAGACTGCCAAGTAAGAGGAGACCCAGCTAAGGCCAGAGCCTAACATTCCTAGCACGATGCCGAGTAGACGGAGGATATGGTAATCAGAACCCACCGAGAGATCATAAGGAGTGCAGGGCATCAATCACCAAAAGTAGTTCTGTCTGCATCAGCTCCAAAGCCAGATTGGAGTCAGGGATGTTGTATTGTATGAGGGAAGAGAATAATTGTTTGCAGCCCATCCAATGCTACTAGGGAGAAACAGGATAAGGAGCTGGACTGGAGAATTATCAATTGTGTTTTGTTTTTTGGAGAGGACTGATTCAATCCTGTTTTAAGTCTGATGGGAGTCAACCAGAGGAAGGATGAGATGGTATAATGGTAAAACCAGACATGACTATTTTATTTATTTGTTTTCTTGTGAACATTTTTTGGGCTCTGAGAGCAAAGGTAAAAGCGTGGGCACTGAGAGCAAAGGTTGGAGGTGGGACAGGCTGTTTGAAGAGAGAGGAGAAACTGAAACTAAAATGTTTTTTAGCTGAGGGCACAGAAAATGAGCAGGAGGGGAGGAGGGAGCAGTGCTGTATTAGTGAAGATCACAGAGGAGAGTTTGGTCTCTTTCCATCTTTCATCAATCATTTCCGCCCACACCCTCTGTGAACCTGCATGCTGCAATATGGTGCTGCAGGTACAGTACGTTTCACTGATTGAATCATTTTCCCTGACTATCATGTATGTGGATAGAATTGGTCCTGCTGCACAGTTTCACAGAAAATAATTTGATTTAAACCCTACCAGCTGGCCTGCGCAGATGCTGGTAAGCAGGCTGGCTTGAATGCTCGACATTGCCTGGTAATGACTTCATCCTTCTGTGCCATACTCACCCAAAATTAAGAATTGTAACAGCAACATGAATCTGGACTGTATAATATTTGTCATATTAATCATTAAAACTGCAGGAACCAAAGGAATGTATCTACAATGTATGAGTGTAATACCTTACCAACATCACACACATTCAGCAATTCACAGTCATTCACTAATTTCCCTCTACAACTAAATTACATCTAATTTGTCTTATTATAAACATTTGCAAATGCTTCCTGCTAATATGCAATATACTAGCCTGGATTCAACATTCAGCATTTTTTATATTCAACCTTGACTGACAATTAAATGCAAACTTTCAAATTGATGGTTTCACAATCTCTCCAACCTGTGTTTATGAATGACAAAACTGACACTCACTGAACTAACACTAACACTCACTGCATCATGACTGGGCTTGGCATCTAGGCCACACATTTTACCATTATCCATTATTGTTCCTGTAGATTTTTATTCATTTTCATTCTGTTAAATTCTCGTATCATTCAACTAATTACAGAAGTAGTGGCTTGATTGACAGTTTCATAAAAAATTATACATCTGTGTGCTGCATCAGAAATACTATTTTAATAGTAAATATTTTAGAGCTACTTTTACTTTGAAAATACTGCCCCCTGCTGGTGTTGAAGTAAGAAATACCTTGTATGCCAATGCACCTCTGTGTGCACAGGCACACACTGTATGTAAACTGTAGGTGATCTGAGAAAAAATATAGTGTTAATTTCTCTTGCTAAGCTTTGTATATTTGTTGTAGTGGTTTTTATGTCAAACAGGTCAGAAAGAACATTTGAGTTCAGTCTATTAATCGATCAAATTGTGTTTGATATTACACTCTTAATAAATGTTTTGTCATGGAAGTGTCAGTTAATATAGAGTAAGTTAATCAATTAAAAAACAACAGCAATAATACAATGATAACAGAGAACTAAGTATGTTATGTTTTCCCTTGAAAGGACAAACGGCACATATAACCCCCTTTAGCATAAACGAGCTAACTGTGAAGAAAAAAACAAATTAGTTTCTTTGTGGATAATTAAGGACACCTACAAAGAAACTAAAATGTAATTGCTGGAAACAAGTGGCTGCTTAGATTATTATATTTACTTAGACCATTATTGAGGAACTAGCAACTTGTTTGCCACACTCTTCAGGAGAACACGTAGAGTACTTTAAGCACGTGTCATAAGTCATGGCATACTATGTAGTGAGCTGCAGTGCCACATTTTAACCACATGATGGTGCAATTTGTAATTTCAAAACTGTCCATTAACATTAGAATGAGCCCACTTATTAGGTAAAACTGCATTTAAGTAAGCTTATGTGGAAAGAAGCTGAAAATAATTCCATCTACCATTTGTAGGCAATCAAGTTTAACTTGTGGGAGAAAGGTAATAAAAGATAAACTAAATAGTCTAAGGACGTAGGCCCTTCAAAATGACACCATTTTAAAGAATTACTGGGTGTTCCATTGCAGCCGACTTGGTTTTTTAAGAACAATACTTATTAAATATATTACACAGATAAGACTGTGCTGATTCATGTATCTTTGGAGATTCTGTTTGAAACATTCAAGGTTAACAGGGAAAAAAGGTGGACTTACAAATCATTCCATGAAGTCTCAGCGGACCAAAGGGCCTCATCACTCATGGGCCCAGGACAGTGGACAGTGACGTGGGGCCTTGATAATCCAGGATGTCCTGGAGCGTGGGACTATCAGAAAAATGCATAGTCAGAAAGAAAATAAATGATGCCATCATACTGCAATGGTCTAGGAAGCCTTTAGTTCTCAGTCCAGTGTAACTGTTTTATCTTAAAAAAACATGTTCAATAATACAAAATAATTATAGGATTAGTTTGAATAGTCTGTCCTTTGCCCAAAAAAAAAAAAAGCATTACATTGGTGCAGGAACGGCGTAAGGAGGAGACTGATGTTTTTTGTATTTTGAATGTAAATGCTGTGCAACCATTATCTAAACACTGCTTCGTCCATAGTCCTGATGTGTGTTGGTTGGCTTTGGGTCATTTCTGCAGTTCATGGACATCCCAAGCCTATTGGCGAGTGCAAACAGGATTGTTGTATTTTTTATTTTTTTAATTGTCGTCACTACTGAGTAGTGATATTTTTTCAGTAATTTAGTAAAGTCATGGTTATGTGAAGTCGTCATTTCTTTGGAATCCATCACAATAATAGTCTCAATAATATGCTTAAAGAGGGCAACCCATTAGAATCTTCTTTATACAATATTAGGCCATCGTTACTGGCTCTAAAAGCAAACTGTTGCAAATATATTTTCATATTTACTTCTCTTTTTGTTAAATGTTTGGTATGGTTACACTTGAATCTTCTAAGTTAAGATAAGATTTTCTGCACCCCTCACCTTAGACCAATTTTGCTCAGGAACTAAACCTAACCGTGCTTGTTTTGGAATTTACTTAGTTACATCTGATATCCAGTAGTCAACAACAAAAAATTACTGGAATATACATAGTTGCTGTTTTTGAGGATCAGAACTGAGGCTAATGTCTTTGTGATTTCCACAGTTCCAAGAAAACACATTTCAGACAAGGGGGGAGTTCATTTTAAATGCAGAAAATGGCTTCTGCATTAGCATATGCGCAAACAGCATTCCATTGTGGTACTTTTTCCTCGCAAAACACTTGCTGTTTAAGGCTCTCTTTTTTTCCAGTGAAAGATGTTTTCCAGACAAGAAACTACACAAGACATTTTAAAGGAAAAGAAAATCAAAGGTTTTGAATACTTCCCTCCCCCAACCCTCTACCACCAGAGACCTTTGCTCTTGTTTTTCCACGACAGCATTCAGATGAAAGAGAATAAGTAATGAGTAGTCTGAGACTGAACTCTTTGGCGTTGTTAGCGAAGGCAGCAGTGCATCGTGAGAATCTGCAGCACTTTGCTGCCCCTCTGGAGAGTCTCTGCCACTGCAGCCTGTGGGTGGCTGTCTTAAAGCAGTGTGTGACTCCTCCAAGAGGAATGCACCGTGGAGCCCAATGAACCAGGGAGGGGCCTCTCTTGTCACATGCAATTCTTCTGGACCGCAGAAGAAAATTATGAAAGAATAAAATCTGAACAATACGGTGATTCTGGTCTTGTGGAAGGAAAGTTATAGGGCCTTGCTAGCTTGGGCAGCTGTATTAGTGCGTTGCCAGTAGGTTTTGAGAATGGCTCTCGTTCAAAACCACAAAACTCTACTATCATTATCTCAGCTGTTTCATCACCTATTTGGCTGAAATTTGGCACATATCCTCAGAAAGCCCAGTACAATATATTCCTTGGCTCTCAAAGCGATCTGTTTAGCTGTGTTCTTGAACCAAACCTTTGGTAAAATTAGCAAAACCTTATAAAACAAGTCTTTTGTCAAAGGCTACACTGAAAAAAAAGACAGGAAATTAAAATGAACATCAAAACCTTTCATTTCACATGTGCACTAACAAGGCTTTCCTGTACAGCTTTGACACCTGCTACAGTACTGTAGCTATGTTGGTCTACAGTACTTCAAACAACATGTAGGCTACTCACCACTGGGCACGGGTAGGTTGCTTAGGATTCAAACCTTCTCTCAAACAACCTAATTCATTCTCTTCAGATGGATAATGAACCTAACAGTGGACTGCTGAAGAATATAGATTATTTTAACTAGGCCATGCATTTCTGCATTAATTGTACTCTCTACTGGACTGGCTGCTTTGCGTTCCAACCAGTTCTCTCTAATAGTATAATTTATACTCTTCAGAGGGGTAATAGTGGATTGCTATTAGAAGAATATGTATGTATTGACTTCTGCCAATGATTGGATTACATACATATTAGATATATTGGCTTTATATCTGCTTGAATTATAATATAGCATTCCAAAGTAAATAAACACATTCACAATGTGTCTACACAATCATGATTATTTGACACAGAGGTGACCAGTCCATTGATCTGTATAATAGATCATTCCCGCCCCCACTCCACAACTTTGACATGATGAATTGCAGGAGGAATAATAGCTTCTGGCTTTCACGGCTTCCTACGTAACGCTGAAATGTGACTTCCCCCCATATTTGTCAATGTGCTTGCCATTATGGTGGTGATGGAGAGCGTAGAAGAGAGCGCGCAGTAGCTGGGCAGGCCACTGCTCTTCTGGAGCGCCTGCTACAATGACATGGCTCATTGGAATGTGCAAGAGAAACGTTGTGTTCTTCAGACTGGAGACCTCTGCTCTCTGGCCCAGCAGGGTGCTATTTGGACGGTGTCGGTGGCAATTAGAGTTCAGTAAATTCTGTGAAATCATGCAGACTCAGGGTTGCGGATAACCTTGGAGAATGCGTGAAACACTAATTAGAGCATGGTGGCTACCTCTGTGCACTATTCTAAACATCTGAATTAGGTCTTCCAAATGACCACTGTTATTGATTTATCTTTCTTTCTCTTAAATGTGCCTAGTGCAACCACAAGCTATCCAATACAAACCTTAACTATGAAATGAATGGGTTGCTATCTAGATAGCTAAATTAGCACATGCAATAAGGGAAGAAATTCACTGAAGGGAAAATTGGTTTAATTTATGGAGAATGTTGCAGTAATAGGATGGGTTTACAATAATGGTTGGGCTTTCCAAAATGGGGGCATAATGAATTTTTATTTTTTATTCCTTAAAAAGGAACTTTTACACATGAAATAACTTAGAGCTAACTGGACAAAGTAGCAGCAACATATTTCCCTTGTGTATTTAGGGTAACTTGCAAATAAAAGTACTAAAAATATGAATTTCATCAAACAAAATGGACATTAGTCAAAATATTTAATAACATATTTATTTATTGTGAACTGTCATTCACAATAAGATAATTGAAATGTACCCATAAATAAATAAATAAACTTTGAAAAATACAAAACATGTTCCCTTAGTCATAAGAATACAACTGACAAAATTAATTAAATTAATCAATTGAAGTAATTCAGATACATATCTATATTTTATAAACTTCAAATACTGCCCAGCCCTCCCAACTTTCCAGCAAAAAGCCTCTTGGTGCATCTTGATTCACCTACTTTCCTGAGAGTCGCGTCAAGCTGTACGATTTATTTAAAGAAAGCATGGCAGTCCCCAGTATCTGCTGGCAGTCAGAGAGCGAGGGATGGAGCCAGAATGCATGCCGGCAGGAAACAACCTTCCCACATAGCCCCCCTAGGAGCCGATTTACCACCCCAACATCCTGGATATTTTTACCTTATTCACCGGTGGCCCCTATCTGGCTAAATTCCTAACCCCCCCCCCACCTCCCTTCAAAAGGGAACAGATCCCGCCCCCTCCTGGCTCCCCGTCCCGGGGACCGTCTGTCGGGTCTGTGACCCACATCGTCACTTGGCTCTGATGTCACTGATTGGAGGCGAGCCACTGGCCCACACCTCCCCATCTGACTCATCGCCTGTGATGCACACTGCCAGAGCCTGCTGCAGCCAGGACACAGGCCGATCCAGTGACCGTGATGGCTTTGCAGAAAACACATTCAGACATGTTTCCTTTTCAAATTGCCTGTGGAGGATACTTATCTGGCTTGACATTGCCTATTGTATCCAAAGTTGGAGATAAAATTAGGACCTTTAACGTAATGTAACCAAAGTCACTGTTCTAAAGCAAGTCTCAAAATTCCTAATTAATATACTCCAAATTAAAATACTTTTAGAAACAAATTAAAGTATTGCTTTTCTTATGTTTTACTTAAGGGAATTGATTATCTAAGATAGCAATAAAATAAAGATACAAACAAATTGAAAATACTCAGATTAGAGGCCATTGTCTGTGTCCTAGGCCATGTTTGGTTTATGAACTTGAGACGCACCAGATGTGTTTGCAGAAATGAAATCAGAACGTTGAGACCTAAGCAAGTGTAATGACAGCTAGTGACCAACAGAGGGCAGTTATTGCCCACCATTCCTTGGCTTTTGTGCCTCTCACATACAGTGTGTAAACTTGTAGAGATTTTCTCTGCATCGCGTCAGTTCTGATGATCTCAGTGCAATGAAATGGATGTGTATTTAGTCACTGTCCTAAAGTGCTCCTGTACCCTGCAATGACTTGACAAAGGATGTCCCTGGTGATATGTTTTTCCAGGACCAGCAAAACATACAGTAGGCTACAGTTAATGTGCATGAAATGGATCTCTATATATTTTTTAAAAACTAATTGATTTTAATGTGGTTGTCATATTTTCATCTGTCTTCAAAAGTTCTCATAAAATGATATCAAAACAAATCTTCAAATTTCTAATTTCAAACTTCAACAAGGGGTTAAATATAGAACTAAAGAAAGTGATTTCAAGTAAAAGATCTCCTATCAATTGAACGTATAGTTATCAGCACAATAATATAATTTGTTTATATGCATATTATAAAATGTGTGTATGATATATTACAGTTTTCATTCTTGTGAACAAAGACTGCTATTTGAAGGGTGTGGGGTTTGGCACCCAGTGGTCAGGATAGCTGGCACCGCTTGCTGGAGTGGATACACACAGAGCCAGTTCCAGCACAGTCCCGAAGGGGGGTCAGGCATTCCCGCCGCGGCGACCCCAACATACACAGAGCGGACCCAGCTGTGACAGGGAGAGAGTGAGTAATCCCTGCCGCTCCACGAGGCGCTGGGCCCGTGCGCCGAAACAAAGATCAGCCACACTCTGAGAAGAGTGAAGCCAACGCCACCATGCAACGCGGCACCATTGTGACTCACCTCGGCTGAATAGACAGTGCACCATTGTTGATTGTGGAGTGAAGCGCCGCCGCATGCACGGGCTCGCGACAAAAAGGGAACTGTGCCCCGCACAGGTTGTATGCCAACCATTCGTTTCTGAAAGGAGAAGAAGAGACAAGCGTCAGCTATCTCATCTGCTCGCCCTGTCTTGACTCGCTGATACAATCAGTGGGCTGTATGAGACTGATCTTGATTTTTAGTCAATAGCAGCCTTTGATGGCAACGTTGGGTTCAGGAGCAATGGAGATGCCAGCTGTAAATCTTTTCCTTTATGTGCAGTATGAAAGAGTGTCATTATACATCGGTGTGAGGAGCTCTGTAAGACATCTGCCCCGTAAGAATACAATGTCCGCACAGTTAACAGTGTCACAGTGTGCAGCTCTAAAGGAAAGGTTTTTTTAAAATCTGAAGTTGAGAGTGTGCTTTTACAGTGTGACAGTGAATTGGCGCTGCATGAGCAATCAGAGATTAAATTATGGCCTGCGCTGGTTGCAAGTGTGATGTTGTTAAACCAGAGTTGAGGGTGTGTTGAAGACTGTAGTTTTACAATGCTACTATCCAAGTGTGCTCGCAGATCACAGAGGAACGTCTGATGTGTGGCTGTGCTATCTTCTACCTGGTGTGGGACTCACAAAAGGGGCACTGATTGCATATATCTCGGTAATGCGTTGTACAAAAAGTCTCCCGTTTTTGTTTGCAATCGTTTTAGAATACCAATATAGCCTCTGAAGCTTCTGTGTGAAGTCAGACTAAAAATCCACAGCAGTAAAAAGCCACAGCAGTCACATACTGTGTCGTTACCCTCCAGACTCTCAGGTGAGAGGAATGTTCGTATGAGAGAGCAGAGAGAGCGAAGCACAGATCAGCGGTAGGACGGTGAAAGTAGCCGAGGATAACAGAACCCAACAGATCGTAATCCCCACCGGATGTGTCAGCAGACTTACTGCTCTGGACCCCCATGAGTTCCGGGGCAGGAGGACTGTCCAGAGAAGGCCAGACACTGGCTGCAGTGCTTTCTTTAGTGCATCTGCCACTGAGGGAGACAATGCTCATCCCAGTAACTGCATGATGATGCTGATCATCCACCAGAGACAGTCACATGCTCCACAATGTACAACCTGTGAGGGATGCTACAGTCTAGAAAGGCAGAGAGACAGGCAGAGAGACAGCTAAATGCCATCTGCTCAAAGCGGTAGAAACAGAAACCGCTGGACTCAAAATGCACTGAAATGTTGCTACTAGCTGTAGAGCTGTGCTTAAGTGAACACCATGGTGCCATAGTATAAGCTGACTACTGTCAAATTCTGGGGTCCTGCTATTTCCACATTATTTCCATAGAATTAACAATATTAATAACTAATATCTCTGCACTGGCTGCATTCCATACACCTAAATGAGGGGAAAGCCTGTAGTAAATTTGTTAAGCAAAGGAAACAATTAACATTTTTAACTGTGATGCCGGCTTGCAGTATCACAGCAGGTTTTTTGTACTTGGTACAGTGGACATAAAGAACCTATGATGCCCCTACTGCGTGTCCTTTAAGATAATGTCACTTTGGCATGCATATAGTATTAACACTATTGAAAAAGTAACATTGTGGGCAACATCCCCTGTCTACAGGTTCCTGATAAATGTGGATAATTCTTCGAAAGGAATATGCTACAGCCATGTGACGAATCTCTCATGTAGTGTGGCTATTTGGCAATCCATAGCAATGCAACACCTCCTCCTAAAATGTGAGCAACCAAAGCACACCTCAAGTCAATGTGGAGTAAACGAGTTTAAAACAGCAGCTCTCACACTTTCCCCCTGTGCTAGCTGAACAACTTTAGGAGAGGGGGAGGGTGTCTGTTTACAGTGTGGGGAACTCTGGCCAGGCTGATCAGCATGACATAGGTGTGGTGTTTGCAGGAACGTGCTGTCGGCCTGTTATCCCCTCTCTCCGCTGCAGCTCGTGTGCTTGGCCGTGGCTCCGCCCCCGCCCAGCCAAGGCTCTGCCCCCCACCGTGGCTCGGCAGGACAGAGAATGTGCCTCGGTCCGCGTGTGAGCGTGCGTACGCATGAGCTGCACGTGTGCACGGTTAAGGAAGGAGCTTGTTTACTAATCTGCCTTTGGAGTGCAGCCAGTCAGACATTTCCTGGACGCTTTCACAGCCTTGAAAGTTTCACTTTATGAATTTATGCAATATTCTTTTTCAGAATGCCAGCTTTTATTATTGTGGATAAAGTTTGCAGTGAATAAGCATGTTAATGCCACTGAGGTCTCCTGCATAACAATGGTATATTTCTGCTCTCATGTTGTTGAGTTGACTTAGTGACTGATTTTTAAAGAAACAGACTGTGCAACAACTGAGACTATACACAGTTCTGACAAAATTAGTCTTGAATTCATAGATTAAATGTTAATTTTGTGCATAATACCCCCCAAAATGAAGATTTTTCTTCTGACAATGAGGACCCCTACCATTTGTGAATTTTCTCAAGCTTAATGGTTTAATCTCCCCCTTATTTCCTCTGTTCAAGGTACATGCTCTTTGTACAAACTGCAGTGTTGCTGAGGGCAGGTTGTGTCACAGTACACCACATCTAGGGTATCATTAAAAGAAGTGTGTAGAGTGGTGTTTTGGGTGAGCTGCCTCAGAAGGGTATGCCTTAGGACTCTGTGTTCGGTGTGTTTGTGACTGAGAGCTCCCTCTGTCCTCTGCTCAGAACAGGAATATCAGGTTTCCTGGCTCTCTGCACAGTATGTACTCAACCCCCATTCTTACCCCGGTCAGCTGAGAGGAACGCTGTGTCTCTGTTCTGTCTAAGAGCTTAGTTTGTTAGAAACCAGCAGCAGCCAGCTACTTCTGGCTGGCTTGGGGGAGGAGGGTGGGGGCACACATTCTGAAGGTGAAGGTACAGTTTTGGAGGGCTTGGGCTGGCGATAGCTTGTGAACTTTCGACCGCTGCAGGACCCTGGGCAACCCCCTCTGGCACAGCGCCAGCGGTGGCGCTCAGAGACAGGCCTCTTCCCCCGATGTGTCGGGGGCAATTAGCTGCCTGCGCGCTGCTCCGCGAACTGGAGAGAACACTCCACGCGCTTATTGGACAGCTTGTTCTGAGCACGGCTGTGGAGGGACACAGTCCCCTGGCGGCTCGGTGTTAGTCTGCTCTCACAACACAAACGTTCATCTATGATCTCACTTGGGCATGTGGATTGCAGGGCCATGTTTTCTAAAACTGTGGGCTTTTGTATGTGTACACACCCACACATAAACATTTCAGGGTAGTCGCTCTGCTCTAGATCCTGTCTGTTGCTGTCCGTAAAGGACTTTCTTTCAGGGGGATCATAGACGCTGTGAATATCCTTGCCCCCAAAATTCTTATTTAAAACATATATCAAGTATTTCGTACTTGTATACTTCCAGTCTATACAACAATATAGTGTTTACTGTAGTATAGTTACTCATGTTTTTACTTTATGAAATAAAATGAATTAGGGAGTACAGCATTTTATTGGAAGTGACAATGAAACATTGCTTACACAAACGATCTACTATAGGAGTCTAGTGTGTGTCTAGGAGTGTGTTTCAGGCACATTTACTATAGGAATAAAAAAGTGTGAATGCAGTCCAGCAAAGTGATTGTATTGACTACAATGTAAAGCTTAATCATTGTTTTAATGTATACTTTATTTAAATGAAAAAATATGAAAAACAGAATTAAATGGGGCTCTCCATGAGTCCAACAAAAAAAAATCTGTCAGTGAAGGCATTCCCCATGAGTTCTTCTATTGCATTTGCATCGCTACTTTGAGTCAGGCTATTTCATCAGCCGACAAGGACACGGAGTCCAGAGCGGTGGGACAAAATGAAGCTTTGGCCCTCTGGGGTAAGGTGTGCTTAAATTAACCAGGGGTTCTACAGGCTACTGCATCATTAGGGCCCCCTAGCTTCTCACCGTGCACCTACAGGTTAACAGTTAAATCAGTGATGCGCCTTTCTTCTAATCGAGGGTAACTCGTGTAATATTGTGTGGCTTGTACACTGACTTGAGGGCAAGTGTATTGGAGGAGATCATGTTCTCCAGCTGCAATGCTACACGCATGGATGCAGGTTGTATAGTGGTGATGTGAAATGATACGCAACACAACTGGAGATAGTGAACAAGAGAAAAAGGGAGGAAAATATGAAATGAGATGTACAGTTGTTATGTTTGGATTTATTTTTCTGTTGTTAATAACACATGTTGTCTGTTTAATGGAAGATTTTTTGGGAAGGTTGCCACTAAGATCATTCTCCTATTTCCACCCATCATAGGAATAGTTGCCCAAACATTCACAAAGACATGGAGCGGGAACAATTCAGAATTTCCAACAGTAATATTACATTGCTCCTGAAACGCATAGGACAAACTACTGGCCAATACACTGATATCATGCAACAGGTAATGAAACAATTGTTTGCTTACTGAATTATCAGCACCACTAACTACTGTCTGAAAATGTTAAAGATTCATGATATTGATTAGTTTGTTCATTAAAAAACTGGTAATGTAACATGACCACACTACATTTCCCAGAGAAAGTAGAAAAATTTTAGAGAGAAGTGAATCTTATCATATTTAAACTCTAGGGAGAAATTGTAGGTGCCTTGCCAACCTTGAGCTAAACACTGCAATTCACATAACATATAGCATAAATGTGTAAACTGTGTATATTGACTTTTGACATTTCATTCAGAATACATCATACTGAGGCACAAATACAAGAATAAAAACTCAAAACACAGTTTAATGAATAAACATGCATTGAAATGCCATCCCAAGTCACATAACTAGCTCTCTATGTTTACCTTAGCCTAAGGCATTTCTTTTCCCCAGTGACTCTTCCAGGCTGTAAATGACTATATAAAATATAATTGCTTTTAAATGTCTTCAGTCATGCATTGATTTAATTAAAGAATTTCAGTAATGCTATTCACAATATACATGTTTAATCATCAGCTGCAGAAAGCATTGTCAGCTTCCAGCTTAAGAGGAAACTATAATTTTCAATATTCCTAAGTATTTCTAGTTTCAGAGATGCACTATCTTGTACACATTGTGTACAGTGATAATGAAGGTAGGCACTAGCTGCATCCATGGTTATTGAGCAGATCAAAGCTGAATGCATGGAGGCTAAGTAACTCACTTTCTTCTTAATGTGCATGTAATTGAATATGGAGGGTATAGTATTTGCTGGGAGACAAGCTGAGTGCTTGACTGCAATGTTAATTCTACCGCAGGCTCTGTCCTTCAAAGAGGCAGACAGAGATGTTCACACGTTCTTTATTGAACAAATCCCCCTCTGGATGCGCTAGCCTGTCTGGTCATTATCATTTAGCAAAGCACAAAACTACCCTTCCTGAGTGATAGGCAATTTCTATTTTTGTGGATGAAGACGAGTGTGCTGTCAACTCATATAGCCCAAGGAAAGACATTTGAGCTCAGATTTTGACAAAAAAATGTAGCATATATTTAGAATAAGATACACTTTACAGATCATTTACAATCTGATGTTAACATAGTTCCTTAATTTGTTTTCAGTTAGGAGTTAGGTCACACTTTTGAAAATCTGCAAATTCATTAACTTTGCATCAATTCACAATGAGTTTCACAGAAGGGGGAATATAGTATATTTACAGTATTGTATAACACACCATTGAGAACCATGTGGTGCAATCATAATCTTGATGTTATTCAGTGAATTGTAGAATCTAGATGTTTTCAAATATTATGAATGTGTATGTTATTGTATTTGATAGTGTTTAGATTCAAAATTATAACAACATTTTTTGACATTTGCAATCTGTAATCTAGCAGGATTAAAATATGGATGTGGATATGGAGGATGTTTTTCCCATATGATGTTGTTTTCCCACTGTTTCATGCTGAGATGTGTAATTGTGAGGCACTCTGCTCTTAGATGAACTATCAGAACTGCTGGCTTCACACAACCGTCAATTAAAGGCTAGCATTTTTATTGTTCATAATTGTCTCTAAAAGCTGAGTAAATGTGTGTCTATAGGAGCAAATGTCAGTGTTATTATAATACACACTATGTTTTAACAATATATTTTATTTTTCAACAATATTTTTAGAATAGTAAAAAATCTGGTTAAAACTTCATCAAAAACATTATTTGGAAACCTCTTGTGTACTAGCTAGTCATCTCATGCATACGACAGTCTATTTGGTAAGCATGCAAACTCAGACAATGTAAACTAGAGTATATAAACAGAGAGGACTGTGTAGTGATATTCTCAAACTGCAACAATGCAAACAACCAGATCTATGATCAGACATGATACATATTACACCTTAATTGTAACCATTGCTGTGTGTGTGTGTGTGTGTGTGTGTGTATGTGCATGCTAAGGGCATGTATTAATTAAAACCTTAACCTGAAGTATAAACTTGGTTGAACTAATTATTTTTCTTCAAAGAAGTGGTTTGAGAAGACAGATTTATCTACTTGTGCAGTGGTGATTTTGATTCAAATATAGGTGCACAGACAGATGATCATGGTTAATTGTGTACACTGTTTGATTCACATGCAACATGTTTCTAATGATCAAATATATATTATATTACTTGCGGCCTCAGCACTCCATGGCTGTCTTGGGGCCTATGACCTAAATACTGACACTGGTCTGCACTCCCATCTTGGCCCCAGGTACACAGCCAGATTGCAAATAGTAATTGAGGTCAGAGGACAGGGAGAAACGTTTGGAGGGGGGGGTGTTCAGGTGGGATGCAGGCTGGACTCACAATGATTCAATTTATAAAAACTTCCAACCATCTACCATCCTTTTTGTACATTAGCTCGGTGCTGAAAACAACTGTGACACCACTCAGAAAGGCTTGTAAACTGAAACGGCCGGGCACGTGCCGGTCTGGTGACTCAAACCTTCTCTTGTCTCTGGATTGTTTGATCTCAGTTAAATCACAGGAATTCCACATCTCCCAGTCGGTGTCTAAGATTATGGTATAGGTAGTGACAAAGAGATGCCCCCAACCACCCAGTGTGAAGGAACCATGGTTGAATAGTTGAATGATCAAACCAACTCTCTATTTTTCCAGTACCTTTGTTCCCAAAGGAAGGATGTGCCCAACATTCTTGTGAAGTACCTTTGCACCTATAAGATTGTTCCAGAAGAGCCACTCCACCTTTGACTACATTGGATAATGCAAATGCTCTCACATGAAATGTGAGCGATGCATGTGATGATTAAATGAAAACAGCACATGCACACATTAGTCAATCAATCAATTAATTGGAAAAAAAGAAGTGATTTTATGGCCACTTAAAAGGGAATTGCATCAGGCAGTGAATTCCTCCCATGTTTGGTTCCCACCATTGCTCGTAGGCTTACTCCCCTGAGAAATGGTGTAGATTTTTATCTCAATAGAGCTTCAGCTTAAAGAAAAACACTGATGCAGTGAACAGAGCAAACGGTGATGCATGTGAAATAGTTGAGCCACCAGTGAAGCATTGCGACCCGTGAGTGGTTAGTCAAGGAGATGTGAAAGGGTGGTTGGCGTTCTGAAATGGGGAGCCCTGGGTGGGCATATGGGTGACTGAGGGTGCACACCTTGCAATTAGGAGAGTGGATGTTGACAGGTGGCGGCAGGTCAAAGGGTACATGAAAGAAGAGACCATGCTTCCTTGCTGGCTGTACCCTTGTGTGTGTTTATATTTATACTTGCACTTGAATTATCCATAATATAAAACATCCAGGAGAAAGTGCTATTAGATGATAAAAGAGAGAAAGTGCCCGGTCCTGGAACCTGATCTAATGGTCGTGTGGTAATCTAATGGCTGTGGCTGAAGACAAACTCCCATCTGAGTAGAATGGGTGAATTATTCCTGGATGGAAGCAGGCATAATGTGCAGGGGAATACAGACCTGCAAACACCTACTGTACCTAGAGACTGCTCCCTCTGTCGCTTTCTTTGAGGGCCCCGGTTGGTCGTGCAGATATTAATATCCTGCACCACTGAGCACGCTCAGCAGAGGAATAAAAATATCTGACAGCGGCTATTTATAGAAGTGCACAGGAACACTCTCCCAGATATTTTTGATCGAGCCGCTCGTGGAAATTGCAGGGGATCGCAGCAACTCTGGCTGAGCAACAAAAGCTCATCGGGGAAAAGCGAAATGGTCGTAGACAGCATACGGTTAACAAAGATACTTCAGAAATGTCCACCATGCGGTTAATCAGACCTCCTTTCTGAATCATCTGGTCAGAATGCATTTGATCTGCAGTTGTAATCGTGTCTAGATTTAGGTTCTCTCCAAGGAATTGGATTGAGTATTCTATTTCGATGCTGTTTGTTAAGCAAGCTAAGAGAAAAGGCTGGGGGAAGATTCATGCATGAACACTGAAAACAGGTCAGCTTAACCTTGGGTAGAACTTGGCTCTCCGTCCATGTCACGGTGTTGATAATAAAGTGCAAAATTATTAATCCCCTCTCATAATATCACCCCCACTATCCCAACCTTGACAAAGTGCAGCAGTGTGCGATAACTATGAATGATATTCAAGTCGGCGAGGGTGAGAATTGTTGGCACGACACCCCTGTTCTTCAGATGGGAACCACAGTGAAGAGTGCTTATTTTCCACCATTTATCAAATCTGACATTTTAATAAGGGTGCCTGAGATGGGATGATGCTTGCCGATACCCAGCGAAAGCAATTTTCACTGCCAAAGGGATTGAAAAGGGAACGATCTTGCTTGAAACCAAGTTGTAGTATGCTGTGACCAGAAACAGTGCATTTAATTCAGAAAAAAATAATTTTAGACAATGCGTAGTGGGTTTTAAATGCATTTGTATCTGCTGCTATTGACGTAGAGAGAGAACGTTATACAAAAGCAGAATATTCCTCTTTCTCCTCAATGCACAGCACATTGCCCCAGGCCCCACAATTGGATGCTAAATATATGCATGTCCCTGTTTGATAATAGGCCTTTTACTTTAGGAAGATTGACACCATGCCATGGAGCCAGCGAGTGGAAGTAAATTCCCATGTGACTCAACCGAAGATCTGCTGGGATGTCCTGAATCCACGTGTCTTTGAAATTCAAGCTTCTCATGTATTTAGTTATTTATATGCCCCTGGGGGCCACTCTGGGCACTAACATGGCACGTCTTGAGAGCGGGCAATGCCCTGGCATGCTGAATGGGACTACCCCTTTCATGAAAGCAAATGGCAGTATATATACACACACACAGTATACATAAATAAGACAAATAAGAGCTGTACTGTATGTAGAATTCATTCATAAATAAATCATAGGCATGAGCCAAGAGTAGTTTTTGAACGTGACACTTTTGCTGACAAGGCCAATCATGATTGATGTTTTTATGATTTTGTTTTTCCTACATCGGAGGGAGGTTTTTCACAATGTGCTGTGTACACAGAATGCGCGTGTGTTATTTTCTGTCAGAGCTGGGAATCTTGAATAGATTTGTTCCTAAGTTCAACCTCCTCTGTGGTTCAGCGATGCTGCAAGCCATGCAGAAAACAGACTTGGAGGCAGCCAAATAATGAGAAATGTTAACCTGTCATGCAAGCCGGTGCTGGTGCCCTGCAACAGTGAAATGTTTTAAGCAATTTTGCCTTTGTCACTTGCAATTCAATCGAAAATAATGCCCCATTCATACTGTACTGAATTAGGTGCTTGGATGTTTTATATCCCAAGTGGCACGACAACCATTTAAGCATCAAAATTCACAAAATGAACACAAAAAAATGCCTGAAAGATAAGAGGTTTAAAACGAACAAATCATCTTCATACATAGACATATCAAGTAGGCAGGTATAAGGTGCCCCATGAGACATAAACATTAAATAATAGTTTCACACACAGATATATATATATATATATATATATATATATATATATGTGATATATATATAGTGAGTGTGTGTACAGTATATGTGACTATGTGGGTATATAAATCACATTAATGCCAGGTTGCACAGGACAAGTTGGCATTGCCCTTATTTGCAAAGGTTAGTCATGCGGCCGTTATGTTAGTGTCTGCCCCATTTTTAGCCCACAATACCATCATTGTTAGTGTTGGGGTTGTAGGTCTATTTGCCTTTTGTATGGTAGGGTGAGTAGTCATTGAGGAGGATGACTGATCAAAGGTCAATGAGGAGCCTACAGATAGGAATGGTTTCTCTATCAGTGGTATCTCTTAGTAGTGGCGATTTTTTGGAAATAATGGTTTGTAGGAGCAGAATGGGTGTACATTTTTTCATATTGATAATGCCAAATCAGAAAAAGTTTGCACTTGTATGGTTTGGATGGTTAGTTACTTTGCATGCTTTTGAATTATATTACAGTGATTTCCCTGTATTATAGGTATGGTGTGCAGCTGTCTACGGTGATGTCTGTTGTATTGCTACTGTGATCGTTCACGTCAGGATTAAAGGCACTCGTCGTAAGTCGATCTGGATGAGCGCGTGTCTGGTCAAAGCCTAAAATGTAAATGTAAATGTAGCTGCATTATTCCCATGAACCCCAAGCTAAAAGGGGTCTGTATATGCGGTGGGGCTGTCCAGAGACAGTTTTGCCCGCCCCTGTTGCAGTCATAGCAGGAGCTGCAATGCTGAACATGCTGTTCCCGACAGACCTCCTTTTCCCCCTGGCTGTCCTGACGGCACTGTGCGGCTCACGGCAGGGGTCGGAGGATAGGCTTGGGCACGTGGATGCCATCACATGTTCCCCCCGTGCTCTCACGCTCGTTGCCTCACCTGTTCGTCGCCATGGGAACAGCCAGGGACTGTCAGACTTTGCACCATTGCGGGACTGGGCTGGGAGCACGTCTCAGTCACGGAACAGGATTGCTCCAGCCCCTGTCTCTGTCCCTACCTCACCCCTCTCTCCTCATTCCCACTCTGTCTGAATGTGAGGTGAAAAGGGGGATTCACTTGATACTGCGAACGCCAAGAGTATCAGACTTGTTTTAAAAGATTGTCTTTGTTCATATAACTATGTCTATTAAATATGCTTAACTTTTTATTTCTCTTTAAACCAGGCACATTTCATTTCAAAAGTCAATAAATTATGTATTATTATTATTACCATTGTAAATGATTAAATTGAACATTTAATGTGAAGCTTTACAGTATTTATCCTTAAGTTTACACATGCATGATATCATACAATACCACATAAATTCATTTATAAGCCAATTTCTTTCATGCACAATTTTGACAGCAAAAACAACTGGAAATATGGTATCTTAATTGATAGTATAAATGAACAATGTGATCAGTGTAGTGCATCGTAGATCAACAAAGTACATTTAGATATTTACTGTGCACTGTAAAGTCACATTTATAACAAGGTTAGCTGGGTTTATATGTATCATTATTTTGCAGATGGGCACAGTTGGCCCCCTACCTCAGCAGTGGGAGACATACCCATTACTGGGTCAGACCAGATAACTGGTAAAAAAAACAACAACATGCAGCCTTTGTGTACTCTCCACATGGAAGTGTCTGATCATTTGCATTCCTGAGAGAGAGAATAAAAAGCTTTCCCTCTCTGTGTGCATCTGAAAAGGCAATCAGGCCAAGTCCGTGTCTGCACAGGAGCTGTGGCTAAGCATGGCAGCAACATCGAATTGAAAATTTGATTTTCCAAAACGGGAGTTTTTTAAATGATTTTTAAAAAACACTTATTATTCTGCCGTATCAATGGCAAGATGTTCCAAACTTTATCTCACCAGTTGCACGCCTCTTTCTTTTGTGTTTTGCCAGCTGCCTCAAAATAGAGAGGGACAGAAGGGGAAAGGGGGTGGGGGTGGGGCTTTAGTTTGGGTGTCTGTACTGCCAGAGGGAGCTGGAGGGTCAGCTCCTGGGACAACACTCTCTCCCCCACACCAGCTGGAAGCTCTGGAAGCTGTGAGCAAGATCAGATGAAGAGGGCGGGTTAGTCAGTTTATTCCTCCACAACATCAACATGTGAGTGAGTGCAACAGCCAGCCGCACAGCCAGGCGGGCGGGCGCTTACATAAAACGCTCCTCACATGGAGGAGCGTGTGATTGACTCGCCCTGGCAACACGGAGCCCGGCTGGTCCCGGGTCACATCTGCCTGGTTCGGGTGTGTTTTCATTGCAGAGATGGTCCAACTGACCGCCTCTTCTTGCCTCCTGCCCACTCATCTTGTCTGAGAGAGAAAGAGAACAGCACCACAGTACTAAGGAGAACAGACCAGAGACCGGGGGGTTGAAGTGTTGAATGTATGAGTGTGTGAGATGCAGTTTTTGTAGATTGGGGCTTTGTGTTTTTGATATTGGACTTGTGATTCAGACAAGATGCAGACACAGCCTCCACACAGAGTCACCTGTTAACCAATCATTACCAAGCTTCCTGTTGCAGCATCTGAATCTTTTCTTAGTTGTTTAATTATTACTAATAAAATGTAATTACAAATCAATGCAGTAATCATGGCTCTATATCAAAGTCCATTTTATTAAGCCGTATTCCTGATAATCTATCATATGTTATTAATTTTAACCAACAACATAATATTATTTGTCAACTGGTGATTTTTGGATTTTCATTTATTATTAAAAGAAAATAAATACAAAATGAAATGGCTTTTGACAAATTTGCAAGCAGTTATTTTTGCCCTTTGACTCTGCTGGTAAGGTAACACTTAAAAAACCCAACACAAATGGAACACGCCATCTTGATTGGCCTTGAGGGTACGCAGTATGCTGCACCTATGCCTAAATGTAGGAATTAGGTGCACCAGGTCCATCTCTTTTTGTATGCTACTGTGTTGAGATTAAGCATCAACAAATAATTGCTACGCACACCGAAGTGCCTTTTGGTGTTGCCATCGCATGTCCCCGTATATATAAAACAAAAAAAGATTGTAACATCATGAATGCAAACTGTACTCTATTTTTTTGTTTTCCTCTCTCCTCAGCCCTCCTCCCCCACCCCCTCCTCTTTAACCGTGGATGACTTTGCATCCTTCTTTCGCAAGAAGGTAGATGACATTTGCAACTCCTTCCCCTCATCCCCTCCTGCACCTAACCCTCCCTCACCCATTTCGCCCCCTCAACCCCCTGTCTTCCTTCTCACCCCTCCCTAACTCTGACATCCTTCAACTTTTCCACTCCCATCGTCCTACCACCTGCCCTCTCGATCCCATTCCTTCCCCCCTTATTCAGTCCATCGCTATGGACATCCTACCCTTTGTCTCCAATGTTATCAACTCCTCCCTTTCCTCTGGCTCTGTCCCCTCTCCTCTCAAAAGCACCCATGTCATCCCCCTCTCTGAATCCTGCTGTCATTTCTAATTACTGACCTGTCTCTCTCCTCTCATTCCTTTCCAAAACACTAGAGCGGGCTGTATATAACCAACTGTCTGCCTATCTCCTACAGAACGACCTGCTTGATCCCAACCAATCTAAGTTCAAGGCAGGCCACTTCACAGAGACTGCTCTGCTTGCAGTCACTGAGGCTCTACAATTGACTAAGTCCCAATCACTCAGCTCGGTCCTCCTCCTCCTCGACCTGTCAGCTGCATTCAACACTGTGGACCACCAGATCCTGCTCTCATCTCTCGCCGAGATGGGAATCTCTGGATCTGCACTGACATGGTTCAATTGACCGGTCCTAGCAGGTGGCCTGGAGAGGATCCGTCTCCTCTCCCCAGACCCTCTCCACCAGAGTCCCACAGGGCTCATTGCTAGGCCCCCTCTTATTCTCCCTGTACACCAAATCACTTGGTTCTGTCATCTCTGCTCATGGTTTTTCTTATCACTGTTATGCCGACAACACTCAACTCTTTCTCTCCCTCTCTCCTTCTGAGACCCAGGTCCCAGCATGGATCTCTGCAGGCCTGGCAGACATCTCTGCTTGGATGTCCACCCACCACCTGAAGCTGAACCTGGGGAAGACAGAGCTGCCCTTCCTCCCAGCGAAGGGCTCCCGATGATTGATGCTTCAATCACCGTGGAAGGCTCCATAGTGTCTCTGACCCCTCTGTCCCAGACACTCCTCACATCCTACACCCCAGCCAGACCCCTCCGCTCCGCCTCCTCTGGCAAACTGACTGTCCCATCCCTCCGGGTGCCCAGCAGTCGCTCCTCCCGGTCTCGCCTCTTCTCTGTCGTGACCCCTCGGTGGTGGAATGATCTTCTGCACTCGGTCAGGACCGCTGAATCACTTGCAATCTTTCGCAAGAGACTCAAAACCCACCTTTTCAGACTCCACTACCACTGAATTCTGTACAACCATCCAATTGTCACCACCACTGCCTACATGTTTAATATAGCTTTTTGTATATGTATAGTTGTTTAAAACTTCCTAAAAAAATAAATATATATATATATAATAATTTACTACCATTTTCCTTTCCGGTGTTACAGGTATGGTATGCAACTGCAACAATGATGTCTATCGCTGTATTACTGCACTGATCTCTTGTGCGAACAATGATTGATCATACCATAATGCACATCTTGTAAGTCGCTCTGGATAAGAGCATCTGCTAAATGTTTAAAATGTAAATGTAAAATGCATGTGAAGTTTACCTATATATTTAAAAATTGTAGGTTTGCTTTTAATAGCAGCTGCTCACAACTCTCTAATCAGCATGTTTCTCTGGTTTGATTAGGAGGAGCCAGCAGTACATATGTTTCTGATTCAGCCATTGGCCTTGCAAGACCTCATATGTAATCCACGGAAGGGTCAGACCCATTTATGAGGTGTAAATAACATTGGTTAATTCCTTTATGTAAATTAGCTGCATTTACCACTTCCTCCCTGTGGAGGCACTGTCTGGCTCTGTCTAGCTCATGACATGCTCATGAATAGGCTTCTGGTTCTTTCAGTTTTACTTTTTAGCATATTTCCTGGGAGTTTCCCCCACTGGTCAGAGTGTCATTTAGCGCTGTGATATAATGCGTGGGCTGATTTCCCCAGCCCATCCGTATGCTACAGCAAGGCAGCAGACAAAATCCTGTCACTCAGTACATTGTGAACTAGACGGATTATCTAGTGTTGGAGGCAGCAATCGAGACAGATAATCTGCTGTCATTTTATCCCTTGAAGATAGAGGAAAAAAATAGACAGACGACTGGAATTTCACTTGGAATTTTCGGATAATGCCATACCTCCTTAGTGTGTACTCTGCGCACACATGGAAAGCATTCAGCTGCTGTGAACCTGTGGGGAGGTGGTGTGGATGTAACCCCTGTAATGTGTCTATGGAGTGTGCTGCGCATGCTAATAATTGCATTTTACAGCAGCTCATTGTTGCCGAAGCCATCCCAGAGAAGATTGCCTTTGGACAGTTGGCTGTGCTTTGCAATATGGTCTACACCAAACATATGTTAACCCAATCCTGGAGAGCCACAATATCTTCACAGGCTCCCACAATCTGTCTGTCTTCATTTAATGATGGTAATAACTTAAATATATGGTCATTCTGACTAATTGAGACTTGTAATTGATCCTGGTTTTGTGAAAGGTTTGGATGAAATAAAGAGCCAGGCTCAGATTCACCAAAGGGCTGCTCTGTCTGAACAGCTTGGCACTGGGGGAGGCAGATGTTGGAGATCGTGGCTCAGAGACAGTGCACTTGACAGCTGGCATCCCGCTGTAACAGTTTCTGCAAAGGCCCCTAGTTAGCAAGTGTAGAGGTCACTCCTTCATTAGACATTGCCAGTTTGGAGTAGAGCATATTTAACCGTCTCATTTTAGCATGCGTGTTGACATTTATTTTTTTTAAAAACATTGTGTGATCTGTGTTTAGATTAATGATTAAAGTAATTATGTATACAGGCACAGAGTGCAAAATAAAAGTAGGAGCAACTATTGTTATTATTATTTTTTATTCTATTTTTTTATGGTTGCTGTTGTTGGTAATAATAATAATAATAATAATTATTATTATTATAATGACTGGATCCTTGTCTTGCTTAAATGTATAATATCACAATTGTAGGACCTTTTGGTTTGAAACATGTTTATACCCAGTCTCCTTATGCCTTTTTATACCATATAGTTGAGAGATTCCTACATTGGAATTCAAACCTAATTTAACCTATTAAATTAGATTGGAATTAGTTTAAATTTAAATTTAAAATAAACCTCAAACCTATTATCCACAAACATGCTACGGAGAGTGGATAAAAACGTGTTTTTACATCTTTTCATTTTTGAATGTATTAAATAGATATGCCTCTCTAAAGCAGCTTTGCTGTGCACTAGTGAGAAATAGCAGCTGGTCTATCACACAAATAGGTGGCTCAGTCAATTTGAACTATTCATAAATGTTCTCTCTCCTTGGTGTTGTACATTGCCTTAAATAAATAACTGTTCACTGATTCACTTAATTGAGCCTTTTTAGAATATTAATATTAAAAATAAAACACATGGCGTAAGTGAAACGACCACTTCAGACATTCACTTCAGGCATGTGCACCATTGAAAACCAAAACTTCATATTACACCTACAATATCCATTCAATGCACTCTGGAGGTTTGAATGATTATATTATCTCAGTCGGATGCAGATATACTGTTGGTAAGAGGAAGGCGTGTGATTGGACAGACTTGCATGAGCGCTTTTTATTTTATTTAATGACACATGAGACGGCAAGTGCATACCTTTTAAACAGAGAATTGAGCAGGCGTCTCCAAAGCAAATACTTGCATAAATCAATGTAAGAGGAGACAAACAGTGAGACTGGGTCAAGGACAGCATGAGTGAGCGGGCAAGAGAGAGAGAGAGAGAGAGAGAGAGAGAGAGAGAGAGAGAGAGAGAGAGAGAGAGAGAGAGAGAGAGAGAGAGAGAGAGAGAGAGAGAGAGAGAGAGAGAGAGAGAGAGAGAGAGAGAGAGAGAGAGAGAGAGAGAGAGAGAGAGAGAGAGAGAGAGAGAGAGAGAGAGAGAGAGAGAGAGAGAGAGAGAGAGACAGAGAGAGAGAGAGAGAGAGAGAGAGAGAGACTCCAGGCTACTAAGATACATTTTCAGTTGGGAGAGAGGGTGACACAAGAGATTGCGTTTAAAAACAAAAACAGAATAATATCAAGGATGCTTTAGCAGAAGGAAAGAGATCCCCCAGAGTAATCGTGATAATGACAGTGAGATCTTACACCCATTTGTACTTGCTTTCAGACAAAGAGGCGTCTTAATGGAACACCTTACAGCGGGGGTATTCAAATCCAGGCCTCAAGGTCCGCAGTGTCTGCAGGTATTTGCTCCAACCACGCACTACACCAACTGATTTCGAATAATTTGTTTACCTCCTTGGTCCAGGAAACGAGCTAATTAGTGAAATCAGGTGGTGTAGTGCGTGGTTGGAGCAAATACCTGCAGACACTGCAGACCTCGATTTGAATACCTCTGCCTTACAGTTATACAATAAAAGAAGATATAAAGAAGATATATTATTTATATTAAATGAACATCAACATGCCAAGATTCCTTCCTTCAGTTATCTATACTACCATATGTATAACCTAAAAACTATAATTCCCATCATAAAAAAATTGCGCACACCACAGTATGCATTCCCTTTGCCACCCAAGTCATGTTCCCTCATAAACTAGATTAAATCAGAGAGGTATTTCTCATGCATAAAAATAAATTAAAATGGTTTGATTCACACGACATGTCATATTGACCTACATCACATCAGACCAGCTGATGAGCGTAAGTAACAGATATGCAATCAAAGAAACAATAAGGCAACCAGGTAAGCAATTGCTGGACTTACCACTCCAAATGGGCAATTGTATCATGTTATGTTGTGCTAGAACACAAACCACTGCTTTTGTATGTCACATCTCTTGTATTAGTATTAGTAATAATAATAAACTTCCTCCTGCCACCAAAGATTTTACTTGTATTATCTAGCAGTATTTGAGCAATACACCGTGCTCCGAGTTGTTGGTTGTTTTGCGCTGTCAAGTTCACAAGTCAGGACTGAAAGCCAAGGAGTGTTTGCCAAATAGTTGTGTTTACCATTACAAAGAGAGGGGAGGTGAATGGGTCCTAACAGGAATGTACCGTGTCAACACAAGGCTATTGGTGTCTGGTCACTCCAGGGCCATAACAAGAATCAGATTAGGCCAGTTCCTGCTTATAGGCAGAAATGATTATGTAACAGCACTATGTCCAGATCACAGTGGCAAGCTGACCAGTGGGCATTATTATTATCATCATCATCATCATCATCATCATCATCATCATCATCATCATCATCGTCATGCCTAGTGTTTCTCTAGTGGATCCAGTGCTTCTCAATTATTTTCATTGAAGTTATTGAAGGCCCCCTGTTAGGAAAAATAAAACATTTCTACTATACTAAAGCTGAGACCAGTCCTGCAGGGTTTATTATAAAATAAGCACTACCAAGACCACAGTATCACAAATATACAATGTGTTCTGTCCACTCAGGCAGCATTGGCAGATCTTGGGGCCTTGGGTTATGGCTCCTGGTGAGGAATAGAAGCAGGTTTGGTAGTGAGTTTGAGTTTGAGACACCAGAGGCTGAGCTTTTTCTGAAGACTGCCCCTGTATGTGTTTATGTTTTAAGCACTGAGGGAATTTAGGGCTTTGATGTGCTTAGTGCTCCCTTCACACTTTCCGCCCAAGGGACAGAAATAATGTAGACATAGGTTTACGTCTAATACATAAAACAACAGTCCTCATCCTGCCAGCTGATGTATTACAGGAATGATTTAGCAGGGATGTTTGCGTTCTCTTCAGGCTCCAGCTGTTTGTGCTGATGTGGGCACGCAATCACAGAACTGTGCAGAAACCAGACACTGCTGAAGAATTTGCACTTCACTGCCCTCGGGTGCACTGTCAACAAATTCATTCATTATATTGAAAAGTTCAGTTATCAATTCTTTCAGTATACCTAGGGTATTCAGTCGAGATCCCCTATAATATGTGCGGGACATTTTTATTTCTTTTTTGCTCATACCGCCTTTTCTCCCAATTTGGAATTCCCAGTCGTATATTAAGCCATGCTTGCTGCAACCTCAACTGCCAATTTGGGAGAGCGTATTTGCTCTCCTCCGAAACACGTGATGTCAGCCGCCACTTCTTTTCACACTGCAGTCTATAAGTTAATCTTACACAGACAACAGGGAGGGCGCAACCAGTAAAGGCACATTTATTATAAGTGCAAGTTGCTCACTGCAGCCCAAATAATATGGTCAATTGTATATTGTTAACCAAAGAACTTCACCAATTTCCTAAATGATAAAATATATGATACAGATATACAATTATGTGCTTTTTCAGGTACGTTTTGCAAAAAAAGAGAGAAAAGTTTGTTATTCGACAAAATACTGAAGAACTCAAGAGTGAAAACAAGGTCGATTGAATCCTTTCAATGATGACCAAATATCAGATCAACATATCAAGTGTTCAATTTGAAAGGTGTGATGTATAGCATGCCTACCAACATATTTGAAGGATCCATCCATCCATCCATCCATTATCTAAGCCGCTTATTCCTGGTCAGGGTCGCGGGGGGGGGGGCTGGAGCCTATCCCAGCATGCGTTCCGGGCGAGAGGCAGGAATACACCCTGGACAGGTCGCCAATCCATCGCAGGGCACACACACCATTCACTCACACACTCATACCTATGGGCAATTTAGACTCTCCAATTAGCCTAACGTGCATGTCTTTGGACTGTGGGAAGAAACCGGAGTATCCGGAGGAAACCCACGTGGACACGGGGAGAACATGCAAACTCCGCACAGAAAGGCCCCCGGCCTGGATTCGAACCCGAGACCTTCTTGCTGTGAGGCGGCAGCGCTATCCACTGCACCACCGTGCCGCCATATTTGAAGGATTTAATTTAATTTAGAAACCATAGGGAATGAGGTGGGTAGTGTCTTGTGTCTTCCAGTCTCCACCCCTGATGTTCTGATGGTATCTTAGAACACCCTTTGCTTCTCAAAGCAGGCTGTTTTCCAAATGAGTAACAGTCAAAAGTCTGTGTTAGTTCACAGTGTTAACAGTGATAATTATTCACACTTTATTATCCATGCCCCGACTGGTTGGTACTTGCCTGCACAGCTCATTTCCCACAAAATAGGAGCTTCAGTGATCTTGATTTAGCTGCACAACCGCTTAGTGTACTGCAGCCAAAATAAGCTTTTTAATTTCTTGAACCAACATGATGTTTCCACATGCTATATTTTTAAAATATTTTTCTGTGACAAAGATTATGGTAAAAAGGCTACAAACAATGCAATATCAACGTATCATACATTTATCTTTTTCTGTGGTTGAGTGTTTCTTTGTCTAAACCATCCAGAGTGCTTAGTTAGTTGAAATGTCAAAACATATGGAATTGATTGAATCAATCCAATGTGGAACTGCTAGACTAAAATTAGCTTATATCAAGAAAATATAATCAGTTATATGAAGAAACACTGGGGGAATTTCAGACTTTTATCTTACAGTTGGAAAGTAACAACAACAATTCATAGAGTAACGTGGAAATTTCTAGGTATGATTACACTGTAGTTTAGTTTTTTCTTGCAGAAGATATTCAATATGGTACCGCTTGTAAACATAAAACATTTAAGATGCTGTATGCTATAGCTTGTAAACATAAAACATCTAAGATGTAATGCATATACAGCATTATGGACACGATACAAATGAAAAAACATGTGTGTGTGAGACACGAACCACAAAAAATAAATTGCATTTAAAAATTGCCTTACATCAGTAAATAAGCAAGTGATTTGAAATATACATATATAAATTTTATTTGCGTGTGAAATGTGAGTGTCAAACACCTACCCAATACCATCTCAAACTCAACCACCATACAATCCATGAAATTCCTGGTGGAGCCATTTGGGGAAATTGTTGTCTTTATTTTTTAAATGTTAGTAGTTAATTATATATTACTCCAAAGTACATATGTGCTTGAATTTCAGTTAAATTAACTAGTTCATTAAGTTAAACTCTCCCGCCCATTCATGTTAACACTGACATTGTTTAAATAATTCCTTCTGATGGTGTCTCTTAAAGTGGCACAATCTGGCCATTTATTTCCCCCACTACCGCATATTATTATATTATGCTAATTCATAAGAAAGGCCCCGCATCCATGATATCTTTATAATGTTGAATGAAACTGTAAAATATGAGCAGGAAATAATGGAACAGAAATAGTTTGTTTAATTTGAACTGCACAGTCAAAATGATTAAAACAGGCTTGCCTTTCTGGCGGAGAAAGTGTGCCTTTCTGATTCACATTTTAATAATTAGAAGACTAACCATTCAAATCCAAGGAGACTTCCTGCGATGAGTCTAAATCTAGTTGTTTGAATGAAAAAAAACAACTAAAAGTAAACAAGGTAACTGTCAGTACTGCATGAAGAAGAGTTTAGGCATACTCAAAAATAACATTAAATGAAGCTGGCAGATGCATGTGTTATACAGCATGTAATGTCACCCTAGATTATGAGCAATATTTTTCAGAAAATATTTTGAAAGTGCTTTGCGTAAACAAACTTGCCAGGGCAGGGTGAAGTCTTTCAGTAGCACAATTGAGTACTTGGTACCTTATGAAAATAGCAAGAAATTCAAGACCAATATTACTTTTTGTCTATGACTGGGGGAAGCAGCCAAAGGAACGGTGAAGTCCTTCACTCACAGACTAATAACTCCTGCAGTGTCAGCATCTTTCTACTAGAAGGCAAACAGGGCCAGCAGTGTTGTCACAGCCAGTCACAGGGCTGTTCAGTTCAGTTCTTGTTCTCAGAGCATATGATCCTAACGAGGCCCAACATCTTTACCTTCCTTCATTAGATGTATTTTATCACTTTGAAGAGAATCTAGCTGTAATAGCTCTAGGTATGATCAGTGCCTGAGAACAGCTCAGCCAAGTGATTTTTTTTATGTTGTTCTAAAGATGTGTCTTGATGAGACAGACCTTGCCAGGTTGTCTGATATTATTGAAAAATATATTTTGAGTAGAATTAGAATGATGGTTAATAAAGGTGTCCATTGTAGAATTGAATCTTCAAAACTATTCAAAACTTTTGTATAGATTTCATAAGGACGGCAGTAAGTGTGCAAATTGCCATGACTTAATGAATGCCTGAATTCTGACATTATGACATTTAATAAAAAATAACCATGTTTACGCTCTAGACAAGCTAAGAAAAGACAGTTTTCTACCTTAACAAACAACTGTATCAGTGTGGAAATTAACATGATAACATGAATTTAGCTCAAGAACATTGGTATTAATGGCACAAGAATAGCAAGTGTTTGTGTTTCTGTGACATATTATATTAAGTGTGTATATTTGAGTGATTAAATACTAATTGTTTGCATCCTGTGCATGACTTTTAAAGGAACATTTCTGTGCTTAAACCGTAGCCTTATTCGTAGCAAAGCATCTCAAATAAGACATTGCACCTGGCTCGGCCCCTAACCTAAACACCTACACTGGCTAAGCAAACATATCTTAAATGACAGCAGACTTTGTCATTTAAATAGCGGATTTTATTACTACTATTACTGGTAGTAATAAAGTGTAATGTATCTATGAATTTTATTATATATCGCATAAGGCTGTGGTCATTAATGATCCCATAGCGCTTGAAAAGAAAAAGAGCAGGGTTATTAACCATGTTGAGTGTGTAAACCATTTGTGTAATCTAGCCACCTAATCATCCCCCTTAGTGTTGCAAGATTACACAGTCCCTCACATTCCACCAAATTCCTCCAAATCCACATAGTTTCCCTGGCTCATCACCTTAAATCAGAAATTAGTCCTCATTTGACTGGTTAAATAAAAATAAATACTGTACATTGAAAAATAAAACTTATAAAA
The DNA here is from genome assembly GCA_029706075.1 of Aldrovandia affinis. NCBI lineage: Eukaryota > Metazoa > Chordata > Actinopteri > Notacanthiformes > Halosauridae > Aldrovandia > Aldrovandia affinis. The sequence continues at coordinate 10,997,982 of JAINUG010000001.1, forward strand.
ATATAAAAATAAAACTATTTAAACAGCACCGAATACACTTTGTTCAAAGACAAAGATAAAGAGAAAAATATGATGTTGAAATGTATTTACCAGCTCATTACTGAACACTCCCACCATTATCCTATGTTGTCCCAATAGACATGGCTAGGAATGATATATTTTAAGCAATTCTTGCAAACCTCTATAAAGTTAATGATACTACCTTCAAGCCGGCCTGCCATTAGATTATAAAATAGTGCATTCTGAAAAGCAATTCTGTCCCCCCTCCCCCCCGAAGCTGAGGGTATTGAATCATAATTTTAAACAGTGATGTGCTCCTTACTGTGCAGTGCTCATAAGAATGAAGCATGTGCATATATCTATTCAGGCGGGGAATCCAGATAGTAAAAATAAACACTCAAACCTAATAACAGGAAAATTCTTGTTAGAAACCCAGTAGAGGCTGATCTGGGAGAGCTGTTTTTGAATCTGTTTTAACTGCCAGTGTGCAAATCACTGCCAGCAAAACCCAACGGATCATCTCGAAGACCTTGATGGTGTGGAGAGATGCACAGAGCGATACCCAGGCTCTAATCTTGCGACTAAATCTGGACAGCGATTAGTGCACTGAGCGCTCAATGCAGGGCTGAATGCCTCAAAGTGAGTGTCACAGGAAATACTACTTTTTTTGTCTAAAACAAAAAGAGCCCAGATGGAGAGAAGGCCCCACCTGCACCCTCTCGGGTTTTACGATGTGCGAAACGTGAGATGACATTTCACTAAGTGCGAGAACTCTCTTATCTGGGTATATGGTGTAAGTTGCGTAACACGGTTCAAACCTATTTAATGTGACCTACTTTTTTTTCTTTCTTCTTCTTCCTCTTTAAAAAACCCCAACAGCAGCAGAACAATGGGAACATGTTGCTTTCTGACAGGAGCTCAGGCAAGCTCAGTATCGAGTGACATTATATATTAGTGTTGGTCGGCGATCATCTCGCCTGCCCTTCCTCCCTCGAAGGCCAGTGCGATTACGGCCTTTATCAGCTCCAGTCTTTCATCGGAGCGAGGTCGGTTCCAGGGAAATGACTTCATCTGAAGTAATCCAGCCCTTTTGCAGGTCTTTTGGAAGCATTCGTATTTATGGATGATTGATGGGCCATGCAGACATTGGAAGACAAATTGCTCCAGTGCTACTGATCAAGCCTTAAATATGCCGTGACCTACTTCTGAACTGGAGAGGACTCGGTACTGTCTGTGCAAATGAGATTTCTTCTTTGGAAAATGAAAAAAGCAAGCATCACTGTATGTGGCGATGGAAATCCACATGGTGGAAATCCACATGAAATTATAGGTCAGACAATGAGGGTTCTGGGAAGAACTGATATATCAGTCGTGTCCTCTCCATTTTCTCTTTATGTTCCAAGGCACTGTAGCTTTCCTTTACTGTATTCTCTAACATTTTGGAGCTTGCTGAAAAATGTTGTGGCATGTTAATGAGTCTAAAGGGTGTGTGGGTGGGGGGGTAAATTTTCCTTTTGTTATCATTAATTATTGTCTCTGCTAAACCTGCATAATAAATGAATAAAGTCACGGATGAGGCATATTATGCTACAGTAAATATAGACTACTGTACACATACATCACCAGCATAGGCCAATTAAAACGTGGAGGTATGAGGCCATTTAAAAAGAATTATTCAAAGCCTTTTAAAAATGCTATCCAAATGTTGATGCTTTACTCCAGTCGAGTTTAAATAACTTTGATAATTCTGATTAGTTTGTAGCATATCTGCTGCGTAGCCATTTAGGGGCAATTTTGTTATGTTCTGTATTTATGTGTTCTGCTTGTTTTTGTATTTTATTATTTTCTCCGTGTTCGTTTATTTTTCCCATCTGTCTGTGTTCCTTGTTATCCGAGAATCCACTCCCTGTCTTTGTTGTTGCACGTATGCACATTTTGGGTACTTTACTAACATTTACTAATTACTGATTAACTTGTGTTTCTATCTGCAGCTGTCATTCTCCCTTTCGTCTTTCTATCCCTGTTGCTTTCTGTCTTCTCGCATTCTCTGCACGCGTTTCCACCTACGCGCTCCTCCCCTCCGAGCTGTGCATGTGCCTACCTGCTTTTCCCAGGTCATTTGTCATTATTGTGTCTATGTGCTTTCCAGTCCATGTCTTTCGTCTCCCGTTGTTATTGTATTAGTGGTCCTGATTGTTCTCACCTGTGTTCTCGCCCCTTTCCCCTCCCAGTCACACCTGATTCCTCTTGTGTTATCTTCCCCGTTTGTATTTAAGCCCCTAGTTTGCACTCTGACTTTGTCAGAACGTTGATAAAGTTTCCCAGTGCCGATTGTCAGTAAGCCTGTGTTATTTTGAGATTTCCGAGACACCCTTTGTTTGACTTCGAGTTTTGCCCGCCAATTCTGATTTGTTTGCCCTTCTGCCTGTTTGGTTTTTGATCTTTTGACTGCCCCTCGACTACTCTTTTGGATTTTGTTTTTGTACTTTCTCGGATTCTGATTACTGGCTTTGAACTTGGACTGATTAAATAAACGTTCTCTTTCTGCTATATCCTGGTCTGCGTTTGGGTCCTTGTCCAGATCGTCACAAATTTCCTTTGAAATTAGTAATCAGTAGTGATAACATAATTTCCGGGTCAAATAAGATACAATAAGTTATAGTTTATATATCTTAAGTATTGGTCAAAATGTACAAAGCATATATCCTACTGTGAAAATAGAAGTATGTTTTATGATTAAGAACCAGTTTCTAATTAAGACATAGAAAACAGTAAGAGTTTAAACAGAGATACTGAATATGCTACAACATGTGACCTTACAAGAACAAAATACAATCTGTAGGTTAGTGTGTAAATAAATAATAGTGTGTAAATAAAATCCATAGCTCTCATAATATAATATACGCCATTTAGCAGACGCTTTTATCCAAAGCGACTTACAGTAGTGAATGCATACATTTTCAGTATATGTGGCCCCAGTGGGGATACTCATAAAATCTTACCTGTAGAACTGTTACCTGATTTGGCCCTAAAACCGTGTTTCTGAATCATCTCTTTCCTGTGAGAGTCGTGCAATACGTGGTGGAAAGACAAGTTTATTTTTAGGCTAAGCAATGTGTTAACAACAGGTTAATGTTCCTACACTGCAAAAAGTGGCCCACATAACTGTTGTGCCACTTACTTCAAAAGGCATCGAATCAAGTGTTATATTTGAGCATGAAGTGAACTTCCATCCTAACCTTCACAAACCCATGGCTCTTCAACACTCTTCTCATTGATTTTTGTTACGTGAAAAAAAAAATATTTAACAAAGTTTTCCTTAGGTGGTGTGGTTCATTCACTCAGTACTAAATATGAGCTCAATTTGAACAATCCAAGGGAAGAACAGAAACAATATTCTCCCTCCTCTGGAAAATAATTGAATAGATAAATACAGATCTGTTACATTGGTTGAGACATCTAAAGTGAGATTATAAAGGTTTATCGCGATGCAGAGGATGTTAATTAGTGTTTTCAGAAAGGTGAGTGCATTATCGCACATTATTAGCATTCCCAGTGCCAGTGCTGAAAATTAAATTAACTCTGAGCTGCACGTTAGGCAGATAGTGCAATATGTTGTGATTCTTATTATTGGCCTGCAGCAATATAACCTTTCAAAGATGTGTTCTGAGAGATATTGGGCACTTAAGCATCTACAGTGCTTAGGGAACACTGAGGACCGAGGTCATTACCTTGTTTCGGAGCATGTTTGGTGTGTACCTCACAGAATGTGGTATCAGCTGTGTGCTGGCCTAACACCTACTGGACCTCTGTCTCTGAATGTGTGTGCTGCTTTGTTAGTGGGCTTTGCTCTTAATTATTTGAGTTAAACTCAGGTTCACATCATTGATGTGAACACTGCTGGTTGTTTTGACCATGCACCAGTGGTAATAATATTGAGACTTTTCTGTTTGGTTATAAACAGTGCATGGCACAGGAGGCTAATGGTTTCTAAACAATTAACAGTAACCACAGTAATCCTTCTGACTGAAATTCCACCTTGGGGAAATGTGTGAATATGTTTCAATGTCAGGAGGAATACTAAAATCATTCATTTTATTATATTGTTTAAATGGTCACATTAATTTAATACTGGAATCTTTGAGTCCAATGAGCATTGCAATGCTTTTTCTCAATCCAGTTCTGTAGAAGAAAATGCCGAATTAATAGCTTCCTTAAGAGAATATTTTGACATATTGCCAGGCATTGGTATATATAATTATATATATATATTAAACTTTTTAAAATGAATAGTGGCTTAAAGTGTGTGACGTATGCAAATGTTAAAACATGTCTGGAATAATTAATCTTGAATATGAATTGAAATAGTTGTAAGGATGTAAAATTGTTGTGAATTTTATTTTTAAAGATAGTTAACACTTTAAGTATCAACTCTGTCAGATAGTTGCTATAGAAACCATGACATCATTACAGACAAAGTGATGCATGAAAATTCAAATAGCAGGGGAATGGTTGCTAGGCGACCTGAACTCTGGGAAGTCATTGGGCAGACAGCCAAAATGATCTGAGTGAATACAGTGTACATGATTGTAATGTAACATATTTGTTTGTTATTTTTCTTATCCTCATTCATTTTGTCATTTTACTGGTTATTGCTGGCAAAATCATACACATTATGAAATTATTCACCAACCTACATGACAATTTACATGCCAACTACATCTGTCATTGTTGCTCATATACCCCATTATCTGTCATATTTGGTTTATCGCTAGGTGAATTCTTGGAAGGTAACAGCAAAATAAATTATCGTCAATGCCAGCCCAAACGGAATTCTCATCATGCAGAATGCGTAGGTCCCCCAAGCTAGTAGGGGGCCCCTGCCAGACAATGTTTTTGAAAATGATTACAAAATTCAAAATAAAATAATATAGTGCTTGATGCCCACAACACCCCCCCACCACTCCCCCCACCCCCCATCTCTACCTTTTTCAGAATTAATTACAATGAATCATATTGACTTTATTTTTCCAATAAAACCCGCTGATTGGTAAAATGCTACTTTTGTACAAAACAACAACGTCAATTCCATGCATAGTGGGCTGCTGCCTATTTGCACCTGTTGATTGTCTGTGTCAATCGAGATACTACGAAACCCAAAAATGGGGAAAAAGCTAAAACAGCACAGGATGCAGGTTGTTACTACAGTTTATAAACTAACTTACCAGATCGCTTCTACTATCGTATTTTTTCTGTATTTTGAGCGAGCGGTATGGTGATAGCTAGCTAGTCAGATAGCAATTAGTTGCTAGCCAGCAAGTAGCTAAAATCATTATGCATTGTTAGCTAGTCTGAAGAAGTTAGCCAGCTAATAACTGCAATGATGTAACAAAGCAAGATCAAAGTTAATTAGTAGTCATATCCTGTATCTCTTGGGCCAGTATATTTTCCTGAAATAACAAGCTAGATACACTGGTTAAGTAGCATCTTTTCAGTGAACTCTTTAGCATATTGACAGAAGCTTGCTACAGTCAGCGACAAAGCTAAAATCTATTAGGTACAGTAGGTCAAGTATTTTGTATGTGTTATTTTAGTTTACTATGTTACTATTATCACATAGTGTAACTATTGTCTACTTTGGCATTTTGTTAAAAAAATGAATTTGTTCTGACTTAAATGTATTGCTTAAGGAATTTCACTTGAAAGTGCAGTTTGGAAATAAATATTACTTTCTATGCACATACAATTGTTGTGTTGATCTACAGTAAGAGTACGCCTTCACCAGTGCTGCACTGTAACCCTCATTTGAAACTGAGACACCCCACCCCCTCAAAGGGCTCCGTGAGCCATTTGTGCTTAGGGCCTCCAAAGGCTAGATCTAGCACTGGCTCCAATCCTTTATGATTTGAATTGAAACAATTAAACACAGTGAACATGCAGGTAGGCGCAGTGAGTCGGGGTTGCAGTTCACCAGGAATGAGTACCCCTTCATGAATCCTGGTCAATTGAACCGCACATTCCTCAAAGCAGCTTTATTGTTGTGAAGAGTGTTGTTCATGTCAGTTGCACAGCTTTGGTTGAGAAGACTGACATAATCTTCCCCCTCTAAATTGAGTGCGGCAGAGCCATGAGTAATGAATAGCCCGTATCACCTCAAAGCTCAACACTGGATGACAATGTAAAGTGTCTTAAGGGTGGCAAAGCTATGGTAATTACTAATTCCAGTTGCATGTCCCCCCTCCTCCCTATAAAAAAAATGCATTGTGGGTTTATGTCCGAGGGCAGATGCTGTGACTCAGAATGAGGTCATCCACTAAGTGGCCGTGTAGGATAGTTTTTCTGTTCTCCCTCCTGGAGTGTGTGACTCACTCGAAAGTCTACAGGTTATGAACAAAAGGCTATGTCTTTCTCTCTTCATTATTATCATTGTAATTATGGGAACTAGACTTCCCAACAATGTTAATATTTCCTCCTATTACAGTAAAGCTGAAGTCATGCAGTTAAAAAAAAAATGTTTTGTGGGTAATAATTAATTCATTTTTGTATTTTTTATTTATTTATTTATGTATTTGTTTATTAATACATACAAAAGAACTGCACAGTTTTAATGGTGGATGTAGAGAAATTGGACTCTCTATATTGGTACACACCTGAAAGGATCAGGCATTTCCCCCTACAGTACACAGACACAGACACACTCTAATAGAGATCTTTGCCCACTGCCAAAGTGTATAATGTAGAATAGGAAAAGACTTGGGAAGGGTGCAGGCCCAGCGTGTGGTTACTGCCAGATGCTGAATCGGCCTCGCAGTCCCCTCTCGCTGCTGTCCCCACACAGCTGCTCACTGCGCTCCACCACACCAGGCCCTGGCCCGTGCCAGCACATTGCACACATTGTTGGAATTCTGCATCCCCAATGGGAACAATGCAGCCCCGCGTCGCGATCCCGCTGGCACCAGTGGCATCCTGTGCAGTGGTGGTGTCACAAGCCGTTTGCTGGTTCCTGCAGACAGGGCTTTTCCTGATTCATCCAAATTCTCACCCAACCACCCCCCTGTCTGGGTTAACAAGGCCTGCTGGGAGGTGAGAGGTAGACAGGCTGTATTCAAATTCATTTTTTAGCAGTTTCTTTTAGCCTTCCAACTTGTCACGATTTTAAAATAAAATTGACTTGTTTACCACTTTCACAAGGCAAAAACAAGTATTGAAAATGAAAGCAAATCGAAAGGCATACATAGTATAGCAGAAACATTGCTTGGGTCAATTATTGCTTGGGGAAACTTCTTCACGTAGCATAGATATAACATAACATAACATAACATAAGGGGAAGACGAGAACAGGCCATTCAGCCCAACACTGCTCGTCCATTCCTACCATTAATCTGCTCACAATGCTTAGTTTACCCAAAGGCTAGAGTGTCTAACACTGGATCGAGCCTGGCCTTGAATACCCCTAGTGTCTCAGCCTCCACTACATGTCCAGGCAAGCTATTCCACGCATTGATCACTCTCTGTGTGAAAAAATATTTCCTAGTGTCCGTGTGAAATTTACCCTTTGTCAGTTTTCATTTATGCCCCCTCGTTCTGCTAACCGAACTCAACTTGAATAATTTCCTGTAATTCACTTTGTTAATTCCTTTAATACATTTAAAAGCCTCAATCAATATAGTCTGGATGTGTCAATTAAAAATAAAAAAAATGTATTGGGGAAAATGAGGCCATTCAGGTTGCATGAGGCCACCAAAGCCAGGTCTGAGCAGAAGGTAAACTCGCTGGCCTTGGGGCTGAAGTCCAAAGCTCTAATACCACACTGCTGCCTCTCCCATACTGTTACGATACAGCTGCTGCTTTTTCTCTATGTGCAGATATTCAGACAAAGAGCTCTGGCTGCCTTGCCAGCTCTCCTGCTGGGCGCTGGGCCTCAAGTTGTGTTTGGTGAAGGGGGGTGAAGGAGGGGGCTAGAAAGTTGTTTTTCATCTGGACAAGGAGGAGGAAAAAAGGGCAATTAAAAAAACAAAACTTGATCGAAGTCTCCCAGGGGGAATTAGGTCATGTCTCTTTGTCATCTTCATGACATAAGCTAGTATATTTATAGGAAGCCACAGCATCCAACAGCAGACCCAACAAAAGTGCTTTTATGCATCCAAAGGACAGTGCAGATTATTGTCTCTGCCTGATTTTTACATCTGAAAAAGGTGCATGATTCTTGCATTTTAGTGAATAAATGAATAGATAGATTACCCTATGTCTCACCTATGATTGGTAAGCACTGATAACGGTCTCACCTATGATTGGTAAGCACTGGTAACGGTCTCACCTATGATTGGTAAGCACTGATAACGGTCTCACCTATGATTGGTAAGCACTGATAACGGTCTCACGTATGACTGGTAAGCTGTGTAAATTGATGGAAGATTCCATTACCACTGGATTGCATTCTGAAGGAGTGATAAATATCTTGTACTGTAAACAAACTGTCTTGTTTTGTTTTTGCTCTGTATTCTCAGGCCCAATCAAGGCTGACTTTGAGTGTTTGTTGGTGTGCCAAGATTATCCACCAAAATCTGTCAGTTCTCAAGTTGTCATTCTGAGGAAAATCCTAATAAGTAGCTTCTGAAGTAACATTTTAATGAGTAACAGGAAGGACTAAATCATTGGAAACAACTCATCAAATTAGGTTCATGTTGAGACATCCACATTTTCTGTATGTGTGGCTTGTCATTGTGACAATCGGACGTGTCATCGTCCATATTCATTTGCCAAATGTCAGTGTCACACACTGAGGGGGTGTGTTAATATTCTGAGGAACCCTGTGGGCACATCTTACAAATCAGGAATTGATACTGAGTACCACTCCAATGTCAGTGACTAGCTGCTGGTGGACTTAACCAAGAGCAGAAATTTGAAAGGCCTCTTTCCAGATTAAATATTTTATAATAAGGAGAACGGTTTGCAAGACCAGGCATGTTTGTTTTCCCCTGAAACACGATAGCCTCGTGGGAATTACAGCTGACTACCGGGGGAGTGTTTTCTTTAACAAGGGATGGCATCTAGAAAACAATCACCACACTGCTGATGCGGTGCCGTTTTTTTCATCATTATATTCATAAGCAAAGCCCAATTTAAAAAAATCCCCAAAACATTCATCTAAACTTTGAACAGAACATTATGTAATATCAATACATTTCCCTATCTTTATTTTATTGTTGTTTTTGTCTGTGCATTTTTACTTTGCAAATAGTTAGTGTACTGTGCTGGATAAAAAGCAAGCTGTGCGTATTGTTCTGTGGGTATTTCAGCATGTAACCACAGCTCTGTTTTATATAATGACTACACCATGCCCTATCTTATCAAAAGAAAGGCTGTTACATTCCCTTTTCAGACAGGAATGCCTGAGCGGCTATACATTCCAGACTGTATTGAAAATAGTGATACATCAAATGTCATGCTGAAAAACCACCTGCAAAATTATGTTCAAAGTTGTGACAGGAGTCCTAGAACACTTTTGACATTGTCTTGCACTTCAAGCTTTTATAAGATATAAAAAAAAATATATATCATTATTAATCACTACACTTTGAGCAATCTTTATACAACTACGATGTGGTAGTATGCACTTGTTCTCGCAAGTTACTCTTAAATATGATAAATATATTATTTGTGCTGATTAGCTGCAGCAGCTGTCAAGTCAGTCAGAGAAGTCAGAGAAGTCTGACTCTCCTTTGTATTTCAAGGATGATGTGTCCCATTTAATGTATGCATTTCCTTAAAAATATTTAATGCAGTTCTAGCTCACGATTCAGCTGTGTAGCCCAGTGATTTCTGTATGTTTAAAAAAACACACACAAAAAATGAATTACTGAGTCATAATGAAATTATCTAAACTAAACCACGCACTAGTGTTTCTATGATTAATCTAGTCTTAAACCTGACTTTAAAAATGAAGTCAGACTCATTGTACAAATACTTAATGGAAATAGAATGGAATTCAGACCTCTTGAGGCAGGTATTTGGTTTCAGAAACAAAGTGTTCAGTCTTACTTTGTGGTAGAATTAATTATCTGAGAACTGAACAAATTGCTGATTAATTAGCTATTCTTTTCACTGTTACAACACCAGTAACAGCTTATTACAACTAGGGAATAAATCATATTTGACTCTATCCAACATGTGATGGCCTCTGAAATATGGGAAGCTCTATGAATACATTACTAATATTGTTGTTTTTAATTTATGGCTCAAGAGTATGATTGGGCATTCCAAATTGGAGGGGAATAAACATCTTGAATTATTTTTAATGGGGTGAAATGGATTTCTCTTAATGTGTAGTATACAAATAACTTGTGGGCTGGTAGCTCTAACTATATAGTTGGTCAGTGCCAGCTAACACTTAAAGATAAAGACACAAAGATGAAACACACAGCCAACAGCTAATTTACAGATACCTTCCGAGTTGCGAGGAACAAACTCTCGTGGTTACCCCCACACTCTGATTGACTCAAGGTTGAAAGACTTTCTTAACTGCCATTGCCAATTCTACATGTGCCAATGATGGGCAAACACTGGTGCCATGCGGAACATACCTGCCATGTGTAACTGCCTTAACATCACTCTTTCTCCCTACTAATTGTTGCTGGGGGTGAACTACCACAGGTACACCTGAAATAGATAATAATAATAATGAATATCATTCAGCAATGCAAATCTTGCTCTCCTGCAAAAGTAAAAGATTCTAAAAGTGGGGTGAAATGAATTCCTCTGAATGTCTAGTTTGCAAATCAGAAGAGTATTAGATCACTGTTTCACCTTACCAGTTGCTGGTGTTACACCTGAAATAAGCCTTATTTCCATATTAAGCTATGCAAATCTTGCTCTCCTGCAAAAGCAAAAGGCAATTTCTGCCTACTAGCAAATCAAGTGATGGTATCATTTTACTTTATTCTCACAGTTTGATTAGGGGAGATGCTTATGCAAAGGTGCAGAAGAGATGGGTCCAGTTAGCTTGTCTTTGAGAAGGCCATTGGATTTCTTGATTGGTCGGATAACACTCTATATCTAAACAAATTCATTGAAAGTTTGCCCTTTGACTGCAGACATGAGTGACATTGATTATAATTTTTGAATATTGGAATATTTTTCAAGTTACATCATTCTTTAAAAATTATTTAATATATATTATTATTTACCTTTGTGGTGAATAAATATGTAAATTAAACCCCAAAAATGATGGGTTTTACCTCTGCCATTATCTTGACCTATGAACTGACAAGGCTTCCAACACACAATGCTTTGATACCTGCTATGGTACTGTAACTGTGTTGGTCTACTTCACACAATCAAACAATGTACTCACCACTGGGCAGGCTGCTGAGGATTCAATCAAACTTTTCTCTCTTTATTAAAAACTTCTTACCTACTTTTACAAATAACAAAACAGAAATGGTTAATTGCAAACAAATTAATAAATGGCTTCATTCTTCATTCTTCTTTAAAAGCCATGTTTGGTTCTTTGCATTTTTGGGCTTTTCATATAAAATGATTTTCGTAATAAAAATGAATAATTTTTGTCATTAAAAAAAAATATATAATTAGTATATCTGTATTTGACAATCGGTAAACATTTTGGTTCGTAGAGTTCATCCTCTCCTTTCAGCATTGCTAAGAATGTATTTTGATTGTCTGGAAAAAAACGACCAGTTGCCAGCCTCCCTGTTTAAGAGAAAGAGGCCTTTCTCGTATTCAATAAACGTAGAAGGTGATTTACAGACTTGATCCACACCAGATTGTTTTGCATTCCATAAATCAGATTTAATTTATGCACTGATAGACATGAGAATGACAAATGTTTCTGAAATTGAAAGGGCTGTGTGTATGTCTGTGTGTGAGTGAGAAAGAGAAAGAGAGGGAGGGATTCCACATTTGACACAGACATATACAGCACCGTTCAGTACATGGCACCAGGGCTCAACTCAATTTAGCTGTGCACAGGCCACAAACTTGGCCTGCAGTGGAAAGCACAGAAGGAGAAGCACTGCAAGCAGACGTCTTATTCACTGTTGGAAAAACAGAAGAAAAAAAACCTTGGAGACTGTTTGCTTTTGTTACACTCCTCTTTCCAGTGAGTCATGTGTGCCTCTCTAGGCCCAGGCGTTCAGGATTGATGACTTAATGATTTCAGCTGCCTGGTGAGTCAGCAGGCATAACGATTGTCCAAAGTGGTTTATGGCAGTCGTGAGCGCTTCCCTCTCCACAGTCTCCTTTGACCAACGTTATAAATGGCGGGGAGAGGGTGGGAAACTCGCAGGGGAGAGGGGGTTTGGTTGCCTGCTCGCTGAACGGCGTCACTGGGGTGAGCTGGTCTAGCACTGCCCCTGCACACAGAGGTCGTCGCAGGGGAGAGCACACAGAGGTCAGCCTGATGGGAAGTTACTAAGGCCAGACAGACATCAGGGTTGTGGTGAAGAAAAATGTCCTAGGGGGTGGCAGTGTAGTTTAATGGTTATGGAACTGAGTTAGATTCCCAGGTGGAGCACTGCTGTTATACCCGGGAGCAAGGTACTTAACCTGAATTTCTTTAGTAAATATGCAGCTGTATAAATGGATTGTATGTAAAGAAATGTAAACTGTGTACCTTGCTCTGGATAAGAGCATCTGCTAAATGCCTTTAAGGCAGGGGTGTCCAATCTTATCCGAGAAGGGCCGGTGTGGGTGCAGACTTTTGCTGTATCCCAGCACTAAAACACCTGATTCAACTAATTCACCAATCATGGTCTACAATCAAGGCCTTAATTAGTTGAATCAGGTGTTTAGTGCTGGGATACAGGAAAAGCCTGCACCCACACCGTCCCTTCTCGGATAAGATTGGACACCACTGCTTTAAGGTAATGTACTGAGTAGTTTGTTTAAAACTCATTTTCACGTCAAAAATCAGAAGACCCTCTTCAAATAGTACTATAACTTCAGAATTTTGAAAAACATTATTTTTGAAAAAGGCCTTTGCGTTATTGTATTGTATATTGCAATCAGGCATAAATGAGTTTGCTTTTGCACAACCTTTTGCTGTGGTTACACAGTAAAATTGCACAGAAATCTTCTCTGGATGTGTCGGAATCAAGGTTGGCGCTCAAGCAAGTGCCGTCTTGAAGGAGGCAGTTTGCTGTCCCCACAGAATAGTGGCTGGTCCCGTAGCTGCAGGTGGCGTGCTTATTGAAGGGGGACAGTTGGATCAAAAATCTGAAACACCTTTTTTTAAAGAAAAAATTAGCATTGTATCATTGAATCACCAATACAATATCACTGAACTGATATTGTATTGGGAAAATGTGGTGTAATGGTTAGAGGACCAGATGCTGGACCTAAAGAGTGTGAGTTTGAATCTCAGGTGGATTAAATAGCTTGTAGAATGCTAGATTTGGTAGGTAACTGTGTCTTTTTCAGTGCAATGTACAGTTCTTTTGTATTGTAACAATTTTGGAATACTGAGTTCAACTTATTCATCAGATATGCACTGCTTCAGGTTTTGTTTTATCTCTCCAGTGGTGAGGTCAACAGGCAGATGTGAGGCAACATTTGTCCATGGTGCTGATGGGAACCAAATTCCATAGAGAATTTTTACACTAACTGTGGACTTCACCTCCCATCAGTACCCCTGTGAAATACTGGGTAATACTGCACCTATTGAACTCACCCAACCTAGTTCACCTACACACATAATGTTCGACTGGAAGATAAATTGTATATCTGACCAGAATGTGAGCACAGATATGAATAGGTCAGACGCCAGACTCGGAACCGGTCTCCCAAAGGGCAGATACCAGTCGTCAGGTGTGGAGCAAAAGGTGATTATCTGGGAAACTCCAATGCTGGGAGGGGGCTTGTGCTGAAAAATGAGATTGGGTTGGAGCTAGTTAATGAGTGTCCCGCTGGAGTTGGTCCTGTCAGACTGGCCTTGTCTGGACTATCTGAGCGGTGCAGACCAGTTGTCTCAGGAGATAGTGAGATGTGTGAGACCTGGGCCTCCATGGCCCCCTGTACTGACAGCAGCAGGGACAGCCCCTCAGTGGGTAAGGGGGGGCTAGGTACACGTGTCCATTGCTGTTTATTAACTAGAGGTCGGGACGGTTTGCTTATTCACCCAGATTCACCCACAACTTCTCACTCTTTCTTGTGTCCTCTCTTTTATGTCTAGTTATGTTAACATGCAGTGCAAGCATGGTTACGAAAGCATGTACACAAGCGCAAATGATCTCTGATTGTAATACAGAGAATTACTGTAAAAACAGACGGCATTACACACAAGACGTGCAAGTCATAACAGATACGATGTGAAGTAGATGGGCAAAGAAGAATGATTATTAAATGATAAAAGATAATAAATCACCTAGAGGGGTTGTGCTGAAAACGACAAGACATATTTAAGCTACGTTGTTTTGCGAATTCCCCTGTCAGAGAACGAAGAGACAGCTTTTGCAGATGCCTTTCTGATTCAGATTCCTTAGTACCAGAGAATCCAATCGCAATGACATCAAGGCAGCATCGGGACGATTTGCGCTGGCTAGAGGCTGCTGGGATTCCGGGTCTCGGCATCCACTCTGATCGAATGTTGACGTGCACGGGACTGAATCCAGACTGCCGGTAGTGCATTACAAACCATGCCATGGGAGGGCTTACTGCTTTTATAATAAGCCTCTTAAAAAATCCTGCTTAATAAAACGATGTGTTAATTGCGGAGGATACTGGCAGGCGCCCCTTTATTACGGCATTAAATCAGCCGTCCCTGCCTGCTGCCTGTGAGGGAACATTAAGATGTTTGTGAACTAAATGGCGCAATGGAGGAAACGTAGCCTGGTAATGGTTCATTGCCCATCGTATGAAGTAAAGCTTAATGTTGTGTCTATTTGCAATATTTTCTTTGTCATTTCATATGCTGAATCTGGCAATGCTCTTTTCAACCAACCAATAATGTGAGCTAGACAAAGGTGAATTGAATATTTGTATATATTGGTGTGCAGGTGTGTGTGTCAGCGCATGTGTTTTGCATTTTGCTTCATGAACGGCAGGTAAAATGTGTTTGCATGGTTCATGTTGGTTCAGTGGTTCAGTGGCCCACTCTGGTCCATCCATCCATCCATCCATCCATCCATTGTCTAAGCTGCTTATTCCTGGTCAGGGTCGGGGGGCTGGAGCCTATCCCAGCATGCGTTCCGGGCGAGAGGCAGGAATACACCCTGGACAGGTCGCCAATCCATCGCAGGGCACACACACCATTCACTCACACACTAATACCTACGGGCAATTTAGACTCTCCAATTAGCCTAACGTGCATGTCTTTGGACTGTGGGAGGAAACCGGAGTACCCGGAGGAAACCCACGCGGACACGGGGAGAACATGCAAACTCCGCACAGAAAGGCCCCCGGCCTGGATTCGAACCCGAGACCTTCTTGCTGTGAGGCGACAGTGCTATCCACTGCACCACCGTGCCGCCCCACTCTGGTCCAAAAGAGAAAAAGTAAAAATGGCCCCCATTCTCCAGAACTAAATCGCAGATGGTAATGACTTTGCAATCGACTGAGATCCCGCAATAAAACAGGGGTATACCTGTGCCTCATCTGCTTCACATCACAGAAACCCGGATGAGCTGTGACCCTACAGGTCACCCGGCTTGGGCACAGCTCCAGCTTAATGTACCAAATGGACCGGGAATTCAGAGCGCTGTGGAACCTCCACACATTCATCCCTGCAAGCCTGACTCAGCTCAGCACAGCATCGTATAGCACGGTACAGAACAGTCCGGCCCTGATTCAGTCAGCATTTCACTCTCACTTTGACCCACAATTGAAAGCAAGAGTCCCTTTTTTTCTTCATAAATGTGCAGTAGTTTGATGAGTTCTGTTCAGGGATCACCAAAGTTAATGAAAAAAATTGTTTGCGTTGCGAAAAGGAACACTTTCATTTGTTTGTGAGTCAAGTTTACAGACACATGCTTATTGAATCCAGGCCTGTATCACACACACACATACACACACTAGAGGCTAGAGCAGAGGGAGTGCTGTTTGTTGTGCTGTTTATCGCTCCCTGTGTTTTCGCCGGCTGGCGCATCTGAGAGGCTTCGTCGTTGGCTGGCCGCTGTCCGCCCCCTCCGCTCCTCCTTCACAGTGCATTTGACTGACACTTCCTGCCCGTGAATGCATGCCTCCACCATCCCCAATAGGCACAGAGCGCAGGGCCCAGTGTCTGCACAATGGCACCATTCATTCACTGCCGCCTCCCCCTCCATCTGCACTCCTCCTCAAAGTACACCTAACAATTAAAGGATCAGAGAGAGGGGGAAAGCAAAGGTCAGAGCCTGGAAAACAGGTCCTCCATCTCTGCTGTGAGCTGCTTCCGTCCCAATGCGGCTCCCAATATGTTGGGGTAAATGGCATTTAGGCACAACTGAATTAAACGTCCGACCCACTTGCAGATCGTTAAGTTTGAACCTGTAATTTATGTTTGTTTGTTTTACAGAGGGCTATTAGTTGTTCTATGCAAGCAGCCTGAATGCATACGTCTTCACTGCAGGGACATGACTACCTACCATATAATAATATTCTGCACCCCTCCTTGACTGTATCACCATGACAATATATTAAAATGTATTTATTGGATCCCAGTGGTCAGATATGAATATGATTTGATATGAATTAAATTGCCGCAACAACCCATTGTTCCTATTAAAAAGGAATGCTCCATTTATTCTGTGAAAAAACATTTACATTGTAATGTGATTTTATAGATATTTAGATTGAAGGGTTTTTTTATTCTGAAGGGTTTTAAAAAATGTGAATAGAAACTTCATCATCCAGTTTTCCCATGTATAACTGAACTGAGTGCTTCTGAATGTTCCAGTTGAATGTCAGGATTCTGCATCTGTAAACAAGTACAACTTAAAACATAGCAAAGAAGCCCATGCAAATACAGTTTTATTTAAAAGTTCAGAATAACTGGCTACTGTTGGGCCAGACCACCAATTTTGTTCAGTAATGACAGATATGACTACTGGGTTTGTGATGCTATAATTATTGTTTTGTTGTCTCTGCTGGACGGAAATACACAA
Source organism: Aldrovandia affinis (assembly GCA_029706075.1). NCBI lineage: Eukaryota > Metazoa > Chordata > Actinopteri > Notacanthiformes > Halosauridae > Aldrovandia > Aldrovandia affinis. Next base: position 11,015,078 of record JAINUG010000001.1, read on the forward strand.
ATGGCTATACTGTCCTGATGGTGACTAAGTCATAGCTGTTGCACTGGCTCTAAAAATAGTTTTGGAGATGGTTTACTGTGGATTATGATTATTTTTGTCATGAAATGCTGTCATCAGTGACACTGATTGTGGGAGTTCAGATTCTAGGATCCACATCCTTTCCCGAAGAATATACTTGACTACATAAAGTACAATGTCATCATTGTTTTCTAAGGAATGGATAAATTGGATGGTGCCCTGATTGTTTGCTTGCCACGTTTTCATCACCTCGCATGATTCTGTTATGATGTGAAACCTGAGACAACTCTCAATTGTATGGAATGGTTAATGAGGCTGATTGTGCCTGTCGTTTGTAGCTAAGGAGACACGTCTGGCATGTAAACAAATGATCGGGGACGGCCCTGGGGTGACTGAGAGAGCCTCACTCATCCTTGAGCCTTTAGGAATGTGTCACAGACGTTCATTTCGAGAGGAGAGGTGCTGGTAACACAAAGCTGTCGCTCCATTCATGCTACACAAAGACTACGTTGTGAGCTCTGGTGCACTCATTCAATGGAGAGAGGGGGAAAATAAGGTAGCTATGAGCTTTTCTCCCACAGAGAGGACTCTACGGCCTACTGACACACCTGTGACCAGAAACGTGAGATGTGACTTGACCTGAAAGCGGGGGGTCAGTGACCGCAGACTATGAAGGCCGAGCTGCACATACTGGCTTCCCTCAGCTGGCGTAACGGCACACCACTTACTTCAGTGGTGGTTTATTCCACTGCCATTATTTGATAGTTGTTTTTAGACCAATTTTTGTGGTCTTTGCTATGACAGTTAAAAAATGAATGGCTGAATCAAAAACATACATAAAAAAACCTAGAAAACAGGAAATCTCAGCCCTCTACCCCCCCCCCCTCACTCCAGACCTGTGAACCCCCATAGCCCCAGGCCTACAGGAGTTCAGAGGTCTGAGGTTGCACTTTAAAAGACACAGATCAAAGTTCTGTGGAAGACAAAACATCGTAGTAAAAGTGTCTTAAGCGTTGTAAGAGAAACTAATAATGTTTCTGTTTGCTAAAAACCTACTTATCGAGTAGGCCTATTTGTAAATCACTCTTGGAAGAGCATGTCACAGTGTGTGGGTTTGGCCCAACTTAAAACCTTCTTTGTGGTTAATTTTCAAATACATATCCCCCCCAAACATTTTCTAAATGTAAATGAAGATAACTGTGATTTAACTACTTATCAGTTCCTCAGATTAACAGCCCTCGGTGCTGAGTTAATAGCCAGGTACGTTAAGGCCCCATTTTCAGTTTGTCCCTGAAAGTTTGCCTCTGGTGACTCAGGGAGAATCAGTGAGACAAGATCCAAGGTGTGTTTCATCTACAGATGGGCTGAGTGGGAGGAACCTGCTGGACTTCTGCAAAAAGTGAGACACACACGTTCACCATTATCGACTCCACATTCCAGTGTTTTACAAACACAGAGCTCGCTTCTCAGATCACTTGTTCAGGGCATCTGCATCTCCAAAGATATCTTCCAGGAGTGATCAAGGACCTTGCTTTAGAGATGTAAACACCCTTCGTCATGAAACCGCTGTACCACCCATATCCAATGTCCCATGTCCCATGTCCCATGTCCTGGAGACCACAGCCATTCTCCCTTGTATAGAGTAACGGCTACATTCAGACAAAAGGGGGACATATGCTTGAGACATGAAACAAGGCTCTACCTGCTGAGAAGTGTCTAAATGTACATCAAAGAAATGAGCTTGTGCCTCGGGAGGAAGCTAAACCTGCTTAAAAGCAAGCGGTGTGAGACGTCCTGATGGAGAGAGGTTATTAAAACAAAAAGATTAAATCATGTGCCCTTGCCTGCATTTTCAAAGAAGAAGAAATCAATTGCTGCAACTGAGCACTAAAGGCTCAGAAGCACAGGCCTCCCCATCTGGCAATATTCTTGTACCGTAGAACCCTACCTAGAACCTTGTACTGAGAATCCTGAGGCTCACTTTGTTTGGTCCTTAGGAAAGAAGCTTCGGCACTTCACTCAAAAACGTATCAATATCATGTGACACCTGTGAGCTTTGTAGCCTGCTGTGTATGGAACATAGGAGGCTAAGATCTTCACTTCCATTGCATTTCCATTCCTTTTCAAGAGGGTTGGACTAAGGGTTTTGTTGATCGGTTACATTTTGGAGTCTTCAAACCAGCTAAATAGAACAGTAGCTTTAACAGTAAACAGTAGCTTTCACAACAAGTGTTACAGTATACGCAGGCACATATTTACCACTCAATTTGAGTTTTTCTCTAAAACCCCAATTTGGCCAATGAGTTTAACAGCATATTTATTTCCATTCTTGGCCGCCAAGCCCTGTATAAAATGATAGCACAAGAGTCCAGGGTGTGTGCCATTTTTATACATTTGCTAATCCAGGAAACATTTGGTGAGAGCAACTGTATCATGTTTTGTTGATTTAGTGCAGTGTGACTACAGGTGTACAACCAGCTGAATCATCAGCACCAAACACCCTTTTGTTCCACTAACAGTTACTGACACCTGCTGCCATCATAATTTTTCAGGAATTGGCAGTGCAACTTGGAAATGGCTGCCAATCAGAGAAAGCAAGAACATGGCTGCCCGCCAATGGCCAAAGGAGGGATGAGACAAAACAACAGGCTTCTACAATATAACTGCCACAAAATCAAATAAGGTTTTCACTCATTTTGTTATATATCATACTTGACCCATATTTGGGAAAGACATAATGACAAAGTACAGTTTTAATGGTTTGTCACTGAAGGGCATATTAGTCAACCTGCTATAGCATGATTGAGATTCCAGTATATTTGCTTAGGAGAAGTCTAATTCTGATAAATCCCTAACTGTACACCTTTGAAACACTTTGGCCCAGATCCAGACTAACTGCAATGTGCTTTCTCATTAACATTGACTAACCAATTAAAGCAAGGACAGACAACAAGAGATGATTGTTCTCTTGGGAGAAAATATTTTTTTAAATTGTTTTGTCTGTACCCCACAAACCATATAAACCAATATTTTTCCATAACATGGCATTGTTTGGTCTATGTAGCATGCCACCAGATAGGGACTGGTGGAAGTTGTGTAAGATATATCTGTTTTGTTTGACATTCAGCTGGAACCATTTCACAATTAAAAATGCCATTTGATTTTTCATTTTAGGCAAACAATCGGTTCCTAAGTGCTGATTTTCAAAAGTACAACAGCATCTAATAATAAAAGAAAAAACTATGACTAAGTGTGATTATAGAACCATTTTCCTAGATGAATGTTTTCATAAAGTAAGTATGACAAAACAGGTCCAGAAGCTTTCCATTAGTCTGCTTTTGGTTTATTGTTGGCAAAGGAAGTACAAGAAAAAGGATGATGTGTTTTGTTAGCCTTGTGGTGGTTTACAATATAAATACAATATAAATTCATTCCAAGTCTTCCCCCAAAGTAAAGTCGAAAGCAAAATATGAACAGTTGTTTAAATCCATTGCAAGGAGATTTTTGATTTTATGACTTCATGTGCACTTAAAGTAATATAAAAACATATTTTTGTATATATCTCAGCCTCCAGAACTTTCTTTTGGGGTGAGTTTGCCACAGACCAAGATGGTGTGCAGGTTTCTCCTTGCAATGTAAACAATTCATCTTCTTGAATCAACCCACCCGTGTCTTTTGTCCACTATTGGCGCGGTGCCAATTTCTTTTTACAAAATATGAATAATACTGCACAAAAGTAAATGTAAAAAATAATTTAAAGATATTATAGGATACCATTTAAACATTTAATGCAATAACATGTTGAAATAAACATGCATTCTCATGTACATATGAAAACCACAGCGTTCACACCTTTCACGTATTGTATAGCAATTTGAAGTAGTGTACTATAGTGTATTATGTTAAAACAAACTAGGAGCCTTAATGCCAGTTATATTGGGAAAAATCCCTTTACCTTTTCACCTTTAAGGTCAAACAGGCTTGACTTGGAATTAAGTTCCAGTTCGTGTAAATATGATAATAAATGAGCTCAGCCATATAATATTCCACAATTATTATTGCTTGAAAGCTGAGAATAAACTCATCTGTGAATCAGAGCTGTTACAACGGAAGGTTTTGATTTGGTGAGTGTAGCTTCATTTACCTTGGAAATGTAACACTTTATTGCACACATTGGTGGTTAGCAGCACCATGACTACACCTGTGTTTTACACAAAGGGTTAGCTTACCATCCATTGTAGGGGCAGTCCCTCGGTCACTGAGAATTTAGTAGGGAATTCCCCGTGTAAGTAACATTCACTCAGTAACAATGCGTGTAGTTTTTGTTAAAACACATATACGCCTCCATGCTGGCAATGGAACAGCAACATTTCTGTAAAGCTTGGATGCATCATGCTGCTTCTCCTAATGTCAGGGTCATTGGACACTGAGAGGTTAATATAATTGTGCAGTTGGATGTGAATAGACGGGACACTCATTCCTAATCATCTATTGTAATGTTTTTAAAAATGTTTTGTGAATGTACAATTCAACACAGACGTAAAAGCTATTTGATCAGAAGTCCAATGCTTGGATAGATAATTAGTGATAATTACATTTGTCTGTTTACTATTACAAAGTGAAAGAATTACCTTGCACTAAAATCACTCCTTTATTTCTGGAGTGTTCATTTTTCTACTCTCAAGCTCATTCAGTTGGATGACACATTGGGACTATGGGGATAGATGCAATATGTCCTTCCTAAATTATATTAAAATGCTAACGTGTGCTAATCAACAGGCCTTCACGTCTGGTCAAATATAACAAAGTTGACTAGTAAGTGAAGTGGCTTGATGTACTATGGTCGTAAGACATCTGTACAGTACAAGGACACTAATGTCAAATCATCCACTACAGTAGCTTTGCAAATGTCTCTCATTATAACATAATATTCCAGGATTGTGTTGCAGTTGATTACCTGGTTTTATACTGCAACTATGTAAACAATGTGCTTTTGAATCAAATTGGTAAATATTACAAATGTCAAGATGAACTATCCTCACGATTCCTGTGTTACCCATATGTTCACATGCATCATGCGCATTGTTATTGGCTTTTCAGACGATTATATTTAATTACTGTTTTTGAATTACTGGTATCAATGCTTTAACAAAATGTCAGTGTTATGTTTTATCTTCTCTAAATACACCCACTGCAGTTTCACTGCTCTGTGATGAAGACATCAAATGGGTAATCTTATCAGCCTGCGCCTTGTTAACAGCACAATTTTGCATGTTTTATTATTGTGCGTTTTAATCAGTTTATGAGCTATTTTTTTTTTTTTTTTACACCTTGTTCACAATTTTATCTGGGTTTCATTCAATAGCTGTATATATTTGTTGTGAATGGTCTGCTCATGAAAATGTTTGCATTTGTTGACATTTTGCAACAAAAATCCTTTGGTGGTAGCTCTATTTAGTTTTGAGGGCATGTTAGATTAGATGTATTGGTGTGGACAGCTGCTGACAAGAGGCTGACAAGAGGCTACTAAAGCACAGGTTTTGGACTTCTCAACTTGTCAAAAGAAAATACAGAGGTGTCTGCCATTCTTTACAATTTATTGCCACTGCACAACATGTTTTGCAGCAACAGAAGGCATTCAACATCATGTTTGTCAAGTGAACATTTGCTGTCTTTATATGTCGCCGTATTACAATTCAAATGACTTTGTAGCTGGATAGTGGTTAAGTAGCTCCTATATTATTAGTGGTTAGGTGGCTCATATATAATTTATTTTACTGACACCATTATTTTTGTGAAGCAGCACACTGAAGATAAGTGCAGTCTGCCACTAAAATGAACATCTGCAAGTAGACATTTGATCCAGCACCGTTTCCATTTTAAACACTTTTTTCAACACTTTGATGAATAAAATTCACCCCTGTCATTTAGGTAATGCCATTGAAAGTGTGGGGCCGTGGTTGTCTATATTGTGGGAGTAATGCTGTGAGTAAGCTGCAGCACCCACGAGTGTCGGTGGTGTTAGATTCCGGGCATGGAGGGAGGGGGGTCAGGCAGGCGGTCAGCTGCAGCACAGCATCAGCAGACATGCTCCCCCACAGAAGCACCTCCCCTGCCAGGGAATCCAGGCTCCGAGTGTTTTAGCTGCAGTGATCTTGCAATCGATAGTGTACCCTGTGAAAGGAGAGTCACATGTCACATGAATGCAATGCATGATTTCCTTAGACTTGACACATTTGTGTCCTTGCAAATATTCAAACAGTTGTTGGAGGACTATGTCATAGAGGAATGCACCGGTTTTTAAGTAACTGGCTGAGCTTTTTCTCCCCCTTATATTTTATTTGATTGTATTTTGTCCTTTATTGTATTCTATATTGTTTGTTGTTTTTTTATACGGTTGTTAACAGGGCTCTCCTGTAAAAGAGACCTAGTGTCAGTGAGACCTTCCCTATCAAAATAAAGGTCAATAATAATAATAATAATAATAATAATAATAATAATAATAATAATAATAATAATAATAACAATAATAATAATATGTCTCCCTGCCAAACAGTCAGCTACTCGCAGCTGGAATGGGCAATGGTCAAGGTACAATTATATGGTGGTACTTCTGTCATGATGATGATGATGATTATTATTAATAATAGTAGTAGTAGTACTGTTAATAATAATAATAATAATAATAATAATAATATTTATGATAATCATCATCATAAAAATAATTATGACATCATTTAATTATATAATATAATAATAATAATTATTATTATCATAATTATCATAATTATCATAATATTAATACTATTTTTGTAGTAGTAGTATAAAATTTGATTTTTAATTATATCACCATGCATTTGTTGTGGTTTAATTATGATAATGTGGTCCTATTTGTGTTTCTATTTCATTGATATATTTGCCTTTTGTCATCTGCTGATTTGTGTATGCAGGGTTCAGGTTTAGTGAACCCAAACAGATCTCCTCCCCCACTGCCTCTGAAAAGTGCGGAGACAGTCTCGTAGGGAATAACATCTCCTTGAAAAGACAAGACATCGCTACTTATTATGCGCAGAGGAAAGCAGAAAAAAAGTAGGCCATGCAAACATGATCTGCTTTTACCTTGAGGTTCCAGTGTTGCATTAAAACTGACAATGAGTGCGTGTCCAGCAGAGACAGTGTGTGACTGTAAATGGAAGGCGACGGCTCTTAATGTACAGTACGATGATAACTGACAATGTACATTATGTACTATACTGTACAGAGGAACTTACCCAACAAGGTTTCATCTAATTCTAATATTATTTCTGCCTCTCTAGTTAGATACTGCACGTGTGTACACCGCAAATACATGTGCACTTCAGTTAAATGTAATTCAATTATCTTAACAAAAAGTATTTATAAAAATAGGTTAAAATTCTAAATGTATTTGTAAGAAAGCAGTTACAATTGAGAAATGTATGTTAGGAAAACCTACATATTCCCATTATTTTTAATTCATACGTTGAAATGTACATGCTGATGTCTGTTATATAAGGACACATTTATTGTAGCCTATATGTCTCTACTGTATGAATGATCATTTGGTTTGGTAGCTAAGTCTAGTTGTGCTTTACTGTTTGAAGTTAAGCATTTGCTTTGAATTTGAATTACTCATCTTAAAAAACAAGTTAAGTAACTACAGTAACTGGCCATCATTGATTGAGTCTTGTTTCTACAAGTAGCTACATATTTATCTTTATGTAACAGCAATAATTATTGTATTCAAATACCACAATGTTGATTAAGATCTGTATCTGTATTCAGTTTGAGCTCCAATAAGCCATCGTTATCAGGCTTACAGGCATCAGACTAATTCGATTAAGATAGTCTATTCTAAGACAATGCCGGCAGCGCCGAGGGTCAGAGGTCAACTTTCTCTAGGAGGGCTGTGGGTCACAAAGTTCTCAGTGGCATTTCAGCAAGTCCAGCCCTTTCAATCAACTCCAGTGCCTGACAACTGGGGTCAAAGTATTTTATGGGCTCCAGTCGGAATCATAAATCACGGCAGTAAATGGCCAATCATGGTCCTGAGATGGGAAGAGCAGCAGGTTGACCCAGCACACACAAAAACAAAAATACACACATACACACACACCTATTTACATGCATCATGTGAACACATACTCTATATGCACACAACACACATACAAAATATGAGTGCACAGGCTCGCGCACCCACACACACACGCGCACATTAAGGAAAAAATGAAAAAATGAGGTCATAGAGGTTGATTTACGTTGTTGTTTCACGTTGTTGTAAGTTGTTTCATTGTGTTGGTTTGTGCCTGTTTTGTGCTACGGGATTGGGATTTAAAAAATCACATGCACTCACCAGTGAGCTAAGGCATTCACCACCCGGGTGTCACTTTGCAGTCCAGTGAAACATGAGGACATTATTTATGTCCAACATGTGCAGGCCGGGGATGACGCCACACCTGATGAGGTCATCAGAAAGCTTGCGGGGGGGCTTTATGAGTTTACAAAGTTCTGGCTGTGATATGTCTGGCCCGGTTGCCAGATTTGGAGTACTCACATGCACCGTTTCCAGGGAAAACTCCCTCGTGGGGCCAAGGGGGTGGAAAGAAAGGGAAACACTTTATAATTTTTGCCAGCATTCCACTCTGAAGACACAATGGTGTAGTCGCCAGTGTGTTCTCGATGTTAATTTCCCTGTTGGCCACATACACTGTTTCAGTCACTCTTTCAGAACTGCAAAAAAAAGCTGGTAATGTTTTTCTCCTTCACCGAAATGCTGACATGTATAAGACCGTTTCCTTGTTGATTATTTCTCTCATCCATTACAGGATTAATTAAACTCCGCTCTCGCAATGCCCAGACGGTTACTCTACACATGAAATGAGCTTAATCTCCATGTGGGCTCTAATCTCAAGCTAATTTAAAAAAATGCCCTCACAGTGAGGACTGGACTCCAATATCAATGCGCTTTCGATATGAAAGGCACAATTCGTAACGCATGCGCTCAGGAATGAGCATTTCATGCACGCGAACGATGGCTTATTCTGTTGGATGCTCCGTGTTTACTCTTAAAGGGTATCTTTGTTAGCCACATGTCATTTTCAATGAGATCATTCTTGGCTCTGAACGGTTTTGACACAAAAGCATCCGGCATGCCCAGAGGAAATACTCGCTCGCTCCATTGTGTCTGTTCTACTGCCATCCTCTGCACCACAAATGTGGGATATCAATGTTCAATAGTGTATACACAACTGTAGTACTCACAGTAATATTCATTAGAAAAATTATAATTGCCTGAAAATATTATTGCTTAAGGGTTTAGCTATTCTTCAATCTGATAACTCTTGTCTCAGAATACCCTTTCATTTAATTTTTCTTACGCCAATGTATGAAATTGTTTATCTGCCAACAGTGTTAGGTGTACAGTGGAGCTGAGTCATTTCAGGAGAAAGACAAACTTTTCACAACACCGGCCATGCTCAGATGCATTCAGATCTGTTGTGCAGATTATTATAAAGACTTCAAATGAAGACATGTAATGCCTGGGTGCGGGTGAAGTGTATCTAATCGTTCCTCTGGCATGTGCATGTGCATGTGCATGTCTGTGTATGTGTAGGTGTGTGTGTCTGTGTGTGTGTCAGAGAGAGAGTGAGAGAGAGAGAGAGAGAGAGAGAGAGAGAGAGAGAGAGGAGAGAGAGAGAGAGATGCACTGGAACCCACAGTGCTCTTGGTGAGGATGGTGATGTGCTAGAACAGATAATTTGACCCTAAAGTGCCAGGGGGCAGGACAGAGCTTAGGGTACAGGGTTTATGATAATGACTCTTGTCACGGCTGCTTTGGCTAGATGAATATACCCTGTGATGGAATCTCAGTAGAGGAGGGCAGTTTGATGTCTTTGCCTGGATTAGTGCTGTGGGGGTGGGGCTTCAGGGCTTCCTGTCAAATTATACAGCAGCTGAGCAGAGTCCAAGGCAATAAAGCCAACCTCCTTTGCTGGTGCAATTGAATCATACAAACTTTTGGCCACGCCAATGGTCAGTGCACGGTTCACAGAGCAACATGCATAACAAATCCAGCATGAGGTCTCTTAAGAGTCAAGTCTTTATACTGTCTAACTGTGATGCTCTCTACCCTTAGCTCTGAGTATAATGTTTATGCAAGCGTTACTATTTTATGTGCCAGTGTCCTCTGAACTCCTAATGCTACCTTAGAAAGGAAGAATGTGGGGCTGCTGGGTGACTGATCCTGTCAAGGCACTGTTCTAGTGCGAGAATGGGCCCCACAGGGCAGCGCATAATTGACTTGTATCGTCACCTGGGTCAGGAGGGAACTCGGTGTCCCATCATGCATCAGTCCCCTCCACGCTCCATGAAGTGCACCCCTCAATGTCCTCGTGAGCTGAACTTGAGGACTCCATAGTGAAAAGAAGTGGCAGCTTGATATCGTAGCTTGCCTGTCTGCGCTGTCCTGAATTAATAGAGGAGCTCGCAACATTGGGCATAATCACACACAAATAGTGCATTCCAGATTGAGAGAGAATAGGGAAAAGATATCTAAAAAGAAAAGAAAAATGATGCAAGAGATGCATAAAGTCAAAATCAAAGCACATTCCCGTTGCAATTAATCTGAGCCTCAGTGTCAAAAGTATAGAACAGACATAAGGAGGACAAGAGACCAGGACTGATGAATGGATGACATGCCCCTACATCCCCTCCCTCAGTTGAATGAATGGAGACAGAAGTATGTCAAGGTAGTGGCGAAAAAGGTGGAAACACTTGGGTGAACAAAGGACACAAAGTATATCAAAAGCAGGTGCTTCCATACAAGTTTTGTTCATGAGTTAATTAAGCAATTAACATCCCAGCATTCTCGGGATCATATTCAAAAAAGGGAAATGTGTGATCTACGAAAGCGTCTGTTACCATCCAGAGCTCTTGCTTGGAAAAAATGGAGTAATCATTGTTTCACATTTGTACACGGGCATCATGATTGTCACTTATATGCCCAACAGCCTTTTATTCAACAGGGGATCCTGTAAAACCATCCAGCATTACCATAATTGTTCAATTCCACTGACCTGACCCCAGACACTTGCAAAGTAATGGATGTTTATGTGATTAAGAGCTGTATAACTTCTCTAACCCTGTAATTCACATCATGAAAGCAGCAGGTAATGCTGGAATTCCAGTGTATGTATTAGCACTTACGGAGACCTTTAAAGGCTCCAATTATGCTCTCAAGGTGCTATGTCTACGAGGCTTAATTGACAGATTGCCTGGCCCTGGAATGCTGTGCACCCATTTGCAGTGCTTTTCTGGTCAACCAGTCAATCATTGACACAGAAGAGAGATAACTTTGTCATGTTTGACTGTTTCAAAGAGAGCAGACACAGGGAAAGTCTACGTGTTCCCTTTCGCCCCTTGGTCTGTCTGTGCCACTGTCATTTCTTCTCTGGCTTGCTGTACACTGTTGTTAATTATGCTCAGTTTTACTTCAGCCAAATGTATTCCTCCAGATTAAACCTGATCTGACTGATGATGGAAGAGCCTTAGGAAAGCACATTGAATTGAAACTGAAATATTTTTGAAACGAGACAAAAATTGTAAAAAATACAAAGATAAAAAAAATACAATATACTGTATATTCAGTATTTTTCCCCCCACATAATTCAGTTTTCCCCTTATGAGGGGAACACAGCACGCAGCAGAAAACTTGTATGTCCTTAAACGCTGCTTGATGGGCTGAATAGCTGCTGAGGTGGCCACATTCCTCTCTATTTGACAGATCACCTTTGAGAAAAGTATGTGAAGAGCAGACTAAATGGATACGAGTATATTGCTTTGACTGGTTGATGACTGAGCAATTGTATGACCTTTCTACTAGATATCGGTTCTTGATGTCACCGAGCCAGAATCACTCCTGGATGGAGATAATTTGTACCTCCCTGGCATCCCTTTTCACTGGGAAAGTGAGCCGATCTGGGCTCGACACCGAAAATACCTACAATTTCAACCTTTCAAGTCAGACTGCACAGCTGCACCCTCTGCCATTTCCAGTTATCAGGGCATACGCTTTATTTAATTGTTTAGCTGTGCGTTTAATTAGGAAACGTGCCTGCCTGGGACCTGCAAGTCCAGTAACTCTCACACGTGCATTTATGTTGCCGTGCACATTTTTGAGATTATTTTATTGGTTGCCATGTCAAGATGATTAATGTGCGGCAGTAGCGATTGGTCTGACATTACATCTAAAATAGCTTAAGAGGCTGCTTTCTCACAAGTGGCCCTATGACCCCATGTGGGTGAGGGGCGCATGCGAGGAGAGAGCTTTCAACCAGTAGCCCGGCTCTGCGGTTTACCGGGTTAAGGCAATAAGCTGCGCTAACATAACAATGATCTCAATGTATACCGGGCGCTTTCACTTTTGTGGTTTGACCTTACATTTTTTTAAACAATATAGTCCTTTGTCACATTTACAGCACTGGGAATCATAAATAGACTTTTCAAAATGACTGTATTCAAGTTATCGTACTGCTTTATGGTATATAGCGTGAATGATATGATAGTAGATATTAGAGATGACAACAAGGCCTTCCCCTGTTTCGGCAAATGCTGTCGAACCCCCGCAGTAATGAATTATTATTGAAATGAACAGCATGGCGCTTGACAACCTGAGGTTTATGCTCATATGCTGCGCGATGCCTCAAGCCATTCAAATCCCATGGAATCGAAAAACGGAGGGAAGATGTAAAAGGCAGGCAGTTGGTGCAGATTAATGCAAGTCTATCTTGGAATGCTCTGTGTTTTAAAGGAGACCGTACCACTTGCTATTCTCTGATCTAGGCAGCATCATCACACGGTGATGCCATTTTTTAAGTCGGGTACCAGTATTTATTTGCATTTTTGGTCCACATTGAATTTTCTTTTGACTCCTATGTGCTTATTGCTTAGAACTGTATTAATACAATGGTGTTTCTATGGCTGAAACTTAAAAACGAATTAATTCAGTGACATACTTAACCATCAATCACACTGGCATGCATATAACCATCATAAATATTTAAATATTTTTATTTTGAAGCAAAGATTGGTTGTTTGAGTAGATTTTCCACTTCAGTCTCTTAATTAAAATGAACCACAACAAAGAATAAACTGCAGAATGGATATATGGAAAAATATTTTGGAGTAGCAATAAGGAAAGAAGAAACTTTTCTCTGGAGAAAGGCCAGAAGTGAAGTCGCTAAAAAGTTGTAGCCAAAAAAGTTGCCCTACACCATTGCATCAACTTTTTTGAAATAAGGACATTGCATTATTACAATGCACCAACATTTCTAACAATGCATTGGTCCTTATTTCAATATTCGTTTATAGTACCTTCTCGAAGAAAATGTGTGGAGGGTGTCGGTCTCGGCAACATGGGAGTGGCAGGGTTGCCTTTGTTTTTCCATGTTGTGGAGGCCTTTGGAGCAGGGAGACTTTCCGGGGGCAGGTTTGGCACTCTCACAGGGTGTGAGAGTGAACTGTTGCCCGGAAGGTTGCTCCAAAGGCAATAATTGATTTAATTATTATTTAATTGGTGTCAATCATGTAATTGATGTGGAATTAAATTGACTGATTGGGTTTATGTGTGAGAATGTGAATTGTTTGCGTATCTGTAATCCAAGCTTTTGGGAGGCGGAGTCTGTGTGGAGTTTATGTTGAGTTCTGTGTGCATTTGTCGAAAGTGACTGAGTAGAGTGCTTCCCGTGTGTGGGAAAGAGGGAGAGAGGGGGCACTAAGAGTGTCCGCCTCTCTCCCTCGGTGTGATCTGGGGGAGACAGAAGAAAAAATTAATGAAGATCCGGTCCGTAGACCGGCAAAACCCACTCCTCTGCCATTTCTTACCATCAGCTGCTCTGCTCCAGTCCAGGGATTGTCACGTGGCATGTGACAAAATTATTCTAGCATAATTACATTATATTGTTATATGATATCTTTCTTTCCACTTGTGTCACGGTGTGGATTGAAACATTGTCAGATAACACAGACATAAACAAATGTTCATTTTGTAAAATTGCTTTTTATATAGTTTCCTATGCATTATTTCACATATCTGCAGGGAAAAAGCCCCATATGTCACAAGTGGGGGCTGTGTCATGTGACACTTGACCCTCTGTGTCTGTACATCAAAAAGAGGCTCTGCATAGTCTCCGCCTGGTTCATTGTTGGTCTGAATTTGAAAGTCAATTAGGAAACCTCCAGCTGTGGTGGCATTCTGTTGCAAAGTCTGGGGAAGGGGTTCAGACAGCTTAATGGTGGAAGTCTTAGATGAGTATCCAAAGAACCGGCAGACCTGAGTTTGACCATACAGAATTATTTTCTGTATATGCCTTATATATATCGCTTCGCCATTAAGTCTCCTTTTTTGGGTTTCATGAAGAAGGTTTTTAGGATATTTTATTATTTGTATTGTTACTTTTGGCAGCCATTAGCAGATTTTTTTCTTGTCATGGTCATAATATTGAATAGCCCCTGTATGATCCAAATTAAATTGTCGCTGGAACACATTTTAATGGATCTGTGCAATTTGGAAGCTACTCATTAGCATATTAAACTGGAAAGACATGATCTCTTTTGTACAATTGGTTTATTGTGAAAATGATATGCTGTACTGATTCATTCATATACTTGACTGATACAACAATATCTAGTTATTGAAAGAGATCGTGATTATGGTTTTGCTTTTCTCATTCATAGAAATCATTGTTGTGACACAAAGACATTTTAATTGAAAGCAACAGGCATGGTTTGCTTGGAATTGACCAGCAGCCCGTTATGGAGAGAGAGGGAGCCCTCAGGGAGGCGATTCTGAGGTGCAGCTGTTTAGCTGAGCGTGTCGATACCACAGATGAGGACTGTATGTATGTTTGCCTGTTTTTTGCTTTCCTCTCCCTCAGATACAGATGGCACAGGGAGAGAGCTCTCTCTCTCTCTCTCTCTCTTCTGTCTCTCTCTCTTTCTGTCTCTCTCTCTCTCTCTCTGCAGTGTCTGCTTCACTGCAGGCTCTAATTATCCCACCCTCTCCCGCTGCTCCTTTGAGAGGCAGGATGGCTGATGCCTTTGGTGCCCAGCCATCCCCGTCGCACTGACCTCGAACCTCCCTCCTCCTGTGCTCTCTGTTATTGCCCCCAACAGTATTGCGCGTCCATGAAGATTATTAGCAGTTTTTATCTATTTGCTACAAAGCTCAGTTTCTTCCTAAACCAGAGTGCTGTTTTTTCACGAGAATCAAAAACATTGTAAGATGCGCCCAATAGGTTTAGGATATCTCCGTCTTTCTGTCCATCCTCCATATCAATGTTCTGCAGTGTCCATTGAGCGGGGTGATAAGCTGATAAGGAGGGGATGGTCAAAAACTACTAGTTGAGTTCATTTAAAAGTTTTCAAAAGCTCTGCAAAGCAAAATGGCTTACAGGAATGCCTCTGTTATGTCATTCCCATATATACTCTCCATAGAGGTGAACTGTGCTTTATTTCTTGGATGAATAATAATATATATTATATATATATATATAACTAAATGTCTTATATTCTTATATTTTCACTGACAGCAAAAATCTCTTTATCTCCCCTTTCTCTCAGACTAAATGAATGAATGGCTAAGTAAACATATGCCGTGGGTAGTTTATTGATCAGTGTCGTGGTGACATGCATGTTCAGGAAGCTGTTGTGAATCGATGCTGACCAGTCGTCCATAAATGCAGGAGAAATGGCATCGGGGCCTAACGCTCCGACCGTTTCTGAGTCAGTGCTCTCCGCGTTGCCCCCAGGATAAAATGAGAGGTCACGTTTCCGAATCAGTCTCGCGGACGCGCAAGCTGTGCCCTATCCCGTAGACTACAGCAGCAGGACGCACACTGGGGAGCCTCAGTCTGGGGGACAGTCCGGGCCCCAGGCACCATCTGCTGTCCAACACTAAGCCACCCTGGTGGAGGGGGGGGAGGGGGCTGTTTGGTGTTGCTGATCCGCTCAACTCAGAACCCACTTTTCCTGAAGCATCACTTTCTTCCTCTTTTGAAATAAAACTGATACATTCTGTGCTAAATAATTATCCTAGATGCATTGGATATAAATGTGCATTGTAAAAACATGGTACAAACATTCCAATGACAATGAGTACATTAGACAAGACTATAGGCCACTTTAGAAAGGAATTTAGCTATAGCTACGGCAATGGCATATTACAAGTTGGGTAGGTGGAATTTACAGTATTTTGCAGGTTTATAGTGTAAATAAGCAAGTGATGGAGGAAGAAGGAAAGCCAGCTTAAAGGAGAAACAAGTTTTATGTGTTGTGTGTTGAGAGCTTTCAAAGGCTGGTCAATTCTATATTCAAGCTTTCATTTATTGTATTTGGGAATCTGTATACACTGGTATAATACACAATCTGGGTTATTCATATGTTTCTGATATTTTGAGGCATATATACATACTGATTGCTACCAACTTCATAGGTAGAATGGATTGTGAAAATCAGATCTCGAAAGCCCAATATTAACTTTCTTCAGCAGGGTGGTAGTAAATGCATCCAAATCATTTGGGACATATCTGAACCCGGATCTCTATTTTTAAACATGTTCCATAGCAAAGTAATTGAAAATCACAATTTGAAAGTGCAAAGTTATAATGGCTCCTCTGTGCAGATATTCCTAAGAAATGCGAAATGGGAAATCAGAAAGCACACAGCAATATCTGTAAATAATAAATAATTATAATAAAATAAATAAATATTAAATAATACAATAATGTAAATAATCTGGTGATTGCAAAAAAGTATGCATTTCTGGCTCTCCTGAGTGGTGTATCCAGTTGGGGCACTTTGTGCAGTGATTTCCCCTACAAATCCATTCTGATGCTGGGTGTCCAAAAGCATGATACACTAAGTGGCTTTAGCATCACGTCAGTGAGGGAGGGGTTCAGTTGGCAGGGCATCCACTGCCACATTGCTCAATAGCAGCACCTATGGTGAGGCACCTTCGATCAGCCTGTGCAAAATACATCAGCACAGTAACAGCACAGATACGTGTTGTTATAAGGAGCCAGTGCAGTGTGGTGAGTAGGGTCATTGCTAGATAGTAACACAAATTTCTCCAAGATCTCACGCATGCACGCTAAAGTGGTAAGTTTCAAAGATGAGCTGGTAACCCTAACTCTAACCATAACCCTAACCTTGCCAGCAGAGGGCTTAACCCTACCCCAATTCCTAACCCTAACTGTAACCGTAACCTTAATTCCTAACTCTAATTCATAACATAACCATAGTGTACTTGTTATGTGTACTTGTATTGGATTAGCAACTAGAATGGCCCGTGCTCCCATTTTCCGCAGGAGACTCCCTATTTTTCTCAGGGGGAAACCGGTGGAATGCAGTTTCTTTCCTAAACCTAAGCCAAAGTGTAAGACAGCTGGAACGAGGGTTGAATGCTTTCCGTTGTTACTATGGGGGCCTCACGGGAGTTGAACAAAATAGGGAAAAATAGGGTTACTCTCTAGCCATGACCGGTAGTAATGAGCTAGCGTCCGTTGCTAAATGATGGTCAGCTATGCAGACTTGGTCAACTTACTATAGCCCATTGTTAAAATTTATTTAGAATTTAACACACCAACGTGTGTCAAATATAACACAATTTCTTAATTCTTAATGAAAAGTCAAGGGGTTTAGTACTAGAATTTTGTTCCCAGGAAGTAGTCCATGTAATTTGAAGGTTTTCACCATATTTCTGCGGGAGAGGAAATGCTTTAAAAACAATATACATTATTAAAGCCTTTTCTAAACCTTTTTTTCCACTAAGTAATAGTTTGGGTCTCAGACATTATTTAATTTGTTATTTTAAAAGTGTGAATGACCATTTTTAAAACCGAGTGACCTGGCAGGCTGCTACGCTAACGATAGCCATGTGAGCTAGCTACGATGCCAACCCTGGCCTGAACAAGTTTAGGGAATTTTATTTTGCAATGTTTTTGCAGAATGTTTACAAGAGAGCTAGGTCAGCAAACACTCATGATGCAAGTCACTCATGTGACTGCTGAGCATTCTGATAATTTTTTTTTACCATTAGTATTCCCACAGGAATTTTTGCTAGACTTTAGTTGCTTGAATTTTTAGTTACAATAGTTTTTTGTTTTTATTTAAGTGGTAGAAAATCCTGTTTCAACTGTTTAGATCTATCTGCCTGACTAATAAACCTGTTAAATTTCAAGATTTTGTTTCAACGTAGCCGTATGGTTGTGAGAGAAACAAACAAACATGTGAGTGCTTGCACATACGTGCGTGTGCATGTGCATGCACATTATTGAAAATCTGGGGGACACCCCCAAGAGCCATTGGTCATTTTTTACCTTGGCCAAGCCTCATTAACGCTAATGCAAGAGCACGTCTCTCTTTATTCCCTCCGCATCTCTATATATAGGCCTGCAATCATCTCCAGCTCGGGGAGATGGATAAAGAGTGATACTAAGATATGGCATGAGAGCTACCTGCTGCCTCTGGAAGGCTCGATGTCCTACCCTGAAAATAAGGGCACATGTGGTAGGTGTGATGATGACCATTCATTGGTGTGGCATTTAACTGAATTTCTATTGCAATGGTGAATATGACTATACCGAATATGCTGCTATGTAAAATGGATTAAATTAATCTAATTCTTTTTTTAACTTTTTAGTCCTAATTATTAGGCCACTGTTATGGATGGCAGAGGTATCTCTATGGGAGCCAATGCTATTCTTTTAATGGCCAAAGCTGTTGCTGCTTGCACTGGCTTAAACTCATACCCTTGGGAGGGATGTGTTCTTTCCTTATGCTATCAAAGCAATATTTTATTCATTTATTCATTTTATTCCACATACTTTCTTTTTCCTTTTCCCAGCGAGAATTTACCTTTCTAATGATAACTGTGGTGTTGAACATATTCCGTGTGTTGAAATGTGTTGAAATATTCAGTGCGTACATGTTCAGTATTTAATAGTATTTCGCAATATGCAATCTTCAACATTCACCAGTTATTAATTTTGTATGCCTTTCAAATGCATTTCTTTTCAGGCTAAAGCATGAGATTTGATTATTTCACGAGTGATATAAATGACCATCATATCATTGGTTCATTAAGAAGGGCCTTTAGAAACGTATTAGAAATGGATACTTTTAGCTTGTAGCTACTAAAATAAAGAAAACACCAACGTAGTGTCTTAATAGAATGCTGGGCCAGAACAGCTTAAATGCACCTTGGCATAGATTCTACAGTAGTGTCTGGAACTCTATTGCAGGGATGCAAAACCATTCTTCTACAATAAATTCCAGCATTTTGTGTTTTGTTGATGGTGGTAAAAAAAATGTTGTTTCAGGCGTTGCTCCAAAATCTCTTAATCAATTGGGTTGACATCTGGTGACTGAGATGGCCTTGGAACATGGTTTACATGCTTATCAAACCATTCAGTGACCACTCGTGCCCTATGAATGGGGCATTGTCATCCTGGAAGAGACAGGATAGAAATGCTTCGCTATAGGATGAAGGTGACCACTCAGAATGGCTTTGCATTTATTATTGGTGTTTACCTTGCCCTCTAAGGGGTTGAGTGCACCTAAACCATGGCAGGAAAATGTACCCCACCCCATAACACAGCCACCAGAACCATTGAGCACTATGCTATCCAAGGCCCCCTGCAAGCTAGTAGTTTTGTTCATAAATAGATTGGATTTGGACAGACAGTAGCCCTACAAATATTGTGCCATGGCCAAAGTAAAATGTAATTAGCTACACATACAAAATCTATGTCTCTCCCCCCAGACATGGGAGAGAGACAGTGGGAGAGCAGGTTAACATACAAACACAAACAAAATCTTCACCCTACTTGCCGCGAAGCTTTCGGGCAAAAACAATGAACTAAAATAACAAACTAAAATAATCAAAACTTACGGGACAGGGTAGAACTCGACATCTTCACATTACACCGCGCCTCTTTGTCCGGAGTTCCCCTGGAACCTCCCCAGGCACACACATATCCAGTGACTTTTCAAGTGCTTCCCAAACCCATGCACACAGAGACAATCAAACTTTCCAGTCGTGGTTCTTTTTTACCCCAAACATACCGAGACCCTCGCCTCTGGCCGTTGTCGAGAGACACTCTCCACTGCCCGAGTGCGAGTTCTCTTCCAATCACACCAAGGGCAAGAGGCAAACCCTCTTTCAGGGTGCCCTCTCGCTCTCTTTCCCACTCACACAGGAAGAACTCTACTTAGTCACTTTCGACAAACGCACACCATGCGACACCATGCGACACCATGCGACACCATGCGACACCATGCGACACCATGCGACACCATGCGACACCATGCGACACCATGCGACACCATGCGACACCATGCGACACCATACACACACGCACTCACAACAATAACAACACAAGACTAACTGATTCCCCACTCGCCCCACCTGCTCTTAAATAGGCTTACTGATCTGCCTGGCTCAGGTGGGACTCGTGAGGCAATCACCCAATCACCAAACAATTCCCATTCTCACACACAAACCCAATCAGTCAATTGACTTCCATATCAATTAACTGATTGACACCAATTGAATAATAATTACATCAATAATGGCCTTTGGAGCAACCTTCCGGGTGACAGTTCACTCTCACACCCTGTGAGAGTGTGAAACCTGCCCCTGGAAAGTCTCCCTGCTCCAAAGGCCTCCACCACATGTAAAACAAAGGCAACCATGCCACTCCCATGTGGCCGAGACCGACGCCCTCCATATTGAATAATAATAATAATTATTATTATTATTTGTATAAATGCTCAACATTCAAATGATAAAACAGGATATATCTGACTTGGTGGTGTAACAGAGAAGCAGTCTATTAGTTGCATGGTCCCTGTCAGAATGAATACATAAATACATGAATACATGGGTGGATGTCATATTTCATTCAAATAAAAAGATTGTTATAGTTACCTTTTTTCATTTGAGCCTGAAAAAACAGCATTGGATCAGATTTAGTGTGTTTCTTCATATTTCGTTGTTCTGTTTTTGTCCTGTTTTTGTTTGTTTGGGGGGTGGGGGGTACCCTTTTTTCAATCTCTGCATGGCCCTGCAAGGTAATTTCATGTTTGCAGAACTAGACAATTGGTTGTGCCCTGTTACATCTCTTGGGAAATAACAAGCGAGAAATCTGCCTTTGGTCTGGCCACTATCATATGGAAATAAACTACCACAATATACATTGTTGCAGAGGATTTGCAAGGGTACTTGGTTATACTGTACGCCAAACATCACCCCTAGCCACACTAATATTCATTATGTCCTACAGCCTCTCATGCCTTAATGCTTTAAAAGAAAATCAATTATGATTTTTTTTCTGAAACAAACCACGGTCTGTGTGGTTTTTATTGGCATGAATCCACATGACACTAAACTGTTATGAGAAAATGTGAGCATTTATCATACATTTATTAAATCTACTCCTAAACAGAAATTCTTTTTTTTTTTTTTTTTTTTGCTGAGGTCTGCAGCTCTGCTGGAAATAAGCACTGTGTTGCACATTTGCTTTGATAGTTTTAATAAACCCATTAATTATGACAACGTTCCTTTTACAATGCAAGAATTGGGATTTCCATTCACCTCAAATGGCCACAACTGGCTGTACTAAATTAATCTCTGAGCCTCTCCTCATTTCACCCACACTGCAGCAATGATGAAAGGAAGGCATTTGTGTGTCTATGTGACAGAGGTAGGAGTCAGGGGGCAGCTAAGGACAGCCAGTCTGGCGGATGCTTGTGTGAGGTGAGGACAGGGGTGCCGCCACAACCTCCACTGATATCTGCCTGGGGAGAAGAGGTGTAGTGTCTTGGTGAAACGAGGACAAGGATCAATGTGAGGACTCTTGTTAGAGTACGTGATTGAAGTAAGGACATTCGCCTCCTTTTATGATAGGCTAGCCCTTGGAGTGAAATCCAATCTCATACCTCCAACAACTAAGCATTAAATCCTGGGCACTTGAGTCTGTTACCTTAAAGAGTGTCCTTGCCTATATATTTAACCTGCCGTTCTCTTACATTCATTCAATCTGCGAGAGAGAGGGGCTTGTAAATTAAATCTATCAACCTTAGTAGTTGTTGTACATGGCATGGCCTACAGCCCTGTTTCACTGCTTTAATTGAAGAAGTGGCCATGGGCAAACATTTTTGTTGGGAAGATTTGCTTATGAGCAAAGCTGTCATTTTAATATATAATTGTAATTGATTTCTGTATTTGTAAGTCATTTCTGTTGGGCAGATGCCATGATGTAACTGTACATTTTGCTCGAAATGGTGTCCTTATTAAGTTCTCTGACAGAAAATGGTGAATATAGCAGAGCACAGACTGTTTCAGGTAAGTTTTCTCAAATATCATTTTGAGGAAGTTGTGACTCTCTGGATTCTCTGGACCCTTTCTTGGTACTGTGTTGGCGTGCTGGTGCCAAGCGACACATTCACACATTTTGGTCAAAAATAGCAGAGAACTGTTAGTGTGGAAATTGAAGGGCATCTCTGTGGAGCGTAATGAGGCTTATTAGATTGTCAGCAGAAGTTTGAGTCTATATTTCATTTGCGTTGTGAATGGTGGAGTGAAGTCACCATAGAAATGGAAATGATGGAAAACCTGGGCCCGTATTTACAAAGCATTTTAAGGGTAAAAGTTGGTCCTAACTCCGCAATTTAGGAGCAACTCCGAAAAATAATGGGCGTGTCACTCATAAATTTAGGACTCCTAAATTTTTGGGATAAGAGTATTTCACAAAGGGTTTGAGAGCTAAAAACAGCTCCTAAGTCCAGGAGAAGTTAGAAGCAGTCAAGAGGACTTCTAAGTCGCTAAAGACCTACTCACGGCGATCCGAAAATCTGCTGCTGCCGGCAATCGTTGTCGCAATCGCGTCAACACTGGAGATATTGAATGATACAGAGCTCATAAAAAGGTACCGCCTCAATCGCGAGGGTATTATATATATAATATTATACATATTATATATAGATACCCGCTGATTGTTTACGAGATGCAGACATGTAACCAATTGACTAGTCAGTATTTTTGGTTTCATGTTAAATCAGTGACACGTAGCCTACATTTGTATTTTAGAATCTTTATTAGAATATAATAGGGGTGCATCGGATCATTTTTCGGATCAGCAAAAAAAATTATAACAGGGACCAAAGGCGCGTTTCCACAAAAAATTACCAGGAACTATTCTCAAGGAATTGAATCAATGATAATTTCAGTTTTTCAATTTAAGTTATTTCACGAAATCTTTATTCGAAAATTTAACAAAATCAATTTTTAGATTCAGTACGCCTTAGGCGATTTAACTAGGGTGGTCTTATGCCTGAATTAATTTAATAAAAAATTAAAAGATCGCTAATGTTTAAATTTTATTTAATTCGGTCGCGTTTCTAAAAACCTGCCTCCCAGAAAGGCATTTAGTATGAAAAACAAAGCAAACCAAAACATACATGGTTGTCTATCTTTTCACTGTAACTCTGCATCGAGATTTAGGGAATTGTTACTTTAAAACATGACAGCAGCAGAAAAACTGTATTTCTCTGTGATGGTTCAAGCATATCATTTATTTGCTAGGTTGAAATCGCGGGCAGAGACCCATCCCCTATATCAGCCAATCGCTGTGGGCATTCTGAGTAAGCTCGTTCATGAGAAACAACGTCATCCATAGCAACGACGTCAACCCCGCCCTCACTCTTAGCTTGAAAATTCTAGGAATTCCTTAGTATGAGTTTGTCTTTGCAGCTTTGTGAATAGGTTTTAAGGTGGGACTCCTAACTAAAAGGTTTTAGTGCGATTTAGAAGTACTCCTAGTGGTAAGATAAAATTCTTTGTGAATACGGGCCCTGATGACTACTTTTCTAATATTTTTTTTACAGATATCCATTTTCACATCAAATGATTGACACAGACACATAATGATTATCTCAGTATTGTTCATATCCCAACTTATTGAATTAATCTTCATAAACAAAGCCTTGTCTTCACAAGCCAAATTCACCTTATATGGTTTTCTAGGACAACCCTCAATTCTGTCCTGCCTACCATACTCAACTGACATGCATACACTGTCAAGCCATGGGTGATCGATGAATGTCATTGCATAGTTGTTTCCCATGTGTTCAGTTTCCTGTTAGTTGTTATCATCAAATATCACTGATTTTCATAACATGATTTAATATTGCAATACATTATTAATGTGGTTAGTAGAAGGCTTTATTTAGAGAAATTCCAAGTTCTCTTTTTTCATATTTATTTATAAAGTATTGAAGAAATAGGTGAAATACTGTATGCAAGGATACAACATCCATTCAGTGAATGGAAACAGATTAATATACCAACTAATGTACTAGTATATTATTGAGTACAAGAATCAATAATTATTCAATTATGACATTAACACTTGTTGCTCTATTTACTGCTGTGTATGGTGTTAAGCCAAAGTGGCCTCTGTTTGTTTACACAGTATGTATACTAGTGCTGTTTTTAGCTAGGGATATTCTGAGATATTTGTGAACATAATGTAATAATATTCTTCTGTTGACTGCATTTAAAGCATGGGTTATGTTTGCCTATGGATTTGAATGAGAACGTTTCTGTTCCAATGACTGCAGTTTTAATAGTGTGGTGAATGTGCTGCTCTAAATTTTGTGGAACTGTCCTGAGCCGGAAGGTCTCACCTGCTTCCTCTCTGCTGGCCATCTGTTAGCCGACATGCGAAACAATGCCTGCCCCCAAAGGACAATGAAGAGTGCCTAAACGTCAATACAGCAGAGCCACCGTTGGCAGTGCCACGCTGTGTGAAACAGGCTTGAGAGCTCTTGACACCGGGTACTTAATTAGATTTGGGCCGCTCTGGAGCACATTGAGGGCCACCAACCAATTTCACAACATATAAGGCCAAGCACTGTGGAAGCACAGTAATGTGCCTGTCCTGAAGAGATGGTGTAGGCCATTATTACAAAGTCACAAATCAAAGTGCAAGCATAAATGTCCCAGATATTCATCTCAGTCAGTTTTATTCCTAGATTATCTAAATTAATGACTGACATGAATGAATCAATTAATCCAAGGGCCACATGTGCTTTCGAGTAGTTTATGAGTGTTATTCTATAATATTCCAGTTACCTGATGTTTTATTTGTATCATTTTTCTCAATATTAATGTTACTGGAAAAATGTGTTACATCTCTCACAGAGGTGAAAAAAATGCCTCCACTTAAATGAGGAGAAGGCATGTACTTGTGTACAAGTGTACAAATGTCTTTTTAACATTATCTGTTGATCATTGTAATCCAAAATGCAGTTGGAGGGCTCACAGAGGATGAAAACAAATTGTTGATTTATGGATAAAGTAAAAACCCACAATTTTTTTGGAAACATGTCATTATTCTTGAGACATTCATTGGAAAAACACATTCTTATTTGTTTTATTTTCAGTGTCTCTTAGATGTCTGAACTACTAAATCTACTCTACTACTCTACTAAATCTAATCTACTTGAGTCTGCAAGAGTGTATTTTTATCTTACACTCAACACTTTCAAGAACATGCCAGTTTGATTTGACTTTAAACCTGTGAATGACACACTACAGGTGTGGAAGTAGCAGTGCCTCTGCTAATCACTTGTGGTTGGCAGTGGTTGCCAACAGTGATCACTTTATTGTTTTGCAGTCTGGCAAACGTATGTTGAATTTCTAATGACAAAATATGTAATCTTTTATGTAATAGATGGCTGATATAAATCAATAATAAAATATAACCTGTTTTCATTTGCTCGACAACCTGTATAGGATGTATCATAACAGACAAAACATGTCGCACTGCCAAGGCAGACTTAACATGTTCTGGGCCTGCCCTAGGGTAACATACTTTTGGTCTACTGTATTTAAAACCCTATCTGAAGCATATATAACCTTGTGCTCAAATGACCATCTTTGGGGTTCCAGGGGATGGTGTTAGGAGAGGATGGTGCTGGTCCTAAGGATGGTTGCCTTAGGTGCAGGAATATGCCCTTGCAATTAATATCCAGTTTACACCTCTTCAGGTTACATCTAATTGCAGAGTGACAATGCCAAATAAGATGATTATTCTGTGTCCGTGGTAACCAAGAGCGCTCCAATGTATAAATTTCCTGAAGATATAACTCACATGGAATTGGGGCACTGCTCTGCTGCCTGTAGCTCTGTAAACTTGTATCTGTATGCCTACATAATGTAGGTCAGAGTTTGCAGAGCTGTACAAAGTGGGACACAAGTGCTCGCGGCGGCAACAGCAAGACAAGGCAGGTTACGAAACATGACCGTTCCCACAGCTGAGCAGCTAAGATCAGCAAATCATTGTCATATTTCCAGCCTCTTGTCTTGCATCGCTGTGAACATGATGCTGAAAGTGAATTAGTGCAAAGGTAATAATGCAGAGGGGCTTGTAGTATCAACCAACCACATTCTGATGTTTATTGTACAGTTGATGCATTACCTAGTTGGTATGAATATTTTTTGTGCTTGTAATTGTCCAGCATACTCTGGACATAGAACCTCATCTTCACAGTAAATCTGATATGTGTCAAAGCCTGGTTTAAGAATAATGACCCCTCCATAATCCTTTCACTTTTGTTTGCACCTTTAATGCAAGACACTATGTGCTCTGCTTTTAATTACCAATGTGGCCTTAAGTGTGGAATTGGAACATTTAAGCAAGGCCTTGGAGATTCCATGTTGAAATAGTGCTATATCAACAAGCTTGTTTGAGATGCCACATTGCATCTGGCTGTTTGCATCTCTGGGGAGGACAAAATAAATTGTAAAATAAATCATGGAAGTGGGGAAGTTTGGTGTAGCCACTTTTTTGTATTTTTTAACTATGCAATTTCTACATTTTGCCTTAGGGTCTATGCACCACCCTCTAAAAGGCAGATGGGAGTGGCACGTCCCACGGACCTATGAGATCCAGTATTTGAATTGACCCATGTTAACCTCTTAACTGTCTCCAGTGGGCCGTTTACATCACATAGCACGTTCTCCTTTAAATATCACAGTTAATTGTACCGAAAATATGTACATGTGTTATATGCACAGATCGGGTGGAATCTCATCTTTTCAACAATGCATACCAATTCACGTCAATTACGATGTCATAAAACAAATCCTGTCCCAATTCAAAGCAGGGTACTCTAGGAGAATAGCTGCCCCTTACCTTTGGTGCAGTCTAGAAGTCCCAAACTATGACAGATCAATGATAATGTTGGCATCCTGATCACCTGATCATGTAAGGGTCTAACAAACAATAGTAGTGACCCTGTTTTGTTATAAGAGCAAGCCAAATTGAAAGAGTTCCAGTGTATACTATGTGCTTCGTATTGCCAACAAAAGCAAAGATGTCATTCTTCTGGGTCTACAAGATATGTGAGTATGTTTCATATAGGTATATAAGTTTTGTTTCCTCGTGATGGTAAATCTTTGCTACAAAATTAGCCCACACCCATAATTCTCAGATAAGAATTGGCCAAAAAAAACCTCCTGAATGATAACCAGCACCACCAGCAATATTATCATGTGGCATGATCCAGGGGCATAATTGACACTACTTCCCTCCATACATGCTGAAGTTGGTCTTGGGTTCTAGTCAATGGGTTATCTTTTACAACGATATAAGGTTTCTTTTGGTTTGCATTTATCATGCACGTGCTATATGCACATCATAATGCTAATGAAGACACATTTGATTGTGAGAGTGCAGGCACTTCAGAGTTTTGGAAAGAGTTTAGTTCATTTGGATTTATTATTTGGTTTACCAAAAGCCTGGCACAACCAAAATAACCTTTGTAAATAATTTTGTGCAATGAGGGCAGACAATTGCCAGAAGTGCAATTTTGCATTGGCTAAAAAATATTTGTAATATAATTTATATATTATATATTAAATGCTAAAAGTAGGGGGTGACAGTTAAGGGGTTAAAAATGCTTAGCATTCTGATGAAATCCTAAGGGTCCAAACTGCATGGTTAAATAAACCATTACACTACCTTTTTGGAGCATCTAATAAGTGTCTCATTCTTTCAAGTATTATATGTCACTTTGACTTGGTAGCTTATGCTAAGAACTTTTTGGAGTGAGTATCTCATTACTGAAGTTTGGTGTCCTCCCACAACTTCCCTTTAATACCCAACTGAGTCACGCTTTTCCCGCCATGTTGCCTTTGGGACCGATTCTGATCTCTGCACCTTACTTCAGTGTAAAACACCCTGTATTTCCCATGCAGACCTCATATCTGCTGTTTTCCAAGGTGTTTCCCCTGATCTCCCACTCTTTTGTATCCTCATTAACACATCTCTTCTTTCAAGCTGTGCATTGCAGATCTTCACAAAAACATCTTACATTCATCCCTCAGGTATGTGAAGTATGTGTCGAGCCTTGCCTCTTTGTTTAACTTTCTTCATAAAACCTTTGAGTGAGCGCTCCATCTCCAACTCCCTTGCATTCCTTTGTCAGTCTTCTCTCCTCGATCCTCTCCAATCTGGTTATTTATTTATAATGCACAGTGGCTTGTAGTTTGACTTCCCGTTTAATATACATATCTGTTACTAAATGCTTAATGTAATTTATTGTGTGAAGGATAAGCAACAGGTCATACAATCTTTGTCCTCATTCCACGTCTCCGTGGCCAGCGTCGGACGTTGAAACCATTAGACCGGGAGGCCAACATGTTTTATTTTATTGAAATACTTTTTTGCACGCACATCATTTCCACTGTATGCCAGCCTTGATAAGATTCACATATGCCTCCGAATCATGTTACAGAGATTCTTAAGTAAAAGCAAATTTAAACGTGTGCCTCCCAACTTGAGGATGACAGGGACATCACCGCTCAACTGTCCCGCACTCTAAGTTTGAGCCATTGCCTTTCCGATGAGTTCCTGTGATGAAAATACTGTGTTTGCTGTTTGCATTGCACCGGGAGCCTCTGGCTCCTACCTCAAACTATGAGGGATGCACCACTTTGAAGAAAATAGAAGCGCCGGGCTCTTGCTTCCGCTTATTTATTTATCTCTACCGATGTGTTACCTTGGCACCTTGCAGTCTCCTGCGGCAGCCTCCTCTTAGTTTATTTATACGGCGCCTCATCATTTATTAAAAACTCAGTCAGTGGGGCAGTGTCAACGTGCGGGAGACGACAGGCAGCCTCATTTGCAGTGCCTTGCTCCAGACCTGGGGGGGGGCTGGACATACAAAGGCGGGGGGGCGGCAATCTGGGTGTGCTGGAGAACCTCCGCCTTCAAAGCGCAATTCCCATTCCACCAAATTAGGAATGCACAAGAGGATGTAAAAGTCATTGCATTAATTTCTATTTGTTGTTAGTTTTGTATTGAGGCTGGTGCAACGCTCGTTGTGATAGCCTACATGTAATAAGAAGCTGAGCAGTGGCATGCCGCCCCTCGTCAGGCTATCAAGGCTCGCTGGAATTCAGCCTGGAATCTGGCATGCAATGCATTCGCAGTCTGATGAAACACGACAAAAATGTCTGTGCAACCTTAAGTCAATGGGTTTCCAAACGATTCAAAATAGCTGTGAGGCACAAATATCTGTGTAAATCTGATACCTCCTGATCGTACAGATTTTATTTTAAGTCTGAATCCTTTTATGTTGTTATATTTATAGATTATATGATGGGTGTCCTCTCAAAGCATATGAACCAAACAAAGTGTGTTTAAGGAAATATGGGCCGTCAATACGTCAGTCCTCAACAGGTCACTAAGGAATCAAAAAAATTGCAAGGTGATCTGATCATTTCTTTCCTCGAATGTTACATACTTTTAGTACATCAACGATTGTTAATAATAGTAAATTATAATATAACGTTTTTATTCTGTAGGCTAATGTGTGAAATGTTGAAATTGCACACCTGAAAATACACACCTTCCATGAACCAAGATTTATGAATGATATGATAAATAGTCAAAAGCACCAATTTCCTCTCAATTAAGAGATTAGCTTTAATGACATTATAAAAAGGATCAATCCATATTTGTTGATCTATTTAAGGCGCATAAGCACATCCACTTGCTAGGATCCTGACCTCAGCACACCACTCCAGTGTCGAGATGAGACTATTATTAGACTGAACGTGTCACGTTGCAAACAAAGGTGTGATGATGTGCACTCTGAGACCCCGGACACCGCAAGGCACAAAACATTCTGAAACAGGAACAGAGGAAGGACCTGCCTGTTACCTCACTGAGGAATTTTCACAGCACTGTTCGACAGGAAGGGGAAAATGTCAGGAATGTGGACCTCCCAGCGCTGGATTGTCAGTGAATGCCAAAACCAGCGATTTCACAGTTGCAGGAATCGAGTGTTCTGCCTCCACAGCACTGGAATGTGGGAGAACATATGCTGGAGAACCCAATAGCCAGCTGCCCTGGAGTTTGTGGAGTTTTTGCTATGCACATTCCAATTCATGTAATTCAGTGCCCTTGCAAAAAGACTTGACATCTTGAATTCACATCTGTCATGAGATGTGTTTATTACACACAATTTAATCCATGCATTTACTTATTCTTAAACATTTTGTCTTCCAATCCTTGATATCTCTAGGAACATTGTATGCTAAAACAACTCTGATAGTGTTATCTAACACAGTTTATACTGTGTTTTTTGCATTGAATTCCCAATCTGACAAGACCAAAGTGAGGACATTTATGGGTTTTTTTTTAAGACAAACATTTACATTTTTGATTTATTTAATTCACTATGAGCCACCACCATCTGTCAAAACACAAAAGGAAAAAAAGATAACCTAACCCCGTCTTACAACGAAATTAAGCAAATGTGTTTTTAATTTCTCAAGGGGCCGGTGATTACTGAAAAGATACGCTAATCTGCAGGAAACAAAACAAAACAACATTTGCTTAAATTCATTGCTTGAAGTGAAGTGCAAAGCGCATTGCAGCCAGACTGAACAAGGCGTTTCTTATGAAAAGTGGGCTGAAAAGTGTGGTCATAATGACGCATAGGCTTGGAATTGTGGGACATGTCCGTTCAGCAGCGCACCAGTTCCGAGTATCTGAATCTGCAGAGTAGAATGTTAATGGGGCTTCACATGATCCCGTAGACAGGACAGCTTACACAACCCATGACACACCGGGGGAGTCAATGTTTCAAAACCAGTTTGTACAAATACATGCTGAAATAAGAGACGCCGTGTTTCTGGCCCTCTGATAAACCTGCAGCCTGAGCACAGGGAAAAGAGGTGAAATGTGAGTCATTGATAACACTTGGAAAGTAACGAATAACAAAGGAAGTTACTGGAGAGATATTTGTTGCAGAATTAGATGGAAAGTGCTTCCTCCCTGTAACCGATGGGTAATAAAGTGCCTTTACTTTGATCCTTGGAGAGGGGAAGGACCATGAAAGGAAAAAGTTCAGGCTGATTGGTGTATGATGTCACAACTGGTGCTTCTAAGAATATTGAGTGCACAATATGTAATGTGCCATTACTGTTCCTGAAACAATTTGTCAATCATTAATAGCCGTTTATGTTGGATGCAATTAAATAAAGATATTGGATGTGAAATTAGACTTTTAGGGCTTTCTCGTACTAGCTTTGTTTCATAGGGACCTGACTTGGATGATTTTGTCTGGGCAAGAAAAAGTATTGACCAAGTATATTAGATTAGATTAGTCTTCTAGATTTAGTGTTTTCTTGGTTCTCAGTTTGTCTATGTTCACGGGGCTATTGGGCATCCCCTTGGAATGGGAGACTAACATGGCCATGAGACTAAAACTCCCCTTGGAATGGGAGACTAACATGACTCCCCCTACCCTCAAACCGAATTGTCCCATGGCTGGTGTGAAACTAAAGAGTAAATATCTGTATAAATAAACAGTAGAGTAAATAAACTGTATAACATGTTGGCACATGATATGTCATGATGGCATCAATTCTCACTTGCCTTAATTGATTTGTAAACAGGATTAAAACCCTGGTTTGCTTATTCTGATGGCATGACTCCCACTTAGACCCATATTATTGCATCATCGGACTGTACTTCTTCCGTTTTTGAAAAGGTAAGAAAAGGCAAAATAGGTATTAATTCCCTTCCCACAACCTCCTGTATCTCTTGAGCCAAACAGAGATACTGTTGTTTCCCCTGTTGTGTCTGAAATGAGAGGAGGTTATGTTCCGGGGGAATCTGAACATGGTTATCTCTCCCAGTTACAGCCATGATTTTAGCTGTCCTTCCGCGTGTGCAGTCATCAGTTTCTTTTTTTTTCCTTTTTTCTTTTTGTTTCAGATTTTATCCCATTTTCTCCCAATTTGGTAACCAATTAGACCCGCTATTTTTTAAATGTCAATCCCCCCCTAGTAATGTGAGTTTGCTGCCGTAGTCAAGGCAAAGTAATGCCTCCTGCGAGACGGCACTCGCCAAGCCGTCGACCGTAACCCGGTACTACAGGGCCACTCTTATGCGCAGCGAACGTCATGTCGGCTTCCCTCCCCCCTCCCTGGGGCGGACAGCCAATCGCCGCCCCTGGTGGCGCTCCCGGCCTTCATCAGAGTTTCTGTCAGTCCCTCTCAGCGGCAAGGTAGTGGAGGAGGAGAGAGTGACATCAGCACGCCTTAGATAAGGAGCAGCCGGGGTAAGACTCATTCCAGAGCTTTCTGGCCTCTCGCCGAGTTGCCTGGCAGCGATAAAAACAAAAACAACTTCCTCTTTCCATTTCTCAGACACCGGGCTGGAATTCCTTGGAAGTTTCCTCATCACCCATAATGGTTAAGCCATGTGTCTCTCCCACGTAAAAATTTGTCAGGGACCACACCCGCCATGTTTGGGACATTTCCAGTGACGTTCCCGGATAGGAATCAGTTGTTCCTTCCCCAGAATATTTTCTTTACGTCATGGTCCACGTAGCCTCAGCAAGTCAACCACAGAGCTTATATGGTTGAGTGTTTCACTGCTGAAGCTGTATCTGTATTTTATTACTTATCATAAAATACAAATGCGAATGCAGATCTGAGCCAAGTGAGTTATTATTCAAAACTGTGTTGCTACACAAAACTGTGTTGCTGGCCAGTCATAAATAATAACACAGTTTTCTTTTTAGTTTGCAGTCTTTATCTATATACCCAATGTTTACAATATTTATCCTTTCCTAACGTAACATAATTGACTCTTGCACCATGTCCTATGTGTCTCCTGTGTATTCTTGGATCCTCTCTCATCCATTCCTGTGGAATTAGCTTATTGCGTTACTTTGATATAGCTGTGGAAGAGGATAAAGATCTGGTAGTAAATTGATTAATCCCAGTAACACCCAGAGGATGTTCAGGGGAACAGCCATTTAGAGTATGGGTTATGCCAAAATTATAGTCCTCAGATTGAAAATCTAGCTTCATTTGCCCTCCTATATGGAGGTTGTCAGACCTTGTATAATATGTAAGTGTAACTAAAACAAGGCAACTCCCAGGTGGCTATGTGTCTATGTGTGTGCATTTGTGTGCGTCAGTAACACACACACACACATACTGTATATATACTTTTGTTACAGTCAATACAAATTATAATTGCAGTATTACACTACCACACGATTGTACCCTCAGACCTGTCAATAAAAAAGCATTTTTTATTCACTAAGACTATAGCTCAGATGTCGCGAAAAACAGATTGCTTTAACCAGTGATTGTGGTAGTATTGCCTTAACAAATTGAATCAACCGTTTGCCTTCCAGGGTGTCAGAGGTTGTTGCTGTTTGGTATTGATCGGGTGTTTCCAAGCTGTCTGTAGTGGCAGGTAGTCCTAGTTAGTTAGTGTCGAAGTAGATTTTTTAAAAATGTCTTAGAGTAGGGCATTTACAGAGCACACAGATTCAGTGTAGACTGTATATATTTGAATACAAAGCCTTACTGATTTCAGCCTCTCGATTGGATAATACAAAAATAACTTAGTCCAGAGTTAGCACCTCTGCACAGATGAAAGTTGTTAGCTCCTGTGACTGGAAACTTCTGCCTTTGACGTGTGGCACAGATTCCTTCTTGGCCTATCTCCAAACTATCTCTGTAATCTTGTTACTAGATATATGCTTTACACCACTGTAAATGTGGGTTTGCAGAACAAGATTTCTAATCTGTCATCATATATATGCAGTATATACACTATGAGGGGCCAAACAGGAAATATATAATGAAACCTGATATATATAAGGCATATATTTGGGCATCCCTTTGGGTCCTCATTGAGACATACTCAACGCAATCCAAATTAAGTTTTAATTGGATTTGATCTGCAAATTATAATATTGCATTTTATTAAGACTTTGACTTGAGTATATCCAGTGACATAGTCAAATGTAATTATCTGTCCGATTTTAATACAGATACGTTTTTGGGTCTTCATGCGATGTGTTATCTTTGTGTTATCTAGCAATTTCTCCAGCAAACAATCCCTGCAAGTCTTTAAAACTAGTGCCAAAACTACTGCATACACTAGTAATGCGCTAATAAACTAGTTTTGTCACATACCACCCACTGATGTTTTACATATTGCTGAGTTTGGTGCTAAGAAACTTGTATGACTTTCCTAATGGTTTTACCAGTGGTTTTACTAATGGGCTTACTAATAGTTTTGCTAATGGTTCTACAAGTGGTTCTAGTTTGATCAATTTTGCACACTTGTGCCATGAATTGTGTAAAACCATTAGTAAAACCATACATATAAACATTAGTAGAACCATATGTAGAACCATTACCAAAACGACTGGCTCAGCGAATAGCAAAACCATTAGTAAAACTATTAGCGAAACCATTAGTAAATCCATTAGCAAAACAATTAGCAAAACCATTTCCTGTGCCAATCGACATATATATACTGTATATATCAGAAATAAATGATATATATACATCAGAAAATGACTTATATATACCAAGAAACAACATATATATCTAAGAAAGCTTCAGAGTTCCTCTGCAATGATGGGAGAACCTCGGAATTCAGACCAAAGAGTTACATTTTATTCTCATCAGACCAGAGAATCTTTTTCTAGAGACACCTCAAGGACAATCAAAGGAAACAGGATGCATCTGAGCTTGATTTGGAGTGTCATAGCAAAGGCCCTGAATACTTATCTAAATGACATATTTCAGTTTTTTATTTGTAATAAATTTGCAACAATTTCTAAAAATGTGTTTTCACTTTGCCATTATGGGGTATTGTGTATAGATTGATGACAAAAAATAGATATTTAATCTATTTTAAACTAAATCTATAACACAAAAAAGCCAGAATACTTTCTGAAGCCACTGTATATACAGTGGGTTCGGAAAGTATTCAGACCCCCTTACATTTTTCACTCTTTGTCATATTGCAGCCATTTGCTAAAATCAATTAATTTAATTTTTTTCCTCGTTCATGCACACACAGCACCCAATATTGTCAGAAAAACACAGACTTGTAGAAATTTTTGCAGATTTATTACAAAATAAACACTGAAATATCACATGGCCATAAGTATTCAGACCCTTTGCTGTGACACTTGTATATTTAACTCAGGTGCTGTCCAATTCTTCTGATCATCCTTGAGATGGGCCTACACCTTCATTGGAGTCCAGCTGTGCTTAATTATATTGATTGGACTTGATTTGGAAAGGCACACACCTGTCTATGTAAGGTCCCACAGTTGACAGTGCACGTCAGAGTAAAAACCAAGCCATGAAGTCCTAGGAACTCTCCATAGACCTCCGAGATAGAATTGTGTTGAGGCATAGATCTGGGGAAGGGTATAAAAACATTGCTAAAGCATTGAAAGCACCCAGGAGAACAATGGGCTCCATCATTGTGAAATGGAATAAGTTTGAAACCACCACAACTCTTCTTAGAGCTGGCTGTCTGGCCAAACTAAGTAACCGGGCAAGAAGGGACATGGTCAGGGAGGTGACCAAGAACCCAATGGCCACTCTAAGAGAGCTTCAGAGTTCCTCTGCAGCGATGGGAGAACCTGGTAAAAGGACAAACATCTCTGCAGCACTCCCATCAATCAGACCTTTATGGTAGCACTTGGCATTCAGGCCAAAAATTTCAATTTCTGTCTCATCAGACCGGATAATCTTTTTCCTGATGCTCTTAGAGTCCTTTAAGTACCATTTGGCAAACTCCAGGTGGGCTGTCATATGCCTTTCACTCAGAAGTAGCTTCTGTCTAGCCACTACCATAAAGGTCTGATTGATGGGAGTGTTGCAGAGATGTTTGTCCTTCTACCAGGTTCTCCCATCGCTGCAGAGGAACTCTGAAGCTCTCTTAGAGTGGCCATTGGGTTCTTGGTCACCTCCCTGACCATGTCCCTTCTTGCCCGGTTACTTAGTTTGGCCAGACGGCCAGCTCTAAGAAGAGTTGTGGTGGTTTCAAACTTATTCCATTTCACAATGATGGAGCCCACTGTTCTCCTGGGTGCTTTCAATGCTTTAGCAATGTTTTTATACCCTTCCCCAGATCTATGCCTCAACATAATTCTATCTCGGAGGTCTATGGAGAGTTCCTAGGACTTCATGGCTTGGTTTTTACTCTGACATGCACTGTCAACTGTGGGACCTTACATAGACAGGTGTGTGCCTTTCCAAATCAAGTCCAATCAATATAATTAAGCACAGCTGACTCCAATGAAGGTGTAGGCCCATCTCAAGGATGATCAGAAGAATTGGACAGCACCTGAGTTAAATATACAAGTGTCACAGCAAAGGGTCTGAATACTTATGGCCATGTGATATTTCAGTGTTTATTTTGTAATAAATCTGCAAAAATTTCTACAAGTCTGTGTTTTTCTGACAATATTGGGTGCTGTGTGTGCATGAACGAGGAAAAAAATGAAATTAATTGATTTTAGCAAATGGCTGCAATATGACAAAGAGTGAAAAATTTAAGGGGGTCTGAATACTTTCCGAACCCACTGTATGTATATCTCATCTCATTGTCTAAGCCGCTTATTCCTGGTCAGGGTCGCGGGGGGGCTGGAGCCTATCCCAGCATGCATAGGGGCGAGAGGCAGGAATAAACCCTAGACAGGTCGCCAATCCATCGCAGGGCACACACACCATTCACTCACACACTCATACCTACGGGCAATTTAGACTCTCCAATTAGGCTAACGTGCATGTCTTTGGACTGTGGGAGGAAACCGGAGTACCCGGAGGAAACCCACGCGGACACTGGGAGAACATGCAAACTCCACACAGAAAGGCCCCTGGCCTGGATTAGAACCCGAAACCTTCTTGCTGTGAGGCGACAGTGCTATCCACTGCACCACCGTGCCGCCCATATATGTGTATATATTTCTTCATTTTTTGCATATTTGTCACACTTAAATGTTTCAGATCATCAAATACATTTTAATATTAGACAAAGATAACCTGAGTGAATAGAAAATGCAGTTTTTAAATGATGATTTAATTTATTAAGGGAAAAAAGCTATCCAACCCTACCTGGCCCTATGTGAAAAAGTAATTGCCCCCCCTTAATAAATCAACCGATTAACCACATTTGTTTTAAAGCTGAGTTCAATTTCACAAGCCGCACCCAGGCCTGATTACTGCCAGACCTGTTGAATCTAGAAATCACTTAAATAGAACCTGTCTGACAAAGTGAAGTAGGCTAAAAGATCTCAAAAAGCAGCACATGATGCCGCGATCTAAAGAAATTCAAGAACAGATGAGAAACAAAGTAATTGACATCTATCAGTCTGGAAAGGGTTACAAAGCCATTTCTAAGGCTTAGGGACTCCAGCGAACCACGGTGTGAGCCATTATCTACAAATGGATAAAACTTGGAACAGTGGTGAACCTTCCTAGGAGTGGCGGCCTACCAAAATTACTGCAAGAGCGCATCGATGACTCATCCAGGAGGTCACAAAAGACCCCAGACGAACATCTAAAGAACTGCAGGCCTCACTTGCCTCAGTTAATGTCAGTGTTCATGATTCCACAATAAGAAAGAGACTGGGCAAAATGGCATCCATGGGAGAGTTCCAAGGTGAAAACCACTGCTGACCAAAAAACACAAAGGCTCGTCTCACATTTGCCAAAAACATCTTGATGACCCCCAAAACTTTTGGGAAAATATTCTGTGGACTGACGAGTCAAAAGTGGAACTTTTTGGAAGGTGTGGGTCCCGTTACATCTGGCATAAAACTAACACAGCATTCTATAATAAAAACATCATACCAACAGTCAAACATGGAGGTGGTAGTGTGATGGTCTGGGGCTGCTTTGATGCTTCAGGACCTGGACGACTTGCCGTAATTGATGGAACCATGAATTCTGCTCTCTACCACAAAATCCTGAAGGAGAATGTCCGGCCATCAGTTTGTGACCTCAAGCTCAAGCGCACTTGGGTTATGCAGCAGGACAATGATCCGAAACACACCAGCAAGTCCACCTCTGAATGGCTCAAGAAAAACAAAATGAAGGTTTTGGAGTGGCCTAGTCAAAGCCTGGACTTAAATCCGATTGAGATGCAGTGGCATGACCTTAAACAGGCAGTTCATGCTCAAAAACCCTCCAATGTGGCTGAATTAAAACAATTCTGCAAAGAAGAATGGGCCAAAATTCCTCCACAGCGATGTGAAAGACTCATTTCCAGTTATTGCAAACGTTTGATTGCAGTTGTTGCCGCCACAACCCTTCCGTGGCACAACCAGTTATTAAGTTCAGGGGGGCAATTACTTTTTCACATGGGTGATATGGGTGTTGGATAACTTTTTTCCTTCAATAAATGAAATAATCATTTAAAAACTGTATTTTGTGTTTACTCGGGTTCTCCTTGTCTTATATTACATTTTGTATGAAGATCTGAAACCATTCAGTTTGACAAATATACAAAAATAGAGGAAATCAGGAGGGGGGCAAATACTTTTTCACGGCACTGTATATATATATTTAATCTATTTTAAAATAAATCTATAACAGAAAAAAGCCTGAATACTTTCTGAAGCCACTGTATATATGTATATACTATATATATCTAACCAACTCTCTGCTTTCCTCACAGAAAATAACCTGCTGGACCCCCACCAGTCCGGCTTCAGACCTGGCCACTCAACAGAAACTGCTCTCCTCTCGGTCAATGAGGCACTTCACACCGCACGAGCCGCCTCCCTCTCCTCCATCCTGATCCTGCTTCATCTCTCAGCTGCCTTCGATACTGTGGAGCACTCCATCCTCCTGTCCTCCCTGGCAGCAACAGGGATCTGCGGTACAGCCCTCGCCTGGATCAAGTCCTACCTCTCCGGTCGCTCCTTCCAGGTTGCCTGGGCTGGTAAAGTATCACCGCCTCGCTCCCTCCACACCGGGGTTCCACAGGGCTCAGTCCTCGGTCCCCTTCTCTTCTCCCTGTACACCCGCTCCCTTGGCTCTGTAATCTCTGCCCACGGCTTATCTTACCATTGTTATGCTGATGACACTCAACTCTTTCTCTCCTTCTCCCCATCAGACACTCAGGTCTCTACCCGCATCTCTGCTTGCCTGGGGGACATTCAGAGCTGGATGGACAGTCACCACCTAAAGCTCAACCCAGGTAAAACAGAACTAATCTTCATTCCTGCCCTAAACTCTCCCCACCTTGATTTCTCCATTTTCTCTAGGTGACACCCTGGTGACATCATCACCCTGCACGAAGAATCTCGGTGTGGTGATGGACAACAGGCTGTCCCTATCAATGAACATTGCAGCGGTAAGCCGGGCGTGCAGATTCTTCCTGTATAACATCAGGAGGATCCGTCCCTTCCTTACCACGTACTCTACCCAGCTCCTGGTCCAAGCAATGGTACTGTCCCGCTTGGACTACTGCAACTCGCTCCTGGCTGGCCTTCCCACATCTGCCATCAGACCCTGCAACTCATCCAGAACGCTGCAGCCCGTCTGGTCTACAACCTTCCTAGACACTCCCATGTCACCCCCTGCTCACTACCCTCCACTTGCTGCCTGTTATAGCTCGCATCAAATTCAAGACATTGGTCCTAGCATACCAGGCAGTCAAGGGATCAGCCCCAACATACCTCCTCAAGATCTTCAAACCCTACACACCTGCCAGACCTCTCCGTTCTGCTACCTCAGGACGCCTAGCACCTCCCCCCCTCCGCACCTGCGCTTCCCGGTCACGTCTCCTGTCGGTTCTGGCTCCACGATGGTGGAATGACCTTCCTGTGGAAGTCAGAACAGCTGAGACCCTGGCCACCTTCAGCGACGACTGAAGACTCACCTCTTCAGGGTGCACCTCTCTCCCGTAGTCCGTTTTTGTTAAACTTAGGGACATAGTTGCTTAGTTTACACGTCTACTTGTTTATGTATTGTATTAGGCTTAGGCATTATTTCCTGCATTGAGTGCCTTACTGCTACCTCTGAATTGTGGCTACAGATTTACCTACAGGGTCCTAGTTTAACTATGTGGTTGCTCCTAGCACCCAGGAATTGTACTTCCCACTAGGGTGGCTTTCAGCTAAACTGTTCTTGACTACGGTTAACACTTTGTTGTACGTCGCTCTGGATAAGAGCGTCTGCCAAATGCCTGTAATGTAATGTAATGTAATGTAATATATATATATATATAGATCAGGTTCAATGTATATATATCTATATATATATATATATATATATATATAGATATATATATCAAGAAATGACTTCTATATAGCAAAAAACAAACAACTTGTATATATCAGGTTTCATTATATATTTCCTGTTTGGCCCCCCATAATATCCATTCATACATACAGTATAAATATTAATATATTCTGAAACTTGATGTGAATTATATATTATCCTCAAGGTGTTGTGAAAGACTGTTCTAAGATGGGTCCCTATGTGAATGTTCATAGTTATTTATGAAACCTGAAAATGACAAATCTAATTAAGCCAATTATATTTCATAGATTTTTTTATGTCACTCAAAATGAGTATTAATATTATTCTAATGAGTGTGACTGGAACAGCGTCCCCCAAATGCACGCTGACAGGTGCTCAGACCAGGTCTGAGGAGACAGTGCCAGCTTTGGAGTGTGCCAGCTCCCTGTAATGTCATACCTTTAATAACAATTAACAGGGAAATGAGAGGGCCTTCACAGCTGCAGTTGACAGATGTGCCCAGACGTGGGTGAAGTGGGCACAGGTGCTGAGGTGGGCGCACAAGTGTTTCTGCCAGTGCGGCCGCTGGCAGTGCCCGTGGTGCTCCTGATGCAGTCTCTGCCATTATTCTTCACGTTTATGTTTGAATAACCTGCACACATGAGTTTGTGGATTATGGTGTAAGTTTTTATTTCCACAACTGTGGGCAATTTATATGACAGTTGCTCTGCTCTGCATTACTTGAAAAACATTTGACCATGTTATTTTGATATGAAGCTGATATGAATACTATAAATCTATTCATCTTCTCCATATCTTTAATTTGAGATTCCTATTGTGAAATGTTTTTGTAGCCATTAAACCTGGAACAGAAAGGGCAAAAATTACTTATGAATTATGTGAAAATGCATTTTGAAAATAAATGTAAAATGTAAGATTATCATATACATAATTTGTAGATAACATATCATATTTATATGTAAGATAACATACATTGTTATTTTGGTTAATAATGCTATGGTAAAGTGAAAATTAATGCAAAATACTTTTACTTTCTGTTGTTACAGGACATAGCCTAAACCTTTATTTTTATTTTCTCACTTCTCCATTTGCAGATACAAAAAAATCTTTGCACTGCCACACAACAATATGTAGAATGTGAAGTCAAGTGTGCACTTAATTATGCAAATGTAGCTTACCTGAAAGTAGCTGACAGTTAATCTGAATGCACAGCTGGCCAGCAATTCAGAGTAGTCAAAAAACGCCAGTGATCTAACTTAAATGATCTGTAAATACTGCAGACTCATTAAATGAGAACATATATGCATTGCAATCCATTGCAATAAAACCCTGAAATGGACATAGTACCATTTCAGTGTGAAAACAAGGGTCAGTGAATTTTGTCTTTGGGGCAGGACCCATTGTTGACTGACATGTCCCTCAGCCATTGAAGTGAGTTTTGATTTGATGACAATCTGTGGATCAGGCCCCAGTCATGTAATAGGTCGCAGGGAATCTTACCCCGATTAAGAGCTCACCCTGATTATGATAATCAAACTAAGGCATTTACATGACTCATTCCTTACTCGGATTATTACCATAGTCATAATATTGAATTATTACTGTGCATGTACACATGCTCACTGTACAGGAGGGAAAACCACTGCCCTTTTTGTTGAACCCTGTTGAACTTTGTATGAGTGTAATTGACAGTTAACTCATGCCACACCTTTTTGTTTGGCTTGCACAAAATATATTGCTGGAATGCATAATAATAATAAAAATAATGTTCACTTGACGTCTATTTGGACGAAGGTTTGTCAGTGTTGACAAACCTTCGTCCAAAGTTTAAAGACCAAACCTCAAGACCTGATATGGTTTTCTGAAGCAAAGCTACTTTCTTACAACATTCATGTTCTGTGGGTGCTATTGGAATTATGATGATCAGTGATTTGATATAAAAATACCAAGAGCTGGAATATATCCAAATCTGGCACCACATTGTAATTACAAACCAACCGGATATCTGATTAGGAGCTATTTTCGAGGTGAAACATCTTTGAGCCAGTGTAGCATGTCATTACAAACTGTATCGCTTCGTACATATCCACATTATCCTCGTGAAACATAACTAGAGCATTAATAAGATCTACCATGGCGTAAAGGGTTACAGCTTTCCCTTCGCGCTCAGTGGCAGCAAGCTCATTAAGACATGCCTCATTTCTGAGCAGAAAGAACTCCATTCACGGGCCTTTGAGACTCACACTTTGATGGGAGCAGCAAGTGCTCCAATTGTGCTCCACCCCCTTGCTGCGGACGATATACATTTTAAGCAACCGTCTATTTTCTCATGATAATACCAACCTCAAAGCTAATTGCCTAAATGCTTTGATGGGTGAGTTTCTTTTTTTAACCTCCTTTTCAGCTTCCAGACTTCGGAGGACATTATCAAGATTCAGATACAAATGCGAAACGCAGCCATAAGAGTATGTACAAAAGCAGCCTCACTTGAATATGCCAGCAATCAAGAGAATAAGGATAAATCTTAATTCACTCACTTGCAGTTACAGCTCTGACATCTGTAATTTTTTTGGTTTGGAAGATATTTTAAAATGATCGCTTCTATATGTTTATTTACTGACTTCTATGAAAGCCTGGGCTGTAAAATGTTCTTGCAGAAATATATATAAATATATGTAAATGTACATCAAGAATTCTGTCATTATCTTGCAAATACAAAACTGTATTTAAAACTTGGCGTTGAGGGTTAATCTTTCAGAACATTGACTCTATATACTGACCAAAATGTACTGGATTTAATTTGTAAACTGATAGGGCACTTGTTCAGGCAGTTTGTGTAAAGCCCCTGTGAAGTGTTTTAAAAAATCATTTTGTGAATATTTTAGTGTCAGCTGAAACCAATATTTCGACATTGTATCATGTATCCAAATTACATCAAGACATATGCCAGCAAAATTGTGCTTGCAGTAGCTAGTGTTGCAATAATTGGCACTCTACTGGAACCCAGTTTGAACTTGAAGAGTGTTCTGTCTATAT
Organism: Aldrovandia affinis; assembly: GCA_029706075.1. Lineage (NCBI taxonomy): Eukaryota > Metazoa > Chordata > Actinopteri > Notacanthiformes > Halosauridae > Aldrovandia > Aldrovandia affinis. The sequence goes on from JAINUG010000001.1 coordinate 11,058,834, forward strand.
AAAAGGACTTTGTTGAGGCACAACATTTAGCCTTATGAGAAGGGGCCATGGGACCAGATACCTTTCTCACAAGTGCTTTCTGTTTAATGCAGCCCATCAGCTGCACCTGAAAGAACACTATACCTTTCATTTAAGTAAGCATGTCTGTTGTTTTTCATGATAATTATAGCGCTTATCCCTTTCTCCCGCCCACGCACTGTCGTTACCACCGGCAATATGGTGAAGAAGTTGTGCGCGCTCTGAGCGTCTTTGTGCGGAGCATTCTCTGATGCCCAGCCAAGACTTCAAACACTGTGGGTTCACAGTGTCACAGTACTCAGTATCCACCGCCCCCCCTCCACCCTGGCTGTGAATCTCGCCTCCTTCGTGAGTGTGCATGTGCGTGTACATTTCGCAGATAACATCCCCCCCGATGGTGAGAGAGAAGGAGATATGATCTCAACGGCCTGCAGCTAGCTATCGGCACCCGAGGTGACTGACGTCTCAGAGCAAAGGCACAATGAAAGAAAGTCAAATCTTCCACACTGTGGTGTAGGAGCAGGCAGACACTGTTGGGTTTGATGTTTTGCAGCATACGTGCGCATAGGTATGTGGAGTATGAACGGCAAGGTGTAAAAAGTGGCACGTATAATAGAGACAGGAAGATTAACTTGAGCTTTATAGCCTGTTCAGCAGCGAAAGACATCAAATTCCTTCCTTGATCACCTTCTGCCTCATTAACGCCTCCGAACAACAGTGCTCTTTGTGCCATGAGCAGTCCTCCTTAAGCTCCCGCCAATGTCTGCAAAAGTTTTGAACTGATCCAAGAGCAAACCACTTCCCACCAATGACAGCCTCGACCCAATGACAGGGGCCGGGGGGTTTTATTTATCTCTTCCTCCTAGCTCCTCCTCCTCCTCCTCCGATCCCAAACAACTACAATAAATTCTGGCTCCTGATGTTGAAGGGTGCAAAAACCTTCTCCACCTTCTCCTTCTCGGGGGCCTGTCTGGTGATAATGTTACATGGAGAGATCCTGGACACCAAGGGTGCTTTGATGCGCTGCCTCATCCGCCCAGCACCTGTGAACAGGGCCACCAGTGCTCCCAGCTGTTGTGCCACACAAGGATGGCCATCGGATTTCGCTGTACCAAGACGGGAGAGGACCAAGACCTTTTCCTAAAAGTCCTCTGACTAACGGTGCAGTCCGGTGCCACGGTAGGCTGCCCGAGACCTCTCTGAACCTGAGGGCCCACAACTGCAACCGCAGACAGTCTCCCATTAGGGGCTCAGAATCTCCCATCTCTAAAACAGAGCAACCCCCTTGCTTTACTCGATACCCCTCTTTGTAACAAAGTGAAAACCACCATTTTGGTTTGGTATTATTCTTGGCAAAGAGATGTAGTCATACATATTTTAAACTGCCAGGAGGATTTTGCCCAATTAGCATATTGGAAAAAAAGCTGCTGGGTAGTGTCAAAACAAGATCGGCTCTCTGTTCCTCTGTTGTGTGAAATAATGGGATTGCCATGACAAGGGAGATGAAAGGCACATAGGGCTATTTGAAAACCTAGAAAGACACCCAGAATGTGGCAAGCCTCTCCATATCAACTCTTTGATATTTTGTAAATGCTTATTCAACAATACACTTTCCTTAAGTTTTATAATATAAATATATAGCACATTCCATATAATGGATGCAACGCAATGCTTTACGTAACAAACTTCACATGAAAATAATTGGAATAATTTATTTAAAAAAAGGGTAAAAACAAAAGTACTAAAATGACAATAAGACAATAAAACAAAAATGTTAAAACTGGTTATCATACTCAAATAAAATTAGTAAAACAAGGAGGATTGAAGAAATAATAAATGAATTAAAAGCAAGAGTAAAAATGTGTGTCTCTTTCTTTTTAAAAGAGACTGTTTCTGCCTCTCGGATATGGCTTGGCAGGGAGTTTTATTTTCTATTCTTTATTAAATCATTCATGGAAACATAGCCATAATGGAGTAATGGCAAGCTTCTACTGATATAGAAATGTAAAATAATAATATTAATAGTAAGTTAATGTTTCACTTGAATACTCAAGGGGAACAAAATGGTCTGTTACTGATAACTGGAAGAAAAACAAAACAATTGGTGATTGTGCTGTTATTAATTGAAATTAACTAATGTAGCAGAAATTAGTACAAAGAGTCAGATCAACAGAAGATCATTGTTCATAGGCAGCTCAGTTGGAGGTAAATTGGGTATAACAGTGAGAATTGGATGGTGCCTCCTCTCTTTAGACTTGTATATCTGGGAATGAAGAACAAAGGGCGAGCTAATCTGGGTAACACTGCTTTGATTAAGCGCCCTGCCACTCGATAGCAATGAGATGACCTCTTGCAGTCATGCATTTGGCGGCATGGCAACAAGACCTGTGGACATTTTGGCCTGATGTTAATGTTGCATTAGGAATGATGGATTCCCATTTTGCACTGGCTCTTGGCAATAGTGATTCTTCAATAAAAAAAATAAAATAAAAAAAAGCCCAACATTAATTTGTGGAAAAGCTAAATTTGGGTGGAACTGTAGTATGATACTAAAACACATTGGTGGCTGTGGGGTCATTTTGGACCTCATTATTGCATTATATCTGAGTGCTATTAGTGCAGTAGCACTGAGAATCAGTACAGTATCAAATATAAACATCATATACAGTATTGAATATAATCCACATATATAAAGTTTTCCATTTGCTCCTCTGTGTGTGAGAGACTTAAGAATTTCACTGCCTTTTTTGCATATTGCTTCTATTTCAAGAAATCAATGTGGTTCCTTCTAATGTACTAGACACTGTCCACCTTTGTTCTCACAAAACTGCTACAATCTTTCAGTCTTGTCACTTGTCTAATGCCCACATGCCCTTGGGGTTGTGAGCATTTTTACTGACTTAGAATGGAGCATCAAATTTGACTTAGAATGGCTTAGACTTAGAATGGAGCAGCTTTTCTGTCAATTCATCTGGCTATCCAATTGAACTCATGAGCAGCATGTCAAAAACAAGTCCCCATGGGCTTTGACAAAGTCAAGCACGTGTCACAAAAGGGGTGTGACACAATACTGTATGTGGGTGAGAAATAAATACATTTTACCAACTCCTCTATTGAAGACACCTGAAGGGGGGCGGGTCCGGTCACACCACTACCATTGGATGAAGGACAATGCCTCTGAGTAAACAACCTATGACACTCTGACAAGTCTGCCAATCTTCGCCGTGTCGCTTTCCATCACAGTCTCCACCCTGAGAGCTGGTGATCCTAGAACGTGATCCTCACCTCATCGATCAAGCTTCCTTGTTTGTACTTATCCTTGGGTTGCATAAGTTATGAAGAAACTGGTTGCTTAAATTTCACCCAAGGACAAATCAAGTGATAAGGAAAAGTGGGAAGCTTGAATGCCCCCCCCAGAATGACGGAATAGGAGAGGAGGTGTAGAGGAAGGAAGGCTGGGAGAGTAGTCATTCTTTATGTCACATACTGTCCCAGAGTTTGACGATGGACATTCCCCAAGAGGGACTTTTTCAAATGGGGCTTTCACAGAGTCTGGAAATAAATGAAACTCAAGAAACCTCTGAGTTCCTGTAATCTGCAGTTGAATTTTATTTATAACTTACACTCCGCAACTACATTTACACATTAAAATAAATAAAGATTGAATATGATATTAATATTTTTTCTCATCACATAATGTTGATTGCTGAAATGTCATTTTTGAAATGATTATTTGAAAGACGAAGTACATGGGATATAAATGCAACTTCATTTAAGATTATGTTTATAGAATATTTAAAATTGAAATATAGTTCACGTTGTATTATTTTATCTGTAATGTTTCAAACCTGATATTTGATGTTGACTTGGTCACATTTGTCATCTTGATCTTGTCCTCTGTCATATCTAACCTGCTTCACTTATGAGATTTTGAATTGTATTTTACAATGTATTTATTGTTTCTCATCAATTTGACTGACAACAGACAAACGCTCAAAGACAAACACTAAGTAATTTGTGGTTTTAATGAGTTTTTAATAACTATTGCTTTCATAAGAAAAACATGAATGCTGGTGCTATGGAAAGTCTTTGTTTACTTCAGTTCGAAGCAGGGAATAACTATGCTCTTTGCTGTATTATTGTGAACTGTTAGCATTTCTTCACTTTGAGGAAGTGCCTTATCTGTCTGAGAGCAGAGATCACTGACAGGAAATTCAGACCAACGGCAACCAGTGTGAGGGAGACAGGGCGTCAGGAATTGAGCCTGCATAAGATGCGCAGGGATGCTGCTTAGCGCGGCAGCGCCAAACCACACGAAGGAAACCTCTTCCTCAAAACACAGCAGCTGCGGCCTCCGGCTTGCTTACTGAAAACGGACAGTAAAAAGGGGAAGATCGCCGTGCCGTCCCATTAATGCAACATTGCCAAGCTTTGTTTGAGATTTCTCTCACTAATCTGAATCCTCGCGGCTGTCGCCCGGCCTCATCAACCCTGGTTCTGGAAAGGCAACACCATTAATAACCCTTTAGCTCAGAGAGAGAGAACGGCATCCAAAATAGCGCTTTACAATCTGAGACTCTTTAACAGCTGCGATAAAAATTTGAGTGGCTATGTACCCCATTCCCTTGACTACTGGACTGTAATCCGGCTCTACGCGAAGGCCTGATAAGTCTTGCTTCCCAGCAGTTCCTGAATGTAATGTTGTAATTATAGTTCTGTCGTTACGTTTCACCAGTAAATGACTGCTGTTCTTGGAAGAGATGGACAGAGGATTTCCCCAGGTGAGAATCACTGCCAGCATTATAGTGTTCAAGGAAATAATTATATATCCAAAATAGGAATACTCAAAACAACAATAGCTTTGAAAAACATATTTTTTATTTCTATTGGCTGGCCTCAATGTGTGAATGTAGACTGTTGGACTGAAGCCAGTAAAAAAAAGCTTTGTCCCCCGTCAAAACACACAGGCAAGATTCGACCCAATTTGCTGTGCCTGCATTAAAGCCGTGCCCATGCCATATTATCACCAATAATTTGCAGGAATTTTTATAATATGCATTTTCTTAATTGAAATGACGTGGAAAGCCTTTGGTTTGATGTCTTGATGGACTGTCCAATTCGTGTCTTTCTCTGAAAATGACTGATGCCTTCCATAATTGGTAGATTGATAGGTAGGCCTAGTGTTCTTGAGATCAGATTGGCTTGATAATAATATTTTTTAATAAAAAATGCCCAAAAGTGATATTGTTTGATTGTATTTTATCACACATGGTCCCATACGATGCATGATTTAAAGAAAAATCATATTTACGGAAAATTGTTATTTTGATTGTAAAACCCAAGAAAGGTTTTTGTTTGACACACCACAGATTTTTAAATCTAGTGACTGATACTGTTTGTTCAGTTAACAACTTCATTTGGGTTAATTTTGTCAAAATCCAATTTGATATTTATACAAAATGGTGATGCAAATGCAGAGTATTAGTAACTTTAGGAATAATACTTTAAGAAAACACACAGGATTTAAAATGTTATATTAAATTCAGAAAGCAGGTGAGGCTGAACCCTTCATGGTAGGAAATAAACTCTTCATGTTTAGATATTGTAGGAAAATATGGCTTTGCGCATACCTGCAGTAGCCTCTGAAAATGACATTTTGGTTAAGATATGTAAACTGTATGATTGCTCATGATAAGTGCCTTACAAATGTTGATAAGAATGAAGCTGTCTTCAATTACATCCTTAACTTTGGTCGGTTGGTTGAAGTTTACATCGTTGTGGCTCATTATAGTTGATGCGAGCAACTACACATGAATGCTATATGAAAAGCCGCCCTGTACTTAGAAATACATTACATTATGTCATGTATTTATGAACTATTTGATTCCAGCTTGACATAAACATGCTACTAGTTTTGAAATACCAATGTTTTGGTCATGGAGACAGTACCAAAGTCTTAAAGCATGAGATCACCATGAAAGTTTTTACTTTCTGCCACCAGACTACTGTACTAAACTCACAGTGAGCGCGGTCACATTTCCATGCATTGCCCCTATTTGACCATGTGGCTTCTCTCACGTGCCAGATATGCTGTACGCAACTCGCAATATAATCATTTGAAGACATCATGTGTTTAACTAGGGATTTAATAAATATCTTTCAAAGTATCTTGAAATATTAAAAGGTATTTTAAGACATGTGTTTAAATATTTATCAAAGTCTTAATTTGGTTAAGACATGTTGAATAATTAATTTCCATTTTTATATCTACTGCATGTTGAATGATAAAGCTTAATGTGACCTGTAACGGTATAGGAGAGTAATGTAAACACGGAACTGAACCACTGGAACAGATGCAGTTATGATTTTACTTTGTATGTAGTATATACTGTGTGTATATATATATATATATATATATATATATATATATATATATATATATATAAACACCCACACATGTACACACATCCACACACATGCACACACAAACACACACACAAACACAAACACGCATGCACACAACACATGCAAACCTGATTGGCTTATGATGGCATTAAGTATATCAAGAACTGAAGAACCGCATACTAAATCCATGGCACTTCTAAATCAAGTTTCATATCAGTAGCAAAAATATCAATGTTAGCTGGCAAACATAAACCAGGATTAATTTGGCCAGTTCTCTCAATCTTCTCTCGGTCTGTCAAAACAGGAATCTAAATTATATTAAGGGACGGTTTTATTGCTATAGTCACAGTGTATCAAATGTGGTTTCACTAATATGTCTGATATGTTTACAGTTAACTTATATTTATTTGGAGGCCTGGTGTTCATAGTATGCCTGACAGGTTATTGAATGATATCACAACCATAACAATATGAAATAAAGGGGGAAAGAGTACACGGTATCAGTTTCCCAAAAAGACATGAAGACATGTCCATATAAACAATGCTGAAGTTAATTACACAGGAGATAAAAATAGGCGTAGAAAATAACAAATTAAGCAGTCAATGTCTTCAAAGGCCAGTGAAAGGGGAATGAAAAATACTTGAATTGCAGATGAATTAAACCGGACTCTGTGTCAATTCTATGCCATTGCATTTGCAGATATGGAGTATTATTTGTCAGGTTTCATAATGTTATTATCAGGGCTAATTAGATTGTTTCACAAAAGGTTGTAGGTCAATACATTCACTTCACTAGCCAAGAGAACTACCTGTCATATGTCACAGTGCTGTACATCTCTCTAAATCAGCTTAAAGTGAGTATGTGTTAGGAATTTAAGCTATAATGCACTGGGTAGGTGGGCTGGACTACACATCAGAAAGACTTTCCGAGCCGGCAGATAGCAAATGGTCAACACCGATGTTGATTCATAAGATTGGTAAAGGCCTTTTTCTGACCCACAGTTTGGATGTCTTCACTGCTGTTAATTACTGACATAAATAGAAGTTTGTGAAGAGAAGCCTTTTGCAGCTGGCATTCCCAGCATGTCCCCTTGGCCGGTCAGTCAGGGTCATTTGACTCTCCCAGTCCTCAGTTAGTCAGAGCTGTCAGAACAAGAACGTGCACCTTTTCCAGGTCATTATCAGTGTGTCAAAAATCTCTCAGAATCTGTAAAGTTCTAACCAGTTTTAAACAGACACGATAAGATAAGCTGGAGTAATGGACCCTGAAGCAAGTTTGTTCCCATGGCACAGGCTAACGAATAGCCATGATTTATACGGCAGCACTGATGATTTCAAAAATACATGACCATTCTAATTATAGGATAACATTAGTCAACAGGATAGTTAAAAAACACAGGTAAATACTTATTCATGGTGACTTACAAGTGTAAAAACCTACTTATTCATGCTTAAAATTGCCAATTTGTTGTGACAAACTTTTGGACATCTGCTGTATGTGAGACGTTTTCAGTTAAATGGTGCAATTGCGGGGGGTTGTGAATGGAAATTGTTGATGGAAATAAATAATGGAAGTATGTTTACTGAATAAATTACAACATACTGTATTTCAATCATTGCATTGTACAATATGAGTTCTACAATTAATTAATTAAAGTCCAGAGATAGACAGAGTTCAATGGCAACCTTGACCCCAACACCCTCCCTCTCTCAACAAACCAAATGAGGTCTGATGGCACATGCGGGAAGATCAGCAAGGAGAAAGTTACAGTAGTCCATTCGGGACAGCACAAGGGCCTTGACTATGAGCTGAGTAGCATATGTTGTGAGAAATGGATGGGATTTGCAGATATTGTACAGAAAGAATCGACAACTCAGAGTCACTGTTGGTATGTTAGCAGTGAAGGAGAGCTTGTTGTCAAGGTCTGTGCCAAGATTCTTGGCAGTCTGGGATGCGGAAGCCATTGTGTTATCAAGGGTAATGGATAGGGCCTAAATTACCTAAATATAAACAATATATACTGTATATGTATATACATATATGTATCTACATGTGCTTGTGTGTGTGTGAGAGAGAGAGATAGATTGTAATGGGACTGTAGTTCATTTATGCCATTACCACAAATATATATATAACCAGTATAGGGTTATAAACAGCCTATTGGAATGCAAGGTATCTTGCACTAAGATAAAAACCACACAACTTCAAGCACATTGCGTGGCACACTACAGAGACCCTCTATAATCGTTAACCATTGCCTGAGGCAACCTGATCTCCTTATGTAATTGTTTGAGGAGGGGAAGGATTCCTCTGCTGTACCTGGTAAATAATATATGGAGCTATTTTTCTAATAAAGATAAAGAGGATCTCATTGTTAAAATGCAGTCCTCAACATTCAGTCTTTTGGTATGGAGTTAACTGAAGGTTAAAAATAAAAAGTAAGGTAGTTTTACAAGGGGCTATGTTGTCAAAACGACACTGTTGTTAATTCAATTCTACCTCAATGCTCGTGATAATTGGCTGTTGATGAAGTTTTATTGCAATACTTTGTAGATATCAGTTTTCATTCAATTGAATACTTTCAGATTCTGGGACCATACAGACTGCACCAATCAAAACCAAAAATAAATCAATCCTACTGTCACAATGAAAAAGGGTTATTTAGGCTTTTATTAAGTTTAAGATGTGTAGAGACCTTAAGGTTAGTGCCACTCTCTCACTTCAAAAGTTATCACCAGCCTCTGGTAGAACACAATAATCTGTGTCTGTCACCTAATTCTTCTTGTGTCAAGAACAGTTTTAAATAAATAATAATAATTTGTTTTTGTTGTTTGTTTTGTTATTTGCCCTCCTTGATGCTTTGTTTGTTCTGTCTGTGCCTTTGTTGTATGTAGATCTAAAAAGTCATCAAAAATGTTACAAAAATATCATACTTTCTGCATGAATCAATTCAACCGACTGTGCTCTTTTGAGCAATAGTTAGCAGGTTTGTTTGTTGTTGTTTTCCCATCATGACAATGACGCTTGATGGTAATGAAATTCCTTGTGTAAATGTACCGGGCAGCTCGTGGGGGCCTTTCTTAAGAGGCTTAACGGTCGCAGTGGGGGGTAGCGGATGAAAGAGATGTGGGGGTTGAGGGCAGAGGGAAAAGCAATGGGTACTTTTCAGCTCATCGCAGGGAAATTCCACCGAAAAAATATGACGTTCCTTACCTTGGCCCTTGTAATATTCATCTGGATACCGTGTGCATATCGGAGAGGAAAGACGCATTTATTTTTCAAGTTCGACAAATGCAGTAATCGGGTGCATCAGCCCCTCCAACTAATAGTAAAATAATGACCTAGGCTCAAAGGGGCCAGATCAAAGGCTTTGAGAAGGATCAAAGGGGACCTATACTTGATTTGATGGGAGAACATCACTGTCTTAAACATTTCTGCCATCTTGATTGGAGGACTGAGACCTGTGGTTTAGGACCTGTTTAAAAGTCCTTCCTATTTTAAAAAAACTACTTTATTTGAGCTTTCCCCCACCTCGGTTTTATCCCAATTTGTTGGCCAATTGTACCCCTATTGAAGTACCCCCCACCCCACAAGCCTTGCTGCCTGAAACTATGGGACCAGCCGCTACTCTGGGACCGGCAGTGACGAAGGCACCGAATCGCCTCCTTCGAGACGGAACTCACCAAGCTGTCGGCTGTGATTCCGATACACACAGAGAAGCTATCTGTGCCTGCAGCGAGATCATGCCGTCTTCCCTCCCCCCTCCTTCTGAGGTGGACAGCCAACTTCCACCCCCTGTGGAAATTAGAGTCATGGCCAGAGCCGGGCGGGATCAAAACCCAGGCTGCAGTGGGCAACCTGCACTTAGAACAAGTGCCTTTACTAGTTGTGTTGCTATCTGGGGGCCCCATGTCCATCCTCTTAATATGATCAGGACTCCATGGACCCCAGAACCCCCCCCTCCAGCCTGTATGAGTAAACCTTTCATGGGGCTGAAATGAGAAGGACGTATCTTATATCTTATCCCCCTGAAAAGAGGACAGAGCCTCCTGATGCATCGACAAGTCAAAATTTGATCTTTTCTGAGTGGTTGAATTGTCTTTCCAATTATAGTAAAGGCAGCATAACATTGCCCAACACAATTAAGTTCCACATAAGTGTTTACAATCTATTTGTGACACCAGATGCTACCAGTTTGGACAAATGGTTTGGTAGATAAAATAGGGTGATGTAATTGTTTCTGATTTCCAAATGACTTCCAATGATAGTGGATAAATAAAGAAATCCAATTATTGAAACAAGTACACCTTGTTTTGCCAATATGATCATATAGGATTTCTCTTCCTCTTCTGCATGGTTTTCACCTAAAGTGACTCAATGTAGCAAGCAAATCAATAACATGAAAAAAGGTATACTAACTGGACATAGTAGCATATAAATAGAACTCCATGTTTGGTCACATTAAAAGTAATAAAAAATAGATTTTAAAGGTAGGCTAAAACTTTACGCACCTATAAAGTTTTACCTTCAACCTCTCAAGATCATTTTGAGTAATTGAATGATTAGTAATGTCTGGGAAATAAATGAGTCACCAAAGAACAGAGACATGATTTAGTTAAGTTAGTTATGAAGCAAAACCCTGTATATGTTGTATCTGGTTATTAGTGTTATTTGCTTGGCAGACTACATTATCCTAGTGCCCAAGCTTACTCACAGCTAACATTTATACTACTGATGTTTACTAAAGCAATTCAGATTAAGTACCCATTAAATTGTGTTCCATCCAAACCCAGAACTACTTAATTGGAATCATTATTAGGCTTAAGGAAAGCAGGTAGCCATGTGCCAATGTTTCATTATTCAGACTGAATATTCAGGCTCAAACCCTTAATAGTCGATAAAACTGTGAAATTAAGTTCAGATGGAACAAAAACCAATAACATCTCTGGCACTCCAGGACCAAGGTTTCCCACCCTTGCTCTGGGATACAGTGGTGCACCATGGATCCATGGAAACCTGCTGGTTACAAGCCACTACATTGCACTACACAATTAACCACTACACCACAAATTTGTCAGACAGTTGGCTTGTGCATCTGAACGTAAATTATACCCTGCTCTGTGTTGCATGCAAGTGCACTTTGTTATTGTTTTAATTTTTTTAATGAAAAAAACCCATCAATGAAGAGTAAAAAATTAATAAAGAAAAGAAAAACTAATCCCAGCGGCACACGGTGCTGTCCAAAGCAAGGGTCCCATTGCTGACATTGTTTCAGAGACAGCTGATGCCACGTCTTAGGAAGGCTCCAGAGCGCTCCTGTATTTTATGGACTCCTCAGCCCCGTGGCTTTTGTGAAGGGAGGGATGTTAATCCCTGCACCCCTCGAAATCCTTTTCAGGAGTTGTGCCTCACTATAAACACACGGCACAATGCTGGAACACATTCCACAGCTCCTCGCCAGCCCATAATGCCCCAGCTCTGAGAGCGCAGCGACAGTGCACCCTGTGGGGGAGGGGCCTGCATATGAAAGGAGAGGGCAAGAGGGGTCTCCCATGCACAGCTTTAAAAACAATCCCAAAAGACAAGGACATGACAATGATTAAGAATCTGTGATGTGAATAATAATAATAATAATTATTGTTATTATTATTATTATCATCATGATCATTATGATATACTAGGGAGTTATATTTTTTAAAGATACTTTAGTCTCGATTTGTTGCATGTTACAAGTATTTTATAAAATTTAAATATAACTATGAGTTTAATACATATATTACTATTGATAGAGTAGAGAAGCTGGTTATCCCTACTACAAGACAATGACATTTATGACATTTAAGGCAGAAATTCCTAATGTACTGTACTGTACATTACAACATTTAGGGATAGAATAACACACTGCTGGTGGCTACCTATCACATGTATTTGTTAACCAAATCAGGACTGAACAAGGTGCTCCATACACACAGTGAAATTACTTCAATTCAAAAAGAAGTCTGCTTTGCTTATGTAAATGTTCATTTAATTGTTTCAAAACGTAATGTAAAGTAGATGAATATTGTAAATATTCACAAAATAGAAATTACACATCCTTTTTAAAGGGACAGTGAGACAGTAAAGGGATTTGTTAAGGTAAATTTACCCTAAGAACATGTATCCAGCTGTACATCTCATCCAAACCCACTATCCCCCTGCCCACCATCTCCCTCATCAGCTGTCTCCACGACATCAAGACCTGGATGGCCACCAATTCCCTCAAACTCAACGGCAATAAAATGGAAGCCGTTGAAATCGGTTCAAAATCCACTCTGCCCAAAGGACCCAAATTCATTACTCCTATGGTTGCCCTGATCCCCGTGTCAACACAAGTGAAAAGCCTCTGCGTCCCACTGGACAACACACTACCCTTCGAACCACACATAAAGAACAGCTCACGCTTTTCACCTCCATAACATCTTTTGTCTCCGCTCATCACTCTCCCACTCCAGTGCAGAAACTTTACCAGAGTAGAGACACTATGCTCCTTCAAAAAACTGATTAAAACCTACCTGTTCACTCTGGCTTATACCCCCCATTGTTCTAACATTGCTGTGCACATTTTTATATGCTCTTCTAGCAGTACTGTTTTAAGTCATTTTTGGCTGCATGTTTTTTTACATTTTCTGTTTTTATTGATGTGTTTTTTACCCTGTGTTCTGAAATCGGCCTATCAAATACAATTATTTTTTTATTATTATTCATAATTTCTGAATGAATGGTTCACTTCATGCTGCTAGCATATACATAGGCCTCCTGTAATTTGTATAACAATACTATTTTTGATAACCATTTAAATATTAGTTACAGAAAAAAATGAAAATAAGCAGGTTGTTCTATTTTATCATTTATTTGGCAACACACTACTTGTTTCCCTGGAGGGTGTTTGGTGTAAACCTGTGGAAAATTCATGTAAACTCAGAATTACAAAACGTTTTAACACAAGACATGTCTGTATGAATAAGCATAGCTGGTAGTAGCACATTTTTCATACACTATACTGTATAATTACATCTCACCTCCTCAAGTGTGCGTGTACTGAGGAAATCCCCATTCTGCTGTGTCACCTTATGTAAATTATCTTTATTTTGTTCCATGGCGACTTATCATGGTTTCACGAGCCATGACAAGCCCCTATGGAAACTAACCAGGCCTGCAAAGAATTTTGTTCTTCGAACCACTGTAGCCTCGTGATTAAAACTGGAAGCTAGGTGCGCAAGTATTTATTCCACTTTTGTGAAACAGCACTGAAAGCATTTTTTGTGTTTTCTCAACAGACTGCCATTAACTGTGGTGCTTAAAATGAAGAATAGACAGAGCAGCTGGTGATTTATGACAGGGATCCGCTCATAAATTCTTTGAATGTGCCATGGTCCATTTAAACTCATCTTAAAATAAGCCAAGCATAGCGTATTTGCATGTCCACTTATGCTTTCCTGCCTCCTTTACCTGTCAACAGGTGAAACAGGGTGCTTCCCTCGAAAGGTACACCTATTAATGGAAATGTGAAACGCAAGGCAAATTAAAAAAGAACAAACAAAAACTGAGCCACCGACCTGGTCTGATCATTCACCTGGTCTGATTTTAGCTTAATATTATCCTTGCTCAAAACCATTACCAGTACCATTGTTAGAGTCAGCAGTTAATGCATGTGCAGACGATGATGTACTCGACTGTAATACAGTATAAAAAAGGAAAGGAAAATGTACAAAGGGTTTGTATTTTGTATTTTTTTAAATTATTTTTAAGTGGTACCAAATCTACCTCTCTCTGCACATCACAACCTTTATCATATACAGTATACTGTACAGTATATTTGTGCTGATTGATTTTATAAACAATAAGCAGATTCAACTGAGCAGGCGCATGCATATGCACACTCACCAACAGCTCCCAACATATCATTACCTTATAATGGTTGGTAAACATGAGCTTAATCAAAATATAATTAGTATCAGCCAAGGACCAGCTGAGATAACACACACAGGAGGGAAAAGACATGAAACATTTCCTATGACCCTGTTTGTTTGATAGTTTTTTTTATTTTCTTCTTACAACAAATCATAACAGCACATAGCCTATGTGCGGGAAATGGGGGTATATAGGGGGTATTGTCATGAACATTTTTCTTATATAGTATAGGATGCGTGTCATAATTGGCGTGAAACTGCTGGAGGTGCTGCATGGAGCTTCGGGAGGTGCTGAACAGAAGTTAAAAAAGTTCATAAGAAAAAACATTTGATGGACCTCTGTTTCAAAATAGCTAGCTAGCTATCAAGAATTAACCTGAAAAATTAACACATTTTCCACAATTCTGTGTATTGAATTGATTAAGCTGTTGTGTTTTGAAATTTTTATTCAAAATGTCTCAAAAACGTATTCGCGAATTCTTCAAAAAGCCTGCAACAAAAAAAACAAAAAAACACCTCATCACCTCAACCTCAGAGGCACAGCACCCGGTTTGACCACAATCACTCAATTAAATGGAGCACACCCCATTCATAAGGTCCTATGTGGCCCCCAACACAGCACACAGAGGGTTCTGAGGCCTTTCAACAGTGAGTAGGCCTACTTATTAAATAATTCCAAATGGTCTGTCCGCTTCCTTTCATAGCCATTTTCATATTAAAGCATTTAACCAATCAATTTCAGCCATCATTTGTCGAAATCTGCCTGGAGGCCTTCACAATCAGTTTGCAGGCCCTGTCAAAATCAAACTGTTGCTTCAACCAATGAGTGTGATGTGAGGCACTTATTTTTGTCTGATTAATGTGAAAATCATAATACCAAACGGTGACATAAATTACTTCTAACAGGTTTTCAGATTTTGTTTTCTGCTTTACTCATAAAACGGATAATTCAATCCAAAAGAAGAAGCAATTTTTTTTGGTGATGCCCTTCAATGGTGCAACGGGTGTCTGTTCGGTTTGTTTTTGCACTTTGTTTATTTATTGGTTTCACCAAAACGTCTTTTCACGAAATTCCTTTACAGAGAAGCCAGGTTGGCGTGAGATAATTTTGATTATGTGGTAACTTAATCTAAACATGATTGCATTATGTCAAAGCAAATGTCCGAAGTGCATGTTGACTGAAGAAAGATAAATTGCAATAAGATGGCTTTGTCTGTGTCAGACGGAGCAAAAGCAGTTGATTAAAAAATAAATGACTTCTAACAGGTTTTCAGTGCAATTTTTTGGTGAAGCAACTTACTGGCACTAAATTCAAAACAATACTATTCAACCCCCATTGCGTTATAATAACCTTATATTTTTTTGTTTCGGATTTCAGCACCCCTCAAAACATCTTCCTGCGCCTCTGTAACAGCAGTGATTCCACTTCCACGGCAGCTGTCCAGGAACCTCTTCTCTCAGCATTTGCATTTTTATGAATCTCTGCATCCCTAGTTTGGGTGGGGAGCATGTAAAATAAATTAGTTGGGAATATTTTTCTACAAACGGTCAATTTCCATTCAGCCTATCTGTTTTGAAGAACACAGCAATGCTATCTGTGCAGGGTTTAAAAACACACAGGGAAACTGACATCTAAGTGTTAATATTTAATCCTTTGTCATTATTTCAATGGCCTCAGAGCAGACACCTGCTTGTGAATTTGGTCTCCTGGAACACAACACATGAGAGAACGGTATTCGCGGCAGGGGGGTGGGGGGTGGTGATCGCTCATGGTTTTGGAATTGGATGGCGTTATTTCAGCGATGGAAAACTCATGACTAAAAACAGCCTGCCCGCACAACGGTGGCAAGACGAGGAGCCGTAGGGGTGTTCCAGTCAGTTGTGTGCCTCAGTGGAAAAAATTAAACACTTTACACACCAATTCTCAGACAGCAACCGTGACAGGCTTACCAAAGAGATGAGTCAGTCTAATAAACAGATGAAAATCGTGAGTCATTCTTTAAAATACGGGCTCTCAGTTTACTAACCTGATGACGTATGCAAGTGGCAAGGGCGGCAGCAGAAAACGGCTAATGTTAAATGCTCTAGACTGAGGGACACTGAGGTTGCACCCATGGCCAAGATTTTCTATATGCCAATGGAAACCTTTGTACATAGATCCAATGAAAGTGTTCATTGGTGAGACAGAAGAAAATAAACAAGACACTTGCTAGGTAAAAATGGATATATCTACATAGCTTTGAATTGAGAAATACAGCACTGCATAATTATGTGGATGAATAAACATAAATTATTCATAAATAGCTCTCTAACACAAATATTACTTTTCCTAAAAAGAGCCAGTTAGATACTTTTAGTAAAGCTATTAATACCACTCAAAAAGAAAACACCAGACACAATATGTTAATCTTCTCACGATTCATTCAACATCTGTTATTTGTGCAGGAATGTGATGAAAAGAGGCATCTCAGTCAGTTGCAGATTGCTTGATGTATAACCACACGTTTTTTCTAGTGAATTAATTTTGACTATAAAAACTCTGCACAGTCATCATGTCTTTTCAGCAAGTACCAGTAATCGCCATTTTAGATGGCTTTTGGGATGACCTGTGTTATAGATCAAAATTAAGTATCCTCACAGGCCTTTCAAGCTATTCACAGTCTATCTGTCCTCATTATACAATACTCAAATAAATGGGTCACTTAAAAAGAAATTCTCCAATTAATTAGAAAATCTACATATTCATCATGTAGTTTATTCCATTGACTAAATGCATCAGAAGGTTAGATTAATTTAACACTCCAGCCCATTTTATAGGCACAGATATCAAACTGCTAACTGTGGTCTCACTCTGGTATTGAACAAATACATTTGTGTATTTAATTTCAACTTGCATTTTCTTTGAGATTTTTCTTTCTAATGATAAACCCAAACACACGCCTAATAATCGAATTTCAGCATGGCATGAAGAACTGTGGCAACATGTCCTGTAACATGTTGTGGTTCAAGGCTCTTTTTATTGATGGCCAAACTGATTGATGCTCGATCTGTGCACACAACTGTACACAAATCACTCCAATGTCTGTCTCCCATTGTCTCTGAGGCCTTATAAATGGGCCCTGCTTAAGAGGTTATGAAATATGTGTCCTCTCCATAGATTCAGATGCAATTACAGCCGGATGCAGATCAATTGCATCGCCATCCATAGCATTGTTTGGAGGATTAACGCCGATCTCTGAACGTCTTAGATGGATTGATTTATTGGCACTGGGATACCAGGCCCTCCTTAAGCATCCTTCAGCAAGTTGACGGAGCACATACATTTTCTGCAGATATATTATATATATATATTCCTAAGGATCACCTCCACTTTCACTAGGCTCTTTTCTGAACAGGGTTAGCGTTTAATTTCAGCTGTGTGCTTATCTACCCCAGTGGGGGGGGGGGGGTGGTGACCTAGTCTTTTTGCAATTTTATTTAATTGCATTTAAGTTTACGTTCTAAAATTTTTTTGATGATGTCATTAGCTCAGCTGGGCTCCGCTGGATCCATATTATGATGTCATGCCACAGTTGACCCCTAACGCCAACATATGCCATCAGCTTCACTCATTGCTACATTGCCTGAGAATAAAAAGGCATTCATTCTTGGCTGATTTGGTTTGAACACCAAAGCTCCCATCAAAGCAGGGTGACCAGTCAATGGCATCCTAACGCCGCCGCGGAGACACATATGTCACAGGACAGAGTAATGCAGTGGATCATCTGCAATTTTGATGATGAGCTTTCTGCTCAGGAATAAATACTTCATATCCTGCAGATGGAGGGAACTAACAAATCAGCTTATTGTTAATGTGTTTGATTTCATGTGGGTTTTTTTCTATATGATTGCATTGAATATAATTTATTTTAAACCCTCTCACATATTTTGTGGCCTGATGTACAATCTTGATTAATTACTCACAGCGCATTTTTCTTTAAACAAATAAACTCGTCATAATGTTACTGTATATTATGGCCAACATTGCTTATAGATAGTGGCATTGTATTTCTACATTTTGAATAAATGGATGAATGAATGAAAATCATTAACATCTGTTTGCCACCTAGCATATTTTTGGTGCTGAAGTACCTTTTCAATTTTGAAAGCATGTACTGTATGTGTTCTCAATGTCAACAGGGTTGAATTCAACAATTGTTTCCAGCAGAAGGAAAAGGAAAGACAACAAACTATAACTAATCAAACAGAAACTAAATAATGTGTTTCCTAATTATTTAAATCAGTATATGATTGTATATGATATATGTGCAGTATATTTAAGATTTAAGTTCTATTTTTTTCTCATTGAAACAGCATATCCTGGTCAATCTGTTGATAAGTGAAGAATGTTAACCGAGCAGGTTGTTGTGTGTTGCCCTCTCAGTGACAACAACAACATCCACCAATGAAACTGCACTGCACAATAACCATTATCAGTTATTAGTTTAAGGTTAGCAAATTATATGCCAACTTAATATGCAAATAATTTTACACCAGGTCAAAATGTCACATGTACAGTATGTGCATGATTGTATATACATGAACCTGTCATCGCTTAATACAATTTTTTGTTTGCCGAGTAAATATATTTTACTATTGTATAGTGCTCAGCACCATAAACACCATGCAAACACTGCCCCTTTTAGAGCTCAAAACTTTTCAGAAATACGATTGCTGCTGTTTTACTATGTTTATCTTATTCACTTTAAAAAGCTACTGCCACGCTTGGCAAATACATAAACATGTAAATGGCCGAGTCCAAACAGAATACATTGACAGGTGTGTTTTTTAATGGAACAGCCCTGAGCCAGAAAGGCAGTAATACATTCATACAGTCTGCCTGCCCCCTGGCACTGCTTAAGAAAATCCATTAGTGCTGAAAATAATGAATGCTGCTCAATTATTTGATTGCGGAACCAATGATGCATTTACTTCAACCACACCCACCTCTCACACTTCCTCATTTGTTTTGTACTCTCTCTATATAATGTTACAATTTGCCTCTAGCATTATTGTGTTTTACAAATCTGAAGGCTACATGCTAGAACAGGAATGGGCTGCTGTCAGAAAACACAATCATATAATGTTTGTCAAAAATGGAAAAAGGAGCCCTTTCGCCAAATTACTGAAAGGATCACTCATTTCTTCAAGACCATCATGCAAAGGTTTAGCTTTTTGAAGAGGCCAGCCATGTGTCCTGCTCCCTGACTCACCAGGAGCTCCGGGACCTGTCTCATGCCGGTATACGTCTCCCCCACACTGCACCTCATTGACCTCCCCCTTCGTGTATAAATGTTGCTCATTTCAGAGGAGTTTACGCACTCAAAACAGCCTTTGACCTCGTGGCTCTTTTTTTCCTCTCTTATGCCTTTACTTTCCACTGGAGACAAGTGCCCACTGGCCTTGTAAATCATAATCGCCAAGGAGGGATTAGATGTGGGATGGGATGTGGTCAGGGGTTGGGCTGGGGTGGTGTGGGGTGGGGCGGGGTGGGGTGGGGGTTATACATGAAACAGAAAAAAGCAGGCTTACAGACATGCTTTACATATGCCAGCCTCTTTATTTCAATGCACAATTTCTCCCAGCGTATTGGAAAAGGCGGAGGCTTAATCACATTTTCCTGTTGGCACTAATTCAGTCTGCATGGTGTTAGCAACAACAAGCTAGTCTGCCCTAAACAAAAGAGAAAAAAACCCACAAGAATGAATTCTGAAAAATCTATTGTACCACATGCGTGTAGTAATATTTGCACTAAATGCTTTTGTACCCAGAGTGAAGGAAGTCTGTTTCCTTATATAGAATATGACCTCAGTGTCCTCCCTATGGAAGTGCTGTTCTCTAATGCTCATGTGTGCACGTGTGCTTTCCCAGGGCAGCTGCTCATGCTGTTGTAAATAGAATTGCTTAAGGGATATGTCCACCAAATGACCTGGAAAATATTGCATCGCTTCTATGCTACCCCCATATTACCATTCTACAGCAGATATCGAACATTTCAATCTGAGTAAATGCTACCGATTTTTTTTTCTTTAAACTTTCCTTCTAAATGACCATAGAGTGCTATTGACAGTGATGCACACTCTTTTTAACCACAATACCGTGAGTTGCTGCATTTGCACTGACACGCCTTAGCTGCAGGTCAGCTGTACATGAGTTAAGCCAGAGGCGGATCTATGGAAAATTGGCTTTGGCTAAAAATTGGCTAAAAATATGTTAGCTAACCCTTGATACGACCTCAGGTTGGCAACTGTCCCAAGGGAGTCCAGTGGAGGTGGGGGGAGGTGTTTATACAGTGAAATGGCAGGAATAACAAAAGCACAAACATTAAGATTTCTTCCTTAATCATAGGTGAGTGATCAAACAAATGTAATACAGGAAGTATGGGCAGAATGTTAAGAGGGCTTTCACATATACTGTCAGAATCCAAATTCACAATGGGCTAATGTGAATAGAGTGAATATTCAAGCTCATTCCTGGACAGGTGGATGGAAAACGAATTTTGTTGCAAACACATTCTGGGCAGGAGTAACTATAGTCCACATTTCTCACTTTGTTTATATTTCAGATCCTTTCCATCACCAATATTTGTTACTGCTAAAATACACAGTTTTGAGCAGTTAAAGGGTAGAGTGTTTGCTAGTATAGTGTGGAGTCAGAAGGTGATAGGATAGAATTCAGTTGCCATACATGTACAATAAATCTCCGAAGATGTTATGGGATCAGTAGCACTTGAGAGGTTAGGGTCACAAAAACCTGCCATATTGGTTTGAATTATTTTATTATTTATCTATTTGTTTGTTTATCTGTCAGGGACATATAAAAAAAACATTGTTACAATGTTTAAAAACAAGCATCAGATGCATTGCATTATGTGTTTATAGCCAAAGGCTGACACTTAAATTACAGAATTAAATCATTTTAAATGACAATAGCACACATGCAGCTCAGGCAGTCAGAGATGCAGCTTATGAACTGAAAGTCCAGGGGTTTGATTTTCATGCAGCGTTGGATTTTTAGTATGTATATGATGCAGGGACATACCAGTATTTCGCACAACTAGACACAATGGTAGGAAATGTGGTAGTGCCCTAGCAGAAACAAGTCAAAAACAATTGAAGTGCAAAAAATAATTGAATGGGTTTATTCATTTTGATGATTCGAATTTATCATGTTACAGATTCTGTTGTCAGGAATTCTTTGCACAGTCATCTGACTATCTCTAGATTTGAATTGTTCATTTAGTCAAATTATAGTTAACACCCAGTACTGTACATACCCATAGCCTCAAACAACCTTGTCTTCTTTCTTACACACAAGCTGTTTGGAAGCTTGTCCAAATAATGCTCATTACCATCAGGATCTGGCTTGTAGGCAACAATGTATGAATGCATTACTGTTCCAGGTGTTACGTGAAAGAGTAATGTTTCCCTACCCCATATGGAGCAAAGATTGTATTAATTATTATTTTGATTAATTAATCATATTAAATACAGTATATGTATACCTTCATATAAATAAAATTGTACTGGAAATTATATGATTATCATTTTCAAAGATTCATTTTAATTTGTATACAATTTCGCTGCGTTTACAGATTCATAAATTTGATGTTATTAGCGAATATAATATCCTGCATGTGTGTCCTAGATAGATAAATCTTGCATGAAAGGCTGTTGGTTAATTGCTCCTGAAATGTGCCTGACGTGTGTGGGTCTTTGGTGTGTTTGGGAAAGAAAGACCTGCTGGCGTGATTAATGAGGGTCCTCGGAGGGGTGGCGGGAGGTGGCCCAGACAATTGCTGGCCCCGGCTCAGGCCCGCCGGAGTTGTCCTTCACGTGGGAACGGGGAAAAAAAAGAAACCGCTCCCCTCCCGCTCAAGCAGACTCCGCCAAACTTCCTGTCCTTCATCTCCGCCTGTATTGTTAGTGAGGGTGGGTGTGTGTGTGGCGCGGGGGTTGGGTGCAGGGGCGGTGGGGGTGTCAGCACAACAGAGCCAGTGTGTAAGGGGCTGACAGGGCAGCTGGGGTGGATGGTGCTGCCTCGGCGGCCCCCACTGTCTCCCAGCAGTCCTGCTTCTTGCCCCCGGGGGAAGCAGGGCTCCGCCAGCTTCGCCTGTGCGGTGGTAAAACTGGCTTTAACCTGCTCCTGTTCTCAATGGTCCCCATTGTACGAGAGGATGTGTACACCAGCCTTCATCAAACAGGGTTCCTTCTTCTCTCTCTCTCTCTCTCTCTCTCTCTCTCTCTCTCTCCCTCTCTCTTTCTCTCCTTTCTATCCCTCGCTCTCCCTCTCTTTCTAGCTCGCTCTTGCTTTCTCTCTCTCTCTCAGAAGGAAAAAAATCAGCCAGACTGCCCACAGGGGTTGTGGGTGTATTTTTCTTTTCTTTTTGTTGCTGTTTTTAGCAAGCAGTGGACTTCTGTTCTAATTGTTCTGCAGCGTTATGATTTTATGAAATAGGGGTGCAATATTCAATTAAATATAAGATGTTTTTTATTGCTCACTTTTTATTATGAAAAAAATAGACAGTAAAAATAGACAGAGGAGAAGCACAGACTGGGGCAAGTGTGTAAACTGACAGAGAAACCATACCATGACGTATTGATTGGGAAGCTCAGCAAAACGTCCTCTGGGAATTCCAAGGCGGAACTAGAACAGTCACATTCCATTTTTCCTGTCGCACGGCTCTCTTTTCCACAAAGAACATAAGACACCCTCCTAAAATCCCACAAGTCTCCGACAAAACACAAGCAGTACCATAGGATCAGCAACTGTTTGTCATTGGCGATATTTATCTAGTCGCTTCATTAGAGGAAATCCTGTTCATGAGCTTGATATCTGTCTCAGTGTGGACTTGACAAATCCAGCTCTGTAGTCCTAAGGATTATGCACAGCGTGCTGAAACCTGGGTCTCCTCCAGTCAGATGAAGTCAAAATAATGGGGGGGGATCTTTGCAGCCCCTTCTCTCTCTGGGCTGCATCTGTGTCGCCTCACCAGCCGGCCTTTTGTTAACTCTAAACGACTGTGGAATCGTTTAGTTAACCCACCGCAGCCTAAGGGTGGATTTCATTATCACAGTGCTCTCAGGCTCTCTAATTGGGAATCAATGCTAACTCCGCGGCACCTGCGATTGGCTTGCACATCTGCGTAGCCTTGGAAACGTGCACGCACAAGCAGTGAGAGAGCGATCCCTCGTCTACTGTCACCAGCACTCTATCATCCTCGTTTGGTCCAACTCTAATGTCATTCACGTGGGTCCGCTTACGCGCAAAGTCAGCTAACAAGCAGGCCTTGCCTGTGTTCAGTCTGCAGCAGTATGGCTCATAGTTATTATTAATCATTTTGTCACTCAACTGCAAATGTCAGGAGTGCATTCCCGCCTCACTTAAATTTGCATATATTTTGTTACATACATCCACCAAACACTGCCATGAACACATAAGTGTGTCTTGAATTGTTAGCGTTAGCAATGTTTTAGTCATGACCTCCGCTCAAATATTATCATAATTTATTCACCAATATTACAACACCTCTGCTGTTATTTTCAGATTTTGGAAAGTCAGAAAAACACCAGATATGTGGACAGTAAATTGGAAAGGGATATTCACGTACCAAGCAGAGATGTCCTTAGGCCTAGTACTCTTTTTATGGTATGATTCCTTGTCCAAATTAAGTAGAACTGCAAAGTCAATATTATGGATTGTCACTATATTTGTACTAAATGCAGCTAGTCTTTGTTAGGCAAGTTATTTACCCATGTATGTCTGAGGGGATTGGCCAGGAGTGAATTGGCTTCAAATATAGTTCTTTCTAGGTATTAAAGGGCTTTATTACATGAAGCCAACTAATCGTGAAGTTTTCCAGACCAGAGCAATAAAAGTAGGCCAGGAAACCTGAGAGGACAGTTTTTTTATTTTAATTAATGTTCAGAAATTTGTATAATTCTTTTTCACCTGGAGGTTGTCGGGTAAAATATGGAAATAAAGCTGGAAAAAAAAAGTTTTTTCATTTCAGGCTGTAAGGCAACAAAATGTAACATTTTTGAGATTTAAAAGGGGCACTGTATATATTAGGTGAAACTATCAGAGGCCACAATCCTGGAAGCCACCTACTTCTTACCAGTGTCTATTTCAAGTAACAAATATCTAAAAGCTGAGAAATAAGGAAGTGTTTTAGAGTCTAGCAGGAGTGTGTGTGTGATTTCCCTCCATCCTTCAGTGAAATCCTCTCGATTAGTGGTGGGGATTCTGTCACAGCTGGTCTGAGTGGGCTGTGAGTGCCACACACTTTAACAGCAGAATGGTGTTTGTGACACAAGGGAACAGAGGAGTGTGGCACATTGTTTTCTGTCCTTAATTAGGGAATCCAGTGTTGTTATTTGCACTGGGCTGTGACCTGGATGAACCCCATTAGCATTGATTCCTTGGAAAGGGAGTTGCTTTGATAAGCGATAAACTCACACACACACTCACATACCCACACACATGTGCACACACACAAACTCACACACCCACATGCACACACCCACACACATGCACACACCCACACACAAATGCAGTTTTGAAAGCTGTTTTCCAGAACCACACCAATACAAACTTCCTTGACTCCACCTCATAGTGCCTTGCTTAAGCCCAGAAAAAACTCTGTTGCAAAATAAATTATTTACATGCAGAGCCAGAACATGCCGTTAATTGGCTCTAGGCCCATCCTCTGTTTTGGTAAAAAATAATTACCACATGCACACACAGATAAAACGTATAAACAAAATACAACTAGCGAGCGAATCGGGACTGAGCACACACAGCAATGACATAATTCATTACAATTACTTTTTTTTATCCCCACAATTTTGGGCCCCCACTGACGTTTGGGCCCCAAGGCTGGGCCTAGTCGGCCTCTGCAGAGATCTCTTTACACTACAGAATCATACAATCATTGCACTGATTGCACATTCTGTACAATCAAATGGAGTTTGGGCAGATTTTTAATGAACACACAAAGTCACTCTTTTGTACATTTCAATTACTTGTGTATATCATGTTTTCATACATTTATTTTCCTTGTGTCTGGTATTATTCAAATATTGATTTCAAATGTATGCATTTGAGCAAGCTTGTGGCCAGACAGCAGTCCCATATGTAGAAAGGTCTGGTGGTGCTAATTATAAAAAGGAAACAACTAAATAAAGAAAGGCTTAATTAAACTCAGTTTAGTAATCTTAAACCCAAGACAAATGTTCTATCCGAGAGTAAGCGTTCTCTGTGAACAGATTTCTTCATACGAATCAGATATCATTTGTGTGCTTTGGGCTCTAGAGTTGTGTAGACTAATCAGTTACGGCTCTTTGTAAACTACAAAATGAACGGCATTGCTTTGTTGTGGTCTCTTTGTCAGCTAAATTGGTTTTAATGCACAGCTTTTCCTTCTGAAGGGGAGACTGCGTAACTACAGGTGATGGAAAGAAAGCATGTGGTCTGTATGTAAACAATTAAATGAGCAAGTGCTGCATTCACAAAGAAATGACCTTACTTGCACTTTCCATGTGCAGTCAGTATATCGATCTGTCGCAATTTCTGGTGCATGCACTTGTATAACTCTTTGGGGCACACAGCGTGATAAGTTAAAAACACGTTAAAACTATCACATGAGCTTACTTCAGAGGGCAACATCCGTCTTCGACATCAAATCTTGCATTACAACTGATATAAAATCAACACATAAAAGCTTGATCGATTCTTTGCAATGAAATATAATGTTTCATATCGGTATGTTTCATATAGGTGTGGAGTCACCTAATTTACAGCAAATCATTACAAAGGAGCAGATTATGAGCCCATTACTATGTACGTACAGCCCATTATGTAAGTGCATTATTTCAGACCATAATAGAGTTCCTCAGAATAAGACATTCCTGAGAAAATGAGAGACTCCTATGGCCTGTGGTCGTACACTGACATTTCCCTCCACATTTTGTTGGGGGAACATTGACATTTTATTAGCCATGTATATTTAATCTCATTTATATATTTTTGTACATCACCATTTACAAACAGGTTGTCAAACAGGTTACAAACACAATGTTTCAATATGAACATTGTCCAGAGGGAATTAAAAAAAGGGCCAGCACTTTTAACGGTAACAGGGTGACTCACATCATGTGATGGCCAACTCCACATGCCATTTGTTACAATGATGCTTGTGAAAATGCAGTTTATTCAGGGCTCTGATGATGAAGTCTTTGAAGCTTTTGAGGTTTAAGGGGCCACTGGAAAGGACATTCCTCAGCAACAATTATGCAGGGGTAAGGTGGACCTCACCCCCTCAGAATCCAGACGTTGGTACAGGACAGTTCCGGAGCTTGGGGAAAACAAAATAAGTGTAGGATTGGAAAATAAAAATATATGTTCCATTGTCATAATTTATCAGTCCGGTGTGCTCATGTTGTTTTCGGGTTAGGCATTTTAAAATGTTTAAAAGTGATGCTTTGTAATTGGAGGCTCCAGTTAGTAAAAAGAGGCTCTGATGCTGTTGGGCCTGGCATGCTACAGTAACTATGGGTGTCCTGGCATTTGCCTCCCGACAGGAATATTCATAATGAGTCAGCAATGAAAAACAGTGTTGGGCCTCGCACAGACACAGTGCACATTCCCAGGTGCAGAGACAGACAAAGTGGGAGCGTTTGTACAGCACATACTTGGCAGAGACAAGCATATAACTCATAAGAAGTGAATGTAAATAGGTGGGATAGTGGCAATGACAGGTCTGGTCAATGCCACTCGGCATTAACTCTTTCACTGTCTGATGGAAGAGGACAGCTGGGCATCTTGTTTACCGAATCCATTCTGTTCAGTGTCATAACCATATTAATCTGAATCATTAGGTAATAGCCCATGCTGTTTTATTCTTGGTTGGCCTTAAATGGTTATGTGACATATTTATGCACTTCAATTGATTCAGTAAAAATGTAAGCTAAATTAAGGTATATATATATAAAGAGGTCTAAGAGCATTATGTCTGGAGTGGCATATATGCTTGTACACACTACATAGATAAAAAGATAAACATATTGTTGCTGTTTTTTCTTGGTGATGAAATCATCTATGCATTTGTCAGACTGTCTAGCACTGTCTCCAAGTGAAGCAGCACATGCAATTCTGTGACACACAAAGGTATGTACAAAGACCCCATCAAGAGAAGGGTAGCTTTTATGAGATCTGAACCTTTGAAGCCTTTATGAAGCCTTTATGAAGCCTTGGAACATAAAATGTTTTGAGTCATTTTAATCATATTCACAAAACACCTACCTAAGCATTTTAAACGGCTTTAACAGATCTGTGGTGTGTATCAAAGTAAGTTGACATTTTCTGGTCTTTTTCTGGTCTTTTCTTTTTCAGACGTTTGCAAGGTGTACTCAAAGCAATTATATTTGTCTGAGGTGGACTGAATACCCTGGTGAGTGAAACCTGGGAGCTATTTCTATCGTGTCCAAGTTTGGTAACAAAGACACAGACCTCAGTGTTTCTGTGACAGACTTTCCAGAGAACTGCAATTTTCCACGGGACTCTTCAGTGAAAAAACAGCCTTTCTTTTAATGGGTGGCTGATGATGTCATATCAGTAGACAGACTCTAGTCTCAGAGTAAGGACGTTCCTCTGGGAGGTGATTGGCTGAGCGCCAGCGGGGGGGTATTTTCCCCTTGGCTTCACTTTGACCCCACACTGCACAGTTCTCTTTTTATTCTGCTTTCTTCTGAAATGGAGTCAAAACAGTGCAGGAACAAGCTATACACACCTACGGTTACATCTAGTGATACTGCAGTGCCTTTGAGTCAGGCCCTACTTGTTAAACTTACAACCACACATACTACACCCACAACATTAATGTGAGCAATGTACTTTTTTTTAATGAATACATACATTATCCTAGCCAATTCCAGGAGAATGTGTTGCTTATATCCCCCTCCATTTAATTACTGCATATTACCACAATTGTTGAATTAAAGATTATAATACAGTTTAGTAATATTGTTGCTGTTGTTGCCATAAACAATAGTAATGCTCAAAGTAGTAACAGCGTTGCTTTGACTTGCCTTGAATGCCTGAGACAGTATTAGTCATTCGCTACATTTACAGATAATCAGCTGTTTTTTACTCTTACCTGAAGGACAACCGGGGCAAACAGTCTGATCTCAGTGTTCCATTCTTGGCCTTATTACTCACACTCATGACCACGCCACTGTATTTTGTATTTTGTATCACAAGTGTCTTGGTAACCATATCACCATGCTTGCAAATAACATTACAGCATTAGGACATACTGTATCTCTGAGCATTGTCCCATTCAAGTTAATATTACCGTTGCTGATATATATATATAAATTCCCAGTTATTGTAGGGAAGTGTATTTACCCCAGATCAATTGGCACATTGGCATAATGCCTACAACACGTGCAGCCATGGGTTCCTCTTGCAGATGGAAAACATTTGGGGCTATTATTATGCTTATTGTGAAATGTCTCACACAGCAAAGTCTTTGGCACACTTAAAGAGAACTCTGTAATGTATTCAGGTCTGATTGAGTGGTTTTGGCATCATGTTGCCCCTCCCCCGCAGTGAGTTCCTCTCTTCTAGAGAAAAAAAAAGAAACTATCCTCACTTAGACTATGTGTTTTGTTGTCTGTTTTTTTTCGTAGTATGTTTTCTACAGAGGCTATTTTAGCCAAATGACAAAAAGAAAGATAATGAATGTAACAGAAAACATGCATGCGCTTAGTTGCTACTCATAAACTTTAAATGCAGTATATGATTACTCTCTAATGTTTTTGAAGTAATGAATGCCACCTTATGGTTCTTTCTTATTCCTTTGAAAGGTTGTCATTTTCTGGCTAGCGATTACAGAAATTGCTGGGACTCTGGCTTCTTCTAAGATGCAAGCACCTATATTCATTTTATTTCACCATATGTTACAATTAAATAAAGCAGTTTCTACCAAGAGCACGTTCAAAAACATTTTTATGAGAAAAGTTAATATTTACATTATAGCTATCTATTCATAAACACACACTTCAACACAACAACTATATGATAATTAGCATGAACACTGCATATATAACCAATGCCTATTATCTATATATCTATATGTATATAAACTGTATGTTTATACAGTTTTATATAATTATATGTTTCTCACATATACATATACATATATATATATATATAAAATAACTTAAATAGTCCAGCATAAAACTCAAACATTGAGCAAAATAAAAACAACATTTTCCTGTAAAATGCATGCATACACTTAGCACTCTTTTGTAAATGGAAGGAAATGCCTTTGTAATGGCCAGTGCCATGTGACGTGGAGTTCCACGCACCCTGCAGACATGTGTATTAATTGAGTTTAAATGCACTGAGGCGACAAGAGAGCCTCTCACACAAAGACAGTCTGCAGTCTCAGACATTGCGGCTCTCCGTGGGCCATTATACCGTTCCACTCACCAGTAAACATATTTCCGCATCGTATTCAAGGCCAGCGCACTGTCTGCCCGGCTCTTTTGTATGTTATCATTATTGTGCTGCATTTTAAATAACTGAGTAACTAATCTTGCAAAGCACACATTGTAGGAGCAGACAGATTTAGCGGTGTACTTGGTGAAGTATGCTGTGAGCATATAGTTAGATTTTTAATTGAAAAACACAATAATGCACTGAGGTTAAGCTAGTGCCCTCTGCACCCTCCAACTGAACATGCTTTGAAGGGACCTGCCTATACGGCACCCTAGGGACTAACAAACTAGTGTGAAACAGGTCCATTTTCAATAACCATTAGCATGCTGTATGCACATAGCATATTGAAGCCATGCCTCAGGTGAATGCAACACCTGTGTTGGCTTTGGCAGAATGTGCTGCTTACTTTTTACTGAGTTAAATTAAAGCAAGGGTCTGGATCTTAAGGTGCTTCTCCCCCTATGTAAATAAATACTGGATTTCAGTGCTGTGCAGGTGTTTTCTCCCCATTAAGATCAGAATACTGGTAAGCAATATGATGGGAATACATTAAGGGGGGGAGGATATTTGACATCAGGAGTACACTTGTGCGCTGAAACCCAAATTACACATGACCAAATACTTTTTGTCTCCATTATATTCTATATACCCACAGTACCAGTCCTCACCGTGGGTGGAAAGTCTTCTCCATCCTTTTCCTGTAACCTATAATTAAATATGCGCTGTCCCGAGGCTTGGTCATTGCTGTGACCGCTGCTCCGTTATAGATGCCAATGAGCTGATAGTGTGGGGTGCAGTTCGGAATGATGGATGTGCCATGATGTCAAATTAGTTGTCGGTACAGAAGACATGCTGCCGTCTTTTGAAGTACCTTGTTAGACCACGTCAGCTCCTGAATGCGACCAGTGTACTAGTGTCGTGGAGGTTAGGTGTCCCTCAGGGCTTAGCAGTGACTCCTGTATCTCAGACTGTAGGCTCCATCAGACCTCCGCTCTCTGACCCTCTGCGCCATTAGTCTGTCAGCGGTGGCAGAGACCAGGCGAGGGAGGAAGGATGTCCAACCTGTGGTGGGCGGAGAGCCGGGCACGCGGGGGACCGGCTTGCTGAACACTGCCACTGTGTCATCGTCTACAGGAAGGGCTACTCAGTCTCATGGTGTAAAAGAGGGGATGGAGGACAACGGCAATAAATAGTCTTCTGATCAACATCAATAATCACAGATTTTCCCAAATGCTGATTTTTTCAAACTCTTAATTTACCCATTCTCATTAATAATTATTTTGCTAGGCAATTATTACATAATAATATGGGAGCAATATGCTGAAAAGAACCACGTCATTGTACTTTCCAGTAAACCACGTGACTCACCAGCGAAAACTCAGCTGTGTAAAAAAGGATGTTTCATACAAGTTCTTGTAAATAGAGTGGAAGCTCATTGTAACAGACTGGAAGCAGACAAAAATCAACACCTTGACGCAACACGGTGTCTGAACTGTCTGAAAACAGAGTACTGTACAAAAAGTACTGTATTAAAGGGAAAAAAACGAAAAAACGATTCTGAAATTATTTGTCTTTGTTGGGCCAGTTTAAAAAAAAAATAAGCTGAGTAGTATTGGTTATCAATCGTTTTTAGTTGTTAGACGTGTTACTCACAGGTTTAATTTATCATACTGTAGAACTGAGAAGCTCTGACTTGTAACAGTAGGGCTTTGACCGTCGTTTATGTCGCTGTTTGGTTTTGGTCTCGTTCTTGACGTGTCTTTCTAGTCGCGATTCGCTCCCATTCAAATGTCCCCGGGGCAGGAGTTGGGTAGATAATGACGGCGATTGGCTGTCAGGATGCGAGCGAGCCAGGGCGAGTGTGCTCGGAAGGCAGGAAGCCGTGTGGGCAGTCTGTCTCCCCGTGTCACCGCCTGCGTCAGACGGCAGGAGGGAGTTTTCCACTGACGAAAAAGGCTGCGCTGCTGAGCAGGCTGGATCAGACAAGGGGAGGCTTCAGCTGGTACGGTTCTCATACAATAGCGAGACAGAAAAGCCAGCATTCTATGCAAGGATAAGCGCAATTGTGTGGATTTAAGTAACATTTCATAGTCGGATTTCTTGTATTTTTACTAATGGTGAACGGATACTTGAACCCCTGGTAAGTAATTGCACTGGGTTGGTTATTTAACACAAGTCGTGTAATTTATGTTTTAAGACCGTCGGTCTGGACGCCAGCCAAATAGTTTGAATGTTCTTTGCCGTATGTCACTCGGACTGAAGATGCAGTTTCGGTAATTATTATTTTCATAAGTAAGTTTTAATTTGCTGGTCTGTGAAAAAGGTAAATGCGCTAGTTTTAACTTTATAAAACGAGGACACATCTGTCTAACACACAATTATGTCTGTCAATGATTATAAAATTGTTTACTTTGGTTAATAGCCTGCTATTTACACTTTGAAATATCGTGAGTTTATTTAGCAATTATTGGGATTGCTATTTACTGTACATTATTTTATAGGCTAGCCTACTTGTAATAGGCTTTTTATTTTACTGTAAGTGTGATTATGCTACTGTGTGGTTGCGAATTATAGCCTATCTAGTATTTTTTATATATCAGTGATAGCTGTGTAGTGTAAATATATAATGTTTAGCTTTGTTGTGAAAAGCGGGTGCTGAAGTAATGTTTTGTAGTTTAGCTATTTACATTTTGTAAAATACAATATGGTTTAGCGCTTGAATATGCTAAATGAGGTAACATTGTGGTGGACTCGGTGTTGATTTATGTGAAACTACATAGCCGATGTGTGCACAGTAAATTGATTTCTTGTTCCTCTCTGTTCCTTCTGTCTCTGTTGCTTGTTACAAGAGCGACTCCTGAAGGAACTACAGAACAGCTGATTGAGGCCGGCGTTTAGCGGAATGGCGTTGTAATTGTAATTAGCATTAATCACCAGGGGTGATAAGGTCAGCGGTAGATAGGTTGTCCACAGCGAAGTCACGTTGAGGCACGACGTGATTCAACAATCCTTAGTACTAAGGTGGTGCCTTTAGAGTAGCGTACTTTTTCTTTTTTTTTATCGAAACCTTATTGGTAATCGTTATAAAATACACCAATTGATCCGGTTCCTAGAGAGTAGCTGTGTAGTTGTTCTTTTCTGTTTTACAATAAGTTAATTAGTTAGATTTTTACCTGGATCTAGTTAATCAATTGTTCTCAACATTTATGGCAATGATTGGTTATGATAAGCAATTTTTGACATTGTTTTCGATATTATCTGATTGTTTTCTGTTTCCCATAAATGGCAATTCGTATAAAACAAAACATTCGTGGTTTATTGTTTTGTCGCGAATGTGGAAAGTTTGGGAACCGCTAGTGTGTCTCACGCTGGGCTGTCCCGGTTCTCTGTAACGAGGGGGCGGGTTTAATGTCATTTGCCCAACCTCAATAAGGAAATTAATAGGTATAATAGATTGACTTGCTGTGTTGTGTGGAATAAGAGTCATCAGGCGTGTCTTTGTTTTAGCTATGGTAGTGCGCCTCTCGGTTTTCTTTCTGATGTTGCGTAGCATACCACCCCCGTCCCTCGCACAAGCTTAAATAAAAGGAAACGAATTTGGTTTCACTATCCTTTCTCTGAATCTATGAATCATACAATCGCAATAAAATGAACTTGAAGCGCATCTCCGTCGGTATTTAATTAGGTTGTTTATGGATTTTTTCAAACGCTATCATGGTCAAACGTCAATGCCGTTCATGTCTGCCATCTATTTAAATACCTAAACCATTCAATTAAATGGAGGCTCATTTGATGCAACAGTGGAATTACAGAGCTCACTTGATTCATGACTACTGGCTTGGTCTGTCGATTCAACAATATCGAGTTTTATTTTTATACAGTGTAAATCTTAGCCTATCATTGGCTTTGTTGACTCGATCACAAACGGTTATACATAGGCTAGTCAAATAAACAACCTGGGATGCAGGAGTGACTAACTTATCATTGGGGACCGGTATCTCTAAATTTACAGAACATTTTCATACTGTCATAACACTCCTGTGGAGACTCCATTCCGGAGGGACTTAAGGCATTTAAGGCATTGGAAATGTATGTGTTGGACTCGTTCACTGACATCCGTCTGCTTTGCCAGTGTTTTTAAAAGCAGTTACGTCCTATGAACATTGATCACTCTTTGCCAACCCCCTCCCTGGTCATGTGCCGACTGGCACGCAGCATCTGGCAATATGCGCTAACTTACTATATCTGAATGAGAGGAGCCAGGCTGAGATACTCCCAGAGTCAACACAGGGAGGAGAGCGATCAGCACCGTCTCGCCTGTTTCCTGTTTCACCCCCTGACTTTAACTGCTCACCACTTTGACACAGTCCCCTCCCAAAGTCGAGAGGTGTGAGACTGTGCAGAGCTTTTGCACAGGCTGTTTTTCCTGCACGCAGCGGCGCCTCTCTCAAAAAATGCAGGAAGCAGCTCTCCTTTACTGCTGCACGCTCATCAGCGAAGGCCCCCCTCTGTTCGTATTAACAGCAGTTGCGACGGCACTGTAAATCAGGTGTCCTCTGACTGAGTGTCCGTTGGTAATTTTTTTCCCCCTCAGGAAAAAAACAAAACCCTCCAGCTTTGTGTGCTGGGAGGGAGGGAGGGAGGGAGGGATTTGGGGGCTGTCTTTCAGGGGTGTGGTAACAGAGGGGTCCCAGCTGCAATGTGGTTGTCCAGCACTCGTTGCTGGAGCAGGGATGGTGACCTCTTGTGCCCCAGACAGATTTCACCCAAGATACCTACCCCCACGCCCGCCACACACACAAAAACACACACACACACGCATGCACACACACTAGGCTACCCGTCTCCCCATGGAATGTCCTTGTGTTTAAAATGCACTGGGGGTCTCAGCATTCAGAAATGTTGCTTTCACGGTCAACTTGCATTTGGATAGAGGCAGACCTAAAGTGACAGACAAGTCAAGTTTGAGAGGACATCAGTTGTAGACATTGTTCCAACAGTTCAATTAGCCCGAAGCAAGCGTGGTTTTTTTTATTTTTTTATTTTTTTTAAAAAAAAAAATTTTTTTAAACTGTTCTAACAGGTTTACACTGTGTTGTACTGTATTGTAGTGCTGCTGTTTGAGTTGTTGTTCTTTCGTTTGAGGCTCCTGCTGTGGCATGATGGGTCCTTTAGTGGGCCTCTCACTGGGTCAGACTCAGTGTCAGCATGGAGCATGCCCTGCTGGCAGACCTCAGCATAGCATTATCTGATTGGTGTGGGATTAGATTTACCTTTGTCCTGTTGCTGTATCTGTCTGTAGAATACACTCATGCAAATAATTAGCTCACTTGCAATTGTACCAAAATCTGTGACATGCATTATATCAATGACATTGGTCATTTTGTGGCCAGGAAAATAACCAAAAATTAAGAATAGAAGTGTGATGGAACAATCATTAATCAAGTGCAGCTTCACGAGCAGAGTGCTTAACTCACTGTCCTAATCTCCGCTCTGACCTCCTGTTGTGTAACGATTGCAGGATTGACATTGCATAGAGCATTTTCATTCTGCCATAAATAAGGCCGGAGATGATGACTGATCCAGGTTCTGCCTCGCAGCATTGTATAGGAGGAGCAGGAGGAGCACATCTGGGTTAAATATTGGGTAGTGTTATCCCCAGAACAGTGGGAGTCATGCTGCCAGAGTAGAATTCCTGTGGGTTTGAGCCATAACATTATTTATTTTTTAAGGGCCCCCTCACCCCCTTTTTCATTTGGAATGAATGAGTGAAAGGGGCTGAGGCCAAAGAACAGAATGTCTCTTTGGCAAAGTGGACCATGAAGGATTACATTTTTAGTGAAAACAACTTCTCAAAGCACCGTAGTTCCCACCGGTTTACCAGCAGGTGGAGTGCTTTGCTGTAATGCATTGATTCATTGACAGTTATTGAATGCATAAATGACAAAAATATTCTGGTGAAACTTGCGGGTGCCTCCTGTTTACCAAAATATTTATCCGCTTTTTCTTGAAGCCAGTACTCAAAAACAGCACATTCACAGGGAGAGTACATTGAGAAATAGCTGTGTGAAAGGGTCAGTTACCTTGTGAAATAATATAGTTCAGTCTCCTCTAACTTTGTGCTTTAAATGAGCAACACATTCAGAAAAAAACAACAGTAAATGACTTGGTGTGGCTATATTAGTTAGTGAAATGATCAGGTGCTTAATGGGGGCTTAGAAGTGGAAAGTGTAAACATACACGTATAAGAGGAAATGAATGTACCTCAAACCCCAGGAAGGTGAAATACAGAGCGCCAACACTTTCATAGTCAGCCTTCCCAGTGTCACTTGCAAACCCTTGCAAGCGATTGAGGTTAGCTTACACCCACTGGGTTATCAGCGAATTCTGCCAGATGAACGGCTGAGAGGACAAAGTCACTGGTGAGCAGCCGGCCTGCATTCTGCTCTGTTATCTGTCGGCAGTGCAGATGAGAGTGGTTTGGACAGACTGCCGTGTTTGGAGAAGCGTTGCTCTCCACAAGCTGGAAGATTTTGTCAGACTGGCAGTTGAATCTGAGCTCTGGGAGAGATCGATCCCAGATGGGGTTTCTCACAGCTGCGGGCTAAAGGTGAGCGATGTGTGGCTATGAGCCCATGCGCAGGCCCACCTGAGGGGAATTAGGATTACAGCGTTCTCCATGTACCACAAATTACTTGAAGGTTTCGAGCCATTTTAAATGTATAGTTTACTCCAGTTTTAAGTTGTTGAGTGAAAGTAGCACAGGGCATAGCCCTAACCAGACTAAATATACTTGCCTAGCATTGACCTATTACATGGGAAGTGGTCTTTGGGGGTTTAAATGATTGCCATTGTTTAGTCCAAAATTATGCTGCGTGTTCTGTCTTGAATGTGTTTTACAGTTTCACTTGACTGTAATTATAATTTTTTCAATTCCCAATTTGGATGTCCAGAATGGTTACAGGGAAGTGTCTATTGTTTGATTTCAATTGCATTAGGACAATGATGTTCTGGAATGTTAACGATGTCAGCTGTTTGCACCAGTGGCGTCTCTCTGTTGCCTTGCACTGATGTGCTGGTATGTCTGATTGTGGTTGTGTGGTGGCTCCCGAGTTCAGACTGCCTTTATTTCCACCACATTAAGATCTATTTCCCAAACTCTTGTCACAGCTGATCTGAGAATGCTTCATCAGACACTTTCCTCATTCGCCTGCCCGTGCTGTTGATGGAATGCTAGCGATGCATAATTCATCATACGAAGGAAACACGCGAGCGCGCTCCATTCCAGCTGTTTCATCGCGTCCCCTGTGGAAGGCCTGCACGTGACGGGCCTGTATTTCTCCGAGGGCGAGGAATCAAGCTTCTCTCCCTCTTTTTCTCCACTTGTTACGGACTCCCTTTACAGAGTGCTAAATGGCCTGGTCCTCTTGTTCTCCCACAGTTGGTTTAGTAGACGAGCAGGAGAGAGGATTGAACAAAGACCACCCTCTCACCCCCTCATCCAACCCCCAGATCCAGATTAGTCACTCGCCACTGTTTCTGCCCACTGAGCAGCATTAACAAATCAATATGTCAGGTAGTCCGTTGTCAGAAGACAATGACCTACTTCTATCACCCCAGTTGTCCCCTTTGTCCCCCCCTTCCCCACCTCCCACTCACCCCCACACTGTGGCTCTTAATTAAATTATTTTGCTTAGCTTGCTCTTTCCACCTCAAGGGGCTCCACAAAGCTTTGTTTTATTTTTTATTTTTTTCTCAAAATCAAATAAGAGACATGATAGCGGAATAGGTTATGTCCACGTGTCTCTCCTTATCATGCATGAGTGATGTGGACTGGAGAAAAACGCCTCAAGCTTGCAGAGAGAGAGAGACCTAGGCTCACAAGGTTTTATCGTGTTCGGCGCCTGTGGTTACGCAATCCAGACAGATGAGACTCGGCAGGCGTTTAGGTGCACTTGGAGTCTTTCACCTGAGAGCCAATGGTGCATTTGGGCACAGGCAGGGGACACCCAGTAATTACAGCAGGAGCAGGCGTCGGGCGCTTGCGGCACATTGGTACGGCACATTTTGTTCTCCCATGCCAGTTGACGTCCCATGGTCCCCCACACTACCACCGGTCCTCAGTGTGTACTGTAAGCTCAGGTAGGAACACTCTTTGTGTGTATTCTCTGAGAGAACCCAAGCGCATTGCGTGCAGTGCTCTCATTTGTCCATGAAGCACTTTCCCTCCCTCTTGCGAATCAAATTTACCTAATAACATTGAGGCTTCAAATTTTGTCCGTATTTAGAAAATTCAGGTTCTCCCAGTTTGACGGCCTGCATTTGGTCACGTTTTGTTACGTAATCTTTGTACGTAAGAATAACCTTCTTTACTTTCCCTAAATAAATCCATGTTCCATACTTCAAAAGATATGACCTTTTTGGCCCTGCATTTTCTTCAGCTCCTCTTGAATTGTAAATGATCGTGGCAGGCTGTTTGTGCAAGTTGTTGAGCTAGCTGGTGCTTGCGAGACATTTGACACGTTTGTCATTGTGAGCCGGTATGCTGTGTGCTTTTGTTTTACATGGCTCCCTGGAGGCATTCTGCTACATGACTTTGTTTTGTGAGAAACCCAGCCCATGTTTCAGGTATTGACCTGAGAAAGCCCGCAGGCCTATGGCTGCCCAGGAACAGGGCTCCCTGCTGTAAGGACAGGGAGGGGAAGTCTTGGGAGGCTTGAGTCATCCTCCATCAGTCCCCCAGAGTTGCGTCTCACTTCCCAGAACTCTTGTGAACGTGAGCCATGCCACAATGCTCGTTTACGGTACCGCCAACCATTGGTATCCTTCCCAGAATAAACGTGCTTGCAAAACAATTTTACACTGGACAACTTTTTTGGCACGTGCGATTGCGTCTTATTATATTTCGGGAAGTTTTTTTTTTTTTTTTTTTTTCTTCTTCTTCTTCTTTTACAAGGCTACCTGTACAACTTTTTAATCATGGGTAGCTTTTTTTGGAGGTAGCCTGAACACTTTGATTATGGTGCTAACTGTTTGAGACAGGTGGGTGCCGTCAGGGTGAAAAGAGGAATATCTGTTATCATGTTTCATAGATTAAATTCACTTTTTCTTCCACTGCGGTGAGCCAGGCTCACTGGTCCAGGTACAGCTCGGCTCAGTTTTCCACTGTATATCTGGTGCTGGTACCATGTAGCTAATGAATTAGCCACAGAAAAGCTGACAGAAGAAAGAGGCTTTTGGTTGGTCTTCTCTGAAGCTAGAAATCCAGCCATCGAAAGATTGCAAATAACCCTGTGACATTTGGTTCCTCTCACCCAGTGTTCACTCTTTCCCCTCAAGCAATGTAGGCCTGTTGGTGTCTATATGTATGGATACTGCAGCTACTGTAGCTAGCTTTACATTCACTTACATCACAGACAGCAGGAGTAGCTGAAATGGCACCACTCTAACAAGGATCAATACAAAAATATTTATTTATATGTTGTTTGCAAAACAAAAGCTTGAACTGAAATACATTTTATATTATTTGTTTTCTGTGATATTTTACAGTTTGGTGACTGTAATGGAATGGAAATTAAAGTCCATCTCATCAGCCAGGTTCTGCACAGCTCTGTCACTAATGGGGTATTAAAGTGTTTTGTCCAACTTTTATTGGATGCTGGAATCCTACTGAAAATTCTACGAGTCACTTTAATACACTTAGATCATGTTAATTTGCAAATGAGTCAATATTATTCAGTGTGGACAATATGAATAAATAGTTATACTGTACGTGCTAGAGAACAACCATTATTTGCGCCACTGTCAGACATTTCTGAAAACACTTAAGCTGTAGCTCAGTCGTAACTGGAGACGTGAATCTGTCTGACCCCGACTGGCCAAGGCGTCACTCAAAGGTTGCGGCGGGGGCTGGAAGTCGGTCGATGGCTGGACTGTGTGCCTCTCCTCGTGCTCTGAGGGGAGGGTTTGCAACTGATAGCTCTTCCTGCCTGACAAAGGCCCACAGGGTGATGTATGTTCGTTTGCTGCTTCATTTAGAGGCTCCGTGGAGACCTTCCCTCGCTCGCTGCTGTGGAACGGCCAGCTTGTGTCGCTGCTAATAAAGTGGGTGGAGAAGAGAAGA
Organism: Aldrovandia affinis; assembly: GCA_029706075.1. Taxonomy (NCBI): domain Eukaryota; kingdom Metazoa; phylum Chordata; class Actinopteri; order Notacanthiformes; family Halosauridae; genus Aldrovandia; species Aldrovandia affinis. The sequence continues at coordinate 11,098,873 of JAINUG010000001.1, forward strand.
GGGGGGGGCGGGGTTAGCCTTGGGCTAATTACGGGAGATCCACAAGCAGGCTCCAAGCGGGTGCACAGCGTGTCATGTTACACTTAAGATAACATACCATAAAACAACAGTGTTGCCAGTGCTGCTGCTAACTCTGTAATTGCATTTGCAGTATTATCTGTAGAAATGGTGCCGTAAATGTGCAAAAAGCAATTTGTGCAAAAAGGTTTGTGCGTGTTTTTTTTATTTTTATGCTCGGAGACATTTTTAATCTGTAAATCAAAGGTTCCTCCTCCATGCCTGCTGTGTCACCGTAGAATGGTCCTGGTGCTACTGAAATATTGACCAGCTCTCAGGCTGAATTAGCTGACACAGTAGACCAGGGAGAAAAGGCAGGTGAACTGTGCTCAGGCACTACGCCACACACAGGATCTCACGCGCACCGGCTCCCTGGGCTCGGAGGCAGGGTCGAGGCAGGGCCCGTGCACACTGGACCATGGGAGTCCACCGTGGGGCTTTTTCTGCTGGGTTGTTTTTGAGAAGGGGAAAAAAAAAAAGCCTTTGGATCAGTGTCCCTTCCTGGATGGGAGCTCAGAAAAGCATGGTGTGGCTTCCTCTGGATGATCAGAAGATTATAGAGAGCGAATAGGCCTCCGCTCTGGTCAGGAGGCTTTAGATAAAGGGGGCGGGGAATTGGGGAGTGGGGGGGTGGTCTGTCCTTTCAAAGGATTGATTGTTTTTACTCTGAACCAGCATCATTTCCCCTGACATGGGGTCACAAGAAAGTAGACTCAAGGGTTGCGAAACGCACAAGACATATTTACTTAGTAGAGCTGCTCCTGGCCGATCCAGGCCAGCAGGCTGCTAGTTTTTACCAAGTAGGTTTATGTGCACTGTAAGAACAGACTTACGGTTTTGTTTTTTACATTCGTTCTACAAAAGACCCATAGTAATTTGGAGTTTGGGGTGAGATTGACATCTTGTGAGCTTTTGCTGGGATATTTAGCTTTGTGGTGTACTTGCATTCCCCTTTTCTATACTGACTGGTGTATTTGTTCAGTTGATCAGTGTTTAGAATTTCTGGAATTTAAGAATTGTTGATGCTGGCAAATTGTAACTCAAGTTTCCTAGCAATGATTTGCTTGGATGCAAGTTAAAAATTGCATGCCATTGATGAGACAAACAGTTTGTGCTTAATGGTTGCATATTTCAAACCTATGTATGTAGTGAATACAATTATTGTTGGATATGCAAAGTTGTAACAGCTATATTATTGTATATGTTTTAGCCAACTATATTTCTGCTTGACATATGAATTTCAGAAAAGATTTGTACTGAAAAATCACCACCTTTGTATTGGGTATCCCACCTGCCTCCACAAGGCCAAACAACTAAAACCTCTTAACAGTCAAAGGGGGAGTTGTTTAAATCTACCGAATTCACATGAAATTGACCATATTTACTTAATTAAGGTGATAAGGTGATACTTATTTGTGATTCAGGTCTACCAATGCTCCCACACAAGATGTACAGGATAGGCCATGTTTTTTGTTTGGTTTTGAGGTTGTTGGCTGTTGACTGGTTGCTGGGGCAGTGAGGAAATCACTTATTATATTAGGGTTTGTTTGATTCCATACTGAAAAAAGAAAATGTATATAAAAAATTGAAAATATATTTTTCTTCTCTGCTGCGGCACAAATTCCTCTAATGAACATACCCTGAGTACTGTCTGGATGTACTATTGGATGTGTGATGACCGTTGTAAGTATCCTAAGGTGCTTATAATGGTCTTTTCTGTCTTGTTTGACTTCAACAGATTGTCCAGCCATCACAATATCGCCATGAGCGGCGTTCTCAAGAGAAAGTTTGACGAGGTCGACGAGGACCCATGCTACTCCTCGTCCTCGCCCTCCTCCCTCTCCTCCTCGGCCTACTCCGAGTGGGACTCGGATGGAGAGAGCTGCTACTCGGACACCCTAGACTCCAGGCCCAGTAACCCCAGCTCTCCAGCGGCACATTTCCCCAGTAAGTAGCTCTGCTTCCATGCACCCACTCTGTTGTTGGCCACTTTTTAAAATAATGCAAAACGTGCTAATCATCTGCGTTGCGCCATTTCTCACGCCCTGCCTGCATCAGTTGGCCTAATCTCTTTTTGGCAATATTGCAGGCCCTCCCTGACAAGAAAAAAAACATTGTCTGTTCATTGTCAGTTGGACAATATATTACATGCAATGAAAGCAAGGGCACTGAATGAAGACCACCTGGTGGAAAGAAATGGATGTAGTTGACAGTGTAAATTCAACCCATTTGAGATTGATTGATACCGTAGTCTGGTGTCAACATACAAAAGCCTTACTGACTCGAGCTAATTTACTGGCTCTCTCAATGGAAATGTCTGTGCTCAACTGGGAAGAGAGAAGAGAGAGAGATGGAGAGCAGAGTTTTGTGGGGATGCACCATACTGCTGTAGTTTGGACCGACGGGGTGAAGGGGCAAGGGCAAACAGTTGCGTGGTTCCCAGGATGGCGGGGCAGGGAGCCAGCGATCGAGGCCTGGCAGCGCTCCTACCGGGAGAACACACAGAGCCTTGTCTGACAGCTGGGCGCACACCCAGCACAGGTGCTGAGCGAGAGGGAAAGATGGAGAGAGAACAGGAGAGGGAGGGAAAACGGGGATAGACCAGGAGAAGCCCAGTACATGGAGGCAGAGGGCATTGAGAGAGAAAGGGAGAGGAGGATGACACCGAGGGGAAGGAAAGGTGGGGAACATGGGAGATTGAAGAGAACACAAACATGGGGAAATGGCCGTAGTACAGCTGCTTCACAGAGGCAATGTATTGTCACGTCAGCACAACAAGCCATTTTGAGAGCTGTATAGTATGCAGTGTTGTTGTACAAAGGCGGTTGTCAAGGTGATATTTTGTTTATCTTGGCAGATGTTTGGCATGTGTTTATTTCATAAAGCAAGGGAAGTAAATGGCCTTTATCAACAGCATACAGTCATTTCAGAATACATTTCAAGCTGTGATTCAATTTTAATAGCTTGCCAAGGACCTTGACAGAAAACAGCTGTGCATAATTTTTTTAAACATTTTATTCAGTCAAGATAAGCATTGGTGAGCTGGCAAACTACAAATGGAAAAAAAGTGCCTGCTCCTTAAAATCTTCTGGGCCTCTTCAGGGGAACACATTTATTTAGATCATTCCTGCTCACAGGAAGGGCAATCTATTACAAATACATGACCTGCTGTTAGACTGTGATCAGCATTTGGGTTTGTTGTGTGGGCTGTCTGGCGGTGGTGATAAAAGAGACTGACCTAAACGACTGGTCCCAGCTGTCTTAAAAAGAGGGTGTATCAGTGATGGTCTGGGCTGACCGATTGCAATATTTGCTGACACCGAGGTAAAAATGAAGCTGCACTGACCTAGAAGCTTTAGTCAGATCGTCAGAGCTGTGTGCTACCCTCATGACCAGATGGTTCTGGCCTCGCAAACATTTACTCCTTGGTTTGTGATTCTGGTCTTCCTACAGTCTCACTGCTGTCAGGGGAACAGTACTTGCGGTTGTTTTCTGAAACAATAAAGTGCAATAGAACGCGGTGTAATTCGCACGTTCACTCTTTCTGCCTGCCGCTGAAGAACAAAAGAACGCAGGGCTTGTTTGGGCTGCTAATTAATGGCATGGAACTGAACGGATGTGTGCCTGTGTGCAAGGGTGACATCTGACATGGCGACCTCCCAAGTCTCATTGACTGCCAGCAGTGTGTGTGTGTGTGTGAGACAGAACAGAACAGAACAGAACAGAACAGCTTGGGGCTGGTTGAATAGTCATAATGGAACTCTCTCTCTCATCCTTTTTTAGCATTAAAGATGATTCAGTCAGTATATGTGTGTGTATATGTACTCTATATATATATATATATGGGATTTATTTGTATTATTTATTATTCAAGCAAATTTTTTTTCCAGAAACAGCGTTGAAAATGCATCAAATCAAAAGCATCATTGAATTGCCATCATCAGAAGTTGCAGGTCAGAGGTCTGACTGTCCTTCCCTGTCTCTGCAGTCATGCCCATCCTGAAGAAGGCCAAGCGGGCGCAGAGGGGCACCGTGCACTTCGACCAGGTGACCGTCTTCTACTTCTCGCGGTGCCAGGGCTTCACCAGCGTGCCCAGCCGCGGCGGCTGCACCCTGGGCATGGTGCGGCAGCACAGCGCCCGTCGCCAGTACACTCTGGCCGAGTTTGCGGTGAAGCAGCGCCACCTCCGCCGAGAGAAGCTAAAGCAGCGACTGAAAGAGGAGAAGCTGGAGGCCCTGAAGCTTAAGGTGAGCGGCCGGCGGTCGCACATACACTCGTCCCGGCCGGAACTCCTAACGTCCCAGAGCGGAGAGCAACTAACGGTCACGGCCACGGCCACTCATGCACTTGTCCTAGTCAGCGGTACAATCTCCCAGACTGGACAGTGACCAGCAGTGCCAGAGCTCCAGGAAAACACAGCCATGTCACATGCATAGCAAAGCAGAAACCCGAGAGCTAGTCCCAGGCTTGTTCCGGCTTTCAGGAAGAAATAAGCGAGCTTCCTAGTTAATTATGCAACACAGCTGACAATGCTCCCCCTCACACACACACTTCCTTCCTCCTCACCGCTCTCTTAATACCTTGGCAGGAGAGAGGAAGTTCACGCTTACAGCGGACTCCCCAAGGTTACAAAGCAGATATGTCCAAAATGCTATTGCCAAACAGAGAGAAGTCGGTCACAACTTCTCTGGTTATAAAAATCGCTTGCTCTTGTCTCTGCAGCTAACCAAGAATGGTACCCGGGAGTCCGAGGAGGCTGACCGCCTGACGGTGGACGACATATCGGAGGACGACATCGACACAAGTGGCGTGGACCTGGAGGACGGCTTTGCCCTCCACCCATACCCGTCGAAAATGCGCCACGCCCTGCTCAAGGCCGCCGGTGTGAAGAAGGTCGACAAAGAGGAGAAGCGGCAGCTCCACGACATCCGCCTCTCGCGGGAAGACTGCGGCTGCGACTGCCAGGGCTTCTGTGAGCCCGAGACCTGCGCCTGCAGCCTGGCCGGCATCAAGTGCCAGGTACGCACCCAGCTAGGAACTCCTAACCATAATAACGCATTGCTGTGGTTAACCATTGTAACTGCAATGTGAGGCATTGCTGAAGGTGGAGTCAGTTTACAGGCACTAAGCTGATTTTCCAATAAGTGAGAACGAAAGTAGAAGTGAAAACAATGCAAACACGCCATCTCAACATTCCCTCATATTTTACATTTGATGTGTAGGACAGGGCATTGTGCCAGCCTGTGGTTCATGATTATTCATCTCCCATTTCAAATTGCTCTGCTCTTATCCGCTGTGGTTTTCGCTGACGTCCTGCTCATTTGCCCTCTCCAGATGGACCACTCCTCCTTCCCCTGCGGCTGCACCAAAGATGGCTGTGGGAACACAGAGGGCCGCATCGAGTTCAACTCGAGCCGGGTGCAGACCCACTACATCCACACCATCATGAAGCTGGAGCTGGAGAAGCGGCTCGAGGAGAGCAGGAGCCAGAACCAGGAGGACGGCCTTCCCGACGACGTCCTCCACATACCCGCGTGCCCCTCCTTCCACTTCAGCTCGGACTTGGCGGCAACGGGTGAGAACAGCTGCAGCAGCGACATGACGGACTCCTCCAGCTCATCGTGCCACAGCGAGGACTCGGAGGCGGGCGGCAGCCCTCACCCTGGCCAGCCCCAGCTGGACGTGGATGACGACGGGCTGGCCCGCATCCTCAGCTTCAGCGACTCGGACAACGAGGACTGCTCCAGCGGCAGCGATGGCGCCCTCCGCAGCCAGACCTCCGATGGTGGCTACGGCACGGCGGACTCCTTCAACGACAACGACGGCACCGCAATGTCCAGCGAGCACACGGACAACCACGGCTTGTCGATCTCAGAGTTCCTGGATGAGAACGCAAACCAGGCCTCCGCACTGTTCCACAGCGGCCCCGTTCCCAACACGCCTTCCCCCTCCGTCGATCACTCGTCCAGCTACATGGACCTCAGCCTGTCCTCAGAATCCGACTTGGAGTTCCTGGACAGCTTCCCTGATTACAGCCCCAGCCCGCTGTACAATTCGTTGAGGGATTACGAGAACTTGGACAACTTCTTTCATTTCCAGTTGCCTAGCTATCCCAGCCTCCCCCAGACAAGTGACTCTGGCACCTGCTTCCTGGAGTCTCTGATTGGCTTGTCAGAATCCGTCCCAGAACCCCCTGTTACTTTTACAGACAATCAGCTGTTGGAAGAAGCCATTAAGTCATCAGTAATGGAATCTGTAAAGGTTTAATAGGGGAAAAGAGCAAAACAGACATTATATGAAATTGAATGAGGACTGTATATGTATACTTTATACAAGTTTTAATGTATGTGTGTTAATTTAAAAGGAAGCTGTGATTTTACCCACCCTTTCTTGTTCACATATTTCTCTTTGCCTTTCAAATGTTAGCGAAGAAATACATTATCAGAGCTATACAACCTGGCAGCTAACATGTTGTGTACAAAAAAGTGAAAAGGCCACTCGAACCTTTGGGCTATCCGTGACCTCTGGCTGATATCATATCTTGAAAAGCTTAGTACCGCACGTGGTACTCCTCCAGTGATTAAGGGCCCCACCAAGAGCTGCCACTTCATTTATACGTAGATATTTGTTTTGGGGGCATTTTGAATTCTCATTGAATGTGCACCTCAGGGACTCTTTCAAGCTCTTTCAAGCAATGTATCGTGACTGTCGCTGCGCTGTGATGGGATCCGGGTGTATTTCACGTGAAACACGCCACACCCCCCCTCCTCCCTGGCTTCCTCAAATCACTGCAACATCAGTCTGGTTTCAGCTGATGGAAGTTTCTCCCCAGATTTCATCTTAAAACTAGAAAACTATTTTCCCACAATGATTTGGTATGGTACACAAAGCCCCCTTTGTCTTTAAGTTGCAGAAGCTCCGTGATCAGCACTTTACCTGTGAGAATATTGAGAACATTCAGGCAGAAGTGTTTTTTTCTCCCTTTTGCCTTTGAAGTTTTCATTGGGCAATACTATTTATGGTGTTGGGTCAACAGTTCAAAGGGTTTACATAATACACTACACTGAGCATTGTATTTATTACTAATTACCATACATATTACAGATGAAGCTTGTATTAAAATAAAAATGACTAATATAACTGTAATACCTCATAAGTATTACATAATGTTTTAATTTATTTTGTATGTATATTTATTTTTCCAAACACCAGACAAAACATAGATTCAAGTAGCACTGTGGTTGGATATTATGACCTGAAAGTGCAATCCTCTATTCCGTACCTCTCTCCCAAGACTAAACACAATGATCTTGTTTATCAGTTTGGAAAAAAATAGTCTGGTAACATGGAGCTGAAATATGTCCACTGAAAGGTATTTAAGAGCCTATTTTGTCACAGTTTAATAATAATTTCAATTAAATTATTTTTCCTTATGTCATGTAATTTTAAGTTATTGAATTTGCTGAGAAATTGTCATCTGCTAAAAGGTGACTTAATGTGCCTGTTATGCAGAGGAACCATGTTTGTCAGTTCAGTGTAAACAAAGGGCCTTATTTAGCTGTCGGACTGAAAACTGTGTAGCCTACCCTTTCGCTAAATCAAAAATCGTGGGTCTGTCACATTAACACTTAAAATATTATCATAGGTAATTCTCTAATTTTTGTAACTAAATTATGTACATTAATTCAAAATTCTAATCTGTATTACTGACAGAAATTATTTTAGTAGGAAAAATATATGAATCTTTTTGCAAATTTTGAAACCTTTGTAATATATTAATTATATATGTATATTGCTGTCCAGCAAATTTGACATTTTCAGGGCATTTGGGTGGATATTCATTGAGGTCCTATGAACAAATGATGTCAGTGATTGGTTTGGCAGTTTTGTGAAAATATGAATTTTATGCAACTTTTTCACATTTTGCAAAGTGAACTGCATCTTTTCAGTTGCCAATCTTTGATTAATACAATTTCAACAAGAATATCTGCTCCAAATGGCAATAATGCATTAAGCCTACCCTGACAATGAGTTGAGATGGGGCTACATTTTAAAACTACTGTACATATCTGAACAATGCTAATGCTGTCTCTCTGCAACTAATTTGTAACTTATAGGAACGGTGCATATGCGGACCCCAAACTTCATTTTCCAAAACATTTTCAGTTGAAACATTCCAAGGCTTCCCTGCATAGAGTTTACTTTGAAAAGTGCAAAATGAAACATTGGAAATATATTTGCTTTTGCCTTCAAATGCTTTCAGTATAATTTATTTGATTTATTTTCAGTGTCAACAAGAAGGCACTTTTTGTAAATACTTTTCCCCCCTTGTATAAATGTATTGCTCATTATGAAGAAATGAAAGATCTGGGTATTTATTAATGTAATAATTCTAGTATGTATTGATCTCTGAGGCTTTGCTTAATACTTTTATTACTTCTGCCTTTTATGTTGTATATATATTTCTTCCTGTTTTTTTCTGCTTAAATGGTACTGCCGAGTTACATGCTGCTTTTTTTTACTTTTACATTTTCATTGTAAACAAACAGTTTATAAAAGCCATTTTCATTTCATCAAAGCAATTTGACAATGTTTCTATCGCTACAAATAAATGTTCAACCTTTTTGTAAATCACAGAATCTTGTAATGTTTTTGAACTTTTTCAAAGCAGTCTGCCTTAGATGCAGTCCTTCCTAGAGTCCTGGTTTTTCAATGTATTCGGAGATTGTAGGCAAGGACGTGTACATATGGTTATATGTAATGAAAGGGGGTTGTGCTTTCTTGCCTTCATCTTAGTTAACCCAAAGAATCCTCCTCAGATGTGTTATCCTCATGGCAATGGACATGGAAGTGACAAAAAAGTTTGGGCGAGTGTTGAATATGATGAATGGTGAAGGGTTTAAGCCCACTTGCAACTAACCAAAATGATTTATGGATCAAAAATGTTTGGTAATGTGGTTACTGCCCCAGCATTGAACCAAATTCATCCCCACTTCAGAATAAAAATTCAAGACATTAACTGAATTGGTACACACATGGGGGAGGTCTCCTCACAGTATGCAGAAAATTGCCTGCAAGTCTCATTTTAGTATTCAGGTGCGGGAATAATTTAGGCTTGTTGCAATCAGTTGTGTCCTGTAACTAATAAGCATCCTCCATGTGGAGAGACGGTCTCTGGGGAATTATTTTGAAGAATTCACACTACCAGTACAATATTTGAACCACACTCATTGAGGGGATAAAAAGATCTAAAGTGAGACATTCCACCACATTTTCCACTGTGGCGTATAAAATATGCTGCTCCCCTGATGTGCAGCCTGCTGAAGGAACAAAAAAAAAAACAATACCAAAAACGCATGTATGTCATACCATGCCAACCGTTGCATTTACATACATAAGCGATATGACAGTTTTGGCTAGACCTGAGGCTTGTGGCTGTTTCTGTTGGGAAAGCCTGACAGACCCTGGTTATCTCCAAAAAATGTGGGCCAAGGCATATTCTATGACACAGAATGTGAAATGTCAGTTGTAGAAGTCAAAAAGGTAAAAAGGCATCTTGAGGGGAAAAAGAAATAGACTTCAGTGCTTAAATCAGCATTTTTTTTATTTGGGGCTCAAAAAACCAAATCCACATTTGAAGTGGCTTTCCAGTCTGGTGTGGAGTGATAATTCCCAAGAGTCGTATATGTATTTTGCATATAAATTAGGCTGGCAGATGTTTCTGTGGTATCTTAAATTTTGCCTGCAAAGCCGCCAAGGAATCGTACAAAGGACGCTGGTGAAATCGACCTTCCTGTCGGTCGCCGATCGCAGATAAACACGATGCGAAAATGTCACCAGCAGGTGCTGCGCAGTCACACGTAAGCTGTATAATCCGTGAGCATTCTGTGAGGTCAGTGATTAGGGATAAGGATGATAATAATAGCGCTCTGGGCAGCATATCCTCCCAGGAAATCATCTGAAATCTAGCAGCTTCTCGAAGATCAGGGGACATATTAGTTACCGATGCTGAAAAAGTTCCCATAATCCCGGAAGTCATAAATGTCATCAGCATTTGGACCACTCCAAGCTACGGAGAAAGTGAACGTTGAATTGTCTCTCCCGGCCATTGAAATGATTTGCACACGTGTAAATAGCATGATCATTTTATCAATATCCCATGCACAAAGCAATATTTTTGTTGCACTGCACATGCAGCGGCTTTTTCTGTGCTGCATTGCACCTGGCAGAAATGTATTTTTCTGATGAATATTCTGAAACTCTTCTGACATATTATTGATAAGGCATTTCAGACATGTACAATTCCTTAAGGTTGGGATCAAACAGACCTCACCAATCAGTCTCCAGCAAATTGTGTGTGACAGATGCAATTTATGCATCTACATTATAATTATTTTGCATCATAATCCAAATAAAATGCAGCCACCTATCACATTTTCCTCCTTCTGACGTCCATTGATGGTGTATTTCATCTGTATGCATCCTTCTCCTTGGACGCTTAGGTCAAGGGTATTTCACAAGCATCTGCCCGTGAGCCACAGACTATCAGCCCCTGAGAAATGCAAACACCTTCTGCAGCCACATAATAGCCACTCTAATTAGCTTAGCCAAGAAGCTCGACAGTAACAGTAAGCAGGTAGCACAGTAAGAATCCTAGTTTTATAACATGGTCCGCCGTAGATATGGTCATTCTGAGTGCACTGAGAAAATGAGACACAAAACAAAAGACTGATGTATAAAGTTAATGGGATGAGTACACCTTATGAGCCAGGCCAATAGAGATGTGGAACATGTGGTTTATCCGATCAAAACAAATGCCAGCAATACAGTGTGTAATAATAACAGTTTAGCCAGCATCAGACACTGTGCTCCTGCTGCATTATGCCAATTATTGAACCCTTTATATAGTCCATCTTACTTAGGGGTTGCAGTCAGTGCCTAACGATCTCATATATCTCTCCTTTTTCCATTTAATTTGCAATGTGATTACATTTAATAAGTAAAGACCAAAGTAAGAGAGACATTATTAAATGAATGTCTCGGTGCAGCCATCAGTGCAAATTCCAGTGATTTTATACAGCTTAGAATTTATTTATAGATCAAAAGCTGTCTGGTGAGATTAGTGGAGCCACAAATAATGGTTGTATTTGTATGTTCTACTCATTGCGAGACATATCCATATTTTAGTGCTGTGTTTCATAGAAGTGTATGCATAGCTGAATATTTGTTGAAAGATGGGAGCTGCATTGTGTAATACTTACAAAAGAAAAAAGAGATAAACATCTATAATTAGTAATATAGTTATCATGTTCCAGTTGCAGCTGTCTTATTATAGTTTCTTAAAGCAATAACAGCAATTTCAGTTATGTAACTATGCATATTGGTCAATTATGCTGCCCAGTGTATATTGCAAAATCGGCACCCTGGAAGTAGTTTTGAACAGTTAAAAGCACCCTGGGCAAGATTATTAGTTTTATTTTAGCAGTTCAATATTTCCCATAAAAATAACTAAACAGGCAAGATTATTATTTTCTTATTTTATTTTATTATAGAGTTCATCAAATGAATACAATTTTGCATCAAACACATTTTGTGGCTGCGTGGGTTTCCTAGTTCTGGATTGCAAACAGACAATTATATATTTAAGTAGGGCTGAAAAGTATGGCAATTGTTTTGAAGATTAGGTTCTATAATGTGCCTAAATTAATTTAATGCAATAATAATAAAACTTTCTAGCCACATTATAGATAGGTGCACAATACATATAGAGAATATTATGAAAATGGTTTCTGAAACGTTATTATAATGTACTACACATTGGCCTGTTGGCCATTAGCAGTTAATGGAACATGTTTTGTAAATAAAAAGTTTAAATCCAGAGGGGGGCACTGTTGTACCCTTCCAGCAAGGTAACCCAAATTGCATCAGTAAGTACTATGTAGCTGTATAAATTGAATATTTGTGAGCTATGCAAGTCGCTCTGTAAAAGGATGGAGCAGATTTCCACCACTTTACAAATGTTGCAGGTCCTGACAACCAAGCCTTAGCTTCAGTGTTGTAGAAATAGTGTTTGTTAGCTGGGATACAGAAAGTATTGTCTGGTTTAGAAAACACTAGGGCTGATCAAGATCCTTTCTTACAGACAAGAGAATGGCTAAATCAGAATTCAGAATTGAGAATAGACTATTTTACATGTGATTTTGGGTCAGCAGACCCAACATATAACAATATGCAGAAGAGAACATACTTAAATTAGTTAGCAATGAGATTAAAAGGATGGAAACAACTATAGAAGTAAGAAACAGCCTAACAAATTATAGCTTTCGGTGGGGTGTTTGTTTAAGCCACAGACAGAATATGTATGCAGCTCCACCCGAGTGGTCTTTTAAAAACAGTTACGTGAAGAGTGTTGCCATGACATATAAATATAGTTACCACAACGTCTGAGTGGAAAAGACTCACTCACGGGGTGAGGTTTATAAAGACATAGACCCTGCCCTCTTTACTCGAGGATCTGTCCTCTTGCCTGATTGTGGTTGGGCTATTGAGGTAATACTGAGTTGGAGAGAACAGGGTATAAGGTTTCCCCCTCATCACAATCACAAATACATCTAAGAATCATTTTGGAGTGTCTGTACAGGCCTGAAAATGATTAGTTACAGCAGATTACATTCTGGATGCAGCTTTTAGATACCGTTGGAGAATGTGATTTTGAGCGTTATCCATGGGGGAATGTCTCCCTCTTCTGCTTATAGAGAAAAGTGGCACACACTAAAACATATTTTCTAGCCCATTGCAATCAGTTTTCATTTATCTAATCAAATGAGATGATAGGAAACTCAAACATAGTGCTTGTCTCAAATATGATTACAGCATATGTGGAAGGAATTTGAATGTATGCTAATACTTTTAATAAAGCTAAAACCTATTCTTCCATTGTCAAAGCTGCAATATTCAAAAAGAAAATCAATAGAACCTGTAGGAATTGTTGTTAATTAAACATAATCATGCTGTGGTAATGATTTAGCAAAAATGCATCTATTTTAAGTAAAAATGTGATTAAAGCTACAGGTGAAATTTTTAGGTCAAACATAATTGATGTTCAATATCTATTGTAGAGGTTTTAAAAAAGTACATTTTACTCAAAATTACTTATAATAAAGGCAAGTAAAGCAATGTTTACCAGAATTCCTTTAAGTGAATCTTAATGATCTTATGACAACAGATTGGTACAGCATGCTTGAGAATTCATACTATAAAGTAAAGGTCCTCAGCCCTGGTCCTGGTGGACCACAGGGTATGCTGGTTTTCGTTGTTACTCGGCACTTATTTGATCAATCAAAGCAGTTGATTACACAGTTAACTCATTTCACCTAGTTTCTTGGATCTAAATTGGTTGTTGATTTTAAGTTGAAAACCAAAACCAGCAGACCCTGTGGCCCACCAAGACCAAGGCTGAGAACCCCTACTCTAAACCATTAAGAGATTGGAGTAGCAGGGGTCCAAAGCAGAAAATGCAGCAAATGACAAATGCTTTAAATTATGCTTTAATCTTTTTTATTTCCCACAAAATTCTTTGTCCTTTTTTTTACCTCAAAATTACCTGAAAATAAAATAAAAAAGGTTATTACTGATATTGCAATAACTCCAAGTGTTCCATTAGTACCGACTGTCACTCTTCCATGCTTTGTTTACATGACTGGAAACTTTGATTAACCGCAAACTAAACACTGAACGAGACTCGTGTAAGGGAAATGCCACAGTGGTAATTTAAAATAACAATCTAATATTACACCCGCAGGAAGGCCTTTTATATCAGTATCTCTATCCCAATGGTCACAATGCAGCTAAGGGGTGGGTATCTCAATACATGCCATTCTGTGAACTATCCACCACAAGGGAAACCAACATCAATTTTACTACAGTTCAGTGCAACGGATCACTCGCCTGGCACTCAGTTCAGATCCGTTTCTGCACTGTAATAAATCCATGGCTAGGATTAGGCTCTCTGAAATTGCAGTTCCAATATTTCAAAACAGACACTGCTTTTCTACCGGGGAAAGATTAAACTTACACTGTACATCCAGTTCATGAAGGAAGAGACTCGGGTGAAGACAGTGGGCTTGCTGACCATGTTGCAGTTCCCAGAAGGGCCGTAGCTGACCACGCCATGGACTCTCCAGGCACCATCTGTGAAGCAGCTGAGGGGACCTCCAGAGTCACCCTGTAACAGTTGCAGAGAGAAGTCATTAAGTCAACATCATGATGCCCCGTGGCAAACTTTGAGGGGCCGGTATCTAAAATAGAGACACTGAGCTGGTGAATTGGATAAATTATTATAAAATAATATTTTTAAGACAGTGACATCGCTGATGAGAACACAACAAAGATCAAGGAAAAGTGTTCTAACCTTGGGTCCAGAATTGACCCAGCACGCAGTAGGAATACTATTGTCTGGTGTGTCACTATTTAATGGAGGTATTTTTAGAGGCAGAGAAATCAGCAGCTATGAGGGGATTATCACTCCATTCTCCAGCAAAGGTTTTATATTACTGCACATATAATGGTCAGTGTCCAGCAGTCAGTGAACAATGGTCAGTGTCCAGCAGTCAGTGAACATTGGTCAGTGTCAAGCAATAGTGATAGGAGAATGACGTTTCATGACACAAACCCTGGGTGGAGCTACCATATGCTAACAGTAAGTCAATGATTTAAACCAATCATTGTATTTTGCTGCAGAGAGCACAACCTTATAATTTGTTCAAACAAGTCAGTGATTGGCAGCTCACTGTAGTTCCGCCCAATATGGGGTTCATGAAGCCTCACTCTCCAATCATTAATAAGTGTTCAGTGGTCAGGTCTCAGAGGGTCAGAGTTGTTGTCACAGTTCTCCTTCACCTGGCAACCAGCCGTCCTCCCATCTCCTCCTGCCCACAGCATGGTCTTCTTGGCCAGATCGCCCCACCATGCATGGGTGGAGCAAACGGCATGCTCCACCACAGGGATAGTGGCTTCCTGAAGGATGGCAGGAACACTTCCACCAGCTGAGAGGGGGAGAGATCGAAATGGAAGGAAAAATCTAAAACATGACCCTCTCTTTATCTTGAGCACTATATTGGACATGGCTTTTTCTTGAGTTAGCTTAAATATTTGTGGAAGAGTAATAACAGCTCAGATAAACCACCTTTACACATTATGAGATTTTAGCACAGCCTAGTGTGATGGAGCAGTGTTATGGACACAGAGAAAAGATTTGTTCAGACAGTTCAAAAACCTAGTGATGGCTATACTGCGTGTAGAATGCAAAATACTGTCAATGTGACCATCTTAATCCAGGCCACTGATAGTGATATTTTTAGAATACAGACATCAGAGCACTTTGACGTGCCTGGCATTTGTGTACGACTTGAATTTAAAAGCATAAGACTACTTTCTAGTGAACAAAAACATTTGTGAAAAAATGCTTGAAAAATGACTGATAAATGCAGTCCTTTCATCTCGTTTGGCTCTTTTCACTTTTAATCTCATATGACGTCCTCTCCCTGGATCTTATTACATGTTGTCCTCTATTTAACTAAATCTTTGCTTTTAAACTTTATACATCTGTAAATGGATAGACATAGATATGTGTGCGAACAGTTTTTTTTTCTTGTGAATTTTAATTTGTTTCCATCCATTTATAACAATTTGGATTTTTTTCACTGGTTCATGCTATACATAGGCTTGTAACAACTGAGGTACAACAATTGGGGACTGGGGTATGGAGTTTTGTGCAAAAAAGGAAGGGAAAAACAAACGAAAATTGCCCAAAGAGTTCAAAGATTAAAGTGTTGTATCCAATACTCACTTGCAAGTAGTCCCCACCCAGTTATATAGCAGGCGAAATTATGGGGCAGAACCTGATCGATAGCTGGTAATTCAGCAAGTTTGACAAAACCATTGTCATAAACTGGATTCACCAGTCTTAGCAGGGCGATATCATTTCTGAAAAAGAAATCAACAGCACAGCCTTTTTTTCAGGGAATAAAAGTTAGTAATACAATGAGGATGAGCAAGCACTCAAAACATAACATGCTACAGAAAATAAATACATGCAAAATTTGAAAGGAGGCTCAAATCTAGTTTTGAGTGCCCAAGCACCGCTCATGTGGATTAGCTGTGCTTGGTAGTTTTCTGGGGCAAGCTTGCTTTTCTGAATTAGCCCTGCATTTGTGTGGGTTTTTTACCCGTTGCCGAGGTCACCAGTCCAGCCAGGATGAACGATGAGCTTGTCCACATAGCTAAACTGCTCGCTGCCATCGTATTCGAACAAGTTGTACTCTCCTGTGACCACGCGGTAGTGTCTGGGATCAGGGCTAAGGGCACAGAACATACATGAGGAGATTACATTTTTATACAAATATTACATTAAAGTTTATAGTGTGTCTTCAATCAGACTACTTACGATACACAGTCTTGACTTTATCGAGTAACATATTTAATTACGTTTATTACACAATTCTATGAGCTGAGTGATCACAGAAATATATTTTGTGAGAAAAATAATAAGACCCTTAATTGCAAATTGCAACTCAAATTTCATAATGGAAAACTGCAATTACTCTAATGGCCTTGCCATTTTCCAAGGTTAAAAAAAACCATCTACATATATTGGGGATGTATTAGCCTTATTTTAGGCTTTATAAAAAACTGGGTCATTTCATAGAGATCAGAAAATTGCACTCATCTCTCTGTTACTAAAAAAGGGAGAGATCTTCTAGAATGCTCCAGTTTAAAATGTGTGTCACTGATATGTCGTATTGTTACAATACACTATACGTGCCAAGGCACTACTTTTCTGTATACGGCCTTTAGTTAAGAGACTCTTCAGAGAGTTAATTCTGGACAAATGTAAGTGTTTTATTTTTCTTAACAAGCATAGCTCGGTGCATTGACTTTGATGATTGCTGAAGAAAACTGACGCAAGCATTTATATGTCAATGTTAAGATTACATTTTTATTGAATCCAGGCCTTAGTTTAATCCATCACAGCCAAGTAGTATGTATTAGAGGATGAATTGCAACAGACCAAATGCTAGGCCAATGCTAATCATAAACAGTGCTTACCTGAGTATACAGTGGGCGGCCGTCATGACATATGAAGAATCAATGATAGATCCCCCACAGATGTGGTAGTATTCATTGTAATTTGACGAGTCATACTGCAGCGAGACCTGTGTACACATCCAGTGCAAAACATTTTTTTAAATAAAGGAAACTAAGAATCTCAGGATATGGAGAGGGCAGTTCTCTTCTATTAAGTATTACGAATACATCACTCTTGTTTGATTGCATAGAAATCTTACCTGCCACGTCCAGGTGTTTGGAAGTGCATCAACACCACCTACAACCCTTTCTGCCAGCCTCTCATTGTACACTCCGTGATTGAGGGGTGCCCGAGCATAAATCACCACTGAAACACAAGTTCCCCCCAAAATCAATTAAATCAATTGGTCATCAAAGCCTTCAAACATGACAACACAAGAGACCAGGCAATAAATCAGATATGGGGTCCAATAGAACAATTTTCATTAGGAATAACAAAGATAATAATTTTACAAAGACACTAGGTTGTTTAATTCAGTGTTCTATAATTATTTAAATTATGTAGCAAAAAAAGTAACTGCAACTGTATATGTGAATAATATCCAATCATATTATTTTCGTGTTTCTTACCAAAGCAGGAGAAGAGAGCAACAATCCACATCATCTTGGCTTGGAAATGTAATTTGGAACAGCTGCTTTTAAGCATTTATACCTCTCTTACTATGGGCAGTGTGTGGTGGAAAATGCCTTTGCCATAATCGGAATTAATGAAACAGTCCACCTAACTTACCAGCCAAGGTGTTGTAGAGATAGGATTCAAGGACATTCTTATAACAGTTAAATAATCAAATCTCCTGGTATAACATTCATACTACAATGTACATTTTTTTATTTTGATGATTCATTAACCATTTGTGAGCTCAGTTTGTACATAATTTGCACTTATGAGAACATATTTTAGTCTGTTTATTTTGAATTCAATCAAACAGTTATCTTCAGCAGCAGGTGTTTCCACTGAGGGCATGGGTGGGTTGTACACATTGGGCATTGAAGGCTGTGTGTAAGATTACTGTGGGATTTTTGCAGGTGATGTTTCTTGTCAATATTGAATGCTTTACTGGACCTCTAATCCCATTTATGGTTGATAGAGAATATATTGTTTATGTTAGTGCGGACTGATGCAATGCAATTATATGCAACAATAAGAACAACTAAATTCAAGTTCTCTTAACCAAATATAACATCTCATGGATGTTATGTACTTTATATCCTTTTTATATATTTTAAATAGATTGGTATTATTTTTTCATTTCAGTGATGAAGGCAGTATGCTAAAACATTTGAATATTTAGCCTCATCTTAACTGAGAAACATTGAATGTTTTCATTTAAAAAAACCACATTTAAACTTTAATTTTATATAAAAGATTAAAAGGTTAAGATATTTGATTTTTTTATTTTATTTGACATTATAGAGTACTTTATGTTGTTCAGTGGAAAAAACATCCCAATTTGATTCCATGAAGTAAGAAAATAAAATTCCCCAAATTCCAAAGGGGTGCATAATTTTTATACCCACTGTGCATGTGTGTGTGTTTGTATATACAGTGTATATATACACTACCGGTCAACAGTTTTAGAACACCCCAATTTTCCAGTTTTTACTGAAATTTAAGCAGTTCAAGTCCAGTGAACAACCTGAAATGGTACAAAGGTAAGCGGTAAACCTAAAAAGGTTTAGGTTACCAAAAACTGAAAAATAATGTACATGTACAATGTACAAACTGGAGAAAACTCTGACAGGAAGAGGGCTGGCAGACCCAAGCCACAACAAAATCAGAAGACAAGTTAACAACAGCTTAGCACTGGTCGAAGTAAGGAAGTCTCAGTTTCAACTATGAAGAGAAGACTTTGAGCTGCAGGTTTTTGTAGGCTGTCGAGTAGGCAAAAGGATGGCTCCTCAGTGTGTGACACCAACTGTCAAACATGGCGGAGGAAGCGTGATGGTCTGGGGCTCTTTTGCTGGATCCAGAGTCGGCGACTTGCACAGAGTGACTGTTAACCCATTACTTGTTCCCTGAAAAGGGTATTTTTTTATAACTCTGAAATTTACATTATTTTTCTGTTTTTGGTAACCTAAACCTTTTTTTTTTAACCTCTGGCAGTTTACCGCTTACCTTTGTACCATTCCAGGTTATTCACTGGACTTGAACTGCTTAAATTTCAGTAAAAACTGGAAAATGGGGGTGTTCTAAAACTTTTGACTGGTAGTGTATAGTATATATATTCTACATGCCTGTAATGAGCTTACTACTGAATGACCTTGCTATATGTAGAATAATATATACCTACTGTATATATTAGATATGTAAACATGTCTATTCTAACACATTTAACCTAATCACTTTTACATCAATGTATTAATATTGTGGGCAATCAACCAGATTACATCATGTGACAGAGGCCAAAAATATATCTATTCAGATACTTGTTTTTGTGAGTGTGTGTGTGTATTTCTGGGTGTGTGGAATTCTCACTTCATTCACTTAAAATCCCCCAAAATAGTCAATTTATGGCAAGTTTTGTATAATGGAGGCCACATCCAGGAATGATGGCTCATATAGTTGTGGAATTTATGGACTTCTGTGATTATTTGAAAATAATCATTGTCCGTATCTTTTTAATCCGAAGCATTTATTAAAAAACGGACCTTTAAAAGTGTCTACAATATGTTTGAAAACAGATTTACATTTCAACAGACAGTTCAATTGATGTTATATAATGTAATTGTAAAAAGCAAAGATGACAGAGAAACCTTGACTTTACACTGAACGTTTTGGCAGAGTATAACGACCTAACATTAGCAGTGAGAAATGACAATTTGTAAAACTGACTATGCATGTTAAAAGTCAAATGTGTTCCATATGAAATTAACGACCTGAAACATGCCAAAACACAAGGCAATGCATAAATAAGTCAGAGAAAGCTGTTTTCACAGCAGAGATGTACGCATGTTTAAGATTTTTCACATTTGGGCATCAGAGTTAAATGTAACATGAAAGTTTCTCCAAGGAATGCAGACATCTTAGCAAGGAACAGCAGGCCTATGCTTCGACCTCCTCCTCTGTGCTAAGGCCTCAGAGCCAGCTGGGACCGCTCCAGGATTTCTGTCTGGATCAGTGGGTAGCCAGGGTGCTCAGTCAGAACCTGAGGGGGTAATAACATCAGCTTCAGTAAACTGCATTCATTATTTAGATTGTATTATCATTTAAACTAGGACAACTGGTCTCTAGAGAATATTTCATGACAGAAAGCATTGATATATTTCATTCATATATCAATGGTACATACTAAAGCCTGTTCATAGTAGTTGAATATTTTGATAACTTATCTTCTTAACAACGAGAGAGAGAGAGAGCGCAAGAGAGAGAGAGAGAGAGAGAGAGAGAGAGAGAGAGAGAGAGTATGAAACATTTAATATACGCCATTTATAATATACGCCATTTAGCATTTAACATTCCAAATATAACAGTGGACTGTACAAACCTTGCGGCAAACATCTATTGCCTCTGTGTATTTCTTGCATTTCAGGTAATTAAAGGCAAGCCTGAAACCTGTTTATTAAGAGAAAGAGGCTATTACTAATATAGTTAATATAGTTAATATATATATTACTAAACAGAAGCACTACTAATATTAATAATAATAATAATCAAAAGAGTAAAAGAGACCAAGACTGTGGATAACATAGCTCATATACTAACGATAATTGCAGAAACAGAATGCTTGTACTAGCTCACCTGTGGCTGGGTTCACCCTGTTGGTGTACTTCCAGGCCAGCTCATAGTAATCAGCAGCGTCTTTGTAGGACTGCTCATTCTCCACGATGAAGCCCAGGTACTCAAATGCTTTACTGCAAGACTGAAATACAAAGATTATTGAAAATTATTTTTCTTTATGAATGTGTCCGGCAGACACCCATATTGCGGGCAACTTTTATACCTTAAATCTGAAATGCCTCTTCATTCTACATCTGCAGTTATGAATAGGGAACATGTCTACATGTTTCTAGTAAACAAAGGAAAACCTCAACTCCGTTTCAAACTTGACCCGTCTGTAATGAAGCGTCGAGTTTTTGAATACGGGAAGATTTACGTTTTTAACTCCCCTCTGCATCCCTGTTCCACAACAAAGCAAACTGTCCATATCTTACACCCAATATCCAACAAGTGTCATGAAATGAAGCGCTTTTGTAGATGATGTAGTGTGAGGCAGGCATGGGGCTATATGACTGCAGTGTAACCTTCTGCCAGAGGATGACATAGCAGGCAGAAGGGCTCCATTTTCATGTACCATGAGAGCTGACCTCAAACTTGGGTAAACTCTGGTCTCCCAGAACAGCTGCTGTGGCTGATAAATCATGCCTGTGTTTTTCCACACGGCAGACAGATGCCATGTTCGCACTCCTCGGCCAAGACCTCGGCTGACATGACCTTTACAGGGCTCTTGTTTGTTTGTCTGTTGTGTGTCCAAGGGACTACGGTATTTGTGAACCCAAAGTGCTTACAGTACATCATTTTAACAGAAACTGTGTTAACAGTTTGATCTAGTCCTGGTTTTGGTAGAAGCAGACAAGCCCCTTCCTCCCTCAGTACACTGACCACCTTCTAGTGAGACCTGTAATGGATGAAACTGCTGTTCATTAGGACAGCTATTTATATCCCTACAGTAGAGTCATCCAGTTAATACATTGACATGGTATTAACTTCATTGTTAAATTCAGTACATTCCTCTTCAAAGACTGGAGGCTCACCTTGTTGTAGAGAAGGCAACGTTTCAGGAGATCCGTGGCGATGTCATATTTGCCCGTCTTGATGTAAACATCAGCCAAGAGGAGCCAGCTTTTCTCCAGGTCCTCTGCATTGCCCTCATTCCACTCCATCTTTGAGAGTCTCTTCAGCTGGTTCCTGGCCCTGGGCGTCTGTTTGAGGATCATGAAGGCTTGGGCCATTGCCAGGAGGTAAGGAGCATTGTTCTCCTGAAAACAAGATGGTTGTCAACTGAGAAAACAACCACATCATACCCAGAAGAAAGGAAATAGGGGTGGGACATGAATGCATTCATTGGCATTCAAGCATTATCTACTGTACAACACACAGCACAACCAGTACAGAATGATCTGTGTGATTCATCAAATGATTAATCTAATACCAGTTAGATATAAAGCAAAGAACAAATCAAATACAAGTACTGACCAACCAGGAGGTTGTTGTTTCTATCCTGAAATAAAATTCTGACAACAGCAATCAGCAATTTAAGGAGCTACCTCTAGTAAAATCGTAATTGTCGGACCTTATAATTTTAGATGAACAGGAGGATACAGTACATAGGAAATTGTCTAATATACCTAATTGTTGGAGGGCAATTATACCTGTGATGAGGCCATTTCAGTGAATGCGGCCAGGGCCTTCTCCACTTGCTTGGGCTCTTTTGTGGCCATCAGACATTGGTTGTGAAGCAGTGTTACTTTCTCCTCTCCCTCTCTGGTGCGAGGACGGTACCCCTTCAGCAGGTTCTGGGCTGTGTTCACTCCCAAGGGCTCAGACTCCCTTCTGTCATCGTTCATCACATGATTAATCCAGTGGAGAACAGGCAAAACTGGGAAATTATTCCGTTTTTTCGCATGTCTCTCCACATTTTCCAAAAACAAGGCGAAGAATTTGAATAGAATTACACAGGCTTTTATTTTCAATGAACATATAACCCTCTGCCTTGCTTCTAATTAGAACTGAGTGCATGCTCGTCATTGCTACAAAATCTGACATATCACATTTTTACACTTATCATTAGCATTAATATGAAACATGTGTAGGCTCCTTTTTGATTGCGATTTAATTACTTCAAAAAATGTGGTGTTTCCATTCTTTTTTCTACCACCTGCATGTACCCCACTTTGCCCCACACTACCTACCTCCAATCCTCCTGAGCTGCCTCAAACACCTCCCCCCCAATGGTGTCATTGTCCGGGTTCAGGCAGATCTCAATCATGTGGTGCAAGGCCCCCTCGCCCCAGTCCGTGTCTCTCCGGGCCTTGTTAAAGTGCATCAAAGCTTCAGTCACCTGACCCATGTGCCTGAACAACCAAAGCAATAAAATTACCACTTCCATTTATTTTTAACCCAGCCACTTTGGATTTTGGAGCGGTTGAGACTAACCGGCAATACAGGCCCTTGCAGAAGTTATAGCCTGGTTCCCTGGTGGCCCTGGGACAGCGATTCTCACATCTTTTAAAGTGGGCTGGGGCATCATCAAGCTTCCCAGTTCTTCTGAGCATGTTTATAAACTTGGCCAGAACACAGTAGTTGTCTGTCAATTAGAATGATTTTGTTGAACGGTTTGCGAAAAGTAATCCATCCATCATGCGTCCATCAACATATATGCCTAACGCAGTGTTAGGACTCATACTCTCATACTCTAACATTCAAAACATTCAAATAAGGTGAGTGAAAGTATATTTTGAATTATGAATAGATTTTGGCTTTTTGTCAACATCAGTGCCAGATGCCGGGAGTCTGAAATGGATACTCGCATCTGTGGGAGCAGTGTCAATGCCAGAGCCCTATCTAGTAAGATTATAAGTGTGTCTATACCTAACCTGTAATCTATGAGAGAGACTTGAGAGGCATGAGAGAGGGCTGTGCTTTACCTGGGGTTCGCTCCATCAGTTTTGTGTAGTGCAGGACCGCACCATTGTAGTCTTTTCTCCGAAACAACAGATTTGCCATCAGCTACAGAAAAGATGCAGATAAAGAGAATAATTTATATTCTTAGTGAAAAAGCACATTAAGAGAGATTTAATGCTGTGGGATATTATGCTTTGAATTTCATGATTTGGGATGCAGGAAATCTATATAATTTTTGCACCCTGCACAAAAGTTAATACCATGACTGCCTCTTCATTGTTGTCCTGGTTCTTCAGCAATACCAGACACTGCTGATAGCAAGACTCCACGTTACCCTGCTCCAGGCGTAAATGGGCCAACTCAAGTATTATCTGAGAATGCAACATGAAACAAACAAACCTGCTTTTGAACCACATTCCTGAAATGCATATAATCTTCCTGCGGTCTCAGATGTGATACTACTGGTATCTCACTTATGAAGCTTCCAATCAATACACATTTGTTGTTGTTATTGAGACGATATTTCATTGCCCCATGCCAACTCTTGTATCAGGATGGCGTCTGCGTTTGGTCAAAAGAAGTTTCCCACATTTAGTCGAGAACCTTCAGACTGACTTGGATGAACACCTCCAGGCACATTTATATGCACGTGCTTATTTAAAGGTCACTGCAGAACTGTCACTTCAAACTACATTTACATTTACATTTTAAGCATTTAGCAGACTCTCTTATCCAGAGCGACTTACAAGATGTGCATTAATACATGGTAGGAACAATCATAGTTAGCACACGAGATCAGTGCAGGAATACAGCAATAGACATCATTGCAGGCATCAGCGTACCACACCTGTAACACCTGTAACACCTGTAACACCAGGAAGGAAAAGGTTAGTGTTTTTTTTTTTTTTTTTGGGGGGGGGGGGGGATGTAGTGTTGAACAAGTAAACAGTTGGTGAAGACAATTTAGCTAGATGGACAGAGTTCAGCGGTAGTGGAGTCTGAAGAGGTGGGTTTTGAGTCTCTTGCGGAAGATCGCAAGTGATTCCGCGGTCCTGACCGATTGCGGAAGGTTGTTCCGCACGCCTTCTGAATTTTATGACTGAATTTTATGGCTGTCACAAAGCGGAATTGATGTTCAGGGGAGCAGGACAGACCAGCGACTGACCTTGTGGTTCCCATCGCAGTGGGTCAGGGCATCCTTGAAGGACTTCTTGGCCCTCTCAAAGTCACGCTGAGAGCGCCTCAGCTGGCCGATCTGATGGCAGATGGATGACGCTACCATTTTCTGCTCCTGAAAAGCGTCCGGCTGCTCCAGGGGGATACGCCTCATGACCCTGGTCTGGATATTGTAAGCCTTGCAGGAAGCAATCAACGTCACACGTTAAAATATTTCAGGCCTTACAGGCAACATGTTAGTTAAACATCTTCTCTCATCTCATCTCATCTTCAGCCGCTTATTCCTAGTTAGGGTAGCGGGGGGCTGGAGCCTATCCCAGCATGCATTGGGGCGAGAGGCAGGAATACACCCTGGACAGGTCGCCAATCCATCGCAGGGCACTACAAAGCACTTTGGTTGACGAGCGTCATGTTAAATGTGCTATATAAATAAAATTTGATTTGATTTGATTTGACTACATACACCATTCACTCACACACTCATACCTACGGGCAATTTAGACTCTCCAATTAGCCTAACGTGCATGTCTTTGGACTGTGGGAAGAAACCGGAGCACCCGGAGGAAACCCACGCGGACATGGGGAGAACATGCAAACTCCACACAGAAAGGCCCCCGGCCTGGATTCGAACCCGAGACCTTCTTGCTGTGAGGCGACAGTGCTATCCACTGCACCACCGTGCCGCCGTTAGTTAAACATATTCAGTTGAATTGGTTCTGAACTCAAGCTCGATTATTACAGCACTTCTCTTACCTTCTCCAATGTGTCCATAGCAGGAGATCCAAACCACTTGTAGATTTTGGCTAGT
This sequence comes from Aldrovandia affinis, assembly GCA_029706075.1. NCBI lineage: Eukaryota > Metazoa > Chordata > Actinopteri > Notacanthiformes > Halosauridae > Aldrovandia > Aldrovandia affinis. Next base: position 11,124,682 of record JAINUG010000001.1, read on the forward strand.
AACATTAAGTACTTTACATCATTCATCATGGTCGGCAAGTCATTTGCTGAAAAAATAAAACAGATGAACATCCATTAGGTGTATTCATGTAAAAAATATATATATATTCAATTATACTTTAGTTCCAGAGCCCATATTAATATATAAAAATTCCATATACATTCTCACTTTCAGGAAAATGTGCCTTATATATATATATATATATATATATATATATAATATATAAATATGACAGCATAAATCATTGGTTAAATAACTTAGGTAATCACTACTGTTCTGTTGCAATTCAATACAAAAAGCTGCATTTCAAGATCTGAACACTCTGTCCATATGAAATTGATTGCAAATTGCAATTTACCTGAGTCGTGGTCCAAGGCCTGGTCAAGAATTTTCTTGGCTTTTTCATATTGTGTCATTTTCAGCAGAAGCTCAGCCAAGTCCTTAAGCAGGAAATCCTGTCCACTGATCTTAAGAGCAGCTTCGTAGTAGCTAACAGCCTGAAAGTGATCGCGTGTGACATAAGCAATCAGGAAGTGGTAGTGTGTGTGAAATAATGATTTACTGCTCATGCACGAAAAGGGAGAAAAAAATGTGACTGTACACCAGCATTAGGAAAATTAGTGTATAAAATTCCTTTGAAATTAGTCAGACATGAAAAATTGAATCAAACTTTAGTTTCTTATTACAGCATATACAGATGATAGGCCATCCCAGCACATACCTTGTTGTACTGATGAGTCTTTACTAATGCTTGCCCGATTTTTCTTGCCAAGGTTGCGTCACTGGGGGTCTTTTTTAATGCCCCCTGATACACCTCAATTGCCTTTTCTGGCTAAAACACATGCATGAAAAGCAAAGTATTTGACAGTATATATTAATATATTTTTTGATGTATTTGAAAATGCCCCTAGATAGATGTATATTCAATTCAGCAGGAACCACCCTGCATCTCCCTGGTAGCAAGGGCAAATGCATATGGACAGTATATGGTAAAGCCTATTACGATCTCATGTTTGCATCTCTTAGTTCAACAGCACATTGATCTGAGGTATAATACCTCTTCCATTTTCATGTAAGCATCACCCAGTAGGATACTTGAGTGTGGCCCTGGCACATCCTCACATAGTTCCCTGAAATAAAAACAGGGTCAGTCACCCACTGCAGGAAGAATGAGTGGATGATAACATGTAATCTACACCTGCTGACACTACACACAACTGTCTATACTGGTACTGGGTCTTTACAAGAGGAGCCCAGAACACTCAAAATGTGCAAAGAAAGACTTCAGACATCAAAATCATATTTTTCCAGTATTTGTACACAATCCACAATGCTATTTCTGTGACAAAAGGTACACCTGTAGCATGCAATGTAGAGTTTTTTGTCCCTCCTTTTCTCCAGGTAGATTTTGGCTATCTTCTCCTTGGCCTCTGTGTAATACTGCTGGTCAGGGGTGATGCCTCGCAGTACAGTCAGAGCTGTATTGATATCATCTTTGGCCAGAGCCAAGTCTACATTGGCTAGCGTGACCTGTATCTCCTCAGGCGTTCCAGTGAAGTTCACAATGGCGTCCTGCATTATCTTTGTGGCTTCATGCTGTTGGAAGAAATTACACTGATGTAGTGCCATAGTGACAATCACACTGATTATTAATGTACTACTCTGCTATCTGATTCATCACTTGATATTTCAAAGAGGGCAAAAATGAAATATCATTGATATTTAAAAGAGGGCATTTTATCCTCCTAATGGAACACACACAATCAATTCTACACTTCATTAAGTCCACATATGCCGTTCTTCTGTGTAATGTTACAATTTACAGCAATTAATTCAGTTTATTTGCATTGTGATTCCATTCTATTATTCGTTTCCTCAGTAGACCCCTGTACCCAGTACTAGTTACATAGCTTACATGCATATGCCTTCCATTTAGACAAGTTAATATTTACTGAAGGGATTCAACATGAGAACCTAGCTTGAAGTTACAGCAACAGCGCACTTCCAAGTGGTTCAATCCGCAACCCCCTGATTACAAGGGCACCATAATCACAATTTCCCAATAGAAACTAAATGATTCCAGTTTAACAATGGAAAGGAATGCCCCAGCCTGCAGGGTTTGACTAAAAATGATTCCAGTTTAAACATTTGGTTCAAACCTGGTTTCTTGTGTTTAAATGATTTTAAGGTGAAAACAAAAACCTGCAGGCCCTGTGGCCTCCAGGACCAGGGGTTTGACAGGGAAAACTCATTCCCATAATCATAAAGAGTTTTCAACCCTAGTCCTGGAGGGACAGGGCCCTCCATGCAACCAATTTAAACACAAGAAACCTGTGAGGTGCCCATTCAACCTCAGTGCCTCAGACTAAACCATAATCTAGCTCCATGTAGTCAGTGCAGAGCTCCAAGTATGCAGACACGCGGTCACTATTGCTGATCGAGGCCTCCTTCCCCCTCGTCTCTCTTTTCAACCCAGGCAGACTCATGACCATGTTCAGGGTCCGGATAGCCTCTGGAAGGTCCCCCATATTCTTCAGGGCTCGGGCTTTGATCAGGTGGTACAGGGGTTGCTCTCGAACCTTACAGAGAGAACAGTCAAATTGACACCAAAGTAGAGAAAGACAGAAGCTTAAAAACACACATTACAAGTTTAAATGCCAAGACAGATGAGAAACTTCAAACCACATAATAGCAGTTGGGCATGGTCATATGATGTACTGAGGAGGATTCTTTTTATGGCCATGGCTTTGTACAAAAACAAGTTAATTGAATTAAAATGGAAGAAGTAGTCACCAGATATTAAACACTGATCATGTCCTCTGAGTCTGACAACTAACTAGGAGATATACAAGACATGAAGATTAGCTACATAAAACACATTGCATTTATTTTATGCACCAATAAAAATGTATTTCTATCCAGACAACATGTGGAGCAACTAACTTATCATTGCTCATTCTTACTGTATCTATTACGCTTTTTAAGACTCTTGTTACAGTAATCCTTCAAGGAGCAGATGTTAGCTACAGTAACCAGTAGTAAAGCAAGCATGTTATTTTACCTTCACAGCAGCTCAGAAATGCATACACATACAAAGCATGGAAAATTTGGATTTGCGCATTAAATTGATGTTTAGCCACATAGGATATAGAAGGTATTTTAAAATATTGAAAGTATTATTTCAGGCTTTGTTTTGCCTATTTATGGTTTGACTGCTTAACAATTTTACGTATAAATATAAATATAAATATATTAAATATGGATTTTGTCAGACTGTCAACTCCATTCCCACCCAGTGTAACCCCTGGCTGTGAAATACATGCTTTGACTCACCTGGAAATTGTGGCTCACACCTGTCTCCAGGGACTGTAGGCACTTCTTGAAGTCCTCAAGAGAAAGGTAAATGTGTGCTTGGAGCAGGTGGATATCTGCCACAGTTGGGTCCAACTCCAGACAGCGCATTATAAAATTCTGAGCAGACATGAGGTCACCTTCAGACAGAGGGGGTTTGAGAAGGGTATGTATGATCCATGTAATAATCTCATTCTCAGTCAAATAACTGAGAACCCAAACAACCTATATCTAATAGGGTTTAACAAAGCTTTGCTGCCAATTACCAGCAGGGGCTAAATCTCAACATTGGACAAATTAAAGCATGGCAGTAGCCTGAAGTGGACAATCTTTTGTCTCTTTCCATGGCAGGAGCTAGTCACCCCTGTGACACACAGGAAAAATCTATTTGTTTACATTCTGCCTTGGCTTTTCTTGAACTTACCTGAGAGAAATTTCACTTTGGCCATGAGGTAGGCACCAGGTAAACAACTAGGGGCTGTTTTGACCACAGGCTCTAAGATCATGGCAGAGTGCATCAACCCAAATGATAACGGTTGACCAAGGGCACGAGGCTGTCAATAAGATTAACAAAACAAGCATTTTTTACAACAACAAACAGAAGCAAGTGTTATTATGATACTGGGGGAAAACACATCAACAAGAAAAGTATGTAGCTTCCACTGGATAAAGCCTAGATGCCATGAAGTGGAATTTCAGACAGTTCAACTGCTAGGGCCTATAATTGTGAATTCCACACTAGTTTATTATTCCACTGTGTACAGGCATTGAGCAATAATCATTCCCCGTGTTTACATTGCTCTGTTTACCTGACAGACAGCCAGGTGTGTCTTTACCACTTCGAAAAGGAAGGCAGGGTTGAGCTTCTCAAAGTACTTCACCCCCAGGGGTAGTCCCTGAATGGCGGAGAAGTGAAGCTCAGCAGCCTCCTTCAGCAGGGTGCCAACAACCTCCTGGCCTGCCCCACTCTTACAGGCTAACATGGCCTGGAGAAGGGCCACCTCCTGCCAATCAAGAGAGTGGACATTACTAACAAAAATGTTAATCCTGTGATCTAATGCTTGATGGGATTGTTGTGAAAAAAGACACGCAGTGAGCAGTCGTGATCTGCATGGCCTTCTTAGCTAGGGTTGCCAACTGTCCTGTATTAGCCGGGATATCCCGTTTATGGGCCAAAATTGGCTCATCCCGTTCCTTGTCCACATTACAATATACAATGCAGTACGTATGGATTTTCATCCATACAAAACCATACCCACTTCGCCCCCAGTGCCCCGTCTTCTGCCCCATATTTGGATGATAGAAAGTTGGCAACCTTGTTCTTAGAGCACATAATAGACATAGAGTGGTGTGTTACCGCCGACTGGCCAATAGACTGCTGGATTTCACTGAGGAACTCCAACTGTTGTGCTGCTTCCTCAAGCTGTCCCTGCAACAGCTGGCAATGAATCATACCTGTGGGGAGAAGTCAGCATTCTCACACCTTATACAAGCACAACAGGAAGTGAATGATAATCTACTGTATGACCTTGCCTTTCGGGACAAAATTATAAGGTTGACTGTAGCCTCCAGTCAGTTACAGCTGAGCTGCTATGCAGGAAATTCATAACAGTAACATTAATCTACAGCACTGGCTACAAGGTACCTGCCAGGGCTGGCATACTGGTCCCATCCAGTTTTATGCCATTGGAGTACCATCTCACGGCCTCTTTAATCTTGTTTTGAAGGACATGCAGGTAGCCAATTTCATTGGCTATATCAGCATCTGCTGGTGCCTTGGCAAAGGCACGCTCCCCAAACTGGCACAAAGTCTGCAAGATTTCTGTGTTGTTTCCACACTATAGTCAGAAAAAGATATAGTGAAACACTATACATTTGTTGCAAAGAGGACATAAGTGAAGTCGCATTGTTTTAATTTCCTATGTATTTTCCAGCAAATGGCTGATACAACAAGTTGAGTCTTCTATGCATAGTACATAAAAGCGATGAATTCAGATGGATAAAATCCCCAGACGTAGCTGTTCCCTGGTACATTCTGTTCCACCTGCTCCATGGAAACATGACTCAAGGGACTAGAAAACCCTCATAAGGGAACAAACTCAGCAACGCTTTGTTTAGCCAAGCAGGGTTTTGAGGTTAATTTCATCAGTGTGGGAGAGAGTACAAATCTGTGCATACAGTACATCTAATATTTAGTTAACACTTCTTGCATGCTAAGAATCATAAAACATAATGTTTTGATTTCTATTTACACACAATGCACAGTTCATCCTGGTCCTTGCATAAGGATGTTATATTTATATTTATATAACAACTTTTATTGTAACTGTTGATTTATTTATTTGGCACCTGGTCTGAATAAACAAACAGTGTTTACCATTCTGCTAATGGGCATTGTGATATTGACATGAAGCCCTGGTGTGCATGGCTCCGTAATCTCCAAGGCGTTGAGCAGTGCTTGAAGATGCTCCTGTGCCTGGAGTATTGAAGATAAATGTTTGCAATTAGGTTTCTAACCTACCTCTACCTACTCCTCTGGTACAAAAACCTGAATCATGAATACCACTCTAATCAAAGGACACCCCTTCAACTTCTGAACAGACTGGTACAAACCCTTTCATTTTCATTTTTTACTTTGTGTATGCCGTTACCTTGATTAGGTCACCATCTTTCGCTATTGCATGGACCACCATTATCTGAAGAGCTTTCAAATGATGCCCGTCTTGTTTCAGATATCTGCAAAATTCAAGTAAAACAAACAAAACTAGCGAATGTGAGGAAAAATAAGAATATTACATTGCAATACAAAGTGGTTTCATATTACATTACAAAATGATCCAATGAACAAGGTTTACATTAATTAAATCTATGACCACAGTGAGGCACCGATACTATATGAACACAAGGAAGCAATAAAGTCCATCTATATACTGTTCTTTCACTACCATGATGAATGACCATGACTGTGTTTTATTCAGGTAAGCGAACTGACATATTAATGAATCCTTGTAATGTTCCACTGACCGGGATGCAGCATCCAGAGTTTGTTCCCAGTCTTGTTGGGCAAGAAATAGATTCATCTTGAGAGTCAAAGCTGGGACGAAGTCAGGCTGGAAGGCTATCATCTGGTTCACCACCTCTAGGGCTCCTGAGAAGTTTTGTTTTCCCATGAAGTATGTTACCTGCAAAACACAAACATTTGATCTGCAATGAAACACATTTTTTGAGTAAGTAGAACCTTTTGAGAAATTATTTCATTCTTTTTATAGTAATTATGCAGTTACCCTTACCCATTGTAACAATGGATGTTAAGTCAGAGAAAAGGGCCTCTTGAATTATCCCAAGCACATGGAATAGCCTACAGTATACTTTTTGCTGTTCCTTTGAAAGTGGCTAATTAAAGATGGATACAGATTCCATTGTGAACATACTGTAAACCACATAAACTATTGTGTCTATGTGAACTGTTTAGTGCAATGCCTGATATGTGAATTACTGAAAGTGATTCATATACATATAAGAAAATTAGTAGTACAGATATTTTGAATAAGGGAGCAATCTCATACAGTACCTTTCCCATCAGACCAAATACGCTCTTGGAGTTTTCCAGCCCGTTGTCAAAGTATCGGATAGCCTTGTTTCTGTTTTGATTACTCTCAGAACTGAGCTCAATCCATCCCTTTAGAATTAGCCCCTGTAAAAGAATGATATTGATATTTTAATTTCATTATATTATATTATTCTTAATTTTGATGGTTTAAAAGGCACCATGGATTGTTTTATGTGGTTAGTATGTCCAACTTAATTTTTAACTTAAAATTTATTTTCTTTTAAGCAAGAATTACAATTCTTTATTGAGTAAATGTAATATTTCTATCAGGCTCCATTTTGGATACTTTTAAGATTAAGCAAAGTCAGCTGAGAGCACAAGCAAACAATAAAGTTCAATATATTATACAGATTATAATTCTAAGGTAAAATAAAATTAGACAGACTTGATGCCTTTTAAATAGGAAACACTTCAAGCATACTTCTATACAAGACTATTTATTTTTAGATTAACTCAATGGCCTAATGTTGAGAAAATCTAATCTTAACAATAGCATAAATGCAGTGACTGATTCACAGGAAAAAACAAAAAAACTTCATTATTGACTCATATGAACCTCTTTCGAAGAACTGGTCATCTTGAGCATTCTGTCAATGTAGTCCTTGGCCTTATCACTGCGGCCCATGAGCCAAAGGAACATAGCAGCATAGTACAACGCTTTATCGCCAGCTGCCTTCCGACTCAATTTCAACTGAGAATCCAGCTCATCCACAGCATCACGATCTTGAAACAGTTCAAATAAAAACTCTTTACCACCACAACACCATAGCTGCCCCCCCTCTCTCTCTCTCTCTCCTCTCTCTCCCTCTCTCTCTCTCCCATATGTACGCAAGAATTGAGTAAACCACTCACTGATCTATATAGCCAATATATTACATTTTACATTTTAAGCATTTAGCAGACGTTCTTATCCAGAGCGATATACAAGATATACTGTATATATATATTCAGTGTCGGGGTTATTTTACTTGTCTGAATGAATGAAATAGTTAGGTACCAACTCACCAACAGTTTCACTCTGTCTATGTGCATAGATAAGTGCCATGATAGAGCACAAGGAGACATCTGGTTTGTTCCTTGTTTGCTCCAGCTCTCGAATAGCCTCTTGAACGCGACCTGTAACGTACCAAACAGGGTGATTCTAGTGTATTTATTGTAGAATTATTTTCTTGTGAACCAAGTAAAACAAACAGCTGAAGACGAAGTAAAAATCGTATTTGAACCACAATAACGTCTCCTGAAATGTTTTGAAAATAAAGCATTAAGGTAAACAAATGTCATAACCTAAATAAATGTAGCTATTTTCATCAGAATATCTAGCGAGTATACAATATAGATTTTGTATAGCCTATAGCTATATAGATATTAGTAGATATTAGTATACTTGCAAAGATTGTAAGTCTTTTACAAAAACTATCTACAGTAGCTATTTAACTCAATGAAATGTTTTAAAACCGGTCTTTCTGTGAGTTACCTTCCATCAAATTTCCATAGGCTTTGAAAAACAGCAGAACAGGATCCGAACTGTACATTTTTAAATATTCCACTGTGGTCTGTATGGCTTGGCGATAATATTTCTCCGTCAAATAGTATGCAATTAATGCCTGAAAATGATAAGCATAAGATTTATTCTTCACTCTTGACATAAATAATAATAATAATTACATAGATATACAATTACTGCAATTAAGTAGCAAGCAAGTGAACGCTAGTTAACAATGGAAACTTAGGCTTTAAAAAATGTAACGTTAAGTTACGGAGCTTGCTAAATGCATCTTTAAACTTACTAAACATGATGAATCACTTTCTTCCATGTTCCGTTTTGATTTGTATTTGAATAAATTATTCTATTCAGCGAGTTAAATAACCAAGTTAGCTTCCAGATCTATGTATTTCCAATACCAATATGTTAGGAAGCAAACATACGAACTTTACAGTGTTTCTGTGATTCACTGTCCTAAAGTTTGGCGTCTCTGGTTGCTACACAACCCCTGGTCTGGGGAATCTGTTCAAGCCAGGATTGTTAATCGAACACTATGAGTTTAACCATTACTTGAATATGTAATGTTCGCCTTTTAATCAAGCTAAACATGTTTAGCTTGTTAAACTAGTTTGAACGTCAATTCTTGTTTGTAACATTGTCGGTTCATATTGCTCTCCGTAACTTACATCACTGCAAGAGTGTTTTCATCTCATCGCCATCGGTGCATTAGGTATCGCTATTTGTTACTCTCGTCTTGATTTCCTGCAAAAGTAAATAGCTAACTGGTTTGCTGTCAAACAAGGGACATGGATACATAAATCCACCTTCCATATTTCTTTACTGTGTAGCTACCCAACCATAGCTATTAAACATTCCAGTCTTCTCAGTTGTTCTAAAAAGCAAAAAACCCAACAAAAAACACAGAAGAGGACATGGGTTTATCTCAAAGCTCGGATGCACCAGAAGGAGGAACAGATGGATATCATGTCCATGGGGTAAGGTTAGCTATTGCCTTGACAACTTTTAGCTAGCTAGCTAACGTTAAACAAACCCGAAGTAAGTTAGCAGCTAGCTCCCCTGGTTGGTGATGTGGCATTTGTTTGACAAGTGACTTGAATCAAAAGTCGTTGCATGAATTCTAAATAGCTAGGTACCTTGATTTAACAGTAGGATAAGCTAGCTACATAACGTAGACTGCTGTTGTCGAAATAGTTAACATAGCTAGCAAACGTTGATATGATAGAGCACAAGGTGACATCTAGCTACATCATTAGCTTGCTAGTGGCTAACTAGACATGTAGAAGCTACCTTGCTCCGTCACTGGATTGAAAAGTGTAACGTTAGAGCTAGCTTGCTAAGTAGCATTGACAGCGCGTCGTCAGCTGGCTAATTAGATAGCATACAAACCTACTGGCCAGCTCATTTCTAAAATTGAGGAAGAAAAACTATATTTGTATGACATCTATGGCGACGTTATACGCAATATATAGCCAATATATAAAAATAGTTGATGGCTAACGTTATCTCTTTAACATTGTCATGGCATGGGGCTTTACCGGTGCACCCTGTTACTACTGCCCATGTTTGTCGCGAATTGTATAACGTTACATTACATTTGTTAAGGTTCTGTTAATGAATGAAGTGCATACGAAATATTATTGAGCTAAGCCTAACAGCTGTAAACGTAATATTATATTTTTATTATTAGAGTTATCCTGATTATAAAGTATCCATTGGGTTAACTCACAAATAATATTTGATAGGTTCAAGAGAACTCGCCTGCAGGGAAGGCAGGTTTGGAACCATTTTTTGATTTTATAACCTCAATTGGAAATACCAGACTGGTGAGTAATGTAACTTTATGTGCACTTTATTAAGTCTGTGTTTGGAAAGTGAGCTTGATTTTGATGTTTCTTCAATATATATAAATATATATGAAGAGGTCTACATCTTTGAGAGGCCATTGTCTCATTAGTGTTTTTTTAAAATTAAAAATAAATGAATACATACATTAGTTACAAGGGAGAAGGAAGACCTGATTGACCCAGCCCCCCATGCACAAGATTAGATCCCACCACAAATAATTAATCTCACAAGTTGTATGGTGACTATTTCATAAGTGAAAGCTCTTCACAATAATAGTAGGCTAATTATTCAATAGGAGTAGGGACTTAATTAATGTTACTCTTCCCAAAGAACAAGGAGAATGACATGCTGAAGGACCTGCTCAAAGCCAATGTGGAAAAACCAGTTAAGCTGGTGGTCTACAGCATCAAAGCCATGAGGATCCGTGAACTGGAGGTGGTCCCCAGTAACATGTGGGGTGGACAGGGCCTACTGGGGGCCAGTGTTCGGTTCTGCAGTTTTAAAGGAGCCAATGAAAATGTTTGGCATGTCCTGGTGAGTCTGTCCAGATAATTGTATCATAAATCCTTCATCCATTCTCATAAATAGTTAATGAACAGATCTAGTGATTCACAAATTTAACAAAGTATATTTATCATTTTATGATTTGCTGATACTTAGGAAAGGGAAACTTTCTTAAATAACTGTGCCAAAAAATCCCTCATTAAATAGAAAGCTACTATTGATAAACAAAAGTCAGGAAATCAGGTGCTGTGTAGTCATACTCAGCAGCTTACCATCTGCAGAGGTTATTATCCAGTGACTGTCAAGGGGTGTGGTTAAATGTTACCTGAGTGCTTCTTCCCTTCTCTGCTTGATTGCTTTGTTAAACCAGAGAGCTTTATCTCTGGTTAAACCCACCCCGTTCATTGTGTGCATTAACTTCCTGGTGCCACCTCATGCAAGTAACAGCACTGACTGCTACCAGGAAAATTTGCTATCCAATATGCAAAGAGAAGAATGCAAATGTTTTCAGTTGGTGGGCCTTCATCAGTGCATTTACTGTAGAAGTACTGTTACAAACATACATAGAAGAGAGGCAAACAGGGTTATTGTTGAAGTATGATAAAATATAGACAAAATACAGAAGATAAAAAAGGAAAGAATGCAAATGTTTTCAGTCAATGGACCTTCATAAGTTCATTGAATGTAGAAGCAATGTTTGAAACATGTAGGAGAGAGGCAAACAAACTTATTGTTGTCAGCTTTACAATTTAGAAATAATATTTCCATATTTTCTATGAACATATTTTGAATATATATTTTAGTTGGTAATTTTAGGTACTCTGACAGAACTGATGTTCAATTATGATTTGCAAAATGATTTAAAAAGTAAAACCCACACACAGTATTACTGCTCACATAATGCATGTTTATTACACTGTGCAATAAACATACACTTTGGGAGCAGAAATACTGTGTGTGGCAGCACCAGTGCAAATGGATGTGCGTATTATCCATTCTATACCTAGATCATGATTTGCTGCCTGTTGATACAAGGAAGAATGCTTTAAATGGGAGGCTTCTGTTGAGTGCTTGATTTTGTGTTTCTTTTACATTTTTTGATTATGCCAGGATGTGGATCCTAATTCACCAGCTGCTCTAACCGGGCTTCGAGCGCACACAGACTTCATTGTTGGAGCAGACCAGGTGCTGCAAGATGTAAGATTTTGTTCAGTCTTTGCTTCACAAGTCTGTGACCCCTCACAAAAGATAATGTTGACAGACTCACAAAGCCAGTGGCAAGTCCTAACTTGGACCTTTCTCAGTTTGTTTTTTGTCAATATTCTACTGTCATCATACAGTTTTTTTGACCTGCAGGAAGGCTACATTGCCCTCTGTCTTTGAGTTCTGTAAAAATCAGAAGTCATACTTGCTGCGGACCGTCTCCCACTTGTTCCGCCTCCCACTTTATTCAACAGTTATTGTTTTAATCGAGACAATTGGCTCTTCTGTGCTAGTCACAAGTGTGTGATAGTCACAAAGGGATGGAAAATATGCTTGCAACATCCACCCAATACCAGAGGTCCCCTCCCCACCTGTTAAATCCACCCAGTAACAGAGCTTCCCACCCCACAGTGCACACATTTACTGTGTATGAATCTAAACTAATGTTCAGTGTGATATTGATTCATCTGGCTGTCACACCTGCAGTCTGAGGACTTCTTCTCCCTGATCGAGTCCTACGAGGGGAAGCCTCTCAAGCTGTTGGTGTACAACACGGAGACAGACCAATGCAGAGAAGTGGTGGTCACACCCAATGGAGCCTGGGGGGGAGAAGGGAGGTATGAGGACCAGGGCCATCGCAGCCCAACCAAAAGTAGCCATTCTCCATCCAGGTCAACCAGGTCTCTCAATATTGTATTGTTGAGTCCTATTCCATGTTGATTATCCTATTGTGATATTTGATATTTAATGAGTCTGACCATAAAATAATCATGCTCCATGACCTGTAGCATCGATTGTGCTCTCTGTGTCCTAGTGTGAGCCAGTGGTGAATCTTGGGAGTGTCCTAGGCTCTGTTAGCACACACCAGTTTAGAGTTTCAGTGTTGTAGCGATGTGCAATTTTAACGGGCCTCAAAGTAATTAGTAATGTTTTTTTTGGTTTTTTTACCATCCTAAGAATATTTATTCTAAATCCCTACATCAGCTGCAACACCTCAATAGAGGGGCTAATGAACACATCCTGTTTTCAGCTTAGGTTGCGGCATTGGATATGGCTACTTACATAGAATCCCAACTCGGCCAGCATCCCTGAAGACAAGTGATATTACACCCCCTTCTGTTCAGCCTGAAGAAAATGATAAGCCAGAGATTCCAACTAATGGCTATACTGAGGTAACCTGCTGCTTCGTTATGTTCCTAATCCGCTTGTTAAATTGGATTTATACAGTGTCAAGATGCTGTTATTTTGCACTGTACTTACACTTCTAACATTGACAGGACAAGTAGTCATATTACACAGAGCCATCTTACACATCTTACATGGGCAGGCTCACTTGGAAAATAGATTTTTAATCTCAGTGTGTACTACCTGGTTAAATAAAGGCTACATTTAAAATGTAAAATACACATGCAAAGTTAAGCACTGACTGACTGAAACCTTTGGAGACTTAGAAGGCTAACAAGGACGGTGGCTAACCGACAGGATGTTGCAGAATGAATTGACAGACCGAAAGTTTATTCTTTCTCTGTAATTGACTGGGGAAGATGGTGGGCCTGATTTGCGCATTTTGTCAATATTGTCACTCCCTGAACTCTAGGCTCCCTTGATGGCAGCTCCAGGTCGGGTAGAAAGGGGGGAGGAAGCCCTAGGTCAGGAGGAGCAGGCCTTCCCTCAGCTCTTTGAGGACACTCCAGTGCCTCCTCCCATCCAGAGGGTTATGGATCCAGGTGAGTTGTTAAACAGGGTCTTACCTTGACTGCAGCTATGAAATTACTATTATTATTATTATTATTATTATTATTAAAAACAGACATCTGTATTCAAGGCATCCTATGTTTCAGATAATTGCAATACAGGCAACAAAATGTATAATAAAGATATGTACAGGTCACTGCCAAAATGAAGGAAACAGTTTATATTGAAAGCAGCTACTTCCACACAGGTGCGTTTCCGGAGTTAATTAAGCAATTAATATCCCATCATGCTTAGGGTCATGTATGTCACAAACGACAATAAGATGATGTTGCTATTTGATAAATGTCACAGCAGCATGCAATGGCTGTTTTACCAAGCTTGCAATACAACCCATTGTATACAAAACATTTTAAAGGCCTCCCGCGTGGCTCAGTGGTTACAACGTTCGACGCTGGCCACGGAGACCGGGGTTCAATTCCCCGTCTCGCCAGGGTCGGCTCTGGCCGGGAGCGCTACCAGGGGCGGCGATTGGCGGTTCGCTGCGCATAAGAGTGGCCCTGTAGTACCGGGTTACGGTCGACACTTGGCGAGTGCCGTCTCAGAAGAGGCGTCAGGTCGCCTTCATCACTACCGGTCGCAGGACTACGGCAGCGAAATCACATTACTAGGGGAGGGATTGACATAGAAATAGCGGGTCTAATTGGCTACCAAATTGGGATAAAAATGGGATAAAAATCAGAAACAAAAATTATTTTAAAAAATTAAAAAATTTTTTTTAAAAAATTATGATATTAGCTAATCATCAACCATCCGAATGAATAACCAAAATGCATAGTCACTGATTTTCTTTTTGTTGAACCTCATGCCTGATCTTTACTGGATGGATGAATTCATAAATCAATTCTATGATTTTGCATTCCTCAGATTTCTCTGATGTTCTGGTCCCTGAGACATCAGAAATGGCAGAGAGACCGGATTTATCCATCTCATCCATCGACGTTGTCAACACGTCACAGCTTGTGGACGACGTTGGAGTGTTCAGCTCTGAATCCCTTATCGGCACCGGTGAGTTGAGCATCCAAAAATCTATAAATGGCACAGAGTATTATGCTGTGGTCTAACTGGGAATTTCTATCCTTGGTGTTAATGAAAAGATTAAGGGTGCTCAGATAATTGTTCTGAATCTGAAAGAGTGCCATTTTCCACGCTCTTACAATATTTGTCTTTCCTCCGCACATCAGAGGAGTTGGGAGACGGTGAACTACCATCTGCAGTCCCAGAAAACCTGATGGAAGTGGGCGCTCAGGAAGCTGCGATCGAGCAGGTGGTGGCATTCTCTTCCTCCCCACCCCTTGACTCCTACCCCATGGGTGACAGCGTCCATCCGGACGTCACTGGGGCGGTGGCGCCTGAAGTTGTTAGCTCCCCTTTACAGGCCATGGACCTGGTACCATCTGAACCCGACGCCCAGGACGGAGGAGCCCAGGACGGAGGAGCCCAGGATGGAGGAGCCCAGGACGGCGGAGCCCAGGATGGCGAAGTTAGTGAACGGATTGGGGCTTCAGACTCTGTCCTGCAGTAGGAGTCCTTCCAGCCTCCGCCAACTAACCTTAGCTTGCTGAGGTGCTCACCCATTGGATTTTGTTGGAAGGCAGAAAGCGGCACAGGTGAGAATAAGGCGTAGGGATAAGCTTGAGAGTGCTCATATTTGATGACTCCGTGACTTTCATTAGATATCCAAAGCCATTAGTTTTAAGGGGTTTGCTATGTTTTGGAAAATGGTCATAATTTTATGCACAAAGGAGGTTCATTTAAGAGGGCGGTACTTTATAAAGAACTGAATGTAGTGCACAAAAAATATTTTTGCTTTTTTGTGATAGTATTAAAGGAATGGTTCTCTATTCCCTTTATTGTAACATAGAGACAAAGGTCAGTGTGTAATATTACAATTCACAATGGACCTGATAATGATATGAATCAAAATGAGATTAATCTCTCTCAATGCAATATAGTCTCCATCTGTTTTATCTTCACTCAGTCAGTTTGCGTGACAATGTTTATTATACTTCTGAAGAGTACAGTACAAGTATCTGCACACAGATTTAAGAACAAGTCTGTTTATAAAGAAATGCACAATAGGTTAGTGTATTGTTACACTACATTCAGTTCTGCACAGTAGATTGACAAGAAATTTTCTGAAATGCATGGTAAGATGAACTGAACAAAACAATCCACGTCAATTTACATGAATGAAAATGTATATAATTTTAGAGTATCAATGAAAAGTTTAAATTCTGCCTCCTTAGGGAATGTAACACTAACAGTTTGCAGTACCTCACACTAGCAAGCCAAAGCTCAGAATATAATAAACAAGAACTCAATGATGCGGGGAATGTGTTAGCTTCTGTTTGACCCAAACATCCTACTGAATTCCTTTTGTTTCTTTATTTGGTATGCAGGAGCTTTTAAATGAATCTGAACCATTTTTGAATGTTGTATGTGTTATTGTATTCATGACATTAATTTGTGGACAGCCTGGAAAAATCTTTTAGATTAGTGGGATTATTTTATTAAACACTGAATTGCCTTGAACCATATATATTTTAAAATGCTTCTCTATTGTGGTTTAACAAATTACAGGTAACTGCCAAAATAAAGGAAACAAGTAAATGAAGTGTTCTTGCGACTCGGTTGTGGTGTGGGGTGGATTTTCCTGGCATGGTTTAGGTTCATTCAACCCATTAGAGGGGTAAATGCCAGTAAATACAAAATACTGAATGGTTTGATGACCATAAATGATGTAATCCATATGCCATGGCCATCTCAATTACTAGATCTAAACCCAAATGAACACTTATGGAAGATTCTGGAGCGGTGCCTGAGACAGTGTTTTCCACCACCATCAACAAAACACCAAATTATGGTATTTATCATGGAAGAATGATGTTGCATCCTTCTAACAGTCCCAGAAACTTGTATAATCTATGCACTGAAGCTGTTCTGGCAGCTCATGGTGGCACAATGGCACATTAAGACACACTATGTTGGTGTTTCCTTTATTTTGGCAGCTACCTGCATGTTGAACAACTAATTTTTCTAATTCAGGAATAATAACTCTCAAGATGATCTTTAATTCTTCAAGTAAAGAAAATAGTAAAAATACACCTGAGAGGAAAAAAAGGTTTTAAAAAAAGCACTTTAGATTGAAGAGATTTGCATTCTAAATGCAAAGCAAAGGGAGATTATGCTGGATATGAAGTATGTGATGAAGTGAATGTCTTTGTATTCGCCAAAAAACATGTCAAAGTGGAGGAAAAAAGGGTTTAAAAAAAGAGAAAGATCTCTCACGGAGGTTGTGATAATCCTTTTGTTTTGCACCATAAATGTTTACAACACAAACAATGTTTTACTTAAACCCACAATGGATGTCTTCTAAAGTTTTGTTGTTCTAAATATAAAAATGATGGCTGTGTCATTTCTGTAATTTGCCTTGTCTGACATGCTTGTATGCTCTTTGTTATATGTGAACGCACATTTTAAGTGTGTACAGTCATGTTGTGTACTGTATCTGTATTGCAAAGGCCAGGTTCACTGTAATATGTGTTTGATAACTCATTGTCTGATGATTGAAATGAGTACAATGTGCACAACATATGTCCATATCTGCACTGTCAAGAATTCTCTCTGCCTGTGACCAATCAAGTTGTAGTAATGAATGTAACACTGCTGAAGAAAGTGTTGTACTGTAGCCAGGGTGACCTTGAACGTGTTCACTTTCACTGCCTCAAAGCTTCTACAATTCCTTAAAATATATGTTCAGTGTAGCTACCCAGATTACTGATCTTCAACTAATTGTAAAGTAAAAACAAAAACGGATTAAATTAGATATATCACATTAATTCTTACTAACAGTTCATTTTGATTTTGATTATCATGTAACTACGGCCCTAAATGTTTTAAAGCAGTTATTTGTATCACTCCACAGAGAATCAGATACAAATCAGTCCATGGCAACTGCTGTATATTACATTTAAATGTGAAATTGACATTAATTTGGTAATATGTAGGAAACGATCATCTATAAGTGAGAACTTTGGTTTAATGAATCTGGACAGAAAAGTAAAAACGTTATTTATGGTATTTGTCATATCAGCACTTAGAAGCATATATGATATGCAAAATTGTTTGTCTCAACATGTTTCGTCTTGCACATATATCCTGTATTTAGAAATGTGTAAATGCCTTGAGTCATGTACAACACTGAAATCAGGCATTGCTGGTGTCTATGCATTAATTACGCAGCTAGGGAATTCCTGTTCCCGAGTGATTTTGAATTCATCGAGCGATATGTAGGCCTACCTTAAGCATTAATGAATTACATCTAAAGCTTGTCAAATTCATACTTAAATATTTGCTTTTGACTATTGATCTTTTGTTTAGCAAAAATGAGTAGTATGCTTTTTTATTTCTCCAATTGTTTATAGATTATTATGGTTTGCGAGGATTTTTAGGTTTTCAAGTAATGATGATGGATGATAGATAGCCTACCTTAAACTGTATATTTTAATATTTTTGTTCTTTGCAGAAGTCAAAGTACAAGAAAGTAGCTAAATAACTTTAAATGCTGAATTCACATATTGACTGGAAATGTTGATGCAGGAGGTTGGATTGATTATAGCCTTGATGCAATTACTAAGTTGATGCTAACTTAACACTGGAACTTGAAAATAAAACTAATATGAAAAAGTTATCAATTTCCTTGTACATTTTACATTTTAGGCATTTAGCAGACGCTCTTATCCAGAGCGACTTACAAGATGTGCATAAATACATGGTAGGAACAATCATAGTTCGCGCAAGAGATCGATTGTGATCGATTTCCAAATACTTCGTACTTATATTGATTAACTTGACCGGGGATTTTGGAGTAACTCAAATGCGTAGATCCTTTATATAACTGCCCAGTGAGTAGGCTACTTACTGTAGTAGCCTACTGTGGTAGGATATTGTTCGGCCAATTCAATGTTGGACAAAGGTCAGGTAAAACATCCGTACCTATGCGTGACATGGAAGTGGAATACATCAAGTATGTACTAATAGTAACCACCCATTGAATCGCACATAGAATACGATAGCACCTGTTCCCACGCATCGACGGGGTGAGACGGGCAAGATTCTGACCTCGGCATATAATCGATTGGATGGTATTCCACAGATGTATCGTTATCATAGGCCTAGAGAAATGTTATTACATCATTAAACGTTTCCTTCCAATACGTTTACCTCCGAACGTAATGGCAAATTTGGAAAGCCATTTCATTTTGAGCGATGGAAGCTCAGAATCCAAGAGTGGTATGTCTTGGGAAGACAACAGCATCTTCTCTTCCTTAAATACAGGTAAAGACTGGATGATGCGAGAACTGAATATCATACTTTTGTTATGCGCGGTTTTTAAAAATACGCACGATTAACTTGGTAAAGCAGTATACTAAAAGTAAAGTACAAGGAAACGATAAAAAGATAACGCACTATTTCGGATATGTTCTGTGTATAATCAGTGAATAGTTGCTTATTTTGGAAAAAAAAAAGGCTTTTTTTTTTTACCAGGACATTATCATCAGGAAATGTTCTGATTCTCTGAATGCTTCGTGTATCTGTAGGCACTGTATGGGAATCGTACAATGTTGACGAGGACAAAGAATTTGCCTCGAAAGCTGTCACTTATGTGATCCGAGGCACACGGAAAGGCATCGTTCCACTTTGCTCTGATGTAGCCCAGCTCCTGAAGTCAAAACGCAGGTACGGTTCCGTTGGAAGTATAAAATCCTCCAAAGGTTATTATTATTGATAATATTTACTTTTTGTAAACATAATTAGTTAGGGGTACGGCTACATCTTGGAGGAAAATTGTTTTCTGTATGTCGCTCACAATTCTGCGCACTCTTGTGAGCAAACATATAATCATCATAAGCCTATTTGTTTTGAAAACCTTGCTAAAAAATAAAATAAATAAAAACATTATCATTGTCTGCATTTAATTGTGACAACTGTATTATTACTTTAAGTGTATGTGGATGTGGTGACATAATCAGCAACACTGGATCTGCATTGCCTTTCTCTTTATCAGCTGTTTCCTGTCCTGGTCCTGGAGAGACGTTATATATTTGCTGCTTTCTGTTCCCTACAAGCACTGAACCACATTCTTCAATTAACAATCAACAAAGGAATGAGGACCATTTACCTTAATGTTTTATTTATAAAGTCTATTTTTGTACATAAATGACACAATCTTACTGAATCCAGATAATCAACACAGAGTTCGGCATGACACAGCCTTCATTACATTTTCATTTGTGCTTCAGTCTTGATTTGATATCAGTTATTCTAATACGATGTCAATATCCATCTAACAGTAATTACATGTGACAGGTAGCTGGAGTTTGCTATAAAATCAATCAGCGCTCCATTATTGGGATAACACGTTTTCATAACACTACACTATAACTCCGGTCCTCTCTTACAAAATTGAAGGCTATGTTGCAAAAGCATAAAGTAACCATTTGTCACAGTTATGGAAAAAATGTATTCCTGTAAACAGGCTGGAGGACATGGTACAGGCACAGCAGATGGAAATCAGTCGCCTTCAGAGAGCTGCGTCAGTCATCTCCAATCCCCCAACCCATCACAGCTCGCCCAGCCCTAGACCCAGTTTGAGGAACTCCCATCCTTCCTCCACTCCATACATGCAGGTGCTTTCAGCTGTACAAAATACACATCTGTGAAATATCTTCAAATTACTTTCATGGCCATTTTGGTATATTTTGTATGCTACGTGCATGTAAAAGTATCTGATAAACACACATTTGTGCATATTGCGCCCGATGTCTCATTATATAAGTAATCCGCATATAATAATAATGTCTCATTGTTTATATAAGTAATCCGCAAAATATACTAATCATTTCTTTCCTGTTCTTTACTAGCTGTCAAGAGTTAATATATGATATATATATATATTCCATTTAGCAGACGCTTTTATCCAAAGAGACTTACAGTAGTGAATGCATACATGTTTCAGTATATGTGGCCCCAGTGAGGTTTGAACCCACAACCTAAGCGTTGCCAACGCCGTGCTCTACCAACTGAGCCACAGAGAACCAGTTATAAACAGTGTCATCCAATATCTGCACCATGATGGCGGCAAATACATTTTTTCTTTTGCAATCTAACATGTTTGTTTTGTACTTTTTGATTTATCATCCGACAGAAATGTGATGTACGATTAAGAGAGAATACTGGTAAAAGTGAGTATAGTCCTTCAGTTCCTTTTCCACTTTCTTCCAGACCAGTGTAGTTATATGCCACAGGGATACGAGTGAAGACTCTCCACCTCCAAGCCCAAGATCAGCGAGCACTGAATTCAGTCAAGGTGGGCAGGTTCTACAGGTGAAGTCTGCCCATGGTGCTGCAAGACCTCAGTCAATGGACGCTGCCTCCATCTCCCAGGAACCAGTCCCAGTCTCAATTGAGCCTACCTCAGAGAAGCCTTTTCCACAGCCTCCTGAGCCCATGCTTACTGTCATGAGACCTATCCCTTTCCCTGGTAACACTGTGGACATTATAGAGTCTGCATCTTTCTCCATCAAGTCAGCAGCTGTGTCCACAGAGCCTGTGTCAGCCCAGCCTATATATGACTCCATGGACCCTGTGCCTGTGCTGGTAAATCCGTTGTCAGTGACACTGCAGGCACCGCCAGCAGAGGACAAGGAGGAGAAGTCCAGGACAATGATATCCAGAGAGGTCCAGGTGGAATGCCCCCATCTCCTCATGTGGAAGAAATATGATGACCAGCTGATGGAAAGTAAGCCATGAAATGGAAAGTGTAGTTTTGAAGCAACGCCAATCACCCACTCTACCCAAAAAGGCACATTTAATTAGATCAAATTCTATCTCATTTGCAGCTCTGATGTTGAACTTGCGGTTGAATGAGGACTTGGGCAAAGCATGGAAGCAAATTGAAGCCCTTCAGAATCATCTCTTGGATACGGAGGTAAAGATTCATGTTAAAACTGTCATGCTGTTATGCTTAGTTTACTCGTCTGCTATTTGCCTAGTTGATGTAGTTATTATTCAGTATTTAACATTAAAATGAACTGAACTTGACACACAAGCTAAAACAGCAGCATATGCTTAAATGGCTCATGAACATGAAGCACAAGCTCCAAACAAATGGCAACATAGAAAACATGGTATGTGCCCCATGACAGGAGCATTGGCGTCAGCAGTGGCAGGCACAGACAGAACGGACAAACTACTCACTTCTGTAATCTGGATCGGATTCTCAAGACCTGCTCACCTTGCACAGGGAATGTAGAAACTCAGCGACTCAGACCATTCCATCCACTGTGGACCCCTCCCCCTCAGAGATTTGTGTTGCCCCGAGAGACCTGGAGTCTCTGGATCTCTCTTCACAGCCATTGGAGGAGGAACCACCTGGACCATGTGACCCAGAACACAAGCTGAAGTCCTTTAAGTGAGGATGGTTATACGAGTAAATAAATAAAGACCCCTTTACTGTTGACATAGTAACTTCATCTGGTACACTCTTAGCTTGTCTGTTTATGGCAAATGTGTTTTTGTGTCTTTTCCATCCAAGTACTGACTTCCTGACTGATGCTAAGGCGGGATCTACCCTGTTTTCCTTCCCAATGACTGGCTGTAAGTGCACCAGCTGCCTGCCATTCTTCTATGACCACAGCCGCAATGGGCGAAGCAAAACCAACAAAGACTTCAAGGCCCTTCAACAACTGCAGAGGTAAGAACGTTCTGTTCAGAATCACATTTTCTTCTATCAACTGATCAACTGATCAACTGGATAAGCAATAAAGGAAATGCTATTTGTGTGTGTATATGGTTGAACTTCAGTCAGAAGGTGCAAGTAAACGTGCAGGACTATGTGATAATGAGTGGCAATCAGTCTGGGACGGTTCACTACGTCGGCCACCTGGACAACTCTGGAACAGCTGGCGCAGTCTTCCTAGGCCTGGAGCTCGATGAACCCAGTATGTCTCGAACCCAAGCGCATTTATGATACAAACTGTAGGACTGTGCACACAAACATAGCTGATTATAAATGATTTATCTTCAGGTGGAATGCACAACGGCGTGTTCAAGGGGAAGCGGTATTACCAGTGCTTCAAAGACTGTGGCCTCTTCGTCCCCATACACAAGGTGTACTACAGGATCAGAAACAAGGTGACCATCGGCTAGAGTGCCGGCACATAATTAGCTTCACCCTGCCAGGGTAGGGTGCGCTTGGGCTGGTCAGGGTTCCTTGGGTTACTATTGCATCAGTAACCTCTGGCCACTCACCAGATGCCTACAGGTTACCAAATCAGACATGAGGTAATTCACCTCTCCTCCAATTGGCGCTAGTGCTCCTGTAATTGGTGTGTAGATCGTAATGCGGAAAGTAGTCACTGGCTCACAGGCAAGTATATTGGAAGAGTGCAAATTCTGTACTTCCTGCCCTGGTGGGGTGTAAGCGAGAGCATAGTACAACTGGTGATTCCAAATTGGAGGCAAAAGGTGTGGAAATCAGATAGGCCTGAAAAATGATCACTTGCAGTGGTAGAGTAGAAGTAAACATCTGTATTGATGTATGGGATCGATTACCATTGATTGGTTTATTTTTCAGTTTCAACATTGTTATGTGCTGTTGCTTAATATGTTTTAAGCTTTCCACTTTGAGCTCCATTTGGAGCTTACATGCTCCAATGGGGGAACAAATGACTTGCTTTGGGCTAGAACCTATGAATGAACTCTTGTGGTTTTCTTCCCATTTTAATTGTAGCAGAAGAAAACTGCCCCCTCACCACCAGTGTCTGCACCCCCAGGACTCACCCTCTCCTCCGGCTCACAGCACAGGTAGCCAGAAGGTCACCGTGATCAGGACATCAGTTCGCAGGCATGTGAGTCTTCACCTCGTATACATCACTCCTAAACGTCCCACAAACACAAAGATTACACCCCTCGATGGCAGGGGTGACTCAAAATAGGCCCAGGAGGTTAGCATGGTAACGACACAAACTACTTCTTTCTTCAAATAAAATAATATCAAAAGTCAAATTTGATTAAAAGAAAAGGATATCAAAAACGAATATCCTTAAAACTCAATGGATGACAGCTAGTTTATAACAAGACTGCTTTGGTGTATACAGATTACATTGATGCTTTTGGAACAGAAAGTGTCTACCAGTAATAACTTTCAATCCACATTTCCCAGTATAAGTATAACATAGATTATTCAAGAAGGGAATGGATCAGAAACTGATTCATGATTTTGTTAAACATTTATTATTGATTAGGCAGTTGAAGCCAGGACTGAATGCTTCTGTTATAGTAAACCAATGGGACCACATGAAGCAGGAAGTGCCCGCTCAGCGAAGACAAATATGCGGGCTTCATTCCACACATGTAGGAATAATAAAAATGTAACACGTGTGATCATCGGTCTTTAATAAATGAGCGACAACTATAAATGATTAGTCGTTCACATGGGGCGAAAATGTACATTTTACTCAAATTTGAATTATTCAAGATGTAGTGGACATCTTGAATAATCACACTCACAGCCACTGCTAAATGAACAAAAAATTATAAGAAAATATTTGTGAAAATGAAGCCTTTATAAAAAAAAATAAAAAAAAATGTTTTAGTTGAAATTAACAGTGTTAATCATTAAAGTTGAAACATTTCTTTTTGGTTTTGGCTGCATCACTTGGGTAGTTGTCCATACTCAGATTGAAAAGCATTAAAAAATATATATAGCAAACTTCATATTACACACGTTCCAATTTTAGAAAATTTAGATTTGGCACTGGCCTCAGCCACTCGAACATTTATAAGGGGGTTCCAGAACTAACCACATGATTGGAAAGATTGTCTGATTTACGACATGGTAAAATTCAAGCTCTCAGGCTATTTATTCCCTGCATTTAGGGTCTTGGAATGTCGGCTGAAAAAATATTCAGCTCATATTGTGACCAATAGCTTTTAAAAGTATCTGATTTCAAGCCTCAACCTTTTATATCCCAGACTTGACTAATCGTTCAGAACTACTCTGACTGAATGAGGTTCAAGTGCTGAAGATGTGTCTGTTAGGATTACGATTCCCTCTGGAATAATACAATCCTGAAGTAACCGTACTTTCTATATAATTGATACCTTGATAAATCCACATATATCAGCATCTGTACAATGCAAGGAGAATTAGCACCATTGAGAACTAAAATAACAGTGTATTCACACTTTTTATATTGGTCAATTTATTTAGCAGTTATTAAACCAAAATATACTACATATAGTTAATCAACACAGGGAGCATAAATAATACAAGAGTTGTGGATATGGCAGCTTTACATATTTTCCCTATAGAGTTTTGCTTCATTTACAGCTTGT
This sequence comes from Aldrovandia affinis, assembly GCA_029706075.1. NCBI lineage: Eukaryota > Metazoa > Chordata > Actinopteri > Notacanthiformes > Halosauridae > Aldrovandia > Aldrovandia affinis. Next base: position 11,149,854 of record JAINUG010000001.1, read on the forward strand.
ACAACAACTACACTTAGCGATTCCTTTAAAATTTTATTTTTGGACTAATCCCAAATGGAAATTATGTTTCGACTGAAATATAATATATTTGCTATAACACTGTGCAATTCCCATTGTCATTCTCTATATGTCAATTTACAGTTGGTGTTGCATAAAAATTCACTGATCTTCTCTGTATAGCCAATACTCCATGTTCGGCCACAAAGCATCATGGCAGACATAAATCATTTAGCGACAGTTAGGCTAATGCTTTGCAGTAGGCAGTCATGGGTAATACCAAAAGAAAAACAGTGTGTTGTCACTTCTAGGTAAAATGGCCCCTTTCACAAACTTGGATTGGTTATTTTCAAGACTGAAAAGCTAAACTGTCTTTTTACTTTTGTAAAAAAGCATTCTTTCAAAGTCGATGGTCGCCATGAAAACAACTTTCTGAAAATAAAGCAATTTATGCCCAGTTGCCTAAACATAAGAACAGATTATTTACCGAAAAAATATACCTTCTGCACTTCAGCATAAGCTAAAAATATGTTTGTGGTAAGAGAACCCCACACAGCCTTCACAACCTGTATCACTGAACTATGAAACTGATGGCCAAGGAACCGACACAAGCCAGGTGATTACCCATTACTCCTTTACATTAGATCAAACACATGATTGTTTTGTACTGCTGCCTCAATGTCCAGATTATCTTCAATGTAATCTCACTAAAACAGGAAGACAGAATTGCAGTGATGTGTCATCGGAAACACGTACGTTTCGGGAATGTACATGGAAAAATAAAACCAAAAGCGTGCAGTTTACCTTCCACTTCACAAAATGAACATTGATGTGTACAACCTACCAAGGCGTCCTTCGAGATGGGCATGACCCCTCAAAAAGATGAGAATAATAATACAAATCTTAAATACAATACAAAAAAATTTAGGAGGCAAAGAAAAAAACAAAACCCCCCACTAAATTATAAAAATGTAAATGCCCTGGACATTACTTTAGTTTAAATTCATTCACTGTACACAGCACAATAAACACCACTTCCCCGTGTGTTCTCTTCAGCCGACGCGGCTGTTTCGGAGAGCAGCGATCTTTCTATAACGCTTGTATGTTACAGAAGAAACCGACTCTGTGTTGTGGGCCTGGTCGACAAGAGGAACATCTAACACAGGGATGAGTGTGGCTTCTAGAGTACTACTCATGGAACCAGTACGATGAGTGTGAAGTCCAGGCTGGTGGCAGGGGGGAGGGAGGGGAGGAGAGGCTTGCAAGGTGGCGAGACTCCCGTGCCTTTGGCTCACGTCGACTTCTGTCGGTAGTGGAGGGTCAGATCCCCGCCACTCTTCCAGATAAAATGCTTAACTGTTCTAAGGTCCATGTTGGGATCCAAAACCTGAGGGGGAGAAAGTACCTGAAACTGGAATCTCACCACAAACAGAACAAATAACAAATAATAATATAATAAACCAATAATTCAATAAATAAAAGATCAAATAAATATTTTTAAAAGAAAGATGTCTAGAGGTTTACACCTACCTGGTCCTGGCAAAGCAGCTCAATTTTTTCCTCAGCCAGCACGGCCATGTCCTCCTCCTTCTCCTGCTCGCCCGGCTTCTCGTTGTTGGAGGAGCTGGTGGTCTGCGACTCGTTGTCCAAGTTGATGATCTTCTCGTAGACGTGCTCCATTACCTTCCGCACTTGGAGCATGTCGCTTGCTGAGAGGCGATCCCTAAAATCAAAGAAATCCAAATGACTTCAGATGGTTCTTTGGAACCCATTTTGTTGCTTCTTACATTGTGGACAGTAGACAATCAGCACAATACTAGAGAATGGCGTTGCACAAACTTGATGAGAAGCAGAGATCAATAGGAGATGCAGAATAAGAGGAAAACAAAACAATCATTCACATTTCTTTCACAATATAAAACTTATTTTGTAACAAACTCTTGAAATCTGAAATCCTGTATTTGTCATGTTGAACGGGCTTCATCCCACTTCAGTTACAAGAAGCCAGTGAACCAATTGTACTTCACGTTCATTTCTGCGAAACCTACTTCTTTAAGGTTTTTGCCCCTGAAGAGGAGTGAGGTTGGAGGTAGAATGGGATTTTGTTGAATTTAGGCATGTTTTTCTGCAAGGAAGAAGAAAACAGTAAATAATCACAAAATCAAGATAAAATACCATTCTCATTGTGTGACCTGTTAAAATGACACTGCGTGACTACTAGCTCTACTACTTCTGGTGGCAAACTTATGAAATGGCAGCACAAATCAGGAAAGGATTCATTCCAACATCTTGTCAAAGTGCAAATGTAATCCAAGCCACATATGTGGCACCATGAAGCCCTGTTTTGATAAGAGAATGCTCACATCCACAGTGATGTCGATCACCCATTGCGGAACGGTCTCATTTAAGAGCATCGACTCTGTTTCACCACCCGAGTCCCGACACAGCAACCTGCAGAAAATGCAGGAAAGGGTGAGCAGAGAGACAGCTGGCTGCGTTACATTGCGCACCATTACAACGTGCCTTTGTAGTGATTTCTGCATGTAGAATTATAGGACAGGTACCTAAAAAGAGTCCTGCCTCCTGCTTCACCGAAGATGACCGGAGTGTGTGGTGGCACCTGGAAATAACCATTTCCTTTCTGTATCCTGTTCTCCTGCTCCCCATTAACTGAGAAAAAGAACAACATTTACAAGTCATCCAATGTAAAATCTAAAAGGTGTTTATTTAAACCAATGTCATATCCTTTTACACTTAAAAATCCGTCCTTCCTTCCATCCTTGAGAACTGGAAAGGGAAAACTGGCTGCCATGAGAGGGAATGTTTGTTACAATGATGCATCCTTTGCAGAAGTGTTTTGGGCTATAAATGAGTCCCACAACGCTGTGCTTCGAAGTAATCAAGAGGATTGCAGAAAAGTGGAAGGAAGGAATGACGGATACATTTAGTCAATGTCACAGTGACTACAGATCATAAAGAGCCATACATATATGTAAGATAACATTAACAAATATCTTGTACAGACTAAAGATAATTAAAAAATTAAAAAATGTAATAAGAGATGTTAGTATTTCAATCAATCAACTTGTATTTGCTATAGCACTTTTATTTGAATATTTGCATAATTTAATTGTCACAAAGGGCCATGTATAATTAAAGTAGGGTTCAAGACGTAAGAGTTAAGAGTGCATATTTGCTGGAGAATTGAACGATGAGTTGCCTCAAAATGATATTGAGCCAATAGGTTTGTCGGTGATTCTTACAAGAATTCTGTTATCATTTCCTTGTCTCCTCCCCTCCTTGTGAAATGTTCAGATGCAGAAAGTATGTGACGGTGTATATGACTTCCGTCACAATTTCTCCGGGTTTAATTTTGTAACACTTGTTTTGTAACACTTGTTTTGTAACAGTTGTATAGTGTATTACGGATTTATTTTTCAGAGAATAGGCCAGTGTCCTTTAATGGCCTGAATTAATGGCACAACTCAAACTTCCGAAAATACCTATTAGACTTAGATACAGGTATAAAGGCAGATATGAGGAAAAGCATGTTAGAATTGAGTGGGTCAGGGGCCTCCCGCGTGGTCCAGTGGTTACAACGTCCGACGCTGGCCACGGAGACCGGGGTTCAATTCCCCGTCTCGCCAAGTGTCGGCTCTGGCTGGGAGTGCCACCAGGGGGCAGCGATTGGCTGTCCACCCCAGGGAGGGGGGAAGGAAGCCGACGTGACGTTCGCTGCGTATAAGAGTGGCCCTGTAGTACCGGGGTTACGGTCGACGGCTCAGCGAGTGACGTCTCGGAAGAGGCGTCACTTTGCATTCGTCACTACCGGTCGCAGGACTACGGCAGCGAACTCACATTACGAGGGGGGGATTGACGTAAAATAGCGGGTCTAATTGGCTACCAAATTGGGAGAAAATGGGAGAAAATCTGAGAAAAAAAAAAAAAAATAAAAAAAAAAAAAAAAAAAAAGAATTGAGTGGGTCTGGGTGCTGTCCAGCATACCATGGTTAATCTCATTCTCCTCTTCATCCATGGGGTTGATGTGTGTTCTGGGCCAGTACTCCAGAAGTGCCTGGAGCAACAACCCACCAAGATTCACTGCCGAGAGAGAGGCAACCATGAACAGAGACATTCTGGAAACATTGCAACTGTGGAACTGATACTGCACAAGCTTGATTCGCAGTGTCTGTGAAATAAATGCAATGTAGTGTGCAAGCACTGTGCTATTTCCATTGCCTTTTTTGTCAGGTAGCTAGCTAATGAATGTGCATATTAGCATTCCGTTTACCTTCGTATACACCAACTAGACCAGGGGTCGGCAACCCATAACACTCAAAGAGCCATTTGGACCCAATTTTGCGCCCGATTCAATTGGATACTTATTATTTATTTTCCCAAGCCACGCGGAGCCGCAACATAAGGCTGAAAGAGCCGCATGCGGCTCCGGAGCCGCAGGTTGCCGACCCCTGAACTAGACGATATATTCAACATGAATCAAGAAAACTGCATTTGTTTCAAACCGTATGGCTTTGATGTGCAAGTGGCCAGTCTTGGCCAGTTGTACAGCCAAATAAGCCATTCTCTGCCTTTTATTCAAATAACATTGAAATGAAGTGATTTTGTGTACCAGCAAATAACAATTCTCCCATTATTTTTAGACGCATTGCGTTCATATGACCAAAACAAACAAAGTTTAAACTTACACTTTGGGTCAGATCCGTCTGGACTGGTGAAACCAGCATCCTTGGCGGAAACCCAGGCAGCAAAACAGTCACTTTCATCTAAAGTGATTGTCAGCATCTATCAAGCACAAAAAGACAAGTGTCCATCACAAAACAACCCACAGTACTTTTGAGTGATTCCGCTAGTCCATCTCACTTTACTTGGCGACATTACCAATGGCTCATGACACTACCTATCAAAGCCCTGCAATGCACACTATTGACCTGGGTGACAAACCGATAATAAGGAAGAGATTGGATTCAGGCAGATATGATTTTATAGACAACTCTTCAGATTATCTTGACTCTGGTACCATCAGTCCCCAAATTGAATACCACTGATCAGAGTAGTTTCACAAGAGTAAGACTTCCTTTATTGCAAGGAAGCATTATGTAAAATCAGGGTTAAAAAAAAAAATCATCAAGAACTTCTTAAAACCATGTAAGAAAGGGAGGTGTGAGCTGCCTAAGGCACAGGCCTATAAAAGTGAGCTCATCACGGGCACATTCACTGCACGCTAGTCTTTGCTCAATAGAAGACATGTAACAGTGATTCCTTATTCAGTTTCAGAGAGCTTGCAGAACCCACGAATGGGACACTTCGCACATGGCTCGATTTGGATCACATTTCACATGAAGGCAGAATTAATGTGCTGACTTCAGATTCACTGAAGTGAATGAGACCAACACAAGCCTTGATCTGTGAAAAGCAAGTTAGAAACATCTTGAGCAGGAGCATCAGTTGGGGAACGTACCCCCGTTTTCAGATCTACAGAGAACCAGTTTGGCACATAGACCATCTTGAACCGCTTCTTAATTTCTTCATCAAACTCCACCTTCCCCAGATCTTCAACTTTACATGCCTGGATAAGGTTAAAAAAAGGTCAGTGAGTCAAACAATATAGCAAGCCACATGCAAAAATAATGAGAAAACGCAGAGAAAGGAACCAACAGCACGCACCTTAAGAACATCCCAATATGCCACGTTGTTGTTGGTGTCTTTGGTAAGTATGTGTCTCTTGTCGTTCAGTATGTGGCACTGAATTATGCTAGCGCCCCCTAAAGGACAAATATGTGTAAAACAGTCAACAGGTGCAGTGAGGGGGACGTTGCTCACTAAACATGAATCTCTTCAAATGTGTTCCAGTTCTTTCATGTAATACTAAATAGAATTTGGTTGATTAAAGAAAAGCTTTAATCTTCACTCCGTACCCATCTGTAATGCAAATGGGTTGCTAATTTAGTCATTTGTCTTGGCTTCATCAATTTAGAAACAAACAATAGGGAATCAGAGGGAGTACATTTTAAGGCACACTATACATGAATATTCAGAAAGGGACACATTTTTGTCTATGCTAATCTGTCGCTAATCTACCTTTTTTCTATTTCTTACTAAAATTTCATGCTTACAAAATAAGGCTGCATTTCAAGCTCCTGGCCACTTTATCCAGAGGGACATAGAACAACAATATTATCATTTATTTATTTATCAGTTTATAATTGATTCAAATACATTCTGAATGTAAAAATGTATCAAATCATTAAAAGCAATTATTAAATGCCATTCGTTTAACTGGGGTACTTTTCAAACCAAAATGTATGCCTGCAGAACAATGTCAAGCGGCAAATGTTTTGCCAATGCCGTGCGTCTTCATTTCAGCTTCCAAATGTCTGAACGCAAGACAAATCAGTTTGTCTCGTGTAGTCAAATTATTGTGCATATTCTGCAGTCTCACATATGCCCTCTGAAAAGAAAAAGTTACTGTGTGTACAGAAAAGATGATATTTACTAAATCATTATGAGAGCTAGGCAGCTTGGCCAGCTGTGCTGCAATGTCCCAAGGGCTCTGGTGACTTTTCTCAAACAGAGTTCAAAGGAATGAAATAGTTCTGTGCAGAGAGATGAGACTACAGCATCAGCAGTTAATGCAGAGACAAGGTGAACTGTGCCAGGGCCTACCCTATACAGCCTTTGGTTTAGTTATAAAGCTACTGTAGTCAATGTGTGTTAGGTGGTCTGAGAATAGAGTGCATGTGCATGTGAGAGGATCCTCATTTGTGCAGAACTCAACACAGGGGTAGTCTTGAGTTTTTCTACAAACAGCTAGACTGCTAAGAACTGGACTGATTTGAGTCAAATTTGGTTGTTTGTTTAATAAATTCTCAGCATTGGCCAGGCTATTTTAACAGAGGCAAGGCAGACAAACACATTGAGGGGTTCTGTATCATATGTGCCCTCAGCCTTTTTAGATTTAGTGTTTTAAGTGATCAAAAAGGGTTTGCATATTGTATTCTTCAATTACGCGCACATGCTGCGATTGCTCTTGGGTGTACTCATGACCTTAATGCGCCATTTCAGTAGCAAACCACTTCTTGTTATGATTTGTTTAAAAAACTGGAACATATATTTTGTTTGGGAGTTTTCGTAGTTGCTGGTCCCCATGTGGAAGACTATGTATGTCCCCATATGTAAAAATATCCCCATATGTAAAAAAAAAAAAAGTATGTATATGTAAGACCATGGGCCTTTAAAACACAACAGAGTCCACAACAGACAAGGCTTAAAACATGTTCGAAGCAAAGGTTATGCTAGCGTGTTACATCGGCACCCCCAACATGAAACTGTGGCCACATCATCATGACATTGTTCTGAGGAAGCAATGCGTTCATGGTGAGGCACAGCACAGCACAGTGTTCTACAGCAGAGCCTTTATGCAATCGTGACTCATGGCAGCCTCTTGTCCCTCCTCCCGTTCCCGAAGACACAGCCACAACTAAAGAGCCGGCTCATGCATCATTAATGACCGTCCGAAACCAGCAGCACGCTTCCTTCTCACAGCGCGGCCGGCTAATGGGATTTGATGTTCAATTGGAGCGTTCGCCGGTAAGAGGGAGAGAGCTACAGATGTGACGCTTCCCTCTGATCAAAGTCAATTAGGGTCAGTTTACCTTTGATGACTTGTTCAGGTTGCGTGCACAGAGGTGTCAGGGGAGTGCTGCAGTCGTTGTCGTAATCGCCAGATGTTCGGAAATTGTGGATGCCCTTTAGAGACTGTGATAAATCACATTGGGAAGACTGCATATTAAGCAAGGCGAGGTACATGCACTGGCAAAAAAGTAGAATTAATCCTCCATAAGACACCAACGCTGGATAAACCAGACACACAAAAGCCTGAGAGCCATCAGATAACGAACAGATAACGCATTCGGCTGAATTATTTGGGATTGTTCTGTCTTCAGTTACAAAAATACTACTTTGCATTATTGTAATAGATGAGTCTGACACAGATTGTTGGAAAAAAAAATAACAACAACAATAATAATAATAATAATACAATCATCATCACCATAACAACACTCCACATTGCCGCGATGATAATAATGGTAATAATATCCCCCTCTGTGGGGTTGTCAGGGATGAGTAATGCTCCAAATCACTCAGAGCTCATCTGAGAGCGGCTGAGTCGTGGGAGCCACCCGAGAAGAGACAGACCCGTCGCAGCCCCCTCATCCTGGAGGGCCCTCTCACTTGTCAGGGTGCTAAGCGGCCCAGGCAGGTGGCAGCTCCGCTCACATCACCGCGGCGACGGGCGGGGGTGGCGGCTGTGCTTACCCATTTGTTCACGGAGGATTTGGTGGTGGAGACCCAGATGGCCGGAGGGGGGTCGGCTGACCTGTCCAGCTCCATCTGAGCGGGGAGATAGAGAGGGGGCAAGAGACCGCCGTCATTGTGTGCATATCCTCAACGCGTCTCCACCGCGTAGTGACAGACGGTAGTGATGCATGGTGCTGCTTGCGGAAGACACTCGGAAGAAAACTTGGAAAGCAATTTAGGAACGTGCTTCAGACGTTCAATTCATTTCAAACTGGGAGTCCCTTCGACTCTTCAATCCCCAGAATTAAGTTTCTAGTCCAATCACAAAGGTAGTTGACTTCACAGGCACCCATTACTTAAAAGCCACAAAAATCTGAAAAGGCTATTTCTCAAAGTCAGTTTTTGGTGCATAAGCATAAATAAAGATACATAAATAGCTGTCTCCCAGTAACTGACACGGATAGGACAGGTACACCGCATGGCTCCCCTCACCTTGAGGACGGGGGCCTTCTCCTCGCAGATGAGAACACGGATGTCAGGGTTGCGCAGGTCTGTGCAGTAGATCTTCCTGTCCCGGCCTCCGGAGTATACGTGTGTGAAGGCCTCGTTCACCTGCAGTGCCCATACCCCCTCGTCATGGACCCTGTACGTGGCAATGCACCTCTGCTGGCCCAGAGACCACAGTCGGATTGTTCCGTCTGAGCTGCCGGATAGACACTGTGGCAGAGAGAACAACAGCCCTATTAACAATGGGCTACTTTTTATTAGGTCCATTCACATCGTTCATTTAAATATTGATATATACGTATATGCTTTTCAATTTATTTGATTTGTTTCAGTTTTTCTCCCAATTTGGTAGCCGATTATACCCTCCATTTCTTTTGATTCGCCCTCCCCCATAAACTCGCCGGCCATCACTAGAGGGCAAGCTAATTCCCAGAGGACGGCGATGATCCGCCTCCTCTGAGACGGAACTCGCCCACCTACTTTCTAGAGACACCCTTCGCGCTTCTCGGCAAGCTTGTGCCGGCTCACCCTCCCCCTGGGGTGGACAGCCAACCACTTCTAAATTAGTACTTGCTATTCACAATTACGTCACCCCCACCAATTCTCATCATGAATATAATGGCTTGATAATAAATGCTTAAGCTTAAGCGCAATCGATGTCACAGATAAAATGACTTAACCACAACGGGAATTCTCAGAGGTGCCTCAAATGCCACCCTAGTCAGCCTTACCTGTGTGCCATCCCTGTTTAGCAACAATGACTTGACATTGTCTGTGTGTCCTTTCAGCTTCATTAGTTTTGCACAGGTTCGAGGGTCCCAGACTCTCAGCACCTATCACAGAACACAGAGACCCACTGACAGATGTGGACAACGCAAAATTCAACAAAATTTGCAACTCAGTTTTGTTCAGTCTTTACTTTGCCACCTGGGGAGTAACCCATGGGTTGGTGGCCAATGGGATGCTGACCCCAGGGTTGTGGGCAGATATGTAATAAAAAAGTGCAGATTTCCAAGAGTGGTGGTAGTTTTTTACAGAATTCATAAAGGTAGCATCTGACCAATTACTGCAATTGTTCTTCAAGGTAAATTAACTTGCAGAAAACAACAACCAATGAAACACAATGTAAGTTTACAACAACAATATGGTATTAACTGTTGCTGTAAGACAGCAGTTAAGACGGTTTAATGATATGATGATTTTGAGGGGTACAATGTATTACACTGGCTGCCACCAACTTCGCCTCAAAATGGTTCAATGGATTATGACACTGAAACATAAAGGATTGTCAGAGACAGCAAAACTTCTCCACTGTGAAACTTAATATTCTAAGTGAGGAGATAGTTGGAAGTTCATCAGCAGAGTATATATTTTACTACACTAAAACTACAATTTTAGTGTGCAATGTCATAATGTCTCAGCAGATTCGAAGAGAAAAAAACACCTGTGCTGGTATTCCTAAACAATGTAATTCAAAATAAGACAGCACACAATAATCTATGAACCCCATTTCAACCCAGCTGCACAAAAATTTACATTTTCACAATGGTTCATGAAACAGCGGTAATACATCTGCCTGTCTGAAATCAGAGGTGGGATCACTTAATCATGTTTAAGAGTGATGTACATATGTTTTATGAAGGTAAGCAGGCACCATATTTACTGGCATGTTTATATTATGAATCACCTTAATGACATATAAATACAGGCAAAAAAAGAAGAAAAAAAAGCTCAAGTTGGCCATTTTTATGAATCTCTCTAATAGGACAGTGTCAGCCCCATCACTGAAGAAACATTGATGGAAACTTATATTAATGACCCCTTTACTGGGTGTATCCAGAGCAATATCACTTAATCATGATCATGGTTTAATTTACCCAAGCTGCAGAGTGACGCGTACACGTAGATTTAGGAATCAACGACATCAGCTGGAATGAAATATCAGCTAGGGATGGGCATGAGTACATGATACGGACCTTACTATTCATTCTGGTTTTTCTCAAATTAATAAATAATAATAAACTGAAATGCTTTAATATCATTAAGATGACACATTTTAATGAACCAGTTTTCAAAGTAGGCAGAGTTACGGTTTCCGCTATTTCAGACATCACGGGTCTAACATCAACACTAACAGCAGGATCTAATGGTCAATCGGCTGTGTACTTGCCTTTCCCCTGAGCATGTGGATATGCTCATTTTTTGAAACAAGCATAAATAGTAATCATCTTTAGCACCCTTGGAGGAAGGAATGTGCTATTTTGGAACTTTACAGTTTTTTTGAGGATGCCATTAGCAGCCATCATCATTAGACATCATCATGTCATCAATTAGAATCAACTACAATGTTACGGCATGTTCTAGAATAAACATCAGTGTGACGGTGCTCCTCAAAGGTTTAGGATTCATTTATGTGAACTAGAATAGAATATAGCTAGTTGTACAAGAATAAGTTGCCCATATACTTTGACACAATAGCTATGGCTACAATATTTCACTGTTCAGTTAGCTTTATTGGAATAACAATGTTATTTATGTCAACATTAAAAATATATATTTATGTTCACTTCTGAATTGATTGTTCGAAGGAATGTGCCCCTTTTAATGTTCAACAAATTAATTTTTAAAAAATTCAGTTGCGAGTACTCCAGAATAATTTCCTGAGAGTACTCAAAAGTATAATAATTTCAAGTACCCATCCCAAATATCAACGCAATCAACTTCAAAAGCAACAGCAGTACATGGTATGCTACACTGCCTGGCCCCAAAAAAAGTCACCACCTCGATTTAACTAAGCAAATAGCCTTCCACTGGATAATTACTGCAGTGATTAATATGTTTTAGCTGGCAACAAATTATTTAACCCTAACTGATGCAGTGAGTAGCTTCTCATTTCTTAAACAACCATGTCGGAAGACATATCCTGTGGTCGTGGAAAATATGTTAATCTGTTTCAGAAGGGTCAAATTATTGGCCTGCATCAAGCAAAGAAAACAACTAAGGAGATTGCTGAAACTATTAAAATTGGGTTAAGAACTGTCCAACGCATTATTAAAACCTGGAAGGATAGTGGTGAACCATCATCTTCGAGGAAGAAATGTGGTCGGAAAAAAAATCTTGAATGATCGTGATCGGCGATCACTTAAACGTTTGGTGAAATCATATCGTAAAAAATCAACAGTAGAACTCACGGCTATGTTTAATAGTGAAAGTAAGAGCATTTCCACACGCACAATGCGAAGGGAACTCGAGGGATTGGGACTAAACAGCTGTGTAGCCTTAAGAAACCCACTTGTCAGTGAGGCTAATTGGAAAAAAGGTTTCAATTTGCTAGGGAGCATAAAGATTGGACTCTGGAGCAATGGAAGAAGGTCATGTGGTCTGATGAGTCCAGATTTACCCTGTTCCAGAGTGATGGGCACATCAGGGTAAGAAGAGAGGCGGATGAAGTGATGCACCCATCATGCCTAGTGCCTACCGTACAAGCCTGTGGGGGCAGTGTTATGATCTGGGGTCGCTGCAGTTGGTCAGGTCTAGGTTCAGCAACGTTATGTGCCCAAAGAATGAGGTCAGCTGACTACCTGAATATACTGAATGACCAGGTTTTTCCATCAATGGATTCTTTCTTCCCTGATGGCACGGGCATATTCCAAGATGACAATGCCACGATTCATCGGGCTCAAATTGTGAAAGAGTGGTTTCCTAGTCAGTAGAGTCATTTTCGTCCTCTGCCGGTCTGTAGCTTTGTTGTCCTCAATGTCTGCTGCTTGACCTTGTTCTTATGAACCACCGTCTTTGAAATTTGAAGGATAGAAGCAACCTTACGCTCACTCTATCCCTCTGCCAGTAAAGCCAGAATTGAACCCTTCTTTTCCTCACTCAAAACTTTTCTCTTCAACTCTTTTGGCATCGTCAATAGTTATTTTTTGATTCCAATTACTTTTGAGGTACTACTAGAACAGTTTTTTGCCATCCAGCTGGTCCTATTGAAAGAGGATAGTGATAGTGATAGTGGTTTTTATACTTTTCCTCGTTAAATAAGATTTGGTTCAGGTGATCATCTAATCAGTACTTCATTAAGTAGAATGAGGTGTGCTTGTGTTGGAATTCAACAGACACTGGAATGGAATGGCTGCCATACATGTAGAGATGCTGATTTAAGAAAAATTTGGAGTGGTCTCTTAACTTTTTCCAGAGCTGTATATGAACCTTGAAAATCTATTTTTAGCTTTTGGAATTCAATTGTCATGCAAATTTGGGCCCACAAAGTTCAAACACACTGAACAGGTAGCCCAGAGATTTTAAAGTGCAAACTAACCTTTTCAGTGGAGCCAGACACAATGACTGTTCCCATTTGATTCATAGCCAGGCTGTATATGGAGTCCTTGTTCCCACTCAGCGAGGAGGCTGTCACAGTGTACAACAATGCAGTGATCAGCTGCAGCACGGTGCTCTCAGAACAGGGCTCAAGGCCTACCATTGTTCAGCATCACAGTCCTCCACAATACACTACATTCACTCGTTAACCATCTGTAGGAAGTACTCGGACTTTGATGTCCTTACTACATTCTGCATCAACATACATATAGGTATTTGTTTGTGTGGGCAACAAAATGCATAAAACAATAAAACAGGAGCTAAACCGTGGCTTTCCATCATTTATTGGTGCAACACTAGGGGGCAAGAAAATACGTTGTGATTATGCTTATGCAACTCAAATGCACCTGTATATTGTTCTACGTCCTCTAGGTTCAAAAACCAAATTCATGTGTGGATTTCATATCTGCAAACTGATAATAAACATGCCCTGCAGAAGATGGCACATAATGTTTATACATAGACTTTAAAGCACTACATGTACGAGCTATCCAAGGCATTAAGGGGTTGTTGAATTGCACTATGACCGTGTAATGCGAAGCTTTCTCTTATTCCCGATGACTGTCCATTTGTACTGACCAATAAAAGCTCTCAGCGATACGTTTCTGAAGAGGGAGCAAAAACATTATTATACTCACTGGTGACAGTATTGTTTGAGGCCGTCAGTGCTGTTAGCGTATTTACATCCCACAGGAATATTTGTCGGTCAAGACCGGCTGAGGCCACCAGCTCCTTGTCTTTTGCATATGCTAAGGCTTTGACATAGTCCTGCATGATAAAACACACTCAATAAACCTATCATTCACAATGCGTTCCAATTTAAGTCAAGTCACATACAGGTTCTTCTCATAATGGCAAAAGATATTACAACCTCAAGGTTACTTCAGGTCAATGGTTTCATTAAAAAAGTAAATACGGGCTTGTGAAATGTAAAGATGAATCCTACATAAGCACAAGACAGAAACACAATTTTTACAAATTCAAAGAACAGAGATGAGACATAAGTAGGCTTGGCACACCTTGTGTGTTCGCAACGTTGACATGCAAAATCCCTTATGTGCATTCCACACTTTCACAGTGGTGTCTGACGAGGCAGATATCACTAGAACGTGGGAAAGAAAACAAAGACATCAGGTATGACTTTGTATTCTGGGTATCAGCAAATCTGTCATAAACTATCATTTGAATCAGGCTGTTGTCTAGGGTTTCAGAACCATTAAAGCTTTCACTGATTTACACTGCATGGACAAAAAATGTAGAAACAGATAGGCTAGATCCTCCACTTACATGTCTTCCCGTTGCAACAGAGGACAATGTCATTCACCCAGTCCGTGTGGTGCTCCATCGACGCTATGTATGGTTCTTGCTGAAATACATAAGAGCTGTGTTGCCAGGCACATTCTTTACTGTCCTGTCTCATGCGTTGGGTCATGTACTCCTTGCCCAGCACCACAAAATAAGTTTCTAGCAGAAATGCATGTATTTATTTAGACATTTTCATATTCATGTTATATTTACATATGTTCATGGGCCTGTTAGTTTTAGTCCTCAAATGAATTATATTGGCTGAAGCTCTGCAAGTCACATCACTAAAGATTTTGAGCAAATCATTATTTTTTTCCCCATTACCACAAATTTTATTTCATTTACACATATTACGACGACAAAAACAGTATTACTACCACTACAGCACTGAGTTTAGGCCTGCGATAATTCACCAGTGTGCTGTGATTCATAGATAACTGATGACACTGAATCATATTGAGAAGGTAAAAAGTAAATGGCAGTTTTACCTTGTGCTGGTTGACGCTCCATATCCTGATGATGGAGTCCCTTCCAGCAGTGAAGAGCCGGTTCAAGGCTGGGTCCAGCTGTAGTGCGTTCACCCCATTGCGATTGTACTTCTCCACCTCGTCTCTTATGACATACGACACCTGCAGGGAGAGACTCATAACTATGGCATGCACTGGACCTTGCAGCCAAAATTCAGATCTCCTTCGCCGCTGAACGAGGCATTGCCGTTCGTCCAAGCCTTGGAGCTCTGACCTTCAATGGGAGTGTGCAGGGGCTTCATTTATTTGGACATAGAAGTTATTCAGGTTTGCTGTGCATCAGTCATGGACATAATTGTTCAGTTTGTCATGCTTAGGCTGTGTGTAATAGATGTGAAGGTCTTGGTCAGTGTTTGACCACAATTCACAACCGAACATCTAAAGACAGTCAGTCTGTAACCTATTAAAAAAGTATGTTTTTTGCCATCACAATCTAGAATGCTTAATAATAGTGGTATGATGGCATACAAGTGTGACAGTATACCAGGATTTGTTGTAGGCCTATACAAATTATATTTTTTTAAATGTAGGAACCTGCCCACGCAGAAAATGTATAGGCTATTCAATTCCTTGGTCAACATACCATATGCATTTATATGGATTTCAAGCCAATGCATGTGAGCGCAAATATCTTGTACTCAAAAGCTAAGTTGTTTACACTAATGTCAATGGGAAAGTTTGGCAATTAATTTCTACATTTGCATATAATTAAAGTAAATAAGTATAGTGGGAACTCCATGCACTATATAGGCTACCAGCTGCACAAAGGTTTTACTGAAATCTTTTCTGTTGCCTTGCATCAACACATCCATCTGGTCTCAGATCCGGACTGTTCCTGTGTCGATTGTGGCCAGCAGCCCCGCAGGGCGATGCGTAATTGGCCGTAGTATCAACCAGGGAGTGAAGGGATTCAGTCAGTGGAATGATTGCATCTCATTGCACATCGGGCCCTAAGAAATCAATTTGATTATTTTCAGTTTTCGGTTTATTATTTTCCTGATTTTGGTTTTCTAGGTTTTAAAAATCCTGGTTTCCGCTTTCTATGTAAAAGTGTCCTGATTAGGATACTTGTTACAATGAACCCTGTTCTTAAGATCCGTACGTTAAAATCACGTTCTGATCCTTCGCTCATTGCTAGTGGATGATATGAACTGTTCTTGCATATTTCCCACTAACATGTCAAGGTAATAGCTATCATGTAACCGTTCCTGGGATTACCTAAATCCGGTATAAAACCTGGGTTCTGTGATTCCATCCGTATTCTCTGTATCACAGAAATAGTGTGTGCATAGCCCTTTTCCACCGCAGTACTGTACCATACTATAGCGGAATCTAGAACTGAGATCTTGACCCCCTTGCTAATGTTAGTTAGGTTCGATTAATTTATTTCATCACTGTAGACAGCAACTCCTCCCATCTTCAGATTGTGGAAGTCTGATGGATACGCAACCAAAATGGATACGCAACCAAAAAACTTGGTTAAAGTTTGAGATAGATGAAGCAGGTGGCTCCCGTACCATATTGTGCTATGGAAAATCGGCTTTAGAATGCCATCCTGATGTGTCTATGGATGTTTGAACAGATCAGACCAATTTTATCCTGTTTCGAAGGTACCAAACCCCATAAACAGAACCAGAACTAGAACTAGAGTTCCTTCAGTGCATAATGGATCTGGAAATATCAATAAGAGCAATATCTCATTGCTTAGGCACACATTTGCTTTGTAATGCCGGCAATCAGGTGCAAAGGACAATTTAAATATTTTGAATAAATGGGCTCTGTGACTTTGCTCCATTAGATTGTAGTGGTCTTTTGAATAAGGCTGACCCCATTTAGTTGACTGGTCGATTGTTTGGTCGATGTGCTGTTGGCGAAAAAAAATAAAAATAATAATAATAATCTCCACGCAGTATGAGACACCAAGATTCGCGCCACAGTTCGGCACGCTTGTCAGTAGAATAATCCATTCTGGATGCTGCGAGTATGGCAGTGACAGTCCTTCACTCTTAACATAGCTAGGTCTATATATGTTCTCTTTAAAATATATTAGGCAGTTAAGGTAATAGTAATGTTGTGAATAATTCTGCAAAACTAATAAAAGTAACATTTTATAATAAATGTGTTTTGCTAATTGTATGGTTTATATATTTATAACTAACATGTGTAACACCCCATTTCATGTAGCCTATATTGTATCCTTCTTGTTTTAGGTACGCGAATGTGCATTTTAATTGTAGCCTAGGATTTGCCTACAGTTAAGATTAGTGATATAGGCATATTTGAATTACTCATTTCGATATAACCTAAGAACATAATGTCAAAGAAAAAATCTGGAGTATGGCAGCATTTCGTTTTAGTCGCGGACGATCCAAAAAAAGTATGGAATGTAAACTTTGCAAGCGCGTTTTCTAAGGCAGGGTTTATCGTTAATAAAACAAGGAGCAGCCTTTTGACAAAAAATGTGGACAAGCTAGTGTTCCTGTGCCATAACATGAAATGACTGGGGAAGTAGGCCATCGGATGGTCTCCGACTCGAGTAAGTTAGGAGGCTCGGAACGGATCTTTCAGGTAATCTTGAACTCCGCCTCCATAAAGTCATTAGCCTATTGTTACTCATTTGGGCCATTCACTTAAGAAAGTTATAAAACATGAGACAAGCGCAGTGTGCATATAGTTGTATTTATTAAAACAAATAGGATGTGTCATATTAAAAAAAAAAAGTTTCGACCAATCGGAAAAAACGGACGACTGTTGGTCGACCAAGATTTGTTTGTCAGGGACAGCCCTACTTTTGAATCCAAGTTGTGTGTGCATGTGAGTCACGTGGCCAGTGTTTACTAACTTTCATCCAATATAAATCAATTTATTGTGACTCTCCTTTCTTGCTACACTAAGCTCTGCCAGATCCTTGCGATTCACATTTAAGTAGTCCGTACTGTAATTTCTGTGGCTGGCTGTGAAATTCCAGAAACCATTTTAATCATTCTAAAACACTACTGGTTTAGAAATTAGGGAAGGAGAGATTCACTTGAGACATGATGAATAATGAGGTTTATTCAGAGGCAACCCAATAGACTTCAGAGTAGACATTGGGACCTTGTTATCCCGAATATATGTAATATTGGTTTACCACATGCTCCTTATGTACTGCAAGTTATTTTCATCCTCATTTTGCTAGCAAAAGTTGTACCTCTTGGTTGTAAAATAAAATAATGGCATGGTAGAATAAACAAAAAAGGCATTTACAAATAGTTACAATTAACAGCACTTTGTCAGTGTTGCAAACAACACTGAGGATACACATGAAAGCAGGACCCATAAGACCTTCTTTATTCCTATTATTCATTTGACTATGAAATATACAGTTAGCTGATGTTAGTTTATAAATAAGATTAAATTATAATCATATTCATAAAGTAAACCCAATACACAGGAAAATACAATATGGTGTGATTTATGTTTTCAATAAAATATGTTTGAAGTACTGAGTCAACTTTTACTATTAGTCGAGTAGCCTAATCCTAAATATTGATTTAAAGGATAAATTTCCAACAATTATTTACATCCCAACTATGTATCCAAGAGCATATTTCAGTGCCTTTAAAAATGCTGTGCATGCACTAATGCTTTTCAATTACTGTCCTAAATTACGATTTTTTTACAACAAAAAAATACAGTATGAGTACAAGTTTAGGATATAACCTAGATTTATATTTTTGGTGGTAAATGACCATTTAAGATGGGGAATAAAATTCTTATTTTCAGCCGATTTTCTTTCCCATAATTAATTTTTAGGGAATTTTAGGGCACTGGCCCTTTGACATGTAATGAAAATAAAATGAGCCATAGTTAAACAAATTTACAATAGATTTTTGGATTTATTTGTTAGTCGGCTCAATCCATTTCTCAATATCCATGCCATTAACAGTTCATAGCAGTTGATAAAAAGCACTCTTCTGATTCTGGATGAGTATCTCCATTGTTTTGCATGCCACTGCTACAATAGCACTGCTAATGGCACACAGTCATAGGTAGCAAGTTGTGTGTACAAAAACATGAAATGATGATAGGCAAGCTCTGTCATCACAGTTCACAAAATCAGGCAAAGTAGAGGATGGCCCAGTCAGGATTCAGAACACATTTGTATTTGTTTTTAGTAGAACACTTCCTGAACATAATTTTACTTGTCTGAAAAGAAATATTTGAAAATGGGATGAACATTTTGAGGCATCTTTTTGACCTACGATTGACATTATTAGGACATTTTGAAGGGTACATTTGTCTCAAGCCCCTGTGAATTTTCAACGCGAATTTAAGTTTCAGCAGTGGAGCAACTTGATAAAACACAAATTAGAAAATTCACCAAAGTAGTTTACTGACGGCAACATTCAACAAAATCAACTTGACTGAAAACACATGAGAACAGTCAGTGGCAACATAATTCACAGGTTATGTTGCCACAAGGTTTAACAATCTATACCACTGCTAATAACAAATTTGTGGCCAAGGGGTCGATTTGATGTGGAGAGACTAGCCTACATCAAAGCCCTTTTAATAGTGCATCAGCTTGATAAAAATGTCAGAATTTAGCCTACACCACCTACTTAATATGAATAATAGCCAAATCAAATCAATTAACTGAGCCAGCATTGTTACCAGGAGTTTTACACTAGCTTTCCAGCATTTGTCCTACTTGGTTAAGCATAAAAGTGTAGCTCTTAAATGCAAGCTGTAGGATACAAAATCACACCTTTTTCAATGAGGGATAGTGACAATGAACTGTATACAATAATTACTCTAGCCTATACAGAGCCTGAAACATAACCCACAAACTGGATATGTATTGCTGGATATGTATTGTTTAACCTTGTCCAGGTTACAGAGTACTTCACATCAAATGATACTCAGGTTAGATGTTATATTAAATCAGCTTTCACGAGGCTAACTTTCCAACAAGTGGACTAAAATAAAACAGGAAACATTTGTGGGCCAATATGTCTTATTATGTTTTTTGGGGGGGGTTAACTGAAATAATACATTGCAATTGGATAATAGTCTAACAGTAACTAATTAGACAGCTGGCTAGCAAAACAATAAAAAATAGAAATTATATGCAAAATACATACAACAATATTTGTGCATTTGGTCAGGTCTCCATTGTAAAATATACTTCATCTCAATGGAATCTACAGGCAAAATAAACCCTAAAACCCATATGCCCTATGCCCTAAACCGCATGTAGCAGCTAGTGGGTCAAGCATTACCAGCATTAAAGTAGTTATAACTTTTATGATGCAAGCAAGCCAGTTACAGAGCAGGGAATTCAAACTAGCTACGCCGCTAATAGCTACAGTACTTTGCATGCAAGCGAATTATCTAAGTGTCAAAATATGTAGATTGTTCATTTAGCTCGCTAGAAAGATATATATCGATTACACGAGCATGCAACTTGAAGAACGCAAAACATTGTGGTGAAACAGACTGAATGCAATACCGGCTGCACATGCAGCCCGAATCCAACCAGGGCCATGACATGGGGATGCAAAACGATTCCTTCACCCAACCACAATAACACAGTGCACTGCACTTTCTATTCAGTTGATTCAAATGCCATATTTATTATGTGTCTGTTCGATAACAGGAAGCATGACTAAAACGCGTATTCATATGCATCAATCGAGGTAGATTGTTGATAGCTAATAGCTAGCTGGCTAGCTAATACTGCTGGTTAGCCAGTAAGCTAGCATGGAGGAGTGACAAGCACTTGCCCCATTCGCACCAGCTCATTGCTATGCTTCACAAGGACCTCGTTCAGCTAATAGGGCAAGAGCTAGACACATTTGCTACGAATGAGTACGGAACAAGATGCGTGAAAGTCTAAATGTACACACCGCAATATTGCAAAGAATTATAATTTACCTGTACTTTTCTCCGCCCAGCAGCATTCTGTCTGTGATGAGCCGCCATCTTACATGTTGACAGCCTGACGTCACTTCCACCAAGGAAATCAAAGCAAAAAGTTCCGGAAAGACAGTGGCATTCACTTGTCCTTAGTTGCGGAGATAACTTTTTGTAGATGGCATATATCTGCTCGAAAATGGCTTTCAATTGAAGCTAGTTCAGCAACTGCTGTAATACAGTTTGTTTGCTAGATGTCTAGTGTTCAGCGTTACTCATTTAAGTGCAACGTTACATCATATGTTACAATTTGCTTAGAGTAAATCAATTAATAAACAAATAAATACAAATAATTTGCATTGCAGAAATTTGCTATGCCAATTGAGTAATGCCACTTCCTTTGTGACTGAACACTTGTTTCAGTATGAACGATTAATCCCTGATGATCCTTTTGGGTCTTGACCTCAGACCATGGAATCTCATCTGAGTCTCTCCCCAAGGCCGGGTTGAAAGGTAGCCTACTATTCCTGACCATTATTCATTTAAGACGGCCGATGGAGTACTTTTAAATGTGCACATATTATAATGGAAGCCCTTCATTTCCATGTTAAATTTGACACAACAAATACTAAAAAGATTTAGGAGAGAAAAAATTAAAATTATTTGTATATTCTGTAGAATCATATAAGAGCCTACAAAATCTTTAAGGCTCATTGAAGATCCTAAAAAAAAGATATTTAATGACACTGCAAGAACCTATAAGATCTTTAAGGATCATATACAATCTTTAAAAGGTCTTTATATATTTTTATAATATTCTTATATTTATACACTACAAAATCTCAGTAATCTAACACAATACAACATCTACATTATGTATTCTCATTACTATATTTACTGTATTTTACGATGCCACCTTGAGTATTGTGCAATATGTTGAAATTACTAAGCCATTCTCATCATGCTGTTAAGCATCAATTATTTTGCCACAAGGTTAATTCATTCAATTTTCCAGGGTCCATATCTTGCCAGGGTCCACAAGACATTTTATATGGTTTTACTAAACAAACGGACAGGGTTTTAACAGGATCCTGAAGATTATTATTATCATGAATTGTATGAATTATATGAATCTTCATATTCCTGGATAGGTTAAAGACATTCATTATAATCATGTTATTATCCTGCTACCAATCTTGACCATGATCCTGTAAGATCTTTAATGATCTCTACCCAGGGAGATATCTCCAGCTCC
Source organism: Aldrovandia affinis (assembly GCA_029706075.1). NCBI lineage: Eukaryota > Metazoa > Chordata > Actinopteri > Notacanthiformes > Halosauridae > Aldrovandia > Aldrovandia affinis. The sequence continues at coordinate 11,172,039 of JAINUG010000001.1, forward strand.
TAAATTAAATAAAGTTATGCATGAAATACCAGCCCTGTGGTTCTGGTATTCCCCTTGAGCATACGTGCATGCTTACTTCCTCTGCTTCCACACCTTTCAGGGACATGAAACTATACATGCCTGGAGGAATCATATAGGGCTACAATAATTGCAAAGGAATAATCGGTGGTGTATACGGTCTGGTTGACACGCCCCCTAACATTTGCCATTTTGCATTTTAAACTATTTGTGGACATTCTGCTTGATCCAATGCTTGTATAAGCTTCAAGCTTTGCAAAATGGTTCAAAATATTACTCCCTTTCCATACATAACACAAAACATGGGTCACATGACTTGGCGACCATCTTGTGTATGGTCAATGCACATTATTTCCATTTCAAGCCATTTCTCCTCATTGCATAATCTTCAACGTTCGCAAACAGGTTCAAAATGCTACCTCTTAGGGATACATGACATCAAACTTGTCGTGTCACATGGCGTGGCAGCCATGTTGTGTGCGGCAAATACAAGCTTATGTGAGAAACAGCGGTTTCTCCCTGAGCTTTGCTTATATACATTTCGGTAAACACATTTCAAGTTTAATGTCCTTTTGATTACAGTCTTTCTGAATTTTTTTTTGTTGCACAGGGCTTGGAAGCCTCCAAGCTTGCCTGCAGCCTGTAGTTTACAATAGCTGTCTATGGCTAAAACATCCTGCACAATCAAATAAAACTGCAGGGTTTTGCCATTTGATCATTTTCACAATGTACAAAGTACTGTAACACATTAAATATATACAGTGCTGTGCAAACTACAGTATTTGCTGCATAAACTACAATCATTTTAACGGTGTACAAATGAATAACTTATTGATAATTTTCAATTTATTAAAGGACATTTAGCAACTGTTCATATGCTGTACCTAACAGCAGTTATTCACTGGCTGGCTGCACAGCAAGTACACCCCAGCCTACTAGCTAGCTAGCTAACTGCCACATTGTTGACAACCTTAGAGGGATCCAAGAAACATGTTGGACTGTAGCAATTAATGCCAGATTTTGTTTTTGCTCTTGCTGAAAAATACACAGTAACAATGCAACAGTAATGTGAATTATTATTATTAATACAATGTTTTAGATGCGTTAGTGGTCAAACAGTTAATGACCACATAATCTAAGGTCTCATACCATATTTCTTTCCATCTGAGCAGCTCCCCTGATGAAATATAGATCAGCTGAAGATCAACCTGCTGTGCCAGAGACATCCTGAGGAGGACAGTGTTGAGGTTATAAGGCATTTATTGTGGAAAATTTCTAAATGGACCTTTCCATTCCATTGCATTGTTATTCTTACTACTTCTCTCAGGCTTGTCCTAAAACATAATGATAGTCAATGGCCCAGTAATTATTATCAATCTGCTTAGATTCAATTATATTATGTAAAAATCCAGTTGGAGATGTCACATTAGCTAACATCACATGTCATTGTTAATGCTTCAGATTATTCATTTTATTTGTGCATCAAGCCACATAAAGAAAAGTTTTGAAATACTTGAAATTGTAGCCTTGCATCCCTTTGTTTAACTGAAATATTCCCTTCCTTTCCCCCAACTTAAAGATGAAGGTTTAAACTTCCAATCAATCATTATATATACTTAAAAAAAAAAAAAAGTATATGAAGCTGTACATTTCAAATGTATCCCTGATAGTCAGTCCAGTTGCTTTCTTGCTCAACCATGAATGTGCAGTCTCAGTTAAATCCATAAATCATACTTATGTAGATTATGCTTGTTTTTAATTGATCAAAAGTTAAAAATGCATTTCCCACAGAGCGAGAGCCTATGTTTTTTTTATCATTCTAGAATATTGATATTTAAATATGGGATATTTCTAGCTAGAGCTACTCTTTTGAAGAGTTGAGAAATAAATATTCCTTGTCATTTATTATATGGTCTTGCAGTTCATATTCTATAAACATAATATGTAAATATGTTATAGAAATTGATTATAAATAATTACATTTAAATTGTACTAAGCCTTTGGTAGCTTTGGTAGAGCACAGACATTATTTCTTCTGAATATCTGAACATATAACATGGTGAAGGTCATGATTATGTTTGAAATTTAACATGGACATTTAGGGTACCATCCCTGCTTTTTTTTTACAGAGAGTGCAATGTGACCTTAAATGGGCACAATTTCTAACTTAAAAGCCATAGTACATGGTACATCGTACCCATCACCTTCCTGGGCCAGTGCTTTTCACTTGGAAAGGCAGGATAAAATAAGAACATAATGTAAATAACATGGTATAAAGTGACATTTTATTCCCTGAAATGAAGTCATTGTCTAGTCATTCTGTGGCTATTAATAATATGTACAGGTATATGAACATTTCTCATATTAAATATTATCCCATTGTCTTTTCCTTATACACTCTAAATATAGAATAAAATTCCTGCCCACTGTAAGCATACTCCCCATCAAGCCTGTTCTTTTTGGTATGACATTATTGGCTCTATATGAAACCTACACATGGTTATATTTTATGATCAGCATGATAGGTATATTTGAACTCAGTAGCTAGATAAATCAATTATGTCAATACTGAAATTTTGGAAACATTTAATATGCTAGAAATGATATGTCTGTTTAAAAGGAAGATGGAATATGCCTCTATATAACATTTCATGTATTGAAATATTTATTCTCAACAATGTTTTTTCATGCATTAAAACATATTCTATCCATTTCCATTTGTGTGTATATAAAAGAATATTATGTAAATATAGTATAATATAATTAATGAAAAACCATGTATGATTTAATTTCAACATTTATAAATTCCAGAAAGACATCGGCACAGAACACACGAGATGTTCTGAAAACTGGATCTACCGCAGATTGGTGCATGAAATATTCATATTATTTCTCTGTTTCCTTGGATTCAGTCAGCCAGGTGTGTGAGATTTGAATCAGTTAACCACAGAAATGGCCCGACATATTCGGTGAAAAAGATTAGTGTTGCAACCATAACTAGCCTCAGATATGTTTATTACAATTATTGTCATTTCTTATTAGTTATGAATATTAATATATTATAGTATGCGTTTACAGTATGTTTGTATTTTTAAAAATTATTATTATTATTATTATTAATAATTAATAATAATAATAATAATAATAATAATAATAATAATAATATGATGATGATGATGATGATGATAATGATGATGGTGATTGTTGTTCTTCTATTATTATTATTATTGAGCCTACCATATTCTACAATTACAGGTTATTCTGTAATATCGAAAAAGCCCTGACATCTGTCAAAGCCATCATTCAAAAACGATGTAGCTAATGGCCTTATCCTCAAACTCAAATCACCTAAACTGTCTATTGGTTAACAGTTGTCGCTGACTAGCTAACAAGTGTTGTGCTTCCTTATCATGAGACTGATTTTGAACTATATTCACAATGCTTTAGCTACAAAAGTTGACACAAGATTAAATCAGATAGGGTGCATGAGATAACTTCCTGAGGTTGCGTATGGAACGTTATGGCCAGTTTGAAAGAGGAGCTTTATGGGAATAGGCTATCTCATTGTCTGCGTGTGACATCGTGTTGGGGGCAGGGTGGCAAGTAGATACCTGATCTATGGGACAACAGGTGCAACAACGTCATTCTTGTCCTCTTACATTAACCCAATTACAGTAATGTAACTCAAACCGTATGTCTGCCGGCAGAGGGAGTTGCGAGTTCAGTTTTGAAACACATTTGAATTTGCATCCTGAGGTAGGCTACCCCTGAATATGACTGTTATTCACGTCTGGCATGGCGAAATTCGAAATTAAGGAGAAAGCAAGAACAAATCGCCATGAATAAACAAGTTTTTATATTTTTTACATGTATATATAAGACAGTTGCTTTATTTTCCTCAATACCCACGTCGTATAAGTTATCAAATGAAATCGCATAGCCTTATTTAGTGTGTGTGTAATGACACTAATGGTGTTTTAGTTTTAGTGATTATTTTTAAAGTATTTAAAAACATTTTAATTCAGAGTAGGAATCTAGGCATTAATAAGGACTCCGGACACTTAAGTTGGGTAGTAAACTAAATTAGTAAATAAATACGAAACTACCGTACACCAATTACCTCCTTAATACCTTGCCAATACACACTAATGGCCAACCTTCAAATTAAAACATTTTTATTTACCAAACATCAGCGCAAACACTACATCTTAACTAAATCAAACACTATCGCAAACGGTAATGCCACGTTCTCAAAGCAGCTGTTCCCGTGACAATCACCTAAAGGTCGCTCGGATTTGGGGTTTATAATCATAAGGACTTTTCACCAATGATGTTGCTTCAGTGCGAGTCTTACTTTTTACTTTGTGTTTCCTTCAATGTCTGCTGCAGGGATTTAATATAATAACTAACGTGATCATTGCTGACTTGTTTAGCACTCAGGGTCGGCTTTCTGTTTTGAAAACTACAAATGGTATTGCACGTTAGAACAGTTCAACGAATGGGAGTAGGCGTTACCTCACAACATCTGACTTCCTCACTTTGCGGTTCAAGGGCAAACAAAAGGTTTGGATGCTTTTTCGGAAAGGAGTTTCTGTAAACGCGCAAATGTTCTGAGTCGCTCTTGCCGCGTAACCAGCGATTGCTATAGTTTTGTTGCGCTTATTACGTTTCCCATGGACTAAAATGATCATTTGTAAGGAACTGGGAGGAGATTTTTGGTGAGGACAACGCCCGTTTTAGGAAAAGCACTTGAGTGCATGTGACAGTGTGTATCTAACTGGAGAACGATAATATAAGATCAATACAACTCATTGGAAGATACATATCTTTTTCCAAACCTCGCAATGCGTCCAATAAAACGGATTTAACGACTGGCACTCTCGTTTTTAACTGATCCCCTGCTGGATGCAGCTCAGCAATAAGCAAAGAACAGAATATTTTTTTAAACTAATAAACATCTCGTTCCAGAGCAAGTTATTAAGGGATGGTTGGGAATTTTCACAAGAGAAAATAGTTCGACATGGCACTAAATTGGTTTTTCCTATCGCTTAATGGAAATTTTAAGTAAATTGAAATAGCAGGTTCGCTCTGGATGCAATGCTGTAAATACAGGAGTTTCACATGTAAGTATCTTTTATTCTGTTTACACTTTTGTTTAACGACGGTTGTATTTTTAAACTTTGTTAAGACGGAGAAACAATTAGGCTATGTTATTTTTTCATAAAACGAGTCCTTGTCATAATGTTAGCGTCCAATATCAAACACAATGGGGTTTGTCATAGTTTTTTGTTTGTATCCCATAATTTGAACCACAGTGATAAAAAGTTACCATTGCTTTTATAATAGTGAAATGTTTAAGTTGTTACCGGCGTTTGTGCGAAAGAGTAACCATGACAGGATATGTGCTTGGTTTCACTGGACAATACACACGGAGCTTTTGAAATACCAAGACTACAGGCGCCTGTATAAATAAGTTAGTTACATCTTAAGGTTAACATTTGGAGCTCAGGACGGTTGTTGTGTAGGCTATATTAGTGGCAACACATTTAATTAATTGTTAAAGCTAAACTATAACTAATGTTAATTTGTATAAGGGCTTTGTAATGGCAGGGTTCCTAAACCCCCATATGCTGTTTGGAAATCACGGTGGTGCACGCATTGAGGGGATTACTGCCCTCTCGGTAATCATGTTTAGTGCCACTCCTTTGCTGATTACATTTAGCGGAGAAGTGTTATGACTAGAGAAAAAACAATGTAGTTGTGTTATACACGTCAGATTTGGAAAATGTTGAGAAGATATCTGTTCAAAAGGAGTTGTACGTTGTAAACCATGTTAACTACATATCTTGCGAGTTCCGAGTGTGTGTGTTTGTGTGTGTGTGCGTGCGTGTGTGTTTGTGTGCCTGCGTGTGTGCATTTGTGCGCTAACATGTTCTTGCGTGTGCGTGTCCTATAGGTCGATTTGAATGTGTCGCACTCACATAAAGGCGGTCATTAAAAGTAACAACTGTTTAAAACATGAAATATAAAACGCCTGCTCGCGATACGAAGAACGGGACATCGCTTTACACAACAGGTGCCTCCCGAGTGCGCATTGCATTTGACTTTAGCTTTAGCCTATAGTTTATAAACAATGGCGCCGCGCTGTTAATCTACTAGTATGGTATTCTCCGTAGGAAATGACCGTTGAAAATGAATTGCTGAATGAATTACACGCAGAAGCAAGGACGCTGAAACGAGGAGGTTTAAACACATTTACCACGACAGGACGTGATCTCCGCTGTTCTCTTGTCCAAGGTGCTGAAAGCCCAGCTGCAAAGCGGATGATTCAGTTTAGGTCGTTTTTGACCAGTAGGCTACGGTCCACAATTCTGTGCATAAAGCTTGGTTCAAACATTTAAAAAAGACTTCATACCGATGGTCAATAAACTACAGGTGAACTAATTGTCCCGCCTTTTTTAAAGGAACAGCAATTAAATAGGCAATGTTTATGTTTACCTAATATAATTGTATGTTCCCCAAGATAAACGTTGGAAAGAATAACAAAGCCAGAATTGGTATTATATTTTTCTGTACAATAATTCATACATTTCTCGCTATATCCTCACAGATTTATGTTGGTATCCAGCATGCAGTATTGATATGTCAACATAAATGTGCATATGTGAGAAGACTGTGTAACAGTTATAATAATATTAGCAATATTAACAATATCGGGAAGAAAATGTAATCATTTAAAATGAGCAACTAAGACGTGTCATAAGCAAGGGTGCTCTGACAGCACAGATTAAAACTATATCAATTACTATAAAACAAAGTAGGTGTGATGGAGATTATGATTTATTGCTCAAGAATGGCTTGCAAGATTAAAGATATAGAGTGAGAAAAAAATACTATATCTAAATCTGAGAGAAGTAACAACAGCGTCACAGATTAATCATATGACTAGGGTGACAGTAAAGCATAAAATTAAACGCGCAGACTAGTACTTTCTCTCACTAAAACATGTTGGCACATGTGTGTGTCATTCAATATGTTCTGCATTTCATTTTCAATACCTTTCATTTTACCACCTCCCCTCTCCAAATACACACACAGGTTGGTTTTGAATACCTGAAATGTTGATTTACTGAATAACACTAAGAAAGAGTTAAATGATGTGCTGTGATTTAAACATGGTACAACTGTGTTCAAAAGAAGAAGAGGTTCTACTAGCTTGGCAGATGTATGTGTGCTCTGTCTTTGCTTGATTAATTACTTTTTTCATGTGAATATGACTGCGAAAAAACATTGGCTGGTGATAAAACAAACAGCAAACCTGAAACAGTTCAAATGATGCTGTTGTACTCTGTGTAATGTTTTATACCATAAGTATAATGTTTTTGGTCCTCTGAGGTTAATGTGTGAGAAACACCGATTAGGCAATTGTGGACAGCAATGTACGCTGGCCTTGCATACAATGTGGCTTACAATATTAGACTTAAATTAGAAATAGTTTTGACCACACTAATCAATATCTAAAAAATTGACCAGGGTTAGTCACGCTAGCAATGTGTTTGTTTGTTTTCTTTGTTGTTCGATAAGTTCACTTGTGCACTTTGGTTTAAATGAAACAGTTTACATCAATAAAGAGGCGTCATTACATTCAGTCAATCCCCTATGCCATAAAACATGCAGTTGGCAGGTCTGGCATTAATGACAATGTTGAATATTTGAAGGTTTCTCTTTGCCATTATTTTTTTCCCTTGCTGAAATAATATCATATGAATGAGTTAGAATATATACTGTATACCAAGGCCGAAACGACCATATATATTGGGGGGGACACATCCCCCCCAATATTCAGATATGCTCAAAATGTCCCCCCCAATATATAGCCTAGCTGATATTCTTTTTTAAATGTCCCCCCCAATGTTGACTCCATGGTTACGGCCTTGCTGTATACTCATATTCATTTTTACTTATTAAAAAAACAAACATAACAGAACTCTTATACTGTGTGTGCAATGACTAGTCTGAGTATCAAAATGTATTTTTGTTAGATTAAGTGAATAGATTTAAGAGAATGTGGAACAGAGTGCCTGTCAAGGGAACTGGAGTAGATTGGATTGTGCACTGATTCTCAGTCACATGAATTGACCTGGCTTTTCATTACATTTTGAAAAGACAGGACACTACCCTGAATTTAATTGGACTGTCGGCCGTCTCACTAAAGCAGGTCATGACTGCTGCAGACAGGGATGACCTTGGAATCATTATTTGTCACTCATAATTTATTTGTGACAAGCGTCACCATGACAGTGCTCCCCCCTTTCTCCTGCAATCTGAGCTCAGACTTTCCAGTGTCTTCTTCATAGCATGGCTTTATTTTCTGTGTAAAGTTTCAAGGCTTAAATGCTTCACGATTATGTTGTAAGCAAATATCTCCTCTTTTTGCTCCGTGAATGAAGTTTTATTGGGCCTGTTTGGATGGATTTGAGAACAGTAATATGTCTTTCTGTCTCAGCTCTCCCTACTGGGGGTTGATGTGGACAGGTATAACAGCTTCATTGCTGTGAGAGCGCCTGTCCAGCTAGCTTTTTTAAACTTGCGCCTCTTTAGCCACCATGATCTCCTCTCCCTCAAAGTACGAGGCCTGTTAAGTGGTGAAATAAACGTAAGTCCAACAGGGGAATGTTATGACATTTGCCCCTGGTTCTGAAATTGACAAATGAAGGGTGACCCTGATGGCCATCCACTTAGCCTACAAAGCCCCCAGATGTCAAGGGATTTGTCCTAGGTCTAAGTTTAGTCATGTGCCGATTTGAGCACAACACGGCTGAGCACTCTAAAGTGAACAGCAGACATTAGCGAATGGTCACACGTTAATCCCAACTTTGAATATTGCCCTCTGGGAACATCAGTGATGTTGTCAGGAGTCTCACTCTGGCTTTATTGATTATCTGGACACAGCCATCAGGTCTTTACACCACTATCCTGGCAAGGCAACCAGCCATTGTAGAAACATGTTTCGTGGGAAAGAATGTACTATAAAAAAAGAAAATTCTGACCCACAATTTTTTTATATTGATATTTGATATTCATTGCCATATCTGGAAAGAATCGTTTGGAGAATTGTGGCCCTGCAATTAGGGAAAGGTTTTGATAACAAAACGTTTCCCTGCAATTTACATGGAAACAGCCCCTTTGACCTGTGTATAACTAATGCTTTGCAGAGGTACAGTCCCTATTTGTGTTCAGGTAATGACGCGCAGGTTGCAGAATTGCAGTGTTCAGCTAATAAAGCCAAAACCTCAAAAAAGATTTGAATTCAGCCTTATATCAGAGTTCTTATATCTGGACCATTTACTGACTTGCTCTCAGCGGTGATACGGAAATGTATTATTTTAGTTTACTGGCTATGTTTAGGGACATTAGAGTTTGAATCAAAATGGAAAAGCAGTAATAATTTCATAAACCAATACAATGGTTTATGAAAAAAAAAGGTTTTTTGACACTGTAATACAGTCATGCCCACTGCCTGGAGTTGGGAGAAAATTATGAAAAGTTGTAAAATTAATGGTTAGTGGTACACAGCCCCTGACTAAACAACATCGTAATCTTAATAAATTGTTCATGCAGAGGTTATTATTAATTAATGGCTTGAAGGTTCAAGATGAAGAAAAAACTGGTCTTTGTTAATTGAGAAATAACTCATGTAGCCTGGATCCACACAAGAACAAAGCTCTAATTAGCTCTTAAAGTAAAAAGTTATACTTTTAATAAGTATTCACCATGCGGCCTGCAAAAACAACTGTCTGTACTCTCCATACTGGATTGTGTAAGGCATACATACCTAAAACAGGAAAGATTGTGGAATTTAGGGTCTACTGTCAGCTTAAGGTTGTTTAATATATGCTACTTCATTTCTGGCATTACAATATATCCTGTTCAGTTAGAAATAGGAGTTGCAGATCAAGCCAAGATTAGATCTCAGACATTTGCATTGTTCTATAATGCAGGGTTACTCTATTTTTTCTAGAGCAACAAAGGAAATATGAATATTGTTGTCAAACTGTCCCAAACGATGCAGTAGTCTACCACTTAAAGGACATATGTCCCTCATTGCCTATTGAGCTACAGACGTTTAATAATGCTGCTGTTGGTGTATTTGTTTAAAGAGGATTATCACAATCCCGATCCTTACTTGCATTTCACTGGATTAAACGTGACATTATTTTCATAGTTGAAAAGCTAAAGCGCTCTTCACTAAGGATGGAAATATTTAGTGTCAGTGAGGCATAGATTTGCTATTTTGTGAAATGTACAATTTAGTTCAGATTTCTTTACACATTTGTATTCCAATTTAGTGGCGAATTGTGACCTCTGTTGAAATAATTAGCCCCCCCTTCCTCCCACAAGCCCGCCGCCTGCAACTATGCAGGACTCAGGGCCAGAGTCGGGCTGGCGCAACTGGGGATTGAACCCAGGCTACAGTGGGCAACCTGCACTTAGAACAAGTGCCATTACTGGTTGTACCATGCGGGGAACCGAGGCATAGACTTGTGATCCGTTTTTCACCAGCTATTGGGCACCTTTTTTTTTTACCAGTCAGAAAAAAAAAAATCTCAGTCCAAAGATGTTGAAAAAACAACAGATTAAATCTACCTGGTTCTGCTGTGTCTATTAAATTAAGCCAATACCTTCATTTGAACATATTGTTATGGATTTAAACAATGAGGGACAAAAACAACTTGAAGAAAATTACATTTGATTCCAGTAATGTGCTTTAACTCCAGTAGCAATTTGTGATTTTATTCAACAAAAAATGTAGGCTAATTATGTACATAAAAGTATGTTTTAGTCCTCATGTACACATTGCATGACAGCCTCAGTTTATTGTCAGTAAAATGCCCAGTGCTGAAGCAACAACTCAAGATGCCACAGCAATATAAATAATGCAGAATTTCAGACCACATACAAGTGTAAATTACAGCTGTTCTGTGACTATCTATTGCAAGCACTTTGTCCCTCAAGCAATGCTGCAGCTCCGTTCTAAAACATTTCAGAAATATGAGGGGTGTAAGCCAAAGGGTGTTCCAACAATGGTCTGTGTAAAATGAATACAGACAGGAAACGGGCTGAAGTGCAACTTCATCTTAGTTTTTATAGTTTGTTGATGGTTTAAAGCGCTATGATTGAAGTTTTTACTTCAGCTTTGTAAGACTAAACAGCAAATATGATGGGGTTTGATTACAAATACTGGGTCAATGAAAAAATATATATTTTGGCATAAAAATAGCAAATTATTGTTGTTTAGAAAATACGAAATGTTTCATCACAGCTTATACAAAATGTGTATGAACATGCATTACAAAATGTGTGTACCTTTAAGAATTGATAAGGCTGTGTAAGAGACCAGGTTATGTGTGATTTAGAAAAAATAATGTCATGGATGCCACTGAGACTTTGATGTCACTGCACAAACATAATTGGACGAGGTACCATGCTCCACTGAGATTCGACATCATAATCACAGCACTTGACATATTGCTTTTCCCACAGGCTTACTGTAGGTCAGCCTCAAGACTTTTATTGGACTGCTGTTGATTGCACTATGAATTACACACATTTATTCCGTCTCTGTGTTTTATATGCATACTTATGTTACTTCTGGGGGACAACGTGGACATGATTAAAAATGGAAGTAGCTTTGCACAGTATTTAACCTCACTCTCCACCATTCTGTCAGATACAGAGCAGTTTAGCGATTATGGCAAAATAAATGACTACGTTTAAAGGCTTAGGACTCAGTTGTAATAATATAGTCCTGTAATTCAATATTTTGCTGAAGCCAGGCATGGGTAAATAGAATAAAATATTTTATGAGTTTGGGATCTGTGAAACATATAAGCTTAATGTTCTGTAAAATTAAACTGTTATGCAGTGAAGCATGTCATGCATTAACTAAACACAGAGAGCAGGATTCATTGCAGTGTTCATGCAAATATAACCTTTTGCCAAGCTATACATTCCTGTTTTTAATATTCATAATGTTTTGAACTTTTGTCACATGCATCATATTACATTACGATTGTGATCCTCTCCACTTTCAGATATACACTTTTCAGAATACAGTACATTTAAAAATAAAATGCATGGATCACTTAAAAATATAGTTGTTGTGTTATTATTTTTGATAAAAATTTTATTACTTTGATTCATTTTCCAAAGTATTTATTTTTTCATTTTCCGAGTCACAGTTCCATTTTGTTGTCAGAAACGTAACAAGAATGGGGAAGGAACACTGATTGAGAATGAAACACCAGCAACACATATAAATCATATGTCTACCTAGATTAATCTGTGTTGGTTGTGTGAGAGTACTTGGTTCCATTCAAATTCAGGTATGTTTATGATGTAGACAATGGAATGTAACTGGGGAGGTTTCAATAGAACCCAAAATGTGGAAATAAATGTGATATACTGTACTGTAGAGACCATAGAGACACAGAAACAGAGATACGTTATTAAAAACAAATATGTTCTGCTACCAAGACTATTATGTCTATATATCTTGGCTTTATCCATGGTTAGGTAGCCTGATATGCTTGTTATGCTATCTTCATTGTCCAAACTGTTCAAACATGTTTTTGTTAAAAATCAAAGGTATGCAAAAGTTGATGGCTGATCAGTATGTGCAGCTTGCATGTGAGGGGAATTGGGCTTGCTTTTTTCCGAAGATATAAAGCATCGAGCAGTATTGGGTACTCCCACAAATGAACCCCTTATCCATACCTTGTGTTGCACAATGCGACTGCCTTCAGATACCAGCATAGCTAATTGAAACCTTCTTGCATCTATTAGGTTTGTCTGTATCTAGAATAAACCCTGACATCGGAGGGGTCAATGAAAGGTATGCTTTCAAGTCAACATATTATCCAATTTATTTATATCTTTCCATGTAAGCTCTGAATATGACTTTCAGCATGTTTCCCTCCACCTACTTCTTATAAGATAAGCATTGATAAAATTAATGCAATTTATCAGTGACCAGGATATCTATAAATATGAGCCATCTGTAAGTTAAAGTGTGAGTCAAGGAGTGGTTGGAAATTGCATGCTTATTCGCTAGTGACTCACCGTCTAGAGAACATGTCCTGCTTTTCTTTACTAATTCATTGAGAGCTTCTCACTGTCCGTATATCTTTGTTCTCTTTTCTCACATGAGCCAAGTTGGTTCTTATTTTAGAACCTGTAAACAACTCTGTGCTCTTCTGCTGTACTTTGTCAGTGACTTGGAGGTCAGACATAGCCTAATATGGTGGCTGGAAAGGGACATGAAGTGTTTTGTGTGATAATTTCTTAAATAGTTCCACTGAATGTAGTGACAGAACAATGTAACACCAGGAGGTGTTACAGAAAGGCTGTCTGAGCCTTTAAGAGAGCAGCAAGTCCTACACAATGCACAGAAGCCTGGGACTCCCATGAGACGACACATTGGAGGAAAGTGACTTATCACCCACACGTTATTAATTAGTTTGCCAGTCAATAATAAGCAAACTGTTATTATTTGTTGGGAGCCTTCTTCTTCTGAAACGTCTAGTCATACAGATTTTTAAATGGCCAAAAACATTATAGCTCAGTAGTAAAGCACATGCTTGAGTTAAGCACATGCAAAGTAGAGATAAGGTGAAAATTATGCACCATACCTGTTTGTATTCAACTTATTTTCAACTTGTTTGTAATTAAGTTAAGCAATGTTTGCCCCAGAAAAAGGTTGAATAAGTAGCGCGCCACTACCTGCCTATTGCTTGTGAGCAAGAGAATTATGCATTGTCAAGTTTGAGAGAATTTGCACCGTATAATGTAGAATAGTGTTTTCTGACCTCATTGACCAGTATTTCTAATTCTTCATTCGAAAAATGTGTCTTTCGCCGCTTTGCTTCCTTCTTCTCCACCTCGGCTACTGTGTGATTGCCTACACAGGTGCTTCTCCTTTTAGACCCCTCAATTAAAATCATGGTAACACGCCAGGGCAGATAATAGTGTAATAGATGCACTCTTAAAAAACACAGCACGAAGAAGAATGGATAGGGAAAATGGATATGTATTGTATATATGTAAATGCCCATTGGGTTTCCAACCATTTCCATGCAATAGTGGATAACTAGTAAAATGTTACCAACTTTTTTCAAATGAAAGGCACACACTCCTTAAAGGGATGAATGGAAAACACAATTGAAACAAAACTCTCTGAAACGTTATAGTTAGCCATCAGAGGATGGGTATTCACAAAAGATTCATTTTTCTGGCACCCCACCCAATTTCTGAGTTAAGCACGTGCGTAGCAGAAGTCTGAATGCAAACAACTTTTTGGTGCGACTGTTGTATTAACTGGAGGAACTTAAGCAGGTTATATAACCAGTTGTGCAGTCCTCTGGTGCACCACCTACGCAGTGAAGCTCAGCTGGTAGATTGCGGAGTGAAAAGGAGCAGCAGCTGGCTGCACCTGCTATGGAGGATGCACGTGCTAGTGTGTGCCCTCCCAAGTACACGGAGGACATTGCAGCAATGGGACGGGCCTAAAATTATGATAGGAGAAAAGTGAAAAAACAGATGGGAAAAGTTATTTAAAAAACCTTGTAAAATATTTTACTTTACAAAAACATAACAAAAAATACTTTACATATCCTATGAACTATTGTCTTACCATGCTTAGCATATTAACACTTATCATGCCTTACTGTCCTGTTTACCCATAACTTTACATAAAATGGCAACTTTATTAGCCTTTATTAGTCTACCAATCTGTATCACACCATGCTAATCATTACTATGAAATACCTAGCCTATTGTATAATATTTGTTTATTATGTAATATAAACCCCTATCTATAATATATATCGCAGATAATCTACAATATACTTTAAAAAACAAAATACTTAAATAGTTATAAAAATGGGGCGGCACGGTGGTGCAGTGGATAGCACTGTCGCCTCACAGCAAGAAGGTCTCGGGTTCGATTCCAGGCCGGGGGCCTTTCTGTGTGGAGTTTGCATGTTCTCCCGTGTCCGCGTGGGTTTCCTCCGGTACTCCGGTTTCCTCCCACAGTCCAAAGACATGCACGTTAGCCTAATTGGAGAGTCTAAATTGCCTGTAGGTATGAGTGTGTGAGTGAATGGTGTGTGTGCCCTGCGATGGATTGGCGACCTGTCCAGGGTTTATTCCTGCCTCTCGCCCCTATGCATGCTGGGATAGGCTCCAGCCCCCCCCCGCGACCCTGACCAGGAATAAGCGGCTTAGACAATGAGAGATGAGAGATGAGTTATAAAAATGAACTCACATGGAAATAAAGTTTATCTTCAAACATTCTAGTTTGTGCTTAAAAGTGTTGTGTTTGGAAGCTACTTTATTTGAAACTGTGGACGTTTTCAGAAGGTTTTTCATGTTGGTGGCCTTTTTGTTTGAGATACATGAAATAATGTATCAAAAGCTTTTTTGACAAATCCATGTTATTGTTAGTAATGTAAAGAGGGTGTTACTGTATTGGGAATATAGGGTCAGTGATACGTTTAGGTTATTTATTTTAAAATGTTCTTTCTAGAACATAATGAAACTCTGAGTAAGCGTAGTACTTTAATAACTAGTGTTATTAAAGTAGGCTCAAGATAGACTGTGACGTACCTGCGTATTGGTGCCAAACTGGAAGTAGTTCCATTTTGTTTTATTAATATTTTTGTTTTGCACAATGGAAATAAGTCCTTTACTTCTATTGTCCTATCCTCGATACTTTTTAGGTACTGCTATTGCTTTGATGTGTGGCTGTATATCTTTTTTATTATTATTAATAAATTAATGAATTAATAACAATAGCTAGTTAGCTACTAGCATGAGAAGATAGAAAGGTAGCATGCTGTCTTCTGTTTATGTTGCTAATAAGAATTGTTCTGTAAAATCACTAACTATTTTGCTTGCTACAATTTTGCTGTGGCTAAATGCATGAAACAGTAAGAGGTGCACAATGTGCATTTATGTGGTACTTGCAACATATTTAAGTGTTTCTAATTACAGCCAAGATATTCTAAACACATAGCTAATTAGCTAAGAATGGACTATAGGAGGAATACTTTTGGCTAGGCAACAGTGGCTTTAGAATTCAACTAATGTTATGAAATGGAAAAAGTATGTTTTTAAAGCTTTGGAAATCATATTGTGTTTTAAAGGGAAAAAACTGAAGTTTTAATTTAAAATTATTTAAGATTTTGCAATCATACCTTACATGCAAGCATTACATTTGCTCAAATTGCAACATGCTGCTCCACACTACTCTCTAAGCCCCCTATTGTGGTGACAGAATTAAATGAAGGAAATCTATTTACATTCATTATGCTCCTTGGCAAACTTTCTTCATCTCTCAATTACTGATTGACAGTAATCAGCTGTCAAGCATTATTACATAGCCAAGATGGAGGCGATTTATCTTAATCCAAACCTCACATTTTGTTGGGAATCCATGTTTGCTCATGGGATCTAAGTTTACCCTGGTTTTGGAGCAGTGAAGCAGCTCGAAGTGTAACAGTGCCACCTGGATAGGATGACAGCCCATGTCAGTTACCCCAATTAATCTTCCTAATTATGATTGAAGAAAGAGTCACTGGGCACTATGTGTAGTGTAATACGTTATGTGCAACACAGATAGGGATTTTAGGACGTTCAGGTGTAAAAGTGTACACTTTCAACACAAGACCACTGATCCACATACATTTATGTAGTCCAGAATACTCAATCTGCTTTGCACCATTGTGTTAATTAGATATTATATTATAATATAATTAGTATGCATTGGGTCTGGTTAAGTGTTTTCCTCAAGACACACTTGATTGGCCTGTAGACTATTTAAAAGGCACCTGTGGCAATTAGACATGATCAGACTTCTCTCCTTACTTGACATATGTGCAGTAGTTATGCTTAACATGAATTCATTTAACTTAATTCAATTTTTTAAAAGTTTATTCCTGTGTTTTCCCTGATATTTTGAAGGCTGCCACCATTTCACTCTGTTAGGAACATGTGGAGGGGGAGCTGAGGTTTAGCATTGCTTACGTGTTTTTAAATGGACCAATGGACTTGTGAAAAAAATGATGTGCTACTCATGCAGACTAAAACTGTGACCCCTTTGAAAGGTTTGAGGGGTAAATTAAAATGAGTAGGAGTATTGTGCAAAGCTAAGTGAACAGGGAAATGTACAATGGGGACTTAAAGGAAGCGTACAGGATGAAAATGACCGAACCACACCTGTTAGTGTGAAGAGTAAATAGCTGGGAAATGCCCTTCACCTCTCCATCTCTCTCTCTTTCTCTCTATCTGAGCCCATATGTAGTAGGAGTTGCTTTGTACATGTAAATACATGGATTCTGGATTCTGGATTCTGGAAATACTGGTGCCCTAGTTCATTCACATTTGTAGCTAATAGCTGAAAGGTAACAGAGTAACATGTTGTTCTTGTTAGAATGAGTTTGTACTAATATTAGTGTAGACTCTGACGATTTAAAGACCTGCCAAGGTAATCCTCTCAGGGCTGCCTCTGCCAAATAGAATACAAATCCTGGAATTGTAATGATACCCCCAGGATTTCATAACAGACTGTCCGATTAAACATATTGTATTCACCATTGTATATTATTAATTAGTAAATTGATAGGTGCTTAGAAGTGATTCATGCATTTCAGGACAGGGGAGGGAGTGCTACGTTATAGACCAGAGATATTCACTCTTTATAAAGAGCCATTCCTGTGCTGATACAGTCTGCCTTAAAACTAATTTGACTTATTTGCAGACTGACACTCATACTGTTCTGGAACTAGCTATAGGCCATATACGGGCCGTAAGAAAAGCTGAAGAAAAGCTGAAGGAGGGAAACTTGAACAGTAGTAGGGGGGTCTGGCGGGGTCTACAACAAATTAATAATTATAAACAGAAACACAAAACCCTGAGCATTGAATCAGATCTACCAGATAAGTTGAATACGTTTTATTGTAGATTTGATACTCAGCACATCCTTCATCTGAGTGCTAACACACACCCTGAACCCTCCCATCCACCATTTGTTATTCAAGAGCATGGAGTGAGGAATCTCCTCCGTAAGCAAAATGGCAGGAAGGCTTGGGGGCCCGACAATGTGTCAGCTGCCACCTTAAAATCATGTGCTGATCAGCTTGCACCCATTCTCACTGTTATTTTTAATATGTCACTTCAACAATCTAAAGTTCCAACCTGTTTTAAATCCGCCGTTATTATGCCTGTGCCAAAAAAACATGTAACATGTCTAAATGATTACAGACCATGACCTCGGTGGTCATGAAAACCTTTTAGCAACTTGTCTGTAAATATCTGTCTTACATCCAGTTGGACATGTCCCAGTTTGCATATAGGGCAAATAGGTCTGTGGAGGATGCTGTCACCCTGTGCCTTCACTCCATACTGCAACACCTTGAAACCCCTCACGCTTATGCCAGGGTCCTGTTTGTCAACTACAGTTTGGCATTTAACACAATCATTCCATGCAAGCTTTTTGAGAAACTGGTGGGGCTACAGGTAAACCAGTCTATGTGTCATTGGATCCTGGACTTTCTACTCAAAAGAACACAGGTTGTCAAAGTAAACCAGTTTGTCTCTAAGCTAATGGTGCTGAATACAGGGGCTCCTCAAGGTTGCCGTTTATCACCACTTCTGTACTCGCTCTACACTAATGACTGTGTACCTCATTCTCAGTCAGTTAAAATATTCAAATTTGCAGATGACCCCACACCAGTAGGACTGACAACATGCAATGATGGAATTAAGTCAGGAATTAAGTCACTGTGCTGGGCAGCTGGTGCAGCCAGAACAACCTCCATCTTAACATATCAACATATATATACAGTATATATTTATTTATTTATTTATTTATTAAATTTTTTAAATACATTCTGTTTCAGATTTTCTCCCATTTTGTCCCAATTTGGTAGCCAATTATACCTGCTATTTTCAAGTCAATCCCTCTCTCGTAATGTGAGTTCGCTGCCATAGCCCTGTGACCGGTAGTGACGAAGGCAAAGTATCGTCTCCTCTGAAACGGAGGCCTCGCCAGGCCATCATCCGTAACCCGGTACTACAGAGCCAGTCCTGTGCGCAGCTTCCCTCCCCCTTCCCTGGGGCGAACAGCCAATTGCCGCCCCCGGTGGCACTCCCGGCCAGAGCCGACACTGGCGCAGCCGGTGGCATCGAACTCCAGTCGCGGTTGTAGCCACTGGACCATGCAGGAGGCCTCCATCTTAACATTAATAAAACTAAATAACTAATAATTGATTTTAGGAAGAAGGAAAACGAAATTCACCCGCTTGTTATCAGTGGCCAGGCTGTCGAGAGGGTAGACTCCTTTACATTTCTGGGCACCACAATCTCTGCCACTATGGGATGGGAAGCTAATGTAGTAGTTTACATGTTGAAAAAAAAGAATATCAGATAATTATATTTTCTTAGGCAGCTCAGGAAGTGTGGTGTCACAAAGACAGCTATGACACATGTCTATGACTATGACACATGTCAGCTATGTGATCACCTTCTCTATTATTGTCTGGTTCGGGAACTTAACCTCCCATGAAGTAAAGTGGCTAGAAAGAGTGGTCCGCACGGCATCCAAAATAATCGGCGTCGACCTCCCCTCTGTGGCCTCACTTTATGCCATTTGCATACAGCGAAAAGCCTCAAAGATCCTGGCTGATCGCTCGCACCCAGCCTTCCCTCTATTCGCTCTATTCCCTCTAACTCTCCCCTCGGGGAGAAGGCGCAGGTGCATTGAAACAAGAACCGACGGTTCAGGAACAGCACCTTTCCAGAGGCTGTTCGCTCTCTAAATGCTACACAGACGTAGCCCTGCTTGACACTGCATTATTAAGGCAAGGCATAGATCACTGCACCAGCACTTTGTATTGTTACATTATTACATTATGGACAGGGGCAAGTATATGTGTACATGTATGATATATGTGATATTGTTACTGTTGTGTGATATTTTATTGTTGGTTTTGTAATGCTGCTGTCCATGTATTGTTGTCTATATGAGCTATAACAACTTCACGGTTGGTATGGCAATAAAGATACTTTATATTTAATACAATAAATATTATTGTATTATTTGATCTATACTTACATATACAGGGGGTGTAACAATTGTGATAGAAATTCAGAGTATAGGAACGGAGACATCAGAGTAGCCTTTGGGCAAAAATCAGATAGACTACAGATAGAATGATACGGTGTTATGCGCCCGTCCTGCCACGATGACAGTTGAACCAAAAAGGCGGTTGCATGGCAGTGTCTGTGTTTAACACTAGCTGAGGTCTAATAATATCAGAGTTTGCCTTGCGTACTGTGAGCGCTTCAGATACCACACAAATGGTGTTTGCTGGCTTTGCCTGTCGTGTGCCAGAGTGGCTGAAACAACACTACTGAAGCGCACAGGTCAATGCTAGCTGCTGCTTGATAATCTTTTGACAGAGGACCGCAGTTGCCCTACTTTGAAAGTGACAGCTGAATAGCAGAGAGCTGACACAGGCGAGAAAGAACTTTAGGCATGTGAGGCCACGCGCTGGGCTGGAATTGACCCGCCATGATGAATCGAAATCCACAGGTACAGTCCATAACACTTGGAGCCTCACTGCCTCAGCAACTGCTTATACTTAAAGAGTGCCCTCTCTGTGAGCTCTGTATGAAAGAGACTTGACCCTATGTCTGTGGGATGGTAACCCAGGTAACCACCTACTGTAGTGCACAATTATTCCAACACTACACAACACATTCTAATGTCTTGAAGCAACACTGCCTGAAATAATCAGGTATGTCATACGGTTTGTTGTGGAGTTTTTTCTCCTATGGTGGGAATAATTTAAAACAGGAGCCGAACAGCTAAAAATGGTGGCGTGGTACTGTGCATTTGCTTTGGGCTTTGCTATAGTTGAAGCAGTGTGTTAGTGGCATCTGACAAACCCCGACATATCCATGCAATTCCCTCTGCCTCACAGCTGCAGCCAAACTCAAATCCTAATCAACAAATTAATCAATAATTACAGTTCTGCACATGCAGAAGGCTCCAGTTCCGACCTGCCGCGCAGAAAGGGGGAAATGGCCATGAAAATAGGGAGATTTAGTCTCTCTCTCTCTGACTAAGGTTCAGGGCGCTTTTAAATCATTACAAATTACAGCATTGGCATGCGATCTCTGCTGCTAGATGCTTAATTAGGAATTTTTGCCAAATAATAAGAGTGCTTTTTAAAAACCTCTTCTCTGATCATTTTGCTTACTGGTAATTGTTTATAAAAGGGCGATTGAAATTGTTACCTATTTTGAAGCACAGCTGTGCCAATCCCATCAAATGTAGATACAATCATTCTGAATAATGAAAAAAAGGATTTAGCAGTTCATACGAGGTAAGTCATTGGTGTTCTTTCACGTGTTCGTAGTTGATCTCAGAAAACAGATGATCTGATAAATTTAGTCTCCTGATGTATGGAAAACTGCACTGCTTGCTGAAAACACAAAACACGTTTTTTTTCCTGTCCAAGAAATGGCTAACGGAGACATTCCAGGTGTAACTAAATAGGGCACTGACTTTTTCCAGGTGTAACTAAATAGGGCAGTGTATTATTAAAGAAGACCCGTAGGGCGAACAGTTGTTTAAAATACAGGAAGACAAATTCATACCAGAAGACCTTTGTAAGCAATGCGTGACATACAGAGAATATGGCTTACAGTGTTTGTATTCCACATAAAACTTTTTGCTGACACAAAGCTCAGTTTAAATTAAGTGTTATATCCGGAGTGCATTTGCTTTACATGGCCAAAATATAGGGATCATATTTATTATAAAACGAATATATATGTTGAAGAACAAATAATTCATATTTTTTGCTTGCCCCCCCCTTAAGAGAAATGGTTCATATGCTCTTACTGATACTTAATCCTTATATTATACATAATCTGAATATTGTGCAATATAATATAATCATACATTTGTTTCATTAATTATATTCAGTTGTACATCCTTAGAGTGACTTAGAGTACAATATTGGCTAACAGGTAATTCCACTCTAATGCATGAATAACCTTAATTTCTATGTAAGAGTAATGCCTAAGTAGTTTTTTTCTTCAGAAACCGATTTCAGTCCATTAATCACACAACCAAACATGAAGTTGGTTCACAATCTTACATTTGCTGAAATCAAACAAATGTCCCAACCTTGCTAATCTCCAACCTCTGTTGGATCTATTAGGGATAATAAATAGCCCAGAAGGTACGGTTGATTAAATAAACAATCTGACAACAGTTTTAATTAATTGATATTGTATATGCCCCTTATTGATCCTTGACTGATAAAGACTACCCTTTTTCTATTGCGTATCTCTGTGGAGGACTAACATTTGCTTTGTTATGGATTATAATTGGGCCACTAGACTTACCTAGAGATGCAGTGTATGTCTCAAGAAAAATGCTTTGTGGCCCAAAAAACCCCCAAACAAACAAGACAGTGTGCTAGCTTAAATGCCACCATGTGCACCTGCAAACATGTGACAATGGACAACCACGCCTAGCAGCAGAAATCCCTGAATCCCTTGAAAATTGAATTTTAGGGTCAATTTAAGAACCATGCAATAGGCATCATGAATGCATGGCCTGACACTCGTTTTAAGGATGTGTTTAGGACAGATATGATGAAGTTAGATGAGTACTAAGTCACATAGTTTTCTGAGGCAATAATCTGCAATGTCATTATCCACGTGGTTGGAAATGTATCCTCATTCGATCATGTGTCTCTCATACTGAACAGAGAAGGTTAAACCAAATGCCCTTATAACCTATGGGGACTGAATTTGATCTGAGTATCCCTTTGGGAAATCATCGATAAATAGTTTATGCCTAGTTTGAGTGTATTAAAACATGGAAAATCTTAGAAGCATGTTGGCCATTCCTATGTCTCACTTGCAGCTCCCACATTGACTGTCAGTATGACTTGAGTAGGTTTGAATGCGAATGCGAATGTCTTGTTCATAGCTACCTCACAGCTGCTGCCTGTGCATGACTTGAGCAGTCAGTGTTCACAAACAACTCTGTAGAGTAAAGTCTGTAGATGATAGGGTTGTTTGTGGGTGTTTCTACATGTTGCGGTTGGGCAGTGTCTCAGCTCCATCACCTGTATGGCTTGTCACTTTCACTAATGGGGGAGCTGTGACTGGCCTGGAGGCTGGCTCCCCTTTTCCGTTAGTGGCAGTGAAATCACCCTTCAGGGGAGTGACATTTACAGGCACATCTAACACATAAATTCAGGACAAATGCAAAAAATACCTTCTGAAATAATTTAATACATACATGGTAATCTGTTCTGCTTGACACTCGAATTAAAAAAAAATGAAGATTAGAATAGTCTTGTAAGTTAGGAAATCACTCATAGGAACATATCTCATAAAACATGTTCGTTTTTTGTGTATTGGTACAACCTGAAGATCTGACACATTAACACATCTGGTGCTTGCCCCCGTCCTCTGGTGATGGATTTACAGACCAACCAATCATGGAAATGGAGTAAGGTCCGTTCTCAAGCTGGTCAATCAATCAATGAAGCCTCCAGGCGTCTTTTTTTCTTTCTTGTAAATGTCTAACGATGAGTGTTTTGTTCTCCTGCTCACAGAGGAATTCTATCTGCATCTCATTGAAAGCGGCCGTAATCAACGGTGTGAAGTTGGTGATTTTCTGTGAATGTTAAGCTCTTAATCAATTAGCAAACTGAAAGGGGGTTTGCTCAAATTGAATGTCCACTGGGATAAAGGGATCATGTTCAATCAATCAGGCTGCCTAAACTGATGTGTTAATCATCATCAGGTATTGATTATGGAAGGAGACCTTGGATCCCGATTGCATTAAGTATGGTTCTTATTCAAACCAACCCCCACTCCCACACCCCACATCCCCTCAAGACTCACACTCCCTGTGGTTAATTAATTTGAATGACTGCAGAAAATATTTTCATTACTCACTGATTATTTCCCTGTCTGCTGATGACAGATTATTCATCACTGCACTGCCACTGTACTCAAATTGAACTCTGTGTAATCAACTCTTTCAATCTGCTTCAAGATGGACGTCCTCCATGGCTGGTCTAGAGGGAAAAAAAGCTTGTTTCCATTTATGGCAGTTGACACAGGAATGCCAGATGCTCTCAAACCCCACCAAAACAACATGTGTATTTTTAAAAATATTTGCTGTTTGATTATTCAAATTGTCCTGGTGATTTTTTGCCAATCTGATGGTTTTCAAGGCCCTGTTCTGTGACACGTTCTACAATGATTAGAGAAGTAGTAATACCACTTTTCCTTTGAGAGGAGATGTGTGTTATTTTTACTGCACAAAAGATTTCCTTAAATCAATTGTGTTGCTACCACTTCTGCATAAGAATCCCACTTTGTCTATGAAAAATGTTCTCTCTGAATAAACCCTTTAACTGTTAGTTGAAATAATAATAATAATAATGTTGGCATATAAATATTTCCTCTGAAAAGGACTTAATATTAAGTTGGAATGACTGTAATATGATTTCTAAGTGGAATTAAACAAATATGAATGGCAGGGTTTCTCTTTGTGAGTTGAAAAGGAATGACTAGAATGCATCAGTGACACATTAATTAACCCATTAGATCTGAGAGGTGGCTTTAAAGAATGAGGGGAGAAAATGCTGCACCTTTATTTAATCTTCACATATTACAGACCATCCCTCAGCTGACGCCATCTGTGAGACAGACAATCTGTGTGTATTGTATGTCTTGCGGGTTGCGTCAGGAGGGGACATACACAGATTCCACCCTTTCCACAACATTGAGCCGGTGACGTGAGTAGCTCATGTGGCCGCCCATCTACCTCACAGCCAAAGGGCTGCTCGTCCTGTCTTTGACCTCAGTGATCTAGACCACAGGTGATCGCAGGTGGAAACACTGACAGCAAATAAAATCAATCAACTGATTATAAAATCAGATGAATAATCCCAAAGGGTGAATCAAGTCAAAGTGTTAGAAAGTACAGAAAATGCGCA
The DNA here is from genome assembly GCA_029706075.1 of Aldrovandia affinis. Taxonomy (NCBI): domain Eukaryota; kingdom Metazoa; phylum Chordata; class Actinopteri; order Notacanthiformes; family Halosauridae; genus Aldrovandia; species Aldrovandia affinis. The sequence goes on from JAINUG010000001.1 coordinate 11,197,157, forward strand.
AATGTATTATAATGCAGTATAAGGCTTTCATGCAACCAGTACAATTATTCTTAGGATTACGTTACCCTTGCATGAAAAGGAACATTTTGTTACTTCTTTAAATGGGTTTTTGTATTTTTAAATATAATGAACCTCATTTATCAAAATGTAGTACAACCAAATTTGATTGTAATGTGTGTATATGCACATTTTCATGGAATGTATTGATTTATGAATATAAATGTGAACGTACCTACCCAATGGGTTTGTTGTTAGGCGGGTTTATGCAGGAGGTTTGGGGGTCACCTCATGCTCAAATATTGATTTTATGTACAGAAATACGACAGAATACTGTGACAAAAAACATAAACAATGCAAAAAACATTTCTATTTCTGTTGTGCATTGTGCAGGTTGAATCACTGAATTTGATATGTCTGGGTGCAGAGAAAAACTTCTCCATGACTTATACCCTCATTGAAGTATGCCTTTTAACAGGCTGTTTATGTTGCCTGCATATATGGCAGAACATCTCTACAAATAACACTCGACATTCAATAATAAGCTTAACAACTTAGCTTAATCAAAATGTAACAAATGACCCAGAGAATGGCCTTTTCATGTTAGAACAATGACCAAGTTCTGTATTATATAGCCACTCTGTATAGTTAGGGTCAGTTCAATATAAATGGCAAATCTACAGTCTACCGTCACAATCACTGTCCAGTCATAAAAGGCCACAAACACCAGAGTACTAAAGCATAGTTGCGCTACATTTTCAAGACAGTGGCTTATGATCAGTTTTAGTAATAAATTGAATTATATAAAGTAAAACAGCTTTATAAGTATAAACAGTTCCAAAACAAGGAAAACAATGATTCATTAGAATGCAGTCTGCTGGATCAAATGTATTGGATTCTAAGATTGCAGAATTTTATTTTTTTTTTCAATGTATTGTGTCTGACTTATTCAGGGGGTGTAGCCTGCTGGGGGATGGAGGGGAAACCACGTAATTGGTAGGCATTCTCAGGTAAAATGAGTAAGGGACAGCTTACCAAATATAGTGGTTTGGTTGAGTTATGTATGTTAATTTTAACTAGTAATCCTTGCTTTATGCAAGTTTGATGAATCAGACATGACTTAGATGTATAACCATTTATGACAAACAAATATACAAACAAATATATGATTGTTTGATAAACGAATCCGAATGAGTTTAAGCAATGTTACAGTCTGTCCATATCCATTTTATTGAGATGATAACTGCATTAACTGTCATAAGAAATGTACTAATGGGCATCAGTGTGAAGTCACATTCTATTGGTATTATTTTTGCATTGAACATCTTGTATAATAGAAACAACCAAATCAAAGAAAAAGCATAGCTGTCCTTTTAAAAACAACAATGAAATCATAGCTGAAATGTCATTGGTTTTTGATGTTTTTGTTAGATACAGTATATGGGCTGAATATTATTCCAGCTGGACTTTCAATATAGTCAGATTTTTAGCCCTAGATTTTAAACTCTTAAATTTAAGATTTTAATCCTTAAAATGTTAAACTCTTTAAGGAGTGGTACTACTGCAATGTCCTCAACAGGCTGGTCATTTGTATACAATTACAATTTAATGTAAACAGTAACCAAAAGGTTGATGGATTGTGTTTCATTAGACTCATGGGAACAATAATCCTCTTCTCTCACCCAAGGAACATATACCTGTATATATATATATATTTATGATGTAATAAGTATATCAAGTAAACAGGATATTGTTTTGCTATTAGGTAGGATATGGATTGAAATATAAATTAGTATCAATGTGGTTCTTTGACCTCCTTATGAACACCCCAGCTTTCCTTGTTTTTATCCCTGGGAGTCTTTTTTCCTGGCCTAAACCTTTGAGGAGATAAAAATTTAAATAATAATAGAATAGGCCTTGTTTTTGGTTGGTGGTGAAAAGGATATATACAGTAGATTGAGATCCAACCATACTGCAAAACAGTAGGCAGTGATGGCTGCTCTTTTAGTTCCAGTAGCTTTATGAATCCAAATGTTACATTGAATAGGTATGACTCACTTAAAATCTTAAGTGAAAAAAAACGTATTGAAAAAAACATGGAAAAACTTGAGTAAATGAGGGATATAGAATATATTGAAAGCACCTGCCTGATTTACTCAAGACTTCCCTTTATTTTGAGAACAGTGCAGGTGTGGTTCCTGAGTTAATTAAGCAATTAACACCCCAACATCCATAATGCCCAGTTGCCCATTTAGGCTATTATGGCTAGAAGAAGAGATCTCAGAGACTTTGAAAGAGGGGTGATTGTTAGGGCACGTTTGGCAGGAGCTTCAGTGAGGAAGACTGCTCAACTTCAATTTCTGGAAGTTTGTGGTTGACAGGAAATCCACACGAGCACCTTGGCCATTATTGCGACACTCAGTACTGACAAGTCTTCCAACACACAATTATTTAATAGCTACTACAGTACTGTAACTATGTTGGTCTACTTCAAACAATCTCACCTATCAAACCAGGTCTTGAACTGTCAATGCAGCACAAAATCGCCACCATTCTGCCACCATGTTTCACATTGTAAAGGGGTTCATTCATGCTAATTTTCTTATTGAGTTCAATGGGAGAATTAGCTTGGAGGAACCCCACCGCTAAAGTACCCCTTTACAATGTGAAGCATGGTGTCAGAAGGGTGGTGATTCTGCACTGCTTTAATAGTTCAGGGCCTGGGAATTGAGTCAATCAATAAGTCAACCATGTATTCCATCCTGTACCAGAGTACTCTCGAGCTGAATACGTTTCACAGCTGAAAGCCCATTGAAATGCATTGAAAGGAACCGATGTGAGCTCTATATGCAAGAAAGCCAGATTTGAAACTATTATTTAAGTGTTAGTAAACATCAGGATATGCTCTTCACAAGGAAATCCTTACGTAACCTCCGAACACAAAAACACATCTTAGGCATGCTCTTTTGTTTTAGTTTTTTTTTAATGCCTACATTCAGGTGGTCAGGGAAAAAAAGGCTGGGGAGCATTGTTATGTAATGAGTTTGAGCCCTATTTAAATTGTTCAATACCCACTCTGACCTATTCAATATACTATACTGTTTGAAGTACAGTAGACCAACATAGCTACACTATTGCAGCAGGTGTCAAAGCTGTGTGCAGGAAAACCTTGTTAGTCCATATGAAATTAAAGGTTTTGATGCTCATTTTAATTTCTTGGCTTTTTCAGCTTTTGATCAAAACCATTAACTTCTCACTTAAAACATAGTTTTTAGGATTTAATTTGTTATAGCTTAAGACTGATAATGCTGAAGACCATAATGCAATTTCTACTCTAAACTTAATCATATCACACAACAGTAGACATAATGGTGATCAAGTGGATCAAGGTGACCCTTCACTTTTTCAACATTTTGTTGTGTTACAGCCTTATTCTACAAAGGATTAACCAAGCCATGAAGTCCAAGGAACTCTCCATAGACCTCCAAGATAGAATTTTGTTGAGGCATAGATCTTGGGAAGGGTATACAAACATTGCTAAAGCATAGAAAGTTGGGCTCCATCATTGTGAAATGGAAGAAGTTTGGAACCACCAAGACTCTTCTTAGATCTGGCTGTCCAGCCAAACTCTGTTTTAGCTTTGTCATTATGGGTATTGTGTGTAGATTGATGAGGAAAAACTATTTTTAATCCATTTTAGAATAAGCCTGCAACAAAACAAAATTTGTAAGAAGTGAAGATTTACCTACAGGGTCCTAGTTTAACTATGTGGTTGCTCCTAGCACCCAGGAATGCACTAGGGTGGCTTTCATAAACTGTTCTGATATTTAACACACGTCGCTCTGGATAAATTAAACCTATAATTTGTAATGTAATGAAGGTCTGAATACTTTCCGAATGCACTATATATCTGATATTTCCAATTAATTAAACCATTTGTATACAGGCAGTCCCTGGGTTATGAACGTCTGGCTTACGGACAACTCGTACTTACGAATGGACTGTCATAAGGGCTATTATGTTAAAAAAAAATTGAGTTAAATACAATGGTTCGTAATAATGAATACACGCACAACTTTGTGATGCTCATGAAAACATTGCGTGGTTTCATCGGTTCGTCGGTTCAAGGAACAGAGATCACCGTCCGTTATTTTAAGTCAGATCACGGTCCCATTTTTCTCTTTCTCTTACCCTTACAATGATGCCTCCAAAGCGTAAATCCGATGCAACTGCTGGTGATGCATCAAAGAAAAGGAAAACAATCACCATGGAAAGTAAAGCTGAAATAATAAAGAGATCGGAGAGATGAAAATAAGGACAGAATATGTAAGCATTAGGTCCCCTTGAATTTGTTAGCATGCTACACTTGCCCGTGTTGGGAACCGTAAGGCTCAGTGGATTGAGTTTTCTTTTGGCAAAGTGTCTGCTCTTGAGGTTTGTGCAGGTTATTGACTTGTGTCCAGGTCTGGGCAGATGACACTAGTCACAAATGAGGGGATCTTGGAGAATCAAGGTGAATAATGCAGTTTGGTACCAGGCTTGAACATCAACAAGTACTGATTTTGATCAAAGTGAGTTAAGCCCATGTTTTGTCAACAGATTTGGTGTCTATTGTAAGAGACACACTGACACGCTGACAGATTTGGTGTTTATTCTAGGACACACACTGACATGAATGTACTTAGAGAGAGGCTTAGCTCTTAATGAACTGGGCTTCAATAAAAGATGAATATTTGACAATGTACCATATATGTAGTATGTCTCCAGTGGTATTTCTGCAGAATATATAGTGTATGGTGTAGTGACATATACTCAACCATCATCATCTCATTTCAACCTAATACCTCTAGCCTTATAAACATTTTAATGAACATAATCCTGACAACACCACAAGTAGATCAAGCTAAATAACTAGCTGCTTGCCGTATCAAAATGACTCTGCTATTCCCTTCGATATATTACTATTGTATTAAGATTACTGTTCTGGGCCTGTATTCACAAAGAATTTTATCTTACCACTAGGAGTACTTCTAAATCGCACTAAAACCTTTTAGTTAGGAGTCCCACCTTAAAACCTATTCACAAAGCTGCAAAGACAAACTCATACTAAAGAATTCCTAGAATTTTCAAGCTAAGAGTGAGGGCGGGGTTGACGTCGTTGCTATGGATGACGTTGTTTCTCATGAACGAGCTTACTCAGAATGCCCACAGCGATTGGCTGATTAATAGCTAAATTGAACCATCATAGAGAAATACAGTTTTTCTGCCGCTGTCACGTTTTAAAGTAACAATTCCCCAAATCTCGATGCAGAGTTACAGCGAAGAGATAGACAACCATGTATGTTTTGGTTTGCTTTGTTTTTCATACTAAATGCCTTTCTGGGAGGCAGGTTTTTAGAAATGCAGAATTAAATTCAATTTAAACATGAGTAACCAATTGAATAGTCAGTGCAGACATTCTTGGTTTCTTGGTTTCATGTTAAATCAGTGACACGTAGCCTACATTTGTATTTTAGAATCTTTATTAGAATATAATAGAGGTGCATTGGATCATTTTTCGGATCAGCAAAAAAAATGGGGACCAAAGGCGCATTTCCACCAAAAATTACCAGGAACTATTCTCAAGGAATTGAATGAATGATAATTTCAGTTTTTCAATTTAAGTTATTTCAATAAATCTTTATTCGAAAATTTCACAAAATACATTTTTAGATTCAGTACGCATTAGGCGATTTAACTAGGGTGGTCTTATGCCTGAATTAATGTAATAAAAAATAAAAAGATTGCTAATGTTTAAATTTTATTTAATTCGGTCGCGTTTCTAAAAACCTGCCTCCCAGAAAGGCATTTAGTATGAAAAACAAAACAAACCAAAACATACATGGTTGTCTATCTCTTCGCTGTAACTCTGCATCGAGATTTGGGGAATTGTTACTTTAAAACGTGACAGCGGCAGAAAAACTGTATTTCTCTAGGTTGAAATCGTGGGCAGAGACCCATCCCCTATATCAGCCAATCGCTGTGGGCATTCTGAGTAAGCTCGTTCATGAGAAACAACGTAATCCATAGCAACGACGTCAACCCCACCCTCACTCTTAGCTTGAAAATTCTAGGAATTCCTTAGTATGAGTTTGTCTTTGCAGCTTTGTGAATAGGTTTTAAGGTGGGACTCCTAACTAAAAGGTTTTAGTGCGATTTAGAAGTACTCCTAGTGGTAAGATAAAATTATTTGTGAATACGGGCCCTGTATCATTCAATATCTCCGGCAGCAGCAGATTTTCGGATCGCCGTGAGTAGGTCTTTAGCGACTTAGAAGTCCTCTTGACTGCTTCTAACTTCTCCTGGACTTAGGAGCTGTTTTTAGCTCTCAAACCCTTTGTGAAATACTCTTATCCCAAAAATTCCTAAGAGTCCTAAATTTATGAGTGACACGCCCATTATTTTTCGGAGTTGCTCCTAAATTGCTGAGTTAGGACCAACTTTTACCCTTAAAATGCTTTGTGAATACGGGCCCTGGTGTTGAACATATTCAACAGCATGATCACTTACGATTAATTTCTCTGTTATGTCCAAAGGTTTGAGTGGGCTGTGTGCCCACTTCTCCAGGTTTCATAACTAAAAAAAAGACACATTGCAGAAACTATTTCACTACAAATGTGACTGGAGCTACCTTTATTTGAGTTAAAGCCTTCATGGTAATTATTTATGAATGGGACAAATGGCAAGTAATACAGACATTATGCTTTTCAGTTTTAAACTATATTTATATAATCTTAACTTAAAAATAGCAATCATATAGTATATATTCTTGATTTTCCTTGTAAACAAAATGATTGAATTATTAAGCCATCCATAATACTGTATATTTAGTCAATATTGTTTATGTGTGTATACATCAGAGTAAGTTTTCAGAATCCCTAACTGTTGTCACTATTGATCTACTGTCACTTAATTATCAGCAAAATTAATGGCTTTTTCAAGTGACTTAAGGTCAGGTTGTGTTTAGCAGTCCAATGGTAAATAGCCTGTGCAGTCATTGTCTTGGTTGAAAGTGCTATCACATTCTCTGGTGAGCCACCTGCAATTACATAGGAGGGCATCACAACAATAAAAAACAAAAGTAACGAATTGCGCCAAAGTACATGAGCAACACAGATGGTGTAGAAGTGGTATGTGAATGAATCCCATTGAATGTATTTATAGAAATACCTGATGCAGCATTCTGTTTAGACACCAAATTCTCACCGATTTTGTGAAATTTGAGATTTTCCAGACGTCCAGAAAGGTATTTTTAGTAGACACCAAGATGATTAATGAATACAATCAGAAGGCAATTTTTTATTTTTTTAGTTCTTTAACAAAAATTCAATTTCAGTTTTATATTTGTTATTGAAGCTGATCTACTGTATGTCTACATTAGATTGAGTGAATGAAAGGCAAATAAAGTGGGATAAACCTTGCATGTTTTCCCAGATGTATTATCCGTTGATTTATGAGAGGGCTTAAATCACAGAGCAGGTTGCCTGTCAGAACGTTATAAAAGGGGAAAAGAAGAGAAGCACGTACTTTCTTGTCAGAGCTAATCAAACTCCATTGTCGTCCTTTACAACTTTTAACTCAAACGCATTGTCAACCAAGAAGGAACTGGACAGTGTAAGAGATGCTCTGATACAAGACCCTGTATGACAGACCAGCACACATTCGGTTCAGGCTAATTAATTGCGGGACTATACGTGATCTGTCAGACCAGTAGGTAAACCAATTTTCCATTGTTTTCTTGTTTTTCCCCCCTTACTGTCCATCCAGCTGTAAGTAAACACGAGTACAGGAGAATCAGGATGAAAAGATGGCAACCATGCTGTTACCACCGGGTCCTGACACCTTGCGCCGGTTCACTCGCGAATCCTTGGCTGCCATCGAGCAGCGGATTACCGAGGAGCAGGCCAAGAATGCCAAGGAGTACCAGGAAGATCTGGGAGACGTGGCGCCGCCCAAGCCTCGGGCCGACCTGGAGGCCGGCAAGCAGCTGCCGCGTATCTTCGGCGACATTCCCTCTGGACTTGTTGGTGTGCCTCTGGACGACATTGACCCTTTTTACTTCAGCAACAAGAGAGTAAGTGTGGACTCCCTTGTGAAGTATTGTCAGACCAGGGATAAATATAGTTCTAAATATGCTTTGTGGAAAAAATAAATTACCATTTGTAAGTAATTGAAAATATTTGAATACCGATCCCTGAAAGAAACAAAACTATTTGTTTCTAGTCTAGGGATTGAAAACTATTATTTTTAAAAACTATTTGAATACACATTCCTGAAAGTAAATCTTTTAAAAAATATGTTTGAATCCAAATTATACAAATATTTCTAAAGTAGTTGTAATACATTGGACTAACATAAACAGAATTTTAGCATAACAAGCTGCATAATTGTTATTCTGAATTCAAAGGAGGTTTAACCTTGTTAATGTTTCTGCTCCTCATTTAGGAATCCTCCTCAAACCATCATGCAGTAATTGCACTCATTAACAGTGTTTTGGAAACACTGAATATATGATTATTATTTTTAATTCATTCTAAAATGTCAACTTAATATTCCTTAATTTTTGGGATCAATATTTGAATATTAAAACAAATATTTGCTCTAATTGAGCATATTAATTAGAAATTTGGAATTTCTTTGGAATACTTTTTGGAATTGTATACACAAATAAATGTTTAGCCCAGGTCTGGTAGTTGTGTCTGTGGGTCAATTGCAGTGTACCTTTAATTTCAGACTAGCACAGGTTTTTCTTGAGACTTTCCTGGATGTAGAACAAGATCAAGACCACATTTCCTTAGTCCTGATTCGAGTGTCCTTTTCAATTTGCTAGTCTGCTCATCTACTCACTAGTCTGGTCTTCTCTTGATCCCAATTTCAGGGTGCTCCTTTGTCACCTAGAGAATACTAAGGTTGCACCTGGTACCATACTGTTTATGATCTGAGGAAGCAATATTTAACAAGTATACAATTACTTTTGCTAAGATGATTGAGATGAATTAATATAGTTAGGCTGTTTACTTCAGAGCAGAGCATTTTATTGGCTGTGATTCAGAGGGAGCTGCAAAGACATGGAAATTGGTAGAAAATCATAAAGCTGGTTGTTGTTTTTTTTTTTGTGTTTGACTCTATACATTGTTGAACATTTTAATTTAAAATACATGTTATATTTTGATATTTGTGTTTCATATTGAAATAATTTAGAAAAAACACACATACAGTGGGTATACAAAGTATTGAACCTGTTGGCATTTTTCATATTTTATTTTCTTACATCATGGAATACAAATGGGATTTCTTGACACTGATCAACACAAAATAATCTATAATGTCAAATAATAAAAATAAACTCTAAAGCTTTTTCTTAATAAAAAAACTGACAATAATTGATTACATAAGTATTCACCCCCCTTGACTTAATACTTGGTAGAAGCACCTTTAGCTGCAATTACAGCTGTGAGTCTATTGAGTAAGTCTCTACCAGCTTTGCACATCTGGACATTGCTATTTTCACCCATTCTTCTTTACAAAATTTGCCAAGCTCCATCAGGTTGGATGGGGACCGGTGGTGAACAGTGATTTTCAAATCTTTCCACAGATTTTCAATGAGATTGAGGTCTGTGCTTTGACTGGGCCACTCCAGGACATATAACTTTAGTTTTTAAACCACTCTATTGTGGCTTTTGATGTGTGCTTTGTGTCATTGTCCTGCTGGAATATAAATCTGCTCCCAAGTCCCAGGTCTCTTGCAGACTGCAGGAGTTTTTCCTCCAAGATATTTCTATATTTTGCTCCATCCATTTTGCCCTCTAAGTTTTAAAGTCCCTTTTTGAGCTTGAGGTGATACCCTATGCATAAGCAGTTTGAAGTTGTACATTATATCTGTTGACTGATCCATATCTAACCAGAATTAGTCACAGGACTGGCTTTCATCAATGCATCTATATCATATCATCCATTAATTAAAAATTATAACACATATTCATGTTGGCTATTGTGACAATGTAGGTATGAATTATAATTTTTATAATTATTTTGATGTTAATTATCATTTTGAACCAATGAGAGAGAGATTTTTATACCACATTTATTCATATTTTTCTTTTTAATTATTAATTAATTTTATTCATAGCTGACTAAAAATTACACTTGAAAAAAATTCATACAAAAGTGCCATTCACAAGATTGCGAAGAAAAATCTCTCTTAAGTGCAACATAATTAATAAGCAGTTTAACCCTGAATTGAGTACTTGTTAATAAACATTTTGATGTTATGCAGAAACATCAGAAATTGAATAAAAATACGATGTTTGACTGTAGTGGTAGTGGCATATTTCAGCTGTTTTCTATCAAGACCCTTTTTATAAACCACTCAAAGATTGGGCAGAAATGGTTGCCTCCATTTCAACTGCAACAGTGGAGCCAAGTGCAAACAGTTAAGGGAACAGAATGTGACACTCTCCAACAATGATGTCAGATATACTTCTGCTGGGACGGCAAACAAACCCAACTGGCCTTTTTGTGTGCCACCTTATTTGGGGTATGCAGCTCACACATGAGCAACATGCATTTTCCCATTCATTCCACAGCATGCTGTCAGAGAGCACAAGATACTTTACTTAGTGAACAGTCTCAGAGAGGCAAACGCACATTAATAATATTCTGCAGGTGCTGGGTAATAAAAATTAACCCAAAAAGGAAGAAAATACTCGCATGCTGCTTTCTGCTCCCAAGTGAGATTTCATTTTTATTTTTCCATTTTATTTTTTTAGTTCCCACTCAACTTCATTGTATTTGTCCCAAATGGAATTCCATCTTTTGTTGCCTGATTACCAATCCTTATTTTGTGTACAGTGAATTTTTCCCATCATTTGCCAACCCATATCAGTCATATCCCTTGGAGAAATGGTTTCAGACAATGACCTGTGCACCACTCTGAGGAAAGAAAAGCCTTGTCAAAAAACAGAAAACGTTTTGAACGTCAATAATTTAGACTTGGAGATTGATTTTCCATTCACATTTCAAGACGAGTTTCGATATTTTTCAAGAGAATTGATCTCAAATGTATTGTATTGAAATGCTGTAAAGATCAAATGCCCCTGAAGACATCATGCACAAGACTTGTACTCCTCCTGTGCTGAATAATTCTGACTGCTGGTGGATGCCCCCTCCATCTCATTCCGGCCCCATGATTGCTTCATGCGCGGAATCGAATGTCCAGCCCCGGCAACATTTGTCAGTTTAATATGTGTCCATTCTGACATTGACGTGGCATGTCTGGATTGAATTAAATCACAGGGGGACACGTGAGGGGCAACTTTGTCAGGAGCTCCATGTGTCCATAGGATCCAGAGTGGGCCATGTTTCCTTGAGAGATGTCTCTGCTGGATGCAGACACCATCAAAAAATGATCGGTTTCAGGCCTGCAGTCTACAGGACATGTTGCTCTCCCCCTCTCAAATTGCCCAGTTGCACATCCATTCCAGAGGATGAGAGATTCTCCCTCTGATGAATGCACTGGGAAGACAATGTATGATAATTATCATAATTTTAATATATAGCACAGGCTATATTCTGTATTGTTTACCTAATGGATGATCTCTGACAACACATTTCTGTGCCATCTATTAATTATGTTCAGGTGGCAGTAAAATTTACTAAAAAATATTGGTATACTTGATATGATATGAAGGTGGACCTTTTTTCAACATTAAGAAAAACAAAAAACTTATTGAAAAAGTGTTTCTCAGCACATGGGATGAGTGCAAAGTAATGCCTGGATTCAATCCACATTTGGGTTTTACTCTCGATATACAATTAAATGTAAATGTTACTTCTTTCAATTCAAACTATTTTTTCCCCCATTCATTTTGGTCATTGCCAAACTGTTTTTGTGAAGAAAATAACCAGTACCCACATTGGATTCTCAGGATTATGAGTTAAAGACACATATTGATTGAATCAAGGCCTATGCCACTGTTACACCAGTTTCCATGACAACCCTTATCATATGCCATAGCCATGAACACCCCCAGTCGTGACTAATTCAATAAAAACAGAGATCACCTAGGATTAGAGAAGTTGCTTAAAATATGTGCCCGGTATGGCACTTTGACTATTTTGAACTGCTTACAGTGAGACACAAAGACAGAAAACCCATCAATGTCTACAGAGGGTGGAGAAGAATACTATGCTGTGTTTCTTACTTCCAGGGTAATAGACCCTTCTGTCTAACTGTGGTGGCCTCAGTATGCTTCATATGGTAATGCATCCCTGGACACCAAAATAATTGTAAAAATCAATTGATAAATACAATAGTTTTTCTTTCATTCAATTCGCCCCTGTTTAGATTTGTTGATCTTGTCCAGCAGCAATCTTACCTCTCCTAATTTTGCTCAATTTTCTTCACCAGATAACTAACGATAATGGATTTCCCATTGATTATTGTCCATAATATATAATTACCTACAGCAAAAGACGTTGGCCTTGGATTCAAACAGCATTTGTCCTTAACTTAAAATGCTTACATTTATTTTTAAGTCACAGTTAAGGTCAAATGTTGATTTAATCCAAGCCATTATCTTCCCTATATTGGTTACCAGTTCATATCTTGTAGTCTTTTCCCTCACCTGACCCTAATATGTTATTTGTTTAACACACCATGTGCCGACCAGAAGATAATAGGCTCCAACCCTTTAGACTGGTTCCTCCCAAGGTTTCTCCCTATGCTCTTGACCAAGGCCGTAACCATGGAGTCAACATTGGGGGGGACCAAATCTTTTTTTTATATCAGCTAGGCTATATATTGGGGGGGACATTTTGAGCATATCTGAATATTGGGGGGGATGTGTCCCCCCCAATATATATGGTAATTTCGGCCTTGCTCTTGACCAAGGGAGATTCTCCTTGCCACTGTTGCCCTGGCTTGCTTTTTGCGGGATCTGGGCCTGGGTTGTCTTTTGTTAAGTATTTTGTTAATACACATACATTTGAATTGATTTGATCTGTGCAGTCCTCCAACACAACCATAATGTACTTTTTTCCAAATTGCCTTGTTCAACGGTTGGAACAATGGTTGGAACATGTTTAGGCAATTTAAAACCCTTATTTCCTCGGAGTATGTATAAAAATGGGATTTTTAGAGGCATGCAGATATCATTTTTAAGTAGGTTTACATGACAATATATGACAGTAGATCTGTTTGCCCAATGCCCAGTGGCAATGCCACATCTTGCCTTGCAGCTACGATATTAACTATTACTTTAAACAGTAGCCACTGCCATGCGTAATCCATGGCCCTATTGTTTAGCTAACACAGGGACTACTTTACATACAATGCAGCCTCATTTGTATGTACCCCCTTACAGAAATAGACATTACATGGATTCTGTTACTTGATACAGCTAAAATAACTATTTTAAGTGGTTTGGTTACAACATGCACAATATTGTCAACTCCATCACGAGACTGGGGTAATGTGCAGCTCCTCACAGAGATGGTGCTACCTGGTTAATCTTGTATGTGGTTGCCTGGCAACAGGAGGTGGCTCATCAGACCAGCAGGCTCAACTTACCCCAGTCAACCTCTGGTGCACGTTCAGTTTTTTTAAATTAGAAATCATGTCAACGCTTGTGACAATGTTGCATTAAGTTTGAAGTTTCTCTTCATATTTATATCGTGACAGTGATCACTGAACTGCTGTCTCAATATTTACTTTGTACAACTTGTCAATGTTGTTTCCTCAGTTTGAGCAAAAATCATTTAGATGTTTAGTTTCTATTTGAATTTTTTTCAACTCTCTCTAACACCAGTGTATGTTCTGTTGTGCTTTCTCTCCACAGACTTTTATAGTAATGAACAAAGGGAAGGCCATCTTCCGATTTAGTGCCACATCCGCACTGTATTTTTTTAGTCCTTTTCATCCCATCAGAAGAGCATCAATAAAGATTTTAGTACATTCATATCCTTTCTTCACAACAATATTATGCCTTTTAATGTTTGTTTGCAGCAAATGTTTGGACTGAGAGTTAAACAATTTGTTTCAGCATTTTATGAATTGATTTTAATTGTTACCAAGGAGAGCTAGCAGATCTGATCTTTTTTTGGTTTTTAAATGCTAAAGTGGAAAACCTGTCCAGACATACAGGAAACACATGACCTGAATTAAGCGGTACTTTATGTTTTTCTGCTGGCATGCAGTAGGAGTAAACAGAAAAATGAATATGACAGTCTTCTTCAATTAAAATAACATGTACAATGCTGTTAAACCATTAGTCCAAATAATGTAATGCCGAGTATTCTGTAATGAGCACTGGCGATTACATAAGGCAGGATTCAGACAGAGCAGAATGGTTCTTCAAGGTATACACCCCGTGCTATTATTATTACATTTATCTTACATTTATCGCTATTAAAATAAAAAAGTAAACCATCACTCCATAATGGAAAGTGTAGAGTCCAGAAAATGTCATTGCAAATATCTGATATAAATATGGCTGCAGACCTCATCCTCTCTAGACATATTTTCTTCTTTATTGTAATTAGCAAAGCTAGTTAATTTGGTAATTAGCTTAAATAAGACTTAACATATTGTAGCTTAGAAACAATCCATTCAACATAAACTAATGTGCATGTGATGGCAAGCATGAAACAATTACTTTGTAAATGTGGAAAATGTATTTCATTGCTGACTACATACAATCCATAATTAAATCCAGTTAGCAAAGGTTTGCAACAAAAAAAAACTAATTGTATTACCAGTGGATGTCCATGATGCTGAATAAAAAGCATGACTAGAGTTTATTAGCTCAGTCCTGATGATGGATCAGATATCTTTGTTGCTTTACAGGCTTAGGAGACCAGTATAAGGTCTCAATGAAAAAGGGACAAGTCAGTTAGAGAGCACAGAACTCCCTTTGTTTTGACTGACAGACAAGAGCCCGCCATTTTAAGAAAAGAAATGGAATGAGCCACCACAAGCTAAATTGACCCGTCTCTTTTACATTCCAATGCGATTACTAGCACTCTGACATTTCAGACCAGAACTCAGATTGGGAACTGTTTTCCACCCTATGCCAAGTTTGAATGGCTGTTCACCCACCTGTATCCTGGCCAAAGCTCCACCATCTCCTCTTTCTTTATGGACAGTTGCTATAAATAAAAGGGCTGGTGTTTGTGGGTGTTGAGAAATATTAAGCTTGTGGACTCCGAAACACGGATGAAGAGGCTGATTCTGGAGGTTTTGGCCTGAAGGTGAATGCATCCCGTCTGGGTCCTACACCATATCATGCCCGTCGCCATTCTGGGGCTAGTGATTCCAAACTGAACCCAACACATGCCACAGAGTTTCTGTTGTCATCTCTTCCTGCCATCGCAACTGCAATTCCCTGATAGGCTACTTTTAATCGCCAGCATGAAATAAGAGCAGGGAGATTTAGGGGACATGTGACTGCTGCCTCATAGTTATCAGACCTTCCCTCAAAATGTTTAAAGTGGAAGCCTCAAACTTTGCATGAATGCACCTCTTCTGGTCTGGAAGTGGGAGAAAGAACCCCATTGGAAATTAACATGTGAAAAAATACCAAATGGTTGTTGTAGTCCAGGCCTGTATTATTTTATCATATATCTTGTTATGATGAATGAATGTTAGATGTCTAACTGCCTACATTAGCTCAATTCAATTTTATGATAGTGAAATTTCTTACATAGAAAAACATTCTCTGATTTGCAGTGTTTTAGTGAAAATATATTATTCTGACATCCTTAAATAAAATAATACACAAACATTTCAGATTTTTCCTGTTTACTCAACTGCTTTCAGCAATAGTGTGCGTTTAAGATACAAGACTAAAAACCTTTTTTGATGCAGTCCATCATGAAATTTAGAAACAGGGAGCAATGTATTTTGTAGATCACTTTGAATGTTATACTCTGAATATTATACAGACAGATGCTGTTCTAAGTTTCCTTAACTCTGTTTCCTCTACATTATTCAGTTTAGTTATTATGTGCACTATTTTGACCAATTGTTGTTTCATGGCCATGTCTGAACCAGCACAGTGGGCCAAGTATGTTGAGTAAGTATGCCTTTTACATCCCGTCTTTCAACACACGCGCTTCTCCTGGCTAAAAATATGCTGTGTGAATTCTTCTCTGTTCTGTGCCATTTCCTGACTCACTTCGACTGTATTGACTTTTTGAACTGTGCCCTATTTGTCCTGACATAAAGCTTTGCCAGGTGTTTGTTGCCTTGCCAACCTCAATTAGCAAGTAAGTTAATGATTTCAGTGTATCCAGCCCATAACTTTGCTAATTGCACTTGCTATGCTACATTGGAATGAAATCATGGTATGATGTCACATACTGTTACACCTTCGAGAATTTTCATTAAAGGGATCCACATTAAAACACCAAAGGTGCAGGAATGGGAATGGACTTTTGGATGAATTTGGCAAAACTTAAGTAGAACTGTTCTGGGCATGGGTTAAATCCATAATTCAAAAGGTATGATAAACATAAGATTTAGCTTCTGTGGAATATTGATATAACAACTAAAGGTACACCACATTCAAACAATGCTGGGTTTTTCTATTGAAACATGTTTCTTACTGCTAACATGCATTACATATATTGAATTTTGACAATTGATGATAATGATAATACATTGGCTTTGATTCAGTCCACATTTGTTCTTTACTTTGGCTTAGAAAGTAATGCGAGTGTTCACTTTCTTTCTTCGCAAACATAATTTGGCGAGTTCAGAAATTACAAAAAAAAAACTTGCCAAACTGTGTTTGTGGAAAACAAATACTTTTACTTGCATTAATTTGTAAATGAATTAAGTTAAGGACAAATGTTGATTGAATAAATGCCATAGTGTCCTGTACGTTCCCTGAGCTTAATCAGTGCTAATAACCGTGTTTCTCATAACATCAATACATGTTCCTTAGTGTTGTGTTGTACATGATATTCAAAATATGACCTTCGGGCTGCTTGCAGTCTAAACTCATGCCATTCCACAGTGGCCTTGATTCAATCCAAATATGTTCTTAACTTTGAATCAGGAATGAATGTAAGTGTTAGTTTTTTATTCACAAACAGAGTTTGGCGAGCTGGTGCTCACCAAAATGAACTCGCCAAACTATGTTTTTGAGGAAAGAAATTAAGATGCGCATTTAATCCTGTGTCAAAATTAAGGACAAAGGTTAAGGAGTCCAGGCCATTGTCTTTACAAGTATAGTAGTATACCCATGCTTGTTTTGTGAACAAAACAAGAAATAATGCTCACAAATGATGTTTTTAGACAGAAATCTGTTGGTTGTTGGTAAAGTCAAGACGTTTGACACACTGCAGATGCACTTCCTGTATAGCAGTTGAAATGTATAAAATAGAGTTGTTGTTTTGGTTCTCAGAGAGATTTGGGTCATGGTATTTTACTGTTTTGGATGTAACCCATGTCCTGACCTACAGCTGATGCACGCTTGCTGTATTCGGAGATCAATCCACCCCTAGAAGGTGCATAGGACCTAAAACTTGGGCATCTCCTGTCTAAAGTGAGATTGAGCTATTCATTTTTTTACCTTTAATGAAGAAAGACTTATGCCTTATGAAATGTGTCCACTATCAACAAACATTGAAAGATGGTTGTTGTTTTGGGAGGGAGATGGACTCATTGGCACATGGCATGCAATGAAGCCCAGCAAACCATGACCCGCTCCAACTGGAGAACCGCTCGTACCTCTCAGCTCCTGACCAATCAGGCCCCCCACATCACATAATGTCCTTCTGGAAATTGACCCATTGTTTAGTGATGATCATTTCATGGGGGGGTTTGCAAACTCTTTATAATTGGTGAACTGAAAAATATGTTTGGGCAAGTGGATGGGAAATGCAGCCACAACCTGAAATTTGGGTTCTTTAACCAAAATGGACATATATTATCTACACTGCAATACAGTAATTAACTTATATTTAAAAGATCAAAATCAAAAACCACACCAGTATGTTAACAGCCTTTCATTTTGAACTCATAGGGTTGAGAGGTATGATATACACACAACATCTCTTGCAAAGTACTCAGTCGGTGTCAAGAGAATTAGGGAATATGGTCGTGTGAATCAGAATGCTGCATCCTCCATCTCAGTTTTCATTGACCTGGCTAAAATGATATTTGGATGTCTGAATTGACTTGCTGGATCGATGCCCATTCTTGTCTTGATGACTGCCGACTCATCAAGCAGTGATATAACAAAAAAAAGCTTGCTCTTCATTCTTCTGGGGCTGATAAGTACACTTGCTTACTACATTACTGTCCCATGTACTGTTTTCTACTGTTTTCCAATTGCTACTGTGGTGTTTGTTGTTTTTATTTTCAAGTCCATGTTGGAAGCCCATGTTGAGGATGGTTGTGGACCCCACCTCTCGCTTGACATGTGCCACTGACTGTTAATGCTCTGAATCTCTCTTTCCCCAAACACTTCACTCAGGTACACTTTCACTGGCATTTACACTTTTGAATCCACGGTAAAAATACTGGCAAGAGGATTCTGCATTGGGCCCTTCACCTTTCTGCGTGATCCCTGGAACTGGTTGGATTTCAGTGTAATAACCATGGCGTAAGTATTCCATCAGTGATCCTCAGATGCTCACCTGTGTGTTCACCGCCCCCCCATTCTCCACTGTTGTTCTAACCTACTGATACTCACTGTGGTAGTCACATCTGCAATTTTCATTTACTCTCAGAGTATGATAGAAATGAGTTATTGAAAATATGTTGAAATGTTGAGTCTTCATTTGAATTTGAATTCCTCTGTTACTTTCAGTTTCCCCTCTGTGACTCCTCCTTTCAAACCTCTGTTAAACCCTTCATGTTTAAAGAGAAGAAAAAAATGCCACAGGGAAGAAAAGCTTGCCACTTGCCTCTTTATGTGGTTTTTGAAAGGATATTTTGTTTGCGTGCTGTCACTGGCACTGATGTAAATAAGATGAAAGAAAATCAACAAACGGTGATTCCGGGAAATGACCATTTTCCCACACGAACAATTGATGACTAGAAAACCACACCATTAAAATAGGCAACGAAGCTAAATACTGGCCCAGCAGCAAATACTGCAAGCAAGGTACAGTCATTTAATCTAACAGCTTGTTGTAAACCTCACTGAGACCTTATGGCTCGGTATGTTGTAATGCAATTTGACTCCTATGAGGCCTATGGAGAAGGATAATGGATAATGGAAATTATATTCAAAATGCAGAGTATTTCACTGCTGATCAATCAGGAAAATAAGCCAATAAGTAAATGGCTGGGCATTAACGTATATGATAAACAGGCGGTAGACAAAATCATGGAAACACCCAACAATATATGAATATTTATTAACTAATAAGTATTTGGGCCACCCTTTGCCTTCAGAGCAGCTTCAGTCCTTTTTGAATGCTGTTGAATGCTTTAGAAACTCACATATTAAATGTTTCTTTTGAAACATATTTTATAGCAGAAACATATTGGTAATAAGTATTGACATTAAAATGAAACAGACTTAAAATTATGATTTAGTTACATTAAGATATGAGTACTTTTTAATTTGGTCCATTTATTTCCATTATTTTGTCTACCCCTTGTATATATATTAGCACATATATTAGCACAGAACCTGCAAAGACAGAGGCAAGCTTTTGTTTCCTAACATTTTTAAATGCAACCTAAAATGTATATTTTTAAAAAAGTAGCCTTTGTCTTTCCACACTTTCAGTTGTGAATTGTCAAATTCTGAGAAATTATGTAAAGGAAGAGCAAGTAAGAACTTTAGAATTTTTATATTTATTTGACATACTGTATGATGTTTATGTACAATACTAAATATACATGGACACATGATCTTCATATCTGGAGCTCCTTTTCCAAATTCATGGAAATACTTTTGTAGCCATTTTAGCTTGATTTCTGTGACTTAGAGAAGTAATGTTAAAAACATTTTCCAAGGCTCTGTTTGACCAGTGCAATGGAGTCAGGCATGGTTTTGGGTTAAAAAACACACACAGTGCTCTGCCCTGTTTGAGGAGCATGCTCTTGAGTAAGTGTTTGTGTTTTTGGACCTTGTGTGACCTCAGAGCGACAGCAGAGGTAGCCTCTGATCTCGAGAGAAAGAAAAGACCACAAGTGACCTAGAAATCTGTCATTTGTGTTCCTGAAAAAATGATTTTGAAAAAATCCAGGGTAAGAGATCATAACAACAGAAATGGCTGTTTGAGGAAAACAATACAGAAGTAGTTAAATAAATCGCACAGTTGTTTTAGGCTAGCTTTATATTAATTCTGCATTCTGCATTCTGAATGTGCATTGTGCGGCCAGTGCCCAGTCGGACATTGTGACAGAGAAACGGGTATCCTGTTTGCAATTAGGCATTAAACCTGTCTATGCTACAGTATGGCTCAGAGTGAATCAGAAGAGGAGTAGCTGCCTAAAAAACAAGGGTCACACATCATAGAAAGTGGGCTAAACATCAGAAGCAATTTCAGAAGCTTTTTATTTTAATCAAACACACAGACAAGCTGTTGACTGTAATAACTTTCCTAAAAGACAGTGATACATGGAAGTGCACAAACATTGTCTTTTTAGTCCGTATTTATATGTTTTTTTCCAAACTGTCTTGCCAATTTGATTGTTTAATCAGCATGGATTATTCATTAAAATATAATCCCCGTCAATCAAAACATTCAGAATGTCCTTGGATATTACGCGGAGAGGCAGTTCACAGTCCCTGCTGTGATCAAGTGCTTTTTTTCTCGTTATGGTGTTATTTCTTTTCCTGAACAGTGCAGTTATCCTTGAACTAGATACCAAGCAGGGTCAGGTGAATTCTTATGAAGGCTGCGGTACATAAGTCAAGCCACTGCTCAAACATTGAAAGGGCAGTTTCCTGGTGTCGGCTTTATTAAATCCTAACGGCTGCTTGGGGCACAGATATCAGGGTGATGTATATTATCAGTCTGAAAATCTTAGATTCTTATGAAAAATGAAACTGTCCAGCTCAATGAGTAAATGTTTGATAATGAGAACAATATCATTGCAAATGCAGTGGAAACCTTGCTACAGATACATCTGTGGACGCTGCAGTACATGGAATGCATCTTGGATTTGCAAGCGTTCAAATTATCCTCTGTTTTTTTTTTTTCAATCAGTGTAATGGTCAAAGCGGATGAGATCACATATGGAATAAACCCTGCTGCGGTCCAGCTGACTTGATCTCTCCTCCAAATTGAATCAGCTGGTAGAATTGCATCAAATTGGCAGTTTGCATATCTGATATCGAGGATCTGTAGTGAATAAAAAACATTTCACATAACATCTGCTGTCTATATGATACTCTACAGGGGAAGCCATCACCAAATATGGTGTGTTTGGCATTACCCCCCCTCATTTGTTGTGTTCTTTCAAATAACTCTTAATTTGATCCTGCAGGTTTCTAACAGAGTTTATAAAAGTAGGCAATCTTTCAGCGCTACGAACATTCAGGGTCCTCAGAGCATTGAAAACTATTTCGGTAATTCCAGGTAAGGGATGGCACTCTTTGGAAATGGGTTGCATTGTCGCTCTTGTCCAGTCAAACACGCCACGCGCCCTATGACCCCCACCTTCCTTCTCTACCGCACCCAATCCTTCTCCTGTCCTCCCTCCAGTCCCATACTGTCCCCTGTCCTCTCACTATGTTTGCCTGTTGATGGTGCACTGTCATTGTGTGTGTGACTTTCGCTTATTGCAGATATGTTACTGAGTTTGTGGACCTGGGCAATGTCTCAGCATTAAGAACGTTCAGAGTACTGCGAGCACTGAAAACTATCTCTGTCATTCCAGGTGAGAAGGGAGTTAAACACTAAGGCTGCCTTTAAGGAAAGCCAAGCCTACCTGCCATTTCTCTAACTAGAACCATTTTCTAACTAGAACTAACCATGTTGTTTTGTTCAATGATGGGAAATGCAAAAAGGTGTAAAAAATGAGACCTGCAAGTGGTGTCACACATGTCCATGTACAATTTAGAAAACAATGCCACACCTATTTTAGGAATACATTTTAATATTGAAATCACATAGTAACAGATATAGTCAAATAAAATATTATTTATATTATTATTATTCAATAGCCATTTGCAAGTGTTCCATGTAGAGAACCTCATTACCATACATAGTACATTCATACATGCATACATACAGGCACAAAATTAAGACAAGGATGTTTGAAATGGCCTCTGCTTTGATGCTTGAGGCTTTTGTTACCTCATCCAACAGGTCTCATTCAACCTTAGTGTTTAACATTTAACAGGCATGGGTAGTTAGAGAGTTACCAGTTTGCATGGTAAACGCGGCATTCACACCAGACGCTACCACAGAAATGAAGACAATGGTATGCTTTTTAGAATTTCAGTGGAAATACAAATGATTGTTGTATGCATTTGTATGTACCTAACTTAGTACTGTTTCAGTCATTCCTGAATAAAAAAAAACTTTTAGCTAGATAATAAAATATATATATATTTTAAGGGGCTGTTGTGTAAGTATCAGTTTTGAAGTGGAATTTCCAGTTGAGAATACAGTATAATTCCAGTGTGTAAAGTAAGGATCTGTGGGTTTGTACCAGAACCTGTAGTTTTCTCTCTCTCTCTCTCTGGATTCTATCCAGTGTCAAAGTATCTTTGGTTCCAGTCATGTGGGAAGCCAGAACTGAGTACTGTTGATGTGGCCATGCTGGTGCATTGGCCTCTGATGGCTGGCCTCCTCTGGCCTACATCGTCTGCCATAAATGCTAGAATGGAAATGACGGCTTAGAGCTGTCTGCATTGCTCAATTCTCATGCAGTGCTCTGTTTGAAATCACATATCCTGTGATTTTAATCTCAGGAATGTAAAAACAAGTATAGTTATGAGAAAAGGACATGTTTAACGTGGTTTATTTTGCTGACAAACATGAGATTTACAAAGTACTGTTGTATAAGCACAAGGCTTTCAGAGAGACAGGACCTGCCAGACAGTTGTACTAGTACTTTTCAGATCTCACTATGGTCAGCGTCTGTTGTCAATGATTGCATTTGGTGCATCACTGCAGTAACAGCGATTATGCACAGAGAAACATAAGACAATGTTTCTTACTGTAGAACATTTTCTGTAGGGGTGCATTTTGTGCTGGCTTTCTCTATGTGTTGTGTTGTGTTGTGCATGTGTGTGTGTGTGTGTGTGTGTGTGTGTACTTACGTTTTGTGATTTTTGCTCCCTTATTGTGATATGTGGTAGTGATATATACACAGTGTATAATATAATTCATTGATAGGTAGGGCCTGAACCCCATATCTCTCTTATACATGCTCATTGCTATGTAACCTTCCTATATTCTGTTAGATTACCCAGGGGTATTCATGACAATACATTCCTGGCATATTATTTTGTAAAACACATGCATACATTTAAATTTCAGGAATTATATTTTAATATATTATAAATATATTATATATAAATATATATTATAGTGGGAATAGGGGTGTGGAGTTACCACACAACCAAGTTTGATAACCAAACACCACACAAGATGAACAACTGGAACAAATCAGGTTTTATTGGGAATAACTCACAATAAGGGAGAGGGGAAAAAAATCTGGCAAACAGTCCAAATTGTAATCCGTACTTGTAGTTGTAATCCGTTTTCCAAGGTCTTTATCCACATCCACTTTCTCATACAATCCTTATCGGCAATAATCAGGTTAGTCAGGCAGTCCAGGTCATACATAATAATCCAAAATAATAATTCTCTTCACTTGCTCTCACCGACTCCACGCGTTTCCCTTCTGATACTTTGCAAAGTGGTATTCAGTGGCTAAGGGTTTACCGGTGAGTCTTGTCTCCACCAGATTTCCAAATAAGGTTCGGGGGTGGAGCCAGCAGGTTGAGAGGCATCTCCCCTCTATTACCACTCCCCGCACCTCCCCTGGCCATCTGCCACAATATATATATATATTTGCATTTCAGATTTTTTCCCCATTTTTCTCCCAATTTGGTGGCCAATTATAAAACTCACCGCCCGTCACTACGGGGCAAGATAATTCCCAGAGGCCGGTGATGATTCACCTCCTACGAGACAGAACTCACCAACCTACTTTCTAGAACCACCCTTCGCGCTTCTTGGCAAGGTCGTGCTGGCTCACCCACCTCCTGGGGCAGACAGCCAATCACCGCCCTCAATCGGGGCTCCCAGCCAGGGCCGGATTGGCGCAGTCAGGTTTCGAACTATGGCTACAGTAGGCAACTTGCATTCCTGGCAAATGCTTTGACCGTTACGCTACCTGAAGCCCCCTATAAATATATTTTAATATATAATATATTTTTAAACTGGATCTTCTCTTCTCTGAAGTATCTAAATTGGCTATGTTTGTTCTGTGATTATATAATTCAGGAAATTCACAATCTACAATGTAGACCTCAAAGGGATACAATATATTAAGATTGATTCTAACTTGATGTAAATTGTCATGAATACCCATGTAAAATATTCATACTGTTTTAATGAATACTGTCATTGTAAAGACTCTAAACTAAACAAGAAGTGATGCCCGCACATTTTGAGATTGTGACTCTTTTGTAAAAATCTTTGTAATCTCAATAAAACCATAATCTTCTTTTAATTATATTTTTTAGAAAAATATTTCATCTTTATATTTATCTTTTGCATATTTATGCTACAGTTTTGTAGATCATAATTCCTTTATTCCGCACAGTTCTGTATTGGTACATTTTTCATTGCATGCATTAAATATCATACAATTTTTAATAATAAGTGAATAACAGTACTCCATCATGTGCTTTTTTCAGTGATACTATTCAAATTATTCAATGGGCGTATGATTTAATTTTTTACCTTTTACTGTACGTGTTTTTAATTATGAATCATACTTAGCACACACAATCTGGACAAAATCTATTCGTCCAAAGATATAATGCACTTCCAGTACAATTTTTTAAAGAAAATGTTATGCTCAAGGCCCACAGTTTCTAAAGTATTTAGTGTTTTGCGGGCAGAAGTGGGACCTTAGGGTGATGATGCGGTTGCTTGTGACAGGTCTGAAGACCATTGTGGGGGCCCTCATCCAGTCAGTGAAGAAGCTTGCCGATGTGATGATCCTGACCGTGTTCTGCCTCAGCGTCTTCGCCCTGATTGGGCTGCAGCTCTTCATGGGCCACCTGCGGCAGAAGTGTGTCCGCAGCATCGCACACTGCGTGAACACCACCCGCGGCAATGACACCTTATTCTTCTGCAACAACAAGACCTGGACATCTGAAGGCGACTTCATCGCTAATGAAGGTAACTTCGCAGCGAAGTGATCAGCCCCTCATAGCAGGGGACAGGGGCAAGTATTCCCCAATTAATTATCTGGAACATTATGTCCTTGTATAGGTAGTATGATGGGAGTCCTTCTTCCATACACAGCCTCTCTGTGTACACCACAAAACTTCAGAGACCTGTTGTTTCAGCCCTGGGGAATCTTTACTCATTCCATTGATGGACAATGCAATCCCCATTGCTCACAAAACCAGTGGAAATGGCTGTATACAGTAAATGTCCCTGGTTTTATCCTTTTGTTTCTAGATTTGGGTTTGAGTTCAGATTTCTATAGGGCTAAGAGCTTGAAAATTGTATTATGAAAGGGTCACATAAGACTGGTCTCTAGTTTGGGGAGGGCGGTAGCGAAAATGCACCTGGACGATATTGTAATTGCTAGTTTTGGCCGTCGCAAATTCAATATTTCTGTCCTTCTCAATAAAGGCTTTTGTGTCAACATGGCTTGGGCAACGCAATGGGGGGTGTGTAAAAAAACATTAGAAGATGTGCAAGTTTTGCGTGAGATAATTTATTTGCGTTTTCATCGATCCAGACCACCTCTTAACTCAAATGCAGGTTGTTATGTACTAGTTTTGTGACGTTGTTAATGTGCACATATGAATAAATAGGGCAGATATGCAAATCATTAAGGAACAACTATTTGAAATACAAAATTTGAAATTCAATTCAACAGTTCAAAGTATTCAAGCTTTGCCCTTGTAAGGAGTGGTTCAATGCATGTGAATGAAAGAGACGGTCTCTACATCCATGTAATTGTATAAGATAGATGTTTTTTTTAAATATGTATGTGTGTATGTATGCGCACTGGTTTCTGTTATGC
The DNA here is from genome assembly GCA_029706075.1 of Aldrovandia affinis. NCBI lineage: Eukaryota > Metazoa > Chordata > Actinopteri > Notacanthiformes > Halosauridae > Aldrovandia > Aldrovandia affinis. Next base: position 11,223,390 of record JAINUG010000001.1, read on the forward strand.
TAACTTTTAAACATTCACTACAATAAAATGTAGGCTACATAATTGGCCAGTGTGTCATGGGGCAATGCCCTGAGTGATGGCAGAGGTTGGATATGATTACACAGGAGAGGGACCTTACAACCAGGAATAATAACACATGAAAAATAAGGAAGTGATGTTGATGTCCATATATTATATCTGTCAAAGTTCATACTTCATTTTGAATATGGTAATAGTCAAAATAACAGTGATAGAATTAAAAAATTAACTTAATTGATACGGGGCGATGACATTTTTGTCCAGGGTAACAGATGTTACTTAATTCAATAATAACATAACGGATATTTTTTTAAATCCGAAACAACATCCGTAGTTGCTGTATGTGGGACAAAATGTAAAAATGTAAAATTAAATAATTCTGCAGTTTCTGTGCCGTTATCCTTCCAATTTCGCATTCCTTTTTTACATTAAAAATATACATTTTATACAAACTGATGCACCTGCAATTTGGGCCCCAACTATTTGACCAAAATCTGTTAACATTGCTTTAGAAATTCACATATTAAAGTGTTGATTTTATAGCAGAAACATATTGGTAATTAGTATTGACATTAATATGAAACCTGTGTGACCTGTGACTCTTTTTTAATTGTGATTTAGTTATGTCAAAATATGTCCTTTTTCATTTGTTGTTTCCATTATTTTGTCTACCTTTTGTATATGGAAGGCATTATGTTAATACATTATTTAGACAGAAACATATATTTTAGTTGGGGTGTAATCTTAATCTGTGTACAGTATAAACTTTGCACCTTTTGTATAATTTCCAGCTGATAGACAATAAATATATTTTGCCTTCCAAATTTCTCAGAGAAAAGGCTCTGTGACACGAAAGATGAAATGCATCTTCAGCATAATCCAGATACTTCTGAAATGCCTGGAATGATTTCTTGTTCATATCAGGCAGCAGAGCAACTCTGTGCCCAAATGAAAATGTAATATATTTGCTGCCACTGGCACAATTCATTTGGTTAGATAACGGTATACGCCATTATGATGCACTGGATGGGAGGGGCTTTGGTGGTATTTAACTCATAATACTGCATGTATGATGAACACAATATGGAACCCATCCAAACCATTAAAACCTGTCAAGGGGCTTTGGCTTTGGTATTATCCATTCTTAGAGAGAGATAGCTCACATTTCTTATCCTAAGTCTGCAGAGTGACCCAAAAAGTACCTCTGACTGTATTGATCATGATGGACCTCTGTCCTCATAAAGCTCCTACATAACCCAGGTAAACAATGGTATATTTATTGAGTTGTCCCTCATTGAAATTACTGAAAACATTGTCAACAGCTCGTTAAATCAAATGCCCATCAATTTTTTTATTGCCTTTTACAGTTCTACAGTTGCATTCATATACACGTCATATAGCATGCTATTTTAAATGGCTGCAGTTCCTACCAGATTAACAACTATGTCCTGAGTAGCAGATTACTGAAGATTTACAAATCCGCAAAGTGAGCTTGCCAACAAGTTGGCCGCAGCTCCTTCAAAACATATATATATATATATATATATATTTAAATCAGCATGTGAGTAACAATGCTTTTGCCAAATAGATTTTAGGTTGTATGTATGCATGATTCATTTATGTATTTATTTGATCTACAGTTTTCACAACAGTCAGGACAAAATTCAGCACATAAATGTTAAATGTACACAATAGCTGTAGATGTAAGTGCTTACATATATATAGATATATCTTTGCTAGTCAGACATTTATTATTTCCATCTGTAAGTATAATACTTTGTCTCAATGTCCTGGCGTGCATCTTAAAAACAAAGAGGGCTTCAATATAAAAAAAGACACACACACACATTTACCAAAAGGGTAACATGACTACAGCCATGGCATTAGACTCTTATCACTGCTCAATTCAAATGTAGCACCTAATCAACCCCACTCTGTTGGATGGATGAATGCGCAATCTAAAAATTGACTTTGAAGAGCAGCTTTGAAACTCAATTGAGTCGGTGCATAAAGAGGAACATTTAAGGCTGTGCTGAAAAAAGGAATGTCGACAGCTGAAGACGGGCAGGGAAAGTTGCCAAAGCACTCCCAAACCCTCTTAAGTCCAGTCGCCTATGAGCACTTAACTAGTGGAGTGGGACAGAGTGAAACTGAAATCTTGTGAAAATGAGGGAAGATAATTTGAGAGTTCTGTCTGCTTAGCAGAAGGAGAGTGGACATGGAGACTTTTGTACATGTAATCTCTCAGACTTAAATCATCAGTAAAATACTGCCACACAATGTATTGATTTATTTCCTTAAGCAAAGGTCAAAATAAATAATTCTAAAAAAGTGAAGAACAATGTTCTTAAAATTAGTAACAGCGAATATTATTCTGATGGTACGTTAAGGGCTTTGGCCAATTTAAAGTATGGTTAATGGTTATTTTTCTTATTTTATCCCTTGATAGAGCTGATAAAATATCCCAGACCAAACAAATTGTAAGACATTTTTTTCATACATTTATATTAGAGTCAAGGATTTACAAACTCAAGACCTTATCATATTCCAACGTGAGAATTTCTCCAGAGAGACTTACAGTGTAACCATTGTTATAGTACTTGTTTTAAATGAGAAATGGTTCCATTTTGACCGACAGTCACACAGCACATCGTGTTTTCAATTATTGCAATGTATTGCACTGATATTTTTATTATATTAACATTGACGTTTTCTTTTTCAGAAAACTACTATAAAGTCGAAGGAGCTAAAGATGCCTTAATTTGTGGAAATGGAAGTGATGCTGGGTAAGTGATGTGAATTTTGGCCTTTTCTCATTATTAGGAAAATAATGTGTTGACATTTGTTGTATACATACTTCTATGTATGTTTTTGAAGGTAGATCCAGAAAGGGAATGACCTTGCATAGTTTATATCTACTGTAGGTTTCTCCGTATTTGTTCCAGAGAGGCACTGTGTTCCACCATTGCACTTGATGAACTTACACGTTGATTACAGTTCTGTGGCAACGTGACAGAACAAACCTAGTTCAAAGTGAGGATTGAGTCAGAAGACATGCATGCTTTCAAGTCAGCTGCTTCCAATGTTTTTTTTAATTCTTGGCTTGAAATACTCTACAGTATTTCCTGGAAAAGGTAGAAAAGGACATAGCTTGCCTATGACATTATTGAGGTGTACGATAAACACTGCGCTGGTGCAATGTGAGGGGTGACGCCAATCACATCATTGCCTTAAAGTGTGCTGGGAGACAAGTGCTGGTACAGTCAGAGATATACTCTAAGCACCAATGTGATTACTGTTCTTCCATTGTACACTGCAAAGGCATGTCGCGGTCTTTCCACTTTTTCTTTGACCTTTCAAACGTGTGAAGTAGGTCTTTTGGTTTTGACTGGCGTTGAAAAGTTTGATCCATGCACATTGCTACAGAATATTCATAAACTGTCAAGTTGTAAATTATTTAGAGAAGTAGAGATATTTAGAGATTTTCCATTTTCTTCCAAATTTGCTGAAAAATTACTACATTGTATGTTAGTAAAATGTAAATATTATAATACTTTTCAAATGCTCACAATGACGCAGTACTGGATGACAGATGTATTCTGTATAACACTTTGTTTATTATCATTTTGTGTAAGTTATGACAACACAATGTCATAACTGTCATATTTACTGATTAGGAATGGACTTTCCTAATGAACGTTGAAAGGAAAATATCTAGGTTATCATGAAACAAGAAAAAATAATAGGCCTACCTTGTTAAATGAGATGGGAATAGAATAAGCTATTTTGAGTATAGAAAGTTCTAAGTCCCATTTTGTTTTCCCTAATGATCAAGCTTAAACATTTGGCACCAAGCATGTGTCAAAAAAGAGTATATGTATTTCTTTCTTTATTTTGTTTAACCTTAATTTAACAAGGAAGTCTCATTCAGGTGAAAATATATTTTCCAATTAGAGACCTGGCCAAGAATAAACAGTGACTGGTCTTACTAACATTTTACATTTACATTTACATTTTAAGCATTTAGCAGACGCTCTTATCCAGAGCCACTAACAAGATGTGCATTAATACATAACACATCTACATACATATTTCATGACATTTTACACTGGCACTCTCTTTGTGTTGTGTTGTATCTCCTAAATAGCAATATCTATTCCTAATGTCACTTGTGATGAAAGTTTAAAAAACAATTTTTTAATGCTTTCTCTCCCAATTTGGAATGCTCAATCATGCTCATCAAGTTCACTGCAACCTCCGTTGTCAATTTTGGAGAGCATAGACAAGCACAGGCTCTTCTGCAAAACACCACAAGCCTACACACCTATTTTCACACCTCAGTCTACAAGTTAAGCTTACACAGACATGAGTCGGAGGTAGACACTTTACACTGGCAGACTGTGGGTACCCGATTGAGCGGCAGGGGTCGCTGGTGCCGACAAGACAAACAAGCCAGCCAACTGAATCCCTCCCTCCCTGGATGACGGTACTGCCAATTATACATTGCCCTGCAGGATTTCTGGCTACAGTTGGCACTGACATGGTCTGAATTCAATACCAGAGGGGTTCATCCACACAATAGAACAGTACCTTAACAGAATGCAGACCATGAAGCTCATCCACACAATAGAACAGTACCTTAACAGAATGCAGACCATGAAGCTCATCCACAGAATAGAACAGTACCCTTAACAGGATGCAGACCATGGAGCTCATCCACACAATAGAACAGTGCCTTAACAGGATGCAGACCATGGGACTCATCCACACAATAGAATAGTGCCTTACCAAGATGAACCACCCAGCAGCCCATGATGCAAGTTTTTGATTATGATGTTTCCAAGAGTGTAACCATTCAGAGAATATAAGAGTAGCATGTGAGGTGAACATGACAACATATGTTGGCTAATCACCATGGTTCTGTCCATGAGCCCTTAACATGCTAATGCACAGCTGACAGATGGATGACAGCATCAGGGCCAAGCCATTAGTGACTGTGGTTAACATTTCAAAATGTAGTCTATGACCCCATTTGGCTATATTGGTTCTAATTTGCTCTTTAAATGGAAATAATACTTGTATGCTACTCGTTTACTTGTTTGTAAATTACCTGTTTGTACTGTTAGAGAAAGCATGGCTATTGCTATAAATTGCTTAGGTTATACATATCATCTGGAGACTGCGTCAGCTGGCTACTTTTTATTGGACTACAGTAATTTCCTTGCCATATTTACATACAGTAAATAAGATTCAAGATTCAAGATTCAAGATTCAAATAAGTCAGTTTATGAATTCTGAATGACATTTAAAAAAGGCTTCAGTTGGAAGGATCATAATATAAACATGAAGAGTTCGGATGCAAAAGCAGATATATTTTTGTCATTTTCAGTAAATCAAGATTTTTTTATTGTGCTTTCTTGGTATAACTTATCAATTCCCAAAAGGGTGACTCTAAGTTTATGTAAGCAAAGTAACAGAAAGCCAGATTTTCAAAAATCTACATTTAAAAAGAGATATATACTTTGATATTTTTCAGTTTGTCAGATTTTTTGCTAAATTGAAATTGATTCACTAATCGAATCAGAACCAGAGCCATTGCACTCCGGTTGTGCTGGCCACTGCAAATTTCCCAAATGTGGGAATCTCGACTGCATAGTCTGGTAGTGGGTAGTAGTCACTCTCTGCCCTGATGTTATGGTGAAAAGACCAATCTTTCACTTTGTAGGACCCTGTTCTGAATTGTACTGCGCGGTTGTGCAAATGTAGTACTTCGTGTCTTCTAAAGGATAAAATACAGTAGTGGATATCTCCGTTTGTGCTAACAAGAGTGCATAGCATGTAATGGTTTTTGCAACAAAATGTTGAATAACTGTACATAAAGCATGAAATATATAGAGTTTTGCAACAAAACAATTTGGAAATCGCAAAGACGGCACTATGATCTCAATTTACGGCTTGTTTGGTTTATTTTTGGCAGTAATGGTGTTTATCGGTTTCTGCATATTAACTCTTCATATGTGATTTCATATACAGTTGTACTTCAGGAGCATATTAAAATCTAGATATTTTCTGTGTAAATGTAATTCTTTTTTGTAATTACCCCTATCTCTAACTTATCTCTGCCTGAACAATCTGCTCACAAAGAGGTGAGGTGAAGCTGCTTGCAAGCTAATGTCACATTAGCACCAGTCAAGCTTATCTGGCCCAGACATCAGACTGTATCATGCAAAGTGCTTTGTCCTGATCATTGGCTATCTTGTCAGGAGATAAATCATGTCACAAAATGGATTTACTGCAGGGATTTTCATGTTTTTGTTCATCTGTTCATGCGCCAAATCAAATTTAGAAAATGTCTCTGACTTATGTAAACTGATTTAAATATATCTGAGAGATTAAAAGGCACAAAAGGTGGTTTTCTGAGAAACAAACGGGGAAAATATTTGCTTTGACAAACCAATCACTTACAAGGGACTTTTAACTGACAGGTGAACTGGTGTATATTCCATAGGCTCATCTTTTGAGATGTATTTCATTGTCTCAGAACACCTTTGATTTCAAGCAATGTTAAATGATTGTTGTCAAGTAAATTATATATATATACAGTATATATATATATATATATAGGTCTATATTTTTCCTCTCTTAGGAACACATATACTGGAGTGCTCCCTAAAATTGTATGATATGTGCATTGCCTTCCACACTTGATTGCATCTTCAAGGAGGAAAAACACTCACATTCTCTCAAATCATCAGCAGCCTTCATGTAAATTAAACTGGGTTCTGTAGTACATGCTAAATATTCCCACGCATCCTCTGCCTCACTAATCCCATAAACCCAAGTGCTTTTGGAACTGGAATGAGTGGATGGTGCTTATGTTGCCAGTATAAGATCTTAAGATTTTGAAGTAAATGCCCATCTGTGTTCATGTTTAATGCCAAGGGGTTGGCATACTTAGAGTCTATTTTGTTTGGGTACTTGCAGATTCACATGCAATATCTCTAGAATGAAAGGGACCTAGGCATGTTTGAATGTGAAATATGAGGTGTACTGTCTGGCACATTTGCCAATAGATTGAAGTTATTATTGTGTAAGTTTTCAGATCACCCATAATATTAACAATATTAAGCAGAAATGTTTAATATTCTGGATAGAAATGAGAAATAGTAGATTAAGTATGTATGGCACTTACCAGTTTTGCATGCATGCATATTAATCCCAAATTATGTTTTAATATATTTTTTTGCAATTCATTGGTATACAAACTGTATGCAAGTTCTGCAGAACTTTACCTGAAATTTAATACAAATTTTAAAGGAGCTTTGGTGGGCTGTTTCTATTGAGCCATGGCATTGGTTTCAGACACAGTGCAAATGTCAGGACACCCGCCGACCTGTGTCATAAACATCTTCAACAAACAAAAACATATTTTCTTGATATTTGGCAACATCCCACAGTAAAAATACATGTATTACTTTTTAAATTAATTATATCACATCCTCATCATAGTGCTGGCAACTTAATACGGATGCTCGTGAACACACAGTCATCATATCAACAAAATTGTAAATGAAAAGGGTTTTAATTTAGACCATTACATTTGAATCCATTTAATTTAATTGTGCAATGGATCTACACACTAGTGCAAGTAATCATTGAAGATTCTAATACAGCAATTTTCCATATCAAATAACTTTTTTGACAATTTACAATGACAAAGTTATTGATTTTACAGACATGCATTGATTGATTTACCAACATGCTCTGTGCACAGTCACATTTCAATTTGCAGATAATGTTTCTGCAGGGAACTCACCAGCAGCTGTTGATACAATAACAAGGTCTGCAGGTGGTTTCTGCTAAAATTCTATTAGTCACTCAAGTATCGACTCTTGAGTGACTGATAAATTAGAACAAATAAAAAAAGTATTATTATGAACATAATTGAGAGAAAATAACTAGGGTGTACTGTAAACTGCCTTGCTCCATTCTCAAATCGAACTGATTCTTGCTGAGATTATAAAGTCATATGGGTACAACCAAACACAATAAACGAGAAAGCATAACAAGAATTCCAAACATATGTTATATCAGGGAATTCCCAAAGCATATGCATGAAGGTATTAAACGCACGCAAAGAGCACCTACTGTACCACAAGATCAGTTTCAAGATCAGACATTTTATAGCATCAATTGAGGAGTCAAATAGACCCTGTTTACCCTGTTTTTTCCCAAAATAACATTCCAATCTAGAATCACATTCAAAGCATTGCGTTGTCTCATGAACAAATATGGCCTGAAAAGGAATAGGGCGGCAGTGCAGTGTAATGGTTAGGGAACTGGACTTGTAACTGAGAGGTTGCTGGTTCAATTCCCAGGTGGAGCACTGCTGTTGTACCCTTGAGCAAGGCACTTAACCTGAATTGCTTCAGTAAAATATCCAGCTGTATAAATAGATTGTATGTAAAGGAATGCTCTGGATAAGAGCGTCTGCTAAATGCCTAAAATGTAAAATGAGTATGTAATGAATAGGCAGGCAAATAAGCTAACACTAGCTAGCTAGCTAGTTTAAGTCTATTTAGGAAACCCGTTGACTTTCAATGAAAGATTTACACTTTTTTGGTCTTGCTGTCTGATTCAATAGACAGCTCAGAATGAAACCCCAATGAATCATTTGCATATGGAAATAGAGCCTTTAATTGGAATCACAACTCCCGGTATCTGGGTAGCTATCCATGGTTTATATTTGGAGGTGGGGGGGGCTGTTCTGAGAGGGGTGAACTTTATATATGTGATATGCAATTATTTAATAGAATCATTACTCTATGGTATACCTGACACAGAGGAAACATGTTTATTATATGGGAAATGTGACTTTAAAGTAACACCTTTATAAATGAAACACTTAATTTTATAGTTACTAACAAATGTAGCTACAAATATGATACTAATTTGTTCCTTAAATGGTGTAGCCCCCACACTACTCATACTTTCCACCATTACATTGTGTATTGTGTATATTAGTGTGCTAAATCAAGTTTTATTTACCCCAGCCAAATCAGTACTTGAGGTAGATGCTAATGTTTCTACCATAGCTGTTCTTTTAACATTAAATGACCATTGATAAAAGTCTAGCAGTTCACAGACCTTGGTCCTCTGGAAATTTACTTTATTTGATAAATGGTCATTTAGCCATGTAGTCATCTTAATGTTTTTGCCTTTTGCTGCTTTTGTTAATGAATTCTGCTTCTGCCAGAAACATACAGCTACCTGGTAAATTGTTATGACTCAAAGTATGAACCAAAGTATCACTGTCTCTAATGTTTCACATTTAGTCTGCCTCATCTAACCCTTGATTAGACACATCTCGTAATAACAGCGTTTTATAAACTACTGTGGCTATGGTATGTTTTTTTAATTTTTTACTTTGTTCATTCCTGATTGGCCATAATGAGACAAGTGAATACGAGACTTGGCAGGAAAATAAATCATGTTTACACCTTAATCTATGAATCTATGCTATAGCAGGGGTTCAAAGCCATAGCTGCTATGGGCAAATGGTTGCAGCCGGCACCTCTATTTAATTGCAATAAGTTCAATCATATGTATGCTGAATTATGTTCATTATGTATTTCTGCCACAGGCGTGTTTATTTTATTGATTGCCATAATGAGAGGTGCATGTGCCAGCTACTCTGGTGAGTTTTGGAGGGGAGATTTTAAAAGGTTTCTGTGGTGGGATAGTTAAAGGTCTTCCAGTGGCCCTGTGGGGAACCAGCTGGTGGTATTCTGTAGAGAGTGGATATCTAGGCAAGCTCCTCATACTTTTAGGATACTGTTCACTGTGGTGGATATTTTTTGTGAAGAAATGGTTAAAATAAACAGCCTACATCCAATATGTAATGGAAATCACAAGACATTCCTTATGAATGATTTGACGGCAGCAGTGGTGACTGCCTTGCTTAATGGTGCGTTGTTTCGAATTATTGCAGGGCTTGTAGATGTTGATTGTAGCATCTGTCTGCAGCCAGTGTGTGAGAGAGGCATATCTGCGTGTCTTATGGGGAGATAACACAGCTTCTAGCTCAGAATGCTGCTTGTGCCCACTACAGATAAAATGTCCCATTGAGCAAAGTGAGGCTTTATCAGAAAGGAAGCACTGGAGGCTTTTTAACACTATAAAGGTTCATTTTATGTGTGATCCATACACTGCCACTGAGCTGTTGATCCTTGTTATGTATATGCATATATACATATTAAACACTGCATGGTTGCACAGTGTTTAGATAATGGCTGATCAGCGCTTACGTTCAAAATACGTAAATCACCATTCTTGTCTTAACCCTGTTCCAGCACCAATATAGCTGAAATTTCTTTCAGCAAAGGACCGAGACTATTCAAACTAATCCTCAAAATTTAATACACATCTGTTTGCTGCTTTTTTATTAAAAATACAAGTGAAATTTGTAAATATTTCATAAGACCTATTTTTGTAGCTTAGCTGTAGCTTGCTACCTAGTCACTTGTTTAGCTGGCTACCATGTCCGTTTGCATGGAAACAATAATACACCTTGCATGTTAGTCAGGCTTGATAACAGTAGCTAGCTAGAAAGTCTCAAATGGTTTTTCAGCTGACGTTGGGTGCTAGAAGTATTTTGTCTCTTCATTAGCTAGCTAGCAGTATCTAAACATAGCTAGTTAGGTGGTGTCATGCATCATGTTGTAGCTAATCATGGTTTTCTAAATCTAACTCGTAACCGTTTTTACCAACACCATTGCACACTTTGTATGTGCAGTTACACCCTTCTCTAGACTGAGAATGAATGTTACTATGATCACGTCCATATCAACAAAAAAAAATGTTTGCTAGCTTACTGCTAGGTCAACCTTTTCAATACATTTGCCTCAGTGATTGGTTTGGTGTAAATCAGCAACATATCCCCTTCATTGTGGAATCAACAGAGCACAGTGTAATAACTATAGGCAATCTCCTAACACCCCCTAGCCGTAAAAACTTTTGAACCTCATTCTTACCACCATAAGGCACTGACATCTTCTGGCCAGCTAATAAAGGCATCCCTGACAGCTCAAAGGAGACAGAGGAAGCCCTGCTCATTTTAACAGGTCTCACAGTCATTTCTCACATTTAGGAACATTACAAGTGTAGAGGCCGACTCCACAAGTCATTGGTGTCATGTAAAAACCATGCCAATGTGTTGCTGGGGTTTTAAAAGTTCACGTCGGATCAAACTGGATTCACTGTAAACTTCTCATAGCTCAACAATTATTAAAGTTGTTTCAAAGTTTCATGTGACTAAATCATAATGTTGTCTTCCCAAATTGAAGAAATGAACAGTTTTTTGCTTCCGATAATTCCTTTTGTTTGTGACAGACAAAATATCAATGAAAAATTGCTTTTTGTAGATAAACAATTGTCCTGGATCTGCACTGTACATTGTTGCCTGTAATGTACATGTGCAGTATTTAGTTTACATGAATAATGTAACATTTATTTGACAGTGCTCTGGCTGTGAAGTTTCTTCTCATATCAATAAAGCCATTTTGAATGTAACAAACATTCTACATTCTAGAAGTTGCTTTGATCAGAGGTCATGATAATTACATTTGTCTCATGTACACTACCGGTCAAAAGTTTTAGAACACCCCCATTTTCCAGTTTTTACAGAAATTTGAGCAGTTCAAGTCCAGTGAATAACCTGAAACAGTAAACTGCCAGAGGTAAAAAAAATAAAAAAAAATGAAAAAAATGTAAGCAGTGAGTAGTTTCCTACACCATCAAAAGGCACTGGAAAATGGACTAAACTCTGACACTGAGACTTCCTTACTTCGACCAGTGTTAAGCTGTGCTTGAAGCTGTTGTCCTGTGAGCCGCCTATTATGCAAGTTGTTGACTCTCAGAAACTTGTCTTCTGATTTTGTTGTGGCTTTGGGTCTGCCAGACATCTTCCTGTCAGAGTTTCCTCCAGTTTCCAAGTGCCATTTGATGGTGTAGGAAACTACTTACTGGGCAAAAGATTAACATTATTTTTCAGTTTTTGGCAAACTAAACTTTTTTTTTAACCTCTGGCAGTTTGCCGCTTACCTTTTTACCATTTCAGGTTATTCACTGGGCTTGAACTGCTTAAATTTATGTAAAAACTGGAAAATGAGGGTGTTCTAAAACTTTTGACCAGTAGTGTAAGGGTGCAGCTAAAGAATTTAATATTTTTTAATTCAAGGCTAGATGAATAATTATACTATTATTGAGTCATTTGTACATATTTCTTAACTGATTTGACCAACTATAATTCTGTACATTATTTGCAGAATCTTTAAAATGCAACACTCATAGTAAAATAGCAGGCCAATTTCGCAGACCTGCTGTGTCTATATACATGTCCTTCTCTGTAATCACTTTTCCCAGTGCCTAGCAAGAGCTGGTCAACCACCATGTGCTGCTTGTTTTGGCTGCCCGTCAACATGACAGATCAGCTCACATGCCCAAAACCATAATCAGGCTGCAGATTTAAAGCCAATTGCAGTGATGCAATATAATGCAGTGTGTTTCACAAATAAACATGAAGAATTCCCCTGTCCGCACCACCCCCCTCCCCCCAAAAAATACATGACCTTAACATTGCTTTTTCTCTAAATGTGCATACTGTAAGTGAAACAAATTTCTGTCTTTTCCTGTTACTTGCACGTGCATTCTGATTTAGACAATGGCACTAAAAAAAGGTGCTTGCAAACGGCAGTTCTATTTAGCCTCCCAATTCACACAAAGGATTTCCTGACTTTAGTCACATTTGATCCCTTTTTAAGCTCTTTTTCTTCTCCCTAATGGGTTTGTTAATGGCTGCTTTGACCTTAACTGCAAAGTGAAGATTAATGCCTCAATTTCTCTCTCTCTATCTCCTACTCTCTGTCCCTCAACCTCTTCTTCTCTCTCCTTTTCTTTCTCCCTCCTGAATTCTTTCTATGTCTCTGGAAGGGATTGTTTGAGCAGGGTTATACCACACCCTTATATTGCGATACTCATGTGTCAGAGAGGCATTTGAGCAATTTGTATAAATATTTTGTTTTCTGGGCTGCATAACTCATCATGACATCATCTGATTTCAGTGAAGTGCCAATAAAGTGATATGGAACAAGAAACTGTGTTATATCATGAATATCGGCATGGCTAGGGGGTGTTGTTAGGCACAACGCAAAGCTATGACACAAAGCACAGTGCTGGCAACCCCCTAGCCATGCCAATATTTATGATATAACACATACATCCGTTTGGAATCTTACTTTAGAAATGTAAGACAAGACCATTTTCAATAGAACACTTTAACAGACTATAAGGTGTATTCATCCACTAGCAAAATTATTCAGCCACTAAGCAATAAGAGTTCCACTTTTTCACTTAGTTAGGATTCACGCAGAATCGTACTAAATTTTCCATTCGCTGTCCTTAACAGCAATTGTCTTCATCTGCACATCAATAAGTGAAACATAGGACAGTCTACTTTGAGGATCTGGACATTTAACTTTTTCACTGAATGAGATTTTAAACTTCTCAATTTCTTTTTTTTTGTAAAGAATTTGTTTCTGATTTTATCCCATTTTCTCCCAATTTAGTAGCTAATTACACCCTCTCTTTTCATGTCAATCCCCCCCTCGCATTGTGAGTTTGCTGCCGTAGCCCTGAGACCGGCAGTGACAAAGACAATGCACCACCTCCTCCGAGCCAGCACTCGCCAAGCCGTCGACTGTAACTCCGGTACACAGAGCCACTCCTATATGCAGCAAACTCATGTCGGCTTCCCTTCCCCCTCCCTGGGGTGAACAGCCAACTGTCACCCCCTAGTGGCACTCCTGACCAGAGACGATACTGGCGCGGCCGGTGTAATTGAACCCCAGTTGCAGTGGCCAGCGTCGAACATTGTAACCACTAGACCACCCGGGAGGCCGGAGAACATATAATGAAAGTGATTGAGCCCCGCTATGAAGTTCCCTCTCGTATGCATTTCAGTACTTTATTCAGTCACTTATAGCCAATTAGCCACTGTTTACAAAGTTCATAATAAATGAAAAGCAATTTTATGTTTTGCATTTCTTTGTATCCCCGCCATACTGAAAATGTAACAAACCATGACTTCAACATACGTACCTCAGTTTTGAAGTCATGGTTTGTCACATTTTATATACCAAGACTTGGATGAATACTTGATTCTGATTGGCTGACAGTCATGCGTATATATCATGTATATCATAAATTCCATATTAATTTGCCCAAACACACTGGCTGCATTAAAACATGATCAATGTTGCTTTTCCCCTGGAACCTCTTCTAATTTGTCAAAACAGGATACAACATTATATAATAAACAGATATTGATGCACTAAATATGAATACACTAAAGCAAAAAAACTAAGATTCTATACATTCTGTGATAAAGTTTTCAGCAAACCATTATTAGAAAGTTGGACTACCTTCTGAAATGTCAAACAGGGTTCTAAATTCTTTAACATTCACTTAATTAACTGTCATTTTATCAATTTACATTTACACTGGATCTAAGGCAGCAAATATGTTGGATAAATATGCTGGACACATTTACAATGAACTTTATTATCCTTATTTGGAGGAATGGACATCGATACTTGGTTTAGCAGTCAATTTGATGATTATAAAAAATCCAGAACACCACAAAATGAAAGAAAACTGACGGAGATAACATCAGCTGTGAAAAAGACATTTCAATGTGAACAAACTGAACTGAGACCAAAACTGTTGAAAACAACAAATTGGGCCATGAATGTTTAAGACTAAATGAAAAGAAACAACATCGATCTACAGAAAAACGTAACCATATTCTGTGTGAGTTTTATGCCGCTGTAAGAACAGCTGCAGGCACTCAGTATCCAGTTTCATAACACTGCAATCTGGACTCAATAGATTCTTTAGCAAAAAATATGATTTGCACAATGACAAACTCTTCAAATGAAAGCTATGACATACGTTTCTCAGTGCTAAAGAAGTTCCGGAAAGCTGGAAAGACAAAAGCCAGCATAATCCCTGCATCTCCAGTGCTGATCTCAAGAAACTGAGGGAATCAGGTGTCCTCTCTCCCACTACTGCCGATGGGCTTGACATCCAGCTGAATCTGGCTCGTTGCGGACGAGAGAGAAACCACAGTTTGTCCCAGACCTCTTTCACTGCAAAAATTGAGGTTGTACGAACCATGCAACGAAAGTTTGAGAGGATTCATGTTTGCAACGTCGGGAGATCTTTACTGTCGTGTCAGCAGCTTCAAAATGTCAAAGGGGTGCAATAACATTTTACCTCCATCTCCTGAGAGCTCCGCGGAAATACGATTATGGCAAGGTAGTGTGGTACTCCCAAGAGCCAATGGGTACACACATAAGGGGACATGGTCCCTACAATTAGGTGTCCCTGGCCCAGACTGTCAGCGCAATACAATAACCATAGTGTTAGAAGCACAACAGTTAATCTGCTTCCCGAAGATGGATTGATATGGAAGGAGATGATGTCTATAACAGGGCATTTACATTTTACATTTACATTTTAAGCATTTAGCAGACGCTCTTATCCGGAGCAACTTACAAGGCGTGCATTAATACATGATAAGAACAATCATAGTTCGCGCAACAGATCAGTGCAGTAATACAGTGATAGACATTGTTGTAGGCAGCTGCATACCATACCTGTAACACTGGGAAGGAAGAGGCTAGTACATTATTTTATTTTTTGAGTAAGCAAGGATACATATACAAAAAGTATTGAACAAGTAGACAGTGGTGATGACAATTAGCTAGATGTACAGAATTCAGTGATAGTGGAGTCTGAAAATGTGGGTTGTGGGTGGTGGCTAGTGGGGCCTAGCACCAAGCCCTGCGGAACTCCGGTAGAGAGGGTGTGGGGAGAGGAGAGGGGTCCTCTCCAGGCCACCTGGTAGGACCAGTCAGCCAGGTATGACTTGAACCATGTCAGTGCAGATCCAGAGATTCCCATCTCGACGAGAGATGAGAGCAGGATCTGGTGGTCCAAATGCAGCTGACAGGTCGAGGAGGAGGACGAAGCTAAGAGATTCGGACTTTGCCATTTGTAGAGGCTCAGTGACCGCAAACAGAGCAGTCTCTGTGGAGTGGCCTGCCTTGAACCCAGATTGGTTAGGATCAAGCAGGTTGTTCTGTAGGAGATGAGTAGACAGTTAGTTATAGACAGCCTGCTTTAGTGTTTTGGAAAGGAATGGGAGGAGAGAGATAGGTCGGTAGTTGGAAATGACAGCAAGATTCATAGAGGGTTATTTGAGGAGGGGGACGACATGAGCGCATTGAGGGGAGAGGGGACAGAGCCAGAGGAAAGAGAGGAGTTGATAACATTGGAATCACATAGGGCAGGGGTGTCCAATCTTATCCGAGAAGGGCCGGTGTGGGTGCAGGCTTTTGTTCTAGCCCTGCAGTAAAACACCTGATTCAACTAATTCACCAATCATGGTCTACAATCAAGACCTTGATTAGTTTAATCAGTTGTTTAGTGCTGGGCTAGACCAAAAGCCTGCACCCACCCTGGCCCTTCTCGGAAAAGATTGGACACCCCTGACATAGGGCATCAGTCAGACAGCAGCCTCTGCAGGTACTGGTCCCCCGCCCATCAATTACCAGGGACAGTGAAGTCAAATATTATCCAACAACGATGCTCGCTGTCCAACTTTTGCCTCTGCTCAAAAATCTGACAGTTATTCGAACATGCATTTGCCATTTTCAATATACGATTTTACAATCAATGGGGAAATAACTTTTAGCGTTATCAAGTTATTGTGAGAAATTTGTAACTTATTAATACTTTCTGTTTTCTCAACAGCAATGATATAGCTATCTAGTTTTTCCACCCAGATTTCTTAACTGGACTTTTTTTCTTATTATTTTCTACAGTTCAGAATAACAAATTGCCACACATTGATGCATCAGAGCAAGCTATGGCTAGTAGATTCTTCAACTGTACAGGCGGCAGCCATCACAGCAGATCAGAATCCATTAACTATAAGTTACACATTATAAGACATGCAACATTCACTTGATAACTGTTTAAGATTTTAAATAATTGAAATTAACATTAACATTAATATAAGTAAATAAACCGCGAAAACTTGTGAATTTAATATCCTTCTGATCACATGGACACATCTTTGTAGGCACACTGCTGCCATCTACTGTGCTATTAACGTAACAATACATCTATTGAACTAGGAACTATATTAATTGGCGGATTTACCCATGCCAAAGAAGAATGATTTTTACTTTATAAAGGTTTGCATTTTTAATACTTGCTAATTTTAAATATTTTTTGTGGTATAAGCGGAATAAACTACTTCAATTTGTAGGATATATATGCACTTCTGGGGTGGGAATGGCACTCAGCTTTCAGCCTTGTGCTGCAGCACCACCCCAGCACCCCACCCCATTTATCCTGAGAACGCACAGCTTATCATGGTTCATTGCTTACATATACTGTATATATATATATATATATATGAATTTAATTTCTTTTTTTTAATTGTTATTTTTTTTAAACAAAATTATTATATTTTGGTCTGTTTCATCACTTCATATTCAATTGCAATCATATTAATTTAATGTTTTAGTCAAATACTAGGTTTTCGAAATATTCTGCCATACAAATATGTATGTTGTATGAATCCATATCCTGTATTAAAATGTCCTAAGCATATCTAGAATATCCTTAAAAGTTCTGCCTTGGCCAGTAACTCACATGATTAATGATTATGCAGTGAATATGTATTAGCTAAGACCTTGGGGAAATCAATGAAGAAACAACCAGAAAAGCAATGAAAGGAAGTGCATACAATCATCTCTATTAAAAGTTCTTGCCTGCATGGGAAATACACACATGGAGATTTGTATTGACTGATATTACTGTATATCAAATGCACAATCTGCCCAGGAATGGCATCAATTAGCTCGATGAAAGTCAGGATTACAGGTCATATTTCAAAATGGTTTTATTTTCTTTTTGTATTATAACTGGGACTGCAGATATAAAAAAATACAAAATAGAAATTCATCATCAGAGCTTGGGTTGCCGGGTGGCTCTAACTTGAAATACACTTGGTTTCAGTGCAGTGACACACTCAGCAGTCTAGTATCAAATCCTGACCGAGCCAACCCTGCAGGTCAACACATTGGCTGTAGCATCACCCAGGGAAGGTTTCAATTGGCTGGGTTGTTCCTGTCTCATCACGTTCCTGTTTTCATTCTGTTCAATCAGGAAGTTTACTTGATTTAATGTAACGGGGGTACACAAAGTAATCGAAAACCAAACAGTATATGTATACAGTATTTATTAACTAATAAGTAGTTGGGCCACCCTTTGCCTTTAGAACAGCTTCAATCCTTCTTGGAATGCGGTTATACAATTTATGAACTATTTATAATGCGATATTGGACCATTCTTCAAGAAGGAAAGCCTCCAGTTCTTTGAGAGATGAAGGTCGTGGAAATCTACTCTACACTCCACATTCCAGAACTTCCCATAAAGGTTCAATGATGTTTAGATCTGGTGATTGAGGAGGACATGGAAGGTGTTTGACTTCATCCTGGTGTTATTAAAATCACTCCTGAACCCATTTAGCAATGGTGACATTATCGTCTTGGAATATGGGAACATGCAGAGTAAGAATCAGACCCAATGACTCCCTCAAGATGGCTGCCCATACCATAACTGTGAGGGCTTGTAGGGGTGAGGCCCAAGTGCGACCAATGGGGAATAAGGATCAGGATAACTCCTGATCAATCAGGATGTGACTAAAACACAATAGGGAGCAAAGGGGCGTTAACCCGCGAGAATCGCTACAGAAAATAAATAAAACAGAACTCCCAGCTTATGATGAAATAATAACTACCCACAAAAAGGGCGAATAAACGCGGTCCGTGAACGGTACCGAACGATAGTAAAACAAAACAGAAAAATCTAGCGTGTAGCCCAACACCACATGACTAAGTAACTAGGACGACTCCAAGGAACTGGGCAGCTTACCGAAATAAGTGTAGAGCTGCCGGCAAAATGAAAGGACCGCTACGGGGAACAGAGACTGATAGTCTACCTCCTAAAAAGATGATCTCGGAGTGCTACGTGTTTAGCTCCCATAACCAATCACATCAAACAGGAGGAGAAAACCAGCCAACGACCCACGCAGAGGAAAAAAGAAAGAAAATAATTTGAGTCGCAACACAAACAAAAAAACAAAGCTGGAATAGAACCCAGATGCGTAAGATGCAGCTTAGGAAAACGAACAGTGAAAATAAGTGCCCTGGGTCTGCCGGTAAGTAACCCCGAACACAGACCAAACAAAATAAGAAAAGCTAGACTTTCGTAGAAGTGGCGAGAAAGCTAAAGTGAAAATACTTTTCTAAATACTTTTTAGGACTGACACCATACCGGCTTCAACGCCAAATGAATAGACACTGAAGCACGGAGTAGTGAAAGCAGCGAACTGAAGTAGGCAGTGAACACCTGAAAACAATCCGCTGATTAGGTATGGAGATGAGCAGGCACGTACTCACGAGGATAGGAAAGGAGTACGCCCACACAGGGCTAAACAGGCACTCAAACCATGATAGGACCCCCCCACTAAGGAGCAGATGCTCTTTCTGCCTCACGCCTGTGAAAATCCCAGATCAATTCAGGATCGCAAATGTTCCTAGCGGGAACCCACGAGCGCTCCTCAGGCCCATAGCCCTCCCAATCAATGAGAAACTGTCTACCCCTACCCACCCGTCTTTCAGCCAGAATCTGGCAAACCGTATACACCGGTCCCCCACCGAGGGGGGGTGGCAGGGCATCAGCGGGAGCCAAAGCGCTAATGAGAACTGGCTTGAGACCGGAGATGTGGAAGATAGGGTGAATTCTCATAGATGGCGGCAATTGCAACCGCACCGTGACAGGGTTCATTTTGCGTGTGATCTTAAACGGGCCGACGTAGCGGGGTGCCAGTTTTCGAGATTCAACTCGCAACAGCAGATCCCGAGTGGACAGCCATACCCGCTGTCCTACCCGGTAGGACGGCGTGGCCCGACGGTGCCTGTCAGCCAGTCTCTTCTGGGTCGAGGACACCCGTAGTAATGCCGACCGGAGTTGCTTCCAAGTAGACCGACACCGCTGAATAAACCGGCCCGCAGAAGGAACACTAACATTCTCCTCTAGGTCAGGGAAGAGTGGAGGCTGATACCCCACTTGGGCCTCAAATGGCGAAAGGTCTGTGGAGGCGTTCCGCAAGGTGTTATGGGCATACTCGGCCCAAGGGAGGTACCGACTCCATGAAGTGGGGTTAGCACTGGCCAGGCAGCAGAGAGTGTTCTCCAGCGTCTGGCTAGTGCGCTCTGTCTGTCTGTTAGTTTCCGGGTGGAAGCCCGAGGAGAGACTGACAGAGGCACCAAGCTGGGAACAAAATGATCTCCAGAAGCGGGCGATAAACTGAGGACCTCGATCCAATACCACGTCCATGGGTGAACCATGCAGTCGGAAAACGTGGTTTATGATAAGCCGTGCTGTCTCCGGCGCCGAGGGCAGTTTAGGCAGGGGGATAAAATGGCCTGCCTTAGAAAAGTGGTCAACGACCACTAAAATGACCATATTGCCTTCTGAAGGTGGCAACCCGGTGATGAAGTCCAAGGCAATGTGACTCCATAGCCGACTGGGAATGGGGAGAGGACGTAAGAGTCCCGAAGGTGGAAGGTGGGAACCCTTACTCCGAGCACAAACTGGGCAAGCGGCAACAAACTCCCGAACATCGCTGTCTATCCCAGGCCACCAAAAGCGCCTCGCCATGAAGTGTTTAGTCCTATGGACCCCTGGATGACCCGTGAGACGCGAAGCATGTCCCCACTGGAGGACCTGTGATCTAACCCTAGCCGGAACAAAAAGACAACCAGGAGAACCACCCCCCGGATCCGGCTCCAATCGTTGGGCCTTACGCACAACACCCTCGATCTGCCACATGACCGGGGCCACGATCCGGCCTGCAGGAATGATGGGTTCCGGTGGGCGATCGTCATCGGAATGGTCGAAAACCCGAGAAAGGGCATCAGTTGCGCCTTTTAGCCGTCTGGACGTACTGGAGATTCTTGTGATCCGTCCAGATGGTGAAAGGGTGTTCGGCCCCCTCCAACCAATGACGCCACTCCTCTAGCGCTAATTTAACCGCTAGGAGCTCTCGGTCTCCTATATCATAATTTCTCTCTGCCGGTGTCAGGGCCCAAGAGAAATAGGTGCACGGATGGAGCTTCTGATCCTGGGGTGCATGTTGAGACAAAATAGCCCCTACCCCCACTTCAGAAGCATCAACCTCTACCACAAATGGGAGGAATAGGTTGGGAGTAACCAAGATGGGCTCGGAGCTGAACCGTCTCTTAAGTTCCGCAAATGCGGCCTCCGCTCGTGGATTCCACTGGAACCGCGAGGATGCTGCTTTTTTGGTCAATGCAGTGATGGGGGCTGCGAGCGCACTAAAATTGTGAATAAATTGCAGATAAAAGTTTGCGAACCCTAAAAACCACTGAATGTCCTTAATGGACCACAGGATGGGCCAGCGTATAACCACCGAAACCTTTTCTGGGTCCATTTGGACCTTCCCCTCAGCCACAATGAACCCTAAAAATGACACTAAGGGAGCATGAAAAATGCACTTCTCCGCCTTGACGAACAATTGCGCCCTGAGCAGAGCCTTTAAAACCTGCCGAACATGTGTAACGTGCTTATTCAAGCTGTTAGAGAAAATCAGAATATCATCTAAATAGATGAAGACAAATCTCTCTAACATCTCCCTGAGCACGTCATTGACGAACGCCTGAAACACCGAGGGGCATTAGTGAGCCCAAATGGCATCACTAAGTACTCATAGTGCCCACTATGAGTATTAAAGGCTGTTTTCCATTCATCTCCCTTACGCATACGCACTAAATTATAGGCGTTACGAAGGTCGAGTTTGGAAAACACCTTCGCTCCCTGGAGACGTTCAAATGCAGAGTTAATTAGTGGTAGAGGGTAGCGGTTTTTAACAGTGATAGTATTAAGACCTCTATAATCAATGCAGGGCCTTAATCCCCCATCCTTCTTCTGGACAAAGAAAAAACCTGCACCAGCTGGAGAAGTCAAGGGCCTAATGAGCTCGTTAGCCAATGCCTCCTCAACATACTCCTTCATGGCAGCGCTCTCGGGAGCCGATAGGGAGTAGAGTGAACCCCTAGGTGGGATAGGGCCCGGGTACAGGTTGATCGTGCAATCATAGGAACGATGGGGCGGCAAGGTAATGGCCTGCTGCTTGCTGAAAACCTCGGCTAAGTCAGCGTATTCAGCCAGCACGTTAGTGGGTAACTACTAAACCCGCAGCTGCACTTATGGGGAACTCGTCATCAAAGTCCTCTGGCTCCAAAAACCCCTCTATGGAGGTCTTATCCCAGAGGTTGTCCCCATCAGCCGCAGAGTCCCAGGCCAAACTCTCCTGTCCTACCTCAGAGGAGGGAGACGATCCTCTATCGAGACTATCGAGACCCATAATTAAACGGGAACGGGATAGGGAGTGAACGGGTAACCTCATTCTCCTAGCCCTCTGAGCGTCTGCGAAACACTCTACAGCCCCAGAGTCAAGGAATGCGTCCACTGTAATGGAGTTCTGGCCCCACAATAAATGGATGGGTAAGAGGGTTCGGAAGCCTGTGGTAGTAGGTCTCGCTAGTGGCTTCCGTCCAACTAGCGAGACTTGCGGTTTCCCGACAACCTCGGGCAGTTGTCCCTACTGTGCCCCCAGCGCTTACAATAGCGGCAGCTTTCGTCACGGGTCGTGCCCCGTGGAGACTCCCGCAGAGCTGAACTGTCCAC
This sequence comes from Aldrovandia affinis, assembly GCA_029706075.1. Classification (NCBI taxonomy): domain Eukaryota; kingdom Metazoa; phylum Chordata; class Actinopteri; order Notacanthiformes; family Halosauridae; genus Aldrovandia; species Aldrovandia affinis. The sequence goes on from JAINUG010000001.1 coordinate 11,246,316, forward strand.
CTGCATAGGTTCCTCTCTGTGAAAGAATGAGCGGGTGGAGGGAGGGGTCGGAACGCGAAAGCGATCTGAGCGGTCCTTCCTCTGACCTCGCTCTCTCTCCCTCTCTCTGATACGGTTGTCTATTCGGATAGCAGTGGAAACCAGAGCATCGAAAGTGGCAGGGGGTTCAAGCACAGACAGGGCGTCTTTAACCGGGTCAGACAGTGCGTTGAGGAACAGTGTGGACAAAGTGACCCAGGCCACCCTGTCTCCCCTGCCAGTGATCGAAATGTTATTGAGAACCCAGCCACTGTATCGGTACCCTGGTGAAGACAGGTTAGCCTCATGGCTGCCTCCTGACTGGAGATATCGTAGTCAAACACCAACGCCATCTCCTTCATTCGTTTATCCGCATTATTCACTAGGGGGGAATTAGACTTAATCAGGGGGTCAGCCCAAGCGAGAGCAGTCCCAGTTAGCAGAGACAGAATAAATGCCACCCGGGAATCATGTGATGAAAAGCGTGAGGGCTGTGCCTTAAAAAAAAATTAAACACTGGGAGAGGAACCCCCTACACTTTCCAGACTCCCCATCATACCTGAGGGGCAATTGGAGCTTGGGCTCTTTAATGGTGAGAGGTGGTTGTGCACCTGAAAACGTCATACGACGGAGATTGTCTGCTAATTCACGCAAACAGTCACCCTGGCCACGCAACTGAGCAACCATTTCCCCCTGTTGCTCTAAAACAGCCTGTTGTTGAATCTGGAGGGCGTGAATGCCCTCCGCATGAGATGTTAAGGCTGCCTGCTGTGTAGCCAATACCTGGTCTAAAACCTGGGTGGTCGCTGGTGCCTGCATATTGGCTTCAGTGTACTGTGAGGGCTTGTAGGGGTGAGGCCCAAGTGCGATCAATGGGGAATAAGGATCAGGATAACTCCTGATCAATCAGGATGTCACTAAAACACAATAGGGAGCAAGGGGGCATTAACCTACGAGAATCGCTACAGAAAATGAATAAAACAAAACTCCCAGCTTATGACGAAATAATAACTACCCACAAAAAGGGCGAATAAATGTGGTCCGTGAACGGTACCGAACGATAGTAAAACAAAACAGAAAAATCTAGCGTGTAGCCCAACACCACACGACTAAGTAACTAGGACGACTCCAAGGAACCGGGCAGTTTACCGAAATAAGTGTAGAGCTGCCGGCAAAATAAAAGGACCGCTATGGGGAACAGAGACTGGTAGTCTACCTCCTAAAAAGATGATCTCAGAGTGCTACATGTTTAGCTCCCATAACCGATCACATCAAACAGGAGGAGAAAACCAGCCAACGACCCACGTAGAGGAAAAAAGAAAGAAAATAATTTGAGTCGCAACAGAAACAAAAAAACAAAGCTGGAATAGAACCCAGACGCCTAAGACGCAGCCTAAGAAAACGAACAGTGAAAATAAGTGCCCTGGGTCTGCCGGTATGTAACCCCGAACACAGACCAAACAAAATAAGAAAAGCTAGACTTCCGTAGAAGTGGCGAGAAAGCTAAAGTGAAAATACTTTTCTAAATACTTTCTTTTTAGGACTGAAACCGTACCTGCTTCAACGCTAAATGAATAGACACTGAAGCACAGAGTAGTAAAAGCTCACACAGGGCTAAACAGGCACTCAAACCATGACAATAACAGATCCACCACCATGTTTAACAGTTGGAAACAGACAAAATGGGTAAAAAGCTTTTTCCAAAAATAAACCCATCCAGGTGTCGGAAAATAGTAAAAGATTACTCAGCAGATTACTCGACAGATCATATGACTATTCCACTGCTCAGAAGTCCAGGTTTTGTGCTCATTATACCAGGTTGTGTGTCCTTGAGTATTGGCCTTGGTTACAAGTGGTTTATGAATGGCAGCCCTACCATAAATATCAGCTTTGTGTAGCTCACAACGTACATTTTTTGTTGTGACTGGATCACAGAGGTGTAGATTCAGTTCTGTGGTAAGTTTTTATGCCATTGTTTTGTCTTCATATAGAGTGGGCATAAATAGTCACCCCCTTTGGAATTTTTTACATTTTATTTTCTCCAGTTTGGGAGTTGGAGAGTCTCCCACATGCCTTCTGTTATAGTTATTCTACACAAATCCATCGTGATTGGAATAATAACCAAACAGTCATACTGCCTAGTCATAAACACCTGTTGAACTCTTTAGTATCAACAGTGGTGGGACAGTGGTACTTTCATTGTAACACACATTTTCATTTGTTTAATTAAAGATTCTAATATTTATACTAAAAACACAGCAGAAAGTGTGAGTTGCTTTAATCCAAGCATGTGAACTGAAGATTGTTTATTTCTTGCAACAAAAAAAAAAGGTATAGAGTAGTTGCTGGAGTTTACAATTTTAACACAATGCTTTCTTCCTGAATCTGATTGCAGTCCAACATTTATAGTTCATACTGTACATTCACAGTTCTATGCTTAAGCTTTTTTAAAGATTTATTTTGTAATCGTATGTGTGAGTAATGATATTACAGTTACTTTACCTGCCCTCTTGGAAAGACGTAAAGCCAGAGACAGAAAAACAGCACTCCAGAGATGTAGCAAGAAAATAATCTCCATTGGCAACAGCCTCCTGGATACTGTTGCTATAGAAACTTTAAGTACTTTTATCCTCATGGCCACCTTGCGTTTCTAGTACCTTAGCGCATAATATTAACTCGTGCCTCATATCATTCCATTTCCTGTCTGAGGTGAGATATTCCTGTCTGAGGTTAGTCTTCATTGTATAGTGATCTATGGGTACAGTAGTGTATATGTAAATTCTGGAGGAACCCATTTAAATGCTTGCATATTACAAATGTAATCGTAGTCAAACTGACTGACTGTATTTTTATACTGATGAGAGTATATATACCTAGAGCTGTGAAAATTGTGTTCTTTGGTTTATTTCACATTAAGGTGCATTTAATTCATTGTATTTGAATCAATATAAAGTATGTTAGTTTTGGTTTCTGGAGACCCATTTTAAAATAGCTTTCATCCTTACTGTGTGCCGCAGACCGACACTGTAAGACATTACAAGAGTTATTCAACTGGCAGCCCAGGGGCCAAATGCAACCTGCCATAGATGTACCCTTGGCCCTGTAATCATTGCGAAGTAAAAACAGAATAAAAAATTGTTACTATGTCCAGGTCTGCATCTGCATAGTGCCAGCATATCTCCCACTAATGACAAGTAGGTGATAGCTATGATAGCTATGCATATTTCAAGAAAGTAAACAGTACGTGGAAAACATTTGGCCCCTACGAATAATTTTTTCTAAAGAATCTTGTCCCCAGGAAGAATGAATCTGGCCCCACAGGAAGAAGTAGTTGAAGACCCCTACTGTAAGAGATGAAATGAATAGACTTTGTAGATCTCTGGGGCTGGCTGGCAGGGCCAAGTGGTCACCCAGAGACCCTGTGCAGAAACCTGAGCTGAGAGCTCAGAGGGCCCACGTGGGTGGCTCCTGCCCCACGTGGCCGTGGCTGCGCTTTGAAGCTTGCCCCGGACACTCTTTGTTGTTGTAGAGGAAAGGGTGACTCAACTCAGCCAATGTTCCTTCTCGCTGACCCCTGAGAGCACAGATGCCAGCTCCTACAATGCCCTCTGTGGGTCCTGTGCCAAGAATGGGAACTCGCTGTGTCCAGAATGAGGGCTGGAGTGTGGGGGGTGATGTCCCTGTTGCTTGATTCGTCTGAGACATGCGCTCCACTTTGCTGCGCTTAAAAATCAAAAATGGAGCAGACCCTCAACCCAGGGCACTCCAACTAGGAAACACAATGCCTCCAAAGCAAACGCACCTGATTTGGCACAGCTTTAGTGCTTGAAGTTCAGCTTGACCCAGCTTGACCCTTCATATTGGTTGCAACTTTTTCGCATGTTTTAGGATCACTTTACACTGTAAAACACATTAGCAACAAGATCATTCTGCTATTTATCAGCGGTTTTGTGTTTCAAGGCTTTGTTGCCCATTGGTAATATGAAAAGGATCAGTACCTGCCAAAACTGCAATTTGAGCTATCTGGAAGTGTACGGGTGCCGTTGCAATTTAAGCTGGTGTCACCCATCCACAGGAAGTAGGTAAACTAAATGCAGGCTGTCCCCGATGCCCAATAACACACCCTTCTGACAACGTGCACATTCGCGAAAGGGCAATCAATCGGCAATCAAGTGGCAACAGCGTTAGCTTACAGAAAGGAGCACCTAACCAGATTCCCAAAACCTTCTCCTCCTGGCCTGCTCTATCCCTCTAGACCCAAACAGGACAGAGGGGCTCAGTGCTGTCTAAAATAGCCCCTGTCAGAATGCTGTAGCCTGGGCCATATCACCCATCAGGCCCCCAGCTGCCCTGGTGCTGAGTGAAAACAGTTCCTCTTACAGACTCTCCATGCAGCTCTGTGCCCAGACTCACCCGCTGCCATAAGAAGACTAATCGGGCCGTATCATGTTTATAGTCATTCATCCGAGGATTCAGAGTTTTATGTTCACCTGTCATTGTGTAGCTTGGTACCCTACAGTGCCTTTTGTACAAACCTTGTTTGAATTACTTTCTTGTATACAGTATCCCAATACAGCGTTGTAGTTTCATATGTCATACTGTATGTTTGGTCATTGTATTTTGTTAGACGCATTGTCATTGTTCTTTTATTAAAACATGAATCAGTTTATTTTGGTGTTTGGTAGCATGTCAGGTGTGGGGAAATGTGTATGGCGTGCAGTATCAAAAAAGCGGACAAAAGCTGTGCTGAAGAACCCCATGTTGATGTGGAAACAGCACTATGTGACTACACGGATTGAAACTGATCTGAGCAATAAACCTCATGAATGAATTAACAATTTATTACCGTTTTAAAAGGTGTAAGTGGTGTCATGGTGAAGAATTGTGTCTTGCAGTGCAAAGGCTGTAAATGTGATTGGCAGAACACTAACATTGCTTTTTAAATCTGCACTCATTTAGTCCAACTGCATAAATACACAGATGGCAGATGTGAACCCGCATTGGGGGGTCTGCTAAGCAGAAATATAATGTAAAGATTTTATTTTTTTAAATCTAAAGCAGTTGCAGCCATTTTGTGTTCTTCTTTCCTTTTGTTCCCTATCCAAGCAGATGCATCCACCAATGAGCAAATCTAATAAATATAGAAATTAAATGATCGAAATAAACACACACATGCATTAAAGTGAGACATGTGGTGTGCTGCAGTAGTGTATATAACACTTGGGTTTTTTCCATATTTGGGAAGGTAAATATGTGTGATTGACTTTGAACTTTACAGGAATGATTGCTCCCCTTTATCGATGCATCAGTGGGAATAAGACATATATACTGGATGTTCAAGTTCTGTTGATTGTGATCTGTGATCAGATGTGATCCGTGCTCCCTAATTCAGTTTTTTCCCCAGCTGTGATGTCATCAAATGTAATTAATCATTGTGATGTCATTAATTTTCAAATTGAATTTCATAGAGAACATGGAAAACATACAAAAAACAAACATCCAAGGTCATAAACCTTTCAGAAGTCACATTTGTAGCGTACCTTTCCTCCTTATATTCAGAAAGCAGAGGCGCAATGGCCAGAATGTTCCAGCAACCTATTCACTATGACCGCTTGAATGCCTACTGTGTCTTCAGCCTTTATTTTGTCATGTGTCCCAGCACTTCATGCCTTGAAAATATCAAATGCTTAGCTGTCTCCAACTTTCATTTGTCATGGAATTCTATACAAATATCTTATTTTTACACATCAATGTGAGCTCTATAAATATTCTATCACCTAAATTGTATGTGTTATATTCTGTTTTAGATGTGTAAGTGATGTCATTTTAATCCATATATGCACATGGGTTATATAAGCAAATGGTTTTATAAAAAATATATTATATACAGTATGGTTATATATGAGCACTTCATATATAACCGGACATTCCCAACACCCATTGGCATGAAGAATTGAGCACCCCCACCCCTGGCCCCCCGGCCCCCCATCAAAACTTAATCGAAGAGGGCCTGTCCATTAACAAAGACACGGCAAGGTGCCTATGGGTGATAGGACCCATCGCCCAACACCCTGACACCCAGCATGCGGCAGCACTGAGAGCCAGGCAGCTTTTCTGCCAGGGGCCCCCGGTGCGGTGACACGCCGGCGGCGCCACGTCCTCTCAGCTCCATCTCGCTGACAGTCTGGACACCCGCATGTGGCCCTGCCAGCCATCGTGTGACCGCATCACATCTCAACGCGGCTCAAGTGCCAGAGCCGCCCAACTTCCACCGCCGATCTTTCACGTGGACAGAACCAAGGGCGTGTTTCTTTTTCACTGTGTGTCACGGAAGACATTTTTTAACCCCGTCTAAGGGGCTGGCTGTGGGAAATGTGATGTTTTTCCCCGTTTGCGAAACATACATCTGAGTTTGCATGTTGGTTCCAGCTCGTATCATGCAGCTGTACGCTCAGAATATTGAGTAGAGTATTCTCATCTCAAAAGTAGTTGGATAAGGACACTAAATTATGAGGGCGATGCTAAACGTGATGTCCCGTGAACATCCCGTACATGAGAAATACGAAGATATAAAAGCAAAGTTCCTGCTCGAAACTTTATTAAGGCTCATCTTCTGAAATTATGAAGATACAAAGTCCCTCATTTGCATATCAGGAAAATTATGTTGCATGTTTTTGCATCGCTACCATCTCCCTTTTGTCCCTTCATAAGCCTTTTGAATGCTGCGGTGCATAATGCATTAATTAATTAACCAGATTCTCCCCTGACCTACCATAGTCTCTTAAAATCAACGCTACCAAAATTCTTTTTACACCTACACCCCAAACTAGTAATAACCCATGTCAGATCTTTACACATGGATAAACTTGCTGGTCTGGTGGAAAGATATGCATATTTTGTGTAATAACCCCCTTTCAGTAAGATAGGAAATGTAGAGGAGCTGGATAGGAGTGCAATAATAAGTGAGCACATACAAGCAGCTTTTGTGTGTGGGAGGAAGTCTTTCCACTGTCACAGTCATTCCACTATGCTTGGGTCAAATCTAGTAGACACATGGTGGCTAAACTTTTTTCACTCATTATTTTTTTGCATGTATTGGTATTGTACAAAATTTGTGGATCATGGTGAAATATTTACCAATTAATACATTTAATAGTATCACATGAACATTAGAAGATGTGCACATAGTATCTTGAATTTTGTTTCATTATTTAGGTTAATGCAAAGATACTTTAATCAGCAGTCTCAATTCCCATCTCATACTGTAAATTGCAGCTGAGTCCTATTCTTATGTTTATTATATTTGTGTTTTACAGGAAATGTCCAGATGGCTTCGAATGTTTAAAGGCAGGAAGAAACCCTAATTATGGTTACACCAGTTTTGATAGCTTTGGCTGGGCCTTTCTTTCACTCTTCCGGCTCATGACACAGGACTACTGGGAGAATCTGTATCACCAGGTAAGCAATCATTTCCCATTGTGAGTACCATATGGTGTGAAATATTCCCAAATCAGCTTCCCTCTGAACAATATATAAAGGAATTTTATCACTTAATTATCTAAGATTTCATTTACATGCCTATCTTATTTTATCGCATAGTATCACCAGCGTTTTGATTGCAGTTCATACTTTGGTGATTTTATAATGACTTGCCGTTCAATCTACTCAGAGGTTACAACAAAGAGATAGAAATACATATAAAATGAGGTCAAACATGCATGTACCACAGATTTAGTGGAGGTAGAGCCTGTGTTCTAATGCCCTGTGTGTCCCTTCTATTGTCAGACTCTCCGGTCTGCAGGGAAGACATACATGGTCTTCTTTGTGGTAGTGATCTTTCTTGGGTCCTTCTACTTGGTGAACTTGATCCTGGCTGTCGTGGCAATGGCATACGAGGAGCAAAACCAAGCTACCATCGCTGAGGCCTGGCAAAAAGAGCGGGAATTTCAGCTAGCAATGGAACATTTGCGGAAAGAGCAACTAGTACGTACAGAAGGGTCAACATTTTACATCAGTCTTATTATGTAGCTTCTATTGCATATGTTTTAATTGTTAGTGTTATTACATAGCTTCTTTCACATTAAGTATATAATTTTTTATTTAGGCTTATTACATAGCTTCTATCGCATATATGATATTTTATATTGCTGTACAGACGGTAATATTAAATCTCACATTTTTAGTTTTATATAAAGGGACAAGGAAGAGGGAAAACATATTTCTCATAAAATATCTTTATTTAATCCACAAGAAAGAACATATTTCCTGACTTACCTAGTGTTGTGAGAAAGTGTCTGTGCTGTGCATTAGAAACATTTCCTCTGCTTGCAGGAAGAGAATGATGCAATGTGCCACGATCTGTAAGTGTTCTGTCATTCTGTCTCTTAGGCAATGGCTCAAAAAGCTCACGAGACAGAATCTGTGCTGTCGCCAGAGGTGTCTCCCTTTACTCTACAAGATGCCAAGGAGCAAAAGAACAGGAAAAAACATGAGAGGACCTTGTCGGAAGAAACAGAAGAAGATGCAGATGAGAAAACAGCTAAATTTGACACTGTTGAAGTACCCAAGGTAAACCAAACTAGTTTGTTCCAACAGGACACCGCTAAACATTCAAATGGAAATAATCTATAATTCATAAGAACACATCGATGCAGTTAATGCAGTTTGGAATGTAAGCTGAATTTGACAGCCTTTCTTGTGAAAAACCTTATGAATGAATTTATACATTTATTGTGTCTGGTGTGACCACCAAGTTGACATCTAGTATCGAGGTTATATAATGTTTGATTAAAATACAACATTTGTTATCAAATGTTTGGTAACAATTGTTTGATAACAATCACTTACTACAACTTCAATTACAATTTACTTGAATAATTTAAGTTTAAATATTTACTTTCCTTGTCATTCCATTTATTTTCAGTATTTTTACTTAGATCTAATTCACATTGCATCATCATTGATCACATTATCAATGGTCTAGACCAGGGGTAGGCAACCCTGATTCCTGGAGTGCCAGATATGTTTCTGTTGTTTTTTTCCATCCAAGTTTGATTGCACATTGATTACGAGCTGAATATTTTGAATGGTCTGAATGAGGAAAGATATATGATATAGGATTACACCTAATAATTAATCCAATAATTTAGTTAGGGTTCATTTGGAGCAAAAACCACAAACACCTTGGTTTCAGTAATCGGGATGGGACCTCTCTTTCTTTCCACAGCGTACACTCCCCCTTCTTGCACGTACCCTCTCATGCCACACCAGAAGAGGAAGCCAGGTCAGCGTCTTTAACTTCCGACTCCGCAACAAGGACTCGGAGGCGGATTTTGCAGACGATGAATTCAGCGCGCATGGCGACAACGAGAGCCGCACAGGCTCACTGAAAATGCCTTGGACTAAAAGGCGGACTAGTGCCCAAAGCATAGGCAGCCACTGTTCTCAGATCTTCGGCCCTAGCCTGAACATCAATGGCAAGCTTACCGTTGCCGTTGACCAGAATGGCGTGACAAGCCTGGGGCTCACTTCCCTTCCCCTGCCGGCCTGCACCATGGAGAGAGTCATTGAGGACAGCGTGAGTACTCTGAAGATTCATTAGGTGATATAGGCAACAGTGAAAAGCAGAGAGCCTGATTACCATGCATCCTTATAGCTAGTGATTTTCATAGTCAATAACTTTCAGAAATGTCTCAGAAATGGACACATTCTTTCTTTGTGTCATATCAACTTTCAGTTTGTAATCAGGAGAGTTGTTGAGGGTATATCAACATTAAGGGCCTCACTTTTTATCATCCAAATACAGTGGCATAAAAAATGATACAATTCTCATTAAGGCCTCACTTTTATCATTATTCAGCTTGGCACACAACTGGTTGTGACCTACAACACTAGGTAGACACCAAAGGAGCAGGCCCTAAATCAATTAACATAAAACTTGGCAGAATGTCCAAGGAACAACATAAACAATTTCAGCAATAGGTGAGGAGGTTTTTGGTATGATTTTTGTCAAATGATTGTTCTACCTTGAGGACAACAATGTAGATTTGGACAGTAGAGCTACTTGGTTATATTTCTCCAAACTCTGAACCATGTATGTACACACTATATTTATGAAATTATTTAGGAGGGGAAAATATATGAGGACTATAAAAAATGCTACTCATGGTAAGAGGCAAGGGTCTGACATTGGAAGTACTGCATTTGGAGTTCAAAGTAAGGAATAAAAATGTACCCCAAACAATGGTAGGCATTATAATTTTGCATAATGCTAGTATCTCTGTCCAGTGTATTTTCAGAGTGTAGAGCATATATCCATAATATTTACATGTATTATCTTTTCTCTACTTGTAAATCTTTTGATGGTTGTGAAAAATGTGAATTTAGTTGAATGACTAAATTAATTCAGATCTTTCATCTAGTTGTACATGTTTTGAGCAGGGATTCATTTTATTACTCTCAAATTATATATATTATATACAGATAACTGCCAATTAAAAATAAAGTCTTGTAAAAACATGCACAGTAAATTAGGCATATAAAGTGACTTTAGGGGTGATTGTTGGGGCACAAGGAGCTTCACAGAGGTGCTCAACTTCCACAAGGAACAGTGGTGTGATGTTGGCATGGAAGTCTGAGGGTAAAACAATTAACATCCCAACAACACAGAGGAAGCACTCTGAATCAGTTGACTGCAGATATTAATCCAGGTCGTGTGTAGGCAGTTTAATCAAAAGCAGTCTGTCGAGAACTTCACAGAGAGGGGTACTATGGTCAGGTTGCAGTGCATAAACCCATTATTACACCTAAAAATGCATGTTTGCGAGTAAAGTGGTGCAAAGAACACAGGCAGTGGTCTACTGAGCAGTGGTCAGACGAGTCATCCTTCACCACGTTCTCAACCAACAGACGAGTGCATGTGTGGTGCACAGCAAAATAAACCTACAGGCTTGAGTGCTTGTTTCCCACAGTGAAGGGTTCTGGTGGCTCTGTTATGGTGTGGGTTGCATTTTTCCCTGCATGATTTAGGTCCACTCAACCCCTTATAGGGCAAGGTAAATGACAAAAATGACAAAGCCATTCTGATTGATCACCTTCATCTTATGGTGAAGCATTTCTATCCTGATGGGAGTGATCGCTTCCAGGATGACAATGCCCCCATACACAGGGCACAAGTGGTCACTCAATGGTTTTATGAGCAACAATGTAAACCATATGCCATGGCCTCTGAGTCACCAGAGCTCAACCCAACTGAACACTCATGGGAGATTCTGGAGTGGCGCCTGAGGCGTTTTCCACCACTATCCACAAAATACCAAATTATGTTTTTTTTCTTGAAAGAATGGTGTTGCATCCCTTCAATAGAGTTCCAGACACTTGTAGAATTTGTTCCAAGGTGCATAGAAGCTGTTCTGGTAGGCTTCAATGCCCTATTAATGCCCAACATAAGTTACGTTGGTGTTTCCTTTATTTTTACAGTTACCTGTATACCTGTTTGTTGGAATTCAGCTGAAAGGTTTTTGAGAGCTTGTGGCCATTTGGTTTTAGTAGTTGCCTGTTCTATCCCATTCAGGCTACAGCAAGAATCAATTTGTTTGGCTCATTTACAGTAGGTTTACCCACAGCTTTCTCTTACATAATGGTGGCACAATTGCTACCTCACATACACATATGCTACTGTATAACATGTTGCTTGTACATTTTACTAAAATGCTGGAAAGTAGTGGTAAGGTATTCCCTCTATAGTTGCTATGCACTTTTTTTGCAGTACAATGCAATGTCTGGGATTTGTGCACACTCATTATAAAATGTGTACATTCACCTGTGACCTGCGAAATAGCTGCGGTTTACTTTCAGCTGTTTTGCTCTCCCCTGCGGTTCTGTCAGGTGGGCCTCACCGAAAATGGAATGAAACAATGAACTTGATGAAGTTTGTCCACAAAACGAAACTACATTAATGACGTGCTTGACAAATGTCACGTATTGAAGGTCTGCGAGGTTAATGGCAGTGTTCTGAAAAGAAACAGAAGTATATCTGAAGTTTTGTTTCTGCTTGGCTTCTAGGTGAGGCTTAAATAACTGGTAGCTTGTGGCACATCACAGACCCTGATTAGCCTATGACTAGCATTCCCAGATACACTGAACAGGTTCTGAGATTTTTCTGTCTGCAATTGTTGCAAAAGCTGGTCATTCTTTGTGATTATTTTTCTAGATATTAATTATGGGAAGAGAATGCAACCGTTTCATTATGAAATACGTTTTGGGTTTCTGTGGTCTTGTAACGAGGAAATGAAATGTCCTCATGCGATGAAAGATAAATGTACATTTATGTGTCGTTAATGCAGACCATGATTATAATGTTGAAATAAGCCTTTTAAATGGCCCTGCTCCTATAATAGTGGTGTGTGCTTCCCTGTAATTCATGCGTGCGGCTTGGCTGCTCTCTCAGCAGAACCTGAAGCCTTCTCTGTCCTGTCAGAGCCAATGCTAATAGAAGTTCCTCTTCTTTGAGTTCCAGAAGTACAGGGAAGATTGTAGAGTGCCCTTATTCTAACAAGAGGGACACAGGCAGGACATTTTTTTAAAAGCAGCCTGCCTTCCTGAATCTCTAGCCCCTGAGATAAGAGTTTCTTGTTTGTTCCTAAACTTCATGGGTGCTGCAATATCAACACAGATAGCAAAGCCCAAAGCATGAAAGGCACGTGAGAATCAACCGCTATTAAGTTCTTTGAACAGTCAGAGTGTTGTCTTCCTGACAACATATAGCATGACAATACAACAGAACTTCACAGAAAATCTGTCACTAATTTGATTGGTAAACATCAGAATTGTATGTCTCAGGATAGAAGCTCAAGAAGGAAAATATTGTAGCGATCGCGGTGGGGTGCAACAAGAAGACGAATGGAGTCAGGCAGCAATTTAAATGTGGCTACGTGCTTTGTGCACCGCTAGGCCCCATAGCCACTTTAATATAAAAAAGCTGACAATATCCGTGCCCCATACACCGCACTACCCTGGATACCGTCTTTCGATCCTTAAAAGGTGATGAATTAACACTTTTTACACAGGATTTCAGGCAACTGCACTAAACAGTAAACAAACATCGGTCACGGTGGCTCTAACTTCTGGCTCACCACGACCATCAGTTTTACACACACAAATGCTAACAAAGAACACACACAACATGATTGAACAAACATGACTCTAATTAACACAGGGGGAACGAACAAACATACAACAATGTTCCCCCACAATGTCCGGCACATACATTTCCATACAGCGACCCACCTGGATTGCTACAATATTAACCTTTAACCTAGACTATTTGTCTGAGGTGCCTACATATTTAACCTCTTAAAGTATTTAACCTCAAGGCTATTTCTATTTTTTAAGGCCCATATACATTCTTGGTACAGTGTGTCCAACCAAGCACTTCAATGGATAATTATTTTGGTTTCGAAACAGAGCACTTTCAGAAATACTTCCATTGTGTAATTGATTAGGTTCACAGTTCATATCAGAATCATTATTTTCATGTGGTTTGCTGTACATTAAAAGTTGTATCATATTTGATCTAAAAAAATGATCTACAAACTGAAAAATCCACAGAAGAAATTTGATGACATTTTCAAACAATTATAATGGGAAACATTTCACTGGATTCATTTTAATACACCTGTAAACATTTCCCGTAAATTATGTTTAGAAAAATCATAAACACAGCTGCCCTTGGGGAGAATAGAAATAATAACCAATAACAATAAATGGTGATAAGATTGATGCTGTATCTAGACCTACTTGAATTTCTTTGATTCTATTCATACAAATCACATACATTTGTCTTCATTTGCTGATTTATGATTCATATAAATGGAACATATACATTATAATGTTGCATGGCATCAGGGCTATATGTCCCATTTACATAGGTTACAAGGTTTTCAGTTAATTATTTCATATTGGTTCTCTGTACCAACCTTGCAATTATCTATTCTGTTGTTGTTATTCTGATCTCTGATTATCGGTCGGAACATCATGGTTGAGTAGGCAAAAATATGCTTGTAAAGTATTTTTTATTTGCTTTAGAGACTGTTCTGTATAGTAAGTTTGGATTTACTTTTTTACTGGAGGGTCTTTGGTATTACGCCCTTTCCAGGTCTTCACAGCAAATTTGGTGGTAACTTAAATCTAACCCATATCTCACAAAATACACACAAGTGAAGGCTAGGAGTGCCCCTTCCACTCCACCTGTTCCAGCCTATCCGTTGTGATTGAACAAACCTAACTCTAAACCGAAGTCTGCTTCCTCGTCACTATTCTATGTGCGAAATGTGCTTTGGCGTGGCAACATATGGAGTGAATACTGGTGTTGGGGGCTATTCAATCTGTGCAGTGCTAGTGGGAACACGTGGTCTTCAGCAACACTAAACACCCTGTTGTCACTTTAACATTTTTATTAAAATTAATTAGAAAATGAATTCACTTAAATTGTGACTATAAAATGTAAAACCAATAGGGTGTCAGAAACCCACTCTATTTAGCGACCATTTCAAAATATACTTGGTGCACATCGTCATGCACGTCATTTGAACACATCAGACAAGCCAAAGTGGCTTTTTTCCTTTGGCTCATGTTGGCTTCACTGTTTCTAAAATCGTTTTAATCACCTTTTTCCTCCTACATTCGGACACAGTCAGTTTAATGATATAAAACAGTAATGTAATGCTGACCTGAAGATTAAGTGCTGGTTATTGTTATTGAGAGATCACTAATGCGATGTTGTTTACTTAATGTTGGCTAGTATTGCATTATTATCACTTTACTGTGCATTTGTTAGGCTGGTTTCAAGATTGCATTGAATTGCAAGAACATTGAATAGTAACAATTATGTAAATGTTTCACACTGCATAGTAACACAATATAATATTGCATTGGATAATTCATATTTTAATAATTATCACGTAGGTCAGTGTTTCTCACTTTTAGTCGAACACTACCTCAAATAATAAATGCAGTGCAGCTATTAGGAGTAATAATACATGAGTTTCAAATAGTATATGGCTTGGGCACATTTCAACTGCGCGGATTCAGGGTGAATAGTATTGCCTATAAACAGTGCATGTCTGGGACCTTTTGTGCATTTATGACAAAAACATGTCATATAGTTTTATGTTATATAAACTATATAATCACAGGGGACAAAGTTGGCAACCAAAAACCGGTCTTTAATACATTTAATTATTTCTTCACAGTCTAGCTGCAGATCAGTAAGGGACAGAGCAAAGGATGGGTATACAAGTAGAAAACAACTGACCTGTTTCTATTCAAGGGATTTTAAAGCGTGATGTGCGTTTACTCTGTATAGTGCAGTTGTTTTAATGGGCAGTGTGGTATAATGGTTAGGGAACTGGGCTTGTAACGTTAAGGTTGCAGGTTCAATCCCCAGGTGGGACACTGCTGTTGTACCCTTGAGCAAGGTACTTAACCTGAATTGCTTCAGTAAATATCCAGCTGTATAAATGGATTGTAAAGAAATGTCAACTGTAAGTCGCTCTGGATAAGAGCGTCTGCTAAATGCCTGTAATGTAATGTAATGTTGTTTTGTGTTATGGTTGGTTCCTAGAGGCTGTGGTGAAAACAGCAGAAGTAGTGGATACGAAAGTTGTTACATGAAAGATAAAACAGGGCCATCAAGGAAGCAGGAGGTGCTGGGATATATAGCAATATGTGCTGAATAAAAATAAAATTAGGTTATATTAAAATTGTGGAATGCCTTTGTTAAATAACATTTATAGAACTGAGTCCAGTTCTGGATGTCACACTGTAAGAAGGACATAGAAGCACTTGAACAGAGAAGGGCAACAAGACTGTGATAGACAGTGAAAGGCAATTCAATCTGGATTGAATTTGTCTGAAACATAGAAACATAAAACATTTGTCCTTAATTTTGACTCGGAATGCAATGCAAGTGTAGTTTTTTCCCCCTTTAAATATAGTTTGGTGAGTTTGAGTTCACTACAACTATTGAAAAATATTGTGGAGATATTTCCAGTCGAGCGCTTCTAGCAGGTTAGGAGGGTATAGCCGGAAATGAGTTGAGGGTAACTTTTTGGTCTGATCTAATCCTAAATCAGTGTTAAGGATAACGAGCCAGTATGGTAACGTTGAATGTTTTGCTTGGTCTCGGATCGGTTTGGTCTCATTGGTGTGATGCCTTCAAGGCATTCTCAATAAGGCAGTAAGACCCTTTTTCTAACACCAAGCTATCTGATTAGAGACATTACATTTCAATTTTTAGACATTTAACAGACGCTCTTATCCAGAGCGACTTACACAGTTTACATTTCTTTACATACAATCCATTGATACAGCTGGATATTTTACTGAAGCAATTCCCTTGCTGAAGGGTACAACAGCAGTGCCCCACCTGGGAATTTAACCTGCAACCTCTGAGTTACAAGCCCAGCTCCCTAACCATTACACTACATTGCCAGCCCTAGAGATAGTAGAGAGGTTATCAAGCTTTCAATCATTAATGTTTCCTCTCTGATCCCTGCAGGTGCCCAGCAGCACAAATGAAATTAGCACCATCCTGATCCCCCGCAAGCTATCATACGTGGTCCCTGAGGAACCTACTCGAAGGGAAAGAGCACTGAGTGCCGTCAGTTACCTCAGCGACGTCATGGATGGTAAGCATCAGCATATGCAACTTTCACTCAACGGACCATAATCCTCATTTTATCTTTCCTTTACAGTATGTCAGACACACACAAGCGGAGGGTGCTTACCAGCACACAATAAGGTTAATCTGACGTGAATTTGAAGAGACTGAAAAAAAACTGAAGAAAATCCTGTTTACAGACCTTGCACAGTAGAGGATACTCAGTGACTGCAACATTAGCCCAGACTATGACACTCTCCAAGATATCAGTATCCAAAAACATTTTCTTTATTTCATCAATTAAACCATGTGCTGGCAGCTCTAGCTTCTAGTGTCATTAAAAAATTGCATGGGCTCTAGTTCCGTTGTCAAAGTGCAATGCGCAGACGGTAGCATTAATCCAGGAGGGAGGTGCATTAAAGTATGTCCTTGTCCATTCCGGTAGTTTTGTGACAAAAGACGGTAATGCACCTGCAGCGCAGTTGTAAAAGAGGTTGGTTTAAGTAGAATAAATTACCTGTGAGTGTGGTGATGGTTTGATTGTATTATGGTCAATAAGATAATCAGCTTTTTTCCCTTTAAAACTTTTGTCACATAGCAACTGGTATATATTGGCAGTGTAAATTACTAAAATAAGGATTTTTGATGCGCCCCTCTAATCCTGACCATCGTGACCATGACCTGACTGTGGCTGGTCCCACATGGCAATGCATAATTGCTCATAGTGTCACCCAAGGAGAGAGGGTTTTCCATCAGCAGGGTGTTCCCTGCCTCATCGCAATAGCAACTTCTCTGGCTGATTGGCCCCATGTCGGCTGCTCAGACAAGCTGGTGAACTGTACAGTGAAAAGTAGAGGCTGGGAGCGTGCATGTCAGAACATGCATGTGCTAGTTTGTGCCCTTCCATATTGACAAAGGATATTGCAATTAAGGGACAGGCTTACAATTGTGATTGGACATTCTAAATTGGGAAATAAAGAAAAGTTATGATTAGGAATTGTTAAAAAAGTAATAATAAGGATACTGTGGGTATCGGAGTTACGGTCGACAGCTTGGGGAGTTCTGTCTTGGAGGAGGCGCCTTTGTCACTGCTGGTCCCACAGTTGTAGCAGCGTGCTTGTAGTACGAGGGAAGGGATAGTTTAATTAGAATTATGGTACAATTGGGAGAAAATCTAAAACCAAAAATGTAAAAAAATAAGGACTCTGTAAGCCCTGTTATGTTTATACAGACCATCTAGAACCACCCTGGAGAAAAAAAAATCCATGCCTCAGGACATGGCAACACCGAAGTTGTATTCAGAAGCCTCAATTACTCAGGTAGGCAGTGGATGACCACTCAGCCAAGGAGTAATAAATCAATATAAAAACACTTCATAATTGATTAGTTTGTACTCCAGAAATTAAAGTGTGCCAAGTTCAGCGAGGGCGACAACATTACTGCAACTGCAATAAAAATTGCCCTAGATTTCAGCTCTGGAAGAAGCATGCTAACCTGAGGGGGTGAGAAACGTCTGTTTAGCTTCAGACGACTGCAATCACTGTATGTTGAGGGCCTGTTCTTCCATTTTGTACTTTTGTTCAGGGGTGTAATTAAAAAGACAAGGGGGAACACGCCCAGAAGCCTACCACCAATTCTAAAGGCAGACAAGCTCAATGTTTACACTCTGGGTAACATAATATAGCTTTAATATTTGCTCAGCATCATTACAAATTGTTGTTCTTTTCATAAATTTAATTTATGTTGGGGACAGTAAAGCATTCGCCCATTACAGCTGTCTAGAATTTCAATAGATCAATTCTGCCAGGAAACAACAGGAGGTTTACTTGTGAGTACTTTCTCCACAAATCAATAAAGCCTGACAGGGTCACTGTACACACAGTGCAAAAGAGAAAAACATGTAATCAGAGTCATACAATAGAACCTTTTATTCTGTAATTCTCTGTAGTCTGTTCTGATACTTGAAATTTTTAGATATATTCTGTTGATCATGTATCCCTCCCCCTTGGTAAGGAATTAACCATATTTTACATTTAGGTATTTAGCAGATGCGACTTACAAAAGTACATACAAAAAGGTTAGGCAACAAGAAGCAACCATTCCAACACATTAGTTGCATCCCTGACATATGTGTTATTACGTAACATATCGCATTTTTTGTGCCATAGTAGGAACAAAGGGAGTTTAAGGATATAGTGTTCAGTCGTTTTAGTTATTTCAGCTCAGTTTGAGAATGTAGTGTTCACTATGGGGATTTCAGCTCAGAATTTCGGGAATGGCTACTTTGAACTAAGATGCAGTTTAAAAAAGTGGGTTTGTAGTTTGCGGTGGAATATTATTAGAGACTCGGCTGTCCTGACTGCAGTGGAGGTCGAGGCATCACAATCATGTCTTGTTTAATGTTGAAACCTAATTTGATTTGAGTGTCGCTAAGTTGAATGTCTCTGCTTGCAGAACTGGAGGAGTCCCATCAGAAATGCCACCCCTGCTGGTATGAATTTGCCCAGAAATACCTGATCTGGGTCTGCTGCCCCAGGTGGCTGAAGGTGAAGGTGTGGGTGAAGTTTATGGTGAACGACCCTTTCCTAGACCTGGCCATAACCATATGCATCGTACTCAACACCCTCTTCATGGCACTGGAACACTATCCCATGACGGATGAGTTCAACAAGATGCTGTCCGTGGGCAACCTGGTAAGTGCAGTCTGCTGATGAAGCAGCTGGCAGGACCAAATCCTTAGCAGTTATGCATGGAATGATCGATAGTATCAGCATGTTAAAAAGGTGCGTCCATGCCTCAGCGGGAGTTTATTGTGAAACAGAGGGGGAAACAATGGGTGCTCACGTAGGTTGGACTCAAGAAGAAAAACCTCCGCCTTACCCCAAAATATTTCCAGACAGGACTAATCCAGTGTAAGCAAGCAAGAGCACTCCAAATAAACAAATAGCATTCCAAAAAATATCAAACTCCTTGCAAACGGAGGCAGCAGGGACAATCAGTATGTACTTAATTGAGCTAAAAATGTGCTGCATTAGATTTATCAGTTGTTGTGTGTCTATGTTCTTGTTGTTCTTGTTATTCTTGTGATGTGCATTCAATGTGTACTATGCCATTCTGTATAAGAATGTCTGTCAAGCAAATACATACTGTGAGGATCTACTTCTCTAGGAAACAATTACGTTTAAGTTCAGAAACACCCAAGCCTGACTCTACATTGCATACGGATATTCATCTGACATAGAACACTTTATAATAACTTTCAGATATTTCCATAAGAAGGGTGAAGGGTCACTGGATCAGAGCATTATGGGGAGTCACAATGTATGTAGAAAGAGTAACATGCAGTACTTAACTTGTGGTTTTAGTACCGGAATTCAGCATATATTCTGGTATATAACCTTCAGCTCAAGACACAGGAAATGAACAGTCACAAACATGTATTCATTGCCTACTCTGACATGTTGCTTGCTTAGTCTGTAACATGTTGCTTTTGTCACAGAGCATTTGTTGAACTGCACACAAATTATGTCAATGTTTGTATGATGTCATTAACTATTATCTTAAGTTGTTATGTCATTAACTATCAATTGTTGTTACTGAAGTTGGGATAGAATGGCAGTTTTGGCCATGGGACAGACAGTTCACACAGAACAAGCCCAGTTTATTCAATAAGCTACAGGCAGTTGGTGAGGAAGCACTTGCAAAATGACCAATCATCTTCACTTTTCAATAATGACAATTTTTCAGGGCGGCAGATAGCTTAGCGGTCTAACGCACCACACTTTGGCTGGTCCGGTGTGGTGTGCGCTGCCTGTCTCTCTCTACCAGACGGGCCCTGGTCGTCAGCCCGAACAGGGGTGGCATTTGGCTGTCCGCCCCAGGGGGAGGGGGGAGGGAGAGCCGGCTCGGGTCCGCCGAGAAGCACGGAAAGGGAGTCTCCAGAACGTGGGTGGGTGGGCGAGTTCCGTTTGGAGCAAAAGTGGAGGTCGCTGCCCACCGAGAATTGGCTTGCCTCGAGTAGTCGAGCAATGGACCCGTGTGGGGAGGGTTAAATAGAGGGCGCAATTGGCTACCAAATCGGGAGAAAAATGGGGAAAAATCTGAAACAAATGTAAAAAAATATATAATAATTTTAAAAAATGACATTTTACAATTAGTGGAAAATTATTTATTTTTGCTGATAATTGCTGCAAAAATTCTCACGCAAGGTTGTCCAATTAATTATCTCAAGAAATGCTGACTACGTCTACTGTTGTGGTCACATGATTTGCAATTGATTTCATTTTAGAACATACATACTATAGGAATGTTCTTCCTTCCAAACACTTGAAATACATACAATTATGTAACACATGAATGTTTAGATATTGGAACAATTTTATATTTGAGGCCAAAAAGTTCAATTTTACTTTCATCAGACCATAAAATCTTCCTCCCCTTGGTTTGAGAGTATCCCACATGCCTTATGGCAAACTAAGTGAGATTTCATGTGAGTTTTCTTCAACAATGGCCCTCTTTTTGCCACTCTTCCATGAAGTGTAGATTTGTGAATCGCTCAGGCTATTGTTTTCCCATGGACAATTTCTCCCACTTCTGCCTGAGAATAACTCCATCAGAGTTGTCATAGGCCTCTTACTAGCCTCCCTAACAAGTGTTATTCTTGCATGAATGCTCAGTTTTGGAGAACAGACTGTTCTAGGCAAATTCACAGTTGTGCCATATACTCACCATTTCTTTATGATGGACTTGGTGCTCAGGGGGATATTCAAAGTCCTTCAAATCTACTTATATCTTTCCCCTGATTGGTGCTTTTGAAAAACCTTTTCTCGGATTTGCTTTGAATGTTTTCATGATGAAGCTCTTGTTTGGAAATGCACTTACCAACTGTGGGACCTCTCACAGGTCTTCTCCTCTTTTGTTGATGGTGGGGGAAACCGCTTTCTCAGGGACCTTTCCAGAATCTCCCATAAGTATTCAATTGTGTTACGATCTGGTGACTGAGACAACCATGGCATATGGTTTACAGTGTTTTCATGCTCATCAAACCATTCAGTGACCACTCGTTACCTGTGGATGGGGCACTCAGAATACTTATTGGTGTTTACCTTTCCCTCTAAGGAGTTGTATTTCCTTTATTTTAGCAGTTTCCTGTATGTCTATGTGTGTTTGTGTTTCTGTGTGCATGAGCACATGTGTGAGTGTGACTCCGGAGTGGGATCCCAGGGAGTGTGTTGATAGTCAGTGAGAACCTTGTTGATGACCCTCGGTCCGCCACGCACCATGCCCAGAGAGAGGCTGTCACAGGGCATCTCTCCTCCACATTTCACCCCAGTGCGCCCTTCCATTCGCATGAGCCTCAGCGGGCTGGTGTGCAGCATCTGAATCACTGTGCCATGGTCCCAGCATTGGCAGGCGTCCCAAGTGCTAGCGTGTGTTGTGGACTCAACCTTTTGGGCCCTCCATCCATTGCGGAGCCCTGCATGATACAAGCACCACTGGGAGGGCAATGTGCAGACGTGCCCAGGGTCAGACGCAGAGGCCGTGTGAAGCTAAGCTGTCATGGGTGCGTCTGAAGACAATGGCAGTCCGAAGGCTGACATACAGCGATTTTGAATCAGCTTTTCAGCGTGTCATCATGTATGCAGCATGAACTTCAACAAGCAAACACAATGCTAGTGTGCAAAACTCCTGAAACCACAGTAATTCAAGGGCTACATATTGGTTTGTATCAATTTAACTTGTTTTTTTACAGTTATTGATTGAAAATGCTGATAATAATAAAACAAATAATAATAGTGAAAGCTGTACATAGTTTTATTTAAATATCGATTTATTTAAGTAAATATAGAGTATATATTAGGGTAGTGATACAGTGTTCACTATAAATAAGTGACATTCAAGTGAAAATTTGCATTATTATTAATAATCAGTTCATTTTGGTTTACTCACAGAGGTTAAACTAAATACACTGCCAAATATGTTTACCCAAGGTTGACCAATAAAAAAAAAATAGCCTGGCGATCATGCAGTCATCAAGAAAGGCAGTTCACTTTGCAGTGGACTAACTGCTGAACAGATGCACTTTGTTGAAACTTGGCAGTGCAATGTGTCATATTTCTAAACTGTCTTATGATTTTGACAGTTATGTTTTTACAGTCATCAATATCATTTACCTTTTTGCATTTGTGCCATAGGAACACTGAGAAAAGTGCCATATCTGGCGATAGTTCATTTGAATGTGAAATTTCACACTGGATTCACTGAAGCTACTCACAGTGCCGGTGTTAAATATTGAAGTTGATAGAGGCATTCCTGAGAATCAAAGCCAAATGGGTTTCTTTTAAGTTAAGGTCTGTGTTAATGCACCCTTACTGTATGTAGTTGAGTCTCTTTTGCAGCTATGGATTTTATCTACATTGGAAAAGATAGTCGTTTACTTTATGGCTTGGTTGAAGCTGTATTTCATGTGTGTAGAGACAGATTATACGATTAGTGTAAACCTCACTTTCTGACATAACCCTCTCAGATTTACTTGAAATTTTTGGCATAAGAAATATGGCCAGATGTCAAGATATCATCTCTGAAATATGATTAATTGATATAATTATTTGACCTCTGAGATTATCTTGTTCAGTGATATGCAGATTCCACATGGTATAACCTGTTTGTCCACTACTTTGATACTATGGCCAGGGATAATGTTTCCGCTTATCCCATGCAATACAAGAGGGAACATCATCATATCATATGGGATATGTAGAGGACAGTTTTTCAGGATTAATCTCTGAACATATCTGTGGACATTAAAACGCTTGATGCTATTTTTTGGTTTTTCCCACAACAAATGAGGCATTGCTATGTTGTAATTTTCATGTCATTTTTTACCCTGTAACCCAGAATCCATTTTCAATTTGTTAATCTTTAACCCGTAACTATTTTACTATATTATGCTCATGCTTGAAAAAAATCCCTTCATTTCTCAAGACCCTGAAGAGTGTAAGCACTGGGGAGGATCTTAAATATCCACAGCGTCCTGTTATTGGCCTGTTAAAATAGGTGAATATTCACACCCTCCCCAATTTAAAATGGCACGTGACCAGTGTAATGTCCTGGTTTCATTTTCCAGTTAATTTGGTGTGCATGCAGTGTCATTGATTCTTAGCTAGTGGTCTGTTTTTTTTTAATGATGTTAGATCTTTAACACTGATTTTATATGACAGTAGAAAAGTAAACATGCTGTAATCCACAGAAGATTATGTGTAACATGTTTATATGTACTGTAGGATCTGAATAGAATTGATCTCTTAAAGATAATCTTTTGAGATGTTCTGCTCATTTATTTGCTTAGCAAATGCTTCTTATCCAGGGAAATACTGTGTTTTGTAGCTTAAACTGACTTTATTGTTCTCACAGCCATTGGTGCAGACACAACAAAAATGTCTTTGCAAGGTTCATGACGAAGCAGCACAGATTTGAGATGTTGAAATTTGAGATGTTCAAATTAATAGATAATTAATCAAAATTAATTCATAACATGAGTTTTCCATGTTACAGTGTATAAACATCATTAGCAGATATGTATGTGTACACATAAAACTGAAGAAAAAAAACTACATAGGGAACTCTTACACTGTCCCCCCTCCCTTAAACCAAGATTAGAAAAGTATACAGGTGTGCAAGGCTAACAATGTTCTTTCGGTCACATGATTTTCAATTGATTTCATTTCAGAACATACAGACCTTAGAAATGTTCTTCTTACCAAACACTGTGGTGAAATAAATACAAGTATGTAGCACATTAATGTCTGGAACAATTGGTATTAAGTGAAAGTAAGTGAGGGGGAAAAAATACCCACTGATTTGCTAAAGGATATAAACAAAGGCTGAAAGGGGTCACAGCACAAAGTTACATTTAGTGAGATTAGCGGTTTCTGTTTTCTGTATCATGTCTATGACTAAGCACAGGTCTAACGGTCTTTGAGGCCTTCAGTTAAGGTGCATTATTGTGCACCCAAAACAAAGAATGTATGCATCTGTCTTCCATTCTAAGGTACTGGGATTATTTAAGAAACTTAATGCAAAGCGTACAAACCTGCCTTCATGGTACTGGGGCAAAAACAGATGCCAGATTAACTCGTTTAAGTGCTGATGGTCTGCAGAATTTCAGTGGGATAATGACTGCAGTCACTCCCTCCCACACTCTTCTGTCTCACACGTCCCCTTGCTCCCTGTCCGTGTGTGTCACGTATCCTGTGTCAGTTTGGGGAATGTGTCTTTGAGGAACAACAAGCAGAGCAGGAGTGCTGCGGCTGCATCCTGTGCAAGCCTGCCTGTCCGTCAGCTGTTTCAGCCCTTCTGCAGAAATACAGAGCAACACATCAGTGCTGCCTCCCGCAATCATGAAACAAGATAACTGTTGTCTAAGTGCAACAACAGCACATGAAAGGGAATAAAATTATCATTGCAACATGAAAGTATATGAGTATATTACTGAAACTGTGTTAATAAAATGTTGACATATACAGTACCTGTCACAGGGAACAGGCTTCTCTAACCTGGTGCTGAATATGATTATGCTGTAAGTTCTGTAAGTATAAGTACTGTATTGTAATTGTCATTTCACATCAAAGTTGAGGTGCATGATGTGATTTTGTTAAGTTAACTACTTTGCTGAGTCATGCATTGTTCTCTGTATGGGTTGCTAATTGTTACAAAATGAGAAAATATATAATTATTTCCTCTTCTAACCCATACTTGCACAGGCGTTTTTTTTAACCTCTTACTATAATTATCACATTTCTGAAATAGTTGTGTCTCGTTGCAAATTTGGCGAGTAATGTGATTCAGCACATGTGTGCTGATTTTCAAAAGGAAACATAATTTGGTTTTAATTGAGCAGTTGAATTTGGAAGCCATTGATACCAATGATGTGTTTTGCATTCATTAGGTCTTCACAGGGATCTTCACATCCGAGATGGTCTTGAAGATCATCGCCATGGACCCGTACTACTACTTTCAGCAGGGGTGGAATATCTTTGACAGCGTCATCGTCAGTCTCAGCCTGATGGAGCTGGGCCTGTCAAACGTAGAGGGATTGTCTGTGCTGCGTTCCTTCAGACTGGTACCTTCTCAACTTCCTTTCTCCTATGTGGCTTAGAACAATTCACACATATATTTGGCCTTATATTATATGATATGATATTATATTATGTTATATTATATGCCTTCCTTCCCACTTGTGTCAATCAGATTTAGACAACAGTATACGCACATGTAGTGCTCCATTTCAATAAAACTGCAAAAATAAATCTGGGTCAGATAGCTTGTGGAATCTCTATCAGTTCCTGAAACATCACTTCAAAACAGGCCCACATTTTATGCTCCATTTAAAACATACTGTGGAGTGTGGCTGAATCATTCTTTATTCATTAATGAGGTTTTTTTTTGTCATTATGAGGAGGAATCTTTATTGCTTATTATAGTGATTTTGGTAGACGTTGTTCTTGGCCTCCTCAAACACTGTGATGCATTCCCTAAATAGCCAGTGCTATAAGATGGTTTAAAATCCCATGGATGGTGACATACATATTTAAAATAATTATTCTGATAGAAACCTTAATGAATTGCCTATTTTCGCCAGACAGGTATTTTTCTTAGTACATCCATTAATTACGAACATGACGAGCATAAAGATGGGGTGGGGAAAAAAACAATGAATCTAATTGTTAAAAGGTTAAGCTTCACTATATTTACATTTCACCTAACTCACGAGTAAACAACCAATATGATGAGCAGTTTATTTGTTTGTAGTGTGAAAGTTTAACAGTTTGTTTTCCTCAGTTAAGGGTCTTCAAGCTGGCAAAATCCTGGCCCACCCTCAACACACTGATCAAGATCATTGGGAACTCTGTGGGAGCCCTAGGCAATCTGACCCTGGTCCTGGCCATCATCGTCTTCATCTTCGCCGTGGTGGGCATGCAGCTCTTTGGGAAGAACTATCAGGACTGCGTATGCAAGATCTCGAAGGATTGCTCTATGCCCCGTTGGCACATGAAGGACTTCTTCCACTCCTTCCTCATCGTGTTCCGGGTGCTGTGCGGGGAGTGGATCGAGACCATGTGGGACTGCATGGAGGTGGCTGGGCTTCCCCTCTGCATCCTTGTCTTCATGCTGGTCATGGTGATCGGAAACTTAGTGGTGAGTGGTGGATTTCTCCTTCCTCTTTTCATGGTCGCATATTACTTTGTTGCAGCATATCCGCAGTACTCACGTGGACAAGGTAGATCCGCGAAGCATTTGACTCTGCTTATTGCGGCAGTGTTGGTGTGTTTTGTTAGTGTTGCATTGAAGTCGGGCAATATATTGTTGTGTGGTGGCGAAAGCAAAACCAGTGTTTGACAGTTTCTTGTATTTTTAAACTTTTTTTGCAATTCATGAGAATGAAATTAGCCCTTTTTTGCACAAATTTAGATTTAAACCCCATTAGATGATGGTATGGTATGTGATATCATACAGCCCTATCCTTAGTACAACTTTACCTGCATTTAATATTTTGTGTGTCATACTTGCTGACAGTTGAGGGCAATGCATTGCCCTAAATTACATAGAAGATTGAAGGGAACAGTTAAAACCAGCTGCGCATATGGAAGTGCCCTGCAGATCACTGTGACACATTACACCATGAAGCCCTATGGCCTCTAACAGGCCTGGATCCTTACCTTGCCTTTTTGGAGATTTGCATGACGTGGAAAACTGTTTCAGATTGCACCTTATTATACGTATTGCTATTGCTAGCCCAAGGCTAAACAGTTGTATTGGATATGTATTTTTTGTGATGAGGTGCTTATACACGCACACAGTGAAATGCAAACATGGACCTCTGTGCAGTGGTCTTCAGGTAAACATGTGGAGTGAATATGACATAAACTGGTTTGAGAGTGGCTATATCTCTGAAAAAACAACATGGAATATGAAAACTATAAAATAAAATCCAAAATGTGCTTCTGATGAGCTGCTAAAATGTTAGCTGAAAGCTCATTGGAAGATTTATTAGCAAAGCACCTTTGCAGCCTGGATATAATCAACATTTCTCCTTACCTTTGACACTACATAAATTGTGTGACATTGGTTCTTTATTCAAAAACATAGTTTATACATTGTAATCACCAAAATGAATGAAAAGCATGTGTTTGCAATTGTGCTTGCATTTCATTGAATACGTTCCTCTGACATTGTCGTGACATGACCTTGTGCTTTTGTGTCGCTGGAGCAATGTTGACAGCTCACAAAGATAACCCAGCCCAGCATTGCATTTACATGTAGAAATAGATGTGTCTATGTCTTTCTCCATGCAAGTGGTGTCTCTCTAATGTCATCTCGGCTCAGTTTCGAGTTGCACAAACGCGGACCATGTCACTGTCAACATCCCCTGCCTGCTATTATCTCTACAGCTGCATGAAAGTCCCCCCAGTCCCCCTGCCAATCCTTCTCATTTTTCCCATCGCAGAAGGTTTTGGCAAAAGCTGAGCTAATCTTTGTGACTTTTTGCGATGGGTTGACAACACAACCCACCATGTTTCAACCCTGATTGGCCAGACATCCCCTGCTTTGCATTGTGGTCTCAGCGGTATGGCTGGCACTCATACATTCTCATACGTTCTCAGAGACTCATGTACCCTCCTCCCCTCACTGGCCATTGTCCTGTGCCAGATATCATTAAAAACCAGATATCAAAGCAAAATATTAGGAAGTGGGCACAACCCAAACAATTATAATACAGACGAAAGGACACCCCATTGTGAAGCTGTAAATGCTCGTTTTATGTAGTTCTTATCAATTTACAGAAATTACCAAGTAATTAGCTAACCCTCTTAGGTTTCCAATGGACTATCAAGCATGTTGTCAGTGCTCCACATAATTAATTGATACTGGAAGGACTTGTGCAAGAAAATCTTAATGAGAATAACAGCTTCTGACAAACCATGCTTTCCTAAAGCAGACCTCAATAAAGTTTTGTTTCTCTAAATAAATACAACAAACGCCATTGATTTTATCAGTTTGCTAATGTGGACGGAACAAAAAATATATAATTCTAGAACAGAATAAAATGTCAGCTACCATGTTGGATTGCTGTGTGCTGGGAGATGAGGGCTCCATGTGCGGCTGGATCAAGGATCAAATGCACTGGGGCTTTAAATGCTCTGCCAGACAGCGCTGCCCGCTTACAGCTGCTCGAGGCATTCAGACAGAAGCTCACACACACACATACACATACTTGGACTCATGCGCACACATACAGCATACACATGCAGACACACATGCAAGTAAACATGCACACATGTGCACATACAGGCACATGTGCACATCACACACACACACACACACACACACACACACACACACACACATACATTGTTCACACTGAAGGCATAATGCGGTGTCCTTAAGGCGGTCAGGGTTGAGGGGTTTTCAACCCTAACTGACACATGAACAGGTGCTGCTGCTCAGCAAACATTGTTGGCCCTGTACATTTGCGCGCCTCTGTCAGTACATAAGGGGAAAAAAAGCCATGATATATTGAGTGCCATTGCAACAAATGTTTTCTGTTGTTGTTAAAAGATAACACCACCAGATCAGTTCCATGTCCAGAGAAAATCAAAATAGTTTGAAATAAGGATTGTTGTCACTTTCGTATATGTATGTTTAAATATACCTTTTCTATTTTAACATATGGCTGAGGTATACAAAATATAGAACTGCAAAATACAAGATGTTGCATCTGATCAAAAGTTTGGTTATTTGACAGCTTGTGGGGTCAGTTTCCTTGCATTGTGTGCTCCAGTACCTGGCAGCTGCACAGCATGTGTAGCATGACTGAAACACACTGAAAGCCTGTGGAGACAACGGAACATACTGTAGAGACTGACACCTCCTCTCCTTGCCTGCAGTGAGTAAGTAGGTTTGGTGTATTGGTGTATATCCTAGTATCCATCCAAACAACCTACATCCTGGCAATACCAAGGAGGTCAAATGGTTGTTTTTGCCAACATAACACAGCAACGTTTTCAGCACAAGTAGTTTAAGCTTTTTAAGTTTGTGTTTGTTGAGTCAAAGTGTGTTTCAGATCCACAGGGCACAAGCAAAGGCTTTAGAGGACACTGCTGATAATTGACCAGCATGTGAGGTGTGGGCCAGTTTTGTTACAGTGTTCCTGTACTTGTGGGGTCCAAAAGTGCATCCTGATTTTCCACCAATAAACATATTCATTCTGTAGGAGCCCACAATGTATACACCAGCCAGCATGTGCAGTGTGCCATTTTACTTGTGATTATCACAGCCAGCGAATGCAGTATGCTATTTTACCTGTGATCGTCACAGCCAGCGAACGCAGTGTGCTATTTTACCTGTGATCGTCACAGCCAGCGAACGCAGGGTGCTATTTTACCTGTGATCGTCACAGCCAGCGAACGCAGTGTGCTATTTTACCTGTGATCGTCACACAGCCAGGGTGCTATTTTACCTGTGATCGTCACAGCCAGCGAACGCAGGGTGCTATTTTACCTGTGATCGTCACAGCCAGCGAACGCAGTGTGCTATTTTACCTGTGATCGTCACAGCCAGCTAACGCAGTGTGCTATTTTATCTGCGATCATGTCTCTTTAGAGACAAGTGTGTTCGACCACAAAGTAAATCCCAATTAAGAGGTATTAACAGGACAGATAGAGGGGATATGAATATTTCCTTATGATGCTGTTTGACTTCAAACGTGCACAATCTGTAAGGTCAGGTATTACTCAGCAAACACACAACTCATATTGTGTTTCTCAGCAAACACACAACTCATATTGTGTTTCTCAACAGGACACATCAACTCATATTATCCTCCTCTGAGAACGTTCCTGCAACAATCCTTCAATTGCTTACGCACGTCTAATGTTTCTCTTGCGGTCTTATTGTGGCTGAGCTGTCAAAACCAGGTTTCGGAGAGCGGCTAGATACATTGTGTAGCTTTGTTGTAATCATCAGAAGGTATCACCGCCAGGGATTTACAAGGCTAATAAATGTTTCAATTTAAACCCCTCTGAAAAACTGCTCTGCATGGCACTTAGTAGTACGAGATCGTAAAGGCATGTCGAAATGGGCTGGTGCATGCGTCAACATTTTGAGATAAATTTGTCACATAGATAGGACAAAGAATTCACAAAGAAATCACAAAGTATTCTTTCAGGTAGCAGTGCTTGTAGGTTTTCATGCTCGAAATTGTAACATTTGCATAGTAGAATTCCAGAACATATCACTCAACCTGGAGTGATGTGCATTTATCTCGTTAGAGATTAACCTCTGCATAGGTTGTCATTGTCTTTCACTTTATGGTTACATTTGGAAGTTATTTTCTATTTCTTTATACAGCATATTTAGTGAAACACTAAGTACAATGGCTACACCCCTGCCCTGTCACTCCTGGGCTTGTCTCTGACATGGTGCGGATGACAGCTGCGCAGATCTGCACATGGACATCAGTGGGGAGAATTCTGCAGCACAGAGTCCAGTCGGCCAGCACAGTGTGCGCAAACACCAATAATTACGACACCATGCATCCCAGCAATTCCGAAAAAGCAAGCTGCTAGATTCTTGAGCTAACCCCGGTAACTTGAGACGTGTGTTCTGGCATAAGTGGGTCACTGGGGTCAGGTATACTTTGGCCCTGAATGGAACTGCAGGGATACTTTTCCTTTTAATCGTAACTTTAATCTTGGTTGCAGAGTGTTATCTTACCATGTTGTTTCTATCCTAAACATGAACTCAAAAGGAAGCTGGGCTCGGGCAGTGGAAACCGACAGAGGTGGATAGTTGTAATAGAGAGGCCCGGTGTGGCAGGGCGCATGGTATGTGCTTCAGTCACTGCTGCTGATGGGAACGGATATGCTTTCAGCTTGTGCACCTGTGTGAATAATTAGAATTATTTAAAGTGGGACATGGTAACCAGAGGTGAAAGTGGCGTTATCAGATAGGCAACATTGCCTCTTTTAAATCGTTCAGGTTTTGGGGCCTCTAAATCCATGCATAAATTGTCACAAATTGTCACCTTCCTACTGTGGAGAAAATTGAACTGACATACAACTGACAAAATAGTCCTCATTCTACACAATTTCAAATTGCCTTGACCACATGGGTTTGCTCCAGGCACATCTTTGTTCATGATTCATACCGGTGTTAAACCTTTTGACACAAAGGGCTCTAGTTTGGTGAGGACGGTAGCGAAAACCCACCTGGATGGTAGTGTAATTGCAAATTTTGTCCATCAGAAAAGGAATATTTCTCGCCTCCGCCCAGTTCGGTAGTTTCGTGGTCAGTGATAAAGGCATTTGCGACTACTCTTCATTCAAAGCTACGTCCAAGTGTACACTGTGCAGCCATAAAGTGTGCAAAACTAAAAAATATTAAAACAAAAACTGAATCCCCCTCTCCCTCTTACAGCATTGCATTGCTCTGTGTGAACTTAGAGTTTAAGTTACAGTTTGACTGTGATGAGAGCCCATGCCAAGTCACCTCACCAATCCCTAAATAATTATTTAGTTAACGCCACAGGGTTCTCACCTTTCCCCTGTATCAGATGTGTCCCTGGAGCTTCTGTTTCCCCATCTCAGACCTTCCTTTGTGGTTTGTCTGGTGTCTGTAACTTAGAGCCTAAAGTGGCTCTCTCTTTTAATAGTTGCCCCGCCGTGTCAGCATTGCTGGGTGTCATGCATTTGTGTCTCTCAACGTATCTGACTCTTTAGCATGCAAGGTGTTAATGCCTCAGCACAACTGTCAGTAGTTAGCGCCTCATCGGTGTCAAGTAGGATCCTGGGATTCCTTTCTCCTCTTTACATTTTTGTAGTTCCTGTGGATGGTGAGATTGTGTATTTTTTTCCCAGTGCACATTCTCCATAGGTCCTGACAACAGTGGATTAGATCAGTGAACTGATTTCTATCAGTTTTGTCTTTGTCTGACACGTTTCCTAAATAAATAGTGTAGACTAGAGTGCAAAACATAAATTCAAAAAGAGGGCCCCAGAAAATTCAAATTATGTATTAGAATGATATTAATATTTTCTGTAGGGTGGGTGGATCATCAGGGCTGCCATACAGCAGCTGAAATGGTGTTCTGACTCAAATATGGGATACGGGGGCTTGTTAAGCCATCTTTTTGAGTATGGGCATAATCTGGTCACATTTGACACAAGAGAACACAATTTAATGAGAAGAATACAGCTTGTTATTTAGATTTTTGCCTGTAGAAATTATTCTCACATTCTATTACTCTAGGTTTTTTCTTCTTTTTTTGGTGAGTGTGTCCCCTCTCATTCCACAGCCCAGCTTGAATTTGTTTGAGTATTATTCAATCTGAAGACAGCACAAACAATCTTTCATCTTGATAACTAAAAGGAACAGAACAATTTGTTAAGGAAACATATTGATAAAGTTTTTAATAGGCGGAATCATAGTTGAAGAGGCTGACTGCACCACAGTGCATTTATATATCCGAAATGTGTTATCCTATACAAGATATAGAACAATGTCGCTCACTTAAGCATTGAAATTGCCCTTCGTGACCTGCTGTTAAGTTTGTCAGTAACTGTTGTTACAACATTGTTGATGGTCATATGTGTAAATATATGTGGATAAACGTTTTTAAATTTGCCTTTTCATCTATTGGGACATTGGGTTTCACTTCATCCATTTCTGTTGACTCAGAGCAAGACACTGTGCTTGTGTTTAAATGACAAGACTGATTCTTGCTACTATATAAGATGACACCAAACAGGATCAAGGGCTCTGAAAAGCATATGATACCTTCAAAAAGAGCACAAAAAGGGCAATGGTGGCAGGTGTGGCAACCATGTCTGGTTGGAAGTGAGTAAATCACAGATGCACAAGGATAAGAGTAAATTGCCCTGTGGTCATAATATTCCCCTATAAATGATGAAAAATGGAAAAAACTAACAGAAAAAATACATCTAAATAAGGAAAGCAGAATTGTGGCTTACACAAACAGTAAAGACCTTCAAAGGGTGTTGGGCAGCCCATGCAGCATCAGTGTCCACAAAGAACCTTACCCTTCGCACAGTAGACAGTGCCATTATAACCAGGGCTGATGAAATCAACAAGCAACAGTTGGGCTTATTACCAATCAATCTCAGCTTTGCATGCCTGTAGGTGTGGCCACCACTGTCCATGGTCCTGAAGGCTTCCAAGTTTAGGAGAAGCAGGAGAACCAGCAACCAAATAGATTGAGCCACCCTCTCTTCTCCTTTCCCACCCCTTCTGGTATCACACTGTGATTAAATGTCAATGTTGGGATTGAGTGAACAAACACAAGGTAATTAGCTAGCTAGGTTGGTACACACCAGTTAGCTAGCAATCTAGCTATGATTTGAAATTGTAAAAATTCCTTCATCTGTAAAAAAAAATTTTCTTTAAAGAAAACAATCAAATGGTGTTCACTAACTAGCCAGGTTTCTGATACTATTATTAACTTGCCAATAATGTTTTCTATTGCTTATCAAATACACTATATGGCCAAAAGTCAGTGGACCAACCTACTCATTATTGAGTTCAGGTGTTTCAGCCACATCCATTGCCAACAGGTGCATAAAATCCAGCACATAGCCATGCAATCTCCACAGAGAAACATTTAGAATTCAGAATGGTTCGTAAAGAGCTCAGTGACTTTAAACGTAGCACTGTCATGGGATGCCACCTATGCCACAGGTCAGTTCATGAAATTTCTGCCCTACTAGATGTGCCCCGGTCAACAGTAAGTGCTATTATTGTGAAGTGGAAGTGCCTAGGAGCAACAACAGCTCCGCCACGAAGTGGTAGACCACACAAACTCACAGAGCGGGGCTGACGAGTGCTGAAGTGCGTAGCGTGTAAAAATTGCCTATCATCTGCTGCATCACTCACTGCAGAGTACCAAACTGCCTCTGGAAGCACCATCAGCACAAGAACTGTGCATTGGGAGCTTCATGGAATGGGTTTCCATGGCCGAGCAGCTGCACACAAGCCTCACATCACCATGCGCAATGCCAAGCGTCGGCTGGAGTTGTGTAAAGCACGCCGCAACTGGACTCTGGAGCAGTGGAATGATTGGAGTGATGAATCACGCTTCACTATCTGGCAGTCTGATGGACGAATCTGGGTTTTGCAGATGCCAGGAGAACGCTACCTTCCGGAATGCATAGTGACTACTGTAAAGTTTGGTGGAGGAGGGATAATGGTCTGGGGCTGTTTCTCAGGGTTTGGGATATGCCCCTTAGTTCCAGTGAAGGGTATTCTTAATGCTACAGGATACAAAAACATCTTAGCCAATTGGGAGCTTCCAACTTTGTGGCAACAGTTTGGGGAAGGCCCTTTGCTGTTCCAGCATGACTGTGCCCCTGTGCACAAAGCGAGGTCCATAAAGACATGGTTAGACGAGTTTGGTGTGGAGGAACTCGATTGGCCTGCACAGAGCCCTGTCCTCAACCCCATTGAACACCTTTGGGAGGAATTAGAACATCGATTACGAGCCAGGCCTTCTCGTCCAACATCAGTGCCTGACCTCACAGATGCTCTTTTGGCTGAATGGGCACAAATTCCCACAGACACACTCCAAAATCTTGTGGAAAGCCTTCCCAGAAGAGTGGCAGCTGTCATAGCCGCAAAGGGGGGTCCAACTCCATATTAATGCTGATGGTTTTAGAATGGGATGTCCAACAAGCTCATATAGGTGTGATGGTCAGGTCTCCACTGACCTTTGGCCATATAGTGTATTTCCTAGGTTGATAACTTCATTATTGTTCAAAAGAAAAGAGTGAGGGTGAGGGATGACTGTCACATCCTCGGGTTAATCCGGTCTTGGAGTTTAATTTCATTCATGCCATTTCTGTGTTTCGTTTGGCACAAACCTACAGAAAAGATTTCTGATGACCTCACAGTTCAGCAAAGTGGAAATTGTGGTCAGTTTCTGCGTTAAGCAGGGCAGGAAAGGGGAAAGGACAGGAACATTGTAGATTATTCCTGTTAATTTTTTCTACCCTGTGTTCTGAACAAGAAAATCTACTATGACTGACATAACTACCACCTGTTGTTTCTACAAAGGTACTGTATGATAACATAGGTCAGCTGCCTGTGTCTGGCTTCATAGATAATGGTCTATTTATGGCCTCAGGACTGCAAACTGAACAGGCTCCTATTGCACTGGGTCTGTGGGGGGGGGGGTCACATCTCAAGAATAGGTGTGTTAGCAGAAAGACACTGGACCAACAACCATTGTTGATGGCCTCTTGGCATTAAAATGGAGATCTTGAAGGTACTGTAATTGGTCATGGAAATTAAGGTTAATGTGAAACATTGATGTCCACAGCTCAGATAATTTAAGAGAAATCTCAGATCTGACCCACATTGATATTGCCATCATATTGTTCCACGGTAAGAAGATATCCTTGGTTTTGCAACCCAGATGTTGCTTTAATGCCAGCTGTGAGCTGTAAACCTATAACTAATGAGCTCAGATCAAGACTCCTTCTCAGAATCAAAGGCCAGTTCTATTTAAGCTATTTTTAGCATGCAAAGATTACACACAGACACTAAATCTGAGACAACTCCAACTCCAGATAAATAACTTTTTCAGCATTAGCCCTGGAGGCTAGGGCATGCTTTTTCCATCAGTTGTCCATTGTTTTGATGACATCAGGACTGCTTTGAACTATTTCTTCAATTACTTGAAATTCCTGGCAAATTTATTCAGAAGCTATTGTAATATAATATACAGTACTGTGCAAAAGTTTTAGGCAGGTGTGAAGAAATGCTGTAGAGTAAGAATGCTTTCAAAAATATACATTTTAATTGTTTATTTTTATCAATTTACAAAATGCAAAGTGAGAAAAATGCTCTGGACTGATGAGTCAAAATGTGAAATATTTGGCTGTAGCAGTTTGTTTGCCGAAGGGCTGGAGAGTGGTGCAATAATGAGTGTCTGCAGGCAACAGTGAACCATGGTGGAGGTTCCTTGCAAGTTTGGGCCTGCATTTCTGCAAATGGAGTTTGGGATTTGGTCAGGATTAATGGTGTCCTCAATGCTGAGAAATACAGGCAGATACTTATCCACCATGCAATGCCATCAGGGAGGCGTCTGATTGGCCCCAAATGTATTCTGCAGCAGGACAATGACCCCAAACATACAGCCAATGTCAATAAGAACTATCTTCAACGTAAAGAAGAACAAGGAGTCCTGGAAGTGATGGTTTGGCCCCCACAGAGCCCTGATCTCAACATCATCGAGTCTGTCTGGGATTACATGAAGAGACAGAAGGATTTGAGACAGCCTACATCCACAGAAGATCTGTGGTTAGTTCTCCAAGATGTTTGGAACAACCTACCTGCCGAGTTCCTTCAAGTGTACCTAGAAGAATTGATGCTGTTTTGAAGGCAAGGGTGGTCACCCAAATATTGATTTGATTTAGATTTATCTTCTGTTCATTCACTTTGCCTTTTGTTAATTGATCAAAATCAAAATTTGGTTGCTAATTAACCCTCTATTTATCTTAAGTCCGCCACCTGTCCTTTATTCCGAATTTAAGACGGAATTCTACCACGGACGCCTTTTTCCTGCTCCTCGACGGACTCGTGCCGGCTTGCTGGGTGGCTCATCCTTTTAAGGCACTGTTCTAGTGTGTAGATGAGCCCCACGGTCTGGTATCGAATCCAGACCATGCCAGTGCGGACTGTGGCCAGCAGCCCCATGGGGCAACGCATAATTGGAAATAACGCTGCCCAGGAAGGGAAGGAAGGCTGGATTGTCCATGTCTTGTTGTGCCCCAGTGACCCCCACAGGTCAATTAGGTGCCCGAGGTTTGCCTATATAAAGATGCGCATGAAGTGTCTTCCTCCGACTCATTTCCGAGCAAGCTTAACCCATTAATGCCCCAATTTTTCCCAGAGATTTCTAATATATGATCATTTGAACAACCTTCCATATAAACATGTTGTGCAGATTTTTTCACAATTATTATTATTTTTTTCCCAAGCAATGATGATTCGAATGTACGGCCACATACCTTGTAAGAACCCCTATGCAATGTGTCATCTTTTATCAATGAAAACTTTATCAAATACATGATATGAAGTCATTTAAGAGCCCAACTGTTCTCGAGAAAACATTGCAAATAACATGGATAAACTGAATGCCAGTCATAAAACGTCTAATTTTATCGAACACAACCCATATCAGGGGTAATCCTGTTCAAAATGAAAGAACAATATTCTTAAACATTAGAAAACCATTAAAAATATATAAAACACCTATTCTTTCAGGTAAAAATAATTCAAATATATTAAACAATTTTGTCCTGAAAACAGACAGAACATTACCATTTTAATTAAACGGATAATGTTTTTCATGTACTGTGTACTGTGATAAAAGAAACTCAGAAATTCATAAACTGTTACAACAAGTCAACAACTGGGTCATTGGATCATCCATTTGAACATGTATTGTGCAGTCTTTAGACTTTCCCAGTTTCAGATTGGAGTGTTGAAATCCTTGAAACATTCAACGTGTAATGGAACATCACATTGCTCGCATGCAATAGAAGTGCGCCCACCACACTTTCGGCACCTCTGGTACTTTCTCCTTGTTTTTGTTGGCCAGTGCTTGATGTTGTCGAATCTCCCAGCATCAGTTATCTGCAGTGCAAAACTTGACCTCCTTCTATGCCCACGTGACTTTTCCCCATGGCATTGCAGAAGACTCTGGGCAACTCGTCTCTGAAAGCACAGCAGGTCTTCTTCTCCCTTCAAGACTGACCAATAATAGTACCAACTGTTGACCATTGCACTGTTCAGTGCCCAGCTGTAGATTGGCCATCACCACTTTTTGGATCGGATACTGATCCTGTAACGTGCCACATTGGTCATGTAAATCAACACCTCCCATATGCATGTTATACTGGCTAATGCATGTTGGCTGGGGTAGGATTGCCATGGCATGTTTCTTTTTGTTCCATCTTTGAACATTGACCGTTGAGTTTGACACTGTTTCCATGTTTGTCGCGACAGTAACCGCACTGTTGTCATTCCATCTCACAATAAATGTTCCTTTTTCAACAAGGAATTCAGATTCCCCTCTCTCCCTTCTCTTGAATCTCAGAGCTGGTGTCAGTGGAACACCAAAGAGACGGTTTTCATGGAGTGTGCCACAGCTTCCATAGCCCCTCTTGCACATCTCATCAATCAATGACAAACTTGTAAAGAGATTATCATGATAAAATTTGCATCCAGGTGGGACATTAGCTCTCTCAGCCAAGCCAAGAACAACAATCGGTCCTTGACCCAGGCCAGTTTCAGCCAGTCGTGTGGAGGTCCCTGCATATGGCTCCATCTGATAGACAAAGCTGGATGATGATGCCAGGCTCCATATCTTGTAGCCAAAGCGTATTGGCTTTCCCTTGATATACTGCTTGCATCCATGTCTGCCGAAGTACTCGATCATCATCTCATCCACAGACAGATGTTCAACAATTGGCACTCCTCAAAAATTGGACGTACCTTGAAGAAAGGGTCATCTGTACTTTTGGTGTTGTCCACCACATGTAAAGAAGCCATGATGTCATCGAACCTGTTTCTGGGCATGGCTGCTTTTATTCTGGCATTGGAGAGATCTTCATCTTCTGACCAGAGAAGACATTGATGCGGAACAGAGTTATAACCAGAGGTCAAAGTATGCCATAGAATGTGAGCAGCTCATCTTCCCCAGATTGAGTGAGGTTTTACCTTTCTCTGCGGCATACATATTCGACATTTCAAGGATAATATCGTGCAGAGATTTGGGTTAAAATGTGAGAAAAATCTTTGCGCGATTATTTGAGGTTACAATGGGGTTCGTTGTTTTAGGTTTAAAGGGAGGAATGTGACAACCACTTTTGGTTGCTTGCAATGTGCACTTATTTTTGGTTGGTGGACAGTCTTCATCATTGTCTGCAGCATGGACTATCTCTTCTGACTGTGTAGACACATTCTCTTCAGTTACATGATATTCTGCATCAGTACCTGGCTCTGTATGAACCTCATCAATATCTAGCTCTGTAAGTACTTCATCAATATTTGGCTCAGTACCTGGAATTAAAGGTAATAAAACCTCAATGGCATGGGTTCTTCCTTGTCCCTTGAGCAACCTTGATGGCAGGCATTTGAAATCACCACTTGTGTCATTGTCAGAGCCATCACTGTCACAGTCTGTGTCAAGAGCATTTTTCTCAGACTCTGGCACGACTGTGATAGTTGTGATAGTCTGCTCGGGATAATTGTTGTCAAGAATTATTGTTGTCTCTGCTAAAGTGTACCTGAAAGTCAGTAATATTAGACGATTAGTGAAGAAATAGTGTTTTAATTTCTATTTATTACATAGGATTACACCTGCTAAGGTAAAAATGCCTTTAGATATGTATATGCCCAAACCTTAAAAGGGATTTGCCCACCGGCCACTTTAGTTGCCGGGCGCATTTCCGAGTAAATATTTTAAAAAATATCGAACTTACATAAGATGTATTTAGATGCAATAGGCTGTTACTAGAGACGTTGCTTAATAGGAAACTACAAAAACATCACCAAAAAATACTTGTTAAATACTTCAATTTTACCTTTTATTTGAAAGAAATCGTAGCAGGAAGTAAACGCCTCAACATGAAGTGCATTTTTCTGGAAGTTGTTTCAGGCCCTTCCTAAGGTTGACTACTTGCATGCCTGTTGTTTTTAAAACATCTATAGTCCTTCAAAAAATATTCACAGACAGAAAAAGAGAGGTAGAGACTTCGGCAACTTTAGTTGCCGGTGGGATAAAACTGGTTTTAATTAGTGAATTGCGGTGTGAAAAGAAGCGGCGGCTGGCATTCTGTGTTTTGGAGGAGAGCGCGTGCTTGTCTACGCTCTCCTGAATTGACAGCGAGCGTTGCAGCGAACGACTGGACATTAAGAGTAGGAATGGGCATTCCAAATTGGGAGGAAAAGGGAAAAAGCATAAAATCTGTGTTTTATATAAAGAATGGGGAGAACAAAATCAAACAGTTTGCATATGAGGCCAAAGACAGCGAGTAAATGAAAAGGAGATCATCATCTCCAGTATCAATCAGATGGAAAAAAGTGTTTCTTCTAGTATGATCTTGTTTACTGCTGGTTAATTATTGGTTATTAACTTAAACTAAGAATTATATCTATAAAATTAGAGTAGGCTCTTTAACAAGAAAAATACTACCATAGATAAGCATACAATTCCAATCGAAGTAGTATTATAACATTCTTAAAATTGAATTTCCACATCACTTTCAAAGTTACAAATATCTCAGTGTTCTGAACAATCTTCATTGCCAAAGAGGTATGATGAGGTATGCACCTTTAAGAAACAGCTGCCATTTTGCGTCATGGGAGCTGCAGTTGGGAAGGAAAAACATTTAAGTTCCCATGGGGCTCAGAGCCTGGACTACCTGGAAGAAACAGCCAGGTGCAATTCATTACTAATTGGCAGCCAGGTGATTGCCATTGACAATTAGTAACTGGCGCTCGCATTAAATAGATTGAAAGCTCCATTTAAGCACAAGGCACAAGGAAAGATAGTAAACTGGATGTGGCAGCAGCCAAGGTGTGAGTCTTGACCCCCTGTACTGGAGCACTGACCTTGAGAGGGATTTCCCCATGCTATGTGGCCATCGTTTTTATTTCTATTTTGTGTGCTGTTCGTGTCTGGGAAACAACAATACATAAAACAATATCTTTGATATGGCCCATTTATGAAAGTTTCTCAGTTTGAAAATAATAAACAGAGGGCCAAGCTCATAAACCATAGGCACTTTGCCTATATTGCTATTGACAGTTGAAAGCAAACTACTGTGCAGTATGGGAAACAATTTATCCATCCTATTATTTCCTGTGGATAAGAAGTGCTGTATTTCTCATTTAATTTAATTTCTCATTTTTCTTTCATTTGCTTGCTACTGCAAGAACAGATTACTGTACTTAAATCCTCACTGGTATTTGAGAAATATGATCTGAGTGCACATGCATAACCCATCAACATTAATTTGCTGTGCTAACTTTCAGTAATCTGGCATCAGTCTATTTGTATATGTATGCATACAAGCTACACAAACCATCAATGTACATTCTGTCCTGTGTTGTCTATCTTAGTATTTTATATGGATAAATACTAAGATGACAGTGCCCACTGCGACCGGGGTTCAATTCCATCTAGGTCGCGCCAGTTTGGCTCTGGCCAGGAGTGCCACTAGGGGGTGCCAATTGGCTGTCCGCCCCAGGGAGGAGGGAGGGAAGCTGATATGAGCTTGCTGCATATATGAGTGGTCTTGTGTGTTACGGTGACCTTGGCAGGTGCTGGCTTGGAGGAGGTGGTACAGTGCCCACTACCTCAGTCTCAGGACTATGGCAGCAACCTCTCACATGAGGGTAAGGATAATTGACATGAAAAAGAGAGGGTATAATTGCCAACTAAAAATAGGGGGAAAAATGGGTGAAAAAAGCATAAACAGAAAATATATATTTTTAAATAGTAGTAGATGCTGCACATACATTTTACATTTTTGTTCTTTGTGAATTACACAAACCTGGTCAGTGCACATACCCTGCAAATGGCCATGGCCAGTGTGTGACTTACACTGACATTCCTGTGGTCACAATAAACCTCCATAAACCCTCCAGTAAACTCATGCTGCCACTGAGATACAATACATGCACAGCACCTGTTTAAAGATGCCCTCTCCTTTATGAGCCCAGCCCCCTTGGCTTCAATGGGAGTTCTTCGGTTTGTAGAGTGGTGACAAAGCAGCTGTTCATCACACCAGGGTGCAAAATTGAATCGCTCCTAATTACAGAGAACTGCTCATTGATGGGATGTCCCAGATCATTACCCAAAGCCCATTCATCTCCATCACTGGGTGCTCTGCACAGACCCCTCTGTCACAGCCATGCAATAGCAGAGCGGTCCCAATGGTGACCTAACTGGACATTTCATTTATTTTCCGAAGAGACCCCATTTTACCACAGTTTGCACTTTTGTGAGAGGAACTATGATACAGTACAGGTGTTGTTTGTGTGTGGCCACTTTGATCTCTGTCTGAGCTGTATGGCCACACCCCTGGTATAGCTTCCAGGTCTGCTGTATTCACAAATGCCACTTTACCTTTGACTTGTACATACACATATGCCTGTAGGCATAGCAATATCAGGGAATGAGTGGAGGGATAAGATTAGGGACATTATCATGGTGCTGTGATTTAGAAGGATATGGGAAGCCGTTTTAATATTTAATCATCAATTTTCAAATATATGGAATTGCAATTTCAGATATCAGAAAGTACACATCTGAAATTTTCTGAATGATCTGGAATATCTGAATTTTCAATTCCAGATACCAGAGATTGCAATTTCAGATATCAGAAATTGTAATTTCAGATCTATGGAATTGCAATTCCTGATATCTGAAATTGAAATTTCAGATAATTCAGAAAATTCCAGATATCTGAAACTCCCCGTTGTTTCCTATGGGAAACTCAATTTCAGATATCTGAAATTCAATTTCCAATTTTCTCCACTTATTTTCAAAGAAATTGCAATTCCAGATTTCTGAAACGCGATGATTAAATGTTAAAATGGCCTTCCCTATTTATGATATCCAGAATCACCATTTCAGAAACTGCAATTCTTGATATCTGGAACTGCAATTTCAGATACTGGAAATAAAATTTCAGACATCTGCCCAGAGAAGTACACTATTGTACAGCTGTGATGCGTCAGGCTTGTGAGTGAGAAGTGAGAAAGTTTGTTCCTGTATGTTCTGTGCCCATTGCTGTCCAACTCATTTGAGAAATGTGCTGTGCAACAAGTTGGGATAGCAACACAACACAATCCAGCATCTGCTTTAGACCATAGACCTTCTCTGCAGTGGATATATTTGGTTTGTTTGGGTCTTCTCAAAGCATGATTCATTGGTGTCACACAAGCAGAATGTGCTAATTATTCATACTAAAAAAACCTTTCCATTTGCCAGATGGTTATTTATAACCCAAGTGACTGACATCTCCCCTTGAAAATATTCACTTAGCGTTGGATTCTGCATAGTCAGCAATGCATTTTCTACCCAGTGAAACTGCAGGCTTTATATTGAAGTCCTGTTCTTGTCATGGCCCAAAGGCACACAGAATATAGTTCATTTGTCTGGGCTTCTCATTTTCCTAATCTAACCTCATTCTCATTTTGACGCCTCTACACTAGGTTTGCTTTTTTCTGGGCTCTTGTTTGTTTCCCAAATTCTTTCTATGTACAGTATGTTCCATTTTCGACCAGTGCACAGACACAGTGCCTTTTTCTGAAGAGAAGCAGGTTTCATTGCTCAAAATGTGGGGATCCATGCAGGCAGTGTGATGAGACCCTGATGGTTAGAGTTTTAATCTCCTCTGAGCGTAACTGATGCAGGTGTTGCAACGGCGTGTTCGCATGCAGTGCTGCCAGGGTGTAATCCTCTGATTTTATAGATCTCTCGACTTTTGAAAGACAGGGAATTTTCTGAACATAAAGAAATAGTCTGCACAATTTTTACTATTTTCATTCTGTTTTTGTCCTGAACCAATCACAATTTTAAGGACGTGTGTAATACGTGTGAGGAATACTGCTGCAATGTGTGTCTTTGGCATACTTCTGGACCATGAATCCCCGTACAGTAGGCAAATGTAGTTCCTTGTTCTCTGTATGAATTGAGGTCTTAATATGGCAATACAGCTGTGGGCCTTAACAATGTCACTGGTGCAAGGCCACCGAATGAGGTAAACCATGTATGCCCCAGGAGGGTATTTCATCTCACAAATT
Source organism: Aldrovandia affinis (assembly GCA_029706075.1). NCBI lineage: Eukaryota > Metazoa > Chordata > Actinopteri > Notacanthiformes > Halosauridae > Aldrovandia > Aldrovandia affinis. Next base: position 11,290,888 of record JAINUG010000001.1, read on the forward strand.
GAAAACATGCTGTGGTCGCAAGCTGTTGGCGTGATTTATTCCTTAAGCGAGACTAAATTCCTCATAGCTTCCCCTTATTCATCTACCAAGTATCTGTGTTGTTGTTCCTGCGGTCGTTGTCGTTTTCTCACGAAGTGAACGGTGATGTGGGGTTTACTGTCTTACGTCGGTCTTTGGTTTCTTGGCACACTTAATAAACACCCCAATTCCTGATATTGGGGCGACTCACCAAGTCTGGGCTACTGCATCACTGAAGCTGACGGTGGGAAAGCAAAGATTGGAAATAGTTTTCTCTTTTTCTGGAATTCACACTGTTATTTATGGCACATAAACTGGCTACATCAAGTTAATTCAATATTTCCATGATTGGTTTGAAAGATGAGGAAAGGTTGACAGGGAATGACCCAAAAGGTTATTCCACAAAGGAATGAATGGGAATGAAAGTGGTGCAAGAAAGGGGATGGGGGATGCCATCTGTGCCGTAGACTGCAGGGTCTATATCAATTTTGTATACATATGATGTGTCCTGCTTTAACTGGTAGTAAAGTCATAGTTGCATTTTAATTAATTTTACTGAAGCTGTGACAATAATTATGACTGAAATGAAAAAAGGTTTGGCTCATTAGACTAAATTGGTTGAATATGGTTCATGTCTGATAATAGGTTGTTCAGTTATGTAATTGTTGACATCGAGTCGGGGGAAAACCAGTTTCAGTCTAACATGAGCTGCCTTATCAGACCTTTTACTGAAAGTTTCAAGACTACTTTCATTATATTTTTAAGTTAAAACTTCAAGTAAAACAACCTTAATATTTCCATACCCTTCTAAAAATAAAAACACATTTGGAAATACAAATATATGAAAGTCGTATTTATGAACCAAAACAGTATTTTGTATTTATAGAATATAGAATAATATCTTTAAAAATGAATGAAGATAATTATGCATATTCAGTAATTGATGCATATTTTGTCTCATATCAAAAATAAGATCATATATACACTATCATAATTTCCCCTTAGCGAGATGTAGCATTGGAACAGCACTTGGCCTTATATGAAGGCCTTGAGCTGTTGCACAATTGGGTGCCTTTCTATTGAGACAAGGACATAGGCTATCAGTTCCAAACTGTCAGGGTAGATTTTGACGTAACTGCAGATGAAGTAAACATATTGATTGGTTGCCGGTTTTGGCCCCTGCAGACCTACCAGAGTTCCGGGGCTCTGCAGGGATTGGAGATGGGCTTATGGGTCAGCACTGCCTCCAGGACTCTGTGATGGTCCCACAAATCCATGCCAGTATATTTTCAGTACATTATACTCTAGAGATCAATTGTAAAGCGAAACACCATGTCACTGGAACCATGAAAAACAGTGTACTTCGAATTAGCGTTTATATTAAACTCATGTAGCTACAATACATTTTAGTGGTAAGGTTGTCACTGACCCAGTAGCACAGTTTAAGTCATTCTTTCTCCTGTTCTCTTGTGTAATGGTAGGATATCTGTTCTCAAGGTCTCTCTGCCCCACAGTGGCTTGTGGTTGTACTGTAGTGACTGGAGAAGTTGTGCAGCTCCCGCCACATAACCTGCCGTGTTTTATTGAACACCCCTCAGGCACTGCCTGTCAATAAAGCAGATGGCAACAAACAGCCCACTGTAGCTACGTTGTGTGTGCCTATTCAGTTACAGTAAGATTCAGCTTTCAGGGTTTTAAGTGGGGGTTGGACTACTTTGGCCTGTCTAAATAATCATTCCATTTTTATCTGTTCTTTTTCAAGCAATCCATAACTAAACACCACTTACTATATTTCAGATGAAATGGAAAGTGTAAATAAATGCCCAACAGCATAAAACTAACTCTAGATCATGCTCGAAGGACAGAAGGTAGGGGATTTCACTATGCACTGCATTGCATAGAATAAATGGCCAAAACTAAGCCCACCAATGCCTTATTTAGTATTACGTGCGCGGTACAAAATGTATAATATACTGTGCATTCATTTTGTTGGAACGCAGGAATGGAATTTGGATTGCAACCAGACAGGGTCATCTCAATATCTAATTTCTCACATGACCACACCAGCTGAAGGTTCTACAGCTGTGTGCTCATGTCCTTGACTCACAGATTGGTCACCATAAACAGACGTTTGCCCTATTGATCTGCCATTTAAACAATGTACATATTCGCCAGCAGCAGAAATACCGTTTTTTACTGATATGTATGTTTATATATAGTAACATACCATTTAGATTAATATAAAATGCAGTGATATCACAAAGCTGGCCAATACTTCGGACAAGCCAAAGGTTTTTAAAAAAAAAAATCATTAGAGCCCAAAATATAAAAACTATAACTTATTTATTTAGATAGCAAGCTAACACATAACAACCTAGGCGAAGATTAAAGACATGTATCAGATTACAACTAGTCTCAAACAATCCTTCTAACTACCTTGTTACCCAAAGGAAAATGCTTCTCTTTTTTGTCAGCACACCTGGGATTAAATAGGCCTGCAATTATTACTTTCACCTAGGAGCTTTCACATGAAACTGGTAACAATCCGTTTATACAATTACTGAATAAAGTTCTATACCACTAGTTTTTGGCATCCTAAACATTAAAATGCACACATGCAATTGACAACAACATATGCAAAGTCCAGCCCATTCCAACAGTGAAGGCTACTCCTTCACAAGTGATTATTAAATCCAGGTCAAGTAAATTCATATTCATATTCATAAGGATGCTGTAGCACACAAGACATACAGCACACTCAACTGTTTATTTAAACATGCATTTCATATCACTGTGGCTTGTGCTCTCTCCTTTAGTTTCTTTGTTCATGTTTTATGAACATTTCTCTGTTATGTCAATGTATTTCAATAAATTGTACCTGCATACATACAATATACATACATACAGTACCTACATTACATTTTTGATGCTGTATATTCTTGACTTTAGGGCGGATGAGGGATTTAGATGTAACAGGTGTTTTATGTGATGGGAAAATTGTTTCACTCATTATATAACGCAACAAATGCTGCTACATATGTCTCATGTTGTAGCAACATTTAGAATATTGTACATTAATGGGGTGATTGCTTGTAATGTATCTACTGTATATAGAAATGATAAAACAACAAGGAGAACATGTTCAACCAGTTGCCAAAACTAAGGAACTGGTGCAACCCCTCAAGCAATGTCTAGAAGACAATTTGGTTAAGAGCAATGCAACAAATTATTAAACAACCAGCAAGAGGGCCTACAAATTATTTACAAATGACAGCTTAATGAAATTAACTTAATACTGGGCTTGAAACTTCCATACACAAAAGTCATGTAACCGAAGCAGTGGGTCATTTGTGTGAAGATTTGGCCAGAAGCACATAGCTTATTCTTCAGGGACAGCCCCCCTGTCCTGTCTTATCTGTGGCAGCAGGGTGAGAACTGCACGGATGCCTCATTTGCATAAGAATCAGGTCCTTCACCATGCTGTGTGTGAAGGCTGCATGTTTTTCATACCTAGGGAATCGCATTACATTGCCATTACATCAGTCTAGATGGTGCCACCCTTTTGTATATACGGTGCACATGTGCATCCGGCAGAATTCACAATCAGACATAAATGTTCTTCAAATGAATGGTAATGGCTGGCATGTGCGTGTGGGGTATCGTGGAATTATTTTGATCTCTACTGGAGTATTTGATTATTTTGCCATGGCGGTCCTTAACAGTGTCCGCTCGTTCCATGTTGAATGCTGAATCAGTAGAGATTTATGCTCGGACCTGGGGCGAGGGGAGCACTCTCTGTACATGAATCATGCAAAAGCCTCTTACCCCCATTGGGGTCACGGAAAAGCCAAGGTTTATCCCGGCTACTTTGTGCCGTTACAACTGAAAGCACACATGACCAATCAAAGCACACAGTCTGTTTCTGAGACATTGAATGATCCCCAATGATTGGACTAATTCTACAGGTAACCATGGACTCTTGTGCTGTGGGCCTGTCTACATTCAATGCTGAGGTGAATACATTGGCATTGGTTGAGAATAAATTGTAGGAGGGATTTTATTCATAACTGGTGATCAGCAGTTACACTGTTCTGTAACACTTATCCATAAAAATGCTTTTGAGACCTAACCAGTTCAGTTTTAATGATATCATTGAAGGATTTCCTCAGACCCTGTCAATGGGGCAGGGCACAAACACAGACTTGTTTAATGAAATCTAAAAAAAGATGTTCATAAGGTTGAGCTATGCAACATTTCTTTTGAGACCAATGGTCTAGAATGAGAGATATTCAGAAGCAAGAGCCACTACGAAATGCCAGGAAATGTAAGTTGAACAAAAATCCACAGTATGTGTCTTCAAAAACACAAATAGTGCATATCAAACAACCATGATTATTTGAATGTTCATTATTGTGTTTGATGTTATCTGTGGAAGAATGTGTTGCGCTTAACGCCCCTGGCATTATTAATTAGCAACCACATTAACTGGCGGGGGGCAAAATGGTTCAGAATGTCATCACACACCTCATACCTTTGACATTGTGTTTTCTTCATTTGCCACACCTTACTTTTAAAATAATTATAACCAAAGGTAGGAAAATGGCTCTTGTCACTGGCAGTGCAAGCCGTAGTGATATTGGCAATGTCATCTGGTGTCCCGAGCGTCTTTCGGCCGCCCACTGACAGATCATACCCTGGAGCCCCTTGTGGAGAGAATGGAAGCACATCAGGACATCAAAACAAAAATGTGAAATATTTCCGCCTAGGTGGCTGGATCCCTCGTATCACTTGCCTGCTTTAACGATGTCTAAAACCAGGAGCTTACACTGTTGTGATCATGGATGAGAATAAGCTGACAGCTCTGCCGGAACTCCATCCTCGGTTCCAATAACTCTTAGTTAGCATGTCATTTCTTCACTCAATCAACACTACTTGTGTCCCCCAGAGACCTGAGTCCCCAGGAAGTGGCTTCTTCTCATTTCTCAGCTGTTTTGCCTTCAGCAGAGCCTGGGCAACAGTAGTTGCTAAGCATCCACCCAAACACTATAATTACAGAAAAACTACAGGGTGATCTCATACAGTAAAAAGCATGGTATGCATGTTCACAAACTGCCAATCATATCACAGTCAGTGTTAAAGAAAAAAATATTAATTTTGTAATACAGATTATTGTCAAAAATGATGAACAGCATACATGTTACAATATGCTATTTATATGACCTAATAAGAATTTGATCAGAAAACAGCATCATCCACGATGAGGTACAATGTTTACCTTTGGATGTATTCTCTAATCCATGTACACTGATAGATTGTTAGTGGAACATTAGAGGTAAAGTGTACAACGCAAGGATACAGAAGTTTCCTCGCAGGGTTTCATATTCTGGAGTTCGGTCACCATTACTCAGGCCAAACAGGTGTTTACAGTATTGTCTCAGACACAGAATACATCCTTTATCGAAGGTTTCTCAAAAACATGGGTAGTGGGACACAAACAAATCAGTGCACAACAGCTTTATCATTGCAGTCTTGAGCCTCCCTTATCTGGCTTCAGTAAAGGCCTCTACATGCCCGAGCGACAGCAATGCAACAGCAACACAACCAGGGCTCTGCAACATCAACGCAACCTCTGCGACCTACACAGAGGGTGTTGCAGAGGATGTTGCGTACCTAGCACAAAAATCTAACTTGCGACCGCAGCGCAAAATTTCGCGTACATGTTGCGCATCATTGATTGGTTGGTTAGTAGTGGTGGGCGTGACGGTTCCTTTCAGGGACACGGATCCTTTGACTCAGTTCCCTAAAAGGATTCGTTCACCGATTCGTTCACCAGTTCCTTCGCTGCTATCGTTCAGACTCCCACGAATGAGAACGAGAGCTATGCAGTGACTGGGTCTGACTCTGTCGGATTGACTGAGTCAATCATTCAATTTAAATTACGACTAATAGGATTAAAACAATAGGATAAATAAAAACAATAAAAGCATAATATCAACAACAATTATAATATTGAATTGGTTACATGGATCAAACAGCCTAAAAATAAAAGCCTTTCATGGTTCATTTCTCAGATCAGAAGGAACATTTCCAAATGTAAAAAATCATAAACAAATACTTGAATGGGCAACCTTTCTAAGTAGGCTACATATTATCAAGTGATCATTCACATGGACTAAAACGTCAATTAATAAATTTTGCCTATGTGCCATCTAGGTATTTATGTTGGATAACTTAAAGGGCCCTATTTTGGTGAATTAGGACGGTGTCAGTAACGCAGACGCAAAGCAATGACTGTGGCGCTTTAGGGCGTGTCTAACGAAATTTTGGTAATTTCGTGATTTAGGATGATAGCGCACCTCAGGCGCAGTTGTAAAAGAGGTTGGATTAACTTTTAAAAAATACATGTGGGTGTGGTGGGGGTTTGGTTTCATAATGGCCAATCAGAACACCTATTTTCTATTCCTTTAAATACTAGTGCTCTAACGCTATAGCAAATTGGCAATTTCCTGACATGACAGTTTTGCGTGGCTGTGCCAGGAGTGCTTCTCAAAAGAGGAGAGCAAGGAGGTACGGAAAAGTTGGCACGCGAATCAGAGGGGGAAAACAAGGCGCACATTAATTTGTTATTTTCATTATTTGAGTTTATATTTTGAGACCTACATTGTTAAAAGTAAGTGTTTTATTTTGCCATCTCTTTTTTTCCTTATTTGTAGGCTTTCCAACTTAAAAAAAACAATGTTCATTTTCTTCTAACTTAATGTAATTGTTAAATGGAAAGCAATAAATAACAAACTCAGAACTCTAACTAGGCCTGTTTAATTTATGTTCGTCATGCAGTAGGCCTACATGTGTCACCCTGGAGTGTGCATCACAAACCACCTGGATATTAATGGAGTGGACCCTCTTCCAATTCACATAAATGATACCGTGATCAGATGGTGCATGCAACTGCACATGTGTGCAGACCCCAGGGAATCCACATTGCGTATAAAAATCCTGTTTAGTTCTCTGCTAGCTGTCGGGTGTAGGAAAAGTAATAAACGAATTTGCATGTAGGACAAGACTGGAAGAAACTGCATGTACAGCCGAACTGTCTGGCAAACACCGGCTACCAAACCCAGGGTATCGCTCACGGTATCGCCTTCGCATATCGCCTATCGCATTTTCTGTAGTTCAAATGGAAAGAATAAAACCCTTTCACATAAGAAAAACAATGTGCATACAAACATATATTTATTTAATAGGTGTATCTTACTGAACGGTAGCGATGGATGGCCTGCTGGCTTCAGTCTTTCATGTCCGTGCATTGAATAACCACAAGCTGTGGTGAAATAGTTTTTAGCTTAATTGATTACGCTTGCAAGTTACCCATGGATTGGACGATTTGCCTCAACGTTGGGGGAAATTCACAATATTCACAAAACATTCTCATGTGATTTCAGATAACCTTATGTTCATATGTGTAGGGAGTGTACTGCATTTTTAAATTTACATTTTAAGCATTTAGCAGACGGTCTTATCCAGAGCGACTTACAAGATGTACTGTGTACATCTTACTGTACTGTGCTGCGGGGCATTACTTCCAGAACGAGAAACCCCCCACCCCGCCCCGCCCTCTCCAGTTCCGGCAGCTTGAGCGGTCCGAGACCCTATCCCTCTGACTGGCTGGCAAGTCAGCATTGTCTGAGCAGATGGGCTGTGCATCCCTGATGTTTCTACGCTTTAAAGGTGATAACCTGGCACAATGGGGATGACAATGAGACACATGATTAAGCTTCAGTACATGAGAGCCCCTTTGTAGAATGAGCAGCACAGGTGACCAAGACAATGGGGTGCCATGGCAACTGATTCGGCAGACAGATATTTGAGCGGTTGGCTGCGTTTACTTTCCAATAAGGAGGGGAACTTTCAATTAAGCAAATTTAAATATCTAAATACATTTTCCACTTTCTCTTTCAGTCGTTAGACTGATGGGTGATCCTGTGAGGTTAGACTGGAATTCGAAGAGTGAACTATATTAAATTCAGGCAGAAGGTCTTTATTTAAAAATATATTTTGAAAAATACTGCTATTGTGGTTAGTAAATTATTAAATAGTTGTTTGTCTCTTTAAGTAGTAAATTAATGTAAAACTTTAAATAAGGTAGGATAGAAATAAGTAAGTGAGAGAGCAAAATGAGAGATGCTTAATTACATATGACAGTTACAAAGATAAAGAGCAACACAACAATATCTAGGCTATACTGGAGTATTTATACTGCTTTTCTCTTAGCTGCATATTAATAAAAATGCTTTGATAAAATACCATCCTTATTTACCTGACCAAACAAATTGTTTCCAGCCTAAAGCGCATAGATTTCTACAAGCCTTTTAATCAAAAGCATTCATACACAATCAGTGCATAAGGCCCTCTGAGACACAAAAGCAGCTGTAAACACACAGGGCGACTAGTTGAATGAGGACACATAGGCCTGCTTTTTCAGAGCTGCTGGCAATGTGACATTTTAAACCGTCTCCAAATCACACCTGTTGTTTATGTTCCCAGGGGCTCCACATCACGGGGTTCCTTTCAGTCTATGTACAGACCCGATGTTTCACTGTGAACGAATGGGGTGAAGATGTCAATATTTTGTCAAATGGTTTCACTAAAGTTATCAGACTTATTCCGCATCTACCATGTATGCCAATACATATTTTGATTGAAAAAACTGACCTATGCTCTGTCTATTTTGAGGATCATGTCAGTGGCGGGCCCAGACCACTTTAATAGGGGTGGCCCAAGAGCGACACAGGGGGGGACATTCAAAATGTAATAAATTTGAAAACGTGTGATTGACAACCTAATAACCTATAAAGAACCAGATGAAGTAGGGTGGCACCAAGGGTGGCCAACCAAATTTCTGTGGGGGCAGGTGCCCTCCAGGGCCCCTCCCTGGACACGCCCCTGGTTTATGTATGATGAAACACACTAGCTAGGGTATCGTGAATAATATTCCGGGGCTGCAGGGCGGCTCATCCTGTTAAGTCAGTCACCTTTTTTTGCTTATATCAGCCCCTTCAGAACAAGAGGGCTTTGCTTTTTTAAGAGCACAAAAAGTTTCAAAGGTGAATGCAAGGTTGCAGCAATGAGCACCAACACACACTAATTGAATATTCCAAATTGGGATAAAATTACCTTTGCTCCTCCAATTTGTCATGGCTGTTGGTCGGCTCTTTGCAAATTGATTGTCCCAAAATCAGAATGTACAGTCTTCTTAACCATAATTAATTTGCATGGAATGAACAGCCCTAAAATCGCTCTTCTTCCTCCTCTTCCCCAGGTGCTGAACCTCTTTCTGGCCCTGCTGCTGAGCTCCTTCAGCGCAGATAACCTCTCCGCCCCCGACGACGATGGCGAGATGAACAACCTGCAGATTGCGCTTGCACGTATCCAACGGGGCATCAGCTGGCTGACGCGGGCATTCTGCGACTTCTTCAATGGCAACTTCAAGAGGCGGCGGCAGAAGGCCAAGGAGGCCAAGGCCATGCTGAAGCTGAAGCGAATGAGCAACCACATGGAGGGGAACGGCACAGTTGGGGTCATCGGCCGCTATGGGGAGAGGTACATCATGCCCGACGAGGACAGCTACATGACCAACCCAAACCTGACCATCAGCGTGCCCATCGCCCCTGGGGAGTCTGACGTGGAGTTCCCCGAGGAGGAGGAGGAGGAGGAGGAGCAGAGCGAGTGTTCAGAGGTAGAGGAGATCAAGCAGGTGAGACATTAGGTTACCCCTTCGGTTTTGGAGTCAGTCACCTTTTTTTGCTTGTATCAGCCCCTTCAGAACAAGAGGCCTTTGCTTTTTTAAGAGCACAAAAAGCACATAACTAATGCGAATAACAGTGAGATAACAGATGGTTCAGAGCCAGGAGGCCATATTGCTGCTTATTTCTGTTGCAGGCCACTATTCAGGAGGTGTGCCATTGGCTGAAGGTTTCAAACATATGACTGAACTCTAAGTATTGTCTTGATTTAACCAATCAAAATTCTTTCCAACTCTGAGGTAGTAGTTGCAGGTAGTTATTTTCAGAGCAGGGGTCTCTGACATTGTGCGGCCCTCCAGGAACAGCATTTGTCACTGCTGATTACAGGATTTGAGGTTCCTAGAAGCTTAATTATTTGTTTATTTTGGGAAGTTCCGTTGAAGGCATGTCATACATTCAACTCGGCTGAGAGTTGCTGTTCATCTTGTTTACAGAACGAGAATGAGAAAGATTGAGCGAGATTACGATTGGAAAGTCAGCTAGATGATCTCTCGGGAATGGTGGATTACTCTAGGGCTAAATAAATGGATACAGAGGTTTCTTGATATATAAACCGTTAATCTGAGTTGTAGACAGTTCTGTCCCTAGTGGCTGAAGGATTAATTCAGCGAAAGTTAGTCAACATAGAATCTTGTTTGCCATCAAAATACAGTCCGGATTCAAGGGTGATACTATTTGTTTGAACCTATTTGAAAATACAAAGGTATTGCTATTATTGTCATGTCTGCAGTTATTAGACAGAAGTAATTGTAGTGGCAACAGAAGACAATGGTACTGTCTGTTCTCATACTCAGACAAATTCAGATTGTGTGAATGAACATTTAAAGGTATACAATTATGTATACTAAGTTATTTGATGTCATACTTCAGTGGTGGGGTAACTTCCTAAACCAGTGCACTGAAACCACCACCTAGTTTATGTTAGAAGGAGAAAAAGAAAAGAGTAACACTAGCTAGCTATGGAACCCAAAAGCAAAATAAAATGAAACATTGAACAAAAAAGGTTTTGACAGATGTAGATAACATGCTGAAAGTGGCTCAGCTTATTAGCACCGATGCCGAGATGGCATCTTTCCTCCTTGACAGGTGAGCAAGGCTGGTTAGTGTTTGCTATGATAGCTATCACCTGTAACAAGCCTGCCTTGTCTCGTTGCTGCAGTTGCAGAATGACAATGACATTCAGTTTATGACATTCTTGAATAACAAGAATGTCATAAAACACTGATACAAATACAAAAATATTTTTTTGAGAAAGGATGGTATGAAATAGAAATATCTATAAATATTTTTTTTGCACATTCATTTCCTCAAAATGTTGTGACACTTTACTTTTCATTTAAGTTTTAAAACATGGACACTCCTAATAGACAGTGTGGGTTGTTTTGTTCTTGTAACAATTAATACTGGATATTGACATAATTAATATGGTCCTCTATGTGTTCTTATTGCTACTGCTGGTGCTTTAATCTTGTAAAAGGACACTTCCTTTGCAAAAGTTTTTGCAGCTGTTTGTAATTATGTAAGCAGAGCTTAGTGAAGTAGTTAGAGGTCAAATTGTTCTCCTGAGTAAAGAAATTGTGTTCGTTTTATTTTTATTTTTTTATTTTGTTTCTGATTTTATCCCATTTTCTCTGAATTTAGTAGCCAATTACACCTGCTAGTTTATGTCAATCCCCCCTAGTAATGTGAGTTCGCTGCCGTAGTCCTGTGACTGGTAGTGACGAAGGCAAAGCATCGTCTCCTCCGAGATGGCACTCGTCAGGCCGCCGACCGTAACCCGGTACTCCAGTACTGTGTGCAGCGAACGTCCTGTCGGCTTCCCTCCTGCTGGTTAATGACAGAACCAAGGAATTTCACATGGTCTTTGTTATTAAATATATTTGATTAAATATGCTATACAAATCATGGGGATTTGCTAGTACTGCTGTAGTTTTGTTACCCTGTGTGTTTGTGTGTTGGCCTGGATGGAGACAGTGGGGTGAGGCGATTATGAGTTTCCTTTTCAGTCCCGCTGTTTTCAAACTAAAATAAGTTTATTTTTCCAACTGACAATAATCTTTCTCGTTTTAGTTAATTTATTGAGACACATGATCTTGGCTCTTGACCTGCTTTCTGGTGTTCCTTTCATGTCAGCATGCGTTTTGGTTGTAGGAAAGAGACGAGCACATCACATAGATTATTGTTTCAATCCAAAAGCTTCTTCACTTTCTCTCAAAAGGCTGTGAATTGTGCTTTTCTCCTCTGCCCAGAGATGGGACACTGATAACTTAATAGCTGGCTATCAGGCAGGCCTAAGCTTCTCTCCAGATAAACTGAAACGCTGTACGCCCACACAGAAATGTTTCCAGTTCTGGTTTGTTTCTGCTTTCTCCAGAGCTATTTTGCTTGGAACATTTAAAACAGATTTTGTTTTTGTAAGAACAGATGTAAGGTATCCTGCACATATGTTTGCATTATAACCTTTGAAACCATGGGTACTTAAATAATCAGTGGTGGACACTAACAAAGTACATTTACTTTACTTTTACTTATAACTGTACTTAAGTACATTTTTCAAGTATCGGTGCTTACTATTCCCATTTTTACTTGTATTTTTACTTTCACCCCCCTACATTTCAAAGGCAAATGGGGTTAAATGTAGGACTTTTACTGCAGTAATATTTTATCAGGGTATCTGTACTTTTACTCAAGGGTTTGTGTACTTCGTCCACCACTGTAACTAATAGAATAATTTTCTTACTATAACCTTTCCAAGGGAAAATATTATACTTCTTCATTATACTTTATTAAATGAAGATCCTCAAATATTGAACCCATTAACATTGAAAGTAAAAAAATAAATACATCGAAAGATAAAGAAGGGGGAGAGGAATGCAAAGGGACTCCTTTACAGTGTTAAAGTGTCAGCCCGTGCTAAATGACTGGCCAATCTGTCACGGTGCTAGGACAAGAGGGCCTGATTCCGGTGGGACGCTGGCCTCCTGCCTGTCTGGCCACGGGGCCCGGGCGTGGGGTTTGTCACCAGCAGCCTGGCGGTATGAGCGGAGTGTTCCCTCGTGCAGACCCCCCATGTGACAGGTTGCGTAACCAGGCAGACCGAGTGGAGCAAGCTCTTTCATGATTGTCACGTTGCTTACAAGGCCCCATGAGAAGAGGGCAAACAGAGACCACTGATTTCCAACTGGCAGTCACTAAAACTCTCTCACACAAAGCAGTTAGGACACCCACCCCCCAGGTACTCACTTAACACACGCACACACACCCTCGTCACTCCAGGGGCTAAGTTCCCCCGATTATCTATAGGGGTAGAAATATGTCTCGGGGCATGGTTTGTTGTGTTGGATTATTACAGTAGGTGGTGAGGAGTTGTCTTGACTGTTAAAGTCTTTGATTGACAAGTTCTTATTCGAGGATGCCTAAACATGGGAGGACACGGTGTTGTTCTCTGTGGCTCAGTTGGTAGAGCACAGCATTGGCAACGCATTGGCAACGCTTAGGTTGTGGGTTCAATTCCCATTGGGGCCACATATACTGAAAATGTATGCATTCACTACTGTAAGTCGCTTTGGATAAAAGCGTCTGCTAAATGGCGTATATTATTTATTATTATTATATTATTATTGAAGGCACACTGAAGGCCCTTCTTTGGACAGAAAATAAATCAGCAGAGGCTAACAGGCACAACGCTGACACAGGAATAACTAGGTGGCCCACTCTGAGGTTAAAGGTCCTGCAGCCCTCCTCTGTTCATGTCTCTGCATCTCATGCATCTCACTCCTCCTCACTCCTTTATTCCTCTCTGTGTTTTTCTGTGCCTGGCCCCATTCCCTCCCACTTCCACTTTCTGTTTCTCTCAATCAGCTGGCTGGGTGATACGGCCTCTCTCAGCATGCTGCAGCTGGCTGCACAGATCCCCATGTTACAGAATAAAGGGGCAGCAGCAACAGTCTGCTTCCCCTGCTCCCCCTTCCTCCTCTGCTTCTCCTGTTCAGCAGAAGATTTCGTTTCCAGGGAAATAATCCTCCAGTAGAATGGGAAGTACAACTGCCTGGTAGCTCAGTGGATGCCCCCTTTCTGAACACAAAAAGGCAGAGGGTTAAGGTGTACTGTATCATGGCACTGCATTACAGAGGAGAATGGAACAGTTAGTAATAAGAACAGTTTCATTTTCATAAATGGCTTTTTACATTTTATTTTTTGATGAGGCTGAGAGGGAGATCTCATCCTTTTCAAAACACCGTAATGTCACAATTTGGCTGACAAATTTCCTACAGCTATAACGTTAGACGGAATTCAGGACTGCCATAGATGAATGGGATTTTTCACCTTTGACGCTCCTCCATCAACTGGCAATCTGTCAGCGTGTCACCAGTGGGTCCAGGCTCACACAACCTCACACAAGGAGGTGTGTACACTACACTGCAATCAGGGTCACTAGAGGCTGAAATGGCTCTGGGATACGTACTTTGTTTACTGTTGTTGCCCTGTCCGTGATAGGTCATTACAACATGCAATATGGCACTAGAGTTCAGTTGTAATGCCTAAAGTTACCACTAGAGGGAGATGATCTAGAAATTCCCTCCAGTGTTCTGAGTCATTCTGGAAACTGTTAGAGGAGTTAATGACAATGTTAATGCCATGTCATGCCAATGGCAAGGTTGAGCAACTTTAGGCCTGTAGTACTTACTTTATTCATTTACCACAATAGTTAAAATAATTATATTATTTAAAAATATTTACTATTATAATCGAATGATAATAATAATTCTTACTGATCTCCAAATCGCTTCCTGTCAGTATTGTCATAGGCATAAAACTATGTTTTTCCATTTTTATAGAATGGCCAGTTGAAGGAAAACATCAAAGAACATAAATGTACCATTTTAGCAACAGTATTTGTTACTATTATTAGTTACTATTATTATTACTACGGTTATTACTGACTTATGCTATAGCATCATGGGAAAAACATGATGTTTTAAATTTGTTTCACTCTTTCATTCACAGTAATCAGATATTTTTGTTTCAAAGCCAGCGCATCAAGCAGCACAACTGCTTTGATCCAAATGAAGTAAAAAATAAATCTATTGTGATATGTCTTGTTCATCTTTATTACAGGACCAATATATGAGGTAGTGACAGGTTTCAACTCAATGAACAAATGTTTTATTTCTTTAAAAAAATAGTTTTTTCTTCATTTTTACAAAATGGCTATACATTATTATCCTGAACACTGGCACAGCGCTGCTCCTTTTAAATCTTAAAAAGGCTTCTGCACGTGTGCTGAAAACGCGGGAAAAAATACTCCTTTAAGATGGAGCGAGGTTGCCGAAGGTGGCACCCTGCAGTTCATTACACTCGAGAAAAAAACTAGTCATTCTGACTGCCAGAGTACAGCTCAGGTGAAGTGCGGGATAGCCTACTCTGAGCTGAGGATGCCTTGTTTTGAGGTCAGCCGTGCTGCCCAGAGTCCAATTTGTATGTCTGGGACCCGCCATCCCAGCCTGGAGAAATGGCTGTGTCATTTGGAATTAGTCCCCCTCCTCCACATCTGTGTCCAGGGGGAAGTCTTCAGGGAATCCTTCTGTGAAAGGAGTATCGCCATAGACTTTTGGCATGTTGAGTCAGGACAGAGGAAACGTTGCAATACTTCTTTGAGCTTAGTCAATAAATCCTTCGTGAAGAATGGCATATTTTGCATTTAGAAATTGTAGGATTCTTTCATTCTCTGATTGTTAAAGTTATGAGCAGTTATTGAAATGAAAGTCATTTTAATAAGGTTGTTTATGTATTGTTGTGTAAGATTATTATGCCCCCATACACACTGCAATCGGCAAAGGGCAGCCCAACTCCTTATTAGTTAGTGTATATTCATATATTGTTTTGCATTTCTATTATTTTACCTACTCCCTGTAGAATCCAATGAAATCATTAATACAATAAATGAAATAAATCTATTCCTAATGAGATATTGCATTTAAATGCATATTAGTCAGTATTAGAGGCTGAAATATTCCACAGTCAGAGGAGCCCTGGGTTAATTCAATGTGAAGCCAGCTTACACTGTAAGTACTTTATATCAGGTTTACTGGAGACCTTTGAGGGTTAACACACTAGCAGGTCATCTAGTCAGGCTAATCACGTTAAGACAAGCCCATGGCTAAATGGAAGGTCACGCTGCAGTTCAACAGTATTTCCATGCTGAACCGTCATGGAGTCTTGGTGGAAGCCTACAGTGCATCTTAAAACCTAAAGACACGAATAATCCTTCTGCCTCTCCACCCTCAAGCTCCCCACACGGGATCACACCCAATGCTTGAATTGGGCCGGAGCTCACCAGGACTTAATTGTGCCTCCCGTTACATACATACCTGGTATGAAAGGTAAAAGTTATGATGATAGACTTAAGGCACTCAATCTATTTAAGCTTAGCAAATGGAGACTTAGGGGGAATTGATTGAGGTTTTTAAATTCCTAAAAGGGATTAACAAAGTGAAATACCAAAGATTTTTTAAGATAAATGGGGTCAGCAGAACAAGTGGAAATTAGTTAAAGGCAAATTCTGCACAGATATTAGGAAGTTTTTCTTTACACAGAGAGTTGTCAATGCCTGAAACAGCTTGCCAGGTCGGCTAGTAGAGGCAGAAACACTTGGGCTATTCAAGTCCAGGCTAGATGGTACTAGACTCTTTAGATTAGGACATAGCCTAGATACTCTTTATGTATTCTTATGTTCTTATGTTCTTATGTTCTTACTTATTTATGATGGACGGTACTCACTTAAAAGAAGTCAATTTCCATCTTTTCTGTGACTTTCGAGAGGTGAAATAGTTTCCATTGATAATTAGAATATGAAATAAGATCCTGCAAAATGCATGTCCGCGAGGTCCGCGGTGGACTACAATTCCCAGATTACAACTCACATGTGACGTGGGCTAGCTAACGTATCACACATAGGATTGTAGTAGCAGTGCGTTGTGGCTAAGGATATAGCGGGAAATTCAAAATAGTTGACATCAAATGTTTTACATTGATAATAGCCTAATCTAAAATGTAGCATAAGCTAAATAATGCGTCAGGCAAAAGACAAATAAATTATCAGGATGATCCACCACTGGCTAGCTCAGACACAAACTATTCAGAGAATGAGAGCGTTATCACAAACGATTAAGTCCGGTCAGACTGTCCCTGTCAATCGCCCGCGACAGCAGCAGACCTCAGGCCACAACTTGAACTTGAACAAGATGATAGTCTCCCTGATGACACCGATGTGACCAATCGTCCAGTGTGTTGGAATAAAGATCAGTTGGATTACTTCTGTGAAACCTACGAATGGCTTCTGATCAACATTTGAAAAAGTAAGTTCCTGCTCATATTTTAATCCAATTCAAGCACTGATTCACACCGCTTTCGTGTTGGATTGGCATGATACGTGGAATATTTATTTTTATTTCCCCCAATATCCCAGTCAATCTTGAGAAATATTGTTCCATATTGTTCCATATTGTTATGAAAATTTGATCAAAATTGCATTAGATTCCCGAGTGGCGGTGACCTGGCTGGAAGCTTCCCAGGAGAGTTGAGTAATACCACATAGCAGTGGCTGAGAGAAAGAGAGTGGCACACAGTGCTGAGTCAATGGTTTGCACCATTTTACATGGGACTCTGATTATGTAAGCAAGTAAAACAGGCAAATAGCTCCTTGTAAGCTAAAACATATTGACTGGAATTAATTCTGGTTCTTTTCATTTTTATTTTAAACCATGCTGACACCATTATCATTTGTATTGCAGTATATGCCATGCTGATATATACCCAGGTTTTATTACAACAATATGCTAAGAATCTCCCCCTCAGTAGTAAGCAAAATATCTATTATTATTGTTATTGGTTAATGTTGATTCTTAGAAAATTGTCAGTGTCACTCCTTGTATTATTATAATTGATAAGGGTAGGGTAACCAGTAGGGGCATATTCGCACGTTCCATATTCCAAATTTCAGGGTGCATAATCAGAGTAGCGCATCCAGGAAAAAGGCACTTAAGTCATTCTGCATCAGAAAAAACTGTTATGTGTAGGCAAGTGAAATCAGAATAGGCCCCTAAATGTTTTGGAAATTGCTGACTGAGTAATCCTGGCAGTGACTAAGGGTTCGATTCAGAGTTGAGTTCAGCGCGCAACGTGGAGATAAGTTTAAAATCATGCACGTCACCTGTCATATTCATATTCATATTCAGACTTATTTGAGTTGTGTGTCCAGGAGGGCTTTTCCCAAAATAGGGGCATGTCTGGAGATGTTCACTGTTCTGACTTCAACTTAACTTATGTAATATTTGCTCCAGAAAAAAGGTTGAATAAGTAGTGCACCACTACTGGGCCATTGTTTGTAAGATCCAGGAAAAAATGAGAAAAGCGTGCTTATGCGCATTGACAAAATTTGTCCAAATTTGCACTGTAGAATAGCTTTTTCTGACCTCATTCACCAGTACTTCTAATTCTTCGTCCGAAAAAAATGCATCTTTCGCCCTTTGCTTCATTCTTCTCCATCTCAGCTACTGTGTGATTGCCTACGAAGCACTAGCGCCGCCATGGGGGGTATTGGGTATTTTGAAAATATATTATGACAGTTCCAAACTGTTTATTCACAGACAGTCATATATCATCTATATCAAATAAAGCTGGTTGTGCACAGGCGTTATCAAACTTTATTGATCAGGCAACAATTAATTTGTGCACCCCTGCCCCCTGAAATTAACTCCTGGCTATGCCACTGCTACACGCTACTGTTACACACCCTCCTTAATTTAAATAGTGCAAACACACCGGAGGGCCTCAGAGGGCAGGTGTTTGAAATTGAGTGAGTTACATTTTTCTGGAGCCCCGCCCAATTTAAGTTACGTGCGTAGCAGAAGTCTGAATACAAATTTCTGCGCAACTGTTGTATTAACTGGAGGAATTTAAACAAGTCGCACAACTCTAAACAGAGCCGTAACAGAGCCCCTACTTAGTCCAGCTCCCAACATATTGATGCCTTGAAGGCTTTGTTCTCTCGATAAGCTTGTTGTATCGGTTACTATCTATGTGACATTGTGACATTGTTTTTCACTAGACTTGATATTCATCAGATACCTCATCACCTGTGCTCTCAATCACTCTAGTGTATCACGGTCACTCATGAACGCTCCGTAAATAGTGTTCCCAAACACATTTATTCAATGTACAAAATCCAGAAAACAAAATTTGTTTTCTTTTCTGAAAACAAAAAAGCATAAATAAAACAGTGCATGTCACTTGCGCACGTGGGGTTGCTGAAACAGCAATAGTGGCTCATGAGCTTGAAATAGAGGAGGCAGGAATGTCACCTTTAAACCGACCATGGGTCAACCTGTTTTCATTTATTTTGCTTGATTAACAACTATGCCAATTCTGGCTCAGATTTTTGCTTTTGTTTTTAGTTTTTTTCATAGCAGAACACCCCTGTAATTTCAGTCATCTCCCACTTGCACATCACAGAAGGTCCCCCAGCCACGTGCATGCTAAGGCCTAAGCCTAGACAGAGGAGTGCCAGGGTACAGCTGGTATTGCCAACAGCATATGGGGGTCCTATTTCATAGTGTTTTGATGGAGGTTGAATGCCACTTTGTATCTCCTGCCCTGAGGGTGATATTTATAGAGTGTTTGTGGTGGTAAATGCCCCTGGAATGTGCAACACTACCGGGCTTCATACAGCTGTATTTTGCAGCGTCCCCCAGAGATTCCAGGCATGCCAGTTCTGCCAGCCTGGAGCCCCGGTGCTGACGATATGGGGGGGCACAAGAACTCCAGGAGAAGGCCAGTGTGGACACTAGTGCTCCCTCAGGTTCCTGACTACCTGAGGGCCTCTCTGTTTTTTTAGTGTGGACAGAAGGCCCCACCCACAGACACGTTCCCCATCAACATGACTGTAATATATCGCTGAGGTTCATGGGAAAAGGATAATGAGTTCGATCTGTGGTCCGCTTTCTGGAGCTGGAATTGAAATAGAATACCCACAGGCATGAGAATGTGGGAGCGGAATTGCAATAAATGCATAATGACAACACGGACAGCGGAGTGCGTTCAGGGGTGAGGTCCCTGGCTTGCTGTCAGAGGGAATCCATCCAGCACAGAGGGAACGGAAAGTGCAAGGCTCTGGTGTTAAGTAGGAGTTCCTTCAGCTGTGCATGAAGGTTTGCTGCCCTTGAGAGGAGGAATGCGCTGAGTACCCCCTCCCCCGCATTGTGACCTTTGCTGTCCCTGAGAGCAGGAATGTTCTGGGTACCCCCCCCCTCCCCTGCATTGTGACCTCAGTATTCTGTAACAGGACTAATTGAACAGTAAATCCCTGACTGATGCAGGTCACCTTTCAGGATTTCTTTTTCATCGTCAGTAATTTGAATCAAGAGGTACAGAGGAGCTTAGGATGCTGGCTTTTTACCTGCTGGGGTAGGCCGAACCGGCAATATATGACCATACCTCACCTTTGTGGAGCAAAGCCCTGGCAGGATAGAGGTGGCTTTGTCATCCGTTTTGCGGAAGGGGAGTCTGTTACCATAGGAGGCACAAGGAAGGTTCTGGACATTCAACACTTTCATATATTGCCTGTCTCCAGATAAGAGCAAGAGACGGTGAGCTTAAACAGTAGAGGCAACTTCAGCAGTAAGCTGCGCACCAGTGAAGCATATTATGTAAAGGCTTGTCACATCAATAGGACAGTAATGGCAGTGTCATGCCTCCTGTTCAGGGCTCTCACTGGCTTGAGTCACACAAACTATAGCTGTGGTATTTGTCAATGTGCTTTTTTAGTGCTGAGGTGGGTATATCCTTTGCAATGTGGACACTGTAGTTGCAGCAGGTTTTGTTCTGCTAACATTCATCAATTTCTGTGGCCCATTATGGAAGCACGCAATTCAGCAAAATCTCAAGCCATGTTTTTTTCCATTTTTTTCCATTGTGCTGGCCTACTCAGCACGTTAGTCTTTGAAGGTAGCACAAAAAAAAGAAATGAACCTGAAATGTGATGACGCAATAGTTCTCCCCTCATTTCACTTTGCAGTGAGTCAGAGACTGCGTGAAAGTTTGTCACCTCTTCCTGGGTTGACATTGTTGTGGGCCGGTATATCTCCAGGTCCTCTGAGGTGAGCAGTGCAGCACTAACCTCTTGACGGGAGGGATGTGCTCGACCTCTCTGTACTCTTCGGGAGGTCTGGCCTTAGGATTCACCGCACACCGCGGTCACACCCATAATTGCACTGTGGCCCTACCGATTTGAAGCATGATGATGTCATGAGAATACATTTCAGGATACTTGATTTTCACTGATCATACTGTTTAGTCAAATAAAAAGCAAATCAGCTAACTTCATTACTGTGCTTTCCCCTAAAAGATCCATATCAGAATGTTACGTACAATTACAATTTAATATACATTAAAAAAGTTATTTTGAAGCACATTTTAGGGGTTTTGATATCCATTCATATGGAAGCTGCAGGCTGGAGCCCTCATCCCTAATGTATACCATCTGTAGGCAAGAGGAACTACAGTGTGGGGACTAGCATTTGTCTGTGTTTACAACAATGGCTACATATAGTTTGACTTTGGAAAGTCACAGAACTGCTGTTACACGTTTTCAGACCTTTTTATAACAGCCACAGAAGACATGTCTGTTTGTTTGAGAGAGCATCAATAGGGTCTAATGGGTAAGTCAATGACTGGTGCAAACACATGTGACCCGTTTTGAGCTTTGCTGTGGATCTGTGTTCGGGTTGTGACCCGTTTGTAGCTTTGCTGCGGATCTGTGTTCGGGTTGTGACCCGTTTGTAGCTTTGCTGCGGATCTGTGTTCGGGTTGTGACCCGTTTACAGTGTGCATAAGACATGATGTGGACATACAGAAACTGCTCTTGGGTAAGGGATGCTGTAACATAGCTACATAATGTGCGCTTCTCATTATCTTGAGCCTAGTGCATTTCAGCCAATCTTCCACTTCTAGTTTTCCAGGCACAAACTTCTAAGTCCTCTAGGCAAAACAATCTGTATTTTTATTGCATTTTCCTAGATTACTGCTCCTGTTCCTAGAGTTCAGTGGTGCAATCTGCCTCCATATTTTCAGTTTGTAACCATCTACTCAGATTGAAATGTATGCCGCAGATTACATCGTGAAATGCAAAAGATTAAATTTTATTCTAGCATATGGTAATATATTGATGGGTAACATAGGGCAATGGTAGAAGTAGGTCCATATGTATTGCTTTGGATTACAAATTATTATATTTTTTTATATTATTTTTCATCTCAATAGCATGTACTTTTAAATTGTCCTTTCAGAATAGGATTTGGTGTTTGAGGACATTATTCAAGGACTGTACGTGTGTTTTTATATTACATGAGGTGTTTTCCCATAAAACATTCTAATGTGGCTCCTTTCCTTTATTCCTTTCCTCCATTTCCCCTATTTTTTTGCTGAAATGGTTGAGTATTCATTCTTATTTATGATTATCAATGTCAAAAATTCATATAATGGAGAAGGACATAATAACATTTTCCTTTGAATATTTTTTTATGGAATTGGATCTTACTGTATACAGTTTTTACTTAAGATACAAAAGTAAGTCAACATTTTTCTATTGAGACTTGAATTACTTAATAAAAAAATATTGAGCCTTTAAACATAAGGTTTGTTGTTTCTTAGCTTTTAAATATATTCGTCTGTAGCCTGGGGATCCCTTGTAAATGTGCATTTTATAGGAATCTCTTCTTCTAATGGCAAAAGTCAATTTTGCCCAACGGTTTATAACGCAGTCCAATCTTTAAACAGTCACAAGGCATATGAATCCAGAAATTGTATGCTGTACTGTATGTCCACACTTTTTAATGTATTTTCATGTATGTTTTGTCATGGCTTCTGGGCCTGTAGTTGTATGTAACTTGTTTATTGAGCTGTTGTGAGGACTTTCCTCTTGTGAGGACATAATGAGACCTGGATCCAGTACACTTAAGGTTATTTTATTCTGCATGCATAGAGGACACGTATATGCTGCATACGTAACACGTCCGTCAAGTATGTGTAACCAAAGTAATCACTCTTCAGTTTACTGGGCAAAGTCATGCACACAACACACACGACAAATGTGAACTGCTGTGTTGTTTTATGCCTCAAGTGGGTTTTTTTATTCACAAAAATGTGCTGTAAAGTGCAGGATATCACCTAATTTATATTGCAGTGCTCTCCTATGTCCTGCATACTTGTGAACTAACAAGGCCAAATAAAATCCCTTAGCAAAAATTCCTTATTATAAAATATTATTTTAATTAGAAACCAAACTATACTGAAGCACAAGCCTTTATATTTTCTTATTGTCTTGGTAGAAAATGAACATGAATCTCAAACCGCTAAAAACATAGCCCCCTGTTTCCTGATCTAATTTCAGGGGAGAGGGGTATTTCATAAAACATGAATGCACAACAGAAATGCTATCCAAATGAGAGTCCTCTTTACCATAGCTCATGAGCTGGAAATAGATAGGCTGAAATCTTCCTTTAAACCCATCATTGCTCTCAATCTGATTTCGTTATTTTTTCTACATTAACAGGCACAGGCAGGCGAGTAATAATCTCAATAATCTATATTTATTATCTGTAGATAATTTGCTTTTCTCTTGTGTCACCAAAAAATATTCTTTACAACACAAAGTTGGCCCATGTCCATAGATTGATTGAACGTCTATAAATATACTAATAATGTATAAATATACTCTTGATTCTGTGTGCCGACAAACTGGGCTTGTTGACAATGTAAAGACAACTAAACATAATCTGCACCAATTATTCTGGTTTAATGTTGATAAAAGATCATCACTTTCTGTGATCTGGGTCTATGTGGAAGTGTGATCATCACTCTCTGTGATCTGGGTCTATGTGGAAGTGTGATCATCACTCTCTGTGATCTGGGTCTATGTGGAAGTGTGATTATCACTCTCTGTGATCTGGGTCTATGTGGAAGTGTGATCATCACTCTCTGTGATCTGGGTCTATGTGGAAGTGTGATTATCACTCTCTGTGATCTGGGTCTATGTGGAAGTGTGATCATCACTCTCTGTGATCTGGGTCTATGTGGAAGTGTGATCATCACTCTCTGTGATCTGGGTCTATGTGGAAGTGTGATTATCACTCTCTGTGATCTGGGTCTATGTGGAAGTGTGATCATCACTCTCTGTGATCTGGGTCTATGTGGACGTGTGATTATCACTCTCTGTGATCTGGGTCTATGTGGAAGTTTGATTTATTCTTCTTCTACAGAAGGATGAGGTCAGCCTTTCAGAAGGCAGCACTGTGGACCTCAGAAAGCCGGGAGAAGAGGAGGATGAGTTCTCGGAGATGGCTGAAGAGGCCATGGAGCCTGACAACTGTTTCCCTGATTGTAAGTAATCATCATAAGCCATTAACAGGGAATGTTCTTGGAAAATTAATTTAAAGTTAAAGTACCCTCCCAAATTATTCATACCCTTGATATAGATTAACAAAGAAGGCTCATCTTTAACAAGGGTGTGAATAATTTTGGAGGGTACTGTACACCTTCTATGTTATTATCCTTGGCCAGTGATTGATACTTTTATCTACAGGTAACTGCCAACATGAAGTGTCTTAATAGGGTGTTGAGCCACCACTAGCCACCAGAACAGCTTCAATGCGCCTTGGAATAGATTCTATAAGTGTTTGGAACTCTATTGGAGGGATGCAACACCATTCTTCCATGAGAAATTCCATCATTTGTTGTTTTGTTGATGGCAGGGGAAAGTGCTCTCTCAGGCACGATTGCTCTCATAAGTTCTCTCATCATCTCCCATAAGTGTTCAATTGGTTTGAAATCTGGTGACTGAGCTGGCCATGGCATAATGTTTACATAAACATTATTTTTTTTATGCTCATCAAACCATTCAGTGACCACTAGGGCCCTGTGGATGGGGTCATTGTCATTCTGGAATAGCCCACTCCCATCAGGATAGAAATGCTTCACCATAGGATGGAGATGATCACTCTAAGGTGACACACCATGACAGAGCTGCCAGAACTCTTCATTTACTTAAGTGTTTCCTTTATTTTGGCAGCTACCTGTATATCTGTTCACACCCTTGTGACATAAGCCAGGACAAACACACCCTCTCTTTATGGTAAACATTTATCAATCCCTTCATTATATCATAGTCTTTTTAGTCATATAATAAGCCCATATCCAGCATATGGTTGAAATCATGTAATGATCCAGCATGGCATGGTCCTTATGATGGCATGGTGTCCATAAGAGACTGTAAATGAATCTCTGCACTCACAGGCTTCCTCCCAGTCTTTCGTTTTGCTCCAAATTCAAATGATTTAACATGAAATCCTACACCATTTAACGGGTAATAGGACATTAAATGGGTGTTATGTGGCACTGCAGATTTGAAAATACATGTTGCTAACAACAAACAACAACAAATTACAATGACACTTGACAAGGATGACTCCATGGGCCTATTATGCAAGTGGAAGCGGAATTGTTTAAATGAAGACTACATTATATATACAATTCTCTGTTAATTTGGGGATGACTAACTCCCGATGTTGAGTTTCGCAGAACAAATCAACCCCCAGTCGGTCTGAGGTCCTGGCATGACCCAATGAAAGGATGCCTTGGAGTTGATGATGCTGGTATCAAGTATCACAGAACTTTTTGTTGCCTGTTATAGTAAACAGCCAATACTAATTGTGATGGCTGTAGATTTCCTGGAGGAAGATAGTTGTGCCATAGTGAGTTTTTTTCTGCGCTCTCTATTTCTGCAGTGTAGGTCTGTTATACAAGGTTGGTACAGCTGTCGAGCTGCACACACTGCTGTTAAAATGCATTACAAAGGAAACCAACTGAGCTGTCTTAATGTTGCTGACAGCACACGATTCCCCCCCAAACTGCCAAATGCCCTGACTTAACAGAGGTAGAAAGTGCACACATAATATATTTTTACATATGTGGCTGCATGTTGCATAACACCAAAGCACAGAATACTGTTGCACTACAATTCTTTCAGGCTTCAAAAATGGTGTAAATAATTTATGTTTATTTTCAACAGCCAAAAATATTCCATATCATAGGCCCAAAGTGTCTGTTGACTGATTGTTTAGCCACCAATCTAATGTGCATCTTGTAAACTACTTTCTCTTCAAAATGCAGCCAATATATTTTTTTTTAAACATATAAGATAAATGCCAGCATCTTAGTATCCACGCAAGGTCAATATATGTTTCATTATACTGTGAACTATGTCCATTTTTACTCTGCTTAGTCACTGGGGGTGGGCATATCAAATATTTTTATAAGTTAGGAACAAGAACAGATAATCAAGTGATCATAAAATACTACATGCATAGCTATACTTTATACTTAAACTTATACTTATTACTTATATATAATACTTTTTTAAAAGTCTGTTATAATATGGAGTGCAGTAGTTTTATTTAAATCCAGATGCAGTTTTAGTGCTTTGTTAAGTCACCTTCAGTCATGATCCAGTCCTTACTTGCATCTCATTGGTTGCATCACATTAAAAAAGTTATCATTCTTTCGGAAAAACTGACAAGTGTGTAATCGCTTATTGTATGTGAGCCAAGAATGTGCACCCCATACAGTATGTTTGACATGACAAGCTATTTGATGTACTGTAAAGGGAGGAGCAAATTGGTGAATATAGGTTGAACCTCAGTTTAAGAGGTGGAACATTCTCTGTTGCAAAATCTTTTATAAATATGTATGCAGAATATCAGAATTTTGATTTAGGAACACAGACAGAAAAAAAGATTTCAAATATCTGTCAAGGGGATGGGATGTTAGATCAAATGAACTTAGAATTTTTAAGGAAAAGTGCAATTCAGTCAAATTGAACTAAACAGATTAATCTGGCACCGTATCTCAATAAAGGCTGTTCAATGGGCCGTATCTCTTGTAGCCAATTAAATTTTGCACTCACCGAGAGATTGGCGCCAATCTGTCTGTTTGGGGTGCAGTTTATGTTGGGTTACAGTATCCAGATGAATGTTCACGTATCCATGGTACAACATTATGAAGATCTTACACCATGGGTTGCTAACTGATTGTTGCTACTTCAAAATGATTTTCAACTGTTCTGGTACTGTAAAAAATAAGTGAGTGAATAAATGAATGAAATGCATATCATATATAAAATAATAATGAGGGTTTGTTACAAATATACCACATTATCTACCATAATTTGAAGTGACAGATGTTTTTTAATGCACTTTGATTTAATTTCTGCAAGTCATGCAGTTTATTTAATCGATTTCATTTTCACCTGCAAGCAAGATATATTGTTAATGACAGACCTGTGGACCCATGGCCTTGATTATTTTAGAGATGTAGGATATCAATGAAAGGCATATCATTAAACCTGGGCTGAAGCCTTTAATCTTTTTTTTTACAAGCCCTGAATATTTTGATCACAGTGCCTGTTGTTTGTTCTCATGGACTAACATTTCTCACATATTTAAAATTAAAGACAAATTGCAATTTGTACAGTATATAGAAACATATATAAATCTATGCCTTCTTGAGAGCGTTACTGTAAATGCTAACTGTTTTAACTGGGTGAAAGCTACATTACATGTATGTATCTGCTAAAATGTTGAACACATCAGAATATATATTTTCATCAAATACTTGAAATATGAATACAATACATTTTGTGGAATATTTTAAAATATTACTTTTTTGCTTATTTACCATTGTCCAAAACTCCAGGCTCCAGGCTTTTCTAACTTTTGCTATTATCATGGTGACAGTGTTTTACTGGTCGAGTGCGGCACATGAGGTTCCAAATCCAAGTGCAGCATCTGTATTCAGACCGATCAAACAGATTTTTCTTGAGTAAAATGTGGAGTGGCAGTCTTTATAGATATATTTTAAAAGGCACCAAGAGTGGTTATGTGACAAAATAAGAGATTCATAGAAAAATCTTTATGCAGGTACATTGGATACAAATCATAATAGATAATTACAAGGAAAACAATGGGTAGATTTCTGTCAGAAGATGGCCCCTGGTGTACTATAAAACACTGCACTGTGGTGAGTTTCCTGTATGGTTAAGCAATTCTGATGACACCATAGTAACCATAGATGACTAACAGTAGCTGGATAACATTGCTGTAATCTCTTTGATTTCCGCTTAATAGCTGTTAATTGCTCACAAATGTTGGTGCCAGGGCGCAGCATCTGCGGCTTTCAAGGAAAAGCTTGAGTGTCGTTACAAATTGAGTTGCGCATGTACCCGTTACCTCATAATCCCATTATTAGGCTTACATGCAATAAGTTAATTTGGAGGAGCTCAAATGGCAGTAATGGAGACCATTAGATGAGCATTGAAAGTTCTAATTCGATTTTGTGGCAGAGCTCCATTGTTATGAAGGTATGAAGGAAAGCTTTTAAAGAGCATTTGATACTGGGGGTTATGTTGTGCAAATTCCACCATCTCTTATCAATTGTTGCTATGAGATTATCAAAGACATGGGACATTATACGGGATAAAGATGGATTAGGAAGGAGGGGGCAAGGTGCAGGGCATTGTGTCTGGAAAAGGGCCTTCTTTACTGTTGACTCAGTGCTGCTCCAGTGGCTTTTATAGGAGATTATCATCACGATCACTGAAGAGAGAGCTGCAGAGACCCATTGAGAGAATGTGTGAGTGTGTGTGTGTGTGTGTGTGTGTGTGTGTGTGTGTGTGTGTGTGTGTGTGTGTGTGTGTGTGTGTGCGCGTGTGTATGCAGTGTTGTGGTGAGTGTGCTGATTTTGTACATTTGACTTCCCTATTGCATTATGCAGTATGATAGGATTGTATGATTGTATGAACCTAGTAGCTAGAAACACCTTGAATTCAACATATAGCCACAGATATATCGGTTTTCACATCAGATGTACATTGGTTATGTGTTTATATGATTGTACATGATTAGCAATGGTTTGGGTGTGTTATGGTGTGCTATACACCTTTCTGTCAGCATGTCACTTTTAATGACTTGACCTATACCTGACATGACATGTCTTTTTCAAAAATTATGGCCCCTATTTGTTGACTATTACTTACATGAATCCAACATAATAGAAGCAGGTTGATGCTTAGCATTGATTTACATTAAGTAGTCATGAAGCAGACTATATGTGCTTGCATGTAAAAAAGAATTGCTTTCTAGCTAGCAAATTCATTTAAAAAGTGTACATATCGTATGTGACAGATGTTTTGGGAACAGCGGCACTTTTAATTGAACAGAGGTCTGGCGGTTAATGGAGGTAATGGATGTCTGGCGGTTTTGAAAATTACACAGACCATAAACCATGGTTTACGTGTCACCTGAAACTGGCCTAACCCTGGCCTAATTGGTACAGTAATGTGACCTTGAGAACCCTATTTTGACAAGAAAGAAGCATGGTGCTAGTGCAGACGAGGCTGTTGCAGATACAGATGATTTGTTTTAGCATGTACTTTTGCATGGTTAAAATACCACAATCAATTCAAACATGGTTATTTTTAATCTGCCTGTTTATTTGCCTAATGTGTTTGCAGCATCAAAATAGGGCCCTTGCTTAGTTGTATTTTATCTGAATGTTTATGTCTGTTACATGGTTTTCATTGCTTAGATGGAGTGTGGTGTATCTCTATAGACTACTGTCTGAATAGTTTTATTAATTTTGCCAATCCCTTGCCTCCCATTTGCACAGCGATGGAACATATAATTCCTTTGGGAAAAGAAAGCACACTTTTAGTAACTCCCACAGGGCTTATATATTTTCAATTTTTATGCAGTTGTTTTGAAGATGCATGTATTGAGAATGACAGCATGTAAATATTTCCTGTGTAAAAAAGTGTAAAAAGTATTCATCCCGTTTAAAATTTTTCACATTTTATTTCCTTACTTCATCGAATTAATAAATCCCTCATGTGGTGTTCGGGTCAAAATGACCCGTTTAAAATTTTTACTAAAAGAAAAATGATACAATTAATTATTTTTTCAACCTGAAACTCCATGGCTATGGCTTATTTTCTGTGAAGAACATGTAAAATAACACATTTTCATTGAGTACACATGATCTACACATGATCCACACATGATCCTTACAGATCCAATGTGCAGGTCAATTTGACCTCAGAGTAATGAAAGGGTGGAAATTGTAGGTGAAAACAGACAAGTCATGGTAAACATGAAACAAAAAGGTGACTTAACTTCACACTACTTAATTAACTGTAACACGTCACACTACCTTCATCTCTAATTGCTCTCACACCTGTGTATGTCAGGAATTATCAGAAATTGTGCCCTTTTTTTCATTTGAATGTTGTAAGGCAAAATGTGTAAATAAAGCTGGAAAAAGATGGATTTTATGTACGTTCATTTCAGGCTGTAAGACAACTTGATGAACTTACTCTTGTTCCGTAAGGATTCATCACCTCCCAATTTATCTGTGGATATCAATCACACACACACACACACACACACACACACACACACACACACACACACACACACACACACACACACACACACACACACACACACACACACACACACACACACACACCTGCCATATGGTTGCAACATTGTTACATTCCATGAAAACCTTGTTTCATTTACAGGCTATTATTGTCCCATCCCTGCCATTTGAAAATGGATGGCGCAAGATATAGGCAAATCTTGGAGGAAAACATGCTGCAGTCTGCAAGATACCTGGGACTTGGGAAAATATATATATTCCAATAGGATAATGACCTAAAGCATACAGCCAGCCTAGCAGGCAGTGTGGTATAATGGTTAGGGAACTGGGCTTGTAACGTTAAGGTTGCAGGTTCAATCCCCCGGTGGGACACTGCCGTTGTACCCTTGAGCAAGGTACTTAACCTGAATTGCTTCAGTTAATATCCAGCTGTATAAATGGATTGTAAAGAAATGTAAACTGTAAGTCGCTCTGGATAAGAGCGTCTGCTAAATGCCTGTAATGTAATGCAAATGGCACAGTGGAGTGCTTTAAAACAAAAAAGCAATGTCCTGGAGTGGCCTAGTCAATGCCAATGCTAATGTCAATGGCCTCAATCCTATTGAGAATCTGTGGCAATATTTGCTGTTCACCATCGGTCTCCATCCAACCCGATTGCTTGAGCAATTTTGTAAAGAGGAATATGTGAAAATGTCAGTGCCCAGATGTGTAAAGCTGGCAGAAACGTACTCAAATAGACTCACAACTGTAATTACAGCTAAAGGTGCTTCTACAAAATATTAAGTCAAGGGAGGGGCGGGTCAATACTTATGTAATCAATTATTGTCTGTTTTTTTATTTGTAATTAATGAAGAAAAAGATTTAGAGTGGTTTTTTTATTTGACATTATAGAGTGTTTTGTGTTGATCAGTGGCAAGAAATATGCATTAAATCCATTTTGAATCCATGAAGTAATAAAATATAATGTGAAAAATGCCAAAGGGCATGAATACCTTTTATACCCACCATTTACTTGGCACAAAAGTCCAGTTAGGTAAGCAACACATGACCAAATAGAATACACCATACACTTCACTTTCTGAAAATAAGCATCGTAAAATGTTTACCGGGCTGTCAGGAAGTACCCAATCAGGTAGAGTGTATACGGTTATACAGAGGAATTGGGGGCTTTTATATTTATGCTGGTGGAAGTCAGTACAGTATTCAGTGTGCCATATCACAACTTCATTATGAGGGGTACCTAGGTTCTGTCTGAAGTGGTGGGCAAGGACCCTGCCTTTCTCACAGAGGTGGGCAAAATGGTTATTGATGACCAATTAATTACCAGGCTTTCTAGCTGCATGGAAGTAGATGAGCTATGGGTGTCAGTGTCAGCAGGAGGGGGAAGGGATAAGGCCCTTTCCTTTGAGTCAGGTAAATGCAGACCTGTTAAGTGAGTAGTATGCAAGGACCTGGAGCTTTTAATTGGACAGGTGCTGCAATAAGGTGGCAGTGCAGGAAGGTAACGTTGGGGGAGACATAGGAATAGCATGGACGGAGGCAGTTGATTTGGATCAGGGTGATGACGGCCATTGGCAGGAACGGCCAGGTTGAAAAGAGCTTGTCCACGTGGCAGTGGTCCAGCATCTTTGTAGAAAAGAGTTTGCGGGAGGTAACATTTATAGTCTCTGAAGTATGTCATAACTGGTCATCATTGTATTTAAGCACATGGAATTGATTGCACTAATTACAAAAAAAGTAAGTAATTTTTGGTGGTGATAATTTTACCACACGGTCCAAATAGAGCAAAAGAAGTACTGAAAAAAAGAGCAAAATAAATACTGGGAAACAATCAAGTGGGATTAACACAAGTTTTCTCTGTGACAGTTTGCGTCCATATCTTCTACTGCTGTGACATCAACACCACCCAGGGAATCGGTCAGATCTGGTGGCGCCTCCGCAAGACCTGCTATCAGATCGTGGAGCACAGCTGGTTCGAGACCTTCATCATCTTCATGATCCTGCTCAGCAGCGGCGCTCTGGTGAGCCTCCCAGCTTGGCTGGCCTCCACTTCTGCTCTCTGTCCACTGCCTTGTCTGCTACCTGGCACAGCTTTCCAGCTCAGTGGCCTTCTCTGTTGGACACACAACTGTCAGGAAACCAGCTGTTTGTTGTTTTTCATAGCACCCTTAAAGCACCCTCAGTCACAGTCTAAGCCTGTGTTTGTGTGCATTTGTACGATTATTTCTGAGTAATTTATTTTTTATTTTTTTACTTTCATCGTTTTTATGATCTGTGACACTGTTACTGTTACTGCTCTGTGCTAAACTAAATTAATTTCTAAAGACTAAACCAATTAGTTTAAATGAAATCCAGAGTACAATTGTAAGCGATATGATTGACTAATTGCAATTATTAAATATGAAAGTGCAAGACCAAACTTAAAGGCAAAATGTATGACAAATTCAAGTGTAATTTGAAGATGGTTGGTTGTGGAAAATTGGCAGATATGAGTAACTCTACATACAGTAAATACTGTATCTAGCTGCTTACCTCCCACAAACTTCACATTGTATTATTGGCATTGGGACAGCAATATTATTCCTTCTTTATAATGAATGTCAACGTTAAAGGTAAGAGCAGTCAGGTCTGTATGGAAATACCATTTGATTTAGACATACAGCACAGTGCTGTCGAGTCCACTCAGTAGAGAAGAATGATGAACCGCAGGTTCCTTGATAACTACTACGCTGGTGGCTCTCTGAGGGAATAGTCCCCAGAGTCCCCTCGTTTCCTAGCCAGAGAAAAAGCCTTAAGGGAGTAGCAAAATCATTATTTTTTGCATATAGCCATTCATAAACAAGGATAATGACAGGCATGCAAGACCTGTCTGTGTTAGAGATTATAGGTATCACCAATTAAAAATACAGAATTTTGGGGCCACATTTGTTTACACAATGGTCCACTCTTAGTAACGGAAGGGTTTAAAAAATACTACAAAAAAAGAAGTGAATACAAAATAATCTGATCAGCGACTGAGGAAATCAGGAATTACTGAGGGGAATACTGCTTAAAGGGTTAAAAGCTCAGCGCAGCGTCTGTTAGGGATTTTATTTCCGGACTGTGGTGCATTTGCGCGCAGCTGAGAGGAGTCAGGTCAATGATTGGTCATCCCTTCTTGACTCTAATCCTAATTAGTATTTGATCACCCTGAGGGCGACCAAGAGAGCTTCAGCTGCTACCAGGGCACCATCCATTCTATTCTGTCCAAGCAAATATATGTTTCAGTGAGCATTTTCCATTTGGGCACTGGGTAGGAGGCATTGCACACGTAGCAGAAAGAGAAAGAAAGCAATGTGCATATCCAGTACACAGGAGCAGAGGGTCGACGGTGCGTTTCACTGGGGAAGGCTCTGGAAGTAGCATACCTGTCGAAGCACATGCTCTGTGCTGTTTTATTTTTTCCTTGTCGTTTGATTTCAATTGAATACTGAGCCAGAAATAATATGGATGTTGTATATATTTCACAGTAAAATAATTAAATAATGGATTGTGAAGTAATGATTCAACACGAACAAATATAAGTAGCAACAAATAAAACACAAATGAAGCAAAACATATGACGTGACTTATATTGCTTAAATGTTTTACATTTAAAAATTGATTATCTTTATTGGAATTATTCATATAAAAAAATAACACTTTTAAATAACAATCACAATCAGAATGTAGCTGTAATTGCTTCTATATCCCTTTGTACTATTCTATGTTTTGTGTGGTAAATTAAACATCTACAGAACAAGATTTTATGACAGTTAGTTATGAAAGGCAACAGGGATGGAGTTTAATTTGTTGACTGGCAATTAAGCATTTTTAAATGCTAGAATACTATGGATTGCAGTCTGCAAAGCCACTCAGACTGTTTAAGCCATGTAAACCATTTAATTATTCATATACTTTATCATGCGACAGTGCAGCGTAATAAACATTATTTAATCTTCTCCTGTCTCTTTGTTCACAGGCATTCGAAGATATTTATATAGAGCAAAGAAAAGTGTTGAAAATTGTGCTGGAGTATGCGGACAGGATCTTCACTTACATCTTCATTTTGGAAATGCTCCTCAAGTGGACTGCGTATGGCTTTAAGAAGTACTTCACCAATTATTGGTGCTGGCTAGATTTTTTAATTGTGGATGTAAGTACAAGGTTTCTGTTCTTCCATTGATTTTCATGCTATATTTGCTATTATTTGTACTCAATCTTTGTTCTTATATAGAATGAAACAAGCTAAGTTATCATCAGATGGATTAACAAAAGGGGTGATTGTTATTTAAGAAAGCAATGGTTTGCAACTTGGCAACTGTGCTTTTACTTTAGGGTAAACTATATACCTGCATCAGATCCTACTGTCAGCAAAGGTTGTTGCAGCTTGAAACTTATCACAAGCAATTTTATACATTTTATAAACACACATAACACTCATGCTTTAAAACTTGACTAAATTATTAATATAGCATAATATGTCTATAATTCCAACTTGCCCTGAACCCAAAATGATCTGATTTGTAATTGGGAAATTGGGAAAATGAAGTAGTTACACTTCTGTAAATAAACAGGGAACAGTGTATTTAGGGTATTGTGACTTAAAAGTGGATACAACAGCAAAAGCATAAATATTTTACTTGAGTGTTATCAAGGGTAACATGTAAAGCAATACGTTATATATATATATATAATTTTTAGAATTTTCTTTTTTTTAAAGAACATTTATATTTTATATATGTGCAAAAGTGCATACAACATCATTCATTCAAATCTTCCTTTCTCTAGCTTTAGATATCATTTATAAATCTAAAACCGCTATTCATCTTTATTGCATAAATGAAGACTGTTTTAGGGCACAGCAGTTGAAGGTTTTGTATTCTAGACACGGCCTCGGTACTATCCAGACATGGTCTCCGTATTATCTAGACATGGTCTCCATACTATCTAGACACGGTCTCAGTGCTATATACCAGCACAAGAAAGTTCTCATGAAATCACAGCCCAAACCAACTCTCTCAGTTCATTTCCTCCATTTAAAAAGCCAAGCCAAATGAGCAAATATTGAACTTTAACTTAACAGTACATTTTATTTATTTTACATTACTTTTATGCCATTTATTGCTGTTATTCCAAGGAGATTAAATCCAAATCTCGATCTCTTATGGAACTTCCGTTTTTGCTAAAAAAGTTGCAACGTAAGGTATAGTTACAGTGCAATGCAGGTGCATGTGCCATGCCTCTTACAGTACATCTCCCCAGGGAAAGCATGAACAAGGAGACTGTCCCTAGCACTGTTCCCATTTTTCGCAAACATTTATCTTATACGCTACTGCTGTGTGTAGCAAACCTTGGAGGCTTGACAGGGAATAATTAGTGCCCAGCTTGCTCACCCAAAAAAGAAATGTTAAGAGCAGCTGTGGACACTTCCCTGTATGTAGGGCTGGCAATAGCTTCTCCCTCCCTCATCATTTCATTGAGGCGTTTATGTCTACTACAGCATTTTTTGTGACTTGCCATTCATTTTTTAAAAGAAACAAAATAAATAAGTATTACAAATGTCAGATTTCTTAGTTTGAACCAGATCGTTAGCAGATGAACTGCATGTTAAATTAGCACTGCTATGGGATTAGAGCCCATGAGTCCTGAACCATAATGATGATCATTTATTTTGCTCTGAACTCTTGTTTATTAGAGGAATTTACCACTAATTTACCATTTAGTTAGCAGTTTATTTATTTGTGTCTATTTTGGAATTAACTTTTGTTGCTACACATTTATTTTTTGAGAATATGGCTTCGTGGGTGCCATAAAAATGTGTGGTTGAGAGACAGCTTATTGACGTTTTGTTTTTGGTTTGTTTTTTCTGTTTGTTCATTTTTTCTCCCCAATTTGGAAGCCAATTATACCCTCTATTTATTTTGATTAACACTCCCCCACCAACTCACTGCTTGTCTCTATGGGGAAAGCTACTCCTCCTTTGAGACAGAACTCACCAACCCCCTCTGGAGACACCCTTCCGTGCTTCACAGCGAGTTTGTGCCAACCACCCTCCCCCCTCTCTCAGGAGCGGGCAGCCAAATGCCGCCCCCGATCGGGGCTGATGGCCAGAGCCAGTCTGGCAGAGACGGGTTTCGAACCGCATCCCTGATAGGCAGCTCACACTCGTACAGGTCCAGCTAAATACGAGTGCGTTAGACCGCTACGCTATCCGCCAGCCCCCTGCTTGTTGACATTTTTGAAAGCTCTCAATGAAGTGTTTGAATGTGTTTATAAATAGTATATGTAAGGCCAAAAGGCCTCCAAGTGCTTAAGTACCAAACCCCTATGGCAGAAGATAACCAGCAACTTTGCTGACTGTATCTCTGAATGTTCTTCTGCCTGTCATGTTCAGGAATGATTACCAGTGTTCCGCCTTTTTTATCTTTTATTCACTGAGGAATGAGGGCACCAATTACCAAACCAAACACTTGAACAGAGTGTTCAATGAAAACATAAAACTTGAATGTACTGCCTGGCTTTGCATTTCATTTTTTAAAACCACAACAGCAAACATATAAAGAAAATAATTAATTGAAAGTGAAACTAATGCATTGAGATGCGTATGAATGCTCCTGAAAGTTGTCCAATGAGAAATAAAGCAGCCAACCTTTAGCAAGTTTGGGGCCTTTCCCTGTTTTCTTCTCATATGTCTATCAATATAAAGATAATAATAGCTAGCACATATACATTGGATTAACATAATTAGGCTGGGATTCAATCTAATGAATTTAGACTAAACAAGGGCAAATATATTTCAATCAAATCAAACTAAACCTTCTCCGATTAATCCGGTGCCGTATCTTAATAAAGTCAGTTTAACGCACCGGTGGCGAAAGAGATTATAGCCAATTAAAATGTGTATTCACTGAGTTATTGGCACCATAGGTTGCCCAGGCAACCTGATTGGCCAGGCAGTCCTCAAAATGCCTGCCTTTTCGTGTTAAATATCGGTTTGTGGTTCCCTTTTTTTAGGTTGCAGTTCATGCTATATCCAGATTAATGTTCACGTCTCCATAGTACAGCATGAGGAAGATATTACACTGTGGGAAAATTGATTGTTGCTACTTTAAAAGATTTTAAAGTCCTGCTGATGTAAAAAAAAATGAATTAATGAATGAATGAAATGCATATAGAAAATAATATTTGGAAAAAAACTAAATATTTAAAAAAATAAAATGTCCACCAAAAATGTAAAAGAAAGTTAAAGTTAAAATTTTAAAGAAAGTTAAATAGTTCGAAGTTCACGTCAGTGAAACCAGTTGGTAAACCACACTGTTTGTGTTCGTTAATGTTTCAAATGTAATGTTATCTACATACTTTGAACACACAATTTTGATTATGACAGACCTGTGGATCCATGGCGTTGATTTAGAGCTGCAGCATATCAATAACAAGTACGTAATGCCAAACATCGTATAAACTATTAAACGATTTGTTTTCCTAAGCAGTAGCTACCATCGGTTTTAGAAACTATTTTTTATCTTTATGTACAGTATATTAATCTACACACAGGGATCCTGCTCCAGTTCAAGTTAACTTGGGAGTTGCTCTGTGTCCTGTCATTGCTCTGTGAAACTCAATTTAAATCGTATATCTATATTATAGTGATTGTTGGTCCAAGGTCATTATGTTGATCTCTGCTTTGCTTTAGTGCTACACAAACAAGGCGAGAACCCATATTGGATGGAACATAGATGCGTCTGTTATTATTATGCGGCTCTGAACGAGCGAACAATTAACTCAGTGCAGTATATAGAAACTTGTTTCAATCGATGTGGTCTTCTTCAGAGCGTTGCTGTAAATGCTAACATTTTTAACCAGGCACAAGCCACAGTACATGTACAGTGCCCCTTTATAGTCTACACCTCATCTAAAAACAAAAAAATAAAAAAAATTTTGAGACTTTCTTTTTCACTTGGAATTGTAGGTAGTAAATGTGCAAATAAAGGTGGGAAAAGTCTGATTTAATATGTTTTCATTTCAGGCTGTAAGGCAACAAAAGGTGAAACTTTTAAGATGGGGTATAGACTTTAAAGGGATAGAGTATGGATAGATGGATAGAATATATCAAATTCCCTTATCTAGTGTAAATTAATTTGAGTGAGTTCTCATAGTGAGTTGTGATCTGTGTAATAACACTTTTGCCTGTAAATTTCACACCATGCCCTGTCATGTTAGTGTAGGTAATAGGAAGACTGCACCATTGTTAAACACTGAATGCCCACACCATTCTTGTGGTCTTAGTCCTTTGTAATGGAATTTGGATTGAATGTGGTTCCTGCTCAAATGTATTTGTGCTACTGAACCACACATTATACAGGCCTTTGTGTTAAGATCATGAAAATAAAAGCCAAGGTTTCACAAAGAGCCTTTTAAACTCCACGTGGTTAGACTGGTGAAGAGAGGCTCACATTCCGCAGTTATTCAAAGTATTTTAATTTACTCAAATTTTTTACATTGTGTGTAGAATCTAAAACCACCTGCATTGCATTTAGATGCTTTGCTGGCATAAAATGTATAAAATATGGTGCAGTAGTATTTTATTGTCGATACACTTTAGCTATAATTCTGCAATGTGTATTGAATATTTCAATACTCAATATTAGAAAATCTGAAAAGTGCAGTATTTAAATACCTGGATGTGCTTAAAACATTTAACAACTAATTGACATGCATCTGCCCACAGATATAATCAGGAACATTATACTGTGATAATTAATTATTAAGCCCTAATTAAGCCTTACTATCACGTCTGGTATGGTTAATGAAATGAAGAACTCAAATGACGGAGGTTTAAAATGAATAATTTATGATAATGTATTTATTGAAGCGCTACAAACAATCTGTCTGGGGCTCCCATGGACTGATATCGGGTCATGACCGTGCCAGTGCGAGCTGTGGCCAACAGTCCTGCAGGGCAGAACATCATTGGCATCGCCCAGGGAGGGAGTGTTCTGCTTGGTGGGATTGTCATCATCTCATCGCATACCATCTGGTCGATTGAACATTTCAAATACAATTGGGCATTCCAAATAGAGAGATACAAAAGCAGGGATCAAAATTGGCGAACAATGAATTAAAAAATATATATTTATACATTTCTCTCATAGAAACATGGCTTAAGTATATAACTGAAAATACACAACTGCCAAATTAAAGGAAACACCAACATAAAGTGTCTTAATAGCACATTAGGCCACCACGAGCCGCCAGAACAGCTTCAATGTGCCTTGGCATAGATTCTGTGTGTGGAACTCTGTTGGAGGGATGCCACACCATTCTTCCATGAGAAATTCCATCATTTGGTGTTTTATTAATGGTGGTCAAAAACTCAGGCGTCTGTCTCAGGCGTCGCTCTAGAATCTCCCATAAATATTCAATTGGGCTGAGATCTGGTGACTGAGAAGGCCATGTCATATGTTTTATGTCGTTTTCTAGCTCATAAAACCATTCAGTGACCACTCATGCACTGTGGGTGCAGGCATTGTCATCCTGGAAGAGACCACTCCTAACAGCATAGAAATGCTTCACTATAGGATGAAGGTGATCACTCAGAATATCTTTGTATTTATTGGCGTTTACATTGCCCTCTTAAGGGGTTGAGTGGACCTAAACCATGTGAGGGAAAATGCACCCCACACCATAACAGAGCCACCAGAACCCTTCACCGTGGGAAACAAGCACTCCGTCCTGTAGGTCTCTTTCGGCATTTGCCACACATGCACTTGTCCACCTTTTGTGAACAGGGTTAAGCATGCCTCATCTGACCATTTGACTTTTTCCCCAGTGCTCAACAGACTACTGCCTGTGTTCTTTGCACCACTTTACTTTAAAGCGTGCATTTTTAGGTGTAATAAGGGGTTTATGCACTGCAACCCGACCATAATACCCCTCTCTGTGAAGTTCTCAACAGACTGTTCTTGATTAAACCGCCTGCTCATGCGCTATATTGATATTTGCAGTCAACTGATTCTTACTTGTCTGTTTTGCCTTGCAAACCAATGCACGGACATCACAATCGAGGAGTATAATATCACCTTAGCCACTGTTCCTTGTGAATTATCAGCAAGTTTAGCAATCCACATCACTGAAGCTGCTGCCAAACATGCCCCAACAATCACCCCTCTTTCAGTGTCACTGAGATCAATTCTTCTAGCCATGGTTGCCAAAATAATGGGCAACTGAGCTTGTCCAGCATTTAATATATGACCCTAAGCATGATGGGATGTTAATTGCTTAAATAACTCAGGAACCACACCTGTTGTTGTACACCTGCTTTCAATATACCTTGTATCCCTCATTTACTCAAATGTTTCCATTATTTTGGTAGTTACTTACATGTCTGGTACATTGATATATAATAGCAAGATATGCAACATAGATATGATTATGAACATAGTGATATGATGCTCACCATCTTTACTTCTTTCATTGGATAGATATGACCATGTTAATGAGGCCAATTCCACTATGACCGAAAGGTGAACCACTACTTGAATATTTTCTTACAGAATCAGCTGAATTTGAAATAGTCAAAGCTGTAATTTGTCTTCCACGTTCAAATAGATACCGAGTGCTGATAAATATCTCTATGGGTCCCCTGTAATTTAGCAAAAAAACAGATGACTCTCTATATAGACCATGGTGAAGTCAGCTTTATTTGTGTGGCACAATTGGGGCACATGGACTTCATGGTTGCAACAGTGCAGCTCCACACACATGCAAATGCTGTTACCAGAAAATGATATCAGCGTTTTTTACTCAGCAATGGTGAAACGGACAGTTCCTTATTTTCTATCGTAACTCTGTGATGCCATTTGCTCATATAGAGTCATATAGCAAGGGAGCCTTGAATGTAACAGTTTGACATATAATTTGATTCACACAGATCTCAGTGGCTGGCCTCTTGGCAAGCGCTGTCAGTTTTGACCAAATTGCCACCATGAGAGTCCTCAGGACCCTCAGGGCGCTGCGGCCACTGCGAGCGGTGTCCCGGTTTGCTGGCATTAGGGTAAGGCCCACTCTGACCACGATGTCCTGCCGTTGGTCCTCAGCTGCTCTTATTTAGATGGTGTTTTTTTTTAATGTTGCTCTCTCCTTTTCTTGATCACCATAACCACCTCCTTCTTTCCACAGATCCGGGAGCAGCTTTGAACAGCTTTTTTTTCAGGCTGTTGTGATGAGGGCATTTGTCATGGTTGGTTTAATCACCAAAAATAAGTATATTATAACTAATATTTTGATTCAAATTATGAAATAAATATACTTTAAAATTAAATTCCCTTCCATTCTGACATGTGCTCATGTAAACAAGAGAAATGCCCTCACATTTGCTGTCTGGTGATGACTGTATTTTTGTCTTTTAACTCAATTTACCCTGCTGATGTTCTGCCCAGCAGCCAATAGGAGGAGAGGACAGGGCGCTCTCCTGCAGTCTTCTGAAGAAGCCACTTGTTTCTCTCTCTTCCTTTAACAGGAAGTGTGTTGACATCTTATCTGGCTGGTTGTGGAAGCATCCTAACACGCTTGGTTCTTGAATTTATGTCTCCATATAGGTGTCTTTAGTAAGCCTTGTAGCTAACACACTTGGGTACTCGGAATTTGCTGCCATCAAATCACTTAGGACCCTCAGAGCTCTCAGACCGCTAAGAGCCTTGTCCAGATTTGAGGGCATGCGGGTAAGAGTTTATTCTCTCTCACCTTCTCTCCCTCTCCCATTGTTTTTCTCACACTTTCTCCAGCCCTCCCTCGCTGTAGTGTTCACCCACTCCCTTCTCTCTTTCTGGTGTAAAAAAGTGTTTAATAATTACAGTTTCTTTAGTATTGGTTATAAATTCTTCATGTATGGATTTCTCGTCATTGGAATAAATATTACTTGGGAAAAGTTGATATTAGGGTACAAAATATTTTCATAAAAGCTCTCAACAAACACAGTCAAATTGAGTGTGTTGAAATAACTTTCCAGTCAAGCTTTGGCTTACAATCCATGCTTTTCTCATTCGTAATTTTCAAACTAAGACTCTTTGGCTCTGTGGCAAGATTGGCACGAAGACCTCATTTGTAGTTTCCCCAGGTGATCACCGTAGCTGACATTATCATCATTACGACTTAATTATGACCCAACTTAGTCAAATCAAGCCCTGATAAGAGCACATAATTTTACACATATCAAAGGGCTAACTATAGAAAGTGTTGTTACTGCCTGCTCAGTTTCATTGATGGACTTTCATACAGCCAAACCTACAAACTTCCATCCAGTATTACATTTCTAATTCCCCCAACATGCATGCAAACACATCATGTGGCAGTGACCTTTTTTTTCAGCACTTTTGTTTTTCATAGGGGAAAAAAGCACTGCACCGTTACAAATTCAAAGGGAAGGTCCTCTACAATACCTAGCAGTATTATGTGATCACACTCATTGTGTGTGACTGCCGGAGACTAATGGATTCAGCTCTAGCAGTGGAACACTAATGGGAATTCTTGTACCTGGACTGAATATCACCTTTTCCTTAATTTAATTCCAGTATTAATTTTCATTTCATTGCAACTATTTTTTTCATATATTTTATTTCCCCTATTACTGGTATTTGCCTGTGATATCCTCATTTCATTTTTGTGTAAATATTTGTTTCAGAACCTCAAAAATATTTAAATGAAAAACTAGGACCTGTCTGTTCCTTTAAAACTGGAAAAGGGGGTTGGCATCACGCTGTATAAAATGGCCGACTCTACTGTTGAGTGCCGAGAAAGGGCTGGGGTAAACGAGAATGCTGCCTCGTTAGGAAGAGAGGTAGAGATTTATTTGTGTGAGGATGCCCCACCCAGCCCAGGAGGAGCAACAGGAAGGGGTGACTGTATCATCACACAGAGAAGCCCCATGTCTCCATAGCTGTAAAGATTTATTGACTCCCAGATCCAAACTGGCTGTTATAGCAAATACAGAAAATATATTTGTAATTTAAAAGTAATTTGTCACTTTTAGTATTTAAAGTTAGTCCCAAAAAAGCCTAGCATTGTCATTGCTCCTTATAATTATGAATATTAGATACCCCTATGCAGTGTATAGTACAGGGTGACTTCCAGATGTGTTTTTTTGTATGAATTCGTATAGATAACATAGTGTAGTTTTATTTCAGCTAAGAGATCAGGGTGATTGTGATGCCCCTTTTAATCTGTAACACATCTTTTTTTTTTACATACATGTTTTTATATGCATACATGTTTTTAGAGTTGTGCTTCTATCTTACTGTACCTTACCCACAATCTGAAACTTAAAATTATTTTCTTTGATGACTAGAGATTGATAGTATTACTGATAGTATAGTAAAATATGATTATTTTAGACAGGCCATGTTTTTATTTGTTATATGTATTAAAGCGCACATGTATTGAAGATTAATGATGAATTGAAATGTCTACTGTGTATAATTGTATTTTTGTGTTTTATTGTACCAATAAAATGTGTTTTCATGTGCTCCATACAGGCAAGCGACCAGAGGCTGACATGCTGTTTGTTTTGTTTCCATGGCGACAGGTGGTGGTGAATGCCTTGATTGGCGCCATCCCCTCCATCATGAATGTGCTGCTGGTCTGTCTGATCTTCTGGCTGATCTTCAGCATCATGGGAGTCAACCTTTTTGCGGGGAAATTCGGCAGGTGTGTCAACAGAACCGGGTACATACACAACGCCACCAGCATCAACAACAAGACCGAGTGCCTGTTATTGAATGACACACAGTTCTACTGGACGAAGGTGAAAGTCAACTTCGACAACGTGGGAGCCGGCTACCTCGCGCTCTTGCAAGTGGTGAGTTTGGTGCCACTTTCTCCTGCATAGTGAAAGATACATAACATGCTCAAAGTTTGTTGCTGCTTACCTTTGTCAAAAGCCAAAATCGATCAACAAATCAGTGGAACTTTATTTTTAGCAGTGACAGGCCCATTACACAAAATGTGTGCTCTGCAAGACTGCAGGCACTCACTCTCCAGTGTAAGTTAGTGGGTGCAGTAGCCTAGCAACAAGTCACTTAGCTCTGTTCCATCACCTTCTGGTTTCACTCAATACAAACCTTTCATTTGCATCTAGAAATAGTCTGCCCCCAGTCATTCACAAAAGCCTGTAATTACCGGTAACCAAGGCAAAAGGCCAACTGTGGTGATTTCTGCTGATAAGC
This sequence comes from Aldrovandia affinis, assembly GCA_029706075.1. NCBI lineage: Eukaryota > Metazoa > Chordata > Actinopteri > Notacanthiformes > Halosauridae > Aldrovandia > Aldrovandia affinis. The sequence goes on from JAINUG010000001.1 coordinate 11,335,496, forward strand.
ATTCACTTGTCTTAAAGTAATCCTCCGCTTTTATTCACTTTTTCCTCATACTCTATAAAAACGCTTCAATTGGAGGAAGTCCATATATGCCATTTCCACAGTCTTTGTGTCACAGGGATGTTTTAATATCCACTGTATTCATCCACTGATTAATTTTGACATCTAAGGGGTCTGCATAAAGGTCCACATTGTAGTGCAATATTGAAATTATGTAAAAATGTTGAGGTATGTGAACATTTTTATTTTATGTTCCTGTGTCTTTATCTCCTTTTCTTTATTACTGTCTTTGAAAAGTTCATGAAAGTACATTTCAATTCTTACCAGTACAGTGCCATGACACCCCCCCATTCATTGTAACCATCTCTGTGCTAAAGTGTAGCCCCAGGGGTTGGACTGCTATGAAAAGCACTGGAAAATCAATGAACTAACTAAAAAATAGCTGGTCTAGTCACTCAAAATAATGTTTCTGTCAAAACACATATCACAAATGCACATTCTATTAATTTAAGAATTGATCAATGCAATAACTTTTACAATAGCTCAGCCCAGATATACTGGTAGTCAAACTGTGGCTCTTCAAAATAACATATTTTCTTCCATTCCTACTGTGTCCTTCTGGGTGCAGTTTAATTGCCTTTCTAAGTGTACACTCTAAATTAATTCTGAATCAGTGGGGTCGCTCTGATATCTACTAACTATCTACTACCATAGACCGAAATATAAGAATATATTCAGATGATGTTTTTACAATTAAATCAATTTAAAATAAAAGAGGTACTGTATAAAACATTGCGTGAAATGTGTTTCTTCATTAGGGCATGCTGGAAATATTTTTCATAACAGTATGGGGGTATTTACCACTCCCTTCACTTCACCCCTGCCCATGGCTGGTAAACTTTTTATTTCCTAGACTAATTTTGAGTCTGTTTGTCCTGTCTTAAGGCTACATTTAAAGGCTGGATGGAGATCATGTATGCAGCTGTGGATTCGCGCGCTGTAAGTTTAGTGCTATGTGACATTTCTTATCTCTAAAATCTGAATATTTATTTGCATTTGTGGTGATGAATGTCTTGCAACTAATTCATAGATTAGATGTTAAAAGTTTGGTTACAAGTTATTTTGCAGAAGAATGACGCCTTTCTATATTTTCATAGGAAATGTTTCATAAATGGCACATGCAATGCATGCATAGTTCTATTGCCTGGTTTAATATCTAAAATGCTCTTTGTTCCCCAATGAAACAGGTGGAGGAGCAGCCCATCAAAGAGATAAACCTGTACATGTACCTGTACTTTGTTATCTTCATCATCTTTGGGTCATTCTTCACTTTAAATCTCTTCATCGGTGTAATAATTGACAATTTCAACCAGCAAAAAAGAAAGATAAGTATCCCAAAATTATATTCAATTTGTGTTTCATTGCAGTCTTTATTTCCTTAATTCTGTTCTCTTCATTCTCGGTTTTTACAGTATTGATTAATTCACATGTTTGCACATGTGCAACCAAAAAAATAATCTTGAAGGGATATTTCTGTACTTAGGTGGACAGGATATCTTCATGACAGAGGAGCAGAAAAAATACTACAATGCCATGAAGAAACTGGGATCCAAAAAGCCCCAGAAGCCTATTCCAAGGCCAACGGTACCTACTGATAGAAATGTCATTTCTGACAAATGTCAAACCTTTCTGAATTATTGCTGTTAATCTTTTGTATAGATATTATTTTGCTGTTCATATATAGTTGCTACATATTTGAGATGAATTATAGTAATTATGATAGAATACAAAGTGTGTAATGCATTTTTGAAAGGGGCAGTTAGTCTGCTGATACTGGAGATACCCATCAGTTAGCAGGACCTCCATGTGAACCATCCGGCACCCATGGTCTTCTTGCACAAGCTACACATGAAGTTTCCTCCTCCGACTGTATGTCTGTGCGAGCTTCATTAGTGGACTGTAAAGTTGAAAGAAGCAGTGGTTGACCCACTTGATCACGTTTTAAACGAGAGTGTGTGCTTTATCGGACTCTCCTGTATTTGTCATTTAAAAATTTGGAGAAAATAAGGGGAAAAACAGGAGAAAGAAATGGTTAATGCACCACATGTTTTCGGAATTAATTTGAACAATTATGTAATTCCTTACTGCGGGCAAGTGTGAGTGTGTCCAAAAAGGTTCCGCTAACAATAGTCTATTTTCAACCATCTAGAACAAACTGCAAGGATTCTTCTTCGACCTGGTGTCGAAGCAAGCCTTTGACATCATAATAATGGTACTCATCATCCTGAACATGATCACCATGATGGTGGAGACAGACGAGCAGCCGAAGAACATGGAGGCCATCCTCTACAAGATCAACCTGGTCTTCATTGTCGTCTTCTCTGCCGAATGCCTCATAAAGATCACCGCCCTGCGTTACTATTTCTTCACCGTCGGTTGGAACATCTTTGACTTTGTGGTGGTAATCCTCTCTGTCGTGGGTATGTAAAGAAATTTTCAATTTTCTAAAGCTTTCTAAAGAGTTTTTTTTACCTTTAATACATCTGAAATTCTGTAGATAAGGTGATGTTTATGATATGATGGTGCATGCAGCAAACAGTAAAAAAAAAGACATATATATATATATATAATTATAGGTGTTGTGGATAATAATGATGTTAATAATAATAATGATGTTAATAATTGCTGTTTCCTTTGAAAAAGTCACACACAATTGGAAATTAACTTTCCAAAGTCACATAGATTCACACTAATGGAGACATAGCTACTGAAACGAAGGCTGGCTAGTAAAAATGATATCTCTATTCATCTAGGGATAGGATACGATAACCCTAGACACCCAGCAGATACAATGTGTCTAATCGACTGTAAGCTGACCACATTGGCCTGTTACACCACATTGATGGCTCAATTATTACCCTAAGTTTGAATTTACATTATTAATTCATGAAAAAATGGAAACAGCCACTATTTGATATTTGTCTGGCTGCAGGATATAGCATCAATAGTTTAATACTACAGTAGCTTAAACATTTGGCTAGTTAGCTACTGTAGCTAAGGAGACCTTTTCAATGGGCTACTTGTAGTTACTTGGTAGCTTGTTGTTTCAAATTGCCAACATTTTATACATTTAACTAAGGTTGCAGCTGTCAGGTTACATCTCCATATCAATTTCAGATGGAACAGCTATCCACTGCACTTGTATTTGTTACATATCAAAATGTCTTATAAATCCATCACGTCACCAATATTAGCTGCCATTGGAAACTCGATTGCACATACCATAATGTCGGTTGCTGATGAGTCAATTTTTATCTTCACAGGGATTGTTCTTGCAGACATTATAGAGAAATACTTTGTGTCACCAACTCTGTTCCGAGTCATCAGACTTGCAAGAATAGGTCGAGTCCTTCGACTTATACGTGGAGCCAAAGGAATCAGAACTTTACTTTTTGCCTTAATGATGTCTCTCCCGGCCTTGTTCAATATAGGCCTCCTGCTTTTCCTTGTGATGTTTATCTATGCCATCTTTGGCATGGCTAATTTTGCCTATGTGAAGAAACAGAGCGGGATTGATGACATGTTCAACTTTGAGACTTTTGGGAACAGTATGATCTGCCTTTTCCAGATCACCACGTCAGCTGGCTGGGACAGCCTCCTGAGCCCCATACTGAACAATTCTCCAGAGGAGTGTAACCCCACCATCCCCCACACGGGCACCAACGCCAGGGGAAACTGTGGGAACCCCTCTGTTGGCATCACATTCTTTGTCACCTATATCATAATATCGTTTCTCATTGTTGTGAACATGTACATAGCCATCATCCTGGAGAACTTCAGTGTGGCCACTGAGGAGAGCACGGAGCCTCTAAGCGAGGATGATTTCGAGATGTTCTATGAGGTGTGGGAGAAATTTGACCCCGAGGCCACCCAGTTCATCGAGTACTCCAAGCTGTCGGACTTTGCGGACACCTTGTCAGAGCCGCTGCGCATCGCCAAGCCCAACAAAATTAAACTCATCTCCATGGACCTGCCCATGGTCAGTGGTGACAAAATCCACTGTCTGGACATTTTATTTGCGTTCACCAAAAGGGTCTTGGGAGAGTCTGGGGAGATGGACGCACTGAAGCAGCAGATGGAGGAGAAGTTCATGATGGCCAATCCGTCCAAAATCTCTTACGAGCCCATCACCACCACCCTCAGGCGCAAACAGGAGGAGGTGTCAGCCACCATCATCCAGCGGACGTACAGGAGGCACCTGGTGCGGCGCCAGATGAAGCAGGCCTCTTTCCTGTATCGTCAGATCAACACAGACGGCACATTAGAGTCGGATGACGCCCCAGAGAAGGAGGGCCTCATCGCAATCATGATCAAGGAGAACTATGGAACCGAGACGGAGATTATGGAGACGCTGTCTGCCAACTCCTCTCCACCATCTTATGACAGCATGACTAGGGCTACTAGTGACCTTTTAAATGTTCTAATACCTGAGTCCAGGAACACGGACCTGAGTGAACCCTTCCCTCAACCTGACAGAGACCGGGAATCATTTCTGTAACAACGCTTAGGAAATGCTTCGTTTTTCCTCTTTTTTTTTTTTTTTTGTTTACCGAATGTAACATAGTTAAAAAAACACTGACTCAGTCTTGATATACATGTGGCATCAAAACCACAGGGTTTCTTAGGAAAATATATATAAATATATATTTTTTGGTATATGCGTTGTTGGAATACACAAAGGGAAAGTGTAAATCACATAGATGACCCTTTGACCCTGCTTACGTCAAACTGTGCTACACAATTATTTGCATGAATGGCCTGTGCAGGGTCGCAACAGTTATATTACTGATGTAATAATAATTTATTAGACAAAAGAAATACAGTTTATCAATATTTGCAGAATACGCCTGACTGTATGCATTCATTAAAGGTCTTACTTATATTGGTGTGATTCCTTATGAGAACGTACAGCTTTTAAATGATAACAGAACAAATTTATATAAATCTGGTAGGAAAATATAACACTGCTCTATACATTATCAGCCTTTCATAGGGGTATGATTATTATTACATTTGATATTTTTCTATGTAAAAAAAATTCAATTGGAGTAGCTAGTAATGAAAGGGAACACTATCACACTGTAACATGACAAGTTTTAACTTTTAACATAAAAACACTGTACTATATATTAGCTATCTTTTGGCATCATTGCACTTTGAGTTTACATGTAGGTTTCTACCTAATGTGTTCATTGTTTCATCAGTAGTCTGCAGCAAAGCATGCCAGTACAGTAAGCAAGGAGAGCATATGACAATCAAACCTACTTTGTTAATGTTTTCAAGGTAAAAACTTGACAACTGCAGACTTTCCTAATGCTCCATACAAAATGAAATAAAGGCCATTCTCTGCTTATGTCACAAATATCAGGCAGTGGGAGCAGCAAAGCCAGTTATTTTTTTTGTCGTTTTTTTCCCTTAACTATTTGACTATTTGTGTTGCATGCATTAACTGTATTTCATACAGATGGTATGCTTCAAGACCATTTTCTGAAGAAACAAGGCTCTGTCTTGCACACACCATGTTTAGCAATAATATGCTAATTATGCTTTTAAGGATAAAAAAATATTTTTTAAAGAAAGTGTCAAAGTTTGTGCTGCTTTGATTTGATCTCTGTGGAACACCACTCTTGTTTTCACTGTAACGTCATTACTGATATTGTCACTTCCGTTTTTAGGTCAGACTTAGAAGATTACAAAGTTGTAACACAAGACGACCTTTTTTGTTTTACAAGTCGTTCTTGCAAGTCTGTTGAAGGGCTGTATTCGGTAGCAATAGCTCCAGTGTGTGCCTAGCCACTCCCTGTCTCATTTTAGACAACATTTTGGAAGGTTGTACTCAATTGTGAATGGAAGCCATTGGTGGAGCTAGAATTACAATCTTCTATGATAATGAGATGTGTATCGTATGGGGAAATCCCTAGCAACTTTTTAAATTGCATGCTGGATCACTGTACTAAAAAAATCTGAAAAAAATGTTTTACTGTAGATTAATAAGGAAGCACAGAGAAATTGCAGTGGGGATTTTTCACAAGTAATTCATGCTAACTTACATTTATTTGATAAATTCATTGTTTTCCTTATAACAGCAGCTTCTTATTTCCCCCAAAAAATAATCAATGAAAGCGGCAAAAGCAGATTTTACAATAGCATTACCACCTTGGATTATAGTGTATGCTATATAACATTGTACATGGCATCTATAAGTGAAAACTTGTAAGTCTTTTCCCCAAACTATGTGTATGACAGTAACTCAGTAGCAATCGAACATAAAATCGGACTAATATTTCCAAACACTAATAACATATATTAGCTGCTGAAAAGGTATATAAATAATAATAATATAAACAATAATATGGCTTTTTTAAACAAAACTATGACAATTATAAAATAAATGGTCATAGTATCTAAGAATCAGTTAAATAGGAACTAATGTTCACGTTCATAATTTAAAAGAATGCAACCAATTTGTAATCCCATCAAGGATTTTCTTTTTTTTCCTCAAAATAAGAATTGTAAAAAGGTACTGTAAAAATAAAATGACATATGCTTCCTACTTCATAAATGCCAATATGAGAAAATATGGTCACGCTTTACTTATCTATTCCCAAAGCCTTAATGAGGCATGTACTGTATAATGCCTTGCTTAACTTGACAATAATAATTTAGAAGTAATTAGAAATCATTTATGAGGACGCAGTGTTTTCTGAAGGATGACATGACGTGTTATGCAAAATTCCATTCTCAAATGTGACATAACATGTAATTTGACTTTACTTTGACCAAAATAGCTACACTCATAATTATGAATGATTTATAAAGATTTTATGATGTGGTAATGAAGCCGTTATATGTGCTTTGTGAAGCCGTTTTTATATATACATAATTTTCAGATTTTTGCCCCGTTTTTTTCCCAATTTGGTGGCAAATTATACCCTCTATTTCTTGAATGAACCCTCCTCCACGAGCCTGCCGCCCATCTCTACGGGACAAGCTAATACCCAGAGGTCGGCAATGATCCGGCTCCTCCGAAACAAAACTCGCCCACCTGTCTTACAGGGAAGCCCTCCGCGCTTCTCGGTGAGCTTGTGCTGGCTCCCCCTTCCCCTGGGGTGGCCAGCCAATCGCTGCGCCGAACGGGGCTCCCGGCCACAACCGGGCTGGCGCAGCCGGGGATTGAACCCCAGCCACAGTGGGCAACCTGCATTCCGAGCGAGTGCTTTCATTGTTACACCACCCGAGGCTCCGCTTTGAGGCTTTTGAAATAAATACTTACACTGTGTAAAGTGTGACCCAACATTTTACTTCCACCTTTTCATGTAATTGTAGTACAAAGTAATAATACAAATAAATTTATGTTCATAATACAGTACCTGAATTGCACACACAAAAAACTCATGCTTGCTCATTTTAAATGGATGATGTCCCAATTTTGCATTTTTATTTTTAAACGAACAAGCAGGATATTGGTGGAAGAGCTGGACCTTCACAAAGTTTGTGTATTCTTTTTAATAATTTATGATGTGTAATGCAATAAATCCTCACTTTGGACAGTTGGACATGGCAATATTACGTTATTATATATAATAAATGCAATCTTTACAGTGAATACATGTGTGTCATTATGGATATGGATATCATGCATTGACATACAAATGTTACTCTTGGTTGCATTACTATAGTATTCAAAATTGCAGAAAATATTTGACATAAAATAGTAGCGCTAAGGAAATATACCCACACTTTACACCAAAGCTGAGTTTTCTGTATCTATATCCTGTGGGGTGGAGGGAGGGGGGCATTGAGTGTAAAGTTAGTTACCGGTATTACTGTAATACAGCAAATTTGGCATAACTGTTTTATGCCCAATCCACTTGTGGTGTATCATTGTTATGCATGTCACACTGAGTGATGTATTTATGCTTTCACGATATCAGGTTGGATGTGAATTTGTGCTTAGACCAAAGCACATGTCACAGCAGTACATTGTTTGGTACAAAATACAGATCATGATGATATGCGCTTAACTATAAATCACATCTCATCACATCAATCACATGCTCAGTTTCTATTATGAAGTGACTGACAGCAATTTAAATTGATATTCTTATTTGATTTTGAATTGATTGATTTACATTTACAAAATGAAACCCTCATTATTTTGGACTTAGTATGCTTAAAGTTTGAGTTTCACCCAAAGGAAAATGGGTTTTCCCTTGATGCCGAGTAACACTACTTTCTCTTAATTTAAGTAAGTGTCAAACACACAATATGGCAAATTAAAAATGTAAAACGTAAAAATAAATGGTAAAAACCTGGGCTTGTCAACATATATATTTGACCATGGGGAAAAGAAAAATACAGTGGAAAAAACTATAGATTTCCCATACTGTTTCAGATTGATTCCTCAGCGATACTGTGGCACGTAATAACAAGCGTTTCGATAGCGTAGTGGTCTAACACACACGCACGGACTGGTGCGTTGTGTGTGTGAGCTGCCTATTGCGGTCAGGGTTCGAAATCCATCTGTGCCAGATCGGCCCTGGCTGGGAGCCCGGGCGGCATTTGGCTGCCTGCCCCAGGGGGAGGGGGAGGGTGAGTTGGCACGAACTCGCCAAGAAGTGCAAAGGGTGTATGCAGAAGTAGGTGGGCGAGTTCCGTCTCGGAGGAGGTTGATCATTGCAGGCCTCAGGGAATTGGCTTGACCCGGAGGATGGGCGGTGAGGGCGAATCTAAATAAATAGAGGATATAATTGGCTACTAAATTGGGAGAAAAACAGGGAAAAAAAATATTTTTATAATAAAATAAAATAGCCTGGCTATGTAGTTTTGGGTTCATACAAAGTAAGGTTATAGTATTAAACACTCTTCTGAGTCAAACAGACCTACTATACTTATATGTTTAATTGATTACACACATTTATGACACATTGTGGTAATGAAGAGGGCTTGTGTTACACATCCTTACTCTGAAACAAGCTCTTTGCAGGAATTGGGACATCATACATTATGACAGCTCTTTATAGAAAAATATTTATTTTTCAGTGTAAACATTACATATTATTACATACATTATTTATCATTAAAATTGATTTCATTTTTTCATGCCCATGTAATCTATCAACCATACATTTCTTTCTTTTTCATGAATAAATCAGTATGCATTTAACATTAGGCATGGCATTGTGTGACAGGTATCACACTCTCCCATAGGCAGTAAGATTAACAAAAATGTACTACCAAAGCCAAATGATCATTTAAGGACCACTGTACTGTGTCCACTTGATTGATGGAGGCCTGTGTTGCCTAAATGTATTTTGTAGCTTACCTTATTTGTAGAACATCACCATTTTCAATGGCTGGTCTCTTGTTGATGTAAAACAAACTTTTTTGTTCAGATCACTACAGGAGGAGAGAAATACATACAGATGGAATCCTGTTTATGTGAGCACCCCAGTGTAGCAGGCAGCTACAGCTTGTAATTCATCAACATGTGGACTGGGAGGGGGACTGGCTTCCAGTGCTGGGTTGGTATGGCTCCTTGATAACATAGTTGGCAGCACAGTGTACCATTTAGAGATTTTAGAGACATGTACAGTATACAGTATGAATAGAGTGACAAAACAAATTCTTAGAATGTGAAAGCATTTATTCCTGTGAGTCTTCTTTATGTGCAGTACATTCATACATATATATGGTATAGTAAATTGTATCTAAAAGTAAATTGATATTTCAATCTGTCATAGCTGTGAATGACTATGATTAATACCAAAAGCACTTTTTGTCTACCCAATAGCATCCAGTCATACATTTGGCGAACATTATTCTGACTGCTGCTGGAGGTTATTTTTTGCTCATCTCAGCATGTCTTTTACGATCATTCTTTCCCTAGGATTCCTTTTCGTTTTTATATTTGATGCTTGGATCAAGCAGCAAATGCTTGGAGCAAGCAGAGTTTCCTTTTTTGGAATCGCTCTCCAGCTATCACGTGCCTAAAATGTGAAAACATGGATGAAACAAATATAGTAAAGCAGATGACAGACGTAGAATGCCTGATAGACATGCAAGTATATGTACTTAGAAGAATGCTATTCTGCTGTTACTGGGTCATTATAAAATATTGTTTCAGTAGTGGGCAAAATGTATGTGATCCCTGGTTAACAGTAAAGAATACAAGTGGAGGTAAAATTAAGCCATATGCCATATTTAGAAAATGCATGCCAGTAGTCTGTTTCTCTGTTGTTTCCTGAAACGCATTTCATTTATGTATTTATATCCCTTTGTGGTGGAATCTGGTTGTCATTCTATCATCGCACTGTCCAGGTTTTCAGGATTACCTACCAAAGCCCTGTGTGAGGGATGGTAGTTTGTTGCACATTTGCTCATTTTCTCTCATTCCTTGACACTTGTTCTGGTTCACAAAAAATGCTAAAGGTGTGGTTACAATATGACTTGCAATTACAGAAAAGGTCAGGAATCAATGTCAGATGATCGATCACTTTATTTTTTAAAAATGCAATAATTTGAACACATAATACTCGTTTATATGTTATCACCGAATCTACTGATTGAGCTGAAATGCATACATTTTGATGAACACTTGTCCGTACTCGAAAGGGTGATCAACGGATAATTTATTGCGCAGAACACCATGTCGGAATATTTGGTAGTTTATTCACACCTGGTATTTTGTAAATTTTTGTAATAAACTTTTACATAGAATGTATATTTATTTTTAAGACCAAATAATCCCTCATTAGATTTTTCCCATCTTCATCTCATGTCTGTGATTCAAGAAATGGTTTATGTAAATGTGCATATTATATTAGCACAGACATACTTGTTTAACTTGTTCTTAAATCTGAAAATTATGCATGTGTGCAATGTGAAGGTATATGATTGAAATGGGAAATTAAGGCATATGTTGTATATGCTTCATATATACATGTGTAATACAAGTTCCTAATGTAGGTGTAATTTATATTGTAGAACCCACTGTATTTAATTGCATTTTTTTTTTTTTTTTTTTTTTTTGTAAGAAAATCACAAAGGATTATGCCACCAATGCATAAGGTCATGTGAACTGCTCAATGAGCGCTGCTTCATGATGTCCTAATTTACCTCTGGGAGAATGCATGTTCTACAGTGATTGTGTGTCTGAGGCCTGAATGAAGGTTTCAGTGCAGCAATGTGTGAGTGATCCCCAAAAATCTGTGCCTGCTTTTCAAAGCTATGGGAAGAAGTGCATGTGCGGTAAAATGTAGGACTTCGTTTTTTTCTTAGCTAGGATTCAAATGTATTTATCTAATGGTATGTGTGTAAATTCCTGTTTCTTTGTTTTAAATAAAAATTAATATGGAAAAGAAAATGCTGTCCAAATGATCGGGACAATTTAAAAACAAAGAATCAGCGGGTTTGACACTTACACAGCAATAAATTAAGAAATACATTAAATAAAAAAGCGTGGATCTTAAAAGAAACATAATTACAAAGATGAATCATAAAATAAAGGTAGCTTTCCCCTGTTGTTTCTGATTTATTATTTATTAGACTCCAGCTTTTCACAGGAGTCTTTCTTTTTCTACTTAAAATGACAAATTTAGATGCACCCCAGGTCTCATGTTCACCAACTGTAGTAATATGCCCTAATAAGGCAAAAAAAAAGAAGTAAAACAAGGCTGCTCTCTGCTATTGTTACAATTGTTCATAATTGTATATACATTTCAAACATACTGAAGTATAAAACAGAGGATGGATCTGATGCTTCCTGACTTTTGTGTTAGAAACCTCCAGAATATTAGCATGCTCTTCCTCCAACTGATACCATGTATAGACTTAGACATAGAGAACTCCTATATAGCCAATGTGCATCTCACAGCTTACAAATTAATGACTTTAGTAAGACTATTTACTGATACATCAGCAACACACAATTATGTATAAAATACTGTAGGTTGTCACATCAGATGATGTACACAGGTTGTGGGAGAGTGCAGCGTGCAGTGCACACAGAAGCTACACATACAGTAGCATGATGCTAGGGGTCTTTTGGGTAGGCTTGTATCATGTTCATAATTGTGGGGGAAGTGAATGTTGGTTTCTTATTTTTGGAGGGGGTACCTTGCCGTCCTAACTCAAGTGATAACCTTGCAAGGACAAAACATGAAAAGGTTTTCAACATGTGAATGGAAAGACAATTCTTTAGTTGTGGTTTGACATATTTTTTACACTTGATCTGTGCATAAAATAATTTGTATAAACAGGCTTTTGCTCTTCTTTTCTGTCCACTGATACACCCTGCTGTCTTGCAACCAGGTTTCAGCAGAATAAAGTGCTGATACTGACGTAATCCCCTGTTCCGGTTTCTGGGGCTGTCTGCAGGGTTTTTATGTATTGCTTCTAGCATGCCATTGGATGGCTCTAACTGACTAATCCAATCACATATCCCCTTTGAATACAGCAGTGTAAGCCTGAGACTTATGGGCAGCTTCACGAATGGCCTCCTGTCCCATCTTGATCTTTCAACATGATCTCCAGCCAGAAAACGGCAGTATAGGTCGTTTGTTTAAACCGGTCAGAACGACACTTATTTAGTTTAAAAAATTATAATCATTGGAAGCAGGCAGGCAACCACCTCTTCGGCCGATATGGGGTGTGAAACGTTCATATGAGTTGTTTTGACAGTGCGAACCAGTCATATGGGTCATTTTGACAAACAACCTATATGGTCATTTTGGCTGGAGATCATGATGTATCTCTCCATAAAGCAGGAAGCACAGTCATTTTAGCTAAATTTGATGTTGAGTACTTTCCATTGAATACATATTCAGACATTTTGAGAATTGTTTTTCACTTGGAAGGGGTAGGGTAAAATGTGTAAGTAAAGTCTGATTTAATATGTTTTAATTTCAGGCTGTAAGGCAACAAAATGGTACCGGTTAAAAGTTTTAGAACACCCCCATTTTCCAGTTTTTACTGAAATGTAAGCAGTTAAAGTCCAGTGAATAACCTGAAATGGTACAAAGGTAAGCGTTACATTATTTTTCAGTTTTTCGTAACACAAATTTTTTTTTTTACCTCTGGCAGTTTATCGCTTACCTTTGCACCATTTCAGGTTATTCACTGGACTTGAACTGCTTACATTTCAGTAAAAACTGGAAAATGGGGGTGTTCTAAAACTTTTGACCGGTAGTGTATATATATATAATTCAACTACGCTGGAACTGAATGTATGAGGTCATTCAAATGCAACCACCTGTACAGAAATGTACTTGAACATCATGTACTATGACATACCTTGAATGAAGTTCATTCAAGGTATTATGCAAAGTTACTGTGGAATTAGACTAGGATCAGCATTGAGCCTCATGGGTGATATACACCCTGTGGTCTGATGAAGGTCATTCATTCTCATGATGTCCTTCACACTAGTTATCACATGAAGAGGCAAAAACAGTAAAAAAATTAATACAAATTTGTCCAAAATAAGTGTCACGCATAAGGAACCAATTAGCTTCGGTGCTCCGATTAGCTTTGGTGCCAGAGGTTTTTCCTGTATGTATTTTGAGGCAAAGGTGACCAAATCCTACCCTGACCAGCTTTGGAGGGATAATCTGAACGCAGAAGGGCACAAAATATCACTGCTTCACAGTGGCCTCACAGGTTCTCAAATGACCTCCTGTCCCATCTTGATCTTTCAACATGATCTCCAGCCAAAACGACCACACTGGTTGTTTGTTTTCTCCAGAAAACGGCAGTATAGGTCGTTTGTTTAAACCGGTCAGAACAACACCTATTTAGTTTCAAATTAAAAGAAAATTGGAAGCAGGCAACCACTTCTTCGGCCGATATGGGGTGCGAAATGGCCATATGGGTCATTTTGACAAACTACCTATACGGTCGTTTCGGCTAGAGATCCTGTTGCATCTTTCCATATAGCAAGAAGCACAATCATTTTAGTTCAATTTGATGTTGAGTACTTTCCATTGAATACATGTTCAGAAATGTTTATAAAAAAAATTCACTTGGAAGGGGTAGGGTAAAATGTGTAAGTAAAGTCTGATTTAATATGTTTCAATTTCAGGCTGTAAGGCAACAAAATGTGAAATGTTTTACATTAAAGGGGCACTGTATATCAGCTAATTGAAATGATGGCATCTTATATGTCGTTCTAAATTCTCATTTAAATTAATTGTTTGTTTTGCCTACTGTAAATGGTATATAGGATAAAAAAAAGCTAAGCTAAGCTAAAAACTATATACAGTATATATATATATATATATATAATTCAACTACGGTGGAACTGAATGTATGAGGTCATTCAAATGCAACCACCTGTACAGAAATGTACTTGAACATCATGTACTATGACATACCTTGAATGAAGTTCATTCAAGGTATTATGCAAAGTTACTGTGGAATTAGACTAGGATCAGCATTGAGCCTCATGGGTGATATACACCCTGTGGTCTGATGAAGGTCATTCATTCTCATGATGTCCTTCACACTAGTTATCACATGAAGAGGCAAAAACAGTTAAAAAAAATACAAATTTGTCCAAAATAAGTGTCACACATGAGGAACCAATTAGCTTCGATTAGCTTTGGTGCCAGAGGTTTTTCCTGTATGTATTTTGAGTCAAAGGTGACCAAATCCTACCCTGACCAGCTTTGGAGGGATAATCTGAACGCAGAAGGGCACAAAATATCACTAGCTTTAATTATAGTTCCCCCTTCCCTTCCCCATTCCTTTCGGAGTGTGAGCGAGCCCCTTGGCAGTGGAGAAAATATTAGCCTGGCTTTGATCTCATTGCGTTTTCTCATCAAGCATCATTAGAGGTAGAAGATTTCTGCTTGAAATGGGATATTCGTTTCGGCATGAAAAAGGTTCTGAGAATGTTCTGAGGTTTGTGGCATAAAACCTGAGTTTTTATATTTTTATAATAAGTATGTTTGTATTATCTATATTCTCCTGTTTTTTGCTTTATGTGGCACAGGAATTTACCAGGGTCATGTAGCTAGTTAGATAGTGATAATGCACCAGATTTTGAGTGATTATCAGTTAATTTCCAGTTAATAATGAGGCATTTCTGGCAAGTTATTAATGCTTTAGCATTTAGCTAGCTAGCTTTGATTCAGAACACAAAACTGTTTAGCCTTGGCTGGAAATATAATCCTGAGGATAACACAGCAAACAAGATGTTTCAATGTTGCCATGGCAAACTAATTGTAGATTACAAAAAGTATGTCTTGGCAGCCTGCTAGCTGCTTATGGGAAATACTGGTACATTGCTATCCGTTAGCTTTTTGTATTAACAATCACTACAACTTGCTATGGTAGACACACATGAGATAGTCTGAGCAAGAGTAATTAACTCCAGTGAGAGAATAGGGATTGCAACAGCTTCAGTACACATCATTGCAATATTGTGCTTTAATACAAATGGTTCCGGTATAATGGGATATATTAGTCATATGTTTTAATTGCATTTTTTGTTTGAGTACTGAATTTTGCGAATGAGTACTTCCTCAGTAGTAGTAATTCCTTAAGTTAATTTCATTTTCAATAAATATTTGTCATGCTGCAAACAAATGCTTATAATGCATGATAACATCTCTAATAACTGTGAAGCCGGGTAGCTAGCTTCCTAGCATTGTCATCTATTTTTCAAATTACATTATAATGCAGTTTTTATTTATGTTTTTAACCTATTTTAATACCTCAGTGTTCTCTTTACTCCCAATTTCCAATGCCTTATCATATCCATAGGCCTGTCTCAACACAACAATGTCCAATTAAAGAAAATAATCTCTTACTTTCAAAACAGAAATTGTACAAGTACAATATATACAAAATAACTATAATAAACAATAAATAACTATACAAAAGTACAAATAACTTCCTGAAAGAAACTGAAAAAAGATATATACTGTTGTCATAACCAATAATATTCCATCCTTCCTTTAGCATTCATAGTCATTTGTATGTGCCTCAATATCAGTAAAATGGCTGTATCCATTATCTACCACTGTTAGCGGAAGTTCATTCAAAAATCTATTTTTGATCTTTTCTTATATGCATCAAGTAATTACATGCACAATTAAGCATTCTGAACCACATCCTGTAATCCTAGATGGAATGAAACCATACAGGCTGACCTCACTATTGTCCTCGCCAGAGGTTTTCATTCATGTACAGAGAAATGCAAAACCTTGTTGAAAAAAATATTTTCAGCCATAACCCTTCTCATCACTTAAAGACACAAAGACATAAATCAAGACCAAAACATACCTTTACAAAACTTCACATTGAATTAATCTATCAATAAAAAAATATTGTTTTAAATATTGGGATTATAATAAGTATTAATTCCATTCTGAAAAAGACAGGAACTGAACTGCATCATGCTCAAAAACTGTATTTTGAAATATATCTCACATCTTAAATGTTGATTGATTAGAGTTCAAAAACAGAGTTATTTGGTTTGGGGTATTGTGACCATTAGCCCTGTGACCATTAGCATGGTGCTAATGTGCTGCCAGCAATATAATTTTTTTAACTTAAGGTTTCAAATTAGTTTTGGAGAACCCCATAGGGAAGAGATTGAGGTAGGCATGTATATTATTTTGAAGAATATGTAACTAGTTACAAAAATTCAAACATGATGGACAGCAAGTGGTGTTAGCAAATATGGTCAAGCCTCACTGTCGTGCCTGGATGTCAAAAGACAAATGTGTCCTTACACATTTTACCAACAAAAGAAGAGGAGCAAGAGAAATGGCTGCAATTTATTAAGGTTCGGTGCATCTTCCATTTCAAAAACAGGACTTGTTGCTGACGTAGGTCAATAGGCATGTCAAATAAGACGAGCTCATGAATATTAGCTCCCTGCCCACTCAGCCTGTCTTACAGTCTTGCTCATAATCAAGCATGAGGGATAAGGCATATATCGCCAATTCTGAGCAATTTAATTGGGGGAAAAATGGTACACTCTAAATTAATTTACATGTAAAATATAATGACTGTGCAGGACATTTCAGGATGCCCAATTGTCTCTTGACTGTTTCAATGCCTTCCCAGCTGTGTCAGCCATTAACAGTGACAGTTTTCACATTACGTTAGCTTGCAACATTTATGTTAATATTCACACGGGTTGATTGCATTGGATCAGCAGCCATGACCGTGGTTTTCAGCTCATGCGTATTAAATCAGCCATCTCGGTCACTTAAACATCGGCCACTTGCTGAATCTGGGCAGTGACTCATCAGAAGGAAGCTTGCTGCTCATCAGACATTCTCGAGCTCCCCACAACAGACACATATCCTTGAGAGTGAGATGTGCTATTCTGAAGCTTGTTCGCCTTCTCTCTACATTACAGGCATGAAGACAGGTCTACTTGAGCTTGAGTTTTGCTGGCTTCAATGTTCCTTCAGCTGTGACTAGTGTGGTCTCTTTTTTAGTAACCACTGTCAACTTGATGAAATAATCTGATATTCAGGACAAATTTCATGGTCAATAAATGGGCTAGGAGGGGAAAGGTATTTAAGGAACTGTTTCATCACGGTCCAGTTTTCTACCTAATTATCCAGATTGTTTAGGGCAGGAGTTCTCAATCCTAGTCCTGGAGGGCCACAGGGCTTGCTGGATTTCGTTGTCTCTCAGCACTTAATTGATCAATTAAAGCAGTTGATTACAAGGTTGATAGCGGGCTTAAGGAATGAGACATACCCAAGTAGGGAACAAGCAAGATGTCCATCACTTAAATTTGAGTATGCACCAGCAGTACTGTCATTCTTTTTCCATATTTAAGTAATGTGGGTGTGTTGTGACCTCACAACTCGTGACAGCAACAAGCCAGCTGAACCTGATAAAAATACTTTTTTGTGAACCCCCTATTACAATTATTTGATAACTACACCTTTGTTCTATCTCCAAGAGGTGCAGCATGAGTGATGAAAGGAAAATTACAAAGATTAAAGTAAACAGTGAACAATATCAAAAGTGAGAGATTACACAAAAAAAGGTCCTTTCACAAAGCAATCACAAATATATTTTGCTGCAAAGCCACAATTTGCATTAAAAATATTAGTGCAATTGTAAATGGCAGCAATCATACAAGTAAAGCACATTGCTTCAAAACAATGTCTGCTCTCTTTTAATGCTAAATAAAAGAACAGAAATTAACTAAATAAATGCTAAATAAAAGAATGCTAAATAAAAGAACAGAAAAACACTGTTCAACCCAGGGGACTGAACACACATTAGGTGCAATCTTAAAATGGCTGTAATATATTATAAAACATAAGCTGGATGTCCCGGGGGAGAAGGGCAATGGTTAACAAAGCACAAGGTCCTGTCTTATCCTGTCTTATTAGCTGTGAGAATGCAGGGCCTCGCGGCTGGCATCTAGTGCATCCTGCAGCTGTTTGTGATGACTGAAGAGAGAAGAGTCCAGAAGCAGAAACAGCTTGAGTCCTTGTCTCCATGTGCACAGGCCTCAGCTCACCTTTTATAACTTTCATTGGTTTTATATATTGAGCAAAAGAGAAAGAAAAAAAACACCAAATAGCAAACAATGTTCCAACTGAAGTTTGAAAATTAGACCATATACCTAATTTGGACGAATGTTTATGGTAGACATTTCCCAATGAAATCTCATAATTTGATCAAGCTACAGAGATTGTCTTTTCATGTGATGATACAATTGAATCTATCTTATGTATTTTATCGATTATGATAGAACTGTTGAAGAGCATGACAAAAAGAAAGCATACAGACACACAGAGAAATGGTTATGTAAATGTTGATGCAAGAGGTAACGGTCCAAAAACTGAAAAGAACTGATTAAATAATGCAGGACAGCTTTTGGATTGAAAGACATACAGTATATTGAAAAAATATGTATCAATATAAAACAATGGTTAATGGATATTAAAATTATCTAAGAGTATGTCATTCTAAGTGAAAACAATTGACATAATTATTCACACCAAAATATACTCAGAAGTAGCAAAGGGCTAATTTGAACAAAATATATTTAATAAGGTCAAATAAATAAAATTCAATTCCAATTTAGAAATACAATTATCACTTTAAATTGGGAAATTAATTTAAAACATTATGCCCAATTAAGTCCAGTACATAAAGACAAATGTCAATACTGTGCTTGATATATATTATACCTTTGGTACAAATCATATTTGCATTGAATTATACAAATTGTGTACAATAAAATAGACTACAATGGTACAATTAGGTACTGAAATTTTGACAGTGTGCAATCTCTCATTTTTGTGCTAAACCCACTAACATTTGCAGCTCTCCAAAGTAAAGTAAGCAAACACTATAATTAGGATGGCTTTGAGCAATAAGCTTAATGTATGATGTGCACCTGCAAATATTTCACCCCACAAAACAGCACACCAACACCAAGATGAGAATTTAAACGAAGCACAATTGAGAATTGGCAACGTGACACCCTCTGACATTCTCCATATGTTCTATAACAATTCCGTATTGCCCTGGGGTGTGAAACCCGAAACCATTAACTGGGGCCAACTCTCACAGGATACATGGACAACTCCAGGAGCTCATGTGTGGCACGGGCACGGTGCATGTGCTGACAAAAATGTGTCAGGATTAATGCCGTCTCTGCTGTCCTTGTGTGACTTGACACAACATTACACTCATTCAGCCTTCAAAATCAAATCAGTCCACTCCGATAAAAATGACACTGCAGCACCAACATCTCATCTGTACCAGAAGCGAAGGCAGAGATGGACAGGGCAAAGAAATTAAGGCCGAAGAGAGGAATCCACACTGCCAGTGCTGCAAACTCTTTATCTTTCGTGTGGCGTATGCAGTCACTGCAGTCTTGCCCTGTGAAAGAGGAAGTAGCACTTGAGACACGGTGTCTCAGTGTGTGTGATGTGTGGGTGAGCTGAGGAAGTTGCAGTGCATGCCCTTGCCCTCAGTGTCTCTGAGCTGGTCCAAACGGACCAGATGGTTAAGGCTTTTTGGCTTTTGCTATATCACAAGATATGGCATAAACAAGGGATACTCCTGAGCAATTCGGAAAATATTCAGGCAGGTCTCAGGTCTTGAATACATTAGTGCACTTTTACACTGCCAAACTATGGGTGCACAAAATACTGTGCTGTTTGACATGAAATTTGACAGCTTGTCAACACTTCCCCCTGTCTGAAGGGATAATTCCTCCACTGTGTCACAGACCGCACATACAGTACCCTCTAAAATTATTCACACCCTTGATAAAGAAGGTTCTATAAAATAAACAATACAGCTACAAGCTATAGTGTATGCTCAAAAAATTCAGTAGTGTTATCCTTGCGAGGGGAGGGTACACAAAGTACTGAAAACAGGGGTGTGAATAATTGAAACATGTCATATTTTTTTGTTGGAAAAAAATATTACTTGTTAAACAAAATATTTACACAGCCTTCTTTGGTCATCCCAATATCCATTTACACACTTGGCATAATAACCCTGATATAAGGCATAACACTGTTTGGCATCCAACCCTTCACTGATTCTACAATCAGCTTTCTATTTCAGACCAGCTACTGTACACAAGCATCCCATAACACAAACAAGCCATCTACTGGAACACATCGGCAGGAAAGGTAATGTGGGCCCATGAATCAGACATTCAATCTGTTTGCGACTGAACCCTTCTCTGTCCAATACGGAATACACCACGGTCTGATGCCAAACAACAGATACGGCCCACGCTAGTCTTTCCTGCGCTCAATGTGCTTGGTGATAAGCGGTACCCGGGAGATCCGTGTTTGCTGTATGGGGTTGCCATGGCAGCACAGCCCTGATGAGGTCTCCCGACAACCTGGAAGATGAGTGTGTTCTCCCGGTGGGAGCGCTGACCTCCCTCTCAAGAGGTTAATCCTCCTGTTTGTCTCCTACCGGAGAAGCCGGAGCGCCCTGGCAAAACGGCGGCTTTAAGCCTTTTCAATAATTGCTGATAATGGTAAAGTATCAACGGGGGGCTGTCACATCTGTAAGGCTGTGGACCAGAATTAATTAATAAATAAATAAAGACGTGCAGAATCCACAAGCGCTCATAAAAGCGTCACAAGGCGGTATCATCGCATCGTGGTATTCCTGTGAATAAGTCATCGTTAGTTGAAAAAACAGGAGGGGCATTTGAACAGGCATGACCGTGTGCGGTGGATCAAGCTGTACTTTTATAACCTCCCTGTAAATCCAAATTTACTGCAGAGTGACTGGAACACTAAAAGGGATGACACGGGGTCATGTGCAATAATCCCCTGTATCAGGGGCAAGACCACTTAACTTGCCCCTATGGGTTTAATATGATATAATGCAAAAAAATCTAAAGAGATAGAGGTATTTTATCCCCACACAGAGAGATCTGTCCCTTAGCGCGTCTGTCCTTGGGTGGTGTTAATGAAAACACCCCTAGAAGGGGGCAGTGTTGTCCCAAAGGACATCTGCCCTGTGAGTTGACTTTTAGGGTCACAGACTGATATAAAAAGACCAGCCAATGAGAAGGTGACAAACCCAAATTAATTATAATATTTCCAAACTGCTCTGCTTACTAATTACTTCCTTGTTTTGGAGATCATCCTGCACCAGCATGTGTGCCGCATTGGGGCTTTCCCGTTTTAATTGTATTTTATTTTTTACCTGCTTCTGTGATATATCCAATTGGATCCACAGACTGCTGTGTCCCAAAAGGCAAAAGTCCGAGGAATTTGGACGACATGCTCGCAGTATTAGCCAGCTGTCATGATTAATACTGGCGAATTAATTTCCACGGTTAGCATGGACCGTTAGGCATGGCATTAGTTCCCACTTTTATTTTTCTAAGCACTTTTTATAACAGACAAGAGATTGGGGTAATGTCACGGAAATCCTTTTTTTTCAAGCGTGGGAAGGGAAAAAAAGGCAGCCCTGATCATGGGTCCTTTGACCCCAATCCCCTCAGGGGTTTGGCCAGGCTCTCGACCTTGGCAAGCATTAGTCTCACATCTGCTGCTCCTCTGTCCCTGTCCTCTGTGTAACTGGAGCCACACCCGGGAAGCTGTATACATCAATTCTGAGGCAGATGTACCTGCCCTTAGGATTTAGAGAGAAACTCTTTTAGGGTCACCTTTCTCATTTGTCTTTACAGAAGCGTTAGCAACCTCAGAGCTTCTCAATGCATTCTAGAACACATTTACACATTATTATTATTATTATTTTACAGGGAGTCCACTTTGTTCATGGGTAAAACAGTAGCATCCCTCAAGTATAAACTGTATATGTAAAGGGCATTAACAGTGTGAACCTGCATGAACAGCAAAAATGTGATTACATTTGTCTCAGCAGGTTTATCAACATAAAAACAGATGCACACAAATGCATGAATAGTCTCTTCCCTATCTGTTTATCTTATAAAGACTAGCACAATACCTTCAAACTGGTTTCACCACGTTAAAGTGTCAAAGGCTATGTCACTAAACCTCAGGTTAAAATAAATAATTATTTGTATTTACATTATTAAATGAAATATTAAAATTGACTTGAAAGCACTTGCAAAACTCTTGCTTTCATCAAATGTAGCTAATTAGAGCTGCCTTTACTTTTTAAAACGCAGCTGCAACCCCCTCAACTAATTCCTGGAGAGCAATAATATCATTCTTTACTGCATTTAGTAGGAAAACAACATGAGGGTGCTTGACACTGGCACCTGAGGTCTAGCCACAGATTCCGGTTGGTCTAGCAGATGTATGAGTCAGATGACACATATCCTGGCCTTGTACACATATCCTGATAATACATGGCTCTTTAATGGGGGGATCTTCCGCCTACATTCAATCTATGAATTTGACAAATAATTTCCTTTGGACACCTCTTATAACACATAGTTAACATCACCATTTGCAGCCTTTGGATCACCATCCCAGATTTGGCTACTTTCCAGTAGATTAGATTAGATTAGATTACATTTGATCAGATTATATAAAATTAGATTAGAGTATTGTTACAAAATGAATATATTATTTTTACAGATTGTAGAGAAGATGGCACAGATAAAAACATAATGTGGACAACGGTACATATAGTAGACATTTGTGACCCAACTGTACATTCACATTTGAAAACAACAGCCTTTCATTTTTATGTGAAAGAGTATATGGCAGGTCTGATAAAATTGAAAACCTGAAGCACACTTTTGTGGTACGTGTGATCTTAAGACATTTTTAAATTTAAATTTTTAACATTTTTAAAAACAGCAATATAGAAGGGACTATATGGGCTCTACTTCATTTAGCCTGTTCGGCTAAACTAGCTAGCAAGATGTTAGATATTGATAGATAGAATATATTTTGATACTGAATACAATTAGAATGCCTCTTCATCTGAATTTATTTGCACAATCAGTGGAGCTCAAGTCTCTATGCTGGATTGAAGGTGTGGATTGTCCTTTTCCACATGTGTATTTCTGCAATAGCTGTCCTAACAGAAGCAGCCACAGCCTAACAGCACCATCTGTTGGCCTTCACAGATAGAAATCAGGAGACTTAAAACCTCAACCATTCTCTGGTACTCTTCTTACAGAAGGTCATGTGTTTACAATGAGCTGGTCTCTTTCCAGCAAGCCTGACAAATAACAAAGTCAATTGAACAAATGGGGGAATATGGTCATCATCATATCATAACTGAAAACTGCTTGTTTAAGAGATTGCTGGATTATGTTTGAAAATATTGACACTTTGAAGCCAACAGGAAAACATTAATGACTAAAATAAAAACCCAGGAGCAGAGTTTGATTGGACAAAGAAGACAATGTATCTGTTAAAATCTAGCAGGTGTGGCAGATGGTTTGTATGTGCAAAGAATAAATCCATATCAGGGCTGCCAGAGAATATTTGACTTATTTAAATCCACAGCTGGAGATCAATCTTTGAGGTTTTTTAAATACCAACCCCTGGTGCTCTTTAAAACACTTGCAGTTGTTAGAAAGTATGAGCTGCCATGTGCGTTCCACTGGAGGTTGCCATTAGACCAGTAAATTGCAACTTGTCTCAATGTGTCTTTAACAATATTGCGATACAGAGCAGCCTAACCCTGCTGCTATGGAGCTGAATACATCCTATGGCGTAACACTTTACACTGTGTAGGTGGAAGAAAGCAACGCTGCAGAATGCTGACCTCCTAAGAGAGGGGTTTATTACGAGCGAGAAGCTGGAAAGAAAATATATCAAAGAAACAGGGAGAGATAACGCACCTCAGCCAATTCCAATGTGAACCACGTCCCCTGAGATGATATGCAACATATTCAAAGCACAATAATGTATGCATTCATGGAAATATTATAAGAGGATCCTTTCTAGTTTGCTCCTTATAAACTACCAAAAACCTCTGGATATAACAAAGGTTATGCGGCTGCCTACAGGTAAAAGCATTATTAGGAGAGGCACTGTACTGTGTCACCACTGATGAGCTAGAGAACAAAAGGAACAAGATTTAACAACATGAAAGACAGAATGACAATGTAAAGACTAAAGAGAGGGAGCATAAAAAGAAAAGATAAGAACTACCCTTTGCATTACCTGTATCAATACTCTGACAACACTGGTTGAGAAAAAACTTTCTTGACTGTGCCAAGCACTTACCCTAGACAACTCCTTGTGAAGTGTCCAGCCAACAAAAATCCCTGGGTTTTATTTTCTCATGTAACCCCTCAAGCTGACTTTTATGAAAACCAACACCTCATTTCAATATATTATAATATTAAGAATATTTACAAATTCCATGTCATTATGTCAACAGAACACAATCTTTTTGTCATTAACAACAATAATGTAATTGAAAACAATGTCACTTTACTTTAAACTAGTACACTTACTGAAATAATTAGGTATTTTATTACATTAAACATACTTTATATAAGAGTAAACATTGTAACAAGCACCAATTGAATCTGTGTTCATTGATAATCACTTTGCACATCTAAAAAAACAATTATGAGAGATTATATTATGGTAATCCACATGTATTTTATTGGGAATGTAATAAGTAGGATTACAGAAAAATAAGATTACATCTGTTCCTGATGCATGCAATTTATTTTATGGCACATCCTGCCTGAAGCAATTTGGTTAAGAGGAGTTTTATGCTAAAACATAGTTGTACACATAAGGTATAGGACTATATAGCATCTTTCCAAAGAGCTTTTCATTCAAATTAATTATTGTTAGTCTTCAGTGAGTATACTCAATCTTGAATTAAAATAAATCTCTGATGGTGGGTAGTTTCACCTTTAGCTCCATATGCCTTTAAAGGTCAAACTATCAGCTCTCAGGCAAGAAAAACTGCATCTTCATGGAATAACCCTTTTAGTTCCTCAAAACCATAACCTGATGATTTGAATGAAAAAAAGAATGAAAAAGCTGTAAAGCAATTCCAGATGGAAAAAGGGAAGAAGGTGAAATGTGCCTGTACACATATAATACTGCTAGATATACAATGCTACAGCACAGATATTCTACAATAATGACTAGATATCCAACTGATTAGTACGCCCTCTAGAGAATTAGCCCACACACCGAAGCTGGGGAGGGAGGGAGTCTCCAGAACAGACAGGGAGAGAGAGAAGTGTAGAAAAGGGTACACATCTCCAGAGTTTGTGGTGTCAAACGGATTCTAGCCCTTGCAAGAAGAGGCTGATGAGCCCCAGGGCAGCCTGGTGGCCATACCCCCCAAGAAAAGGGAGTTAGTCATAGTGGTGGACTCCATTATTAGAGGTGTAGACAGTATAGTCTGTTCGCAGGAAAAGGAGTCTCGAATGGCATGTTGCCTGCCTGGCGCCCAGGTTGCAGACCTCCTGGAACACGTGGACAAGCTCTTGGCTAGAGCAAGGGTGGATCCAGTGGTCATGGTCCATGGTGGAGCCAATGACATAGGTATGGGTAGGTTTGAGGTTTTGCAGGACACATTTATAGAATTAACAACAAGGATCAGGGGCAGAACCTCAACTGTGGTTCTGGGAACTCTGAACCACATGCCAGTACCATGTGCAAGTAAACGGAAGCAAAATTGTATATTAGCACTTAGCTACAAACATGGTGTAGATATGATATTATATGTTTGAATTTTTAAAAAGCATTTGACAAGGCATCACAGGAGAGGCTAAATTAATTCAGTAAGAAATTCAGGAGTTATTTCAGAGTGGGTTCATAATTGGCTGCAAGGTCAAATACAAAGAGTAATGGTAGGAGGGGTTGTATCTGATCTAGGTGCTGTCGGCAGTCGGGTCCTGCTGGGATTGGTGCTGGGACCTCTGCTTTTCCTTATTTACATAAACTATCTTGATAGGGATGTTAGTAGAAAAATAGTTAAATTTGCAGATACAAAACTTGGGGTTCAGAAAACAGTTTGGGATCAACTAAGGTAATCCAAGATGATTTCTACAAAATCCAGAAATTGGAAGAAACATGACAGATAACATTCAATATTGCTAAATGTAAAGTTATGCATGCGGGAAATAAAAATGTAAAATATATCAAAGACATCAAAGTGGTCATTGAATGGTTTTGGAGTATGAAAACAATGTAAACCATATGCCATGGCTATCTCAGTCACCAGATCTCAACCCAACTGAACACTTATGGGAGTTTCTGGAGCGATGCCTGAGACAGCATTTTCCACCACCATCAGCAAAACACCAAATGATGGAATTTCTCATGGAAGAACAGTGTTGCATCTAGGGTGGCAATTTCCAAAACCCCAGAATGAAGGACACTTCAGGCAGTGGCAATTTAACATGTAATTATATGACTAATTTAAAACCATAATCTATACAGACTGAGATTGAAAATGTGTACTCACAATAGCTGGATGGTCTACTTTTGGTACTTCTATCCCTTACTGGCATTTTCCAGAAGCCTTCTGTTGGCTAGGAACATTTGGTAACTTTCTATATGAAGTATGGGTTGTATGAAGTCTAGGCATTTTGCAGGACTGACTACAATAGCAACGAACACTCTCCGATAGCACTTAAAGAGAAATCGCGTGGCTTGCCGCTAGTGTCCAGTGTATGTAAAAATGTCATATTAAAGTGTGGTATTTGTTGACATTTATTAGACCAATGACACAGACGATTCGTTATTTGACCAATATATAAACCAATAAGAAGCATGTTCAAATCTTCAAACGTGAATTAATGAAGAATTTAGTGTTTTTCTAGTCTAGACTTCAAAAGGAGGACAAATGGGCGTCCAGCAGAGGATCGTGGTGGATGGAGGACAGAGCGCTTGAGAACTAATTAACAATCTAAGCTAATTAACATTGATAGCATCTCTCCAATACAAGATCACAAAACTTGAATAAAAAATCCCTGCTGAAATAACCATTATAGCTACAATTACCATGGATGTAATACCTTATTATTAAAACCTGACAAAGGCCATGGCAAGCACTAATGTTGCACCCTCTATGAGCACAACAAGTGAACGCTACATCAGTACGTAATCCAGATTTTGACGCAATTTACATAATCACGTCTTGACACAATGTCGTTCAGCCATTTTTAGCGACAAATTTAACCTTTAAATATTTTCCATGAAAATAAGTTGGTAACACTGATTTTGAGGAGGCAGTGCCTCATTTACCTACCTACCATCTAATGATGCTCCATTTTGGTGAATTACAAATGATGTAGACATTTAAAAAAAAAATCCAACTTGTTACTTTATAAATGTGAAAGTTTATATTATAATTTATACATTCTAAAAAAAGATATCACTGTTTACGTAATATAATGGGTTGATGCTGTTATCTTGGATGTTAGACAAAGCTTTCAAATGCATCAATTCTGACTTTCTTGGTTTAAATGTATATTGTTTTCCAATCAGGGTCATTTTTTTTTTTTTTAACTTTATCATGTTAAACTGAAATCCATATATCATATAATGTATTATTTTCTTCTCACAGTCATACCGTGTTCCCCATTCACCCACATTGTTTAAAGTACCTTCTTGATTTGCAGAATTCCAAGAACTAAAGGTAAATTCAAGGCCTTTGGGTCATTTCCAGTGGAGTTGTAGAAATCTTGTAGCACAAAAACTATTATTTTCATACAAAGCACCCAAGACAAATTTCACCAAATGGCATCAAATAATTTGAGCAAGTGCCATGCGTTTCAGTCAGTGACGACTTAATCATTTAGATGAGAATGATTCCTTTTTTTTTTTAATGCAGCCAGGCTGAATGGTAAATGTTGTGCTACTTGCAACTGCATTTTCCATAATACTCATTTATAAGAGTTATTTTCCCTTTCCTGTTACCAATGCTACTTTAGAAACTATCATTCAGTTGTTTAACTTTGTACAATGCACAGGCTTGTTTCCATTTGGCAAGTATCACACAAATGGAGACACACCTTGAGATGAATGTCTGATGGCTTTTGGTTAAAAAATAGCACACAACAAAATAAGGGTGGCCAGGTGATTCAATGCTACACTGCCTCTCCACCCTGGTGGAGGCACAGTGAGAACCTACACAGGAGGCAGATGGTAAACTAAACAAAGTCTGATCACCCACCACCCTGCTCCCTGATCTTCTATACGCAGCTATTGCTGAACGAGGACAAATCCAGCCACACGCAACTCGCCAAGCACTGGCTGGGGGAGAAATATTAATCCACAACATGTGAAACTCTACAGCATGGCTTTAGCGTGCATTCACAAGCTGTTTCTGCTTGTAGTCCTTTTTTCATTTCCCCTGGCCAGGAGAACGGACAGAGAGGAAGCATTCAGAAGAACTGGAGCCATGTAGGGAGATGGGGGAAGAATGGAGCTTGGGCGTTTACTTGTCAATGGAACACACAAGGCAAACGCATCTTTACCTAGCTGCTCCTCCTATTTGCAAAACACGTTTCCCAAACAAATCTGAATATTATAAGAGCTGGAGCACAGCTTATGGCAATGCACTGTACTCTGTTGAAAGATAACATAGTCAATAGACAATCAACAGAGTCAGTACTTTTCCTAATATGACAAGTGGATAGACTGTACATGTTTTTTCCCCCTCGGGTGCACTTTAAATGTCAAAGGCAATTATACGTGACTGTTGTCAGGAAGTGAATTCCACACGGGTCCTGATTAGCTTACTCCCCCATAAAAGCTAGATGAATAGATTGAGTTATATGAGGGCCTTCATTGGAAATGACAAGACCCTGAACTCTGATCCCATTGATCTGAGGCTGAAATCAAATTTCTCTCCCACAACACTAACAGTAACCCCTAGTCTGGTTTAAGGTTTGTAGAGACATAATACCATGTCTGCTTCAGTACATCAAGTAAAAGGTTTGGACTGTATTTGTTTTTTTGATCACACACTTAGAGAAGACGGGTTTATGCAAGTGTAGTTCTTAAAGAAGCTAAAAGTCTCAGGAGTTTTGGCTTGTAAGAGCTCTGCAGGTCCAATAAATGCAGTATGCACTCTATTGCAAGACCATTTCCCTTTCAAGGGAAGTACACAATAATAAATACATTTTAGCATTAGCCAGAAAATGCTGTTCTTTGTGTACCTGAATTTTTCATAATTAATCAATTCAGAATGCATTATTAAACATTAAAGTATAAATGACTAATAGTATTTTTATATTTATTAATGTTTGGAAGTGGTGAAGAGGTTTCATACAAAATTTGGACATCTAATCTGCATTATATCTTATCAACTCACAAAATATGAACTGCCAGTTGGATAGTAGTGTAAACAAGATTCTGGTTCACAAAATTCTTTGCTCGTTTTTTCAAGAGAAAACTTGAGATAAACTAAAATACTGCACAGGGGTGATGGAAAGGAAGGTTATAAAATGTTATCAAGCACAAAGAGACCATCGTTCTGGTTAAGCAAGCACAGCCCACTGTTTTCTCCCTCCAACCATGTCGTTAATGGTAGCTTAAAAGGTTAAAATGGTGTTTGCCTCCCAGGGTGAAAAGTCACTCCACTTGTTCAAAAAAAATGCTATTATTCATTTCCATTATATATTTATTTCAGTGCTGTGAATTCTTACTGTGGAAAGGGTGCCCAGAACTGAGAATGGATGTGTTTCCACTACCATCGGAGTCCACTGTCCAAGTTAATACTCCACACAAATACAGAACCATAATGTGCACCACTACTGGAAAAATGCATGAATCATATGTGCTTTAATGGAACTGGCATACAAAAGAGCCTGTGGTATTTTGGAAATAGAGCAGTCTGTGGCAGTGGTGTGCAATCATTCATACTTATTGCTGGATGATATGACAGAAAACCACAAAACATCAAAATCAAATTGCAATAAAAAAACTAAAAACATTTTGTTTCTGACAGGCAAATTTGTATAGGAGGTGATGTGTAGAGGTACCATATGTGACAAACACATTCAGTAGTTTGTTAATAAATCATTTTAAATATCACAAAATAAATAGACATTAACAACTACATTCATGTAAAAGCCAAATAAAAGTTGCACTGTTCCAAATTAATTACATCCAGTTTTATAGTTACTGGTAACACTCAAAAAATGACATAACAACCATTTGTGCTCCTTTAAGCCAAAAAAGGGTATCCTCATGTTTCATAATTAAAGCCCAAAATAGAAGAAAAAAAAAAAAATATTGGCAAATGCCAATACATGCAACATCACACCCACCATCTAAATGTAAGACTACTGAATCTCCTCAACCAATTCAACCGATTTCTTTCAATTTACATCAATGTCCTCTGGTGTTGCCCGAAACTTCTTTGGATTCAAGCTCTTTCCTCTTATCGGCGTAGAGCTTGAGCAGGTAGCTATCTGGGGCAATGCCAGCCTCCTTCAACTCCGACATCGCCTTATCCAGTTTGAAAATGTTTCCAGCGCTGCCAACCTTGCGGGTCGTGATGTACAGGTGGAACTGCTGTGAACTCAGTAGCTTGCAGGAGTCCAGGTTACAGAGGTTCTGGATGGGGACACGGGTCCGGTCCACTTTGGGAAAAAAGGTCAGCCCTGACATCTTCTCCAGGTCCACCAGACTTACCTGGAACTCAGTCAGGGGGTGATCGAACCCGATGGGGCGGTTGGGTACCACAAAGGCTGCTAAAGCCAGTGTCTCTGATGGGAAGCCTTTTCTCTGAGCGAGGATGACTTTATAGAGGTGAGTGGGGACAGCTACATCGTCTTTCCCAATGACCTGGGCAGAGGAAATATGCATTGTTAATATAGAAAGTAAGAAAAAGTTGAATTTAGCTGGAAATACAGTGCACATAACTCACTGTTCTTCTTTTTGAAAAGTATAATGCTATGATGTTTTTCCCCCCAGATGAATGTTATAACAGAGGTAAGTTTGTTCAAGACAATGATATTCCCAAACACACCCTTGTGTTCATCCTCACCAACAGTAAGAACAGAAAGGACACACCAGTATGAACGGTTTAATTTTTTTATCCATCTTTATATCAAACATTTGAGTGTAAAACGAGTATATCAAGACATGGCTCAAATAGAAAATGATAAGTACTTGAAAATTAGCAAGAGGAATTGCTTTAAGGTTTAAGAGAATCAAGAGCAGCATGTCCAGATGTAGCAGTGTTCATGCCATCACACAAAATTTCATGGAATACCCAACTATTAATTGAGAGAGTATATCCCATCTGCATTTACAAGATGTTCCCGAGTACATTTCAAATAACATTAACAAAATACCATACAGCATGCAATTAAATACACAAAAGTAAACAACCAAAAACACGTTTTTGACATATTGCCCAATAGAAAAAATGTACAGGAAGTCTCTCCATTGAGGAAATGGTGCTTACATACACAAACAAAAATGCTTCTGTCACTAATAACAACTTAAATGAGAGATTTGCTTAGTGATAGTGGGCAAACACTGTCCAGATGGCACTGCTTGGCACTATCTAATTACATTTCAAGCGAGTTTATTGGTTTTCTCTGTGAAGTGAGCTGGCACCTCACGCACTGTGCTGAAACAGATAGACTAGACTGGGTGTGTGTGTTGGTGTTGGTGGTGGTGGTGGTGGGGGAGGGGGACAAGCTAAGACACACTCCACTGGGATGTCACTCACAAACCTCGCCAGATCAGTTCACACATTAATTGTTCAGTGAATAGCTTTAAAAACAGACCAGACTATGAGCTATATCATCAAAGATCGACAAAATCACTCTCTGGCAATTGTGAAAGCCATATGCCACAGGTCAAGACAGCCTGATAATGGTTAGGAATGACATAAAATACTGTTCGTGTGCAACGGTCCAGCTACAAACCAGCTACACATTCATATTCACCAAATGGTGGCGAGGATAATAAAGTGAGGATGTTGTTAAACTGTCATTCCATTCTACTCTGCTAAAGTTTTTTGTTATACATCATGCATATTTGGCCAACTAATAAGATAAAGATTTAGCCTATGTAATGTAAATTAGGCAGCTTGTGAGCTGAAAAAATAAACTTACAAGAGATTCCTGAAATACATCATTTCAATCAGTTCAGCAAATCACTCTGTGTTATGGTGCCTTTTTTGTTTGAAAAGACTCCTAAAAAGGTTGCTTGCTCTGGAGTATTATCTATAATTATCTAAATTAGTGGTTAACATTAATGACCAATGATAACCGCTACCGGTCACTGGAGGAGTGCTACGTTCAGAAATGAACACTTTTCTGTTCTGAGAAGTGTTCCGAAAATGAACAGCACTCCTCCATTCAGTGAACACTTGAGCCCTGTTAAAAACACAAACTCGTTGTGGCTTTTACTCTAAACTAACACCCACTTACTCCTGAAGTGTGGCTTTGCAGCCATCACGTGTGTACCAGCTCTGACCCTCCGTGCCACCTTGAGCAGCGGATGCTTAAGTCCCGACATGCCCGCTGATCACGGAATTGCATGTCTGACTGTAATAAAACAACGTCAGGGTCGGGCGTCTGAAGGGACCTGCAGGCTGAAGATACTGCTCCGGGCTCATTGTGCATTAATAAGTGGCTGGCTCTGCCAAGGCAGTGCCGCTGGCATCTGCGGGGGATCCCTAATACCAAATCCCTCAAAGGCGCCGGGGCCTGGCACGACCAACTGAAAAGCATTATGATGCAAAGCCGGGGGGTTGGGATCAGGAAAAAGCAACATGCAGAGGCTACCAGGCCCCCCCTGCACGTCACAATGAAGGTAGAGCAGCCCCTGTGTCGCTGCCTGTTTGCAACAGGTAACACCTGGAGGCAGCTGTCAATTTAGCCACATCAGAGAAATTAAGGTTTTCCTGGGAAACCAGCAGCAGTAGATGTTCCCCTGCAGGACATAGATGGCTCTGCACTGCCCTGGTCACAATAATATAATAATAATATACGCCATTTAGCAGACGCTTTTATCCAAAGCGACTTACAGTAGTGAATGCATACATTTTCAGTATATGTGGCCCCAGTGGGGATTGAACCCACAACCTAAGCGTTGCCAACGCTGTGCTCTACCAACTGAGCCACAGGGAACCACAATCAAAGCATGGACTAAATAAGCTTACAGCTTATAAACAGAATATAGAATATCCAACACTTACACTGAAACAAAATCTTCTGCCATTGGCAGGGAAAAGGTTAAAGCATAGCAATGTGAATTTATGGTTGCTTTTTAAAACAAAAGCAAGGTTGTGATATGACCCCTACATTTTCATCTGAGCACAGCTAATGACAGGGTCTACAGAAAAAGACAAGGACAAATGCAACATAAGACAGAGAAAGACAAACACTTTTTCTACAAACATCTTTCTAACAATTAATCTTAAATGCTAAAATTATTTTTAAATTAAAAATAAAAAGCACTAAGCATCAATTTCCAATGCTTTTTTCCAATATTTCCAATATTTAAACTAGCATAGGCATAATAATAATGACAACAATAGCTGTGTTTTACAGCACAAAGTGGAATGCGTGTATATTCACTTTTAGATGACCAAGGGAAAGGATACTGTATAGTGTCCCTGTAAAAGCATGCTTGTGCCTTTTAGTACACGTTTCCACATACTCTGACTAAAGCACTGTTGCATTGCCTTGAGTCTAAAGTGTTAAATGTTGAATGTTCTGTATGATTGCCAAAAGATTTATGACCATAAAAGTGTCTAAACCACTTGTAATGTTGGCCTGATATTTTTACAAGAAAAAGGATTACTGTACATATTCTCTGCGTATGCAGGGTATGTTTATGCATGAAATCCTATATTCTCACGCTGGTGGTCAACGTTCTTTCAGGTCCAACATCGCCATCTAGTGCAAATTTGGTGGAAAAGGCCTATGTTAGGATTCACAAAAAGAATAATTCTGTGGATCAAGAGGGTAGAGGCATGGTATTTATATGTTAATCTATATCTTATGTTCTGTTTCAGACAAGCTTGCTTACCCCACCATCAAACACATTAGAAACATTGTATAATAAGAGGACATTTCCAAATCACTAAATGCTCAAATGCTAATTTAATACCACATGCTTTTTCAGTGGTGTTGTGTGGTGTGACGTGCCTTAGTCTTCACAATTCTGCTAACTGGCAAAGCATTTATTATAAATGTCAAGCTTGCTAAGCACTGTAGGCAATGTCAAGAAAGGCAACTTAACTAGAACTAATGTTTTTTTCCTTGCTTGTTTGTATGCAGTATATAAACATATTTTTGTTCAATGTAAAAAATTATAGTTTGTATTATTGTTTTGGTTGCATTATACACATGCAATTCTTCAGGCACATGATGTATTAACAACATAACTTAAGTTAGATGAATAACTCCAATATACAATACTTCTCAATAGTTGTAAGTGCAGAGAGTATAGTAATCACAATGCAACTTTGTTCACCTTGTATGAGATGATTTTTTTCCCATCAGCCCCCACTTCAGGCAGGATTAGAGGCCCTGTAATGATCCACACATCTTGAAATCTTTTTGTCAGGTCTCTACAATACATTTCCAGTCTGAAAAGACAAAGTTTTAAAATGAGAAACCCACATTCAAAATTGATAATTCTAAGCATTATGCATGTCAATATATCAATTTTCAACTATTTTTTTACTCTCTCTCTCTCTCTCTCTCTTATACAAAGAAACTTTACAAAGCTAATATTTCATGATACAGTACCCCCAAAATGAAAAAGAGCAAAGAAGGCTGTATTAAATAAGCAATACAGGTAATGAGCTATGTTGTATGTTTAACAAATTGGGAAATTCTATTGTTTTATATTAATACAACTGCTCAGAGAAAATGAGTTTGTTTAACAAGTAATACCCCCCTCTAAAAAAAAAAGAAAATATGCCACAATAATGAACACACCTAATATTTATTTAAAATAAAATCCAACAAAAATAAATCTGCAATGACAAGCTACTTTTTTAATCTCAAACTGTATTGTGGCCTCCCATGGCTTCCTGTTTCACTGGGGTATAAAAATTAGGAGACACATGTAAAATCTGTAAATTCGTCTGATCCATCACCATGCGGACAGGCAGATTAGTTCAGATTTATCAGATTTAGATAGCAGTGTTTTTTATAAAATGACTCTTTACTGTTGAGCCTTGAATTAATAATCTGTTCCTTGTAGTCATTTAAAAAGACAATGGGCCTCATGCAAGAACATTTTCGTATTTTTATCGTATCTTTCTCTTTTTCGTGAGGTGGCTTCTATGAGTGTTCCACGTCAGATTCAGCAAACGCTCCTAACTTCAGAAAACTGTCGTAAATGACAATGTAAACATGCTGAATGCCACATCTTCTTAAATTAGCACCGTTAATTGTGAATTAGCATAATTAACGCCTCAATAATGCTATATAAGGTTAGGCGTCCCCCATTTTCATAGGAAAGTCATTCATAACAATAGCACCGAAAAAAACCAAGAAGAAAAACTTTACGAGCTCGGAGACTGAAGTACTACTATCTGAAATAAGTAACCAAAAGCACATACTATTTAAGAGCATCAACAGTGGAATTAAGGGACCTGTTAAAACCAAGGAGTGGGAAAAAATGACTTGTGCAGTTAAGGCAGTATCATCTGTTGCCCGCAGCATCACAGAAAAAAAAACGTCTTGGGAAAGCAAGGCGATCCATGACTGCAACAGTAGGGGGTCAGGAGGAAGTCTCCGTTACGCACACTGACAAGCGAATATGAGATGTTTATATTGATATTGTAGTATTATACCATAGCCTCAATAGCCACAATTGAAACGAATGATAATGATATAATTATATTAATGAAGTGTGAATGATATTATCCTACAATTTGAAAAGAAAACAAGTCAAATATAGGCCTACAAATGTCAAACAGGATACTCTCATTTATCGTGTAATTTATATATTCAAACTCAACAGTTCTTCTAAGTAACGAAATAGACATAAAAACAAAGTTGTTTTACTTTGGAGAACGGCAGGTAAATTGTACGTATGACTCGTACGACAGCTCTGGACCACTCGTAAATTTTGTTCCTACCTAAGAGAAAATTCTAAATATGAGAAAATTGGTGAATGCGGCAAATTCTCGTAAATCACTCACAGTGACTTACGAACGAATTTGTGCGTAAAAGTGGTTCTTGCATCTGGCCCAATGTGAGTTTGTCATGCTTTCAGGCGCTTACCTGTTCCAGAAGCCAGCATTATTTTCAAGGTTCTGTGGCACAATGTTCGACAGGTAAAAGGTCTCAGCCATGGCTTGCTGTTGAAGGAAATGATGTACAAACAATGTATGAAGTGTGAGTACATAACTAACAACGCAACTGGAGAAGTGCAAGACATTAAACCAAGCACATTAACCTTAAGCTATAAAATATTAGCCTACTAGTAAAATTAATTAACAAAGAGTTGACCATGAACCAGCATATGTATCAAGTCTGCTGCCTTTACAAGTATCAATCCAATCCAATCCAAGTAAATCCAAGTTGCAGAGGGGTGAGTGTGAGAACAGCATGATGGGATACCTCAGAAAATTTGTTGTCCCCTGCAGGGACCATGTGGCCTCTGGACCAGCCGCTGCCAAGGTAATCCTCATTGTGTGCGCTGAAGATCACAGGGACATTAGGATCTGGCCTAAACCTGCAACGCTTTCGCTCTGCATTCCCTGAAATGGTAAAGTTTGATCCTGTTCTGAGGTTTCCATTTATTCTAGCCACTCTGTGGTGTTACTTAGTCTTTTTCCCCAAATGGTGCATTCCATGTGACGTACTTTAGTTCAATGGTCAAACCCCAGCATTGACTCTCCCTTGTGTTGTGAGTGCACAGTGCCATACAAAGTAATCATTGCAGTTGCAGTTTTGTCACTTACCTAATAATTTCTCACTCGATATATGCTCTACAACCCATCTTGGAGTTCGTCTGGCCTGGTCATATGACAGCGTATGATTGGCATAGTATCTTATTTCAGCACCCGTCAATGGGAAGCCATATCGTCCCATAATTCCACCAGATGGATCTACTGTAAACAGGAATATAAAAGGCAATAAATACATACTAGTGGCAATAATTTATATATTGGGAAGGTGGTAATTATAAGTATATTTATCAATTCAGTTCTTGCATGAACAGCACAAAGCCATTCTTGCAAATTGGTTCTGTGTAAATGAGCAATTTTGGGGCTACATCGCTCATATGCTATGCTGGTGTGGTGCCAAAATCTGCTTTACATGAGAATGCGGGTTCCATGGTCACATCCACATGTGTACTCTCAAAAACCCAGGGGCTTCAAAATAAGACTCCTCTAAACATGTTTCAAATAGCCTGCAGATATTTCGCTAAAAGTAAATGTGAAATTTGAAAAAGTTACTATTTTTTTCCAATTCTGATGACAATAGGTTATCATAAATAACAACATGAATAAACTGCTATAATCTATGTTTTGGGATTTTTAAAATATTGGTAATTGAGTGACACATACCCTCTGTTAAACATTTCAGGAAGCATTTCAAGACAGCAGAGTTAATGGATTTGGGAAAAAGGTTTTTCATATTGCCCAAATACATTCCCACCTACTCTCTTTAAATAGGAATGTCTCAATGTCACCAAAATCATTTGGAATAGAGGTAAGGGACTGACAAAAATAAAAAAATAAAGACAAATAAAAGAAAACCCTCAGAAAATGGCTGAGAAAAGTTTTTGTTTCAGATACATTTTGATATCGGACTTCCTTGTTTCCCTCTATTGTAAAGGCAAAACAGTTCGTCCTTTTTCGTGTTTGATGCCCTGGCGAAAGGGTAGCAGCGGAAACGCGTCGATGTTCTTTTTAAAAACGTAGCCTAGTTCTATTCTGAGCACGCCGAATAAATCAAATGCATTTAAAAAGAAGAAAACATTTGGTTTTTCTTAGTACTATGTCAATAAATCGACACCCCTCTACAAATAACACCTTCCTATATGGATCTTCCCCCAGTACATCCATGTGACGCTCTTGTCTAACGTTAATGATACAGTAGACGCTGCGTGATGTATTGACTCTGCTATAGCTAATGTTATAGTGTATTGTCCCAACATTGTACTCTGATAGTAATGGCCAGCTATATAGACCGCATTGCTTTCTTGTTATGGTTGCTGCTGCATACAATTCTTGCACAATTATTAAAACAGGAGTGTAAGAGACGTTGCTTCTTCAGTATTATGTGATAACGCACCATAGCTATACAAAAACAGCATGGGTGTCCAACTAATTGTAGCTCATTAATTCATAGCTACAGTAGCGTTAGCGAGCAATCTATCTAGCTATAAATGCAAGTGAACGTTAAATCAGCTAGTTCGCTAGCTTAATTTACCCGTTTCTTCTCTCGTATCCGGCAGTGTCTGTTTTTTGTACATTTCCATCGCTGCAATACATGATGCAGTGCTTACAGCTGCCCCACAAGCAAATCCACCAAGGAAACGAAGAGATTTCAGATGCAACTTCATTTTTATAACTTAATTACACAAGTTTTTCAAAAGCCAAAATGTGACTTCAATTTCAGTTTCTTTTCCTGACCTTGCCTGCACATGGCTGAACTGTCAAGAAATGCCTCGCTGACGGTAAGAAAGGTTATCAGCACTTAAACGCATTGAGAATAGTAACACTGACATCTGGCGGCTGGAATATGTAATCGGTGGCCAACCAGGTTGTATCCGGCCCCGGGTTGGCTAGTTGCACTGACACCGCTCGCCACAGTACCACCACTTATGAAAGAGTAGAATAAAAGAGTAGCCTAGTCATCCATCAGGAAAGCTGAATATGTCTGTTCTGTTGGCCATCACCTTATTAGTAGAACCAGATTGCTTGGCAAGTAGATTCTAAGATCAATAGACAGTATACAGTAAACAAGAAAAGGTAGATTTACAATTATGCTATGAGACCAGGATGTGCTTTCCACAACACTAAAATATACAAACTGTAAATAACAAAAAATAATGTTATTCTCAAATAAGTACCCATCTCCCCATCTCATGCAGGAGATAACTGAAACATAACAGGATGAGATACTCAACAATTTCAATGGTTTATCAGTATTTTATTGTTTACTTTCATATACAAAAAGATACACTTGAAATAATCATTTCTAATATTTTTTCCTCTAACAGTAAGGGTGTAATTGTTTCACACTGGGCAAATACTACATTCATACTGGTTTATTCTGGCACCAAGTGCAAAGCAGAAACAAACACACCCCAACAACTAGGCAAATCTAATTCAAACTCTTGATACTCAGTTCTAAAATTACCACAGTAAAAATGAACAATAATCCACTGCAAGTTAATGAACTATGTTACAATGATCGTTCAAAAAATGTCCTCATTTCATTATGACGATACAATGGATGTTGGATTTCCAGGGCAATTCATAGATATAAAACTTTTTTAACATACTCTTCAATCCAAAAAGGGGTTACAGCAACAAGCTCAACTCTCTTTATACACTTTTTGTCGTTTACAGGATACTTTTTTTCGTTTTTAGTATATTTATGTTAAAATCAGTAGTACAAGCCATCTCTGTTCTACATTTGAGCTACAATAGTGAAACATAACCTACACCATTTACATTTCACATATCCTGCTATAGAAACAGCACTTTAACATGACCTCTTGACAAAATAAAAAGGAAAACCATTTTTAAACCCCTTCTCTTACTCCCACCATCTCGCTTAGTTTTTAGTGAAATAAAACAGTCTGTGCTATCCCCCTCTTCCAATCAAAGCTTCTTTTTTTCTTCTTTTTTTTTTTTAGCAAAAAGCCACCTGGCATGGACTTCTTCCACCAATGAAATGCAATAAAATGGTACTGTATGGAGCAGGGGCATTTTTGTTGTTGTTGTAGAGTACAACAATGCAATAATCACTTACCTCAAAGGCATGAGGAAGTTTTATTTTAGCAACTGGCATTTCATTTCACTATTAATACCCTGGAGGAGAGGGCTTAACACTTCAGGAACAAGGGCAGCTAGGAGCCCTGGCAGTTCTCTCACTACAGTTTGACACTTAACCTGAACACTGATCTTTTGGGGAAAAAACATGAGGCAACAAGCCACACCAAATTCAAGTTCAGCAAGCCCAAGCCAGTCAGAAACTTTCTGTAAATGAATACAATTTCATATATATATATATATATATATATATATATATATATATATACATACAGCAACCATTTGAAAGATAAATCTTGGCTTAAGAACTAAGGCAATGGTAATGAAAATAACAATAGTAATGCAAATATAAATCATTACAAAATTTAAAAAAATTTATATATCAATACCCTTACTAATAAGCTGAAATGAATATGGTTAAAATGCTATTAACAGAAAATGGACACGGAAATACACACAAAGTGATCTTCTTAAGGGAGGATTGCAATAGTGGTTGTCAATATTAATGTGTGAAGATTTCTTTTGAAGTAGAATGTGTGTTTGTGTTCTCCAGGCTGTGTTTTGGTCTGTATCCTTAAATTATGATCATTCAAACTCTCTCATCAATTTTCAATGGATTGCAATGAATTAAACTTTGTTTACAACAGACCTTCACAAACACTTTCCAGGCACAAGCAATTCTATCCAAAATACAAATTTCTATATCAATTTATCTTATTTTCATTTCTTTGCATCCTTATTCTGGAGTTTTCTTCATAGCTTAGCAGATTTGAAGGAAAAATGTCCAGCAGATGAAAATGTTAAATTATTCAGAAGAAGTAGAGAAGAAAATAGCATATGTTTCCATGTAAACTACAACATTTAAGAAAACAGAACAGAAAGAAAGGAAGCACTTAATATTGGCCACACAGTACCATTTCTTTGCTTGAAATGAGGAGGGAGAGTCCTGAGATGGGAGGGGTTTTCACATTGTCAAAGGGTGTATTTATACATGTTACACCAGCACAAAGAGGCTTTTTGTTTGGGTGTTGTGTATAATGTACATCGTATTGTAGTGTCAAGGAGTATCCAGCTAGCAACACTGTTTCACATGAGGTCTGAGGTAATTGGTTCCTGAAATACCTGGATCTAAGACTGCATCCAGAATTACAGCTGGTCACTTTTTAATTTGAATTTATATATATATATATATATATATATATATATATAGAACAACAAACAAAAAAAGACTCAGAGCAGTTGCTTCAACAAGACAGAGGGGAAATAAAGGCACAGCATCCGAACACCTCTCAATTTCAATCAAATGGGCAGAATGTTTTTGACAATATACTGACATTGTATGCATGTTGCTCTCCAGGACTCAATGTTTGTCATCATGAATCAAAGTGCTGGTCTTCCCAACAGACTCAACAAACAAATGAAAGTAAAATAAGTGATTATTATTCATTTTAAAATGTATATCCGGGCTTTCACACCGTTTCACGGGCCTTTTACAGTATTTGAGAAATAAGAGTGACAATTTTATATCAACCAGCCTCTCCCCTATTATATATTATCTATATACCCATATCATATCAAGTTCTCCAACATGGCACCTGATATAAAAAAGAAGAACCTCAAATGAAACAAAGAAACATAGCCACCCTGCCAACAATAAAACAAATTAATCTACTCAACTGAACACCCATTGCATATTTTAGCAAATTTGCACTTAAGTCTACTCATAATACTGTTTAACACTCAAAGGGAACATATAGTAATATAGAGGTAACTGTTAAAATAAAGGAAACACTAACAAAGTGTCTTATAAGGTGTTGGGCCACCATGAGCTGCCAAATGTGCCTTGGTGGATTCTCCAAGTGTCTGGAACTCTATTGGAGGGATACAACGGCATTTTGTTTGTGCCGCCAGAACCCTTCATTTACTCAAGCGTTTCTTTTATTTTGGCAGTTACCTGTATATATATATC
Source organism: Aldrovandia affinis (assembly GCA_029706075.1). NCBI lineage: Eukaryota > Metazoa > Chordata > Actinopteri > Notacanthiformes > Halosauridae > Aldrovandia > Aldrovandia affinis. The sequence continues at coordinate 11,377,875 of JAINUG010000001.1, forward strand.
TGACATATATATATATATGGTTCCCTTTGATTGTTAAACTGTATACTATAAGCTATTCTAAAATAAATCAACTGAAGAGGACATCCTATAATATAAACCAAAAAACTTTTACAAATTGTTATTGTTTACAATAATTTGTACATTGATCCCCCTGTTAAATCAGACACCCTACTTGGAAAATATACAGCCAACTTTTTTGTCAGGTGACTAAACTCAACTATGAGAAGCTGGGAGTGACTTGGCTGGATCCTGCAAATTTCTGTCTATGGATGCATGCTTCAGAAAGGTGGGGGGTAAACCAGCTACTATGATATAACTTGGCTAAGTAAAGATTTCCTACATTTTGTCCCCATGTGCTGGATTTATTTAAAGCCAAGAAACAAAACCAACCAAACACTGACAGTGAGTATGAGCATGTCTGACCCTACATCCTAACATGAGGAAAAACAACACTTTGGTTACCTGCTTTCAACACATGAATTGGTGGTAAACTATTGTCGCTTTTGTAAAGTTATTCTCAATGGTATACAAAGGCAATGTACTGAATAATTTGAGATAAAAAAACCTTAAACTTAAAAATACTGAATTTGAAAATTTGACTTAAAAACAATTTAAAAAACAAAACAACAACTGTGTAAATAATGACTGATGTCAGAGATCGTTTTCATGAAGTAGGACAAACTGGTCTGTGACGACCTGTGAACCCACTATCATATACATTATATATATATATAATTTGCCTCACAGACACAGATATATATATTATCCATATATACAGTTGGATATTTACTGATGTATTTTAGGTTAAGCACCTATCTCAGGACAGCAGTGCCCCAACCTGAAGGTTAAACAAAACTACATTTTTACAAACCAGTAAAAATGCTAATTTCCCCCGAACCATGCCGCATTGCTAATCACTAACCTTGCATCTGACAACACAGCATATCTTAAATGCCTTGAATAAAATGATTTGGTAGGTTGGTCTAGGGCCACTTACATTACGTAAGTGTGTGTTACACCTGAAAGAAGACAGAACTATTGCTGTTGATATTGCTTGCTACATTGTTTGCTCCTGCCTATCTTTATCCGTTGTACCATCACGTGTTAGGGGTTTATTGGACATTGGATGTTCTGGAGATGACTAGGAATGTGCAGATGATTAAATTCACTTGCTTTATAGCTACATCAATATAATGGCCCAATGGACAACTTTCTAGAAGTTGGCAAACAGTTCAGCGTGAGGAAGAGACCCTTCGATTATCTCTCTTTCAGCAGTTTGAAAGTTGTCAACCCATTAAAACAGCCCAGCTTCCACCACCAAACACAATCGTAGATATAACGCATCTCAAAATGACCTGGTCTCATGGTTTCCCTGGGATAGTGTCACAGAACACATGATTCATGATGACAAAAACAAAGAGTCCAGAGTCTCGTTGTGCATCACCTTTGCCAAGGGTATCAGTGACTAGCCCCACACTTCAGTTCATATGGTTCCAATTACACACAAGTCCAACATTGCAAAGAGAAAAAACAGAACTCTTGAGATAATATATGGCACCATGAAAAATAACTTAAAGCTCTCTGGAGGGGGTCGTATTTTGGGAACGTGAAAGCAACTGCTATGATGTCTCCTTTAGTCAAAGTCTGGAGAGAACAGATGAAAGAGTACAAATATCAGGGACATTAAACCTTTTTCTCAAACTATAAATTAATCAGTGAACAATCACCATTCATATAAATATAATTTTTATGCCTTAAGAGTTAAAATATAAATACCTCCAATTCAGACATACTTGAAATTTGAGAGAAAGCTTTGAACAGCAAGATGTGTATAAACACAAGCATATCTGCTTTTTCACTTGGCAAATTCGGTTCATCCTCATCTTTTAGTCAAACAATTATTTTCCATATACAGGCTTTTGGAAGAATGAAAGAATGAACAATTGTTCAAAAATATTTCATACCAACGGTAAAGGCAGAAGGTCACAAAGTGATGTGAACAACTGTTTAAAATACTTTATCTGAGACAACTTGAACAAAATTTCCAGTTGTGAATTCATTTTAGTTACTGTTGAAAAAGGTTTCATTCCATGGAGGGGCAGGGGGGGAAGATTTGCTGTCCCTTTATGTAACAGACATTAAAAGAACAGATGAAGAAACAGCCAGCACAAATAACGAATAATGCCCAGGTACCATATATAGGCAGAATTCTACAACTGTGTACAGTTATTTACATGATTCATTTTATACAACATAGCATGGTAGCACTTTCTAAAATATTTTGGACTCATTCTTTTTTTCCAACTCCCTATTCATAAAAGCAAATTTACATTAAAATATACTACAAGACAACACAACTAACAAAATATATAACAGAGCTGATACACGTAGAAAAATCTGAGGTATTTCTGGTTTGAGGTGGTCTGTGGTCATGAACTATAATTTGTTTTAAATGTTGTATTCTGTATTTTTTTTAAATTGATTTTATTTTTTCGTTGTTTGATTTTGACGACGAAAGCCTGGTTTCTCTGCACCTGTTTGTATTTGTATGCTTACATCTACTGAGAGTTGCATGTTTTACACACAAAAATAATATATATGTAGAAACATATATTCACCTTTGACTTGAAACAGCAGCATTACGGACATTCATTGAAAGATTATGGCATACTGAGATTTTTCTCCCTCTGTGTCACTACTTTAAAAAAAATCTGTCCTTATTGTATCTGTATATTGAGAAAGAGTTACCGGTCAGGAATCTGAAAGATAACCGTTTATCTACTGGTCATCCAGCCTACTGTCCATGTGAAAATATTGCAATAACTATCAGACTGAAACCCATGTTTGGTCCCCGTGAGTAGAGGTATAATTTGAAGGGACCTGACCAAGTTGAGTGGACTGTTCTTTCCGTTGTTGTGTTGACCACCACGATTGAATGCAGGACTGAGGATCGATGACCAAGGCTGGTCTCTGCTATAAGAATGTGTCTAGGTCCTTAGCTCCTGTAAGTTGAAATGCACATTGATTAAATAAGGAAAAAAAAGTTGGACATCATTTAGGCAGCTGTTTAAGCCAATTGATACATACATACTTCATGGTCTTAACCAAACATACACACACACACACACACACACACACACACACACACACACACACACACACACACACACACACACACACACACACACACACACACATATATATATATATACAACAGTACACACATATATATTCCTTCACTGTGGTCTTCCACCTAATGTTGTTGTTGTTGTTTGTTGTTTGGGCACCTTCCACATTCGACTCCTATTAGCCTCGGTTCCACTGGCCTAAGTGGCTATTAGTATCATAGGATAAGCCCTGGCCACCCCTTGTTACCAGCCCTGCCCTCAATGAATGGCTGGCTCTCACCTTACAATAATCGGTCACTCCTGACAACACCCTGCCTCAAAAGCTTTGCCCCTTTAGACCGGTTACCTGAGAAGTAGTTCTGTACCAAACTAAAAGTACTGTCCAATCTCAAATTGCAAACCATTTTTTTGTTGTTGTTGTTGTTGTTGTTTTTCACCTTCTTCGCAAAACTGGTAAACCAACTTTGAAAAAATACCAGTCCGATAAAACAAAACAAAAACTGAAGAAATTAGTCCTGTTGCCTTCCACTTTTTTTGACGTGTTCTAGAGACACCCGTTAGTTCCGTAAAAGACACGTTTATCGTTATTTTGTTAAGCACTCGCTTTCAACAAATAAGAATAAAGAAAACAAAAATCCCTTGAGGAAGGTAAATTGCGTAACAGTCTTGATGTTCCTCCAAGGTTTTGCAGCATTGTTATATTGTCCAAGATAGTAGATGGTTGCTTGGTTTTGTCACAGGCAGTCTTGTCTAAAAGACAGAAAAATAGGAATAATAAAATCAATCAAACAAATGAAATGAAAGAGTTGAGGTACCTGCACCTTTGTCAGCATTCATAAGTCGGCACCTGAATGTGTTTGAGATGTCCATTTAGCTTTTTTTTCGCTCTCGGAAAAAAAATACAGTAGAGAAGTGTGCTGGTAATATTGATCCAATCAAAAAAAATAAAAAATGAATAACAAATGTCAGGATAAAATAGCAGCTGCGTTCATGTTTTTTATGTTGTTTTATGAGATCCGCTGAGTCTGGAAAGGCGAAGGTTGTTATTTTGCTTGCTTGTTTTCCTTTTTTTTTTTTTTTTTTTTGCCTTTGTCAGACTCAGATACTGGACTCTTTGGGTGGCATGTCCACATTGGTGACCGAGGTCACCATGGAGACCAGGCAGTCCGAGGTAGTGCCGCTCGTTAGCCTGCGGATCTGTGAGATGCGCTCTTCCACACACCCTGCAGACAAGCGGGCCTCCGCGTCATGGTCCCAGCATTCCTCTATCGTCTCGCACAACTGCTCCAGGCCCTGCACAGCCGTCAGAGGGAAAGCGCTTATCAGGGTATACCCATATAACACTTCATATATTCCACCATATTTATCAAGCACTCATGTGTAATACTGGGGATTCAAAAGCCTAAAACTCGACCGCTCTCTAGTTGATGATGCCAGCTGGCCTTAGTTACTAGTTGGAGCTTTTAACTAATTGAATGGAGAAATCTAAAAGGCTTGCTTGTGTCTGTGGATAGTACACAAACTGAGCTCAAAGCCAGCTTGCATCATCGACTGGAAACAGAGCATCAGATCAGGAATCTGGAATCTCTTGCAGAGCACGGATTGGACTTCTTAAAATATAGCTAAATAATGGATAGTTTAATGATAATAATAATAATGTGCTCTTCACTTATAAAATAAACATACACAAAATAAAAAGAATATGGAAATGTACTCTGATCAAGGGCTTTATTCGTTATAAAATAAATATAAAACTATTTACGTACAGTAATAATGTATTTAAATTTACAAAGGCCTTACCATAAAACCATGCACAGTAATAATGAATTTGCTATACATTAAAAGCATGAATCTTTTCAGACTTTCAGCTGTGTCTGAAAAAACTCAAACTAAAACTGAAATCAGAAACAGTGTATTTTGCCAGTAATGGGCAACACTCCTCTCAAATAACTACAGAAATCTTAAAAGTAGGTGTGGACACTCACAGTGTGTTTTACCCAGCAGTCCTTGAAAGCTGGCCTCATCTTTTTGTGGACAACAGCATCCTGTAAGTCCTCCAGGGACGGATGCTGCCCAATCTCCTCCTCAAACGGCAACATGTATTCATCAACAGGGCCTGCGATACCAGCACAACGGTTAACACAATCACACCCTTTACTCAGCACAAACAAGGGTACCACAATGCAAGCTCACTACACACAAGACAAACCAGTTACCTCTGAATGGGTAAACTGTCAGAATTTACATTTTGTATTGCCTCATCATGCATACTTACCCCAGTCTATCCATTTCAAGCAGGAAACCGTGTTTCTGGACCATTTCTAGATTTGGAATGCTTAATACTAGAAGCACCAGGTTTCCAGGCATACAAGAAGATGCCAACCAACACCTTTCAGGCGTCGACATTTTAAAGTAGTAATAATTCCATTTAGTGCATAACGTCTCAAAAGTAATGACTTGGTTTTGTTCAGGCAGGTCTTAAGAATTAGGATACCTAAACGTATTTTACGCAAGCAGAATAATATATTCATGACTTTCATACTGAATACTCATGTTTGTATGAATAAGAAAGACAACATATTTTCTTGTCAATTTTATTTGAAGATATCTTTGACAAAAAATAGAAAGTACATGTAACTGAACACGTAGAAGCTTTTATTTAATGTAATAAACGTATTATAAATAAGTAAATGGGCTGGAAGCATGGTGATTTGACACCGATCAGCAAGAGAGCCAATTTGTGGGAAAAAGGCCTATTTAAATACAAATGTATGGCATTGAAAATGTGACATGAATTATAAATTATAAAATGTAGCCTACATAAACAGACATTGTGAATGCGGAAAAGTCAAATGTAGATGATGTATTAGTCTATAGTAGGCTATAAATATGCAATGTGCACATCCATGTTTCAGTAAGTGAAAACGGAACATTCTACTCTCTCGTTCTCAGCATATAAATGTAAAGCAATTTTTTAAAAATTACAAAAATGTATGTATAAGTCAACATAGGTGTCGATATAAAATAATCCAAGATAAATAAAATAGTAATTTGAATCCGTAAATAGCATCCGTTTATTTCTTCATTTAGAAATTGCTGCTCTCCTACTTGTAGTCAGCAAAACAGAAATCTTTGAGATGCTCTTGGTACCATTTCCAAATGTACATCTATTGTTATTGAGATTGTAATGAGATATGCCATTATCATATGTTTGGGGGAAGACTGTGTTATTTGTATTGGAGAGGCACCAACACCCAAAAGGCTATGAGATGACTATAAGAGTAGTATTGAATAACAACAATCGTTCCTTCTGTTATATTTAAATTCAAACAACACAAGTGTGTTGAAAAAACATATTTAGGAAAAGTCAGGGACTGGGGGTGATGTGACTATCCCAAGAGCAATTATTTTCATTTTAAAATCACTGAATGCCTAAAAAACATAGTGGCGCTCCTAGTGTTAATGGTTAACATACTTGGGATGTTCTTTGAAGAAAAATTCCCTATTTTACCATACAATTTGACCTTACTTATTTAGATTATAGCTTAAAAAAGGCAGAAAAGACTGTTTCTAAATTCTGGGGACATCCAAATAAATACTTCCCTTGGGTTTTACTCTGAAGTGCATCACATGGCAAGTACAGATAAACCATGTCAATAACTCTTTCTATGCAAACAAAAATATAATTATATAAAGAACAGGGCTAATTTTGATCTCCATCATCTATGACCAGCAAGTTTAAAGCTTCTGTGCAGTTTCCACTTATTCAATGTAAACATATTTTTTTATTTTACCTTTAAGAAAAGTAGGGGAGCTTTTTTATATTATTTCAAATAAAACATTTAATCTTGCTGGTAAGAAGACGGAGACCAGTAACAATGGTGATCCAAAGGTCTGACCGGCACCAACTCACCATCTGCAGCTTTGCAGCGTGACACCAGCTCCCAGAGCACCAAGCCCATGGCATACATGTCTATCCTGAGGAAGGCGTCTCTCTGGAAGTTGATGGCCCCTTCCAACACCTCTGGGGCCATGTACCTCCTTGTCCCCACCTGTCAGCGAAGAACAGTGAAGCGGTGACACGCCCGCCACACAGAATGAGAAAACCGGATATGGCACCCGCACCGGTGGTGACATGCACCCGAGCGGTGGCGTACCTGGCCGTGAGTGTCCCCCGGGGGCTTCCCTGGCTCAAACAGCACCGCAAGCCCGAAGTCTCCGATCACTGCTGTCAGGTTGGTCTTGAGCATCACGTTCTTACTCTTGAAGTCCCTGATGAAGAGTTGACACAAAGAAATGTGCGTTTAACACGGGATGGCGGCCAAAGGGCAAGCTTAACTGAAGTGTCACTGACGGATCATTTACAGGCGGGTGTTGTTGATTGGGTTGGTTTGTTTATTGGTTTGCCTTTCTCTCAATCAGGGTTGGGGTTGATTCCATTTCAATTCAGTCAATAAGAAATTAATTGGAATTCAGTGAATCAATCTCTAAAGAACATTATGGGTATTTAGTCATTTGAAATTCAACTAATTTCCTGACTTCACTGAATTGAAATTGAGCTGTCCCCAAGCCTGCTGTCTAGTCATATCAAAGTCTACAGCATTTCCCTAGTCTTAAAGGGAAGGTTTAGACTGCAATGCCAAAATGACAGGCATCCCCACTAGATGGCAGTGACCATCCATAAGCATTGCTATTTTTAACTGTACACCTGCTCAGCAGAACCTTTTTTGTTGTTTTACTATAGGCAACAGTTAACTGATTAGTGATTGTTACAGTCGGGTTGACTATCATAAAGTGTAACATATTTATCAACCTAGCTTTAGGGCGAGCTGTTAAGACACGCATCAGTGACCCCGAGACACAAAATCTAGGGAGGCCTCCCTGTAGGAGTTCATTGTGGGTAGGACAGAGGGGACCAAAAAGTAGCCTTTGACAAAAAGTGGTATATTTTATTTAGAAATTAACTTTCAGACCAATTACACCAGCAGTCAAAAATAATTACTCAATAAATAAATAAAACAATGGGCCTCCCATGTGGCCTAGCGGTTACAACGTTTGACGCTGGGCACTGCGACCAGGGTTTGATTCCACCGGCCGCACCAGTGTCGGCTCTGGCCGGGAGTGCCACTAGGGGGCGGCAATTGGCTGTCCATTCCAGGGAGGGGGGAGGGAAGCCAACATGAGTTTGCTGCATATAGGAGTGGCTCTGTGTACCAGAGTTACAGTCAACGGCTTGGCGAGTGCTGGCTCGGAGGAGGCGGTACTTAGCCTTTGTCACTGCCAGTCTCAAGGCTATGGCAGCAAACTCACAATACGAGGGAGGGATTGACATGAAAAGAGAGAGTATAATTGGCTACTAAATTGGGAAAAAAATGGGAAAAAATCTTTATTTTAAAATTTTTTAAAGACATTGAAGAAGTGCCATACAGAGGTATCATATTTTGATGTCTTTAGTATGAGTCAGCTTAGTATCAGAGCCAAATCCATTTGTTGTGAAAGCAGGAACTCTACTCCCAGACCACTGAAACTGACCTGCCCTGAATCATGGCACCGCAAGGCATAGTCACAGTCACAGTCACAGTAGAACCAATTCCAATGAGTGTACTCTCACATTGCTGATTCTTGGGAGCCCTACAGAACTGGGCCACAATGTTACCTGTGTGCGATGGCGGGCTTGGGTCCCTCTCCTTTGTAACGGGGCACGTCCTCATGCAGGTAGGCCAGCCCACAGGCCATAGTCTCCGCAATGTGACACAACTCGTTCCAGCTGACCGCGTTGCCCTTCAGGTAATCTGTCAAGGACCCCTACACACAGACAAAGGAGGCATGGAGTTTTTAGTGTTTAGCTGTGCTTTAGTTAACAATAATTATATATATTTTTTAAACGAACCAGCAAAGCATGTAAAAAAAACATGCAAATCATGTTAGTATACTGTTGCCTTTCATTACTTTCTGCTTTAAAGACGGTGTTGCGTTCACTCAATCATTGGCTATACAGTTCCCTATAAATTCTCTGGACTCATTGATGTGACAATGTTTTTTGAGCACATTTGTTTTACTGTATACTGCATGGAATGATACGTCGTACATTTTAAATACATTTTATGAAATGAAAACTTGCTGGTGATTGTGTGCACAGGAAACTGCAGTTAGTGGTACAGGAATACCCCTTATACCCCATGTATGTTACAGCAAGAGCCAGCTCAAAGATCGCTGTCTCACAGCCTATAAAAACTATTTTTTTCAAAACTCTGGTTTCCTAGTGACATCATGTAAACAAAGCTAGTGGCTGTCAGCGTATGGGGAGTATGAGTGATCTTTCAATTATGACATTTTTAAGTCTTTTATTTATTGGTGACTTTTTTTTTTTTTTCTGTCCAGACAGCTTTATAACCAGTCTTAATAATCATACCCTTATTGTCAAATAATTTATTGAATTAGCTAAAAGCAACAGCATTTTCTGTATCATATGGAATTTCACTTCTAATTGTTATTATGTGACTTTTTAAACATTGAATAATTTAAATGTTAAAGGTTGAATAAGGTTGCATTTTAACATCCGTAATGAAAAGCAAAAAGCCACACGGTAGAAAACAGTTCAATTTAAAATCATGAGATGATTTTATTTTTGAAAGCAAGCACTGAAGAGGTCAGTGGGGTGGCCTGACACTGCACAGGGCACTGAGGGCACTGCAGGCCGCTCTGGCTTACCTTCTCGTGGAACTCAGTAATCAGCCACAGCTCCATCTCCAGGTTGGTTCCTCGCTTCTCCGCCGCGATGTACCGCAGCAGGTTTTCGTGCTTCATCCCGGGCGTGGTGAAGACGTCTCGCTCATTCTGCCATGACTGCTTGTCCTGCTCAGAGAGACCCCCACTGGCTATTAGAACTCCTCCAGTCTCACAGGCTGAGTGGTAATGCAGCAACTTCAAAGCATTGAAAAATGCATACTCCAGTATGGTGTGTTAGTTTTTTTGAGTGCATTCAAAGAGATGGCTGTTTTTCCCAAGCTGACTACTCCAGCATCAAAAAGACTAAGGCCATTGTAATTTCACTTTTGAGTTCAAAACAACCATGTTATGTCATAGTAAAAGTGTACAGATCCAGGGAAAAGTCTGTCCCTGCACCATGGACGATGGATACATTGTGCAACACAGTTATAACACACAGACACCCACACAAGAAATGCTTAAAATGACATCTGAGAAAATTAGGAGCATGTTCATCATTCAAAAGAGCAACACTGACCTGAATGGGAAAAATCTTCACAGCTACATATTCATTCATCAGTTGTGCCTTCCAAACGCAGCCAAAGCGCCCCCTGGCTTTTATTTCCAGTAATTGCAGAGGTTTAAGGCCAACCAGGGGAAGGTGGGGATTGGCCCGGATCCTGATAAAGTACGTAGGATTTGGAGTTTTAAAACGGATTCACACAACCCTCAAACCACAAAATACAATAAAATAAAATAATAGTGTTAAAATTGCACATTAGTTTGAGTGTTGGCTTGATAGATTTTTTAACATTTAATAACACTTGTTTCAAGAGAAGGGATGATGAAACAAACGACAACCAGCAGTAATATTGAACCAACACTAGGGGGAGCATTAGTTAAAAAATTAAATACTGTGGCCCAGGGATAGTGATGGGAATGGAGACAAGATGGCAGCCAATGGCAGAAGGAGGAAGAGACAAGGGGGAAAGAAAGAGAGAATGAGAGAGGGACAGGTGATAGAGAAGTGGGAGAGAGAAAGAGTGAGCGAGAGAGAGAGAGAGAGAGGGAGAGGGGGTAGAGAGGGAGAGAGAGCGGGGGAGAGAGGGAGAGACTCACCTCATTGATATCCACATGGCCATATGGAGGTTTGCGATGTCGGTACATCCAGAATGCCAGCAGCAAAGCCATGGAGAGCACGGTGATGGGAAGCAGTGTATAGACTAGGATGCTGAGCAGGGGGGTGCGGACCACCGCTGTACAGAACAAAATTGTTACAAACCATCAGAGTGAGTGGGGCAGGGTAGGAATACTACTGTACAAGCTTTTCTTTCAGCCCTGTTCTTAGTATAAAAGTTAAAATGATAGTTGCCTTTCTGTTCTCAACATACTGTACACTGTTTTACCAAATGGAACGAAAAGATTTGAAGAAATAAAAAGTTTGAAGGAATTCCATGCTAAAAATGTTCCAGTTAAGATTGACTCAGCAAACATGGTGTAATTTCATACCTGCAATATGACCATTAAAAAGTTGTAGTCTGAGCAGGATCAGGTCTCTTGTTTATGTAATGAATAAATCAATTAAAAGACGCAATCCTGAAGAAAATCATAGAGTAGGTTGATGAGGCTCTATGACTTCTGAACAACAATAGCAATGAGAAGAGGAAATGTTTTTATTTAATTCTGACTATATATAGACTGGTAGAAAGTAACAAATTAAGAGATGATGAAACGTTCCTTGTGCTCCAGTATCCACTAATTGCTCAGAGACATTCTTATTTTTTTCATTTACTTTTTTTTAATTAAGCGAGGATACTATACAAATGTAACGTGAAGAAAAGCTCACCAGGTCTGGTGACATCAGGCAGGTGGGTGAACCTATCATTGCAGAAGTTGCCCTCACAGCAGCAAAAAAAGACCTGGGGGTTCTCCTCAGTAGCCACACACTCTTGTCTGTTTTTGTGAAAAAGAACATTGCGTGAGCTCAGGATGTCAGACACAAGTGCTCTATATGTTTTCCTGAGTAAAAGCTATCTCAACAACATAACGTGCTAGTAACATAATTTACCATAAAACATGCTATGGGCTACAGTATTTGGTGGTAATCTGTATTCTGATCCGTTTAATGATGCTAAAGAAGTTAAATATTTCAGCATAGGATGTCATGCATACATGTACTGTAGCTTGCGCCTAGTTAAAACGGCTAACATATACAGAAACCCTGTTGCCTGAAGACAACCACATCGGTTGGAACGCGTTGCTGCACACTGCTAGTAACAATGCTGCACGTATTCTGTCATGCCTAGCACTGCATAATAATAAACAGGCAGCGTCTTTGTTTCACCTCGCACAAGTTAATCGCTTGATTTATGTATAGCATTAAAGCAAATCAGGCCATACAACTCAATGACCTTGGACCAGCAACCACAAGAATACTGAACAGAATATATAATTTAATTCTTGTTTCCGAAACAATACTGCAATAATAGGTTACAGTCAAAACAGTCTTTCCTCCAAGTCTGCATAAAGATGTAAAAATGTTAAAAACAATGTTACCTATTGCATTAGTATATTAAACAAGTTGTCCACACAGCATTTTAACGTCTGTTCATACCTTTGTCAATTCATATTTTGAATCTGCAAATCAGCTTCGCACAGATCTGTCAGTTAAATATTTTGCTTGCAGATGTAAATTAAATTGATTAAATAAATATATTTTCTTTTTCAAATATAATCTACTCATTTCTCATTAATTATCTAACCCGCTTATTCCTGGTCAGGGTCGGGGGGCTGGAGTCTATCCCAGCATGCATTGGGCAAGAGGCAGGAATACACCCTGGACAGGTCGCCAATCCATCGCAGGGCACGTACAACATTCACTCACACACTCATACCTATGGGCAATTTACTCTGCAATTAGCCTAACGTGCATGTCTTTGGACTGTGGGAGGAAACCGGAGTACTCGGAGGAAACCCACGCGGACACGGGGAGAACATGCAAACTCCACACAGAAAGGTCCCGGCTGGGGTTTGAACCCGGGACCTTCTTGCTGTGCGGCAACAGTGCCATCCACTGACCACCGTGACGTCCAAATGGTGTTACAAAACCACACCTCGCCCCTACACTATACATTGGCTTTAAAGTGGTTGCTACTTGAACGTGAACATATTCAATCATCGTTTTGACCATCTTCACTCTGCTGGACCTGCTATGATTTTCACATGCAAAATTCTAAATGTGGAGATGTCTACCAGAATCATCAGAATTCCTGATCGTGGGGAAAAAAAAACATTTCTTTCACAACATAATTCTTAAGTGAAATCCTCCCCACTCACCAGTAAATTGGGGCAAGCAATGGAAACCAGTAAAACCGACAAATACTTTGGCCCCCGAGAGGCTGGGAGCATCACTGGCTAGGTCATTATCTCAGCATGTGTGCAGGACCTGACCTGTCATAGCAGTTGAAGTCGTCCAGCCAGCAGCCCTTCTTCACCAGCTTGATGATGCCCGTGGTGGAGTTCTTGAGCCAGGATGCATAGCAGTGCAGCCGCTTGTCCTTCTCTGCCTCACAGCGCTCCACGCCACTCTGATTGGTCTTCTCGCTCTCCCAGTTGACGTTGTAGTAGAAGCACTCTCTGGTCTCAACCTCTCCATGGCTTGGTCCTAAGGGAGAGAGAGCAGGAGGGGGTTTATGGATCTGGGCCGGTATGTCTTAAAAGTCTTAAGAGTTACACTTACGACACCTCCTAAGAGCTTACTTTGGAGTGAAATCACTATTCGCTTAGTGGTCAGTAAAACGTAGTTATCAAGCAGCTCACACTTTCTCTTAGGGAAGTCTTCAAATATTCTCAAGAGTAACTTGTGTGTTTTTGCAACAATCATGGGTGCCGCAAATGAAAAGATTAAGATGAGGTCATCAATCGCCGAAATTGCAAAGAGGAATACCTAATCTGCTTTTGGAAAATCTGTATTCTTTCATGGTCAACACAATAAATGGTTTCCAATAAAGTTAAACAGACCCTCATTATAAAAGATGCCTTGTTAGCTAATGTTAGGCAGGGTTGCCAACCATCTGTAAATTTAGACACAAAAAAAAAAAAATATGTAAAAATATATCTTAATTCCACCTTGTCCTTAAATCCGTAAAAATGTTTGTTTGTCTGCAAAAATTTCCAGTTTCTACTACACTACAGGGTGATGGAAAAGTCTCTCCGCGGTAGTAAAGAACTGCTGCGTAGACTTTTCGGTCACCCTGTACTTCCTTCGTTGCTCAATTTCTGACTGCCTAGTTATAAACATTTTTTTCAACTAAAGTTTGATGAAGAGCGTAGATAGGTCAATGTGCCTGAATGTATTGACTTAAAACAACAAAGACAGCAAAAGCTTCCGACCCACTAAAGAAATGATAAATGGTGCAAATATTACGATGCACGACCATAAAAGCCAGCAGAGCACCTCTGCATCATAGGGTGAGTATAATTTTCCTTATTTTCACACTTTTTGAGACTAAAATAGGAGTGTCATAAAAAAATATGGGATGTCAGTAAAAAAATAGTCCAAGTTAGTCTGACGCAGACAACAAATGCGAGCTTAGCCTCCACCATTCAGAGCCCGGAGGAAACTGTAAAAAATGGTACAATGTTCTATCTAAATCTCCGCTTTCAAGAAGGCAACATCTGGCACTGGTTCATAGTCTTATTTATGAGACACATTTGTTTCATATTGCAATATTGCTGATGAAAAACAACAGTTATTAAAATTATTTTGACTATTGCGCTACAATTATTTTATTGTAGTTATACTTTATATTCAGGTGGAGGTACTGTGCCTAAACCTTTAAGTTAAAATAACTTGCATCTCTGCTGTAACTGCGCTACTTCTCAAAGTTGCTGGCGATATTACATCCCGCACAAGAATGACGATCTAAGCGATAACGTTTGATTAACTGTGCATCATCAAACATTTCTAAAACATTCTTTCTATTTTGGAAGGTGTACACACGTCTCCTCCATCACAACTTTACCATCTTGCCTACTCCTAGCCGAGTTAAGAGAGCTCCCGAGGTCTCTTAAATACCTGACAGTTTAAGAGTACTTTTAAGCCCAGAGAAATTTGATAAATCACTTTTATTCTTAAATTTGAGTGTAGGAGTAAAAGTCACAAATTCTTACACTTAAGTTACACTTGAGACAAATGTTTTACTTTGAGTGGCTTGATACATACAGTCCTGGTCTCACACTGACATCGTGCTTCCTAAGACTTCAAAGCACCCTGAAACTAACCTTAAGATTAAAGACCAATGCACTCTTAGGGCAGCCACCAAAAATAATTATTTTTCATAAACAGTATAAGAAAATAACACCTTTAAAACCTCTCCGGAGCAGAATGGAAATAGCCACAGAGAGGAATAGTCTTCAATAGACCTGTTACATGGGCATTCTACTTAAAGAAAACATGACCAAATCAGTTAAATATATATTTTCAAGTAAAAAAAGAAAAGACTTGAATCATCCTTGAGTAACTTGAATGATTACTCACTTCATTGACAATCGTTAAAAATAAATATGACTCCTTTTCTTCCTTTGTTACAGTATCATGCTGTCTTGCTTTCTGGCTCACTATTATGTAGGTGTGGTAAAATGTAGGTATATTTATCCCACTGGTAAGGGTGAAATAAGAACCCAGTGAAACTAAATGTAGGCTCTTTGTTTCTGACGTATTCTTCAGGATCAGGATTTTATCAGACAATCCTGATGATTCTGAAAGCTGGGTCGTCATTATGATTACACACACGTGATGGGGACACTGTGCCACAAGAGCCCAGATAGAGGCCTTGAAATGCTATGAACAAAGCTTTAAATTAACTACAGCCGTTTTCACTCTTCTGTCAAAACATTGCTTTGAACATACATTACCCTATTAAATCAATCCAAATCCAAATGAACTGCCAACTTAGAATGTCATCTTGAAAAACACGTTTGTATCTCCTTACTCTCGCAATATAAGGTAAACAAGTTATCACCAAAATATTCATAAAGGAAAAAGCCACAATTTTTGTCAAAGTCACACAGGAAGTTTATCAACAGACAATGAATTCTCCCAACAAACTCACAAGCAAACTGCTGCCACACGTTAAAGAGACATTGCACAGTGAAAATGTCCCTGTTCTCCCTCCACTGGTCACCTTGTTCATTTTTCAAGGAATAGCCAATAACGGTGTAAAAAATGAAATATTTAAAAATAATTACAAAGACATGTCTGTCTGTGAAAAACCCAAGAAAACAGAAAGAAAAAGAAAATTTGAACTACAGCTTCTTCAATGATTATTCACAGTAAAAGCTCAAGGCACCTCCAAAAAATGTAGTTTCATTTCACAAAATAAATAAACCATTAGGCTATCTTTTGTCATATCCTCTGAATTACTATAAACGCTCTATGACAATATGAGAAAAGATCATATAAAGGATTGTATACAACTGCCAGAGACAAAATGTAAAATGTATCTAAAATAATAAAATAAAATAAAAATAAAATAAAATCTTCTTGCTGGAATAGGAAGTATAAATCTGTTTACTATACAACACAAATTTGGCAGGGCTGGATACAGCAGATGTTCTCACAAATCTGTGCATTATGGTTGCTAGGCAACATGAAATGTAGGGAGTATTGCCGTCAACCCGTCCCCCAGACAAAGCACTTTTCACTCAGTCATTCACTCACTCACTCACTCAATCACACACAAATACACAAACATAATACACACACAATACCCAAACAGCACTGTTTAAATAACTTGAAAAAGGAAGGAATGGCAATGCCTTGTGCAAACTGATGTACTGTACATGAATACTAAAAAGCTAGCTGCCTCAGTAAAAGACCCTGATCAACAGTCAAGAACAGAATTTACAAGGTTCCATAGCGCATATTAAGGCTAATGGAGCCTGCAGATGTCTTGAACATAACAAGAAGTTGCCCTGCTCTCAACAGGTTTACTAAATCACTGTGCTTACAAAAAATATGATGCAACCATCAGTCCACTTTACAGTAAGTGGGTAAAGTACCTGTGTAACTAACTGAACTTAACTATCAATATTATACGTATATATGGTATATAATAATGCATATATGGTAATACAAATTATTGCACAATACCAAAACTGCAATTACACATGTAATAAAACAAGCCATCATATTAAACTGACTGCTTTAAAGAACCCTCCTAGCCCTAATCCAGTCTTGACATTTTATGCAATTGCAAATTACTGTACTTGCACGTGTGAGCTGTACAATTACAGACAATTTATGCATTTCTGTACATTAGCCATTCTCAAAAGCCTTTGTTGCTTCAAAGCTTTTCTCACACCCAACCCTCCAAGTGCTTTAGTAAACAGGCTAGTATGTTCTTTCATTTATTTATTTTCACATTCATGTAATATGACAGGTCTTGACTTTATATGTACAAGCATATGCAGTCTAAAGTATCAGTGCAAGTGGAACCCATTCATTACCCTCACATAGAGAGAAACACAGACACACCACACCAAATTTGAGATTCAGATTGAATGAAAAGCCACCTCTCATCGAGACTTGGTATGTGCTTTTTCAGTTTGTTTGGCTGGTGAATAGGCCTATATTGTTACAGCGTGCTGCCTGTGTTGCGTTATGGTTAAAAGGACACACAACACACAACTACATGCCATAGATGAAACGAAGACAGGAGGACTAGACCCAAGTGCAGAGATGAGACAGGAGACAGGAACCCAAAAACAAACTTTCAATGAAACACTGAATAAATGAACCAAACTAAATATTCAATAAAACACTGAAGAAATTAAATAACCATAAAGCTCCACAAAACACTGAAGAAATCAAACCAACAAAGCTAGGGATCAAAAACTCTAAATGGTTGGACAAACTCTGTAGCAAGCAAACACAAGAAACAACCATTCAAGACAAAGCAATGTTAACAGAAAACAGACAGCTTAAATAATGAACGAAAGGAGACAGGTGAACTCACTAAGACAATAATACACTCAATCAGGTGAAACAAGACACAGGTGGAGTCACTCCAGACAATTAAACAATAATACAATTACACAATGACACAATCAGGGAACACTTGAGAGTCCAATATCGCCCTCTGCAAACAGCAGCTGTGACAACAGATCCTCAGTGACACCTTGCACCTCAATCACAATGTCATCACAGAGGTGTAAATGATGCTCATTCAGGCCTATATGTCCTCTGAGCAGTATAGATTTTTTTCTGACTTCAATAAGTAATGACATGACAATTTTCACCCTGAGTATGTCTAAATGCTGTTTGGCAAGTTGGACATAACTATTTTGCAATAAACAAGCTCACATGAGCAAATATTACTGTTAATTGTATATATTTTTAAATACCCCCATTTCAAAGCATTCAAATGTCCCTTGGCTGTTTTGGATTTTATATTCATCAACTGCACAATAAGCAGTGAGCACACTTTTAAGATACAAAGGTTTGAATTTTAATTCAAGGTTACTAGTGAGAAAACTCCCTGTTCAGTGTAGTCTGGATATGAATGTACATTGTGTTCAATACCCACTTCAAGTTCAAGTGACCCACCGAACCCTCTGTTAACAATGACCCACATTTCTGAGAAAACAGCAGGGAGTACAGAGTCTGACAACAGTATGCCCTGTGTTAATCACCAGCCAAGCGACATCATTTTATTAGGTGGTGCAGGGCTTTAAATAAAAAGCTCATACTATTGGTAAGAATAAGCCAGAACATAACCTAAGGGCAGAAATGCAGCTGGTGGGAAAACCTGTTGAACTGTCCATTGCAAAGCTATATAAAAAGGGAAAAGGAATGGTTCGGTCATAGAAAATATCACAAGGTTAATCAAGCAAAAACCTTTTTTTCCATAAAACGTTCCACTGCATTTCTCATGAGAAATGCACGTCAGTTATTTTTTTCACGGTAGCTCTTCAGTGCATTTTCTTTTTACTGAGTTGAGATCAAGATCAGATTTCGAGTTGTGTCAAGATGCTCCAAGGATAAAAGTTTTTGACTTTTCAAGACCCAAATTAAACCTATTAGACAATGCAGAGAAGTAGGAGGAGAACTTAGTGGCAAGTTGAGTATACATTTTATGAACCAACTAAAAGGGTAGTCCACCTCTATCACCCACTCCCACAGAGTGCAAAATGGCTTGATACTGGAAAGCGCAACTGAACACCTTTTTGACATTTTTTCTTCATTACAAAATCTGTTGAAAATAAGGAAACAAAAATTGTCAATTGAATTCACACATTATCTTATGTCAAACATTAAGTGCCAAATGTGTGACCTCCGACATGCAATCGGGTATAATGACTGTTTCAAAGAATTAAGAAATATATAATATCTTCCGATGCACTCATATGAAGTAAGATGAAGAATAAAGAAAATGTACAAAGCCTGGAACAAATTGACATCTACCATAAACATTCTCTGTCTGAATTACTGTGCAAACATCCCACAAGATGAAAACAAACCTCAAGTACCAATCTGGCATTCCTTACAAGATTTTTGAGGTTTGTGATTTGATCCAGTTTACAAACCACAAAACACAGCAGCGGGACTCATTACAAAAAACAAATTGTTTTCTTTTTGCCACTGACAAACTTTAGTACATAACCAAAAGGAAGAGTAATTACACCACATGGGTACATCAACATTTGGGAATGTCTCTTCACCAAATGAGGGCCACCATCCTAATTCCTTGAATCATTTGGAAGCCAGATGTTTTATATTACTGCCTAGCATGGCTCTGCATCAGAAACTGAGGTCTTTCTAATGTTCTACCCTTAGGCACAATCATATTAGAAGTTCCTACTGAAGATCTCTCCAAGGTCACACATATATTCAAACTGTCAAAACAGGTGTTTGGGTCAGTGACGAATAAGGGTTTAAAAATGGGAAAAATTTAAATTAGTTAAAAATGCTCATCGAAGCTCTTTCTACGTTCATTAGAATGTTGTGTACATATTTCAACAAGTTTTATTCTCCAAGAATATCATTTATGCATTTTAATTATGAATCATTTGATGTCATTCAGGATAACAGTAATGGAAATTATTTTATTATTTATTTTTATCAGCATACAATAGTTTATTGATGTCCATAGTTTGATATCAACAAACATGTTCTGTTCAGGAAATCAAAATGATCACAATTAATATAAAAAATGTAGGTTTTTCTACATTATCACCCAATGTAGATGTTTATCACCCAAAACCTAAGGCTGAAAAGTGAAAAAAGTCTAAAAATGCATTCCAGTAAAAGGGTTAAGATTATTGTTGTATCCTCAACTAAAGAAAACTGAATTATGTAATATTTAGTAAAAAACTGTGTTATCATCGTTATGTGGAATGACATACTGTGAGATTCCGCATGGGATGATCACTAAAGGTCGTCTCAGCAACAAAGATGTAGTTAAATACTCCATTCTATATTTAATACAAAGTGAGAGGCAAAGGCAACTTAGCTGTAAATCCCATTATATGAATATTTGGTGAGTAAAACATTTTAACATTTAAAAATGCTAACTTTAGCATTTTGGTTTGTGGTGAAGCATGTTGAAGGAACAAAGTAGTGAGTCTCCAGACTCCTCTTCTTAGCTGCGTGGATGGGCGAATCTTCCATCTCAAAGGAAGAATCTGAGAGATAAAGTGCAGCATTATATGAATATGGTGAGCCGGCTCGGGTTTCGTACAGACGACGTGGTAAATCAAAATAAATAGAGGATGTAATTGGCTACCGAATTGGGAGAAAAATCTGAAACAATTTTTTTCAGCTCTGGAAAAAATTAAGAGACCACTGCAAAATGATCAGTTTCTCTGGTTTTACTATTTATAGGTATGTGTTTGAGTAAAAATGAACATTTTTGTTTTATTCTATAAACTACTGACAACATTTCTCCCAAATTCCAAATAAAAATATTGTCATTTAGAGCATTTATTTGCAGAAAATTACAACTGGTCAAAATAACAAAAAAGATGCAGTGTTTTCAGACCTTTAATAATGCAAAGAAAACAAGTTCATATTCATTTATAAACAACACAATACTAATGTTTTAACTTAGGAAGAGTTCAGAAATCAATATTTGGTGGAATAACCCTGATTTGCAATTTCAGCTTTCATGCGTCTTGGCATGCTCTCCACCAGTCTTTCACATTGCTGTTGGGTGACTTTATGCCACTCCTGGCACAAAAATTCAAGCAGCTCAGCTATGTTTGATGGCTTGTGACCATCCATCTTCCTCTTGATCACATTCCAGAGGTTTTCAATTGGGTTCAGGTCTGGAGATTGGGCTGGCCATGATAGGGTCTTGATCTGGTGGTCCTCCATCCACACCTTGATTGACCTGGCTGTGTGGCATGGAGCACTGTCCTGCTGGAAAAACCAATCCTCAGAGTTGGGGAACACTGTCAGAGCAGAAGGAAGCAAGTTTTCTTCCAGGATAACCTTGTACGTGGCTTGATTCATGTGTCCTTCACAAAGACAAATCTGCCCGATTCCAGCCTTGGTGAAGCACCCCCAGACCATCACCGATCCTCCACCAAATTTCACAGTGGGTGCGAGACACTGTGACTTGTAGGCCTCTCCAGGTCTCCGTCTAACCATTAGACAACCAGGTGTTGGGAAAAGATGAAAATTGGACTCATCAGAGAAGATGACCTTACTTCAGTCCTCTACGGTACAATCCTTGTGGTATTTTGCAAACCTCAGCCTGGCTCTTCTTTGCTTCTCATTGATGAAGGGTTTTTTCTAGCTTTGCACGACTTCAGCCCTGCCCCTAGGAGCCTGTTTCGAACCGTCCTCGCTGTGCACTTCACCCCAGCTGCCATTTGCCATTCTTTTTGTAGGTCACTTGATGTCATCCTACGGTTGTTGAGTGACATTCGAATGAGTTGGAGGTTATCCCGGTCAGTAGAGAGTCGTTTTCGCCCTCTGCCGGTCTGTAGCTTTGTTGTCCCCAATGTCTGCTGCTTGACCTTGTTCTTATGAACCACCGTCTTTGAAATTTGAAGGATAGAAGCAACCTTACACTCACTGTATCCCTCTGGGAGTAAAGCAAGAATTAAACCCTCCTTTTCCTCACTCAACACTTTTCTTTTCAACTCTTTTGGCATGGTCAATTGTTATTTTTTTATTCCAATTACTTTTGAGGTACTACTAGCACTGTTTTTTGCCATCCAGCTGGTCCTATTGCAAGAGGATAGTGATGACCACAGCAGTGGTTTTTATACTTTTTCTCGTTAAATAAGATTTGGTTCAGGTGATCACCTCAGTACTTAATTAAGTAGAATGAGATGTGCTTGTGTTGGAATTCAACAGATACTGGAATGGAATGGCTGCCATACATGTAGAGATGCTGATTTAAGAAAAAACTTGAAGTGGTCTCTTAATCTTTTCCAGAGCTGTATATTTTTTAAAGTATATATTTTTATGTTATAAATATGTTTTGGACAGCAAAATGGACACGTCACGTCATTGACCCTTTTATATCCAAAATCACAACAAATACAGCTTTCTTGCAGTATTTCTGTTTTTTTTTTTTTGCTTGAATGAAATACATACAACATATGCCTAGGTCAAATAATATTTTAATGTCTACTTTTGCTCAGGGGTGCTTTTCACTACTGTTTGTAGTCAGACTGATGTAACTGTTATACAATAGATCTGCCAGAACAACCATACCATGCTGTGACTTTCTCCTGCCTGATGGCTAAAACTAAGCAGGCTTGGTTAGTACTTGGATGGGAGACCTGGGAAACCAGGTTGTGGTGGGAATTGCTGTCAGAGTGGTCTTCCCTCTAAAGGGGTCCAAGACCTTTCATCCTTATGATGTGGCTTGGGAAAATAAATTATAATTATCCAATTGAATCGAAGATGGGGCTTTTAAACGGAGGTCCTGACTCACTGTGGAAATACATGAACTGGTCTCAGCTTTTTATAGGATCAAATAAGAGGGTGCCTTGGTGTCCTAACCAAATTTACTAACTGGTGCAAAATGGCCTGAATCACTAAGACTAAAGTTTATTTTGGTTTGACACCTTGGATTTGGGTGGATTCACCATGTAATAAATGTAAGATTATTCAAAAATAAAAATAGATTTTAATGTAGCTATTGTTTTCACACTTTCTATTACAGTTTGAATACTGTATCAAAATAACTTGTGTTCATTCAAAAAATAACCAGCCACACATTCATCTTTTTCATCTAGAAAAAATCAAAATGTTGTTTTACTGATCAATATTTTTAGTTTTGGAATAAAATTCTGATAAGAGTTCTGACTTTGCATGAAAGTGACCCAGAGGAAATCAAGAGTTTGTTTACATAGCTATGGACAATTGTCCTGGTTTATGAAGTTTATGATTTAAGCTATTGCATTTCCAACAGAAGGCCATAATATGAGGCTGTGCCAACCCTCAGTGTTTTTGTACTTGTATTTTAGAAAGGTAAATTATAACTACAATATACTCCAGAAGAACCAACTCCCGGACATGTAATTTACTCTTACCGTGTAAGCAGAAAAACTAGATCCAAGCAGAGTAAACATCATGTAGACAAAACAATTATTTGACCCAGATTATATGATTGTATTTGTATCCTTATATTTTGTGTTGAAATATAAAGAAAAGATAATTAATTTGGCAAGATTGGTAATTAAACCCTTCGGAGGCTGACTTTTCCTTTAGCCTCTTCAAGGCAACTTTAGCTCAGCGGGAAAACATTTAATTAATAATTAATGTAAAGATTAGATCCCTAACTTCTATTAAAATTCTGCACCTTAATTACATATCCTTAGGCTCATCAAGAACATCGTAAGCAATCTTTACTTTGGAATGAGAGAGAGATTAACTTGTGTATACAAGTTGTCATCACATCGCTTCAGAGATTTTTGGTTTGGCTTAGCTTCATTAAACCGTGGAAAGCCTGCGGTTTATCAGTATAAGAGTGATTCATAGTTGGCAGCCTACAGGGATGGGACAACATATGCTCATCACAAGTATTGTCATCCTAAACAGGTGGAACACCTCTTTTAGCTACGTTGTGTAACAATTTAACTTGAAAATATAGCAATGTCTGACATCATATTCTGAACAGGATGCAAGCATAATGTATTCATCCATGCCTGCGAGGTACATATTTGTTCACTGGCCCTGAAAGGGAATCAAATTGGAAAATCTGATAAGAAAAGGCTCTTCAATTGATAATTGAAAATAATTCAAACATAATTCAACTCCCGTGTTTCTGTTAAATAATTCATGATTTTGTGTCTTGTTAATGTGATTTGTGTCTGTTGTTTAGTTAAATAAGTTTATGAATTTTATTTTAAAGGGTATAGTGTCATGTTTAGGCAGCGAGGCTAAGCTTAGTAGTCATCTCTGCTATGTAACCGGTTAACAGACATCTGCAAGCTAGGACCTTTACATCTATCTATTGACATCAGCTAGCTTCTCTATGGCTAGCAACATCATTTGGCTGGCTAATGTTACTGTAAGTTATGGTAT
Organism: Aldrovandia affinis; assembly: GCA_029706075.1. NCBI lineage: Eukaryota > Metazoa > Chordata > Actinopteri > Notacanthiformes > Halosauridae > Aldrovandia > Aldrovandia affinis. The sequence goes on from JAINUG010000001.1 coordinate 11,402,259, forward strand.
CTAACATCGACAGTCTCATCAGTCCGCCTCTTTACCCTATGGTAGCTAGATAATAGTTAACACCATCTTAGGCATGTTTGTTTATGTTGTATGATGAACAGGACATTAACCAGTAAAACTTAAATTGCTCAAGCGCTTTGACAAAACCTGAAGGTTTTATCAATAGATTGTATTAATTAATTACATTTTATTAATTAACTAAACAGTGAAAAAACTTAATCTGGGTTGTTATGTATGGTATGTTACACATAGCCAAACTGCAGTTCCCTGGTAGACATTTTTTGAGCAAACATGCACTTTGGGAACCATGGCACCTGTATTTTATTTCTTTTTGTAGTTTGTCCAACTTCTTTCTCAGAATTGCAATCTGGCTCTGTAGCCTCACATGGTATCATATACAAATGTACATTTCTGTAGTTTTTTTATTTATATTGCGACTGACAACACAATAACCCTTCAACATGTCTATTTCCCTGTGTAAATCAATGATGGAATTCTCCACTTTGGCCCCTTCATCTCTAATGTTTGACTGCTTCCACAGCCAGCTTACAGCGTCAAATTAAGCAAATTAGTCTAAAAGCCATTGAGCTCCATTTTCACAGTCTAACCTCGTGGTAAAATGATCACAACAGTGAATTACCTTGAATAATTGCCAGTGTTTATTTCGAATCTATCTAGAATACATTTTACACAAGTAGAATGTGACATTTACGTGGCTGCAACAGTTACATTCCAAACTGGTGTAAAATTAATATTACCCTCTAAAAGATGGTTCACAAATCTGTGTTTTCAAATAAATTATGCGCCAATTATGCAATATATTACCGTATATAGTCTTTTAATCATTTTGCTACTAAAGCCCTACTATAGCTACTATAGAAGATAAAATGTTAATGCAGATTTTTGGGGATTTTATTTAAAATAATTATTATGAATTATTATGATCCCTATCTTTTTTGGGAAAAAATATTACTTCTTTAAACAATATTTTTCTCTGCACATAATAGTATTAGTATAAAATAATATAATTTTTCAATTTTTGAGCATACATATAGCTCATTACCTGTATAGTTTTTTTGATACCTTTTTTGCTCTTTGAGTGTATATGCATAATGTAAACAAAATATGGGGAAAGTAATATGTAATTAGAGCTAATAGTCAAATGTTTTTCCTTACATATGCATTTATATTCCTATACATAAGCCTACAAATATTTATATGTCTCTGTTTAATGTTTTTTTTTTTTTTTCTGGTGAAGACAGAAACTATGGTTACTAAAAGCTAAAGACCCTGGGTAGGTATTCCCTCTCCATCATTAAATAAATGTGGCCAAAATTTATGGTCAACTCCCAACCAACATATGACCACAACAGCCCTACCTGTGTCAGTCATTTTTAATCGTTCATAATCATGACTGATTACAGGACAATAGTGTTCCACTAAATTATAATATTTAGTATTTTATTTAATTTATTTATTTATGTCCCAAAATAAATAAAATACATAATATTCTACTCTTCACAACCTCTGACAAGGAAAGATGGATTTCAAATTAGAGAACATTTTCTATTCTTATTTTTGGAAAATGATGACTTCTATTAAGTCTGTAATAGCCTAGATTTCATATTCTGATTGATTAAATGAACAAAAGTCTCATCTATCTTTGAGAGTCCTGATATGCAAGTTTAGCACTTCACATTTATATGGGGGAGGGTCTTTGCTCTTCTCATTTCCTTTTATCTGTGTTTTCAGGAAATTAACTGATTTGCTTTTCTGAGACATATCTGCCAACTACTATGAAAATGAGAATATAGACATCTCTGCACAAATGTCTCTCTTGTTTTCACATCACATTGGTTAAATATGGCATGAGAAACCTGGCCGCGAGAAGGTGACAACTGTATGTCCCTTTTTATGTGGAATGACAAAATATTTGTGTTAAAGACATGACTGCCTAAGCCATGATAAGGTACAAGAGACCACAGACCATGTCAAAACTCAGTCCGTCAGCTTTTCTTCATATTGACAAGTTCACAGTCTGGATTTGAATATGGACAAAATAAATTATGCACTAGACGGAAAGGTCAAGGTGAATGAAATATGCAAATAATTGTACTGCAGAGATTATAAAGTACACCAGCTCACCACTCAGAGGTGGCTACACAGTTCTGAAAGTGGTAGGGCAAAATAATGTTCCTAATGGAACACAATAGACCCTGACCTATTACCACTAACTACCAGAATTTTATAAATTTACTGTATATTAAAATTGTGATTAAATATATTTGATCGTTGAATATAGAATAAGTGATAGAATAAAAGGTTGAAATGCTATTTTCATTAATGTTACTGTGCAGCATCCACATTGTACTTCTCTTTTTCCCCAACTCAATAATAAATAACAGTGTCCTGTATCTATTCATGGTAATTTTTGTTGTTGTTGCTTGATTTCTTTAAGGCCAACATTTCCATTGAAAAGCATCATGATGCTTATTGTGGAATGGGCTTTTTATATTATGGTGTATTATATACACCTCATATAATATTACAAACTACATTTGGTCCATTTGATTTCTCCCATTGTAAACTCACATTTCCCTATAATTTAAAGTTAAGATTAACTCAACTTTAATGTTTAGCTAGCTAACATTATCTAGCTGTCAAGCAACGTTATGGAAATGCATTCAGGAGAACTAATGTTAGCTAGCTAGCTAGAAATGTTAGCAAACTTACTTGCTAGTATTGGCCGGTTTCTTTGCTAGTTAGCCATCGTCATGTCAGCCATCTTGTATCATACGGAATGTTAGTGTCAATAGTAGCTAATGTTTTTAGCCAAAACCAGAAAATATAGGTAACTAATGTTAGCTAGCGGAATCTATCTTGCTAGCTAGCTGTGCATATTGTACATATATAACATTATCTAATGTTAACGCTAGCTGACTCATAACTAGCTAGCTAGCTAAGCAACACCACAATATATGAGTAGTGATGGAGAAATTGCTGCTCTGTTTCTCACTTTAGCTTGCTAGCTAGCTAAACCTCAATGTTAGCAGACTGTAGCAACAGTCACATAGCTAGCTAGCTTGCAGTTAATTCAAGATAGCGATTGCTAACATTATCTAGGTAGCTGGGTGACTAACGTTTGCTAACATTAGCTAGCCCTTTTCTAAAATAAATCAACAGACCCGCAATTACAATAATTAAGGATACAACGTTGACAGTTAACACTCTTATTAGAGAACACCAATCTTTACTTACTGAAATTAATTTAGGCACATAATAACATGACATATCAAGGACACATGTGGTCTGACTTGGTTTGACCTCACTAGCTCAAGCTCATGACAGCAACGGGAGGAAAGACAAAAAAACCAACAGGTGCGCTAGCTAACTAGCTAGCTAGGCCCTGTAGTAACAAGTGTGGGTTTTGTCACAAATCCTCAGTATTAGTGAGTGCTGTACAGGCTGTCATGACTCGTGCTCATCGTGTAATGATTCGCTGGATGCTCAAAGAATGCTCAATGCTTTCCGGGCAATGGGGGAATGTGTTGTGTTAACTCTCATTGGCTCTGGTTTATTTTTCCCAGTTCCACTGCAATGTAAAGACATGGGCCTCAATGCCAAGGAATGCTGATTACCACATGCCTTTTCTGTAAAATGGCTCCATGCCAACTATCGATATTCACCAAAAATGTAAGGGGCGCTCCTGTGGATCATCTGCTTACACATGACAATTTGCTGCCCAGCCTTTGAAGGCCCCTCTTTGTGCTCCCACCCTGCCTCTAAGTTTAAGCTTAAATGTGCCAGTACAATTTAAGTAGCAACACAAGTAAATATTTCACAATCATTAAACTGTGTATAGAGAACCTCAGCATGCCAGTGGCATTGCAAGCCGTTCACTGTGGCTGTGGTTTCTGTTTCTATATTGTGAAATTACAAACAATATAATTCTAATAGCTTAATTCCTGAAAGAGCAACTGTTCTTGAACTGGATTTAATCTTTACTTGCCTGAATTATTTTTGTCTGTGCCTAAAACCATACACATCTCTGTGACACTGGTGGGTGCCTCAAAACATAATGCTATAAGATTGCATTGAAATCAACCCACATTTGAATTTCTTGGTTCTTCTGATCATATTTACAGGATGTAAACATGCATGGCCTCAATGACACACTCAAGCCCCTTAGCCTCATTTAAGGTAGATAAAACTGATATCCCTTCTTCAACTAATGAGAGAGGGCTGTAAGCAACGAGCTCACCCCACAGCACCAGTAAATCATACACTGTATAAACACGGGCATGTGTGTGTACTGGGCTCCATGTCTGCCTTTTTGGCCTGCAACCCAGGACATACTCTTTGTTGTGTTGAGCCCTGGCCAGCTGGTCGAAGCCAACTCCTCCTGGCATGGGCTCTCCCACGCTACCCTGTCAAAGCGCCTGTGAACTCCAGTGTTGTTCTTGGCATATGCCATACCTGGACCGTTGACGCTCTCTTCAGACACAACAAAGAGGGGATTTCTTCCTGCAGATAAGACCCTGATGCTTCACAAGGTGTAACTGTGTATGTGCCTATGTATGTACACAAGTACACACAAAACAAACATTTTGGGCTACTGTACATCTAAGCCAAGTATAAAACCATGCACGCATCTTGGTCAGGAAAAAATACAAACAAACAATTCAATTATGATGCAAAAGAAAAACCTATTTAAAAATCCTATATACACATTTAGTTTTCCTTTTTTTTTTTATTTGTTTCATTTAACACTGCTACTCTGGTGTGCAGCACCACTTAATAGCAAACTACTAGAAAATGTTAAATGTAAATGTAAATGTTATAGTTACTGTCAACGTATGAAATAGAGGTAGTGGTAGCTACTGAAAATAAGATTGTTAACTGCAGGAACTTGTTCATTGACTGCATATTTAATAACATCTCAAATTCAATTTACGGGAATAGTATGGATTCCAGGGTACACTTGTTAGCTAGATATACTGCAGTACACTATACCAGTCATTGCATACTAGGCCATTCTTTTACTTTACCTGCACATTTTGAACAAATACAAGTGGATATTTATAAATAAATTCCATATGAAAGAGTGGTACTTGTGCAGTTTTGTGCACAACACAACAACTTAACTAATCCCTCTTGCTTAAACAATGTGCAAATGTTCAGTAAAGTCTTATTAGGGGTGTACCGATAGAGAATTTATAGGCTGATTCCAATTTCCGATACTTTCTCATCAGTATCTGCCAATAACAAACCCAATATTAAAATGGATGTCCTTGAAAAGCAAAGAGTGCAGTCACACAGATGGTTCAACATATAATTTGTAACAGTACTTAACTCTAAGCAAATTGATAGTCTTATGTTAATGTCCTGTACATGAGGAACATCAATGTGACCAAATCTATTAGTGCATGACTTTCTATACAGATTATAAGTTAAGAGTTACGTTTTCAAACAGATTTATTTTGAGTTTATTTGTGTACCCTCAGTGATGGTGCAGCAGATAGTCCCATATATCCAACCCCCATATATCCAGCATCATTATCCAACATTAGCATGTCATCACATTCTACCTACTACAGAATCCATCCATCCATCCATCCATTATCTAAGCCGCTTATTCCTGGTCAGGGTCGCAGGGGGGCTGGAGCCTATCCCAGCATGCGTTCCGGGCGAGAGGCAGGAATACACCCTGGACAGGTCGCCAATCCATCGCAGGGCACACACACCATTCACTCACACACTCATACCTACGGGCAATTTAGACTCTCCAATTAGCCTAACGTGCATGTCTTTGGACTGTGGGAGGAAACCGGAGTACCCGGAGGAAACCCACGCGGACACGGGGAGAACATGCAAACTCCGCACAGAAAGGCCCCCGGCCTGGATTCGAACCCGAGACCTTCTTGCTGTGAGGCGACAGTGCTATCCACTGCACCACCGTGCCGCCCCCTACTACAGAATAACAGATCAAATAGCAATCCCTGTACAATGACGATGAAGTGCACTTATTTTGGAGAGACGTAATAATCATGCATGTTTTACAATAAAATATCCCCGCTGTTGAAATTACAATTTTTTACAATTTATTTTTTTGCTTCATAGAATCAAAGTGTATTTATTTGGGATTTCTTGCCACTCATTAACATGAAATACTCAAAGAATGTCAAAGGAAAAAACAACTCTAAGCCTTTTCTTAATTAATACAAATAAAAAACAGACAATAAGGTTGGATGGGGACCGTTGATGAACAGCAATTCTCAAATCTTTCCACAGATACTCAATGGGATTGGTCTGGGCTTTGACTGGGCCACTTCAGGACATATTTTTGTGTTTGGTTTTAAACCACTCCAATGTGGCTTTTTCTGTATGCCTTGGGTAATTTTCCTGCTAGAATATAAATCTCTTCCCAAGTCCCAGGTCTCTTGCAGACTACAACAGGTTTTCCTCCAAGATTTGTCTATGTCTTGCTCAATCCATTTTGCCCTCTATTTTGAAAGGTTTTCTAGTCCCTTAAGCAGAGAAGCATCCCCATAGCATTAGGCTCCCACCACGTTTCACAGTAGGGATAGTGTTCTTGGGATGATGCCCAGTGTTAGGTTTACGCCAAACATAGCACTTAATGTTAAGGCCAAATAGTTCAATCTTGGTCTCATCAGACCATAGAATTGTCCTCCACTTGGTTTGAGTCTCCCACATGCCTTCTGGCAAATTCTAGGTGAGATTTCATGTGAGTTTTCTTCAACAATCTTTTTCTTTTTGCCCTCCTCCCATTAAGCCCAGGTTTGTGAAGTGCCTGGGCTATTTTTGTCCCATGGACAGTTTCTCCCATCTCTGCCAATAAATTCTGTTACTCCGTCAGAGTTGCCATAGGCCTCTTGGTGGCCTCACTAACAAGTGCCCTTCTTGCATAGATGCTCAGTTTTGGAGGACAGCCTGTTCCAGGCAAATTCACAATTGTGCCACATTCTCTCTATTTCTTTATGATGGACTTAACGGTGCTCCAGGGGATATTGAAAGTCTTAAATCTTACATTTTAAATTGTAAAAATAAAAAAGGGCATGTCATGTGAGAAACATGGAAGACTGAAAATGAAAATAAAGCATGGGGTTTGGCTCTAAGTTGAGCAAAAAGATAAAGAGAGAAATAGAGAAAGGATTTTTAGAGAAAGGAGTAACCAGAGATATCTCAAGATTTTGGCATAGAAAAGGCCACGGTTACTGACATAAAACATTTGGCAGAGAAGACATGAAGCTTTGCCTCCAGTGCCAAAGACAGAATGGTAGACTGCACACTCCTGAATGTTGGTTAACATTGTCATTAACCAAATTAAGTTTTAATATTTTAAAGTTACGTTTTATCATTTAGGGCCTACCGGATGGTCTAGCGGTTACAACGTTCAACAGAGGAGACGATACTTTGCCTTGTCAGTGCCGGTGACAGGGCTACGGCAGCGAACTCACAATATGAGTGAGGGATTGACATGAAAATAGAGGGTGTAATTGTCTATTAAATTGGGAAAAATTTAATGAAATTAGAAACAAATTTTTTTAAAGTTTAAGTTTAAAAATAAGTTACGTTTTTTTTTTTTTAATGAGAAAAAGCTATGAAATTTTGTGTGTGCGTCTTATGTTTGCTAAATCAAAGCCAACTTTTCAAAATATGCTTTGAATACATTTGTATGTAATGAAGTAGACTACACATTTGCTATTCGTTAATAAAGAAATAATGTAAATGCCCCTTTGTGAACATCACCCAACAGATGAGCTGAGAGTAGACACAGATGATTAGATTAACACATCCACATAATATAAAGTTAAGTTGCTATATAGTACTTCAGTTAAAGGATGCCTATGAACAAACCGAGTATCAATGTGAAAGCAGCCATAGCCAAGCGATGCACAAAACCACAGTGCTGCCTGGCAGTGATGGATAACTCACTGAATGTTAATTTCAAGTAGGGCCTGACTAGTTCCTTACGGTATGAATGGTATCAAGTCAGCTAGCTAACTGAATTAAGACAGCTAAAGATATCTAATGGGCTGGATACGTGTATAGATTTTATAACCATTTTTCAAGCCTTTCCGTTTCATATTGTTAATGCTATCAATTTGGTTGCATTTATGTCAGATGTAGTTGAACAAAAGTATACTATACAGTTGGTATGTGTTTGCTTCCCACTGGCTTGGTCACATGTTAAGGAATTTGCAGAGCCAAATAAGCATGTACTGTATAGTCAGTCAGCATCAGCCAACAATGTAAACACAAAGATGCTCTGGAGCAGATAGATTTGTGTTACATCCCAAAATAAAATCCCAATTACCATGGTATCATGGGGATATTGAGTAGTAAGCGACTAAAATGGTATTTAATTTTCAATTAAAAATGTTGGTTTATTGTTAATACAATACTTGAAAATACCATGCCAACTAGTATCCCTAAAAGTAGTATGTAATTGTGAATAATTGTGTTGTGAAGTGTGCCTAAACAAAACTGAAATGCAAAAGCAGTTTTATTTACTTATTCAGATTTTCCAAATGAGAAACAAGTAATTTATTTGTCACAGCTGCCCATTATCGTTTTGGAGGTACAAAGGCATGCAAAGTTAATTACTTAGGTCTCCAAACATCTGGCCTTAGTAGGATTACAAAGGATGGGATTCAAATGTATAATTAATGCAGAAAGGGACGGTCAAGTTGGGCACACTGGATTGCATTGTCACTTAGGGAGAACACCAACACCATTGTTGCAAAGGAGCACATTACATTAACTGTCATAGAATGATGGCACTGAGCAGCAGGGCTGGGTTTTATATTTGACCACAACTCACAATCTGGTTTTAATATTCAAATTAGCTAAATGCGGTTGCTGTTTTATTATTAACAGACCCACTCCAGTGGGAAAAAATAAATAAATAGGCTTAAATGTGATGTAGGTAGCATGGAACCAACCTGCAAATCCCACACATTTAAGTTATAATCGATTTTACATTTTTTGTGTTAGTTTTTTTTTGTTTGGGCAACTGAAATCACATGATGATGTGACGGTGTCCTACTGGATAATAAGTTCTCACCCATTGGGCTGGGCAATCTCTCTCAAGCTGAGCAGTGCTTACCATTACTGTACAATATACCATACAATTACTGCTTTTGTCATGCAGCCAAAAGTCCATGAATCTATCACAAAAGTGGTTTCCATTTTCTAAACATGGACAAGCGTGTGGGGATTTTGAGAAAACTTGAATGAAATGTCCTTTAGAATTCTCTAAGCTGTCAGGTGACACTTACAGCTTGTTATTGTTTATATGCAATTCTTCTTCAGAAAAAGGTTCACTTCCTGAAATGGGTTTCTTGTGTATTGAAGCTAAACGTCATGTGGACCAGATTCATTAGTCTGAGCATCCTCATATTCAAAACTTCCAATAAAATGTACAAAACAATATTTGAAAGTAAATGGTGTGTTTACTATGGAATGGTGTTCGTTCCTGGCCTGGATAAGTAGTTCCGGTTGTTTTTTTCATCCAAATTTCTATTTATTGCAATCATCAATTCAAAATGTTGCTTCTCATTATGACATTTGATCTAGCTAGACATTATTCCTGTTTAATACATTTGATGACTAGCTGACAGTGCCTGCCTCTACAGTGCCAAGTGAACAAACAGCTTAGACTGAGTGGACGGCTAAAAGGTAAGATCCTGTCTGATGGATCACAGATGAGGATTTACAGAAATAAACACAAGGTCCTCTAAATTATGTGATTAGAGTCTAGATGAGCTAATATTCTGGCTTACATTTTAACAATACATTTAATGCCAACAAATATCTAACAAAGAATGGAACTGAGGGCAGGGTAGAATATTGACCGGCCTGGACCTGTTAAGACATCATGAAAAGATTTGTGTACATACCATGTGGCTTTCTAGAAAATGGAACCTCTAAAAATCCTGTTTTAACTTGAGCAGTAATATGTATTATGAAAAAAGGGTGTATCAACACGTTTCGTACAAAGAAACCAACATTTTCCATCCCAGAGAACGTTTTACAGGAGAGCAATACAGAATACAAGGTTGGACTCAACAGCGGATGACAACCGTTTGATCGGATAGAATCAAGGGGGAGGAGGAAGCCAAAAGGGTTAGTCAATCGTCAACGTATCAGCACCAGTAGCATGGCTTATTCCAGTGTCACTGCTGGTAAGTTATTATTTATGTCTTTCTTCACATAAAAACCTCTATAGTGTTTGTTTTATTATTATTTCGCTTGTTCGTTGAAACCATATGCACATAGTCACAGCAGATTATTTTCCCTCCTTGGGAACCTACTGCCATATGCCAAAGAAGCATAATATTTCATATTTGAGAGGCAATGGATTAGCATACTCTTCTTTGATGACTGTTGAATTTGGGAATGGGCAGCTAGGTGGAAATGGGCAAAAAAGGCCCTTGGGTGGAAGAGGTTAACATAACAAAATGGGTTAAACAAAATTTCAAACCATTATTTACATCCCTAAGGGGAATTAGACAAAAATACATACACAAATAAAGCACACGTATATGCACCCTTGGGGCCCATCTGTGTCCAGGTAAAAGGTGTGATCTCTAGTATTACTTATGAAAATAACTCAAACCCACCCCCCGATGAAATCTTTCCACTAAAAGTACCAATAACTTTAGAATCACTGTTATATTCTGACACAAGCTAGATATGATGTAATGTATTTTATAATTCTATGTTAAAAACTTTTAGATGCCAGCCCTTCAGTCGAACAGTCATGCAGGGACCCAATACACAATCTGCATTGTATGCACTTTGCATTGTATGCACTTTGCATTGTATTTGCATTGTATACACTAAGTGAAAAGGGATTAGGGTATTTAAAGCAACAAATTGAAGTGCTGTCAGCTTTTAGTTTTAAGACAGTAGGCTCATTTTACTCTTCAATTATACTCCTTTTTACTCCTTAAAGGAAGAGAAGTGTTTTACCGTGTAACATTTTGCTACAATAACTCATTATTCACATGTTGGTCACTTAGCTGGAAGTCTGTGCAAGCAGGTTTTTATTAGTACAGAAAATACAAATTTGGACAAACAAATGGGGGCTATAAATGAAATGCATTTATTTATTTATTTATTATAAGAAACACATAAAGCAGAACAGATCAAGGCCTGCACTGTGGTTCAAGGGCACTTACAAGGACATATCATATTATAATAGACTATATTACCTTCCTGAAACAACTCACATCGCTGCCATATTTACCATGAATAAAAAAGGCATATCATTCAATGTGGTCCTCCAGAACTGATCATTAAACACATTCCAATTCCACCTTCATAAAGATATCACTGTTTGAAATTACAGAGCAAACTGGAACAACCATGGAGTTAACCAACTTAACTGTTCACACAAGTGTTGGAAAAGTACAAAATATTTATATGTCAAGAGTCAATTAGTACAAAGACAAAAACAAGGCTTATTTTTTTCCTAATTTCTTAATGCTCACAAAAATACAAAGACGTGGAATTCATATATTTTCACGAGTATTTGAAAACATGGCAAATAAAAATCAGCATACACAGACTGTTGCTCGCAGATCTCGAACGTAAACACAGACGAGATGCTATATAAGCTTCGCATAATATTTTAGGGTGTTTGAAAAGTATTTTTACATAGATCTTGAGTGCCTATTGCAATTTGTAACGTTACAACAAACTGAATATGTATAACGTTACAAGACGCGGAATTCATATATTTTCAAGAGTATTTGAAAACATGGCAAATACAATATATCTTATGTGTTGTTTACACCGCGTTTTCACACATGGCATCGCCCCTCCCTGAAACTAGCACCTTGTTACCATGTCAATAGAAGTGGGAGGGCACTTCCATGTAGACCGAGAGTAAAAGAGAGAGTAAAAGACAATGTTTACTTTTTGTCTAATTAACCAAATTGAAAAAATCTCATATTATTTGCCAGCGCTCAAATCGGAAAGTCGCGATTCTAAGGTTTCTGTCAATGTTTTTGCCGCGTGTGTATGATAAAATCTCGCGACGTTAGAAATAGTAATATACTTTTATTGCTGCTCGTATCGTCGGCGAACCAGCCGACCTCAGGGGGTAAAAGCATGTTTTCAACCATTTTTATTACAGAATATATGGGACACACAGTAGAGTCTCAAACTCATATTCCTAAACATCTTGACATATTTAAACTTAAGACTTATGGGAGCATGTCATTTGAAGCCCATAGCACAGGATGCATCTAAACCCCCGCTGCATCTTAAATGGTGTATAACACTATTACCTTTTTTTTTTTTTTGTATCATTAGTCCTTCACTTACAATATTCAAGAAGACCACAGGCAAGGATATATTTTATAGAACTTTATATAGACTTCTGGAACCGACATTACAGCATCAGGTATCGCTCGCTCTCTACCCAACTCATACAGTGACATACACATCCCCCAAGAAGACCCATCAATCACAGCTGTAGGGGCGTTTCTCAGAACTGTGAAATGCAGTGTGGTGGCTGACGCTGATGCTTAGGGGAGTGCGTGCTCTCCCTATGCTGCACTCTCCCAAATTGACAGCGAGCGACGGCTAAGAAATGCAATTGGGTTTTCAAATTGGGGTAAAAAGGGTAAAAAGGTATACATGGTTGGATGTTTGGTAAAACAAAGAAAATGTCAACAGAATAATTTATATTTATCTCAATTGTTTATTTTTTATTATTTATTTATTTTAAACAAGCCCAATGAACGCAACCCACAACTCTACATGTCAAAACTAGTTCAGGAAAAAAGCCCATTGTCGCATAATGAACTCATCAACATTGGGGGCTAGCTATTAGACTAATATAATAAATTCATATCATTCTCAAAAATAGCAGACATTGAATAATCTCTCATTTACTGTCTAATGTACTCTGTGGTTTAAAAAATTGCAATATTGATTTAAAATTAATAAGCAGCAAATAAACATGAAATGTAGCTGTGGTAATAACAATTTCTTTTCAGAAGTGTAGGAACAGTAGCATCACATATCAACCCAATTGTGACTTAAAATTGTAACAACATTTTTTTTATTTTTGTAAAGCCTGATTTATTGTGGCCACCCACTCTTCACTCCAATGCAGGGGTGGGCATGGAGGGCCATATCCGTTTCTGGATTTCATGCCAACTTAATTCTTTAATTATCCCAATCATTTATGTGATCTGACATTTTAGCTAAATTTCTTGATAAGCCCATGAAAGACAGCTGAAGACAGTTCTTGTGTTCCCACATGAAACATGTTACCATGGTCTAATCTACACATGAACCAGCATTGGCGTATCCAACTAATTAGCTAATTGAGCCAGGGTAATTGGTAGAAACAAAAACCTGCATACACACCAGCCCTCCATATAGTATAGCCAAACTACCCAGGGTGACATTAACAAAGTATCACCCCATGGGCCTCCTGGACACAGTCAGCATGGTCAGGATTTGATTCTGGACTGCAGGGTGTATCACTGCACAGAAACGAGTGGTTTTGCTGGATATGCCACCCGAGAGCCCCTGCAGACAAAATGCACACTGCACACCACCCTATAAGGGCATAGACACTCTGGAAAAGGTTCAGAGGGCGGCAACAACAATGGTTCAGTATATCAAAACCTTTTTGTGAAGAGAGGCGTAAGACACCTTGGCCTCTCAAAAGGAGACTTGACATGTTTGACTGAGGATTTTATTTTATTTTTTACATCTTTAAAGGGTAATAATGAAGTGGAATAAGTCAGCTATTTCAAGAAGTTCAAAAAGCAGGTCATAGGTTGAAATAAAATTTTACCTTGACACTAGGATTATTCTTTTTCAAGCAGGCATTTATTAATGCATGAAATGGTTTACCAGGAGAAGAGACCCTTGGAGTGTTCAGGAGCAGTACTTTATGCACTAGACTCTAGGCAAAATGATGGGCCTAAATGTACTGAATGGCCTCTGTTCTCATCATTAAACATGTTTATGTTCTTATTAGTACTGAGTACTTGTGCTGCTGGGTTTTCTCCAGTTTAGATACATTTCAGAATTTATTTCATGCCCCAAATTAACTGTTTTGAACCCAAAGCACAGTCAATATGGCTACACATAGGAGTCTTAGGATTTATATAGTGCTACAGGCAGCAATTTGACTAACACATCAAATCATGATAAAAATAGTTTTGCATAAAGTACAATTTCAGCATGCGCAAAGCTTGAATTGAAGTTTAATGTGCATCTTTAGGGGGCTCTTGCAGCTTCAGTCAGCAGATGGTAATAGTTTTCTTGTCACAGCACTGAGACTATCAGTATATGCAACTGATTCTTAACACTCCTTGTCCTTGGGAAATAGAACAGCGGGCCACTTTAAAATTCCCACACAGTGAGAGGAGATTTTGCTTTCACAAGAAGGAAGGCAATTTGGAGGCATACATAGCCCAAATGCATGTGTGCTTTACATGAAATAAAAACATAAAAAGGGAAAAAAATAAGAAAAAAAGGCTATTATGGGCCCACTTCCTCAGACAACAGAATTGAGTCAAATAACCAAACTTCCCCCTGCATTGGGCAAGTTTAAACTCAAATTTAAAAGAACACAGGTGATAATAATTTCAATATTTTCCTATCATCAGCAAGGTGCAAGACAAACTAATTCTGCACATTTTCTTGGTATTCATGCACTTGTTAAAGTAGACTTTGCTTTCTAAAGAATTACTAAGAAGAAAAGAAAACATTCACCCCCAGTTCATTCTGCTAGCTGAATGGCTAATGCCCTTTGACCCTCTGTTAATCTGATTAACTTTACCAACTTTATGGTGGAGTAGCATGGTAATTTGACCATACCTCCTAAGGAATTGAACAGCAGCCTTTACTGGTGAATTCCACACACTTCAATTAAAATGAAAACAGGATGTGGCCTACAGTAACTACTGTAGGTGGTCCACCCCATTTTACCTTTGTACATTCCTTTTGTCAGACTTTAATGGCTTTTCCATCCATATTTAGATCTGAGGGGGCTTAATACATCTTTTCATCAATAATTTCACCTTCACATTATAGAAAAATACAAGTAGTGTGAAAATCACCTCTTCATATTTATTTCTAGGTTCCATATGATTCCATTATGATATATGATTCCATTAAAATTTGAAAAATTTCATTGATCTCAGATGCATCCTTTTTTAAAATAACTAACCTCAAAGTTATTGACTATTAAAAGTCTAGGAAAGTTTAGTAAAAAAACTCACCCATGGAGGCCGAGCAGCAATATTTTTAACAATGCACCTCAAAGCATTAAATCTTGTAAAAATTCACAAATCTATTCTATTCAATTTTCAGAAACTGCATTATGTTTCAGGTGGCTGCTGAGAGTCACAGCCAAATCCACCAGGGTGCAAGGCAGAACTAAACCCTCGACAGAACACGCACGCATGCACGCACACAAATAATACTCTATTAAGCTGAATGCAGCGACTTGTCTCATTCACAAGCGCATTTCTGAGTAAAAAGCCAGGCCCTCACACAGCACTACGCTGCCTCCAAAACACTCAGCCGGCGTGCTCAGCCGACTCTTGGCAGGCAGCCAGCTGGATGCCAAAAAGGGCTTTTCCTTCTCTGCTGCTCCCCCTCATTCAGATGCAACTCTTACACAGTTCTATTTATAGCTGCTGGCAAAAAACCAACCGCAACTCAACCGCATAACCACGGCGCAAAAAAAAAAGAATAGAAGAGAAAAAAAATTGCATACACACACATCCCATGATTCCGCTTCCGATATTACTTGTGTGTGCCAAATAATCTCAAGGAGAGAGGGAATCTGAGGTCAGCCAGCGCAGGGAGCCGTTGCTCGCTCCAACTGATTCTCTCCTGCACGATAAAAGAATGGAAAGGCAGTGTGCATGCTACACTCCCCATTCTTGGATTTTAGGATTCGGAGTCCGTGTGGACATGAGTCTTTAAATTGATAATGTTTCATTTAAATTCTAAAGTCAGAATTCATTTTCATTTTTCAATGCATTGCCTTTTTGTGCTGTTTAAAGGTTTTTATTGTTTTTATTTGTTTAAATGCAGGCTTCTCTCACTATCAATTGTTACGACGTTAGTGTGATGTGGTAATTTTGTTCTTATCGGGTCGTTGTTTGGCAACATACGAACACTATAATATGCAATTATGTTGCGCTTACAGAATCATCATGGTCATTGCTAAAACAACTAAAATAAATTATGCTCATTGTGGCACTTTGTTTAGCTTCATGCTCACCATCATTTTAATCAAATTGTCTTGTATTGTCAATTGATCTGATCTGACCTGTAGTGAGCTGTAAACCTGTAACTCTGGTGATTCTTTACCTGGCTACTGTACACCCTAATTAGTGCACCTGGCTAGCTTTATAGTGCAAAGTGCAGACTTTAATAGCTGCTTTGACACTGTACAGATACAATAAAAATGGTAGTCCAAAATGGGTGCTTAGATTCTTCTGTGCACCTAAATGTATGTCCTTATTAGAGCTTGTGGCAAAATGCTCTGGGAAATCAAATACAGAAATAATGAGTTGCTCTATGGATGCCATATTTTTTGCTCCCTGTTTATCTGGCTTGTCCCTGACAGTGGCCATCCACAAAATGTAAAATGCGCTCGGAGGCAGCAGGAGAAAACCTGCACATAACCAAGAGCCACTTCTCTCCCACCACACTGCTGGTATGAATGGCAGATCTACTGCAAATCATCCAATAAATACAATGCCAGTGGCACAGTTATGTCTGTAGGCACTGTAGGAGAGTCAGCATTACCTCCCAGTCACACCAAACACAGCATGCCACAGATGGTTGCTCTATTCTTGGCCCCTGCAGGCCGTAACTGGTATTGTAAAACTGAAGTGGTGAAGGGCAGGCAGGGGCCACTCCCTCTCTTGGGCATCATGAAAGCAGTTAGAGACAGGCAATTATAAAACCTGCATACACTGACATACGTTGACATTAAGATATTGATAAAAAGTTAATAAAAAATTGATAAAAGCCAGCTAACTAGCTCAACAAACAAGCTAGTTAGCCAACTCAAACAGCAATCTAGTTATCTGGTTTAATATGTTGATTATGTAGTTCTGCTGCTGTTACTCATAAAAGATTAGAATTTTCAATTTTTTATGTGTAAATCATCCATTCCTCCAACATCAGAGGAGCCCCATTTTTCAATACAGAACACATTTGAACATACAATGGTTTTTTTATTTGACATTATAGAGTATTTTGTGTTGATCAGTGACAAGAAATCCCAAATAAATCCATTTTGATGCCATGAAGTATGAAAATAAAATGTGAAAAATGGCAAAGGGGGTGAATACCTTTTATACCCACTGTAATTTTCTCCAATCACACCCATCGTGCAGCCCACATGAAGTGCACTTCATCGTCATTGTGCAGACATTGCTGTTTGAGCTGTTATTTAGTGGTAGGGAGAACACGTTGCCATCCCAGTGATGTTGGATAATGATGTTGTGATATGCAGGATATCTAGTAAACTAGACAGTAATAAAAAAAGTTTAAAAGTCAGGCACTAAAGACGGGTAAATAAAATTATACTACAATTGATCACACATGTTCCTCAAGACATTAACATAATAATTGATCAATTTGCTTGTAGTTGATAAGATATTACAAATCCATTCAAATATTGACATTGAAATATACTAATGAGAAAATATTGTGACATTAAGACCGGCCTAGAATTTCTCTATCAGTGCAACCCTAGCAAAATATCTTACTTTCACCATGCAGTGACCCACTCATAAAAATCCCAGAATGCTATTCCTCTCAAGTCCCCTGTAGATTCATTATCAGCTGAAATGTATAAGAAATCAAATTTGAATAGCTATAATTACATTTCTTGTTAAATTAAATGGAGAAAGTCTCTGCCAATCTCAATTGTATAGTACTGGTAATCTAAAAAAAAAAGACATGATTCAGTCATTTTGAAGATTAAGTTCTGTTTGAAATAAAGCAATAGCATTGAATGATATAGTCTGAAATGCATGCAAATACTGTATATCTGATGAATTTATTCAAATATCACACTTTGTCCTTGTCTTATTTGCATAATTTTGTATAACATTTTTCATTCAATGTAATGACTTTAACTGATACTTCGAACAAAAGTTGAACATAAGGCTTAAGAATAAAGGGAACTGCATAGTATAAGCATGTTTTTTTGGTCAATCCTTGAAAACAACTGAGATTTCTTGCTTCATTGGGGCAAATCCGAGAAAATGGTTCCTGCTCTTATGGGAGTACAGCGGCATAAGACAGCTGATACCTCAGACACAAGAGGTCACTAGAGGTCACTAGGCAGGCCACAAAATCAAGCTTAACACTCAGTACCGCCTCCCATCTGGAGGGAGAAGAAGAGAAATCAAACCAGCAGCTGTTGCATCTCCATCTGAAAACATGAACCAGCCATGGATAAAGCCCTGGACTAGACAGGGGGGTTGGTAGACAACAACAACTAATGCAATATCCAGCTGAAGAGAAAAATCAGCAGTATTGACCTCAGATTGATCTGCATGCATTATGTGGTAATACTTTGTAACACTGCTTTCAATGTGAGAAGGGGGAATGGAGCAGCTTCTATGCAATAAGCAGGGAATCCAACAGACAGCTGTGTGAATTGTGTAAAATACAAAAGATATCTATATTTTCAACTGCAAATAGAATGCATGCATACTTTTTTATATTGCACAGGTAGGAACTCAAGGGGATTTGAGTTTTCAGCAAGGCAATTTAACACAGCAGTAATTGAGATTAGCTTGAGCTCCCAATGCATGTTTCTGTTTCAGTTTTTTAATCAGTCTCTTAAAGACTTAAAGAAAAAAAATTGCCTAACATTATATAATAATGGTGGAAGTAAAAGACAAATGGAAAAGAAAATAATCACATTTGAAGATTTTATTTATTTATTTGGCCATCATATTTGCTCAATAAAGTAACTAGTAGCTATGTTTCTTACCTTAGTGGTTAAGACTACTACAACCACTACTACTACTGAGCCACAACAAAGAAGAATAAAAAGAGAAAGAAGAACCAATGCAATTGTACAGTCCTTTTCAGTGATATCTCAAAGTGTTTTAGGGCTACACCGAAGAAATTCGGCCACATGAAAACTCCATCTGGGTCATGCATGAAAGATGTTATGCACCAGATGAGCAGAGGTGGAGAAACAAGGACTGAAATGGTCCATCAGATCAGAATATTAAAACCACTTTCACAAAATGCATGTTTAAATAGTGCTACTGCTATGTAGCGCTCGTCTTGCACATAAGCACTTGTAATAACAAGTTGGCTTCAGGACTACGAATGGTTCAATATAAAATTTGCACTGTGAGAAGTCAGCTCCCCTGTAAACTTGAATTAGCCATAACGCAGAGGCAAAAACATATGGTGGTAAGGACAGTTGTGCAGCACATAGGTTTTGATAATCTTTACAATTTTTTGCAGTATCACATCGGAATTCACGTCTGCCTAATGCAAGGCTGCCAGGTTTGTATACATAGACAGTTGTTATATTTAGGGCTCCAATAATATATTTTTTTTTAAGTCTTCCTTGTATTGCAGTCCTTTTTCAAAGACTATTTCAAGCATGTTAAACTTGTAACATGTAAAATACCAGGTAACAACGGCTTTCAGGAAACCCATGTAGAAGTAGCACACACTTTTCCTACGTTCATCGTAAGGTTACACGTTAATCTCTAACGTTCAACGTTTTCGGGAAACCCACCCCAGAACCCTACTGATTGATGAAAGAAAACGGAGGGCCTCGGTGGTGTAAAGGTAAAAGCATTTGCCCGGAATGCAGGTTGCCCAATGCGGCCGGGGTTCGATCCCCTTAGCTGTCTGCCCCAGGGGGAAGGGGGAGGGAGAGCTGTCACGAGCTTGCCGAGAAGCATGAAGCGTGTCCCTGTAAGACAGTGGGTGAGTTCCGCCACGGAGGAGGCGGATCATTGCTGGCCTCGGGGCATTAGCTTGACCCAGAGAGCGAGCAGTGGGCTCGTGGGGGAGGGTGAATTGAAGAAATAAGAGGGTACAATTGGCCACCAAATTGGGAGGAAAAATCATAAAACGTAAAGGTTGCACAAGAACAACCAATTCAAGTCATAATTAGTAGTCTTAAGTGGGAGATTAGAAGAAGAAAAAAAAGATTTACAAGTTTTGTGATGTGTTACTGACCTTTGAACTGCCCATCATGGCAGAGGGAAGCATTGCTTTAGTAATTGATATACACTCAGTGGCCACCTTATTAGGTACACCTTTCTAGTACTTTAGAAAATGCACTTTTACATCGGTAAGCCATAGTCATTCACTTAAACCTGTAACCGTCGCTTACATTATGTAGCCTTTCATTTTTAAAAGCCTAGTCATTTTTACAAAGGGGAAAAAAAGATTTATTTTGCTTTGATTTATTTAAACTTTTTTATTATTTTGCTGTAGACATCATGCTGTCTAAGTGATTTTGTTAGCAGATACACACACAACCATTTATGTACCCACTACATTTTTGTGACTCCGAAGGATATGAAGGCAAGTTGACGCATGGAAAATATGAGCTTCCGATGAGCACATGAAGGCAGCACTAATTTACATAGCCTGGCGACAGTTACCACATTTTCTTTTTGCTTTGTACAGTTTTTTACAGGACCACTGTAAATATCTGCAGTGGTATTCTCACCTGCTCAAAATAAAAGGTCACTGGTTTTGGACAGCATTGCGAATAACAAACAGTCCAATCTCCCCTTCCCTATTCTAACCTGACCCAAGTAGACACATAAAAACAGCTGCACTCTGTGTGGAACAGGTTTGCCATCTGCTCCATAATCCACAAATTAACACCACATGTATGATGGAATGGTGTAAATCAATTGCAAAAATGTGTTTCAGGCACAGCTGACTTTCCCTTTTTGTCTCTTTCAATTAACAGAAGTGTAAAATATATGTTGCCACTGTTTTGGTGGGATAGCCACCAGATCCAGATTTGAGAAATGTCATCAGAATGGTGCCGATTAGCCTAAATCTGCATCACACATACAGCTCAGACTGTTTATTTTTGTTGCGGTCTTGTGTTTATGGATTTAATTCCTAGAGTGAACTATTGATAGCATGTTAACAAGACCATGCAACCTAGCAAGAAGTATGCAAAATACTTTTAGGCTATGGTACTTTACTCTGGCCTTTTTCTGCTTGCCAACCTAGCATAGAATAAGGGGTTCATAAACAACGATGGCCTGGGTAAATTGACTGTGGACACACCTCTAGCTCACCAAAAGTATAGCTGACCTACTACGGATTAGGGCTGTGTGCTATCCAGAATTTCACGCCATCATACTGTCCTTGAAAAAGGATAGAAAACCATACATTATTGATCAGCAGCTGGGCTGCGTAAGCACTTGATGTAAGTATGGATAAGTACTTATGTTACCACAAGGTAGCATTGCACTTAAAACAACTCACATTTCATTTGGATTACAAGATTAAAGGCTTTTTATGAGGCAAACAACTGGCTAGCCAGCTAGCAGAATAGCAAAGTTCAGCTGGAAAAATACATTTTCCACAATTAAGAGGATTTGTGCATTTTAGATGAATTGTGCATGTAGCTACACCAGTACTGCAGAGGCACGTCAGAGCAGTGGAGCTCCCAAACCATAACTTCTCCTTTCTCACTTTTCTTCAGATGTGTGAGATCTTATGTTCTATAAAAAATAGAACATAAGTAAAAAACAGACAAATGCAATTTTGAGCTTTACTGATTTATTGCACAGGAGCAACACCTGCAACATAATTAATATCATCGCCCCCTCAAAGGTGCAATATCATGTTTCTGTCAAACAATTTCCACAGACATTCATACAATAAATCGTAGAAGCATGTTTTCATAACTATAAATGCTGTAGATTCCATCACCTGTGCTCTATATTAATGTCACTGACAGCAAAGTAGCCGCCCTCTTATGTGACAACCATATGTCAGTCATAATGAGCAGACACAGAAAGAAAACTACACTGGCAACAACTGAAAAAGGTTTTCACACCAACAAGCACCCATGTGCAGACTGTACCAAAATAATTTGAGTCCCAGAAGTGAAAACAATACTTTATGTAGCAATACATAAACTGTAACTGACAACTGTCCTACTTTTCCATACATGCTTCTGTTTATGTGTGTGTATCATTCACTGTAAACATGTTTCTACAGTAACCAACCAATGCAACCACCCACAATAGCAAACCTTTTTTTTTTTTTGCAAGTGGTGACAAAAGCCTACATCTCCACTACTTTTATTGAGTTGCTCTTTGTAATAAAATAAGCTAAACAATATAAAATGAGAAACAACTTGCATCGTCAGTTCTCAGAAGGTGTGCACATAATATTCTTAGTATTGTTTAGTGCATTATTATTATTATTACAGGCCTAAAAAAATATATTAAATGCATTTCTGTGAAAAATTCCAGCAAGTGCAGTAAAACTTTTAGTGCAGTGGAATCGCTGTGCAAAAGGGTGCCATTTAAAAAAATTTTGTAATGCTCTAAAATGGCACACAAACAGTTCAAGTTAAAGTTTATTGACAGCATCTTTGTACACCCATAGTAGGCCCATAGTGTTGACATGGATGACCAGCTATATGTTTTGCCAGCTGGACTGATTATCAGACATGTGTTTATCCTTGCTTTACATGAAGGTGAAATTTTATTTCATCTTCGAATCACTAAATGCTCAACGAATCAAATCTGAAACCAGTCTGGGCATGGGGTTCACTTTGATTCTGCATACAATATGCAATACAGCTATAAAAGCCAAGATAAGATGGAATATAATTGTTAATGTATTGCATTATTTCCATTGCAGCTTTACGGAGATAAGCTTTATCGTCAAAGGTAAACAAACAAAGAAGAGTGAAAACAGGGCGTCTTCTCTCCAGCACGCGACTAAGAAGGAACTTAGCCAGATCTTTGCTCAGTGTCAAGAAAAGAAAAGAACGAAGTAAGCAAAATTGACCAACCTAGCCATTTAACAAATACCTGGTGTACACTAAGGCGATGACTACCAACAACAGGGACTGGATAAATGAGCATTTTAGTGTTACTCAGAACTTAAATACTAATCATGTAGTCCCAAACGGTCTGCATAGCATGAACAACATTTTCACTCAGGAACAGAGGAATATCAATTCAATTCAATTCAATATCAAGGTTCTTTTTCTCATTTTAATAGTAAAAAAGGACAGGTATAATTGCAATAATTAGGGTACCTTCTGTCATACTCTGCTATTCTATTTGACTTTCATTCTGTCTCTCTCAACTCTTATTTTTTATCATCCATCCATTTATTTTTTTCACAAAAAAATAAACGTGAAATGTTTCAAACGAATGGCTAGGTGATCCAAATGCATAACTGCAGTGTTGTTGTATGTTCTACTTCATTAAGTTAAAATAGTAACCCCCAACAGCAAGTTGCATGTCATGTCATTGGTACCCCATATATCTCTCATTGAGATCTACATGTGGATCTTGGTAAATGGGTCACGTAATCTACCACATAGCATATTAGTTATTAATAATAATAATAATTATTATTATTATTATTATTATCATAATAATTACTTATTGCAATATTTGCATTGTAATATTTAAATATTACAATTCCGGTCCCAAAATCTGTCTTGTTGGGAGTCAGTGATTTAGTGCTGACGCTTGATCACATGGCTTTGTGATAAATTGATCCTTCCTTTGAAAGGTCTGACACTACTTGATACATGTTAAATGCTAATAGCCAACCACTGATGCAAATACATGTGTGGGCTGCCTATTGACCAATCTTCACAAAGTTCATAGCTCAAAACACTGAAGTCTTTAACAGTAAACTCAGAGTAGGGTTGCATGCAGGAGTACAATACATCTTTTACTGTCAATATTTTCCTCCCAGCAACGCAAAATATATTGTGCAGGGTGGGTGGTACAATAAAATCTATTAGAAATGATTACATTTAACACCATCATTATTTGGGTCCTCGTTTGCTGAACTTTGTGTGGTTTTCCTTTCCACATTCTACACCATTTGTCCTGATAAAGAGATGGACTGTGAACAGTTAGTTAAACATTACTTATCAGTCCAATGCCACCCATGTACCAACATGAAGGCAGTATTATTCAGAGTTCATTTTCTGATATCCTCTCATTCATTTAGGAACACAATCCACAGGGAATAAGGCTTAACCCTTTCTGTTAGACCGAAAGACTGAAAATCCAGCATCATTCCCTACATTACCACAAAACTATCACTGTCAATGGTGCAGTTCAATTTCCATGTGACTAAGGCTCACCACAACCAACACAACATTAAATGCAAGCTGCCACCTTACACAAGAAATTACATTGCTCGTTATAAAGACTGAAGTGCAAAGAGAGAAAGGTCATATTTATCCAATCAGCATTTCAATACTTTATGCATACTACTTAAAATGAATAACAGATTTTAATATGATACTCCTGTCACTAATGAAGTTCCATTCAAGTGTAGGGAAAGCAGTTTTTATAGTCTATATGCTCTTAGGGCATCTTGACACTATACACAAATATGACGTTGGCCAAACGTTACCACATCCCACGTTACATTTCTGTTTACACTATCGCGTAGAGACCTTACAGTGACAATATATTCCACACCACTTCAGCCAAACATATGCCGGCACAGTGAGAGCATGGCTTGTGACCTAAAGGGGCATGGAGGAATAACAACACAAGGCGACCGGAAGATTTGCCTAGCTAGCATATGTACAGTGTGGAATTAGTCGTTCAGATACATCTGTTGTTTTTGCCCTGTCTGTGCCAGTAGTGGCTCGTAAACTTGAAATGGAGGAGGCAGAAATATCCCAGTTTTCAATTATTTTTCTTGAATAAAAACCATGAAAATTATTGGAACAATACATTGGCAAGTAATCCCAATGCTTTATTTTAATTGTTTCACGTTGCACCATCTTTCATTTCAAAGAATAGGCTAAACTTAACTTCAAAAGTAAATGCCTATTTTTACTGAATATTGCACCAGCTTTGAGTGCACCATAAAAGCTACGAAATTTTATGCTTTCACATGATGTGCAGATTAGATGAATGCATCTTTATATCAATGTTCCTTGAATTTGGGCATGGAGAACAAAGAGTAGCCTACATTTATCTTAAAGAAGAAGAAATGTAGGCAAGTTTAATGCAGATGGAAGGCCACAAAATGTTCACTACCTTCAAATGAAGGACTTATTAACTTCATGCAAGAGCTAACTACTTTTCTGATCTTATTGCTACAAATCAGCACAACTCTAGGCTTCTATTTAATATCATTGATCGCCTTGATTGATTGAATCCTGCACCTGCTGGTGCCTCTGCTTCATCCTCTGCTGACTGAGAAATTCTCATCTTTTTGTTGAGAAGATTGATAATATACGATCTAAGATCATTCACCGTATGATTTATAGTGACATACCCTACTCATATCTTAATTTGCTGAACTCCTTCACACCTATTTCCATGCAGGATCGTATGAACACTGTGTCCCCTAAGAGTCTCCTCCAGTTCCCCAGACATCATACCCACTAGACTCCTTAAAGAGGTTATTGTGGCAATAGGCCCTGTCTTACTTTCTATTTTGAATAGTTCTCTCCATCCTGGCTGTGTTTCTGATTATTTTAAGACCGCAAGTGTCCAGCCTCTCCTTAAAAAACCCATCTTGATATACTGGCCTTAAATAATTATAGACCGAAGATCTCAAAGCTGCCTTTCATTTCAGGGTTTCTGCAGGTTTCAACAAGTTCAATTTAAGACTTTATAAGACCTTTTTAAGACCACTTTGAATGCAATGTAATACCTATTTCACAGCCATACTGGCAAAAAAGTATGAAGGATATGAAGGGAAATCAGTATGAATGAAAATAAGTCCCAGAATTACTTACAAAGTAAATTAATTCTTAATGAATTCTGCCAATCCAAATCGCGTAGTGTAAGACGTCTTGTCCTTTCCACACTTTAAACTTTTAGCGCTGTCAGAATCAGGGAACATGGTCTGAAACAGCTCACCTATGTCATCATTGCCTTTATATGATACTGTGTGTAAAGTCCACAGCACCTTTGGTGATGCTCCTGAAGCAGGGGAAAATACGGTACAATATTGGGAGATGACAGGTGTTTTCTGGTGGCTTTTTACAATGGCTTTATGTTTTTCTGACTTCCCATGCGACTCTAATGCCTTTATACCCAAAGTTCCTAATTTTAGCATTTTCTTGCACAAGGTGCAGCAGGCTTCAAATTAATTTCGTTCAACTGGCTTCAACCAAGCACTAAATGCGCTGTTCTCCAACCAGATCTTGTTAAACTTGCACTTCCCCATAGTAGATGGAAGTAACATAAGTAATAAAACATTGTAATAAGATGTAACGTTAGCCCATACACCACATTGCAACACGCTACCTGGGTGTTCTCCGATAAATTCTGACCGGGCTGCAAAGTTTGCATTAGTGGTTATTGGTTCCATGTTGGTTTTGTTTTATAGTTTTGTTACAGAGTGGTCCATACAAATTGTTGAGGGAAAAAACTACAACATGGAACCAATATAGACCGCACTACTATTACAAACTTTGCAGCCCGGACATTTTTCCCCAAACAATGTTAAGATGATTGTTCAGATTATTGCACCTTTGTATCGAAGAGAAAACTGACCCTGGGTGGTGCGATAACAGGGTGAAGATTTGCTGAGTGTCCTGTATTGAATGTGTGAACTTGGGAGGGTGAATGTGCTTTCACTGTAAAGACCCCTAGACTATGGAACAGCCTTCCATGGAGCATTGGATCTGCTGAGTCAGTGTTTTCTTTTTAATCTTATCTTAAAACTCATTTTTATAGACTAACTTTTGCCAATGTACAGTTGCCTATATTTTACATTGTGTTCATCTGTCCTTTTTATAACTTCCTCATTGTCATCTTATATTGTTTGTACACGTCTTACTGTTTTTACCAATGTGAAGCAATTGTGCTGTATGCTTGAAATGTGTAGTTTACAGTATATCTAGAATGCTTTTCTGCTTCAGAACACAAGGGTGACCTTTTCTCAAATTAAATTTATGAACAGCATTTTAACAAATCAATGACCTACTATCAAGTAAAATATCTGCCCTTTCGTTGAGCCAGTACACTCACTATAAGATTTCCACTGTAGACAATGGGTACAAACAGAAAACAAACAAAAAAATGACATGATCTGGTTCCCAGCAATGAATCACAATCTCTTCCATGACAGAGCAAGCAACACACTTGGCTTCATTTTGCAGCCACTCTTGATTCATTGCTCCTGCATATGCCACATCAATCTCATGTTTCATATCCTTCATAGAATTAAATTCAGCAAAGAGAATGCTTTCTTTATTCAGAGAAGTTTACTTCAAAACAAGCCTTGAAAATAATTTCTTTTAAGTGGATGCATATCATTTCTGGCAGAAAATATGTCTCTTACTTCTATGTGGTTCCAGGAAGGGACTAGAAAATTCTGCTAATGAAATCAAAGTGTTACTGAATTCTGTCAAGACATTGTAAGTCCTCACGTGGTTGTGCCAGTTATGCCATGATAAATTGAGGATGGCCTTTCTATCAAAATTACAGAGTAAAACCTTACTGCAGATAGAAATGGATCACTTTGAAAATAATCATAGAGGCCGTGTAAAATCTTATGTACAGCAATATTCAAGATAAGCCTACTGCACTTCAGCAGTTAAACCCGGTTATAGTCACTTAAGAGGCACTCTTGCAGCCACATGCAGCACTGAACAACATTCCCGCTAAGCTATTGATGGGATACACAATCATGGCAGCCATTTCCTTTGTACATGGACACAAATACAATATTACTGTACCATTATTAGGGATGCACCGATCTGGATTTTTATGGCTGATACCAATTTCTGATTTTTTTACAACCAAATCAGAGGTAACAAAGGAAATATTAAGAACAGTTTTTTTTTTTTAATGGTTCTTTTGGACATTTCAAAAGTCACTTTGATTGTGTGAATCATTGATTGAATGGTTGTGTTTCTGGAGGGAGACTTCCAGGGGGCTCTCATCTGGCTTGTCGAGCATCTCGAGAACAAAATTCTTGATCTTGAACTCACTACTCAACTGCCCTGTGGAATTTGTAGAATTCCAGGAACTGATTAGTACACCCATTAGAGAGTCAGCTCGCAAACCAAAGCAGGGGACGAGGGAGTCTCCAGAGCAGGCAGGGAGATAGAGTTTGGTGATGGTGGGGTGCGCACATCCAATAATATCCAGAGCTTGTAGTGTCCAACTGATTCCAGCCCTTTTCCCAGGAAAAGGAAGTTAGTCATCAGCTCCTTTCCCACATGGATTACATTGCCGGGTTCAATTATCTGGGTATGGTAGTGTTTTTCATCGTTCCCATATAGGTCTTCTATACGGAAATATTCTGTGTAGTCTGTTTCCACATGACTAACTCACGATTTAAATTGTTAAAGTAATAATTTAAATGTTTGGTCTGATAATTTAACTAGCTAGCTAGTGCATTAACATAACTTATTATATTATATTGTTATATATATTATATTATATTATGAACACTATATAAATCTGGCAATGTAAGAACGTCATACCTAAGAACATTGTAACTGTTTGCGGGCTTTATCCGGGAATGTTTCTGCTTTTGTTCCCACTAGAGCCGTGGCGGAAGATTTCCGTAAATCTTACTAGGTCCTGAGCAGGAAAACTGCTGGAGTGTCTTACACGAAAAAGCGACTCCAACTCCTGTTCCCACATGACGCCAACACAGAAAATTACCTGAATATTTACAAGTTAAGGTGCATGTGGGAAAGGGGCTATAGATGGGGACTCTATTATTAGTGTAGACCATATAGTGTGTTCCTGTGAAAAGGAGTCTCAAATGGCATGTTGCCTGCCTGGTGCCTAGGTTGGAGACCTCCTGGAACATGCAGAAAAGCTCCTGGCCAGAGTGGGAGGTGGATCCAGTGGTCATGGTTCATGTTGGAGCCATTGACATAGGTAACTGCCAAAATAAAGGAAACATTTGAGTAAATTAGGGATATAAAGTATATCGAAAGTAGGTGCTTCCACACAGGTGTGGTTCTACAGTTAATTAAGCAATTAACATACCATCATGCATGAAAATACTGGGCAGGCCCAGTTGTCCATTATTTTCACTACCATGGCTAAAAGAAGAGATCTCAGTGAATTTGAAAGAGGGGTGATTGTTGGGGCACATCTGGCAGGAACTCCAGTGACAAAGATTGCTCAACTTGCTAATGTTTCATGAGGAACAGTGGCTAAGGTGATGTTGGCATGAAAGTCTGAAGGAAAGACATCATCAACTAGGGGCAACTTTGGTTGAAAGTGCACACTCCTCAACCGTGATGACCATGCATTGGTTTGAGATGCAAGGCAAAACAGATGAGCAACTTTGAATCAGTTGACAAAAATGTTGTCTCAGTCACCAGATCTCAGCCCAATCAAAGACTTACAGGAGATTCTGGAGCGGTGCCTAAGCCAGCATTTGCACCACCATCAACAAAACACCAAATGATAGAATTTCTCATGGAAAAATGGTGCTGAATCCCGCCAATAGAGTTGCCGACACTTGTAGAATCTATACGAAGATGCACTCAACCTTGCCTAATGGCCTAATATATAAGTTTGGGCGATATGACAATATTATCATGCAGCACGACATTAGTAGACCACGGTAATACTTTTCCCTCTCCCCCAATATAGAACAATATTCATAATTGGCAAATTCCCCCTTAGATTCAGCACACTTGCTCTGCTTGCTTTAGTGAAGAAATTGCAAGTGTCTCATATGTATGAAGGTTGGACCAATTTCTTAATTTGTGCCAAATGCACAAAAGTTTACAAAAGCCTACCACCGATCACATAGGTTCTCACACACATACTCTTCCTGTAAGCTATGCTGGGCTACATGGCGGAAAGCTGGCAAATCTTGTTCAACAGAAAAATACAAATGCACCTATTTGGCGTTTCTTTGGGTTTAACCCAAATGATAAAGGACAGCCAGCGAATTTGGACGAAGTGATATGCACACTTAATGAAAAGCAAATTGCCACTATAGGTGGAAACAGAAGCAACCTAGCTATGATTATGCCAATTCTCTTTTTTGTAAAGAGGCAATCATTAGTCAGATAGCTAGCTAAAGTAGTACAGTACTAAAATAGCTTGCAAGTTTTCCTTAACACTATCCTCAAAGCTTTACATAATATCTAGTTATCGCAATCACTTGACGATTAATACATTATTTGTTTTTATTTTCCTCATTGCAGCTGAATTTTTCAAATCAGAATTGCAGCACATTATCACAGCCACAGGTGATTATTACATCATTTGCATCAACACTTCTATCCCACAACCTTGTTGTCAGAATGACATATTTACATAAATGTCAACACTACATATGATTTATGATAAATATGATACATGTATTTCTACAAAACAGTATATGCCACAGACCTGGTCTGTTTGACTTCAAACCAAGTATACTTCATAAATTTCTTTCCAGAATGGACTGAAATCATAGGAAATGCCTTGTGCTCACAGGTCAACCTGCACAACACAAGCAGTCATCGAGATCCCAAAGATTGATTTCAAGCGACTAGAAGCATCATCTACATCTACATTTATGCCTCAGCCTTTAAGAACTTTCTCTGTAGCCTAAAACATGACTGCGCTGCATGTTTATCACACTATACATGCTTCCCTCTGTGGAATCCTAGGATTCAGGGCTGATATATCTCACATTGTGTGAAATTGAGCAATATAAGCATGTATAACTGCTTGAGGATGTGGCTATAATGTGGCAACAAAATAAATAGTGGATCAAATCTTGCCACAGCTACGTAAACTAATCTGGCTCTTTGGTTTGTGTTGATCTTTTCGGTGCTCACATCTCATTGCCTTTCTTCTTCCACAGCATCATAGTTGCTTCTTTTGTTATTATGCTGCTTAGATACAACTTAATTGAACTTTCTTGAAATATAACCATGCGTGAACAGAAGAATAATTATTGTAGCTCGCAAGCAATTGGCACTAGAGTGAGCAATGCATCGAATGGCTATCAAATCAGCCTAAAAATACGTTTAAATATTCAAAGGGCTGTAAGACAACAGTATTTCTTCATATTATAATGAATAAAGTGTAACTGAAACATAGTTAAAATATATGTTGGAGAACAATGAACATAGAGAAAATGTATAACTAGCTTGGCAACTGCAAAGCATGAATTGTACAACCAGTGTTAGCATTGTGGCAATATGGATGTATCAACATCAATTCAAGGGCAAAATGATGAATACAAATAAGAAAAGAACTGGATCCTGTAAGATCCATCCATCTTCAATCAAAAATCCATCCATCTTCCATCAATCAAATCAAAATGTGGGTTTCTACAACCTTATTGAAAACATTGGACCTGTTGCATTCTACAGTGGGCTATTTCCCACCAAATGCTTCCCTTAAGTAGCACCACACCATCTCTATAATCCTTTCACTCATAGAAAACATTTCAGTAGTGAGCTTTACAAAATACATCTGGAGCTATGAGGCATCTCCTATGTCAATGTTAAGTTTAACCACACGGGATTGATGCGGTTTTTAAATTGCAGACGGCAGTGCCACATGTCCAGGAGTTCCCCTCACATACAGTCGAGGCACATATCCCAACGTATGGAAACGGGGAAAATATAAGCAATAGAATACGCTTCACACACGTATGCTTTTTTAAACTGATAAATGCATTTAGATACTAAACAGCCAAGAGAATGTCACAAGAATACATTTAATGGTTTTATACAAATCCTTTAAACATGATGTGTTAAAACAGTCAACATTATTTTATGTCAATTTCATAATTATTTGATATCTACTGGCTTATTTGCTTTTTCGGTGCCAGTTGATACAATTTTATGTATTGGATATGATGTAACTTGGAAGCTGGATGTAGAGATGAAGATTAATTAAATATCTAATACTGCATAATTCCTTAATTGCATTATTTCTGTTGACCTACCTCACTTATGTTTCTGCGTTGATAACAATATGTAGCACAGCAATTAAAGAATATGATTTTTTTCCAGTACTTGATAAGAAACATAGATCCCCATGAAGGGTATTTGACTTGAGCTAAAGCCAATATGCATTCAAAGTTGCTTAAACAGTTATAATTCACAGTACAAATGTCAAAATTGTGTTTCACTGTGTGGAAGCTAGGACTCACCAATTGTCTTCTCAGCCTTACTTGAATGACCTGAGCCATTTCAAAGTTCTAGTAATTTGAAATTCTTGAAAGGCCACCTCACATTTTTAACTTAACACCCAAGCTACATCAGAAAAAATATACACTGTCTTTTTAAATTTCTGTTCTTTCTAGACCATCCGGCAGACCATCCCCCATCTACCCATAGTCTCTCTCTCTCTCTATCTCTCTGTCTCTCTGTCTCTCTGTCTCTCTGTCTCTCTGTCTCTCTCTCAACATGTAAAAACATACATTTAGTATATAGAACATATATTGTGCATACTTTGCCCTTTCTCACTTCCAGGTTGAGAGGTAAGGTTTAACAGTAACAATATCAGCCCACAGCAGTCCCTTCCCCATCTTCCCTCCCCCATCCCCATTATGCCATGTGGCCAAACCTTTGAAAATTCAAAACTGTACATTGTGCACACAGTTAAGATTCATTGTTGCTCCTGATACAGTTGACCTATGAGTAGAGATCTATTACAACACTGTGTCCAACCCCATCTCTGCCTCACTGACAACAGCTGCAGAAACACACCCTACTATTTACGCAAGCATGGATTCATAGGCAGAGCTTATCAACACCAGAGCTGCAGCCCCTGCTGTACAGTCATAGGCAATTCGGGGACAAATGAAAGGATAGCTAAGCAGGCATGAATGAAGGGCCAACACTGAATATGATCTAAAAAGCCTTATTTTTTGTATTTGTATTTTGTATTTATGGTTTGTTTTTCTTCTGCATTTAAGCACTAACGGGAATTTATACACGTTTAGGAATCCCATTCTTATCACATTTTACTACCCATGCACTCAAACTGGGAAGGACAAAATGTACTCAAGTAGACAATTATACAATAAATTATGCAATTCCAACAAGAATTTTATGGACCTCTCATAGCAATGCATAATCATTTACAGTTCTAAACGCAATGTCCACAATACTGACATGGACAGCTCACATCTGAACTGGTTCATAGCATCTCCTACCCTTGACTTAATATAAACTGCAACAAAATATGAAGGCTATCTTTCAGCAAGCATGTATAGCCTTGTCACTCTGATCAGAAAGAAAAACGTCCTATACATTTTTTCATTAATTGTTGATTTAACATTTAACTTAGCTTACAAAACTTTTTTTTAAATCATAGTATATGGCATAGTGGCTTATGGTTCAGCTTAGTTGAGCTTGTTTGCTCCAAATATCATGGTGGTTATTTTTACAATTTTACAAGTGATTAAGCAAGGTGTGCAAAACAACGACATCAGTAATCACACACTGCTCTAAACAATACATTTTGCCATTCCTTTTGCAATTTTGCCAAAAATAAAGATTATTTGATCAAATTAAAAGTTAAGAAAGAGTTCAAAGTAACTATTTAATTTTGGAACATAGACTTATCTAATAACATGTGCTTCACTCTTTCCAGCTTTAGAGGTAGCTTTTAATATTAATAGCCAGCAGCCTAATGCAGATACAAGTTATTCCAACATTTAAACATTTTTAACTTGGGAAGGCTATTTAATGATAATTTCACCATGAGACAAAACTGGAGTTTGGAAAAACTCTAAAACTAAACTTGCAATTAACATGGTAATGATTCCACTCAACAATTCTACCAACATATCCATAAAGAATGGATGAAACGTATTTACATGTTAGCTTTGGTATTTAAAAAATAAAATAAATAAGTTAAGGATGCTAAAGTTAGCCGTTTGTGAAGTCGTCAACACATTGAAACGATTAGGCTAAATTATTTGACGAAAGACAATATGCTTATTTAGTGACTATGCCCTATCTTGTTACTACATTCAACATTTTCTTTTGATAATAAAATGTCCAGTCATATTCAAACAATGTTCAAACCATGTTCTCCAATGCACCTTGAATATTTAATATTGAATGATGTATCAGACCAAGAAAACAAAGCACATGTTCGCATGTTCTCGTTTTGAACATCATAAAACTGAATAGCCATATGCAGGCAGGTGTATGTTGCCTGACAGACGAGTTAGTCTTTCTTTAGAGACAAAAAATAATATCGCGAGCAAAAAAACTTTATATTGCATATTCTACTTTTTGACGAAAAAACTATATAAAAATGAGGACAATATCGTGGAAATGCCTGTGATCGCAAACAATGTTCTAGTTTCAAGGTTAGTCAGTTCACTACATTTTACTTGTATTTCATAGAAAAGGAATTGAGAGGCGTTTATTTCGTTTTGAAACGATGAGAATGAGTACAATAGGTTCGATTTTTCCTCTGTCCCTAAAATACCCCTCCCCCAAATCACCAAAACAAGGAGGGAACTGCTCAACAAAGCAAACGTGCTGGACAATTTCTGAAATAAATAGGCTACTTATTGTTAAAATAAAACGATGATGACTATTTTTTATTGAGGAAATAATGAAAAATACTATAGTCAGTCTTGGAGAATTATATAGCTTAGCTTATTTCGTAAGGGCAACAAAACACTCAGAAGTGCCAGTTAAAATATTATCTAGGTACACATTTCAATCTAAATGATCAAAATAACGAAACGATGCGGTCTACCATGGCATCAGTAGGCTACATAATGTATTATTTCGCGAGAACTGTGTCAATCTCATTATTAATCAACTGTAATAATATAACCAGCAGCATCTTCAACGCTATCACCATCACTGATACTGTGCTTCATTATGCTGGAATGAAACCTATCTGCTAAATTACGGAGTATTGCTCTGCTGCACGTGGCGATCCAAACGTGCGTACCAATGAAATAATTAAATGCATTCAAATTAGATTTGCAATGCACAATACATTTTTATTAAATATCATTGTTTCTAATAGCCAATACAACTAAAACCGTAAAACAAGTATTTTTGCGAACTGACATTTGCAAGACAGCCTTATAGCCTACTTGTCACTAACGTGTCTGAGTACAACCTTAAACACTGACGTGAACCTTACCTCGTTTAACAGAAGAAAACTGTCATTATAAAACACACGAAACAATCATTCACAAAAATGCAGTGGTTGGGTTCTAAAAATATGGTATTTCATATATCTTTAAGATATGGTATGATGCTATTGCTAGCAATATACGTACCTGGTTAATTAAAGTATCATGTCAAATACCATTCAATTAATTTCTTATTATTATTACTACGATATCAGTAGCAGTAATAGTATACAGTATAAAATGTTCACAACACTAAAAATAATTAGCATGTACGCTACGGTGCACTGCAACATAATTTACATCAAAAGTAAGCCAGATAACAGAAGTGCATAGCTAGATGTCATATGAAATAATTACAATAAATAAATATATAAGTATATACTAAATTACAGTTCTAAATTATTGTACGGTCACAATTAATGAAATAATACCAATATCAACGGACTCCATATAAATTAAATTGCCCAAAGAAATTCAGCCACTTAAGACTGCACCATCACAAGTGGCTCTGGGCTATTTATGAAATCTATTTCCATATTTTGTAAGTATATTTTATGCTTTTGTATGTTCATTATTATAATTAATTACAATCAAGAAGATGGACAAATTCATAAACTGGGCACTTACCTGCATAAAAAGTTCCCCAAAGAAGTGCAAAACTCAGCCAGGAAGCAATCATATTCCTTTAATAAGAGAGAAACACACCAGATTTTCTCCTTTTTAATCGCTTTTCCTTTTCGTACATTTAAGAAGATGAACGGCACACCACAACGAGTCAAGTGACCCACGGCCTCCGATGTCCACCGCAGCGAGAGTTTGCGTTGCTATTGTGTGTATAGTCCCCCAATGCAACAAAATTGCACGGGTGGGAGAAAAAAAAACTTTAAGATATAGAAAAATCCATCGGGAGAAAATCAATTCCAGAAATTTGAGTCGGTAAAAGAAAAATAACTCTCTCTACAACATTGACCGTTTTTCCCTCCTTGCCTGTCGTGCCCGTTAACCTTTTTTCACTCTTAAACACTGAATGGCCAGAGACTGGTCTGAAATTGACATGCAAGAAACTGAACTGAGTCCAAAATGGCTTCTGAGAGAAGAGTAAGCACAGCCAGTAGGGAAACCCGGATGTTTAAATACAAAGAGAGGAATGCAATCAAAGAGGCAAGGGTAGGGGGAGTGCAGTAATGTTGGTATAGGGCTTGTGGTGGCTATATGCCCAGGCAGGTCGTTAGGAAACGGCAGAATAATTCAAATAAACAAATCACCAGCGTAAGAATTAAAAGGTGCTTGTGGTTAAATTTGAATGTAAACAAACGTGCTATTTTAAGAATTATTCATCAGAATGGGACATCCTTTGGGGACAGCTCAGACGCGCAGTGGTAAATCCGTTGGGAAAATGTAAAGTACAAGCGCAAGCACTAAACGCACTATAGTGTCAGGTACTGCACGGAGGTACATTTCAGCAGCATGCCTAACGTAACGTTATTATATCAATGCAGATGGCTTAAAGTTTATGCAAGATTTCAACATGCATCTTATTACTGTTATCTTTACCACACTTAAAATGTAATATGCCCAGGATCAGAACCAAATGTACACTTTTTTTTCCTTTCCTATGTTTGAATAGTTTTAAGTTTTAAGTCGAATATACTTTTTATGTCTAATGTAATCTTGTAGCTCACCTATGTAACTGTTACTTTGGATCATAATTAAGGCTATGTTGACTTATAGTGCCAATACACTGCACTAACTATAAAATACAATGCAATTAACTACACCAGCTATATACATATTGTAGCAACCCTAGAATGGACAGTGAGTGTGGCCAGGCCCACCCACTTTTTCTGTTAACCACTTCTATTAGTTAGTTCAGTAGAGGGGGGGAGGGGCACTATAGAGTTTGATATAAAAGTACAGGTTTATTATCAGTTTGCTCTCTTCTTCCAGTAGTTAATCTGAGAGATGCGTGTTTTAATGGCCGCGGCTACATGGAAAGCTGTAGTACTCCGGTTGTTATTTTAGTGCCTCTCCTTATTGCCCACCAACTGTGATAATAAAACACCTTTCACGGTAGCGTCATTCACCTATCGTGTCCGCCTGTATTCCTCCGACCCTGTTGGTAACCCGGCTCACCGCAAACATTGTTACATTGGTGTTAGCAGTGGGATATTGCCCACGCCTCGCCCTGGGTTGCTTACTGCATCCCCAAGAAGGTCATGCCAGATAAAGAAGACATCACAGTTAGGTTGGGGGAGCTGTCTTTATTTACCCCTCCACACGTCTGCCGTAGAATGCATGGAACAGAAGTCTGCACTTTTTTTGAGTGGAGCACAGAGCGTGGGCCCATGGCACTGGGCATTCTTGCGAGAAGAGAACAGATTGTGCAATGTAGACAAAGATGGCGGGCCCATGAAGCACACATAGCTAAGGAAGAGAGCAGCTATAGCTAAATACAAACCTAGCAAACGGGACGAGAAAAACTGGGGACAAATTAAAATTCAAATAGAGAAAGAAGGAGCTTTAAAGAAATGGAGTGACAAAGTAGAACTGATGAAACTAACAAGAGTAATCAGCAAAGAGGATATGGAGCAACTCCTCCCCTTAATTCAGGTGGGCAATATGTCGTATATGAGTGTTGTGGGGTGGTTAGATGGACTTTACGGGAGTACAGATAAGCCTCAACAAAGGCTCAGCACAGCTCACTGTAGCGAGATAAGCAGGATTTCAATGGGATTTCAAATGGCGAGGCTAACGTTAGCAACTATGCTAACGCCAGTGACTTTTTACATGGGAATGCTAAAGTGAATGAAATTTTGAGTGAAAGAGGTGCTTCATTCAATGCTGTTAGGAAGTCAGCTGTGTCAACAAGCAGCCCAATCATCAGTGAAAGCCCAGTAGCCAGAGTTTCAGTAGCTATGGAGAGGCATCATGGGAAACTCAAGGCTGGTCGCTTTGATAGCCAGAGTTCATGGGAAGCATACTGGGCAAAATTCAAGCTGGTGGCAACAACTAATGGCTTGTTTGCTACAGAGAAGGTCGTCCAAATTAGTCACTAAGGGAGAGGCGGAGGGAGAGGCGGAGTGTGTG
This sequence comes from Aldrovandia affinis, assembly GCA_029706075.1. NCBI lineage: Eukaryota > Metazoa > Chordata > Actinopteri > Notacanthiformes > Halosauridae > Aldrovandia > Aldrovandia affinis. Next base: position 11,440,671 of record JAINUG010000001.1, read on the forward strand.
CTATTGGATTTTACTGCAGAGGAGTTAAAGGACCCAAATGCTTTTGCTACAGCAATAGCAAGGCGCTTTGATCAGACAGTACCTGCAGTAGCAATAAGGCAACAGTTCTCCAAGCGTGGCAGGAAGCCAGGAGAGGCTCTTGGGGTGTTCGTTGCAGAAATCTGTTACTTAGCCCATAGGGGCTTCCCCCACTTTGCAGGCGATATATGTTTCTTTCCCTTGCTACTGAGGCCTTCATGGCTAGCCTGACCCCAGATGCGCTGCAGCAACAAGTTCAGCTGATGAGGCCCGAGACCCTAGAGGAGGCCCTGGAACATGCCCGAGTCATTGAGGAGATACTCAGTGAGAGTCAAAACTGCTCCCACCCCCAAGTACGTCAAGCCCATCTACAAAGCCCCCTGCCTGAAGTACATTGTGGGAAGCCACATTGCCCAGGGCTGCCCAGGACAACGGCTGATAATGGAACTCAGGTGTGCTGGCGCTGCGGCACATTCGCCACAACTGAAACTGCTACCTGCCACCACAAATCCCATGGCCACTCGTCAATATCATCTGGCCTGGACACTTTAGCTTACATGCACTACCCCCCCCCCCCCACCACTGGCTGACAGCCTCCGTATACCTGTATGTGTAGGAGGTAAAAACGTACAAGCCTTGGTAGATACAGGTTCTACAGTAACACTTCTTCACCCTGGCCTTGTACCCCTGACCACCTGCTTGGAACCCACTGGGGTCCCTCTTGTAACCATGACGGGCAACAGGGCACCAATGAGGAGAAGAGGATCTGTAGCAATTCAGGTTGCTGGGCATTCCTTTCAACATCCCATCTGAGTTGCTGATATGAGGGAACAGTGCCTATTAGGTTTGGACTTCTTATGCAGTGCTGGCACCCAACTGGACCTTGGGGAAAAGGAAATTGTGTTCCCAGGGTGTCCGCCCCTCAGACTGGACCCCAGGTTAATACCACCTGGGCCTCCCCAAGTCCAGTGTGAGAGAGCGATGAATACTATCCGCCTCTAGAGCTCTCTTAACTCTAGGAGCTAGGAATAGGCAAGATGGCACAGTTGCGAAGACGGAGATGTCCGTGCACCTTCCAAGACAGGAAGAATGTTTTAGAAATGTTTGATGATGCATAGTTAATCAAACGTTATCGTTCATCAGGGAATCATCTTTTGTCACTGATCTTGTGCGGGATGTAATATCGCCATTAACTTTGAGAAGTAGCGCAGAACGGCAGAGATGAAAGTTATTTTAACACTGTGGGCCTCCATGTAAACCGAATGGCTCCGAACTTGCCTGCCTTTGGCCACCAAGCGCCGTCCCCTATTACTTCCCCATACGCCGAAACAGGTGTGCAACCCTGACCCCCGGCCAGATTCAAAGGGCATGAAGTAACCACAATGGGGCTATAATCTCCAACAGTCCACACTCCAGCATCACCCTGTTCCCCCATGGACTATCCCAGAAGGCCACTGCGGACCAGGCAGCTCCTGGGTTGCCCCCGGCTTCGTGGCACCTGCCCGGAGCTCACCTGCCCCAGAGTCAACCCCCCACCCCTGCCATGTGTTAGCTGGATGCCGCTGGCCCAGAGCCTAGCTGCTAGTTCCATCCCCCGCCCTGCCCTGGTATCTGGAGGGATGAGGTCCACCCCACCCCTACACTTAGAATGCCCTTCCGGTGGTCTGTTAAGCCTCATGAGCCTCAAGGACAATTTGTTTTGTTTTTCTCTGTATCCCACCATTTTCCAGGAGTTCATCTCGACCGCCTTTTAAGGGGTCAGGGAATCATTTTCCAGTCTCCCACATTGGCTCTAATGGTTTTCAGTTTTTTTGATTCCCTCTGGAAAATGCCAATTGTGAAGCGCTGTGTGACAACCTGTTTGTAAATGGGGCTATACAAAAATAAAGATTGATTGATTGATTCAAGGACTTTGTCCTTCCTCGAGGACGAGGAACTGAGGGGGGTGGACATTGTTTTTCATGGCAGTTCAATGTGACCTATTGTGTCCGCCTGTATTCCTCTGACACTGTTTATGACCCGGCTGGCTAGCAAGCTACCTCACTGTGAGCATCGTTACAATATATTCCCTAGAAAGGTGTCAAATAGGTCACAAAGGTGTCATAATAAGCATGGTTAGTCAAGAAAGTTTAAAACATTCACAGTTTTTGTTATATATATATGCTTCCTAGACGATAAATGTAGATGGCGGATCTGATCTGGTAGAGTGGTTGAATATACAATAATTGTTTCCGTCCAGGCAGAGAACATCAGCTAGCCTCTCCCAATCCTTTTGGATTATTATGGAAATATGCACAGGTTTAATTTTGAGTTGTGGAATACAGTTTATTTTCAATATATGTAGTCACAAGAAGTTAGGGGTTATCTGCTGTCTATATCTTGGATATTTGTGGTTCTGAATAAATGTTATACAAGTAAGAATAAGTCTTAAATTATAGATGTACATTAGCAAACTATAACCCTTCATTTGAATTGTCTATGGCCTCCAAGAGGGAAAAAATCCATTATCACTCAAATATTCTAGGTAATTAGACACAGAATGCAGACAATGGTGAGATTGTGAAGATGACAGTTTGAAATAGGTGCTCATTGTAGATTTGTCATTGTAGCCATGCTGTCTAAACTAGTCCCTGGCTTGCAGCATTTTACATTAAAAGTAATTAGTTAGTTAGTTTTATTTGAGAATTTAAAAATAAATATATATACACAATGAGAACACACATGACATCACATTAATACACACTGGAAATTGCAGAGGATAACACAAAAAAGTTGGCAAAATGCCAACTTATTTCCATTGTGGTCATCTACGTATATGGCAGCAAGCAGAAAAAGTCAAGCATGATCAACATGCCAATCAACACTCCATAAAACACAATTAATAAATAAATACATCACATAACGATCAATCACATAATTCAAAAGTTTTATAAAAACCAGCAGTTATTTCCCTTGATGGTGCAAAGAACCTCCCTTATTGTTTAAATAGCATATTAATTCAACTAGACTTATAAGCCAAAGTTTAATCTTTCTCTTGAAACTACTCTTCATCACAGAGATAGCTTGGGGCTGAGTTGTGCAGAATTTGATCAATAAGACCAGTTTTGAGTTGTGCAATTCTTTTTTGGACTCTAAGCCAATTTAGTTGTTTAAAATGACTATCATCCAAATGAGTCCTGGGATGTAGCTTCAGTACAATTCTCACCAATTTATTCTGGGATGTTTGTAGTTTATCCATGAGAGATTGTGGCGTGCTGCTATACCACAAGGTACAGGCATAATCGATATGCTCAAAATGTCCCCCAATATATAGCCTAGCTGATATTTAAAAAAACCCCAACACCCAGGCTAACACCCAGGCTTACAGTGGGTATATACAAAGGGTCACCCCCTTTGACATTTTTCACATTTTATTTTTCTTCATGGAATCAAAATGGATTTTGTTGGGATTTCTTGCCACTGATCAACACAAAATGCTCTATAATGTCAAAAAAAAACAACTAAAGCTTTTTATTAAACCTTTTTCTGTATGTAACAGAGGACTTCAGATCTGTGGAAATAAATAATGGTACAACCACTCGTTCACATTTAATAGTCCACACTTAAAGAGGCTCCTAACATGCCTTTTATAAACCATGCACAATTGTATTGAAAGAACATTCTATTTGCCGTATTGAAATGTCCTTCTGGCCACTACTGACTCCAGAGGGTATCTTCTTGACTGGCTCATCAACAACAAAACATCCACATTGGGTTAGTATGAAGAAATCACATGAACACAAGGTTTGAAGTCCTTACTGAGACCCAGTAGCCATGGTAATTTCAAGAGAAAACATCAAAATAAAGTAGTAGACAATATAGGAGGGCTCAGATAGTGCAAGGTGATCACAGTGTTTCTCAAATAGTAAGACTAATGTCGGCGCGTGTTCATATCTACAGTGGTTGATAGATTTGGTCAAAATTCAAGAAAACGCAACCTTTTTGCTACTTTGTTGCATTTTTCATTAGGTCTGGTTAGTGTTCAGAAAACATTGGTCCTGTGTTAATGCGCTTTCAATCCAAAATTTGATTAAACAAGTTGCTACTTTGTTGCATTTTTCATTACGTTAGTGTTCACATGGTCCTGTGTTAAGCGAACCAAAATTTGTAAACAAATGACACGCGTCGTACAGATCGTTAATCTATTGGACAGAAAATTTCCATGGGAAAACCACTTTGTGGTCACGGACAACATGGAGCAACAGCAGCGTATTGCAATTGCGATCATCGCTTTCATAATTATGATTTGGTGTTCCAACCAAATAAGAACAGCGGAAACATGTGAGCACATCTCGAAACATGTGAACAATGTAGGTTTATTGCTTCACACAATTCAGTGGAGACGTACAAGAGGGTACCAAAGTGTCAACATCCGCTTTCAATCCACAATGCACTGTATTTTGGTTTGCTTCCTATATTAGGTCCTATATTAAGTCTGATTACGTTCACACATGTAATGAATCAAACTGGTTCACTTGGAACCGGACCGTGTCCTGACTTTTCGGGAGGACCATGATTCGATTGTTTGGTCCACACCAGAGTTCGAATGCGTGTTCTCACCTCTCCAAATGAACCGGACTAGCAGAGTAAACGCACCATGGTTTGATTAAAACGGACCAAACAGGGTAGGTGTGAAAGGGACATTAGATCACCTCACCAAAGTTTCCAAAATAATTTCAAAGGCATTGCTCCTTTCATTGTATATTATTATGTAAATTGTAAAGGGCGTGTAGGGTGACACAGAAATACTAGTCTATGTGAGTCCAGTTTAAAGTATTAAGCAATTCAAAAGATGTGACTGAAGAGGGAGGTGATATAAAGTCATAAATAAATATCCTTGAAATCATATTTTAATTCAAATGAGATTTTCTGACAAACTACAATAAATCATGTTGGTTGGTTGATATACATGCAGTTTAAAAAAAAGGGTGTTATTGATTAAATTATTTTTATAAATGTGGTGTAATATAACGCTCATTCAATTTCTTACTCTTTAAGTTCATATGTTCTCTCTCAAGAAGGCTGTTATTTCTGTACTGGTCAGTCTATATAATAATAATGGTAATGATGTTGATTACATTTGTAAACCTTTATACAGGTGCAGATAATATGAGCTGTTTATAAGAGAAATATGATTTACTTGAGAATCCCTTTGCTGATAAATACCAGATATGACATTAGGTAATGCATGTCCATTAATTTATCCAAAGCATTTTCAGTTTACTTAATGCTCAAGCACAGGCATTCTTTTCAGCAGGACAACCTTCTACCTTCTCTCATAGAGAAGTCAGGTGCTTTCTATGCCATCAGAATGTTTCAATTTAATTTGTATGATTTTGTTGGTATCATTTTTTATTTCAATGGTGATATATTTTGCTTTATATCACTGCCATACAATGAATTCTATCTCAATGTGCTAAAGTGAGACTCTTGAGGAAAAAAATATATAACTTGCTGAATGAACAATATATTCAGCAACTCTGAAGATCACTCTGCCTTTCAAACATTGCTATCATAATGAAACCCTTAACCAAACATGGGATAAGAAACAAGATAAAAAAGAGGTGTAGTCAATAGGATGGAGCACAGTGCCTGCAATCTTGGTTGCTGAGAGATTCAATGACTTATTTTCTCAAACCCTTCTCATCTGGCAGAATTTGTATTGGTTGGGAACAATATGATGTCGTTTTCTTGCACTCTCTCCGACTAGATGAGACAAATAAGATTAAGGCATTCATTCAAAGGACTTATTCACAGCAAATTCAAAGTACTGTCATGCTGATTGCATTCTATTACTGTGTGTGCAAGGGCCCAACTTGGGTCATATTCACAGAGATCAGAGAAAGAGAGAATGGAGTTGATCCATCCACAGCTCATGAGTGAATTCTTTTTCATTGTCATTTCGCATTCTCGTATTAATCAACATTAAGGCTTATTTCAATAGCCCTTGGATCATATGATTTTACATTTAACTTTTTATGAGTGTCACATATTGTGAAATATGACACCTACCTATGATGCAAGGAAATCAAGGAAGAAAAATTATGTGGGCAGAACCATATCTGTTGGATATAAAGGTGGTGGTCTTTGTTGCTTTGATCCCACAAAGGTTCTTACCAGTATTGTAAAATAAAAGCAAACACAGCCTAGTAATGAAACATTACTGATTGGAAACCAGCTAGAAAGCTACAGTAGTTAACAAATTATGGAAACCATTGTTATTGTACACTTCCATCAAGTGATGCCCCCCAACTAGTCAGCAGGAAAGATAGCATATTGCTTTAGAAAGTTGTATCAAGGACAATAGTGCAATATATAATTCAATAAGCTGGCCTGCTAGCTCACTTAACCTAATGTCCAGTGATGAAAATGTTCCTCCAAGTCACATTTGAATAAATGAGGGATACAAAGTATATTGAAGCAGGTGCTGCCACACAGGTGTGGTCCCTGAGTTAATGAAGCAATTAACATCCCATCATGCTTAGGATCATATATAAAATGCTGGCCAGGCCCAGTTGCCCATTATTTTGGCTGCTATGGCTAGAAGATCTCGGTGACTTTGAAATAGGGGTAATTGTTGGGGCACGTTTGGCAGGAGCTGTTGTGACAAAGACTGTTCAACTTGTTGATGTTTAATGAGGAACAGTGGCTAAGGTGATGTTGGCATGGAACTCTGAAATAAATACATCTTCAACTAGGGGCAACTGTGGTCAAAAGTATACCCCTCAACCGTGATGTCCATGCATTGGTTCAAGATGCAAGGCAAAACAGAGCACCTCTGAATCAGTTGACTGCAAATATCAATCTAAGGAGTGAGCAGCCAGTTTCATCAAGAACAGCCTGCCAAGCATTGCAGTGCATAAACCCCTTATTACACCTAAAAATGCACGTTTATGAGTGAAGTGGTGCAAAGAACACAGATCGTTTTCTTGTGAAAAGTGAAAAAGGTCATATGATAAAATGGTGTTGCATCCCTTGTTTCAGACACTTGTAGAATCTGGGCACCTGGGCACATTGAAGCTGTTCTGGCGGCTTGTGATTGCCCAATGCCCTGTTCTGAAGTCACTTTATGTTGGTCTTTCCTTTTGGCAGTTACCTGTGTTGGTGTATATATATACAGTATATACACACAGTGCCCCTTTAAAATCTGCACCCAGTCTGAAAAATGCCACCATTTGTTGCCTTACAGCCTGATTTTTTCTCAAAATTTCTGAACATTATTTAAATAAAAAAATAGAATAACTTGATTTTTGTATGTTAAGACTGAGCAGGCTTCCAAGGCTTTTATTCTGTCATTGGACATTTTTCATAGTGATGCTGCAAATTTAGAGTAACCGTGAGTTGATGTTCTCAAACTGATGCAGTTCTTGTCTCTCTCAAATTGAGAGGTGAGTGTTTTCTTTACTGATTTATACTAGAAGATTGTTTTTATATTGCCAAGGACAAAATACAATTTGAATACTTGTGTATCGGGTTAATAGATAGGTCCTGGTTGCAGCAAAACTATCCATTCCATTACACACAAAATTATTATCTATTACATTCTATTACATATTGTCTATTACAATTAGTGTCCTTTAGCTTAATTTTCCTTCACATATTTTCTGGAACTTGAAAACTCAGTAAAGTGCTTTGAATATTTTGCTGCAGAATAGTATCAACATAAATCTGGATTAAAAATGAACACTCATTGACATTATCAGTTAAGTACCTAGACCATTGTTGCACATTTTCTGTGTTTGTGTTTGCATGTGTCAATGATGTGTGTCAATGTAATAATAAAATGACAAACAAATGGGAGTTTTCTTTGGCTTACACAAATACACAAAAACAGTGACAGAACGTGACAAATTGGCCATTGATCTCTGGAAAATGTATTTTTTGGGCATTGTCGAAAGTTTATTTTGAAAATGAATTACTGTCGTAAAATGTAGCTTTGCTGTGCTTATAGCACTATAATGACACTGGAAAATCAACTAAACATTTTACACGAAACACATGGAGCAATGCAACAATGCAACACGTATGATATGGAAAACGCACAGTGCAGAGCCAAATTACTGCAAGTTAAGGCCTCTTCTTGGGTCATTGCCCAATGAGGTTTCATCACCTCCATCCAACACCATTCTTCATCTATACTTTCCTCTGACATGTAAATTTTTTTGTTGTGTGTGGCTTGTGTAACTTACTGGCATTTTAATTCAATTTCAATGCTGTACCACCTATCTCTCGTTTTGCAGAAACCTTGCTTGTATGTGAGTCTTTTTTGTATTATGTGAGGTAAATAATCCAATATTGCCTAATTCCCACTCCATCGGCTTGTTGCATTTGTGAATGTCAGGCTACTGTCACTCCACCTTCTGCTACCAGTAAGGTGGGGCACTCTGCTCGTTACTTCACTGAGTTTAAGTCTATCCCACAATTCCCCTGTGGCAATACTGCAGCATGTTCCTCTTATGCGAGTGACACAGCTCAGAGCAGAGAAGGATGCTGAATATAGTAGTCCAGAGATGTCTTCCAGTCAGCCTGGGCCAACAAAGCCCATGCAATCTATTTTCAAAAGCTTTCATTGTTTTCACTGGAAGAATTGGGAATCTCATGCATGAAATAAGCAATTCAGTCACTCCACATGCACCGCTGCAATGCTGCCTCTATTTTTATGTGGTACATTTCAACTCAAATGTAAAACAGCTGTGACTTTAGACCTTTTTAAATTCTTCATGAAACTTTGATCGGAGCTATAATCTACCTTTGGCTCTGATGCTTAGGCCTTTATTCCCTCTGCCACAGCAGTAGAATTGACTTGCACATTTGTGCTTGATTTGAAAAAGTGCATGCAAAAGTGTTATAGCTATCAATACAAACAGCAAAGAAATGTCTGACTGACCTAGTATGACTGGCTCTGGGTAACACAGGTCATCTTCTGCTCCTCTGTGTGCACCAAGATGACCTCACTAGAATCCTTGATTGCAAACTACAAACACAACCTTTGGGGCAAGGGTTCATTCCCCCTGTGGTGAGACTGGAGTACTACCACACCTTTCAGTGCAGGCTCCGGCACCAAGAGGTTCTCTCCAAATCATCCAGAGAAATCAAGGAAGGTTGTACAGTCCCACTGTGGTTTTAATACCATTTCCCAGGTACCTCAAGGCCTCAGTGCTACAACACCCTTAGACTTGCATACAGGACTATTTATCCAGCTGTAGAACACTCAGAACTGTACAGTGGGTTTAATCCCATTTACTTCACGATCCCCAGAAATGATGCCAATTGTCATTTTGGAGATTCAGCCCTTCAGCATCCGCTATTGTGAAAGTGATTTGTCTCAGCCTCCTTTCAGCTGCACTAAGAACAAGGCCAGTGATTCACCACATTGGACCTGCAGGACACATATTTTCACACCGTATATGTCTTTGAATATCAAGCCTTTGATCTTTCCTTGAAAACTTCAACCTGGAAGCAGTCAAGTTGGCCTTGGATCACTCAAGAACCTTCCGAGATGGTTCAGAACTTACCATGAACTAGAAGCATAACAGGCAGATGCTAGTTCAGATTTTCTTGAAAATATGCTGTATGGATGGATACTATGCATGACGAAAAATGCCACAGTGATTGGTGTAATACATTTTTTTCTCTGTTCACAGATGACTCAAGCCAACCAGTATACATAATGTCGATTATTTAGTGCCATTGTCACTTAAACCTTTTCTTAATTGTTAACAAAAAAAACCTACCAGCTTCACTAAAGTTGATGTACACAAAGTTATTGTAATTCTGAAAAATGTTCAGATGGTACAGTACACTTCAAAACCTGCTTTGGTAAATTTGGATATAAGTTGGAAGTGCTGCCATTTTTTGTGGCTAAATAGAAGTCTGTCCGTTGTAAATGGAATATATTTGGTCTCCGCCCAGTTTGGTAGTTTTGTGGTCTGCAATGAAGACGCTTGCATCAACATAGGTTGGGCAGCATAATGGGGGGGGTCAATAAAAACAAGTTTCTCGTGTCTAATAATTATTTCACTTTACCGACCACCCAGATCACCTCTTGGGCTCTAGTTTTGTTGTCAAAATGCAATGTGTTAATCCAGGATGGTGGTGCATTGAGGAATGTCCATCTCCAGTCTCGTATTTCTTTGACAAGAGATGATAGCACAGTTGTAAAAGAGGTTGGTGCATGTGTAATGTGCATGTGTATCAGTTCTGAAGAGACCCTGTTATATTCTTACTGATATAATAACCAACTTGTGAGGTCAAAGTTTATTAGACTGGCCATTGCAAGCAGATAGCCAATAAATTCAAACGGCCTGAAATTCTATATTTTCCTTTCTTAAATATTTGTTTAGTTTAATCATTTACCAAGTAAGACTGTGTTGCAAGTATGCAAATTTGTGAAAACAGTCGGTCAGTACAGAACCCCACTATAGAGTTCAAATGTGGTACACATACTACAATCGAGCATATGAGCTACACTACTGTACACTGCATATTGCATGAAAGAGGTACCAGCGGTATACATGTATTTGTTAATAAAGTGGCATAACAAGAATTACTGAAGGTATTTCAAATTATGATGGTACAATTATGTCCACTGCCTATCATTTATGTTTTACACATTTATTTTTATATGACCAATAAAGGATGGACATTACTGGTGCCCTTGAAGTTACAATGTTTGCTGTATGCATTCAAATACATGCTGCTTCTAAGAGTTAAAAAGCCAAACTGCTTGTTTGCATAAAGCAGCCAACTTTCCTTTTCATTCCATGAACACCAGTCATGAGTGGCACATGTGTGTCCTTTAAAACCCTTACCACTCCACTCTTTAGTCATATTGATCTTCCTGAGACGCACACAGGTCTACAAAGCTGAGTGTATTATGGCAAATCCATTGAAAGCTAAATGCCAGAGATTACACAGCATTGTACTAAAGGCCATTGCCATGTATGTTTACTGTGGCTACACCAGACACATTGAAAAGCCCCATGCTAATTAAGAAACGGTCAAATTCAATGAGCCTTGGCAACAGTACCATTGCATTATAGATAGAGATAGATAGATAGATAGATAGATAGATAGATAGATAGATAGGTAGATAGATCGATACTTCATTGATCCTGAGGGGAAATTAAGGTGTCAGACAGCATTTTAAGGTACACAAGACAAACATTACAGAAACAAATAATAGGACTCAGCAATAATTATTATTATTAAAAAACAAACAAGAGAAAGTTTATACTAATATGTACAAAAACTATACAAAAAGTTTGTGGTCTGTACATAGCACCTTTGCTCCTAGATCAGAATTAGTGTCCACATCTAAGCAAGTCTAGAACGACTTTCATTCCTTGCATAGCGCCCATACAGTTGCATAGTGATATGTACTTAGTAGGTAATGGTTAGGGGTAGCCTGCTAGGCACCCTTCCCTAGATGTAAGACAATAGCAGCTGCCTTGATGTGCAAATAATAGGAGGGAGCTTAGGCAGAGTGCCAGAGAGACAGGGAGAGAGACAGGCAGGGAGGGGGGAAGTGGGAGCCGAGGGGAGGGTTGGACAGAGAGGGAGAGACGGGTGAGGGCGGGTGGGGTGGGGGGGCATCAGCCCAGTCCACAAAGATCCAGGTCACGACAGTTGGTGGAAGAGGTGTAGAGTCGCACCGCTGTCGGATGGAAGGATTTCTTGTGCCTCTGTGCGCTGATCTTTGGTCGCTTTAGCATGTTGCTAATGAGGCTCCTCTGATCTACCAGAGTGCTGTGCAGGGGGTGAGAGGTATTGCCCACAGTTTGTCAGCATTCTCTTCTCGGCCACAACAGATAGGGGGTTAAGCACCACTCCCAGCACAGAGCCAGCCTTCTTTAGCAGTTTGTTCAGTTTGTTGGCATCACCCCCCTTCACACTACTCCCCCAGCACACTACAACGTAGAAGATGGCACTGGGCAACACTGAATAATAGAACATCTGCAGCATGGTATTGCAGATATTGAAGGACCTCAGCCTGCGCAAGAAGTAGAGCCAGCTCTGACCCTTCTTGTAGAGGGCCTCGGTGTTAATAGTCCAGTCCAGTTTATTGTCCAGGTGTACACTGAGGTACTTGTAGGGTCTGACCACCTCCACATCCTCTCCCCTGATGGAGATGGGTGACAGTGGTGGCTTTTTCCTTTTTCTACCACACCCCTGTATTTCCGCCTCCTGCCCCTCACGGATGCACCCCACCACAGCAGAGTTGTCAGAGAACTCCTAGAGGTGGCACGACTCTGAGTTGTATTTGAAGTCCGGGTGTACCGGGTGAAGAGGAAGGGGGACAGGACCGTCCCCTTCGGCGCCCCCGTGTTGCTCACCATCTTCTCCGACAGGGAGCTCTGTAGTCTCATGCACAGAGCTACCCAAACAGCTGCTGAACATGCCATTGCTTGGTAATCCAAGGGACTATTTCTAGTCTTGGAATAGTCCCCCATAAAAACAATATTTTATAAACAGTCTTTTTTTAAACTTCCTACCAAGGAGAACAGTTAAGTGTGGTCGGCATGAACTTACTGTGAGGCACGTAAGGCTGTGGTTCGGAAAGTGGTTCGGTGAGTTCCGTCTTGAAAGAGGCGGATAATCGCTGGCCTCGGAGAGTAGCTTACTCTGTAGAGATAGGCGGCGAGTTCGTGGGGAAGGGTTAATTTAAATAAATAGAGGGTATAATTGGCTTCCAAATTGGGGAGAAAAACTGGGAAAAATCTGAAACAAAATGTATATAAAAATGTATTACACATCAGCTATTGTGATTTTGTATGCAATTTTATTAATCCATTGTAGAACCTTACAAACATTGTGAAATATTTTCCATAATATATGCATTAAATTACACATTCTGTAGTATACAGTATACAAATACAGTTCCTTCATAAAGTATGTATCCCCCTTGAATAATTGTAATTTATGTTACAACCAGAATTAGCAATTTAAGGGGGCAACAGAAATGCAACAAAAAAGTTGTATGAAAAATGTATGGAAATGGAAAAACTGATATCTTCTTAGTATTCACCCCCCTTAATCAATAATGTACAGTATAGAAGCACATTTTAGGAGCAATTACAACTTTGAGTCTTGGGTATGCTTGTATCAGCTTTGTACATCTGGACTTGGGGATTTTTGCTCATTCTTCCTTGCAGATTTGCTCAAGCTCTGTCAGGTTGGATGGGGAACATATTTGAATTGGAATCTTCAGGTCTCTCCACAGATTGGAGAGGGATTCAAATCTGGGCTTTGGCTGGGCCACTCAAGGACATCTACCCTCTTGTTCTGAAGCCATTCCAGTGTTGCTTTGGCTGTGTGTTTGGGTTTGTTGTCCTTTTGGAATGTGACTCTTCTCCCCAGTCACATTCTCCCCAGTCGAAGGTCTGCTGACTGAGACAGGTTGTCCTCAAGGATTAGTCTGCCTTTGGCTCCATTTATTGTTACAGTTACATTTTTGTTTAATCAGATCACATAATCTTTTGCCACATGCCTTCTTACAAACTCCAGGCATGCTGCCATGTGGTCGTTTCATAGAAAAGTTGGTAGAGTGATATTATTAGGAAATTGGAAGCACCTGGGTTCAGTTTGGAGCGTCACACCAAAGGGGGTGAATACTTATAAAATAAAAACATTTCTGTTCAGCATATCATCTGAAAAGATTTGAAGGGGGTGAATACCTTCCGAAGGAACTAGCTAGCTATGATGTGTGTATTTGTCAAATGGGTCACATCTAAAAAAACCGTCCCTGGGGGGACGGATAAAAGCCAAAAGAAAAACTTGCTGCATATATGAGTGGACCTGTGTCTCAGTGACAGGCTTCGGCTTAGTTGGGTACTGGCTCGGAGGAGGCAGTAGGCTACAGTGCTCACTACCAGACGGACTACGGCAGCGAGTTCTCATATGAGGGAGGGGATAATTGGCAGAAAAAACAGAGAGGGGGTATAATTGGATACTAACAGTGGGGGAAAAAATGGGGAAAAACAGCAAAAAGATAAAAAAGATTAAAAAGAAAATAAATTAATACAAGCACCCGGTGATGTGTGAAATAATACATTGAAATCCATTTTTATTACAATATTAGTCCTACGCGCTGTTGTCTTTTACTTCATTACTGCTGCTATTCTGATATCATTCTGTATATTTGTACCAAGATCACTGTAAATATAATAAAACGTTTGACTGCAATATATACGATTATTTCTATGACACAGTATGGAACAAATTGATTTTAAAAGATACATTTTATTTAATATCAAAATTGCAGTGCTCTCTTACCTGCTGTATAGCAGAAGTCAAGTCATTGGGATTTCTGGAGAAATTGTCCTCAGCAGATACAAAAGAAAATGCTGATGTAAATAAAATACTCCACTCTGCAACATAATTTCTCATCAGAATTAGATAAGCAACTTAAATAAATGATTTTGTTGTATAGGATTTCCTTTCGATTTAGATGTTTTTAAAACCCGCTATTGAACCAGAACTGTGATGTCATTAATCAGTATGTCCTTTTTGCTTTGTTAGTAGTCAAGAAATTACCTCTGTTGATCTAAAAGACAATGCAGAAGATGGCTGTAACCTTTTTTTAAAAGCTAAGGAAGTTGTTGGGCTGCTGCGTTATCAATCAACCACAAGTCTTAGTGGGCTGAGTTCATACCACGGTTCATTTTTGTTTAGATCAAATTTCCAGTGTGGTAGTGGTATTCAGTGTACATAGTGCACAGCACACTGCTTTACAATCAGCATGGCTGAATGTAAAATTAATACAGAACTTAATTAAGAGGCACAAGACAAAAAGCTTGTCAAATCTATATCTGAAATGTTTGAGGATATCTGACACCTGTTGCATGCATGAGTCAGAAATAGAGAGCCACAATGACCGAGTGCACAACATTTGTGGAAAAGCTCTCACAGCATAGACAGAACACGTGCAGCTAAGTGGGGAGCCTGCCAGATATCTCTCAGTGCATTGATTTCAGTACGCCTGAAACCACATCATGACTCAACACGGAGTACAGAGAAGTTAATGAATCGGGCAACAGGATCGCCTGACTGATGCTAGTAGAGAGGAGCTGAGGCAACAAATATGGTTATTAATCATTATTTTGAACAGTACATATTGTAGGCTAAAACAGTGTGAGCTGTTTACACACACACACACACACACACACACACACACACACATACTTATTGAACACATACACACACATATTAAACATGTCCAAACAAACAGTAGGAGGGGAGGCAGTGTTATCACACCAAACACACCATCTTTCATATGTAATGGGTTCAAGACTGCACTACTACAGAATTCACATTGCAATCACATTTTGGTGCATACTTGTAGTCTCACATGAGTCTCACTCATTGGGTATAACCATTGACCTCCCACCTGTTCCTCTTGGCAGGCGCCTGCATCAATGCATTTCTGGAATGTATTCCAGAATGGCTGTATGAGTTTGTCACCATGGCTGTCTATGTGTTTCTCTAGAGAAGTGGTATATAAATTAAGCCTGCCCAGGCATTGAGTCAGAGGAAGACACTTCATTTGCAGCTTGTGCAGGCAGACTGTGGGCGCCAGATTGACCAGAGGGGGTTTGCTTGTGCGCAATGAGACAGAGATCCTGGCCGACGCTCTAGCCAATTAGTGCTGCCCTGTGGGGCTGCCAGCCACAACCGGCACTGGCACTGGCACAGTCCGGATCCATACCAGCCAGCGTTACAAAAGTGCCTATCAGGACAAGCCACCCAGCAGCCCCACAGTCTTCACACATGGTCACCATGCACTTTTTTGTTAGTTTTTTAAAGGGTAGCTCCTTTTTATCTTTACATCCGATCAACTGTAACATTTTCCCAGATACCGATTTAAATGAGAATTGAAATGGAATTTCCTACTTAAATAAATAATACCACAAAATTACAACATAGCCACTTATTAGTCAAGTTCCTCTGTGACAAACTACGGTGCTCATTTGGACTGTGTGCTCTTGCTTGATAACACCAGGGACAGATTTGCAATACAGAGTGTAAGGAGCTGGATGCATTATTCAAGGGCATAGGAAGTGTATACTCTTCTTTAAAAGCCCATAATTCACATGACATTTCATTAAGCTGTGTTTGTGCACTCTGTTCTCCCCTCTCCACATGAAACATGCACGCTAACCCCCAGATAGTAACCAACCTCTACCGTGTCTCCTCTGATACCCCAAGATAAATAGATTCACTACACTCTGGGTGAATGATTTGAGCTGCCAAGCATTAATTGTTTCATTCAATTAGATGGAGGTGTGTTATACATGGCAGTGCTTTGCAAGGAGCACAAGCTAAGCTGTCCTGTACACTACAAAACTACATTTGTGCTCCTGCACTAGCTCCTGCACATTTGTGGGAGGACTAACCGTTGCCCGATAACTCTGGATTAAGAGCCCAGATGTCATTTCAGAACAAATGAAAGAAGGCCTGTTTTTGAAAGGCAACAATTGAGCATGTCCTACAGCTTTATTTAATTCCTTGAATGCTTCTGAGAGGTGTAACAGTGGTCCAATTACCATTTTTTTATCAAACAGACATACCAAATCCCATATCTCTGTCTGTGGTCCCTTACATGATTTTGAAGTCGTATTAAATCCCTTCGACGGATTTAATCTTTTGTCCAATCCCAGCGTTATTTGCTTCACAACGTAATTTCACATAATTCTAGTATAACTGTAGAGGCACTAAACGGTTAGGTGCGATTAGAACCTGCAAACTTTGCAGAGCCGCAGCTGTCCCTGTGTAGTGTCTCGAACACCTAAGTGCTTGCAAGAGAGATATAGCTGCTAGTTTATGGAAACTTTCAGGATAAATTTATTGACCAAATAAAGAGAAAGGGTAATAGAATGTCATAGTTCTTGATAACAATTCTTTTGTCAGCAACTGTGTGTGGCATCATGAGGGTGCCCCACTCTGAATCACATTCCCATAAAACTGAAAAATAATTTACGAGATCTGCGCTGGGCGATATAAAATATCAGTATTGCACATATTTTTCTAACTACCCCATAAAGTTGTTGTAAAAATCCAATTTTGCCTCTAATATAAAATTCATTCCCACGAGGCCATATGTTTGCAAGAGGTGCTAAATTAATGCTATTTTTATTTAATCAAATTGCCCCAAAATTGGTATCTGGTGCTTAGACACGTATTCATCTCAATATAATGGTGCAAATTATTATCCCTTCTTAATAGAAAGCTTTGAGGGTTATGCACACCACCAAATGTTTTTACCGACACACATCCCATTTCTGCCCAACCCTTTACTACAGATCACAAAACTACCAAACTGGGCGGAGGTGAGAAATAGTCTGCTTGCATTTATACTACCGCCCAGGTGTGTTTTCACTACTGTCCTCACCAAATTAGAGGCCCTCCGAGAGTGAAGCACTTGGCTTTGCAGATTATTCCTTGTTTCCCTGACTTGATTTGTAAGCCACTCAAACAGAAGGTCATGGGTTTTGACATCTGAATTCTTAGTACATTGTAGGCTTCAACAGAGGTGGGAGTGGGTGACCACATCTTGTGTAACAATGAAACATTTCCATTTATCCTGTTGACAATGGTTGGAGCAACATAGTTGCCGCTATTTGTAACCAATGGTAATATTGATACAGACACTATATTCATACCTTTGTATGAGTTTGTTTTGTTCATTTTAATATAGATTTTGAATGAAAAATTTGTCATTGTTTTTTGTCATACTTTCTGCGTATTGGCATAAGTATGGAATGGCATGACCTTAGCATTGAGGGGTGGGGCTTGAGTGTTCAAGTTTAAGTTTTAACTTTAACTTTATTTAAAGTGAATTTCACACATTACAAAAATAAGGATAAAATTAGAGATGCAGTATTTGGGAGTCATTAAAACATGGTAGAATGACAGTTTGCATGGTATAGTAAAACAGAATAGCAAATGAAACATGATATCCAACATATAGCATATTAGTATATGGGTTGGCAAATTGTTCCAAAGTATTGGAACTGTATGAAAAAGACCTGCCTCAGAGGATTGTAGAGCGTGGGTCAGAGGATCCTAGTGCGCGGATGGGCACATATGGCTGGAGAAGATCAGTAAGATATGGAGCTAGCCCATGCAATGCTTTAAAAGTTAATGAAAGCGCTTCAAAATTCACCCAAAACTTGACGGCAAGCCAGGGAAGTAATGCAAGGACAGGAGTAATATGTTCAGTCCTTCGAGTTCTGGCCAAGATTATAGCCATTGAGTTTTGGACAAGTTTGAAGGTTACGCAATGATGTGTTCATGCAGCCAGAAAGCAGCATGTTACAGTAGTCTCATCTAGATATGAGTCATATGACAAATGCATGCATCAATTTCTCAGCGTCTAGCAAGAAAAGAAAGTGCCTAATCTTTACAATGCTTTGCAGGTGAAAGGTAGTAGTGATACCTTAATATGTGCATCCAAATGTGAGGTCTAAATCCATTGTAATGCCAAGATTTTTGATTACTTTTATTGGCAAAACATAACAGCCATCTACATTTAGTTTCGTATTGGACAGCTTGGATCTGTGTTTTTGTGCACCTAGGATCAACAACTCAGTCTTATCAGGTGTTCAGGAGTAGAAGATTTGTTGCCACCAATACTGTAATGTCTGCAACACAGGCCTCCAAAAAGCAACCTAGAACATAATTTCATTGTTATGTAGAATTGGGTATCATGATCAACTGTATCGAATGCGCCACTTAAGTCAAGGTGTAAAAGGATAGAAACAGAGTTACTATCGGAAGCTACTAGAAGATCATTAAACATGCGTAACATGCCCGAAAAGGGCAGTACTATGCACAGGAATAATATACCAGCCAAGTCAATTTCCACAGAAAAGTGAGACACCAAGAATGAGCTGAACATGGATTTTTATTTGTTTAAAACAATAGACCAGGTAGGGGTGGCAGCCAGAGGTGCAACTCTGCTAAACGACAGGTTAGAGGGTTTTGCAACACAAGACAATTCACACAAGGGTCTCAATGTGATACCAAGGACTCTATTCTGCATTTGTCATTCGGTTAGATAGGTGAGACATCACTACAAAATCCAATGCAATTAATTTCAAAGAGTAAAACAACAAAAGGGCAGTATAACAGGCTGGCTTCCAATGCTGGCCCCTAGGTCTTAAATTCAACTTTTTTATAAACATTAGATTTAATTTATTAACACTATTAAATAGACAAATCATAATCTTTGTATAAAAATATATACCTCTATCCTTGAAAAACATCTCTTCTAAATACAGAGCTTAATGGCACAATAAAAACAAACTGGGAGCTACAATGTCAAGTACAGGTTACATCATACATTGCATCACTGGCAGAGTGAGGGAGAGGACAGGCAAGAGCCCACATTTCAGATCGGCCGTACCTGCAAGCAAAACTTAATGGCAAGGCAACACATTAATGGCAACCAACTATTTAGCAAAGTGAAACCTACTGTAAATTTAATCACGTCTGTTACATTAAATTTCAGGCATTTAGCAGATGCTCTTATCCAGAGCGACTTACACAGTTTACATTTCTTTACATACAATCCATTTACAGTTGGACATTTACTGAAGCAATTCGAGGTAAGCACCTTGCTCAAGGGTACAACGGCAGTGCCCTACCTGCAAATCAGATTCCCTAACCATTATACTACACTACCGCTAGTGTAATATAATGGTGTGTTAACAGGGAGAAGGCTGGAAAAACGTTTTGAGCCTGTTTGTAAGCAAAGTTTACATATGTGATCTCAGATTGCCTCAATCGTACATCATTTCTGCCAACGTGGATTACAATTTTGAAGAATTTTCTGTTATTCTTTGCAACACAGTAGTGTCATAAACAAGAGCTCTGACAAACAATGCTACAGTTATAGGGAGCACATGAGAAAATTTGAGACAATGTACATTTTTTCTCACAGCAATCAAGTTATCTTGTACAGCAATTGGCATTTGTGATGGTAGTAATTTCAAATAAAAAATATGCCATTTATAGTGTTTATCCTGATTTGTGGGATAAGCATACCTCAGTGTTTGTGTAGCAGAACATCCACTACAGTAGGTGACATCAACCCCTGGAGCCTTAATACGAATGTGATTAATCCTACAACAGATAGATATCGGTATGTAGTTCAACAAATTGAGTATATGTTTTATTGAACGGAACAGGGAGGCAAGGGTTGTGGTTTGAAATCTGCAATAGACCTCCTTATGGTGCATTCGATATTGCCTAATTGTTTCCCAAATTGTAGCCCAATAGGCCATAGCTTACATGTAGCCTATGAAATTCAACATCCAATATTGTTAAAATTTCTCAAACTGTCGCTGTCCAGGGTGGAATACATCATTTCCAATCCATGTTTTTGTCAATTTGCAAAACAGAGGCATCATGCACTTAATATTACACTATGTAATATTAACAAGTACACTATGTAAACTAGTAGTTTTTACATAGAATTAGAAGAATTAACACTGCGGGAAATAATGACAAAGATTAATGTTCAATTAAACAATTTTTTTCAGACAGTTCCATCTTCATGCTCTCAAAATCTAAATTGGTAGTCCACCTCATCCACCACTCAGCCAACTCTTCTGTGTTTTTAACAAAAAAAAAGTACATTGTATGTTGTATAGAATGAGTCAAGCATGAAATAATTAACTGTATAGAATGACTGGTTCAGATCTGTTACTCCGTGGCTTCAAAGGATGGTAAATATGGTATATATTTTATTGCATTTTTATTGAAATACATACTGTCACACACCATGTGGCACAAGCAGGATTGGAACAGAACAGCAGGATGCAGGGAGTTGTCAGTCTGCAGACCAGATTTTATAATCTCTCCCACAGGGAGAGAGGGAGCGAGGGAGATAGAGAGAGAACAGACACTACACAAATTAACAAAATAAACTTTGGCCGTCCCCCTCATATGTTCCAGCTAAAAACAATAAATCAAAGAACAAACTCAACAAAAACTTTCCCTTTCCGCAAAACACTAAACATTTACACACAGACATTTGCAACTTTTTAGTTGTTTTTTCTCTCGCGATCTCAGGGTTCTCTCTCACCAGGCAATAAGCTCCCATGTTCCAGCCACCTACTAAGAGAGCAGAGCAGCTTTAAGCACACAGGTACAATTAGATAATGCCACACAGCTGTGTGCCCTAGCTGCCCTGCCAGTAGGCGTGGTCATTAATCACCCCGATTCCCCTGCCTAGACCGACGCTTTCCACACATGCAAATATTCCTATAGATTTTTTATTGCGGACATGTATGCCAATGTGAATGTAAATAAAATGTATGCCTACATATAAATACAAATATCTGTCCATTTTCTATGCATCATATTGTATGTAGGCTATGCATAGTGGTTCGGTTAACAAAGGTATAAACAACATGTTCAGTCGTTTATAGTTATATTTAGAATAAAGCATGTATTCCCACCAGATAAGCTCTGGTTTTATGTTTATGTAAAATTTGTGTTGATTGGTTTGTACCATTATATGTTATTAGTAGTTGATAATGCTAGTGTAATGTTCGCATTTGCACCCCCACATTAGCAAAAAATGACTTAATTTTATTTGTGCAATGTTTGTGTCATTTTAATATCTCCAAACCAGAGTAGCACAAACTGTTGTTTATATGACAGACCACCAAAAACTATTGATAATGAATTGATGAATGATTAATTTCCAAATTCACAGAGCTACCAACACCAAATCTGCACTACATCTGTGGTAGAAAGGAACTGCATTTGGTCTGAGAATTCATTAAGATTTCTTGTACAGATAAATTACTTATTATCTGCCATTCATAGGATTTAAGAGTCCTCTAAATGACAGCTATAGTAGGCTATTTTTATGTATTGTCACTCATATTCACAGACACCATCTGGTGGTGAAGACTGCACCATGCAAAATACTTTATTTACAAAATACTGAAAACATGAAATCTGAAGTCTTAAGGATGATAGATAAGCTTTGGCTGAACCATGGTAGAGCAGGACATTTTTTCCTGTGCTCCCTGTACCGCACGATACCAGGCCACTCTGAAAGGACTTGCCTAGGTGTTCCTTCAACATTCGCGTAATAGTCACGTGCCACAAGCCAGTCCATTGAAATTATTTTTTACCAAGAAAAGATGACCCAATTTTGAAATTCATGTTTCATAAAATATTGTTCCTCATCTTTCCATTGTAAACCATTTATCCAGTGTCATTCAGAAACATTTCAGCAAGTCTTACACAAAAATACCACAAAGCTTACTAGTATTAGAATACATGAAAGAGCTACCTTGTCTAATCTGCCACGCTCAGTTTCTCACAAAGATGTCAAACCTTGTAGTAGTTACTTCATTACAGGAAATTGAATCGCCATTTTGCTTGAAGCATTGGAGGGTTGGTAAGAGGCACAGTAAATGCTGCACTGATATTTGGATGTGCCTCTCACACAGCAAAGTTTACATCCCACTGACATTCCCTTTCAGTAGACATTTCCATTCTAAAGGGTGAACCACAGTTGGAAGAGACAGAAGGAGGGTGGGGGGGATGGGAGAGTGTGGGTCTGGGGGTGGTGTGGCAAAAATATGAGTCCTGATGTGCCGTATCCTTTCCTTTTTAAATCACAGTTGCAAGTTTGTATTTATAGATGTGTTTTATTTTAACAGCTGCGTTGTCCTGGTAACAAAAATGTTGATTGAATATCTGACACCTACCTGATTCTCACCTGTTGCATAAGCCTTGTACACTTTGTGTGAGGTGCAGCTGCTCAGAGAGAGATGCTAGTGGCAGGCAAGTAAGGTAAGTGCATCAGGAGTGCAAAGAAGAATGTTACAATATAAGGTCCACGAACAAAGCTTGCCATAGTGATGTAATGAGGCTGAGTCATTGTACCCTCCGACACCCGCGCATAATACAAGAGCTACCTGAACATACATATTTCCATTTAAGGCCTTATAGAATCAAATCTATTTAAAGTTTCATTTAAAGACAGACTAGTATTTGTCAATGACCATGCCTTAAAGAAACAGCATCTTAACATTACAGGGCTGTGTCTAAAATCAGTACCATAGTATGAAACATTTTATCATTGAAGGGCAAAGAGCAAGCCAGTCAAATGGCAACGTAATATAATGCATGTACACTCACACACACACACACACACACACACACACACACACACACACACACACACACACACACACACACACACACACACACACACACACACACACACACACACACAAATAGATATTGTTGACTGCCTGCTTGACTGCATACCAAAGTGAATTCAGTTAACTAAATCCTGATGTGATTTTATTGATGGGTGTCCCAAAAAAGTCCTAAAAAAGCTCACTTTGCAGCAGCCATTTATAAAATGAAACAAATACTTGTCATTCTCGTGTGATCTGGTTTTTACCAATTGAACCTTTAGTTTTAGCTGTATTTTCTTAAACGATTTGAAATAGTTTGAAGTAGTAAACACCGACTGTGACTACCATCTGCAATTTTTACCATTCTCTTTTGATACCACGGGAGATGTAGTGATTGATTATTTCCCAGAATGCATTGCTGACAGCTTCTGTATGAGGCCTGCAGGCCTGTTAATCTGAGAAACCTTCTTAAGGGGATCACCCTCTGGGTGGAAGAAGGCCACAGATAAATCCTAATTGTGCTGCATGCTGGATGTGCTCCATTTGTGCCATCTCCCTCCAGGGCAGCCCAGCCGATTTATCACTAAACTTGTCTGTCTGATGAGCGTGTGAAGTGACATGCTCTGACGTGAGGGCCCAGGGGCCATGCACCACACCACTTGTAATGACTACACCAGATCATTCCAACCCTGGTCATGCCTGGGATACACCAATCAAGAAGACTGTGTAGATAACCCACAACAGATGAAACATTTGAAAAATAAGTCTATTGTTAATCCCTATACTTTAGAGGGAATTTCCAATAACATGCCTGATTAATACTCAAACCGCAAGCACACATTCTTCTCTTGAATGAACCAGAAAGCTGTGTAGATCATCAACAATTAAAACAACAATCCCCAAAAACACTTCAATGGATTTCCTTCTGTCCCCCCCTGAAATACTGTTCATCAGATGTAGACAGCTTTTTGGGTCTTCCACTGTGTTTTCTGTCTTCAACTTGCCCAGTTTTTTCATAATGATGTAATATAATATATGCCATTTAGCAGACGCTTTTTATCCAAAGCGACTTACAATAGTGAATAAATATATATTTTTCAGTATATGTACTCCCAGTGGGAATCGAACACACAACCTAAGCATTGTCAACACCATGCTCTACCTGCTGAGCAACAGAACCATTTTCTAATTTCTTTATGACAGCTTGAACACCATATCTGGAAAATACGGTTAGGCTGGATATTGCTCATTGAGAATTCCCTTGTTGATGCAAAACTATGATTTTATGTCTGTCAAACTAAACAAAATACATGGAATGGCTGGAGTGCCTCGAGAAGAGGTTTGGGAACCAAATCCATGTTCTTCTAGCCATCTCACGAGATATCAATAACTTTTTTTTAAACACAAGAAATTACTTTTTATAGTAGTAATGTTTATTTAT
This sequence comes from Aldrovandia affinis, assembly GCA_029706075.1. NCBI lineage: Eukaryota > Metazoa > Chordata > Actinopteri > Notacanthiformes > Halosauridae > Aldrovandia > Aldrovandia affinis. The sequence goes on from JAINUG010000001.1 coordinate 11,465,340, forward strand.
ATTTATTCTAATGTTATATAGTGTTTTTTCAAGCAAATAAACACTTACAGTTACCATATAAATAGCTTTAAACATAATTTTTGCGGGTGGCCCAAGACTTTTGAATAGTACTGCAGGTTTATCTGGGGTAGCGGCTGTCTTCAGACAGCCTCCCTCCTACTTTGATAAGGTAATTAAAGTTACCTCCTCCATAAAGAATTGTTCTCCTTATCACTCGAGAAAGCAATTTAATCTGAACAGTGTGGTCGATAGTAACTGGGCTAATTTGTGCCACAAACGTCTGATTTCCAGGATCAGGGAGAGGTAAGGAAAGGGAAGGGAGGGGGACAGAGAGAGGGAGAACACTATGTGCAAATGAGCCACTTCCAACACATCATTGATAATGATTTGAATACGGGTGAACAAAGAAGAAGCATGGCATTTTATTTATTTATTTAGCCATAGCCACCATGTTAAAGTCAAATAAATGAAAATGTAAGCATTGGAAGTGGAAAACTCAGATTTCAGATTTCAACTGAGTTCTCTCTCTGTCTTTCAGTCCATCTGGCTCTTTATCACACATCACAGGTTGGTAATATTACAGTATGTGTAGAAAATGTTTTTGGGACAGGTTTAATACCTCTGTGTCCGTTGTCTCTATCACTGTACATTCATTGCAAGCAATTTCTTTGATGTTAACTCACTGAAAGCTTTCCTAAAATCAAATATGCTTCTGAGAGTAATTCATTTAAGTCATCGTAAGCGTTTCGCAGCCACCCAGGGTGGAACATATCACTTACTTTTGGGAATTTCCCTCTCTGCTTCCAGCCTTTGCTTGACTGATTTCAGGCTTCAAGAAGCATTGTGTAATCTCATTATTATTTTAGCATTACTTTTTCATGCTTTTAAATAAGCTCTTCTCTTTGATAAACGTGTTAAGGCATTAATCAAACATTATGCACGGGCATATCACCAAGATATGTCATTCTAATATTAAATACATTTTTAAAGTGTCTGTCAATTTGGAAGACAAATAAACCTGTACTAGATATGTTATATGACGGCATTCCTACTTCAATTTATCTAAGCTTAATCCCACACATTATTTGAATAAGTATCCTCGGTATCAGTGAATGCCAATAACCCTCTTTTATGACAAATGTTTTGTTGAATTAATTGAAAATGGCTGAGGATTATTCTTATGCTCTTAAATACAGTGCAGTCTATTATATTTAATATTTGCCAAACCTTTAGATAACAATGTTACAAAATTGTGTTAACCCAGTTTTAACAATATGTTAAACTTTGTCGTCCATTTACAAATGCATTGTCACCAATTACCCTTGAAGTAGGGAAGGACTGGTAAACAATTGTGGCCAAGAGTTATACAATATTGCTGTTTGTAAAAGAAAAAAGGAAAAACAGACGCATGGACAGAGAGCAAAACAAACATAAAGCTTTAAAACCCGTAAATGTTGCTTGCACCCCCCACAATATATAAGTGTACACAAACATGTTTCTCTATATGTTAAAGGATAAGAGCATGCCGAGAGGTCAGAAGGTCAGCTGGAAAAACCATTGTAGAATTTGATGGCTTTTATACATCTTCACCAAATTTGTTGCACAGGTAGTATACATGTTGAGGATGAAGTATGTACATTAATGTACCCCCTGGCTGATGTGGAATGTGTCAAGTGCAGTAAGAACAGTACAAACCAATTTAAGCATGTAACATTTTATGTGCATGTGTATATTATGAATGTTTGCTCACATATTTCATACATGTGAGCAAGCATGTGAGAGTACAGTGAAAGCAAACACTTCTTACTCAATCGCCCTGCTGAAGCCGATAACATTTAGCTTTACGATACAGCCCTCTGATTAAGCGCAGCCATGTAGAAAAAATGAGCCAGGAGGGGAGGGGGAACTCAGAGTCTGGGATGCAGTGAAAAAGTATCCTTCTGGAGAAACAGATAATAAATCAAGGGCCAAGCCAAGGAGCATGGAATTGCCTGAGAAGCCAGAGGGAGGTTGGCAGCAGGGGTTAGAAATGATAAGGAGAGGAAGTGCACATATCTCAGTCATCAATTTTTGCACAAGTTTCCTCCTGTGTGTGTGTGTGTGTGTGTGTGTGATGCCATAACAAGTCATTTCAATAATTCAATTGTGGTTCATTTATCAAGGCACATATAGAGGGTGTAATTACAGAGTCAGGGATGGATTGTCTCACTTGTTAAATATTATGACTTTTCCACAGCTTATAATGTGGCATCGCACAGTAGTTCAGAGGGGTAACCAGCTGGCTTTATTGCGCTGCAATTAACTGAATGTCCAGTTTCACGACTTTTACAATGTTGTACTTAGGTCCCCTCAATTAGCAATTTTTCTTGTGGCTTGGCCAACATTAATATGCCACTAGATATTAATACTATATTCAAGATTTTCTAGGGAGCTATATGTACTGATGCATCAAAAAGGCTAATTACTGTGAGACAGAAGGGTTTTCCAGGGTTCTGCACACTAGACTTACAGCCATGCGATGGACGGACTGGTAAAACACGGAAGGTTCTCAAAGGAGGATATCAAACAAAGGGTAGAATCAAGCAAGGGTTAATAGATACAGTACATGAAACACAGTTCCATTGTTCTCCATTGTGTCAAGCAAGGAAGCAATTATTATACATTGACCCACGATGATCTTTGCGGTATTTCCCAAGAGGAAATACCGCAACAAAAACTAGCACCTCTTCCTCCATGCCCAAAAACTTCAGGCATGGCAGGCTGTGCTTTTATAAAGGCCTAACAAAGGCAATGGCTCACAGCTGAGTTGATTGCTCATTAGCTTCAGTTGAGCCTGCCTGTAGGTGAGGCCGCTGCTGTCCAAGGCCCTGTAGTCCTCTCCAGGCTGTGGGAGGGAACAGGAGCCCAAAAGGGAGGCACAGCCCTCTCTACTCCCCCCTCCACCTCTCCCAGTGTCACACTTAATAAGGTATTGTAGTACTAATCTATTGAAGGTTTTTTAATATTGGGAAATATAAGTAATTATAAGTTCAACCTTGTTATGCCTTGTTTGCTATATTAATGTGATGCTATTAGTTATAAATAAATGTAGGCTACATACACATGTATGCAACTGCATTGGCTTCCATTTTTGTTGTTGCTTGATTTAATATTTAAACAGGTGGTACAGTGGATAGCACTGTCACTGCACAGCAAGAAGGTCCTGTGTTCGAATCCAGGCTGGGGCCTTTCTGTGTGGAGTTTGCATGTTCTCCCCGTGTCCGCGTGGGCTTCCTCTAGGTACTCCAGTTTCCTCCCACAGTCTAAAGACATGCACGTTAGGCTAATTGGAGAGTCTAAATTACCTGTAGGTATGAGTATGTGAGTGAATGGTGTATGTGCCCTGCGATGGATTGGCGACCTCCTCCAGGATGTATTCCTGCCTCTCGCCCAATGCATGCTAGGATAGGCTCCAGCCCCCCAGTGACCCTGACCAGGAACAAACGAGTTAGATAATGAATGAATGAATGAGATTGAGCTGAAATGTTTGTAACATACGGCTAGTGTTGGTACAGCTAAAGGACAAAATCATGTTGGTAATGGAATTATTAATCATGACCATCAATCATTCACCCCAGGTAGACATATGCATGAACAGATTTAACTTTGTATCTAAAGAAAAATCACAGATGGATGTAACCCCCATAAATTGTATCCTAATAGCGATATAGTAAATCCGACATAGATATTGCAACATTTTAGTGACTGCTTTCATGTTCAAAAAACACATGCTTAACATAGATGGGTTTAGATTGTGTTTCTTTAGAAGAGGTTTTATGTTATAGCAATAATGTCCTGATCAATATGATATATAATAATGTTGATTTCTGTTTTGAATTATATGGAATTATAAACATGGTTTATATGCCATATGTAAGTAGTGTAAAGCCTCTATGATCTCTTCTGATTTGGAGAAAACCTTGTTACCTCTCGTTTGAAAAATTGCCTTTGGGTACAAGGTTATTTTTCTAGCGCTGCAAAAAAGTGCGGTTCAATAAGAGTTTTATCCCAGTTGAAAAACAAAACATTGAAAAATGTATATATGCTTTGTTCTACGTGTGAATGCGGTGTTTACTAACTCTGTACTGTGACTGTACCATTGGGTCTCACATATCCTCTCTGTTGTAACCTGCACTGTCTTGTTTTAATACCTTACTGTATAAACTGTGGAAAGACATTTCTCATGCAAGGACAAAAAGTAATCTAATCTAATCCAATCCAATCCCATGTACAGTGCTAAATCTTGTGTTGAGAGAAGCTCATAAATGCACTAATTCTCTCTTCAAGTACCAAGTGCATTATTCATAATTTTATCCCTGTCAAAATAATCATAATTATGGTGCGTCTGGATACCTCTATGCATTTTTTGTCCTGTCCAGGCAAATAGCATGTGGCCTCTTTTTGGTCTGTTCTGGAGGACAACAAAAGCAAAGATAAGGCTGAACACAGGGGAGCATACCACACTATAACTTGAGGGCAAGCACTGGAAGGGGGAGGGGCTTTCACATTTTACATTTTAGGCATTTAGCAGAAGCTCTTATCCAGAGTGATTTACAATACACGCATGTAAAATGGCAAGAATAATCACAGCTGGAGCAAGAGGTCAGTGCAGCAACAATACAACATTGTACACAGATGCACACTGCACCTATAAAACAGGGAAATGTAGTACGTTTAAAAAACAAAATCAATATACTCAGTGGAAGTGTAGACTGAACAGGTGGATTTTCAGCATTTCCAGCAATTCTGCAGTCTTGAACAAGTACGGAAGGTCATTCCACCACTGGAGGGTCAGGGCAGAGAAGAGGTGAGAGAGGCAAGGAGTGGCTGCCAGGTGCCTGAAGGGACAGGACAGCCAGTTGGCTAGAGGAGGCTGAACGGAAGGGTCTCTCTGGGGTGTATGGTGTGATAAGTTTCTGGAGGTAGGAGGGAGCAGTACCCCTTGTGGCCTGGTATGCCAGCATTAGTGATCTGAATTGGATTTGGGCTGCTATAGGGAGCCAGTGAAGTGTGGTGAGTAATGGAGTGACCGGTGTGATTAATAAACCAGCTCAAAATTTTAATTGAATTTTGAGTTGTATATGTTGACGAAGGTTGATCCACCAGATTTTTCTGCCTATCAAAGAATTCGGGCAGGGGGGCCAATGTCAAGGGTCACATGTTTGTGCTCATTTGGCAACAGCGCCATGTCTGAAGTTGTGATGGGTTCAACCATACCTCACCATCCCTGAGTAAGGTCTATTTCACGGAGGCATTTCAGTGACAGAAATTCTCTTGCTTTCAAAACCGGTGTAGAAACAGCTGGATATCCCTGTGGTCAGTCCAGCTCCCATACACTGAAATGAAAATCATGAACAGCCTACCGTACATGCCAGCTTGGTGCAAAATAACTGGCATAGGGCAACACGTGCCATGTGTACAAGATGACATGACACAATAAAGTGAAAAAAATTCGAATTCACATGAATTCAATAATGAGTAATAAGTTAAATCTGTTGCCACTACAGTAGGTACAGAGTGTAAAGCAGGTAACATTGGTGATGGCCGTGATGCACAAGTGGACTGCTTTGGAGGTGGAGGTGTGATGGTGTTGGCTGTAGCTCAGTATGGAAGGATATCACAGTTGCTGAATACTGACATCTCCTTTACTATGCAACATTATAAAGACACTGTACCTGCGCTGTGCTTTGATACCAGTCACAAATGCGTTCCTGACAACACACAGCTCTCACATCTCAACCTAATTTGTCAGACTTGCCTAGCACAGAACAACATGTTCAATGGACCGGGTGGCCTGCTCACCTGACATGAACCCCAGGAGAGCACCACTGGAACAGTGTGTACCTCATCAGGAACTGCAGCAATGCACGCATGCAGCTGAGCTGTGTGCAGCACTTTTTGCCAAGCTGAATTTCATTTCCCAGAGATAGATAATTACTCTTGCAATCTCAATGCCACATCGGGTGTGGGCCTTGCTAGCAGCAAATGGAGGACACACCACATATTTTACTGAATGTTTTTTAACGTTGAACATTGCTTAAGTGCCTCAGCATTATGTGCAGTCAGTTTTTTATGCTTAAGGAAAAATATATATTTTGTTCTTGTTTACTGAAAATTGGGAGCCAAAATCATTTTCGTGATTTGAATGCCTCCCAGCTTTGAGACAGGTTTGCACAAGCACCCTGTTTTCTGTGGTTTTACTGTATATTCTGGTCATGTGTCATATCTGAGTGGGCAGTAATGTCATAGCTATGTGGGCTGATGGATCATAAACATATATTTATACATTGTCTATATTTCAATCTTACTGAGAGTGTTGCAAAGAACAAGCTTTTTAATATCCGAGAAAAGAACCAAACAAGACGTGTTCTTTTATAAATGAAACTAATTTGTGAGGTGACATATTTCTGAGGAAATTTATAATATGCACTGGTTAGGAATTTATTGTTGTGGATATAAAAATGTGCCGTGTACCTCACAATTGTGAAATGCTCTTTTACATTCAATCATGATGCTTTCAGTATCATCTTTTTAACCCATAGCACTTTGTTGGAAGTGCTTTGATTTGATTACTCACAACAATTAAGTCTTTGAGTTATTCCTTTTGGTGGCTTAATTTGTAAAAAAAAACATATTTATCATATGCCTTTAACAGTTCTTAAAAAGGTTAATGTTTGCCAACGTTGGCTGGCAGCTCAGCAGGGCGCATATAATTTGGCCGGTAATTTTCCCAAAGGGGGAGGGCACCAGTAAGCAGGAATGTCTCCATTCCATTACAGAAACGCAGCTCTGATCAATCGAGCTCCACACAAAGTCTACACTTACATTTTACATTTACATTTTAGGCATTTAGCAGACATTCTTATCCAGAGCGACTTACAAGATGTGCATTTATACATGGTAAGATCAATCATTGTTCACGCAAGAGATCAGTGAACACAAGCATGGGCAAGAGAGCACTACTCATGCAATGACTGCACAGCTCAACTGCAAAATCTGAACATAAACTGTATTATTCAAAATATATATTTGATATTCAATGTATTGATTCAAATGGAAATGCATTTGAAAAGTTAACCCCATTTACAATATAAATAAAATGCAAATTAAAATGCACATAGAGGAGCTCATATTGTTAGCATGCTGCATTGAGTCACTATTTCAACTTGAAAAATTTTGATTTCTGATTTATTGCCTTTTTATGACAATGCCTAACATTGAGTAGCACTGGCTAGCATTCATTTGAATCTCCTTTGAGCCCTTTTGTGTGTTTTTAATACATTATGTCTAGTTCTGACAGTAATCTGACAAATCTGATTAGCAGAGAGTGCCATTTGAGAGACTCAGCCTTGGTTTAACCTAGTGAAGGGCCCCTCTAATCTAATACAGAGTGGTGAAACTGGGCAAGGACAGATGTTCAAACACTGTTGCCCTGGCAACGGGAGGAGTAAGCATGCCAGGATGGGTCAAAGGTCAAAATAATGGAATCTTAACAAAAAAGGCCTTCCAGCAGACAGGCAAAAGCTCCAGAGGCCCAAGTAGTCCAATGAAACGCAGGGAATATGTAGTTATGGGGTATCCTTGCAGCTGTCCTTTGTGAAATCTTATGTTTTTCATCAGAGATGACGATGCAGGAGATCAATGCGATTGATTTTTTGCAAATGTCAAACACGTGCAGATGAATATTTCCCACACCACAACGGCTAGTAAAATTCCCTTTCATCCTAAGTTGTGATGAGAAAGGGATCCAGTGCCTTTTGAGTTTGCCTTTTGATTGAACTTCTCATCTCTGCAGGGGGAACTGTAAATGTACTGTTTTATTGCTGTAAGCATTATCAGAAAAATCCAATCCAAAACACAGACCTCATGATTTTATAGTTAATAAAAACAGGTATCACTTCTGTTGGATGTATCTTCTCTAGTGGGTAGTAATTGATCCTTTCTGTCTCAGCAAGTTTTTTTTACCCTTGGTGACCATGATATCATGCTCCTATATTGTTCTCTAAACTATGGTGACAAAAATCCATCTTCACCCAAAAAACTGAAATGAACAAATGTCAGGTTAATTATAACCACTTGGAGAATGTTAAACCATAAATCTGGACAGATCCAATGCACTGTTGGATAAATGACTGACAAATACAATATTCCTGTATCACTCTTCATAAGATAGAGACTGTACAAAGACAGATCATTGCTTTATAACAAGCTAAATTATTTAGACTAGATTTACTCTTTAATAATCTATAAATAGAAAATTCTGAATATAAAAAAAAATGTTCAATCAAGTTGAAGACTTTCTTTTCATAAACTGTCAAAATAAAGCTGTCTAAAGGTTTAGACAGCCCACCCATCAACAACCTTTGTTAGACTGAACAAAAACACGTCTCTTTCACCACCGAGCTTCAAAAGCATAGATTTTCTTAACCCAGTGACTTTGTAACACAGTATGTCCCAACCATCAAAGAACATGGATTTCTCCCACTGCCAAAAAAGTGTGGATAATGTGGGCAGGGTGAACAGAGCAAATGAATTCATCAGAATGCTACACTAAATGCCCTTGGAACAAAAAAAAATCTACTTTTATTCATATTCCTGCCACTTATGGACCATTTATGTTATGGACTGTCACAGCCACTGAAACCAGCTGTCAGTAATTTATAAAACTTCACACATATGAATAGCTTTTGAACTGTTGTTTTAAAATATTCTCTTTGGATCCTCTTTTAGACCGTGCCTGCTAGAAGCATGGCACCTTCTTTTGCTAGACACCATATTTTATTGACAATAATATAATTGTCTAGCAAAGGAAGATTGGGATAGGCTAACAAGCAGCAACCCAAGAAAACGTGGGTGACTTAAACTCAGGTTACACCTGGAGGTGCACAGCCAATGGTGTTCCACTGCTGTGGACTGCAGGTCATATACAGCTGATGCCATATGACATACTCCAGGCCATATACAGATAATGCCATATGACATACTGCAGGTCATATACAGCTAATGCCATATGACATACTGCAGGTCATATACAGCTAATGCCATATGACATACTGCAGGTCATATTACTCACTGAGCCAATCCAGAGTCCTGAACAATAAACATTTTTTGTTGAAGATCAGAGCTTTTGCAGTTGAGGTGTGATGTTAGAATGTTTTAAGGAGCGAGTGGGTTCAAGTTTTGTTAAGATGAACTGTTCAGGTGCTCTCAACCTGTTCTCATCCCTGATGCGTATATTGTCGTACGCACAATACCACACCCAGATTTTGTAGGTATGTACGTATGATAGCCTCAGAAATCCATGCAGGCAATTGCAGGTGAAATTGTATAAAACTAATATATTCATACAAAATAATCATTTCATACCTCCCATTACCATTGCCCAAACATTTCATACAGAAGCCGTTTTAAGCCTAATATTGATGAACATGCATTTTGTTATACTTAGTATTTGTCAACCTTTTATTCCCAGCCCCGTAGTAGTTTGTCTGGTACCGGTCAAAGAATTATGACTCATCACAAATCCATAATGAATAAAATCATATCCGACAAACCCGTCACAATTTTGCACTCACAGCCTTCACTCGACTAGCCTGCAGCTAACACCATTTTGAGCCAGATCAGCTCTTTCTCCAGCTCAGGGCAATAAATGACAAATTACAACCCCCATCCCCCCTCCCCATTACACTCTGTACTGCAGTGGTTCTTTTTGGATAACTGTACTTTTTCTCAACTCAAGTAGCCTACCCCCTTATCCAACTTCACAAAGAAAATGACATATTTCTTAGAAGGGGCTTTTCATCATCCATAACAAAAACGTGTATTAATAAACCTGTTAACAAATATGACCAACATAAATATTGGCCAATGTTAGCGTATTGCTTATTAGTAATATTGTGCATTACTCATTCTGCAAAAAAATAAAAACAGTCCTACTTACAATGGGAATCTTGGCCTTGCCTTCCACTGATGAACTGTATCATCCTGGGTGGAGTGCAGGTCAGTGCAGGCCACTGCAGTGATCAAAGTTTTCTCCAAGCTGAGTTTGTTCCTGTTCAAATATGATTTGAACTCAAGTGCCAGCTTAACAAAATGTCCTGCTATTATTGGCTTGATTTTAGCTCTCACACTCCTCAGTGCTTAGGTAAGCATGAGGCTGAGGAACCTAAATCCCCATCTGCCCATGCCCTCTTCCAAAACTGTTTTCTTCATAAAATCTCTGGCTTTGTCGAACATATGTGTGCCCTTGCCATGCAGGGACAGATTCAGTTAATAAAGTCCGCTGAACACATCAGCGAGGTGGGCAATTTGTGCTAGCCATTTTGTGTTTTGGAACATTCAGCTCTCTGCTTGAATAACCTGCAGTATTCTCACACCTCGGTGTGCAGCAACAGTTGCTGCCATTCAGTGTTTTCACAGAGCTGACAAAACAGTTGAGAATTGGCTTTGACTTCATAAAGTCTATGACTTTGATGGCGTCATTTAGCGGTAACATTTTGGAGGCCAATGCTTGATGCAGTGAGCCCACTGCGCTTTGGTATTTGTATTTTTTCTCTAATGTGAGCCCTTTCCTAATGACCATTTCACTCACCCAGTCATCAACACAGAAACCACAGCTAATCAGATAAAAAATGATCAACAACATTCAAATTTGATACACGGAGGTCTGCAATGCGCCACAACCCCTCCAACTAATGTACACAGAGCACAATTCAATTCAGAGCTCAAATGTTAAAAATACAGTTGGTTCATGTTTAAATGAAGAAAGGACAGGCTATGCGCCTAATCATTAACCTTTCCATGACAATTTTGTGGTCGTGTTTAGTTTGGCCAAGGTTGCAATACCCCTTACCTTGTGACTGATCAATGACCGCGTAGCCTCGTTCTTTCTGTCACCATTAAAAAGACAAAGCTCTCCAAAGGAACATCAGTTCACTGAAATAAAACAGTAATCAATTGCCAGACAGGAATATGCCATATGCATGATTTAACCTTCTCTGTTAGAATGACCAGGCAAAGACATGGTTATCATCTCACTAAATTATAGATCACAATGATACAGCTTGTTTTTCATTATATCTTAGATAATGAGATCTCTCAGGCAGGTGGAGCTGCATGCTGCATGCTGCATACTGTTTGAGCCAATCTACTGTCTTCCAAAGTCATGTACAAGCGCTTCAAAGCTTCTAGGAAGATTTATTTTCTATGGATAAAGTGCAAGGGCAGCCTGCTAACTGGAGGGGGTTTTACATGCCTTGTACCATCAAGTTGTCAACCCTTCACACAATGGATTCAATTACAACAATATATATATATATATATATATATAAAAGCATAGATATCTGTAATATATATATATATATATATATATATATTGTGGTGTCCCCAGGGGTTGGGCGACACACACGGACCTTGCAGGGGGCGTAGGCAAGTGCAAGAACACAGAGGAGGCAGTAATATAAACAAAAATGATAATTTATTATTCTAACACAAATCTTGACAACACAAAACAAAGGGTGGGGTCTTCGGGGGAATACAAACAAAGTCCACAAATCCTTATCTCGTTGTCCAAGTCCGTTCCATTGTCCAAAATCCAGTTCCAAGTCCGTAATCCAGTCCGTAGTCAAAATCCCAAAGCAATCCAATTTCCAACAAACAAACACACAAACACACTCCAACACTCTTCCCTAATCCTGGCTGATCAAACAATTTCACAGGTATTCTCTCTCTCTACTCACACAGCAACTACTTTCCACTCACGTTCCTACTCCTCTCCCTGTGTGTCTCAGGATCAGCCTTTAAATAGGCCTCGAAATAGCCTTCAGCTGGTCGTTTAGTCCCGTTGCCTTCACTTGGCTCAGGTGTGACTGTGGCCTGCTGGGAAATGTAGTGTTTCCTGGCGCCCATGTGTTGTAGGCCAGGCAGCCATTTCCTAGTGCAGCCCATCGGGCTGCCACAATATATATATATTACATTACATTACATTACAGGCATTTGGCAGACGCTCTTATCCAGAGCGACGTACAACAAAGTGTTATACACTGCTCAAAGAAATTAAGGGAACACCTAAATCACACATCACGGATCTCGGTGAACGAAATATTCAAGTTGAAAATCTTTATTGATTACATTGTGTACTTCGTCGAGAACAAAATGATGTAAGAACAGTCAATGGAAACCAAAATCATTAACCCATTGAGGGCTGGATTCAAAATCACACTGAAAATTAAAGTGAAAAAATTGAGATCACAGGCTGATCCAACTTGTGTGAATTTCATCACGACAGCTCATAATGTGGCTCAGTAGTGTGTATGGCCCCCATGTGCCTGTATGCACTCCCGACAATGTCTGGGTATGCTCCTGATGAGACGGCGAATGGTGTCCTGGGGGATCTCCTCCCAGACCTGGATCAGGGCATCAGTGAGCTCCTGGACAGTCTGTGGCGCTACTTGGCAGTGGCGGATGCACCGATACATAACGTCCCAGACGTGCTCAATTGGATTCAGGTCTGGGGAACGTGAGGGCCAGTCAATGGCATCAATGCCTTCGTCATCCAGGAACTGCTTACACACTCTGGCCACATGAGGCCGGGCATTGTCCTGAACCAGGAGGAACCCAGGGCCCACTGCACCAGCATAAGGTCTGACAATGGGTCTGAGGATTTCATCCCCGTACCTAACAGCAGTCAGGGTTGGCTAGCACGTGGAGGTTTGTGCGGCCCTCCAAGGATATGCCTCTCCAGACCATCATTGTCCCACCGCCAAACCGGTCATGCTGGATGATGTTGCAGGCAGCATAACGTTCGCCACGGCGTCTCCAGACTCTTTCACGTCTGTCACATGTGCTCAGTGTGAACCTGCTCTCATCTGTGAAGAGAACGGGGTGCCAATGGCGAACCTGCCAATTCTGGTGTTCTCTGGCAAATGACAATCGAGCTGCACAGTGCTGGGCTGTGAGCACAGGTCCCACTACAGGACGTCGGGCCCTGATGCCACCCTCATGGAGTCTGTTTCTGACAGTTTGGTCAGAAACATGCACACGAGTAGCCCGCTGGAGGTCATTTTGTAGGGCTCTGGCAGTGCTCCTCCTGTTCCTCCTTGCACAAAGGAGCAGATACCAGTCCTGCCGCTGGGTTGTTACCCTTCTACGGCCCTGTCCAGCTCTCCTCATGCAATGGCCCGTCTCCTGGTATCTCCTCCACGCTCTTGAGACTGTGCTGGGAGACACAGCAAACCTTCTTGCGACGGCATGTATGGATGTGCCATCCTGGGGGAGCTGGACTACCTGTGCAACCTGAATGGGCTGCAGGTACTGCCTCATGCTACCAGTAGTGACAAGGGCAGTAGCAAAATGCAAAACTAGAGAAAAATCAGTCAGGAAGGATAAGGAGAGAGAAATGGTCTGTGGCCACCACCTGCAAAACCATTTACTTTTTGGGGGTTGTCTTGCTGTTGCCTCTCCTGTCCACCTGTTGTCACTTTCATTTGCACCAAAGCAGGTGAAATTGATTCACAATTGTTCACGCTTCCTAACTGGACAGATCGATATCCAGAAGTTTAATTGACTTGGTGTTATACTGTTATGATTAAGTGTTCCCTTAATTTCTTTAAGCAGTGTATATATAAGCATAGATATCTGTAATATAAGCATAAATATCTGTAATATATATTAATATATATTATAGATACTTCTATACAAAAATATTTACAAACCAATGGTGTTGAAAACATATCACAACGTTTATCTGAGGAGAGCTATGACAGTTACAGGTATCTTGAGTAGTATTTAGGGTTAGGGTGTTTATTATGGTTCTTAAACTTCCTTTACTGGAATGGAAGTGGAAGTAGTAACGATGTGATCTGGGATCAGGGACTCCATTCATAATAGGGTCCATAGGGATATACTGATTCAGGGTGTGTGGAGGTATGACCATGTACATAAATCAAACTGGGAGGTAGCTGAAAGGTGCCTGGTGTTGCCAATGTGACAGGAATAATCCATCCATTTATTGGTCCAGTTGCCAATACATTCAGTGGAACACCCCAAGGAGCCCTGCATTAATCTTGTGCCTGAAATCAATAGTGAAATTGCATCTGAGCTGATATTCGTCCTTGACAGCAGACCATAGAGGGTTGATTACTGAGTAGGGCATTTGTGCACTCACAAGTGATAGACCATTAAGTTGCTTGCTTTCACAATTGTGTAAATCAACTTGTCCCACTGTGAGATCCGTTTGCTTTTTCAATATTGTTTGATGCCACTTAATTTCTAAAGATTAGGCTTTGTTATCGGTTGAAGAAATTGCTAGTTTATGGAATGTTTAAGAAACTGATGTGACACAAGCCACCCTCAAGATTACTATGGTAATTGTAAACACCTGGCATTACATCTGCAAGATCTCTCAGGCTCTTACAACCATTAATGTACATTGCAATATACTGTATATCAAACACCCCTGGCAACTGATTTGATAATTCAATGTACAGGTACGAAACACCAACATAAATATCTTAATAGGGCATTGGGCCACCATCAGCCGCCAGAACAGCATAGATTGTATTTGGACAATATTGGAAGGATGCAACACTATTCTTCCACACATAGTCTTTTTTTGGTGGTGGAAAACACTGTCTCAAATTATGTAAATGGTGAAAGAATCTCCCTTCAGGGAAATATATACATTAAGTGCTTACACTACATTGTTTAATGTAAATAATTTTTGAACGTACCCCCAAGGTTATTCATTTATTGTGTTTGTTTAATTCATTGCACACTGTTTCTTTTGAATTACCAACTGGGCAAGTATTGTGCTTGTGTGACTTAGTAAAGCCTATATCATTTTTTAACATATCATCATGGAATCTAGAGACACGTATAAATATGATATGCTTTACATGTATATCTGGTTGTATTCCCAATATTCACAATGGTTGTCACTTTCTGACCTAATTTGGATATTGAGCTCAAACTAAGCTCAGTAAAGAATACATCAGTAAAAGTTGCATTATTATTATTTTTAAAAGATTTTATCCCATTTTCTCCCAATTTAGTAGCCAATTAGACCTGCTATTTTATGTCAATCCCCCCCTAGTGTAATGTGAGTTCGCTGCCGTAGTCCTGCAACCGGTAGTGACGAAGGCGAAGTAACGTCTCCTCCGAGACAGCACTCACCAGGCCGTCGATCGTAACCTGGTACTACAGGGCCACTTTTATGTGCAGCAAACGTTCTGTCGGCTTCCCTCCCCCCTCCCTGGGGCGGACAGCCAATCGCCACCCCCTGGTGGCACTCCTGGCCAGAGCCGACTCTGGCGGGATGGGGAATCGAACCCCGGTCTCCATAGCCAGTGTCGAACGTTGTAACCACTGGACCACGCAGGAGGCCTTAAAAGTTGCATTTAATGTCATGAAAAGTCATTTAAATGTCATTTAAATGTTTTACACAAAATCCAATATGGCAGTCATAATGTACTTTGCAAAAATCTTTAGTATGAGGAGATAGACATATGTGCCAATTTTCATATCTCTATAGTTTATGGTATAACCTATACCATACCTTACTTGGCCCCCAAATCAATAATATCCCTTGTACATACAATAACAAATAATTTATTTGGCAGAAAAAAAGGAATCATAACATGGTTTATTTATTCAAAACTGTGTATTTGTTTAATTATTTTTGTTTTCTTCAGACACATTTCCTGATTTCATTTCTTTATTAAAAAAAGGCCTATTATTTTTTTGAATCATGAGGATCATAAAGAGAAGAATCACATTTACATGGAGATATGAATGAATTACCTGGACTATGGGTTGAAATGAGTTTAAATCAATAAGTAGTTATCTCTCACTAATTCCTCCTGATAATCAACTGCATTTCACTTCCAGGATGAGGTGGCTTCCATGCACCTTGTTATGGGATTCAAATAAATCAATATTGGGAGGGAAGAGAATGGATTTGGATTTTCTTTTCCACCTTTTTCTCCCAATTTGGAATGGCCAATCATATTCTAAGCCGCATGCGCTGCAAACGTTGCTGTCAATCCAGGAGAGCGTAGACAGGCATGTGCTCTCCTCCAAAAGATGTGATTGTTCTTCCCATTTCTTTCTGGTCTCAGGCACAACTCTTTAATATCTGCATCTCTCTTCCATAAAAAACAAAAGCCGCCTGACAAGTTAGTCTCACATGCTCCTGAACCAAATTTGCATGCAACAATTAATCCATTCATATAAGGATGTTTGCATTGTCTGTCCATACCAGAATCAAATGTAATGGAAATGATTTGGGGGAGGAGGGGGTTGGGTGGTTTGTGGGTTGGTCTGTAAGCACTGATGGACTTCTACTCTAGAAGAATAGCAATTGGCAATGCGACAGAAAATGAACCAATCTGGCTGAATGTGTGACAGTCTGGTGATGATAGTTGGGGGTAGTGTGAAAACTGCCTATGATGGGATGTGATTTTGCACAATGAAAAAATTTACCATCAGTATGGAAGCTCTATCAAGGATGGTTATGGTCAGTCTTTGATTCTTATGAAAGCTAACAAGCTCTTGGGAAAGGCTATTCTATCTGAATGAGTTTTGGAAGATGTGGAAGAAGTAATCTCATTCAAATGCTTTGATGCGTGCTCAACCACTAATACCTTCATGATTGTAATTAAAAGACATTTTGCAAGTGCATGTCCTGGTTAAATTATTATTTTATAGTATACATGTAAATGATATGGATTGCTTATAAAGGAATTGTTTTATTATATAATATATTGTATTATATTTTCAATCCCTTAACATTAACTTCGACATTCTCTCAAAAATCCTTTACATTTTAAAAATGTATTTCAAAATGAACGGTCAACCGAATAAACATAATTTATGTTTAATTAAAATGACACGATGAATGAACAGATAAGTACATCGAAATCAAGAATACACATGTTTTTTATACATGTAAGATAAACTACCAGAGCATATTGATGTCATAAACTCTGATACTTATAGATTTCCAATATCGGCCGATATATCGGTGGCCATGTGTAATCAGCTGTGCTCTACATTTTCGGCACAGCTTATTGCTGAGGTAAACATCTGCCCACAAAGCTAGCTCAGATACATATTTCCCTGGATAACAATATTTATTGAAGGGGACAGCAGAATCCTGTGTCCGTGTAGTTATGTGAGACTATGTGGCTGTGTTTTTTTTAATGTTAACTTTTGTGTTGGGGTCCTGTTTCCAGTGTTTAATTATTTTTTGTTTATTACAAGTTTGACTACAGTACTAGTGTACTGAAATGAAGCTTTGTGTGCATACAGGCAGTTTCATTCTCTTTGCTGGCTGAACCCCTGAAGATCAAAATAGCTAATTTTCTTCTCTTTCCTTTCCTTTATGAAAGACATCTGTCAGCACTAATTGTGTCTGAAGGCATTATTTCACCACTTAACAATGAGGGATTATTACTTTGCCAAGGAAAAGCCATTTTATTGGGCTTGGCCGATCTATACATCTATACTATATTATAATGCCAACATTTTGCACACTGACCTAGTACCATGTAAATGGACAGCTGGCAGTGGGTGCAGTAGGTTCATGCCAAGGTGCGTGCATCCATGTTCTGCACCTTCATCAGACAAGAGATTTATGGGGATGACTGTCAAGAGAGTGGAAAATACAGTTAATACTTTATATAGCTATACCCTGTTTGTAAAAAGGTTGTATAGCAATGTGGCATAATACAATACTGCAGATGATGCTATTGCACTCATAAACCTTGAGTAAGAGCCTTGACCAGATTTACTGGATAAAAATGTAAAATACTGTATATAAGATTCATATGTCGCTTTGGAGTAGAGTATCTGCGAGAGTATCTTAAACATGAAATGCTATAGCACTGCACAAAAAAACATCAAATCAGAATATCAGAATATCAGTACATTTTTCTTTGGCTCTCAGGATTGTGTACCTGAAATCGACTTACAGAAAGCAACGTCCATCTGGACACATCACAAGGTAAAAACATGATGAAATTAACTTTAATGAATGCATCAGAACTAGATTTCAGTTGATCAAAACCTGCATCAGTTTAGGTGGTAATTGGTTCCATTAACTGCCAGTGACAAAATACTAGATAGCTGTACTTCAGGAAATGACAACTCCTTTTTTATAACTGGCTCTAGTTTGGGGAGGATGGTACAGAAAACGTATCTGGACAGTTTGCTAGTTTTAGCCGTCACAAATTTAATATTTCTCGCCTCTGCCCAGTTTGGTAGTTTTGTGGTCGGCAATAAAGGCGTTTGTGTCAACATGGGTTGGGTAGCGCAATGAGGGTATGTCAATAAATACATTAGGCGATGTACAAGTTTTGTGTGTGATCATTTGTTTGTGTTTTCATCCACCCAGATGCAGTGCGTTATGTGTTAATTTGGTGATGTTATTAATGGGAACATATGAACAGATAGGGCAGATATGTAATAATACCCCATCACACAAGACTGTTCTGCATTTCACCTCACTCTATTTGAAAAGGGCAAGGGATCTTATAACAAGGAATAATATTGAATGAAAATGAATGAAGCAATTGCTAATATTGTTGAGCTGTGGGGCGGCATATCTGTTTTTAATATCCGTAAAAGTTTGTACTCTTTAAAATGCAGTAGGCGAATAGTCAAAATAACAGTGAGTCAAAGGACTCAAACAATCTTTATTGTTACGGGGGCAATGATATTGCTGAGCAGGAGGCAACGGATATTATTTAATAAAATAATAACAACATTTATAATTTTATTATGTGGGTCCAAAGTCTGTTGTTTCAGGATGTGGGACGAGTCAAAATGCGGGACATATGGTCACCCTATGCGGAGCATCACAAGTGCATCAATGAAAAGTAGTTAATATTGTTAATAAATATTACACCAGGGCAACAGGCAGAGTTGGCACAATTGCAGCAGTCTTTTTCTGATGTGTTTTCTCCCTTGCCAGGAGGAACTAACTTAGTGGAACACCATATACAAACCCTGCCAGGCACTGAAGTTTGGAGCCGGCCATATTGGTTACCTGAACACAATAAAAAGTTGGTTCAGGAAGAATTGGGGAACATGCTAGACTTGTGAGACTGCGAGACTAGGGAGTGATTAAGGGGTCACACAATGACTGGTCCAGTCCCATCGTTATTGTCCTCAAGCCCGATGTGTCCATTCGATTCTGCGTGCACTGTAGAAAGGTAAACCTAGTCTTGAAATTTGATGCTTATCCAGTTCCCCGGGTTGACGAGCTGTTGGATCGGTTGAGTGCTGCTCATTGTTATTCCACACTGGATTTGACTAACAGTAGCTGACGGATTCCCTTGTCTCCAGCATCAAAGGAGAAATCGTCTTTCTCTACTCCCACTTTAGTTCACAAATTTGTACTTCAAGCTAAATAGGGTTAAAACCATTGCAACCCTAATGTTGAGGGCCTCTGGTTGACTCAACCAGTAAAAGCACTTCTCCGCAGTACACATTTGACAATTGTCCCATTACAATTGTTAGTTCTGGTGACCTTTCAGGTCAAATCTAATTATTATTATTTTTATTTTTTATTTTTTTGTCAGGAACATAACAGTGTTAAAAAACAAGAATCATAAGTGTTTATTGCCAAAGGCTAATGAAGGTCATAAAGTAAAATGGAACATAACTAATTCAGCAATATTACCAGATTTGAATCATATTCAAATTATTCGGTGTACATTAGGGAAAACATCTGTCCATTCAATTACATACACCATAGCCTGATACATACAGTAATCTATTTTAGCCATGTACAATGTTTGTCATTTGTATGTACACCACGAGGACTGTGCTGTCTGTGTTCAGCATGCTGTCTGTCCCTTTGAATAATGTCCTAGTTGCTTCTCGCATGTCATTGGGCTCTCATTAAAATGTGAACAGGCCTTTCGTTACCCAGTGTGCTGACCCAGTTTTCTCTCCATGCTTCCCTGCTGAGGATGTTGGTAAACTTAATTTGTAAAACAACTGGTGTCCATATAGCATATCTAGGCTACTCTCCTATCCATTGGCCTTTAGCATGGAGTGATCGTGCACTTATAGTAAAGTTGTCTTCTGTTAGCATGTGACCATTTGTTTGAAAACAAATTCCCTATTCTGACTGTATGGCCATTAGGATCTGCTATGTTTAATCATCTGGAACATTATCATGATTTGTTATGATGAAAGTGAAATAATGCAAAAAATAATGGCTGTTTAAGAAATCAAAATAATACAAAACAGTAACTCGACTTGTACCTGAACTGAAAGTGTGTGTGAACAATATGTTTTAATCTGTTTTCTTTATGTATTACTGGAAATTGGAAATTGTACTAGCATATGTTCGCAGTGCCATTTTATAATAGTTCTTGAGGTGTGTTAATGAGCTTCTAGGCTAAAAGCTTTTTTTTTTAAACCTGAGGGCTAAGAATAAATACCCTTTTGATAATTATGTATGTTTTCACCAGATTTGACGGATCGTTTTTAATGGCATCCTAAATTGAATGAATGTTTCCTAAGTTCAGACTGACCCCAAGGCTCTACCTGCAAGAGGTAGACTGCAAGAGAGTGAATGCCTACTTCAAGTATATATGTTAATAGACATATGTTAATGCAAGAGGAAGTCGAAATATTTGTATGAGTATATGATAGATGTGTTGGACTAAAGAAAAATCCATTTGGGCTTCTTTTAATTCCTTTCTTACTAAAGTGCATCATTTGGGGTTGGGATTTATCATCAGTCTTCACTTAGAACATCATACATTCACAGTGACCAGTATATTCTGTAGGTCCCTTTCTGTCTGTCCGAGTTCAGCAAGCATTTGGCAATCAGCACAGGCATGTGACTAATTATACAGTTAGGGATTAAAACTTACAAATTAAATTGTTCTGTTCAAGATAAGTATGGAGGAGGAAACATTAAAAACATCAAAGTGACAGAGTAAAACAATATCTTACTTGTGGTGCTTACGTACCATCGCATACCACATAGGTTTAATTTATTTTGCATATCTTGAAACTTATCTATAGACCACACAACAAATATTACAATAGACTAGCCTATACAAGTCATAGTCTACCCAAAATCGATTGAAATATTTTTTTCCCTTTCAATACAATGTACTATGCATCCAAAGAATATTTTAGTGAATTTGCTAACTACAGAAACAGTGAATCCAAACTGCAAGCTTGATGTCTGAAAACAATGGGAGCCTATGTACCTGCAAGTAACATGTTTTAAGTTCCAAAATGACCTCCTCCTAAACAAATCACTCAGCCACTTTGTTCATTTAGAAGTTTAACATGTAAATTTATATAGTATCAGATGATGCTTTAATAGTAACTTCAAAAGATATGCTGAAATTGGACTACAGTACTTTTTAGGGCACGCTACCACAAGCCTTTTCTTGCGATATTTTTAAAACTATGTGCTTCTATCTGCAAAAATAATATCAGCCAAGGTGTCAATACAAATTCATCTTCCAAAAGTGTCCCACAATTTCTACCCCCCCCAAAAAAGCAAAGTCCATTGCTGGAAACAATCCTTCTTGAACAAAGACCAGAGGAAATTATTTAGGTACGGTATAAGAATATTTGTGTTGATGCATCAGAGGTGATTTTCTCATTAAATATTGAGTCAATATGCTTGGAATTGTAAATGTGCATTTCAGGAGTGTGTTTAAACAGAAGGCCAGCCATCTGGAGTGTAACACGCGACTTGGCGAAGCAGTGTTTGGAGTTATGCACAGTCTTTACATATGCAGTTATCCATGGTCATGCTATCATATCCCGGAGTCTAGCAATGAAGCTTTGAGAATCCTCAGGGACATGGTTTGAGATTTGTGGATTATATGAGGAGGCCAAAGCGCTTATGTCATGTTTCACTTTCTATAGTATTCGTCCATGGATACAGATCATTTAAATAGATTGCATGTATTAGGTTATGTTTCTCTGGGTATGCAACATTCTCTCACCTATTTTCACCTCAATATTTGTCAAATATAACTTATACACCAGTTAGTGGAAAGTGCATGGTGTGTGAACAGAACAGTAGCACAATATAAATAGTTTTTTCATGCCTTGTCAATCATTCATTGCAGAATGGCATTTAAATAATTAGTTTATTCCTGTACAGACTAATTAACCCACAGGTGGTCACACCATTGTCAGGTATCCTTCTTGGTTTTAACAATTTTCCAAACCATTCCTAGCAGCTCTTCTCTTATTTTTCATATCCCTTAAATTTCATTTGTAATGAATGTGTGTGTGGGAACAACAGTAAACAACAGCCTTTTAATTATCATTTGTAGTATGGAAATTGGGTTCTAATTTGTAAACATAAAATTCTTATACATTGTTTGAATGCATATTGTTTGTGTAGAACCCCTTGGATGTTAAGCAGAAGAAAATATTTAAATTAATTAAATATAAACACAACCCTACAATACAATTCTATATTCATGCTGTAAAAGATAATGATTTGCTCTTAATGCACTGGATTTTAAATAAGCCAGTACCCAACATATTTTTGCATATACTCCACAATCAAGAGCCTTCCACATTTTGCATAATAACACTTGTAGTTTAGAATTTTGTTTCAAGCAATATAGAAAACATTATATTGAATGTAAAGCAAAAGGCAAATTGCAGAGCCCTTCCTCGGCAATAACAGGAAAATCTAATTTATTTCAATATGCATCTCTTCAAATATAGCAGAAGTGCATTGTTAGTTTTAGTGATGGTTCTCTGCCTTGCTTTTAATATGGCAGTCAAATATGGATTGACTTGCACAAGGTAGCCCTCAGGGATCACTTGGTGGTGAATATGAGATGGAA
The DNA here is from genome assembly GCA_029706075.1 of Aldrovandia affinis. Taxonomy (NCBI): domain Eukaryota; kingdom Metazoa; phylum Chordata; class Actinopteri; order Notacanthiformes; family Halosauridae; genus Aldrovandia; species Aldrovandia affinis. Next base: position 11,488,226 of record JAINUG010000001.1, read on the forward strand.
AATAAATCACAGATTAATACTCATGGCATGAGATGAGGCGCAGTTCACGTCAGCTTCAGGCTGGGTGAGATATAGTCCGAAATATGACGCAGCTGACTCATAAAAAAGCCACCGTTTGAGAAACATGCTGTCAATGTAGAAAATTCACATTGGTGCAATCTAAAGTATGGTGAATATCAAAGCAGCTATTGCATGTTAAAGTCTCAGATGAAAAGGGGTTACATGTATGCATTGATCAGTGTCCAAAACTGGCTTTGTGACTGACAGCAGACTTCCATTAATGCGTGCGAATGATGAGGGATGACGTTAAATGATGAGGGATGATCAAGGCCAAGTGTGCCATAATCATTATTCATATTCCTACCATTTGTCATGGTTGTGGGGGTGGGCTGTCTTATATGGGAAAAATCATTTGGCAATTATCCCCAAACCCATTGGTTCACATGAGGTAAGCATACTTCATTTGGAGTGCATGTCCCTATGAAGTATGATTATGAACTATTAATTTCTGTTCTTCACACTATTAAACAATGACATTTTGATTATTTGACAGATCACCCCCACAACCATGATACATTGTAGGAATACTGTGTGAATAAATATCCAATTTCTAATTTGATCTGTCTGTTCATGTATTTAAATGTATACATTTATTGAGTCTTGGATTAATTTGTACATATCACAAGGGCACCTTTATACAAATTCAGGGTTACTTAATTTCAGACCAGGAAAATTCAAACAATGCAAATGTTTTTTTGGTTGCTACAACATGTGGACCACAATTCACAACTGGGCTGTTTTCTTGCTGTTCAACTGCAGAAGATGTTCTCTGGAGAGTTTACTGTCTACATAAGGCACCCTGAATTATTGGTGCTTTGAACTACTGCAGTAGAAACAAAAAATGCAGAAACTTTTTAGTTTATCCATAGAAGACACCTGAAATCTGTTAAAATATCGCTATGCCATGTGTTTGCCCTGGTGCACACCAAACGACCAACCCAGCCCCGTTCCACCCACCTAGCGCAAGCCTAAAAAAGATTATGATGAAAATACCAACCTCAGCACGAACATCCTTGTGCCACTCTGCACTGCTCCGAAATACCAATATGCTCCTGCAACAGCTCCATTTGCGTTAGCGAGGGCCTCTTTGCATCCTCGAACTAGGGCCCTTCTTGGCGATCACTCTCATTCAGATAAGAAGAAAGCATGGCTAATCACATCAGTGCACTGCACACAAAAAAGCATCAGTTAATCATCCCTACCCAGAACCCATTAACAGAAACTTCACTAGTCTGGCTGCTTGCCTATCTGATGACTTTATGGTAGAGATGGGGATGAATGTGTAGTAGGTAATGGCTTGGATATTGCATCGGGAAGGTCGTCCCCTGGTCGCAGACTAGAGTTGTGCCAACCCCCCTAAGCAAAAAATCTGATCCTCAGGTTCAAGGTTATGCATGATTTTCTATTTTGCAGATGCCAACCCCTGGTCATGGACTGAAGTTGTGCTGACACCCCAGGCATGAATAAATTAGGGAAAGGGGGGGAGCGGGGGAGCGGGAAGGTGGTGGGACACAACGGGCAGCTGTTTGTAGTATCACAGATATAAGGAAGTGAGGTGAGGTGCTTGTTTATATATTACATGGGTGGCTTATGAATGTATGGAAGGTAGCTATATATAGAATCTCAAAATATGTTTACTTCTTAATGCATAATGATGTCTTTGTCAGAAAGAAAGGGGGCTGCGCATTTCAAGATTGAGATTGTGTTGCACAATATGTGCTCTGGGATTCTGGGTATTGTAGTGAAACCTCTCCCCAAGCAGGGTATTTTTCCATTAATTCCAGTTTTTTATTTATGTCTCCTACCGCAAATTGTGAGTGAGGGTGTTTCATTTATTTGATTGTGTAATTTTTATTTATTTATTATCATTTTTGTTTCTGATTTTTCTCCTATTTTTCTCCCAATTTGGTAGACAATTAGACCCGCTGTTTCTATGTCAATCCCCCCTAGTAATGTGACTTCCCTGCCGTAGTCCTGAAACCGGTAGTGACGAAGGCGACCTACACTCTTATGCGCAGCGAACGTCCATTTGATTGTGTAATTTTAACCTGTCTTAATAAATTGGTCATTAATGTGTTGGCATCTGTGACCTCAAAAGAGCCTCAACATAGCAACTGTTTTTGCACTACGAATATTTCCTTAGTAAATCTGGCCCTTAGATCGTATTTATTGTTACAAATACAAACTTACTGGTAACATCATCTTATACTTTAGTCCTGAAAACACATAATAGAGTATGCGTGTCAATAACATTTCAGTAACAATGTTCAAAATGTAAGTATTAGAATACTAGATTGACAGATAATTATAACAGATACATTTCTTGATCAAATTAACAAGAATCACAATCCATAATGCATATTTTTTTTTTACTGGAATAACTAAAGTGCATAACATTTCAGTAATGGTCTTAGCATTCTTAACATCAAGGGACATCCAGGAAACTGGACAAATTTCCATGTTGGGAATATTAACCCTAATTTGATGATCAGGGAACCACAAATTGTTAGCTGCTTTGCTATTTTAGGCATCTACCCAGAGTTCTCTAGCATATGAAGCATGTCTTTCTTATACATCTACAGTCTTTCGCATATATGAATATTTCCTATTTCTATCCACTACTGTACTCCCTTGCCCATCCTTGCTCCCTGCATCCCAACTTGATCACACTTCTTATGACAAGAATGGCATGACTTTTATATGCCAAACACGCACAGCCAGATGCATTTAAATTACCTTTTAATTTAGTTTTTTCTTTAGTGCCTATGGGGTAAGAGGCATTGGCTTCTTTCAAGCTTAATTATAAATGGCTAGTGTAGTGGATATACAAATATGTTAATGAAAATGGTGTTATGCACTATTAGAATATCTTGAAATGTATTGTAATATCTTATTTTCAACTGGGAAAGTGTGCATCAAAGCATATTAAACACATTTTGTTTAGAGCTAAACAATCAATAGCTGGAAATATAATACTAGGGGAGAGATTCATGGGAAATGCCCCTATCCTAATATACAATGTTTCCTGAATGCTCTGTGTTTTCTGCTTGGTTTCTGAAAATAAGCAACAGGAACTCTTTCTTTATGAAAGGACTGTTGCCAACTGTGCCCTGTTTTAGTCAAGTGTTCAGGGCTGAGATAAATCTTGTTAAAGAGGAGTGACATCGAACAGCCTCATTATTAAGTGTTCAAACATATGTTTAGTGCACTTTTATGTTTCTTTAGACTGTTTTCTTCATATTTTTATAGAATGTCTCAATCATCAGGTCATTACTTCTCTGATAATTGGAAATGTAATGATTATACACACACACACACACACACACACACTATATATATATATATATATATACATATACACAATATATACAATGGGTATAAAAAGTATTCACCCCATTTTTTCCTTCTTTTTCCATATTTTATTTTGTTTCAATGTTGTAAATAATGTCAAAGTGAAAAAATACTTTAAAGCTTTTTCTAAATTATTTATCAATAAATACACACCTACATAAACTCTTAAGAGTTCAGAGAACTTCTCTCTTGTTTTCAGAAGTCACGTGCTTATTTGATTGGAGTCCACCTGTGTATCATTAAGGTGTTTCAAATGAATTAACATTGGCTAGTACATTTCCAAACAATACCTTCACCAAAGAACATTCAAAGAAAATCTGAGAAAAGGTTCTTCAAAAGCACCAATCAGGGGTATAATAAGATATAATAAGATTTCAAAGACTAACCACAGCCATTATGAAATGAACATGTATTATGTACCCTAGGCATTTTGAAGAAATTGATAAATGTTTCATCTGTAAAATACAGCTACATGGCACACACCCAGCTCCTCTTCCTTCTGGCCTATTTCCCTGACCACTGATAGCTGTAAATTGACTTGTAACCTGCTGAAGCAGCCTGTAACCTGCTTCCTTGCTGAATCATGTTTTTTCCTGTTTGTTTTTGCAAACCGTAACAGTTACAAGGACAGCTGCAGAAGATATTGCTGCAGTGTTATATATATTTTTTCCACATTGGCTGGAATGTTACATCTAAGCATTCTATGTGCCATGTGTGGTTGTTGTTGTTGTTGTTGTTGATGCATTGATTTTAAACTGTAACAATGTAATTGTATTATTTTATTGATTGATTGAACTATCAATGCTCATCAAGTCACTGGTGTTGGAAATCAGCTTTGGCTGTATACACATGTACAGTGCATCAGGCACTGCTTCTGCGGCTGTCAATGTTCTCTGTGCTTGTCCCTTACAGATAAATTGATAAATAAATAAATACACATAAACTTCAGGTTTCCAGGTTTAACATAATGTTACCTTTTTTGAGCATGCAAGGCTGTGGAAGGCGTCTGTCTCAGTAGCTAATCAGGGTGATTAGCGGCCATGCCTACTGGCAGAGCATATATGTACATGTACATGCCTACACCAGTCCTGTGTCTGATAATTACACCTGTGTGCCTTAAAACTGCTCTGCTCTCTTCAGTAGGTGGCTGGAACCAGGAAGGAGAAGGGTGAGAGACCGCGGAGAGAAAGCAAACAAGAAGGAAAGAAGGAAAGAAGGAAAGAAGGAACTGTAACGTTTCCGTTTAGTAGATAATAGTTTGTTTGTGTTTTCAGTTATTGTTTTGTGTCCCGAACCTGTGTGGGTGACTGACGGATTTGCTTTGTTATTACATAAAGTTCCCGGTCTCGTTCTCTGCCCGTGTCGGTGTGCAGAGAACTTCTCTGTTTATCAATAAAAATCCGGTCCGTGGACCAAAGAATCCACTCCGTCTCCAGACTGCTCTGTTCCCGTCCAGGGATTGTCATGTGGCATGTGACAAAGGCTATCTATGTTTGCTGAAAGAAGATGTGGTCTAGAGAGCTAGTAATGAGGACTGTATTGCATACAAACTAGACTAATCTAGACAGGAAAATATCTTGACTCTCATTACTAAAGCAAATGAGCAATATGAAAGAAGGTCAATCCACATATGAAGAATACACTGGTTACATTCATTGTTGATTTATATTTGAACATTCTTATTCCCCCCTTCCAAAGAATATAACCATTTCATTGTCTGTCATCAGCAGTATGGGGTGGGGGATTAGTTTCAGTACCCTTCAGGCATGCGATACCAGACACCATCCCCTCAAAAGAGGAGGAAGGCAAACTAACCCTGCCTCATTGAGGAGACCCATAATCTGTTCTGTGTGACATCAAAGCTGACCAGCAGCTCTGAATGCAGGATGGACTTCTCATTCATACTAAGCCTATCAGCACTGATTGATCAGATGAATACACACATGAGTACTGAGTTCTCTTCTCTTAGCTCTACATCACTTCCTCTGTTCCTGGTCAGAACAGATTCCTATGGCCTTGTAACAGGCCAGGCAAATTAAGCTCTTTGATCCAATACTAGTGACAGAAGATTCCATGTAAGTTTGAGGTCAAGTTATTGGTTTCAGTGAGAAAATGAAACCAGCAGGCCTTTGGCTGAGAGAAGCCCAGGAAGAAGGACCAGAGTCCCCACAGAGTCAGTGCGCAGCTGAAGGAAGTAATTTGTTAAGGTAAGCTTGGCAGGTAAGCTTGGGAGTGTCATGCTGAAAGATCATATTTCAGCCAAGTTTCAGCTTCCAGGAAGAGGGAACCAGGTTATTAGCCACAATGGCTAGAGTTCATGATTCCATTTACCTTAACAAGAGCTCATGACCAGTAGATGGAAAACATACCCCATAACATCAAAGATCCACAACCATATTTCATTGTAGATATGGGTTATTTTCAGTATCCTTCTTCCAATGCCAAACCCACCACTGGTGTGCATGGTCAAAAAGCTGGATTTTGGTCTCATCTGACCATAACACCGGGTTTTAATCAGAATTTGCCATTGCAAACGGATCATTCAGCAAAACAAGGATCCCCATTACACATACCACAAAATCAACCAAAAACAGCATCTGTCGTGGGATGTGGGACAACAAAGTCAAAGTGCAAGGCATCTGGTCACCCTGTGCAGAGCATCACAATTGCATCAGTGAAACACAGTTAATACTGATAATAAACACATTTTAATATACACTATATGGCCAAAAGTCAGTGGACACCTGACCATCACACCTATATGAGCTTGTTGGACATCCCATTCTAAAACCATGGGCATTAATATGGAGTTGGACCCCCCTTTGCGGTTATGACAGCTGCCACTCTTCTGGGAAGGCTTTCCACAAGATTTTGGAGTGTGTCTGTGAGAATTTGTGCCCATTCAGCCAAAAGAGCATCTGTGAGGTCAGGCACTGATGCTGGATGAGAAGGCCTGGCTTGCAATCTGCATTCTAATTCCTCCCAAAGGTGTTCAATGGGGTTGAGGTCAGGGCTCTGTGCAAGCCAATCGGGTTCCTCCACACCAAGCTCGTCTAACCATGTCTTTATGGACCTCGCGTCATGCTGGAACAGCAAAGGGCCTTCCCCAAACTGTTTCCACAAAGTTGGAAGCGCCCAATAGGCTAAGATGCCTTCGTATCCTGTAGCATTAAGAATACCCTTCACTGGAACCAAGGGGCCTATCCCAAACCCTGAGAAACAGCCCCAGACCATTATCCCTCCTCCACTAAACTTTACAGTAGGCACTATGCATTCCGGAAGGTAGCGTTCTCCTGGCATCCGCCAAACCCAGATTCATCCATCAGACTGCCAGATAGTGAAGCGTGATTCATCACTCCAAAGAACATGTTTCCACTGCTCCAGAGTTCAGTTGCGGCATGCTTTACACCACTCCAGCCGACGCTTGGCATTGCGCATGATGATGTGAGGATGTTTGTCTGTGGAGATTGCATGGCTATGTGCTGGATTTTATGCACCTGTTGGCAATGGGTGTGGCTGAAACACCTGAACTCAATAATTAGTAGGGGTGTCCACTGACTTTTGGCCATATAGTGTATAAGGCTTTGGTAAAAATGAACAAACTAAACTAAACTAATGTGTACTGCTTGGTTTGCACGTGTAGTGTGAACCCATTACATTCATTGTTGAACAATGTTTGAACATTCTCATCTTCCAAAGAAAAGGACTTTCGTGTCCTCTTGTATCAGCAACGAGGGCGGTGGGAGGATGTTTTATTACCCTTCTGGAATGTGAGACTAGGCACCATCTCCAGGGGGAACCAACTGCACACTGAAGAACCATGAACTATTCTTTGTGACATCTGAGCTAACCAACAGATTCCCAGTGAGCCAATTAGCTCTGATTAGTCTGATATAGGGTCTGATATAGGGTCCCAGCTCATACAGTTCAGTGTTGTATTCAGATGTAGTTGGAGTTGATTGTGTAGTCTGAGCTCTGCGACTCATCTTCTGTTGCTGACAAGAACAGATTCTTAGGCCCTGGACAAAATCAGGCCTTATCCATGTGATGAAGCTTCCATCATAAGATATTCTTTCTAGTAGGCTGGGACTTGCCTTTGCAAAAAGGCAAAGCTCACTCTATTACTTGTGACAGATGATGCCGAGCTGCCTGTGGTCAAGGCATAGGTTTCGGAAAGAAACCAAACTAGCAGGCCAGAGAGGAGTCCTGGAAGAAGGACCAAGCCGCGAGTTCCCTCAGCATCAGCGTGCAGCTGAAAGACTCAGGCAGCCACGCAGCCAGCTGTTCCACACTGGACAAAGAATGACACCCCAGCAGCAGACCAGCTGGACCCTCAACAGTCTTCAACAATCACCCAGAGATTGAGTAGCCTATAAAAACCTCATATTGTGAAAGACTTGAGAGTATAAGACAATTATTGTGTTTGAGCTAAATATAATTCTTCTATTCATGTCTTTTGTAAAGTTCTTGTAAATAATTGTCTTGTGCTACAATTCGTATAGTCATACTAAGTGGACTCTACTAATTATACAAACTCAAATTCAAGGTATTGGTAGTTTCCTCCCAAATCATAATACATTGTTCATGTTAATTCATTATCTGGTGTCTGTAATTGGAGGAAACTGCTGATTCATCTCTGAGGTGAAGAGCATAGTCACATTTAATAGCCATACCCAAGGCACACTATTGGTGAAACTGGTGAAGTATTAGCACCCCCTCTACAAGGAGATCTTACATATATGCTTATATATAAGACATATATAAGCATACCTTTTTGGTACCTTTTGTACCTTTATTATTAATGGGGTGTGAGGCAGGTGGACACCTGCGTTGTTAAATAAATGTTATTCTGAAATTTCAGCAGGAGTTGCCTTATGGTGTCAAGTCAATAGACACTCAAATTTTCCCAGAGGGAATTCACATCTCTGATTTCACTCTGTGATGATATCTATCCAAGTTGCAAAGATGCATACCATGGCTGACCATGTGGACTGTTGCAGGTTCAAGCCTGTCTTGGCTATTATCATGTCCTTTATATAACCAATAGGCCATGTTGTGACTTTGAATATGTGAGTTTAGACAAATTTAGGAAGATGTCTGTGCACTGTCCTTTGTTAGATATGAAACAAATGTTATGCATGTGCATATGAAGTGTGTAAATGAATTGTATGTAAAGAAATGTAAACTGTGTAAGTCGCTCTGGATAAGAGCGTCTGCTAAATGCCTAAAAAATATAATTTAAAAAAAAGTGGGTATCAAAAGTATTCACTCCTTTAGCATTTTCTTACTTCATGGAAACAAATTTGGATTGAATTAGGATTTCTTGCCACTGATCAACACAAAATACTCCATAATGCAAGATACAAAAAACAACAGCTTTTATAATTTATTACAAATAAAAAACAGATTCACCCATTCTCTCGTAACAAATAGTCTTGCCTTAATGCTAAGATCTTACCCCATAAAAATAACACCCTTCCTGGCTCCATCTCATTGAACCTTGAATCAGCTGGCATTGTGTGGTCACTAGAAGTAAAGCACCAATCTAAATTGATACACACTGCTCCTGCTAAAATTAAACCAAATCTATAGATACTGGTGGAAGAAATAAGCAAGTATTGATTTTGTATAATGCAATAGATACCTGGGAGTCAGTAACAGGGCAGTTATTTAATCAAGGGTTTCTGTTGACGTCATACAACCAGAGAACCAATTTCCTTGCTGTTTGTTAACCATATACAAATTAAATGCTGTGGACTTAGGAACACAATGAAGAGAATAGAAGTTAAAAATAGAATTAAAGCCATAGCATCCTGTGAATATAACACACCTTCCCTCCCCATTTTTGTCACAAAACATAAATAAATACATACCCTGATGTTTTTTTATCAGGTTGGATGTATTGCCTCTATGTTGTATACTGTAGATAATAAGGTAACTATAGTAACTATATGTGCATTGACCATTTGTGCTGCAATTAAGCTGTCATATCACATGTATCCTTTACCACATATAAATTAACAGAGCAAAACATCAGATGTTATTCATTTAATGACTGACACATTTAATTATTTATCACAAAATATCTCTCTTACTCTTAGTGTTCAATCAGGCCAACTATTTATATGAACATTTGTGCCACCCATGTATCAGATACTGTATATCTAATGAAATCAACCATTTTAACTTGATCTTGTTACTTTGTCTTTTTCTTTCAGGAAACAAGGGACTGGACTTTCTCTTGGTTGGGTGAAAGCTATTCGCGTGTCCCTGTTTACTGCCTGGATGGAAATGCTCGAGCCTACAGCATCATAAATCTTCTGCCGCTCACAATCATCCGATTTGCCACCAAAATAAATAGAGAGAAAAGCAGAGGTGCTTACCCGTCATAAATCCTCAGATTCTCCCGTTGGAAAGTAATGTTCTGTTCTTCCGATGGAGTGTCGAGATTTCATTAAGCAAGGAGCCCTGGACCAATACAAATCCCATCTTTTACTTGGTGACCTGGGACTATTTATTTTCAGGGAATAAGGACTTGAAGGCCATTGCTAAAGTGTGCTCTATATCTCTAAATCTGAAACACACCACTCAGCTCACACCATGGTATCTTTTCATGTGTTTATGTGTCTGGGCAGGAAGTTTTATGTGAAGACCAAAATTAACTTCCCCCGCCTTGGAATCACGCGTAATGCTTTCATCCTTGTAATATGCTTTATCTTTTGAGATGTAGTCACTTTAAAACTTGAGACAATGTTTCCTTGATGCCGATGGAGACTAATTTGAATACTTTGTTCAAAGATGGGGGAAACCTGTTTGAGTTCTAGTCTCTGTTATTTTATTGGATTATGGAATATGTTTATATGGCAAGTAGTTTGTCATCTTTCAGAAGAAACAATTTGCCATTAACTAATACACAATGTAGTACTCAAAGTCTCAAAGCAATATGAAGCAAAAAGTAGATTTTTAAAAACTCATTTACAATGTATTGCAGATTACAAACCATTCATAAAACATATCCATTAAGTTATTATTTTATTCAGTAATATATCTCAATAATTATTGTTCATTCGTTATTATTCCTCGTTGTAAGGTCCCTCTCCTGTGCAATCATATCCATTCTCTGCCATCGCTCAGGGCATTGCCCCATGATCCATGATACACCAACCAATTATGTAGCCTACATTTTATTGTACTGAATGTTTAACAGTTAACATAACAGAAACCACTGTGCATACGTACGTACATATGGACATTTAGAAAAAACATTATATCTTACACAATTACAGAGGCAGGGAGAGGGTCGCTCTCATTAAAGTGCATTGAACCACTCCTTACAAAACTCAAAATATTTTGAACTGCTTAGTTGAATACAGATTGTATTTCAAATAGACGTTTATTGAACGCCTTGCCTCAGAGTAAGGTGAAATACAGAGCATTTACAAAACAGTCTTGTGTGATGTGGTATTTATTGCATATCTGTTCATATATGCCCATTAATAACATCACCAAACTAGCACATAACGCTTTGCGTTTCAGTTAAGAGGTGGTTTGGGTGGATGAAAATGCGAGTGACTTATCAGACACGAAACATCACCTTATGTTTTTATTCACCCCCCACCCCTTGCTGCCCCTTTAATCACTGCTGACCACAAAACTACCAAACACGGGGCGAATCTAGACACAGCTAATCCACCAGCTTGATATCTGAAAAGAATGTGAGTCTACATATGTACCAACAAGTAGCTTCAAACTGCATGTCAAAATTAACTCCCAGTAACTTCTAAACAAGTTGCTTTCACTCAAACAAAGGTTTGCGATGGATATGGGAAAGGGGAAAACATCTGTGTAAAAAGCATAAGAGGAAAGAGCAGAGAGAGCCGACATGATTTAATTTATCTACTTGTTACGAATGCCCAACAACTGCCCCTGTCTTAATTTACGTGCCCCTGCTGCAAATAGCTTGCTTTATTTTTTTGTCTTACAACATTTTTGTAACACTGTAGGGCAGGCTGTTCATTTTCTATCAACATTTCCCACCTCTTCAACATTTTCCACCTTTTCAATGTTCTTGGTGGGCTTTTGAATTTATTGCAGCATTGTCTAATACACTACATGTCTGAAACATGATAAGTGGCAATGGACATAAACATTGCCTTGTCATTCTTCTCAATGCAATGTGAACGATTACCTGAGATGATTGTCACAATTTATTGAATGATTGTTTGATGCATATCTTGAAATAGAGGCTCTATCGACCCCTTGGTGGTACAGTACTGAAATACATGCAAGATAACAACCCGATTGTCACATGCCGTGCAACACAACCCAGATCAGAACAGAACAGCGGGACACAGGTAATGGATTTGTCAATCCAGTAGATCATATTTTATTATTCCCCAATGGGGAGAGAGAATGGCATTAATAACAAAATAAACAAAATGTCTTCAGACTTCCCCCTCACGGGCTCCAGCCCAAAATAATAAAATAAAATAAGAAAACAACGAAAAAAACACCTTTTGGCAAAACTATTACTATCAACATAAATAGTATCTCATCAGTATCTTTCTCTCGGTGTCCAGTTTTCATGTGTCCTCTTTCTGGTCTTGTTCAGCTCCCGTCTCCATGCACCTACTAAGAGAGCAGTTTTAAGCACACAGGTATAATTAGGAAATGTTCCACAGGTGTGTGCGCTGGCTGCCCTGCTAGTAGGTGTGGCTGGTAATTGCCCCAATTTCACTGTTCAGATCGACGCCTTCCATACCCCTTCATCATCAGAATCCAACCATGGCCCATTCAGCTAGGTAGACGGGGGGCCCACCTCACGGGAGAGGAAATCCACGCAACTATTCTCGGACCCCGGCCGATGGACCACCCAAAAGCAAAATGGCTGCAAAGCCAGATACAAACAGGTGATCCTGGAATTGGTATCCTTCATTCAGTGGAGCCACTGCAGGGGCACATGGTCGGAATGGAGGGTAAAGGGTTTGCTCAGGAGGTAGTACTGGAGGATGAGAGTGGCCAACTTGAATCCTAAGCACTCCATCTCCACTGTGCTGTAGCGGGCCTATCTTGGATTGAGCTTCCGGCTGATGTACAGCACCGGTCGCTCCTCCCCCTCCAGCTCCTGGTACAGGACCGCACCCAACCCCCTATCTGAGCCATCAGTCTGTAGATTAAAAGGCAGGGAGATATCGGGGCTGATTAATAAATGGGCCACCACACAGAATCTCTTCAATTTTCATGAATGCCACTTAGCACTGCTACATCCACTGGATCGGATCTCAGGCTCCCTTTCAAGTGAGATTGGTCAGGGGACTGGCCAGAGCCGATAAACCAGAAATAAACAAGCAATAATAATTAGCCAGTCCCAAAAAGGATCTCGCCTGTTACTGTGGACAGGCAGAAATGGCTGCGGTTTTATCACCCAACAATTTAACCTGCCCCCTGCCCAAGAGGAACCCCAGATACCGTACCTCTCTCTGCCCAATAGCGCACTTAACCGGATTGGCAGTGAGCCCCGCCTTCCTCAGCGTCCGCAGGACGGCCTGCAAATGCTGCATATGCTGCTCCCAATCATTACTAAAGATGACAATGTCATCCAAGTATGCCTCGGCATAGAATAGAATAGAATACGCAACATGCGGTCGAGGCAGTCTATCCATTAGCCCCTAGAAGGTAGCTGGAGCCCTATGCAACCCGAATGGCAAGGCCAGGAATTGGTGTAACCCAAACAGAGTAGAGAATACCGACTTTTCCCTAAACGCTGGAGACAAGGGAATCTGCCAGTAGCCCTTGGTTAAATCCAGGGTCGAGTAAAGGCGAGCAGTGCCCAACTGATCCAGCAGCACATCAACCCAGGGCATTGGCTAAGCATCACATTTCGAGACTGCATTAACCTCCTGTAGTCCAAACAGAATCGAACAGACCCATCAGGCTTTGGAACAAGCATGGTGGGGCTGCACCAGTCACTGTGGACTCCTCTATCACTCCTATGTCCATCATCTTTGCCAATTCTTCCTGAACCACTTTTTTTTTATGTTCAGGCAACTGATATGGCTGGCTCCGAACCACGGTGCCTGGTGGGGTCTGTATGTGGTGTTCAATTAAATCTGTCTGTCCTGCCAAGGGACAGAACACATCAGAAAAACACTGCTGCAACTGGGCAACCTCTGCCCGCTGCCCTGGCACAAAATAGCTGCCAATGGTGGCTGGAAGTATTGTGATTTAATTCAGTGTTTCTGGTCCCAGCTCATTGTGCATAATACCTGACATTGCAAGCGAGACAGGGTGTACCACCCTCCACAGTTTTAGCAAGTTCAGGTGATATGTCTGACGGGACCCTCTGTCAGAGCGAACAACTTCATAATTTACATCCTCTACTCGCCGTGTGACCTCAAAGGGTCCTTGCCATTTTGCGAGTAATTTGGACACGGACATAGGGAGTAATACAAGGACCTTATCTCCCGGTTGAAATATTTGTGCCCCCCTGTCATACTGCCGTCTCTGTCATTCTGAGCCTGGAGCAAATGTTCTCGTGCAATTTGACCGAGTGAGTGCAGCTTTGCTCGCAGGTCCAGGATGTACTTCATTTTTACTGTGGCCAGGACTTTCCTCCTAAGTTGCCCTTAACAAGTCAAAAATATCCCTGGGTCAGCACCCATACAATAATTCAAAATGGGAAAACCAGTGGAGGCTTGGGGTATCTCTCTTATAGCAAACAACAGTGGATCAATTCATTTATCCCAATTCCTTAAATCGATGTGAATTAACTTACGAATCATGGATTTCAACATTTTGTTAGACCAGACGCTGGTCCGAATAGACTTCATGCCCAATAATTTGCACAGCTCACTCAGTGTACATGACATAAATGGTCTAAGGACTCGGTTATTGCTTTCTCATGTGGCAAAATGACCAAATTATTTTTTCTGTTGTGCAGCATTGAACGATGGAAAGGGGTTAGGACTCTTGACAGTGAGGAGAAGAAACTCTCATATGACTCATATGAAGAAACTCCCAAAGCTCTCATATGAGATACACCAGTTGCCAGTGCAGTCACATACAATTTATGCAACTCAGGAAATGCCAAATGAGTTATTATACTCCTGCAGATGTCTGCTTACAGTAGAAAGGTCTACATCACCAGGGAACATCTTCAGCAATATAGGTTTTGCAACACAAATTAAATTTCTCAGGCTCACGCTATCTATTGCACTACCAGCAAGCAACTGTAGGGGACTCAAAAGGGTGTCATCAAGAAATGCATCAGATTTGGGCAGGAGGTAAGATGATGCTTTTATCAGATCAAATTTGTTTTGGGAAAATCTATTTTCCATTTCAGCAATGGCTCTGTTGAGAATGTCCAACAGGAATCTCTACAGGGACTGACTGGGAATAATTGTGCGATTCTCTGAATCTGTATATCCCACAGTGGAGAGAACAACACTGTTAGTCAATTGCCTGCTCATTGTCCTTTTTCTTTTAGTAGGATTTTAATTCTCAGGGGTCTGCAAATGCTCTGCCCAGAAAGCATCTTTCTGCATTTCTTTCAATGCCTCCAGTGAGGCACCAATCACCTCACCAGCCTTGCACAAATCCACAGAATGAGACTGTAGAATGTAATTTGCTGGCATCAAGGAGACAATTACACGTGCCAGAAATGTCCCTATATCAAAGAAATTATGATTATTTATTTGGATTTAAAGCCCAGAGGCCTCTGTGCAGATATCCATTTGTACATTTCCATTTTATGCCACTTCTGAAAGAATATTCAGAATCGCATCTTCACTGTCAACAATGCCCCAAGTCATATCAAAGTGACTAGTCAATCGAATCTCCAACAACTTTTTCAGTGTAGGAGTATTGTGCTCTTGTGCAATGTAGTGCCTATGGAGGAAGGCATACAGTGAATTAGACAGCTCAAAAAACATTCTAGCACATGGCGCTCCCTGGATAGCATGAACTACTGCTATGTGTAACTGGTGGTTGTAGCAATATATACAGTCCCTTTGAAATGTATTCAGACCCTTGCACAATTGATACATTTTGTTGCTTTCAATCTTTCATTTATAACATTTCATTTAAGAACTAATATCGGTTGTAAATACAACATACTCCACACATTTGTAAAAAAAAAAAAAAAAAAAAAAAAAAACAAGTTAAAAACTATATAGATACTTAAAATAAAAAAAAAGGTAAAATGTTCATTGCAAAAGTATTCAAACCCTGTGCTCTGGCAGCTGTAAGTTAATGCAGGTGGAAAACCTCACCTTAATGAGCCACACAATGAGTTGATTGGCCCCTTTCTGTGTTCCATAACAATGGTTGTTATGATTTCAGAATTAAAAACACCCGTCTTTGTGAGAATCATTGGTCGGATAGTGAATTTGAAGGAGACACAAAAATGAATACCAAAGATCTTTCTCAGGAAGCCAGGGATATGATTAGGAGAAGGATACACAAAAATATATAAGGGTTTGGATATCCCAGTGATCACTGCTGGCTCAATAATCAAGAAGTGAAAGCTGCATCATACCACCCAGACCCTGCCTAGAAAAGGTTGTCCGCCCAAACTCAGTGGCTAAACAAGGAGGGGGGAGGGAAGCTTGTGAGGGAAGCAACTGTGAGGGAAGCGACTGTGAGGCCAACAATTACTCTAAAAGAGCTACAAAGCTCAGTGGCTGGGAATTGAGTAATAATACATCAGTCAATATCAAGAGCACTGCACAATACTGGCCTGTATTGCAAGAAAAAAGCCACTGCTTAAAACAAAACATCTCAAAGCCCAGCTGGGGTTTGTTAGACAGTGTGTGAGTGAGCCAGCTAAGATGTGGGAAAAGGTTTTGTGGTCAGATGACTAAAATAGAGCTTTTCTGGCCAAATGCAAAGCGTTATGTGTGGTGCAAACCAAACGCTGCCTATGCCCCCTGCAGTGAAGCATGGTGGTGGCAGTATCATGCTATGGGGATGCTTCCGCAGGGACTGGGAAACTTGTCAGAATAGAAGGAATAATGGATGGAGCAAAGTACAGGCAGATACTGCAATAAAACCTATTTCAGTCTCCCAAAAAACTGAAGCTGGGGAAAAATTCACCTTTCAGGAGGACAACGATCCAAAGCACAGTGCCAAAGCTACACTGGAGTGGCTCAAGAATAAAAAGGTGAATGTCCTTGAGTCGCCCAGTCAAAGTCCTGGCCAGAACCCATCGAGAATCTGTGGCACAACTTGAAAATTGCTGTCCATAAGCGATGCCCAAGCAACTTGAGAGAGCTTGAGTAATTCTGTTAAGAATAATGGGTGAAAATAACCTCCAGCCAGTGTACAAAGTTGGTAGAAACTTATCCAAAAAGACAAAGCCGTTGCAGCGAAAGGTACCTCCATCAAGTATTAATGCAAGAGGTCTGAATACTTATGCAAGCAGCATATTTAGGTTTTTCATTTTTATTTAAAATATTTACTGACATAACTAATTCCTTCTTTATAAAGATTCAATTTGAGCATGTGAGTTTTTAATTAAAAAAATTAAAAAAATTGTAACCCAGCAACATTTAAAAACTTTCCAAGGGTCTGAGTACTTTTGCAAGTCACTGTATATATATATAGGTATGTGTGGGTGTATGTGATTTGTAGTGTATGTGTGCCACATGCTAAACATTCTACTCATTGTCCCCAGATCACAATTCCGGTGTTTTTTTAATGACTCCATGTTTTATTTATAGCTTTATTGACACAATTTGTTGCCAAATGACATCATTTCCTCCAAACGTTCAATGTCATGAGGGTAAACAAAGCGCCAGCCACAGTCCCTCAGTATTGAGAATAGCCAAGAGTATCATGGTACGTCCTTAGGTGAAATAACTTATTTGACCATTTCATATTCAAGTGTTTAATAAACAAAGCCTTACCGATTCCAGTTCAGAGTCTTGTTCAAAGCTATTCTGTTCTGAATGTCCTACCACTGCAAGTCAATGGGATTTATTATTATTCTTTTTCTGTATTCGTTTCATTTTGTTTATATTTTGTTTTGTGATTTTTTCTCTATGAGGCAAGGTAATTCTCAGAGGGCAGCGAACACCTCCTGCTTTGTTTGGTGAAATCCCTTGTTTTACTGCCTTTTTAAAATCAAATGGAGGATCCAAAAAAAATCCCAAGTTCATGATCTGACCTGTTGCTACAACCAAAAAACATTTTCAATGTAAAAGAAAGGACAAGACGCCATGCTTGCCGTCCAGCTGACAATTTTAATTTTGAAATGTGATGTTTTGCTGAAAACAGCGGATATCAAGCAGTTGCTAGGTTAAGTGTTCCCACCATTTTTGACAGAAATGATTTCATTTCAAGTTGGTCATACTCATAGGGAGTAAATGATTTTCAAAAGAAAATGCTCTGGATAATAATTGATCAAAACCGTATGTTTATGTAGTGTATATTTTCAGAGACGGTAGATAAAAAAGAGAACAATCCTAGCAAAACCGGGATGGGTGACAACCCTAGCAGTCAGACAAAATGAGACAAAAAAAGTACCTATTTTAGCCTCTAAATTATTGACACCCTTGATAAAGATGGCAAAGAATATAAAATAATAGTTTATTATAATAGTATATTGTTTTATACTAATAATTGACCATTATAAAAGACATATCTACAAAAAAAAAACATCTTTGTGGAAAAAAACTATTGTCCAGCAAAATCTTTTTCTCTGAACAATTGTATTAGTATAACAATATAATCTTCCTTATTTTTTTGGCGCAAGCCTAACACTGCACACCATCCCAAGAACACTAAAACTATCATGAAACACGGTGGCGGGAGCCTAATACTATGGGGATGCTTCTCTGCTTCAGGGACTAGAAAACTTGTCAAAATAGAGGGCAAAATGGATGGGGCAAAATATAGACAAATCTTTTAGGAAAACCTGCTGCAGTCTGCAAGAGACCTGGGACTTGGGAGAAGATTTATATTCCAGCAGGACAATGACCCAAAGCATACAGTAAAAGCCACATCGGAGTGGTTTAAAAATAAAACAAATCAATGTCTTGGAGTGGCCCAGTCAAAGCCCAGACCTCAATCCACTTGAGAATCTGTGGAAAGATTTTAAAATTGCTGTTCACCACCGGTCCCCATCCAACCTGATGGAGCTTGAGCAATTTTGTAAAGAAGAATGGGTGAAAAATTGCTGTGTCCAAGTGTGCAAAGCTGGAAGAGACTTACTCAATAGACTCACAGTAGTAATTGCAGCTAAAGGTGCTTCTACCAGATATGAAGTCAATGAATACTTATGCAATCAATTGTCTGTGTTTTTATTTGTAATTAATTAAGATTTAGAGTTGCTGTTTTTTAATTTGACATTATAGAGTACTTTGTGTTGATCAGTGGCAAGAAATCTAAATTAAATCAATTCTGATTCCATGAAGTAAGGAAATAAAATGTGAAAAATGCCAAAGGGGTTTGGTACTTTTCATACCCACTGAAAAAGAACACACTGTCCATGCAAATAATTATTTCATTGCCATACTGCTTATTGAAGTGGATATATTCTCATAGCTCATGGTAAAAGGAAAGGTTATAGACAGGATGATTGATTCTCAGGCAGACATTCTTACCAGTTTTATTGCTTATATATGTGGCACATTAAAACATGTTTGTTTCATGAATCATCATGTCATGGGGTCTATCTATAGGCTTTAAGGTTTAATTTGAGTTCAGATAAAGTATGCTCAGAATTAGGTTGTTTTGTAATGCTTCTAGAAAGCCATCATCTGTTTGTTCATGCACCCCAAGAGCTAACCTTTTGTCATAAAGTTCATAGAAGGAGCAGTAGTTCAGTGTACTGTAATGTTACAGAAAATTATAAAGTACCTCGTATTGACACCTCAATATCTGGCCATGCTAGCAAAAAGGTGGGACACAGAAATATCTGCATGAGTAAATCTCAGGGCAGAGTTCAACCTGTCACAAGTGCTTTTCTTACTCAAATTGGTAACAGCTGAGAAGTCTATAAAAATATCTGTCTTCCTGACATTTTTATGCATTTTTAAAATAGCTCAAGTTCAAAGGATTAGCTTAGCAGTTTTAAAGAAATTCAGTTGCAGTCGAAATTCTTTCAAATATTTTTGATAGGGACATGCATAGTTTAAGCCATGTTGAGGCACCAGTTGTAAGTGTACATATTCAGAGCATTGAGTGTTTGACAGCAGTTCTTATCAGTCACAAGCCCTTCCATCCATTTCTTAATAGGCTCTTATTCAAATGGTTGCAGCATGGCTCTAAAGAGGAATGGTCACAAAACTGTCTGATAATTCAGACAAACAAAAATAATGTATTAACAAAAAAAAATCATTATAGCCCCTATAATATAAAGACTATAACTTCTTTATTCCATCAAGCTAACATGCAACAAGTGAAGTATGGACTAAAGACTTCTAATTGCCTTGTTACCCAAAGAAAAATGCCTCCCCTTTTGTCAGCACACTTGGGATTAAATAAGCCTGCAATTATTAGTTTCACCTAGGAGCATTCCCATCAATGAGCTTTTCTGCACAGCATTACATTCTCCTGAAGCTGGTAACAATTGGTTTATACAATTATTGAGTAAAGGTCTATACCAGCAATGTCCAGCCCATTCCAACAGTGAACACTAGGCTAAAAGGTGCAAACAAACATCTGTTTTCAGTGACATGGGCCAGATATTTCCCATGAAAATCCTCATTTCACTGGAGTGCCTTTCCAGCAGTGGCAATCCATCTTGCCCTTTAGTGTATTCTCCCATATGTATCTATCTTGCAGAATTTAACTAATATTGAATGATATACTTTTCCTAACAATCTGCATAAATATCTTTCAACAAGGGTATTCCCTGTTTGAATATGGGAATAAGGGGCTAATTTACTGTTCATATGGCCCTCCAAACAGGATTTGTTTCATGGGCTGAACTTGGATTACAGGACAGAGAACAAACTGACTTGGTCTGGCCAGCTGTGAGACAAGGCAACTGTTATCAACTGCAGAAACATTTGTGAATCATATATTATTATTATTATTATTATTATTAATAATAATAATAATAATAATAAAAAATAATATTCCTTTATTTTAATCAGGTAAATTGATTGAGAATATTGAATTTTACAAATACACAAATGTATACAAATATATCTGGCCCTATATGCTATTTAAAGCTGGAATTTACATATTAGGATATTAACTACTAGATGCAGAAAAATGTGTCATCATTGTGTTGCAGCATGTGTAGAATTTGACCATTAGCTGTTAACACCTTCACTATTCCTCATTGTGAGGAATGCAGCCTAGGTTTGCTATCTTTGACACCCAAATATTCAGCCCAATTCCAATTACAGTATATAATCTTACATTATACATCCAAAGATTACTGCAGCCATGGCCATGGCCGTTAGTCATTTTAGTCCTGGGGTGAACTTGAAAATTTCCCCCAACCTTTATGCTTTGGTTTGTACTTTAGTTTGTACTGTTTTACTTTCCTTTGCTAACATATGGCAACGTACTGATGCCCAAAAATGAATGAATGAATTAAACCTTTATTGCCATGAAAGGGAATTTATTTTGCACAATAATGAGCACAACCATAATGATAATCACAGACAAGGCATTACAACATTCAAGTATAAAGTGGGAAAGTACAAAAATAGAGAACCTCTGAAAGTGCACAATAATAGTAATTACATTTATAGAGCGCATTATGTTAAAAGCACTTTCCAACAATAACAAAAGAGTAAAAAGTCATAATAAACATAATTAAATAGAAACAAAAAGAATAGCACCAACGGCAGACTGAACATCACATTTAAAAAGTTATCAGTTCAAGGCCTCCCGCATTGCCCAGTGGTTACAACGTTCGACGCTGGCCATGGAGACCGGGGTTCAATTCCCCGTCTCGCCAAAGTTGGCTCTGGCCGGGAGTGCCACCGGGGGCGGCGATTGACTGTCCACCCCAGGGAGGGGGGAGGGAAGCCGACATGACGTTTGCTGCGCATAAGAGTGGCCCTGTAGTACCAGGTTATGGTCGACACTTGGAGAGTGCTGTCTCGGAAGAGGCGTCAGGTCGTCTTCGTCACTACCAGTCGCAGGACTATGGCAGTGAAATCACATTACTAGGGGGATTGACATAGAAATAGTGGGTCAAAATGGGATAAAACAATTATTTTTATTTTTTTAAAGTTATCAGCTCATTATGTAAAGTGCATTGTGCATTGAGTATCACTTATTTAGTAGCTGTAGACACCTTGCTATGGAGGAGGTGAGGAGGAGGTATTTTTGTCCCTGCTTGTAGAATCTGGTATCTACGCCATGACGATAAGAGTTTGTCTTCTGGGAATAATGAATGGAAGGGGTCAGTCAGTGCAAGATTGATGCTGTACTCAGACAGTGATGTTATGCACTCTAGCGATACATCAGTGATCTTTGCAATCAACCTATTTGATCACTTTGTCCAATTGGTATTTGTTTTGAACAGAAAGAGTACCACCCCAACACTGGATACAGAACGTCAACACACTGGATAAATAAGTTGATTGCTGGTACTCTTTGCTGCACAGTCTACTCCAAACATACCAACTTGACCGTGAATATTCAATGTAGCCAATCCTAGCTCGCTACTCCATCAATGATATGAATAATTTTTGGATCTCCCAGTGGGAACCATTTTTGTTCAAGTTCAAGTAAAATTGTATTAGTTATATGTATACAAATGCAATTCAATTCTTACTCACTGGGAGTGCCGGGAGTGCCACTAGGGGGCGACAATTGGCTGTCTGCCCCAGGGAGGGAGGAGGGAAGCCGACATGAGTTCACTGCGTAAAGGAGTGGCTCTGGAGTACTGGAGTTACGGTCAACGGCTTGCAAGTGCTGTCTCGGAGGAGACGATTCTTCACCTTTGTCACTGCCGGTCACAGTGTTACAGCAGCAAACTCACAATACGAGGGGGGGATTGGCATGAAAAAGAGAGGGTGTAATTGACGACTAAATTGGGAGAAAAAGTTCAGAAAATCTGAAACAAATTCTTAACAAAATTTTTAAAAGAGTATGCTGATAAAGCTGGGTTAGACTCCTCCTTTGTACAAAATAAATACATTCTGGTTTTACAATCTTATTGGCTGACATGGGAGTAATTGTGACATCAGTAAACCCAGCTCATTTTACCAATGACTGCTTACCAAAAATCACTGCCTGTAAGCATCATCACTTCGCAGAGGAGGCGCGTTCATGTTGTTTACAAGCAAACATAGCTAGCTACAAAAAATCGAACCTGACGGACAGCAGTAGGTGTTAGCTAATATGGTAAAACCTGGTACATGGTTGGTACATGTTACCAACAAAAGAGGAGGGTCGAGAAATAGAGATAATAGAGAAATGTATTAAGGTTTGGCACACTCTTACATCTTCTATTTCAAAAACACAGGACTCGTTGTTGACGCAGGTCAATAGGCGTGTAAATTAAGGTGAGCTTGTGGAGTCAGGTTTTGGATTATGGTAGTCTGAAACACAAATAAGCATTTCAATTATAAAAAAACACATAAAACAGGCTGGTAATGCATACTGCTGTAAAGGCAAAGATCCTAAATTAATTCATCATGGAAGTGTCACCTTGGTAACAACCAAACACAATTAAACTGTTCCTAAATATTTTCAATTTTGAAACCCTGCACATGGCTTTCTCAGTATTCACCAAGGGTCTAACCA
This sequence comes from Aldrovandia affinis, assembly GCA_029706075.1. Classification (NCBI taxonomy): domain Eukaryota; kingdom Metazoa; phylum Chordata; class Actinopteri; order Notacanthiformes; family Halosauridae; genus Aldrovandia; species Aldrovandia affinis. Next base: position 11,511,353 of record JAINUG010000001.1, read on the forward strand.
CATATAAATATTAGTTATTGGGGGGGACATAATATTCGGGGGGGCAGATATGACTGTTTTAAATATTACACCTATGGTATTCACCCATGCACAGGTGTCCTGGACAGGTGTCAGGTGTGCAGAGGGATTTCATGTTTTCCCAGACATATTTCTTACTGGCACTAGTTGCATGTATTCAGAACACCTGGTGGGATCAGGGCTTTTGTTCTAATATTCTGATTTGGAATTCTGATTCATGGATAGTGATTTATCAGAAGCATATTCAGAACCATCTTTGCCATATGGAACTCTGTATTATTTGCCATATTAAACCCCAACTTCTGCCCCCATTAATAATACATAGTATTAATTTGGAAACAGAAAGGAGCTACAGTAGTCATATTTAGAAATTTCACCAGCTTGTTGAAGGTACTGAGGCACAAACACTGAAATACGCAGAGGCAAAATCTATGTTTTTAGGATGAGAATGAATGCTTTGTGAGGGGGGAATCCAGATGACTGTAAGCAGAAGCTTCAGTTGTGTCAGTTACTGTGCACTTGTCTGAGAGAGAAAGTTGGTGGATATAAGGACTGAAATGACCTTTATTCATACACGCTCACACAATTTGTTCTTTTCTGCTGGGAATCACATTTTCTCTTGTTGTCTAAACTGTTTGTTTAACAATCACTTCCTTGCATGTAAAATCACCTTTATCCATTTTTGTTCAAATGTAGTCAAGGAAGGAAACAAGTGTTCTGAATATGGAAATAAACTTTTTTACCTTGATAAATGCATACAGCTTTAATTATTATTATTATTATTATTATTATATGGCACCGCATTCCAAGGGAAATTATAATATATATTTTTTACATCAACCAGACCAAAACCCCCCAAAAATCTAATGAAATTAAACCAAAGAAAGAAATGTTTAAAAAAAGAAAAAAGGGTTCCGCCCATTGGCCAGGACACCTAGATTATGCCAAGCGCTGCACCATTTATAAATGCAATGTATGGCAGCCTATTCTGAGAAAGTATCACATTTTCAGTACACAATAAGTACATATTATTTATAAGCACAGTAGCAATAGGGGATAAGTAAAATAGCTTAATCCCAAATTTCATAAATACAAATACTCCCATTCCACCTTGTCATCACCACTGCCTCCTTGCTCAACACTTCTTGTATATGTATCCCTGCCTACTCATTTCATAAAAAATAAAAATTATAAAAATAATAATAATAAATAAATACATTTTACTAACCTTTTCCTTCCCAGTGTTACAGGTATGGTATGCAGCTGCCTACAACTATGTCTATCGCTGTATTACTGCACTGATCTCTTGCGCAAACTGATTGTTTTCTATCATGTATTAATGCACATCTTGTAAGTCGCTCTGGATAAGAGCGTCTGCTAAATGCTTAAAACATAATGTAAATGTAAATGTAAATCAATAAATTTAGTAAATCTGTATCTAAAGAGACACTCCAGTGTCGGTCTGGAAAAGGCGTGTTAACAATACTAAAACGTGCCTTTTTTAATAAATCCCATTTGATCGGGAGAAATGACAGCAGGAAGCACTGATTCCAATCTATATGCCAGTACCTTCGCTAGGATCTTTACACCAGTGTTAATGAGGGAGATTGGAAATATGAGCTACATTCTATGGGGTCCTTATCTTTTTTTTCAATAGCAAAGTAATGCAGGCTTAATAAAATATGGGGAGGAGTTATTCCAGCTATAGTGATTTAGAAAACACAGAAAGCTCTGAATTTCTTTTGAAAAAGTCAGCTCAACATTAATAAAAATTTTTATTTAATTTTTTTTTTTTTAACTACCACAGATAAAGAGTGGTATTTAAATTCCACTGTATGTCACTTTGACTGAAATGTTTTGTTTAAACCAGCACTACCTATCATCTCACAAGCTTGAAGCTTGGCAGGTCGCAGTTGTCTCTGGGTTTATATGGACTTACTGTATTTAATGGAATAACGTGATGGGTTTTGGGGGATTTAATTGGACAATATTGACCTGCTGGAAGCTCAGCTTCCAAGCTGTACATAGATAATTGCATTGATTTGTCAGTCTGCTAACTTGCTTGGGTTAGCTAGCTGACATTTGCAGTTCAGATCAAACATGAGATTTTAGATAGCTAGCTAGTTAGCATGACATTTTAGAAGAAAGACTTTGTATCTTCAACAGTAACATAATATGCTGAGGTTTTGTTCTAGCTACAGTTAGCTACTAGTTAACATTATCTAGCAATTAATTCCTCTCATCTTGCAACTGAACTGGGCTAACATTAGCTAGCTAGCTAATTGCTTTACATTGAGGATTGTGAAGTCGGAGAAAAACCCTCCTCGTGTGAGATTGATACTGTAGCAAGCATGCGCGGTGGGGTGCAACAAGAAGACGAATGGAGTCAGGCAGCAGTTTAAATGTGGCTACGTGCTTCATACACCGCTAGGCCCCATAGCCATTTTAATAATAAAAGGTTAATATGCCATTTAGCAGACGCTTTTATCCAAAGCGACTTACAGTAGTGAATGCATACATTTTTCAGCATATGTGGTCCCAGTGGGGATTGAACCCACAACCTAAGCATTGCCAACGCTGTGCTCTACCAACTGAGCCACGCAGAACCACAAAAGGTGACAATATCCTTGCCCCATACACCACACATCCCCGGAAATCGTCTTAAGAGCTTTCTTTGGGAACAGACACCAGGTGCACCTCTTCAACTAGCTAGTCCGTTACACAGGAAGTACTCTCCAGTCGATGAATGAACACTTTTTACACTGAATTTCAGGCAACTGCACTAAACAGTAAACAAACATCGGTCGCGGTGGCTCTAACTTCTGTCTCACCGCAACCATCAGTTTTACACACACAAATGTTAACAACGAACACACACATGATTTATGGAACATAAATCTAATTAACACAGGGGGGAACAAACAAACATACAACAGTGTTCCCCCACAATGCCCCGCACACACATTTACATGCAGCGACCCACCTGGATCGTTACAATACTATAGGGCACTTTGTTAGGAAATAATGGAGATTAGAATTAGAATACCATACCCTGTATTGTTTCTTTGTGAGGCTAATATTACCAAGTGTACCAAAATATATTTACTGTTATGTTGAATAACATTTGCATTACCTATGTTCCAAGTCTCTAATAAACTGCCAATTTATCTCTTTATTTGTTTCTAATGTAAAATGTAATGTTATGTAATGAAAAAAAGTTATCATTTGTTATTAAATTAAGATGGTAGGATTGTCTTCAATTGTATGATGTCAGCCATTTAATATGAGGAAAACACCTATTTTGCAGTAGTGAGGCAGGCAGGCAGGCAGCATCAGGGGCAGTAAGGGATGTCACCATCATCATCATAACATCATTAGAGCAGCAAGGGCAGCATTATCACCGGAGCGTTAGAGAAGGTCAAGATCAGATCAAGGGCCTCAGCTTCACCTGTTGTGGACCCCACCAGTTGTGCCACTGCCTTGATGAGACCACCCTAACTATTTCTTCAAGGGTTATAGACTCCAAGCTTGTTCATCAGTGGATAGAGAATAAATATTCAGATATTGAAAGAAATCTTCCAATGATATGTGGTCCACAACTGATTCTGTGGCATAGGCTACAGGTTAGAATACAAACATTTTAAATCGTTGATTAATATAGCCCTGGTCTGATGTGACTGACTATGACCCTGGATAAGTCCAGTAATCAGCTGTGCAGGTTTGGAATGATGCAGCTGGTGAACCAGTTTCCTCGCCAATCATCCTGATTATTTGGCTTTCAATTTGATGTGTAGTAAGGAGGTTGAATTCTGTCTTAAGCTTCATACGATTTCTATAAACATCTGGGGAAGGAGAGCCGTCTATTTTTTTTTGCCTAAGTGGAGAAACTGATCTGTCCAAATGTTCTTTATTCCTCAGTTTGGAATGCCCAATCCCATTAGCTCATTCCACCACTGCAACATCTTCTGCCAATTGGGCAGGGCATAGACTAGACCATGTGTCCTCTGAAGTGAGTCCAGCCAGCTGTTTCCCTTCACTCTGCAGTCCTCCAGCTGAATGGCACAGCTGTTGTCCTGGACTACTGCAGTTGGTGCAGGCAGACCACAGGTACCCAATTGACCAAAGGAGTTACCTCTTTCTCTTTACTCTTCTTTATTTATTTATATATTTTATTTATTTTTGGATGAGGCAGGGAATACCCTAAACTTTGGGTAACTTTCCTCCATCTCTGGCCGATGTTGTGGCTAATTATGCATCGCTCTGTTTGGCCCTCAGCCACAGTCTGTTTGATTAAGTGCATGCAGTTCATGAGAATTTGTTTCACAAATCTTCATGACTGCTTGAGGCTTGATCATTTAATATTTACGAATGGGTTACAATTACGGTTTTCTACATCTCTTGAATAAATATGGGATATAGCTTCAGAATGTTAATGCATTTTTAATTATTTCATATTTCAATATTATATCAAGGTGGTGCAGTGGATAGCACTGTCGCGGCACAGCAAGAAGGTCCCAGGTTCAAATCCTGTGGAGTTTGGATGTTCTCCCCGTGTCCGCGTCTGTTTCCTCCGGGTACTCCGGTAGGCCTCCCACAGTCCAAAGACATGAATGTTAGGTTAACTGGAGAGTCTAAATTGCCTGTAGGTATGAGTGTGTGAGTAAATGGTATACGTGCCCTGCGATGGATTTGCGACCTGTCCAGGATGTATCCCTGCCTCTCACTCAATGCATGCTGGGATAGGCTCCAGCCCCCCTGACCAGGAATAAGTGGGTTAGATAATGAATTAATTAATTAATATTCTACCAAATCCAAAAAGCACCGCTTGAAACCCCAGTTTCATATATTAATGGCTCAAAATATACCTGCAAAGATATCTGTATTTACATCTTCAAATGTTTTGTATCAGGTTCTAGACTCTCCTTCATAAATAATAATGAGGCTATAATTACTAATTATAAAACTTTTAACTTTTTATTTTTGCCAATTAAAAAGTGTTAAAACACTGATCGATTAGAGATATTCTGACTGAATTTTATTTTTTTATTTATAAATTTAGTTCTGATTTTCTCCCATTTTCTCCCATTTTCTCCCAATTTACAATTGTCTCCCAGACAATAACACCCTCTATTTTTCATGTCAATCCCCCCCTCGTATTGTGAGTTCGCTGCCATAGCCCTGTGACCGGCAGTGACACAGGCGAAGTATCGTCTCCACAAAGATGGCACTCACCAATCCATTGACCGTAACTCCGGTACTCCGAGCCACTCCTGTACAAGGCAAACTTCATGTTGGCTTCCCTTCCCCCTCCCTGGGGCAGACAGCCAATTGCCGCCCCCTGGTGGCACTCCTGGCCAGAGCCGACTCTGGCGCAACCGGTGGAATTGAATCCTGGTCGCAGTGGCCAGCGTCGAACGTTATAATCACTAGACCACCCAGGAGGCCCCTCTGGCTGAATATTTTAATAACTGAATATTTTGTCTCATTCCAACATTATAGTCAGGACAAATAGCTATATATTTTCTTTTAATTATTCCATATCCTGAAAATGTCAGGTGGTGGAAGACATGTTGGCAGGCAGCACACTTAATCTTAGCTGGGCACATCTGTTGGTGTTTGAGATATCTGCAGTCCATGTGTAGAATGTGAATTGTACCTTGCAAGCCAATACCTGGCAGTGGCCAGCCTGATGTCTATTAAACAGCCAGACAACATGCAGAGAGTGCAGTATCTGGTTCAGTTCAGCTAATGCACATAGCACAAGTGCTACAGTGCAGCAGCACAGGACAGTGAAGGAAACGGCATGAAGAACAGAATGATGCTGACTTTTCTTGCTTTTAGTTTCTTACACTAACATATGGCCCAAGTCCCAAGTAAAAAACGTTTGTTCAAGTCAAGTCGAGTCAGAGATAGGTCAATTCAAGTCCCAAGTCATATACTTTTTAAGACCAGGCTTGCATTATATCTATTAATCATCTTCAAAAGGTGTCTTATCTATTTTTTGAAAGAATGATGAACAGTTTAAGCTGCACCTGAATCATATTAAGATGAATTCAAACAACGACAATGAAGATATGAGATAAGGAATGATGAAGATATATTTACATTTGTCACTTTCTGAAACTATCAAAATGTCAAATGTCAAAAATCAAAAGCTGCTATATTCATCTGGTCAATTACCCATGAGGACCAGAGTCCACATGCACTGAGCTCCAGCTTCTCATCTGAGTCTTCAAGGAGCCTCAGGACCATACATGTCCTCCCCATGCAGGCTCTTGAGGTTATCTGACCCGTCTTCCCTGCTTAGCCCAGCGAGCTGTTCAGCCGCTGACTGATGTGACTGGCACCCCATTTGACGGCAACTAGATATTAGGCCATGGGCCACACAATTTGCAGTACACTACCTGGTACTGCAAAGTGTCTCAAATGATAATCATCAAAGGGCTCTCTCTGCTTTGTCACTGGTTACAAAGTCCATGCGAAGAGAAACCAAACTCAGTTGATCATTGCTGCACGTTTTCTTTGAAAGGCCCTCTAACGTCAACTAATACAATACAATACAAGAAAATCCGATGAGTGGTAAACTAAATGTGGTTTTAATCAGGTCCTCCATCCTTGGAAACAGTGCAGAAAATGGAGCTCCCAGATTTATTTGTTTGTCTGAGTAAATGCAATCTACTTTCAAGTTAAGAAAATTGTGCTAAACTATCCCTGAATTCTTGCATTAAGCAATATAATTAAAATCTGAATACATCAGTGATGAAGAGACCAATTCAAGAGTGCGATTCAAGGGTCCAGCGATAGTATTTTATTGCCTTATCTCAGTGGTAATAAAATAGGAAGAGCACACAGGTCATTGAGTATAAAATTATATTTTTGTGTCGACAGAGTGCTATACGACATGTCAAATCTGGCCTTGTAAATGACAATATCGGGACTGGTTTGGGTGGTGCTGCATTCTAAACAGCTCCCTTGTCCTCTCCTACCCTCGGAGTGAGGGGCATATGAGATACAAGCAGCATCCTAAGGCCTGTTACAATCATCTGGGAGCAGAGAAAGGCACATTTGTGCTCCTGAAGGGACACTTTTACTGTGGGGAAAATACTATGGTGAGATTAATTCCTGTAGGCCTAGATTCAAACAGCTTAAATAAGGGAATATGCAATTCAAACTGACAAGACTTAAGTTTAACCTGGATTCAATCAGGCCAACCTTATGGTTAAAAGGATCCACCTTGCCCTCTTCAGGACTGACAATCTAGGAAACAGGAAAATGTGTGGCCTGAAATCTAAGGTATCTGGGCGGAAGGTGGGAGCATTTTTTAAAGGGCAAGAGAGCATCTGTTAAAATAATATGTTTGCGTGTCTCCAACTTTACACTCCATGTCGTTTGAATGAAATGAATTAAACATAACATTCGCAATGTTAAAATAAGGAATATCTACACTTCATCAGCATTTTAGCGATAAAGTAATTAACTAATGTAGTTGTTTCCCACTTCTTTCTCTAATATTTGTGGTATATGATATGTAGAAAAATATTTTATGCAATAATGAATAAGAGGGCTAACATTTGAAATATTATGTTAGAATATTCCACACAATTCATTCATATTTCAGTGGCAATCTGTATTCTGATGTGATTATTAAGGAGTGCATAATTTTGGCAGATATCATATATACATGTACTATAGCTTGTGCCTTCATCAAACAAATTATCTATAAAGTGTCAGAACAGTGAGAATTTGAATAAAAAATGTCTATTCCCTGAATCCAGTATCCTTAACAGTCAATTTCCCTTGTTTAAAGTTCAGCACTCTGAATACTGAACACAGGTGGTATTACATGTTAAAACCCCTCACTTATCCTACATGCAAAATGTATTTTAATTGATTTAATGCAATAATTATTACATAGGAGCCCAACTATCAATTCCCCCTCTCTTCATAGCCCATGCATGATTTACAGTTAGGGGAGTACCAGAGAAATGGTCTGTGAACATTTATATATTTTTATTTTGGGTCACTTAACAACACAAGACATCCTTTCAAGGTTATCATTGAAATTATCCTCTCATGGTGATTATTGTGGTGACATAACACCAAACATTGCTATGCTGGGGGTTAGGGCAGATAAGTTTGGTTTGTACAGAAATATTTGTTGAGCTACTATGTTGGGAAACTACCTCAGGCGATGAATGTACCAGGTAGCAAGGCCAGTTGTATCACTCTGGAGCTCCGCTTTATCTGGTGTGGCCTGACTCATAATTGACCCTCTCTGACCCCCTGGTGACCCTCACAGCACACACACACACACAATTAATAGTTAAGTAATGTGTTTAATTAATCCCCAACAGCCTTATCTGGGTTAGGCTTTGAAGTCACCTAGACTTGAACCCAGAACAGGCCGAATGCTGTTTCCCTGGACAGAACCCCCCAAAAATGCATAGAGCTGTCCTGACACTAGCTAGCTTGCTAGACTGCATTAGTCTGCATGCTAGTCAAATTTGGCTATGGTCAATACCAGTGAGACATATTTACTCTCTATAATAATGATGCAGTATGCATGTCCATAAACCATACCTTTAATTTTGTGCCAAGATTAAATGAATTACAACTATAGGTAAATAATTTTCCTGGAGTTCTGTTAATCACTAAATTCTTGAAGCATCTGAAAATAATATGCCTTGTGTGGGTCAAAATAAAATACAGAGAACGATAAAAAATTACTCCCAGAGGTAGAGGCCTCTTTCATAACTCAATTTGAAAGAACACAAGGAAGAAAGAAGCGGGCGTAGCTTTAACAAAAGAATTGTTCTTACTGTGCAATCCATTTTTACCAGGCAATAAATCCATTGGGAATTTGCCCAAATTTCAGTCTTCAACAAGAACCAAAAAGTATCCAGTTATTTATCCGTGAATGGTATTACAAGTAATTCAAGTGCAAAACCTCTTATACTATATTTGAGAAATATTTTTCAAAATAAGGCACATCCAAGGTGAATATCTTAATTTCAGATTGCAGGTCACCGTTTTATGATTTATTCATAGTTTGAATATACATTTTAATACTTTTATACATTAATTAAAGTAAAATAGAATATGCACAATAAAATGATTAACTTCTGTATTGCTGTTCATTAAATTGTATTTTGTCAGGGCTTACTCTGGGTTTGGTGAAGAAAGAAAGTGACTTAATTCAGTTCATCCTATTTTCACCAGATTCTGCTGTTTCGTAACCTTTTAATTGTTACTTTTATTTACCATTTTAAATATATGCCACAAACTCTAATCCCTGGCACAGACTATTACTTTCACATGTTTTTAAGGAAAAAAAGCACTATAAGTAGTCAAGATTTACATAAATGTTTTTCTCATTTCACTGTAAAAACAAGAGACAATTCAAACATGAGAAATCCATTAAAAATATATTTCTATGTTATTGTTAGGTCATAAATAGGCCCTTGGCTTGGCTTGTGTTGAATGTTAGGCAGTAGCCAAATATCACTCCACCATATCTAAAATAATTTACACATAATATATTTACAGAAAAAAGTAATATTTGAAAATGCTTATCATTTACTCAAACGGCCTGATCAACATTTGTTCCTTAATTGTATGGCTTTTTCTTCACAAACAACAGAGCTTGGTGAGATAATGTTAGTGATCGCTTGCTAAACTGTTGTCTCTTCCATTTCCCACCAAAACAGTACTTCTTGGCACATGTTAAGTGATATATCAAAAGGAACAGTTTTATTACTCATGTACTCTGAATGGAGCAACATATCAAGCACAAAACAAAGCAAACAGTAATTATTAGCCAGCCCGCTTCTTATCTTTACTTGACAAAGAAAGAACTTTTTTTTCCAAATGCTGGTTTCTCAACAAGAAACTCATAGCAGATCACTGCTAGACCCCAGAGATCTGTGTGCATAAGAACTCTAGAATTAGCCTCACTATTTCAGGCTTTAAGTATTCTCTATTCTCTTCAAGAAATCCACAGAACTGGGTGACAAAACCACAACAAACGGCTGAACAGCCATTCTGTATTCTGTCAACCGAAATTTTGAATGCCATGTGACAAAACCAGGATTGGAACAGAATATGCAGGGCATAGGAGAAGCGTGACTCTTTCTACTTCTCGTCTTGGATGAGCAGATGAGGAGGATGAGGATCATGCAATAGATGTGCATCCATAAAATGGAAAATTGTCCTTTACACGCAATGGGTTATTAACTTCTGAAATGGAAGATTTCCTTTGTAAATCCAGGTTCATTTTTGCACAACCTAATGCTACAACATTCCATTCATTTTAGCTCTGTCCACCATTACCTTTCTGGGAGCAGAGTTTTTCACTAACATGTAGGTGCTTTCCAAATGATCCTAAATCCCAAATTAGCTGCTTCTCAGGCTTGTGATAACTAAGCACTTCTTGGTACATGTTAATTCATATAAAAAAGGGTGATTTTATTACTCACTTACTCTGAAGCACTGCATCAATCGCAAAACATAAGCAGTTACTGTATCACAAATGTTCCTTTTAGCCGGTCTGCTTCTTACCATTATGTGACAAATAAAGTCTTATGTATACCATGATTTTCTGAAACATATACTGATACAGCTGAAAATAAATATAAAAAAACATAATATTGTAGTGTGGATTGAAGGTGGAAGAGCCACACGCAGATCTCATGAGTATCTAAAAGCTGAATGCAAGCGATCAGCCACTAAATCTGCGAACAGACTAGGGAGCGGGGAAAACAGATAGAAAAAGAAAAGAAATAAGGAAACCCCGGGACAAAACTCCACGTGAATAAAACCAACAGAAACAACCCTAATAGGGCGAACACTCCTCACTGAGGAGCTAAGGAAAAAGAAAACAAATGTCTACAGAGGCTTTAGCTCTGGGGGAATTTAGCCCCGACAAACAAAGAATAATATCTTAAAGGAAACCACCGAAGTGGTGATCTTAAAACCCTTTGTTTGGAGATGATTAATCTCCCTAAAAGGCTACCACAGAGTGGTGACGCTAAACCTTTATTTTGAGATGAATAAGTTAGTTCCTTCTCTTTTCAACTAAGAGAAACCACAGGGTGGTCAAACTAAACCTTAGTTCAGAATACCGGCTAGAGCGTAATAATTAGTTTACACAGAAGCGTTTGCATGAGGGGAAAAAGAGACCTTAAGTAGAAGACAGAATTAATACTGATTGCTCTCAGCTGGAAGCGATCAGAGCACCCACCGACACAAGACCATATAAGGGCGGCAGAATGACAACGATTCCTCTCAGCAGAAAGAGAAAAAGACCATCACATGACCACGGGCCCTCCAGAGGCCGAACGAGGTAAAACCATGACAAATATAATAGTAAAACTACAGGTTTATGGCTTCATAGCTACCAATAAGCATTCTACTTACATGGTCTAAGCACAGGGCTAAATAGTGACATAATCAAATAAAATCAACAACAGAAAAAAACAATAAAAATACAGTAGCATCTGACATTAGCATATGCAACAGAAATAATTACGCATTCAATATAGCTCCTACATATTTTTTTTACATTTTTGTTTTTCATATTTTTGTAATGGCTCATACAAATGCAACAATCGATTTTACAATACAGCAAAACGCAAATTAAAATAGTTTGTGTGAATGGCGAGGTACAGTATGGGTTTGACAGATCCAAAATGGATAATGTTAATGAATCTTGTCTAAATGAAAGCATGCTTCTTCAGACAGGTATAAAACAACTCACTCAATTTGAATGGATAACAGTTTCTTCTTTCGCAAAGCAACCTCTGTCTTAGTGAAAGGAGAGGAATTTGTATCTTCAGCAATGTGTGAGCTATTGTCCATGCATTGACTGTGTGAACAAAAGTTTCAAATTTTCTGCGTTTATGCATAAATTTGATGTGAAATGTGATCAGATCTTCATCTAAATCCTAGATAAAGAGAACCCAGTTAAATAACACACAAAACATGATACTTTTTCATTTATTTATTGAACAAAATGATCCAACATCAAATGTCTTTGTCGGAAAAAGTATGTGAACCTTTGCTTTCAGTATCTGGTCTGACCCCCTTGAGCAGCAATGACTTCAAACGTTTCCAGTAACTGTTGATCAGTCCTGCACATGGGCTTGGAGGAATTTTGGCTCATTCCTCCTTAGAGAACTGCTTCAACTCAGTTATGTTGGTGGGCTTCCTGGCATGAACTCCTCGCTTCAGGTCCTGCCACAACATTTCTATAGGATTAAGGTATGGACTTTGACTGATTCCAAAACACAACATTTCTTCTGCTTCAACCATTCTTTGGTAGACTGACTTGCGTGTTTAGGGTTGTTGTCTTGCTGCATGAACCACCTACTGTTGAACTTCAGTTCACGTATGGATACCCTGACATTCTCCTTTAGCAATTGCTGGTAAAATCCAGAATTCATAGTTCCATCAATGATGGCAAGCTGTCCTGGTCCCGAGGCAGCAAAGCAGCCACAAACCTTGATACTGCCACCACCGTGCTTCACGGTTGGGATGAGGTTCTTATGTTGGAATGCAGTGTTTGGTTTTTGCCAAACATATCTGTCACACACCACGTAACAAACCCTGGACGGGAACAGAGCAGCCAGGAGACACGGAGTGGAGTTTGTCGGTCTACGGACCGGATTTTTAAAATTCATTTTTCTGTCTCTCCCCCCAGACATGGAAGAGAGACAGTGGGAGTAGCAGGTTAACATATAACAAAGACCAACACAAACACAGACACAAAATCTTCACCCTACTCGCCGCGAAGCTTTCGGGTAAAAACAACAAACTAAAATAACGAGCTAAAATAATGATAACTTACGGGACACCGCGCCTCCTCCTCCGGAGTTCCCTTGGAACCTCCCCAGGCACACACATTTTCAGTTCGAGTTCTCTTACCCATTCATAGAGACAATCAAACTTTTCAGTTCAAGTTCTTTTACTCATTCATCCAGAGACACTCGCCACTCCCCACAGAGAGTTCTTTCAACCAGCCCCAAGACACTCCACTTTTTCAGTGAGTTCTTGGGCTGTCCTCAGAAACACTCTCCACTGTCGAGTGAGAGCTCTCTTTTACTAAAACCGAGGGCGAGAGGCGGACCCTCTTCCAGGGCACCCTCTCGCTCCTCCATAATCACACCGAGGGAGAGAGGCGAACACTCTTCGTGCACCCCCTCTCCCTCTTCCCCACTCACACAGGAAGCACTCTACTCAGTCACTTTCGACAAACGCACACAAAACTCCTCCAACATCCAACATTCAAACATCAACATCCAACATCCAACATCCAACATCCAACATCCAACATCCAACATCCAACATCCAACATCCAACATCAACATCCAACATCCAACGCGCACGCGCACTCACACACACATCAAGACAAGACTGACTGATTCCCCACTCGCCCCACCTGCTCTTAAATAGGCTTAGTTTCTGCCTGGCTCAGGTGGGACTCGTGAGGCAATCACCCAATCACAATCACTCAACTCACATTCACACAGACACCCAATCAGCCAATTGACTTCCATATCAATTGACTGATTGACACCAATTAAATCATTAAATCATAATTAAACCAATTATGGCCTTTGGAGCTCCCTTCCGGGCGATAGTTCACTCTCACACCCTGTGAGAGTGCCAAACCTGCCCCCGGAAAGTCTCACTGCTCCAAAGGCCTTCACAACATGTAAAGACACAGACAAGCATGCCACTCCCACGTGGCCTAGACCGACGTCCTCCACAATATGTTTCTTATTTAAGCCAAAAAGTTCTATTTTTGATTCATCCGTTCACAGAACATTCTTCCAATTGTCTTCTGGCACATCCAGGTGATCTTTAGCAAACTTTAGATGGGCAGCAATGTTATTTTTGGAGAGTAGTGGCTTCCTCCTTGCTATCCTCCCATGCACACCATTCCTGTTCAGTGTTTTCCTGATGGTGGACTCATGAACGCTGACATTAGCCAATGCAAGAGAGGCCTGCAGATCCTTAGACGTTACCTTGGGGTTCTTTGTGACCTCCTTGAATATTGTACGCCTTGCTCTTGGGGTGATTTTTGTTGGACGACCACTCCTGGGGAGAGTTGGTGTTGAATTTTCTCCATTTGTACACTATCTGCCTGACAGTGGATTGGTGGAGCCCAAACTCTTTCGAAATGGTTTTGTAACCTTTTCCAGCCTGCATTGACAGCTCTTTTACTGAGGTCCTCAGAAATCTCCTTTGAACGAGGCATGGCACGCTTCCACAAACCTCTGTGGGGAAAACCAGACTTTGATAGTGAAGACCCAGGGTTATATTTTTATATACGGCAGGGCACCCAAACTCACTCCTGATGGTCATCCCATTGATTGAAACACCTGACTTTAATTACCCCTTTAATTGAACTGATAATTATAGAGGTTCACATACTTTTTCCAACAAAGAATTTAGATGTTGTTTCATTTTGCTCAGTAAATACATTTTAAAAAGGCAATAGTTATTTCAATAGACCATATGTACTGTTGACTGTATCTGTGCTGCTTTATTGGAAATGGATTTGAAAATATTGTTCCCACAACATGTTTTTCATGTGGCTGTTGTTTATATAATAATAAATTATATGAGAGTATATTATAAGCAAGGAGAGGTTAAACACTGGTTATTAATTAGCCATAATGAAAAATGTGTTTGAGATGTTTTCTGCTAATATAACACCACATATGAATCATTAATGAATCACACTAATAACATTTATTTATTGATGAAAACATAGTATCTCTGAAAGTCAGCCATGTTCCTATATATTCATTGTCCTTTTTGCAACCTTCATGTAAAGAACAGGATGTAAAAGGCACGGTTTGGGGAATAAAATCATTTATTTGAAACAAACTTTGGATATAATTAACTGAATGCAATAGATAATTCAGTTATTAAATACAATTTAGTACATGTTATGAATGTGGGCCATTAAAATTGAAAACTCATGCATATTAATAAGTATACATTGTATTACATTTTACTTTAAGAGGACTAATGATTTGCATTAAGGCAGTTCTTCCCACAATTTCTTTTTTTAAATAAAGTTAACAGAGTAGCATCTTATGGATTTATTACATATAAGAGGACCATTGATTTATACATAACACATAATTACAAATGTATGTAAATGTATTCATGTATTATATTTATGTCATTTATGAAAGACTCAAAACATATTTGTGTCAACGAATGTGAAGTACAGCCATCATTGATTATTTTATTATTTTATCCTTGAATTGCTTTAGACTGTGAATCTAACTGACACTGTAAAACACAATGTGTGCTGTCAGCAGAGGAAATGTTAGTGATTTATATTTAATGCCAAACTGCCAGATACCAAGTACAAGACGATATGGTAATTCATTTAAATAAAATTACACTGACACTTTAATTGATCTTAAAATATGTAATTGGGAAATGCATGAACATGCACTATTTTCTGCAAGGTAGTCTGTTGGGAAATATTTGAAAACATAGTCAGAAGTCTTTAGTGACTAAAACATTACAGAAATATTGACATTATCTTGAATAAGAGACCATTTTAAAGGAAAGTATGGTATATTAATGGAACATGCTGTCACATTCCCTTTGTTCCTGTCTTGTCTTTTCCTTGTCTTGTTTTCCCCTGTGTTCGTTTGTTCTCTGGTGTTCTTCCCTCGTGAGTGTTTGTGTTAATTGTTTTATTATGTTCCATTATTCAATCTTCACTCCTGGTTACTCCTCATCCTGCTCACCTGCTTCTAATCCCGTCACCCGTTTCCTGCACACCAGCCTCCCATCTAGATCATCAGCCCTGCAGTATTTCTACCCCAGTTTTCCAGTCATTCATCGTCAGATCGTTGTTCTCTCTACCCCGGTAGAACTTGACTCTCGAAATCCGAATTTATATTCCGTTTTAGCTAATCTTTGTGTTTGTTGTTAGTACATGTTAACCCTTGTTCCTGTTGTCTCCTCTACGTGTTCAGGTTCGTTCCCCCGTCTGTCTGCCAGCCTGTTCGTCCTGCCAGCCCTGCCTGCCTGCACGTCTTGCTTGCCCTCCGGTTTCCTTAGCCTGCCTGCCCATTCTTCTTTCCCACTCCACCTGTGCTCCTCTTCAGTTGTCCTGTTCCCGTCACCAGTCCTCCAGCTCATCGATTCCACTACCTCTGTTAACCAATAAATCATCTCTCTTTTCATTCAAACCCACCTTGTCTGTGTCTGCGATTGGGTTTGTTCTGTACCTCACAACACATGCACTTTCATAAACTGTTATTTTGTGTTTTAGGTCTAACTTGAACAAGCTGGGTCAGATTAAATGTGAGTGTCTTCAATGCTTTCATTAAAGATTACCCATCTTCAGCATGAGTGAACACAAAATACCTTCCTCATGTCCTTATTTCAGTATTTTCCTCATGTTCCTTTTGTCTGCTGGTTTAAGCTGGCTGTCTGTTCTCTCTTTCCATAGGCTCTATTGAGATCTTTGAGGAGTCTGAATTCTAACCTTGTAAAGGTCTTTGGAAGGAAATACAAGTTAGGTGAAAAATCACTTGCAGGTTTCAGTTACCTATTGCATACAATACTCCCACACAGGTGTTTTACATGGTGGAATTCATTGACACAAAAAAAGGTTATTTCACAGTCATGACCTTCTACATTCATCCATGTTGACAATTAATGCCTGTGGCCTTAGAACACTTAAGACTGAGTCAGAGTTTTGCCAGTAGTTTAACATTCAACACTACATTGACAACAATTCATTTAAAAAGAGTGGATTTGCCTGTTCATTGTACTTTTTTTAACCAAATAGCCTTGGCTGTCTGGAAGGATATTTTTTCATGTTCTTTTAAATAATTATATTCCCTGTATTTAGCATGAGTTTCAAATAGTGGGTACATGTTTAAACAGTAGGTATGCATGCCTACGGTTAAGACTACATTTACGTCCAATACCGTAGTGAGCAAGGTGCGGATTGATGAATGCACAGGACATAATGGTGGAGCATGCTTGGTAACAATGGCATTTTTTACAAGGCAAGGAAAAAAGTGGGAATGGGTGGATGAATATATTAATAAATGCTTATATGTACATAATGTCGACATAGAGAGGAACTGTCATAAGTAAGCCCCACAATAGCTGATGTAGTCAATTTAGCTGAATATTAATTACCTGAAATAAATGTAACTTCCCCAGAGCTTCAGAGGGGGGCAAATTAGTCAAAGAGGGACTAATTATGATGATGTAATCTCACTTATGAAGAATAATGCCTCTCTAGCAACAGTGATGATCTAATTGCAGAGTCTCATTAATTAATGCCTTGTGAAATTGACTGATTAAATGCCTCTCTGAATGCCATATGAACTCGAAGGGACAGTTCAGACCTCAGTCTCCGCTCGCCTGGCTGCGGATACAGCACCGCCAACAGGGTAAATAAGGTTTAGTGTTGCTTGGTGCTTAACATCCTTAACCCTGTAATGGTTGCAGGGTGACAGATTTGCAGGCTATAAGGGGACATCTACCGAATTGTCATCACCACTCAACACTTCTTATATATGTATCCCTGCCTACTCATTAAAAAAATAATAATACTAATCTTTTCCTTCCCAGTGTTACAGGTATGGTATGCAGCTGCCTACAACGATGTCTAGATGAAGTTTTCATCGTCCAATGGAAAAGGACACACAGGACAAAGGAAAAAGCCCACTTTGTCATGTCAAAGGGACTTGCTCGGTTCTCATGTGTATTGTGATGAAGTAATGCCATTGGGTTAACAAAAAGTTCATTCATTTGCACAGGACACTTGAAATGGCAGTCAATCAAAGCTAATCAAATACATCCATGCTACGGCCAATTATGTGCCGCCGTGTGGGGCTACCAGGCGCAGTCGGTATTGCATGGTCTGGTGTCAATACCAGATTTGATACCAGACCACAGGGCCCATCCACACACTTGAATGGTGTCTCAACAGGATGGGCTATCCAGCAGCCCCATGAACACAATATATTGACATTGAACAAATGGGAGATCATATACAGATGATGGTCATGTGTGATAACCATAGCATTTTCAAAAATAAGACAATACAATCCATCACGAAACAGCACTGAAAGAACAACCTAAAATATAAAACCCAGTCTTACATGCTTCAAATAGCATTTGAGAAGATTTTAACAATACATCAAAAATTAAACCACATAATAATGGGATGGGTTTGTATTTAAACTAATGCATGTAGTGGTTTAGACATGAAGTGTGGAATGCAATCTCTTTGTTCCTGCAAAACATTAGTCTTGTGTGTGCTGATGTCACTTACACTACAAATACAGACCTCCAACCCCCCAAATCCTTCTTAAATGGCATCATATTTGTATTATTTATTCCAGTTGTGTGTGAGAATAGCCAACAGTTTCCCTTTCTGGTTTCTCCCTTAATCTCTAAAATAAAATAAATGGATGCCATGAACAATAAGGAAGTCAAAGGGCTGTCATACTATGGTGCTGATAACTATAAAATGTCCAAAGGATGTAATGACAAATGCACTGTACTGTAGGATCAGTATCTCTGTTCTCTCAGGGTATTTTCAGCACATTCCTCCCAACGCTGACTGCTTGTCCAAATGTGCATGTATGCCTTTAAAAGACAATGATGATTAATTGAGCATGATCGAATGGAAGCTGATGTTTGCCCTCCTTCACTGAGTGGAATACTTTGTAAGGGGCCATTTATAATTTCATTATGCAAAGCAATAGCATACATTGTCATCTCTCAAAATGTAATTGAATGAGTAATGCATATTCCAGTGACACCATGCTTCTTTGGCTTCTAACTTTTAAGTTAAAATTAAAAACAAGTAAAAATCAAGTCTCAAATTTCCCATTGCACTGGAACATAAAAAATGAGTAGAACAATTTCATGTGAAAATCAAATTTACATAACTTTTTTCCACTTCAGTTTATATTCAGCTGACCCCAGGGGTAAATATTGAAACAATAGCAAGCCATCTGTGTTATAATGTCTTTAGTAGCTGACATACTATACGGCATTACAATATTATATTAATTTAGATGTACTAAAGAAACATAACTGAGAAGGCGCTGAAGCCAATTGACCTTAAATAAGTGCAGAAATTACATTTAAAAGAGTGGTGGTGGACAAGAATGATTATGAAATAGGCCTTGTGTCAGGAACAATGAGTGGCATGGCTTTGAGTTTAATATCTGGAACAAAAGGTTCCTGGCCCTCACTGCTGATTTTTGCATTTCTTTAATAGGTCTGAACATTGTTTAAATGAGAACCAGGTCCTTTGTGCCTCACTTCAAAGAGAAATGTGGTATACAAGGCATACTGTACGTTTGTTTGTGGTGACTTCTTGTGCTTTGCTGCTCTCAAATACAGCATTTGGGCAAGCGTGACCATTTCAGTTTAACGTAACACTATTAAATTATGCAGTCAAGGTGCACAGTATGAAATAAAACTGTCAGGCAGAAGATGTTATTTGCAGCCATGGCCTCCTCCTGCAGTTATGTTGCTTATTCTACTATTTGAGCGGTTTATCATTCAGTTTTTTTCTGATAAGAGAGACTTTCATGTTCACAGTCATTTCTCTGGCCAAAACAGTGAAATAAAGAGTGAAATAAGCTGAAAGGAAATGACATCACAAAATGAGATAATGTAGGCAGTCACAATCCCCCTGTCTAATCACTCAGTGAAGACCACAAAAAAGTTGACCAGTTGAAGTAAGCCTAATCATTTAATTATGCATGCAAGCAATTAGACGCAGTAGATGCTACTTGACTGTAGGCGTGTAATGGGTCTCCAAATCCACGGCTCAGTTTAAACCTTGGTTTTTGGGCCATGGTTCGGTTCAGACCTTTGATATGTTTGGGGAAAAACCAATCAAACAAAAAAACTACAACAATTGCATTTTCACAAATTAATTTGAGAAAGTCAGCTATAATTTAGAGCATAAAGAATGTAAGAACATTTGGTCCCACTTTACATAAAGAACCTCTGCGAGAACACAGGCCAGTAGAAGAATCATAAATGAACATGTCACTCGCCACTCTTGATAGATAGCCTAATCCTGTTTCTATGCTTCCAGACCTGAAGTGCCATTGAACATGCCTCTTTAGGGACGTAGTCTGCAAATGTTATTAATTAAGTGATCCGTACTGTCCCAACCTCTGTTCTTGGCTCGGTTCTTTCAACTTGCACACAAAAGTTCCTGCAACTAATCACTTTTTGCCAACATCATGTGTCATTTCATGTCCTTAATTACCCCACCAACAGCAACAGGCCTCCGTTGCTTTCCTCCCTGGAGGAATACTCCGCTCCAGTACATAGCTCCTTCCTCCTCTGAGAAGCCCTCAGCAACATTCCACGGCTACTTCCTCCTCCTCCGAGGCCCCCAAAACAATCCATGGTTCTGCACTCCTCCGAGGAGATGATCCACAGTCCCTTCCTGTTCAGGAGCCTGTTTTGTTCCCTAAAATACTCCGGTAGTCCTCCTTTTCACTTCCAATCATGAGGGAGTCTCCAGTACACCCACATGCTCAAGTGTTTATATTGAGTTGAGTGCTCCTTGAGGGAGGAAGGTAACGGTGGACTGTTGCTGTTGGTGGGATAAATCAAGGACATGAAATAGCACACAAGGGAATTCTTAAAGGTAAACGCAACACACACAATAAGGAACACATTGAAAACAGCAAGACTTTAAAGGGGAGCCTAGTGTATGAACACCAAACCTGAAAAACAAGGAAAAAGATGACTTATTTTTGCATGGATATATCTGACATACCTCCAGTGCCAACACAGTCAGATGTGCTGGATTATACTGTATATGTATATAAAAAGGAAAAGACTAATAAATACACACAATTTAAAATAAAGAGAAATAAATACACCGAAAAAGGTTTAAGTCAACATGTCCATGATATCCTAATGGTGTTATATTTGATATAAATGAATTTAATCTCTGAATAAAGGCTCAACTTTTATATACTTTTCATATTCAGGGTAAGAAGTGGAATAAATAAAATTACATGGCTTCCTCCAGAACATTAATTAAATATTTTGTGTTATATTGGAAAGCACAATATTAATTCAAATTGCTGTACCCCAAGCAATCTCTACCTTGAATAGGGAAATATCAGCCCATATCTCTAATGGAAGATATTTTTCCTACTTGGTAACAGCAAAAGGAGGAAGAATGAGGACCAAAGCAAGCAGTGCAGTGTGTGTGGAAGCAGCAGTGTGGAATAGAATTATGGACCTGATTAATAACATGTCACATAATGGTGGCAATCAATCATTTCAAGTGGGAGGGATACCAACTGCCCGAGGAAGGCACAACGAATATGGAGGGTCGGATATTATACAGCTAAAAACAGATTGTGCCATGAGCTTAGTGTAAGCCTGATTATGAATCATTACTGAGTTGTTGTTTCGTGGGAGTGTTTTTTAAGTTCAAACCTACCCTGGGCAAATGAAGAATGCATTATTGATGAGTCTGGGATGAGAATTAAAATGAAAGAAAATGATCCCACTTTGTGGCCCTACTATATACGTATGTAATTACACTAACTGCAGAGGCAGGTACTATGTAACTATTATGTATTGTGTAGTTAAAGTTTAATGTTGAACTCTGTTCATGTTTAGAAGTCTGCATTTTGAATATGGTGACGAATTAATTAGCTAGATACCACTTATGATTGGCTTTGTGGTGATTTAATGTTGAGACTACAGTGACCATTGGTGGAGATCAACACCTACAATATAAATACAAACCGGTATTTATATACAGGTCTTTAAATACTTACACTTGTAATTACTATGTAACAATGTGCTATGTACCCAATAGTTACATGGCACCTACCCCTGTAGTTACAGCATTTCTACACAGGTATCCGTTCAGCACAGCTTTCAGTTTGTTGGTGGAACAATGTAATAAAATGTACTAAAATTGTAAATTGGTTCCTCTTATGAGGATTGTAGGATGAGATTTATCACGCTAATCATCTTCCACCAAAACATTATAACGCACATCGGGTTAAATTATGCTTAGACAATGTATATCTCAGAGTCTCAAAATGTAGCTGGGGTTCTTTGGTAACAGAACCAGTTCTACTGCACCATATATGCAGAGAAAAAAGGTCCATATCTTCTGGTCCTGTATAATCTTTTGAATGAGTATGCTCTCCCAGCTCTATGTAAAGCTGCTGTTGGTATCTCATTAGCTTCTGTGATACATCTGTGATACTCACCTGGTAAAGTGGCCCAGTGAAGGTCATGGGGGATATGAAGAACAGAGGATGGCACCCTGGTCCCTTTTCTGAGCTCTTTAGCCTTCATTGTTGCCTCTTTTGAGATGACTTTCTCTGTTCCCCCTCACTCCCACGACAAAAAAACTTGAAAAGACAATGATGCAAGACTTGCGTTGGGGCACGAGTTACCAAACATGCTAAAATGTGTAATACATATCCATCCATCCATCCATCCATTATCTAAGCCGCTTATTCCTGGTCAGGGTCGCGGGGGGGGGGCTGGAGCCTATCCCAGCATGCGTTCCGGGCGAGAGGCAGGAATACACCCTGGACAGGTCGCCAATCCATCGCAGGTAATACAGATCCATTTTGATTAATTTATTGGTTTTATTTATTGGTTTATTACTTATTGGTTTATTACTTCCTGTAGTAATCTCTCCTGCTAATGTGCAAAATTTGATAACACTGCTGTAGCATTATTTAAGCACTCAGAGAATACCAGCTCAGAAGTTAGCTAGGATTCTGCCTCAGTAGTTGAGACTTTCCTATGCGTAATGGAACAGTAAACTTTTTCGGTTTCCAGGGGAAGACATGAGGCTGAGAGCTATCGTGGCTTTGATCCGTGGCTTTGAACACTGCTGCACCATGCAGTAAATCACAGGAATTATTGTTCTTCAACTGCAGCTGCCTCCTCAGATTTCAAGTGTGCCATGTGTGCATCACATGTTAGACCACCTACAGTGTAAAAAATGATTCATGCACAAAAGACAGCTTATCTGGACAAACTCTTAGGATCAAAATATTGGATCACTATCATTTCTGAGGTAAAGCACAGTCACTCGTAAAAATGGGCAGGACGAATTAACTGAAATGGCCATTCCAGATTTGCTTCCAGTAGCTGTTTTTAATGTTACTACCAGACTGAAGGCCACTGTCAAATGTAAGGGTACCCACTTCATCTCCTTGCATGACTAAGTAGATGCAGGGCTGTGCTTTGCATCTGAAACACACACAGTTATTTAATTATTTCTCAAGCCTGCTTGATCATCTTTCGGAAACAATGTTTGCACCATAGGGTGCATCTGGTCACCTAAATGCTTTGTATTCCTTGCCTGCAATTCTGCCATGCAGAGTACTAATCAAACCCAATGACTTCCACAAGATGGCTTCCCATACCATGACAGATCCACCACCATATTTAACAGTAACATCTATCCAGATGTAAGAAAAACTGTAAATGATGACTCATCGGACCATATTACTTTCTTCCACTGGGAGGTTTTGTGCTAATTACACAAGTTATGCATTGTTGCGCATTGGCCTTTGTTATAGCAGTTTCCGAATGGCAGCCTGTTGCACAGGAGCTGGCGGTCCTCCGGAACCCGGACAGCTCCCCGGAAGAGGCGAAGAAAGAGGAGGCAGCATTCCGCAGCAGGGCAGCTGTCCAGTGCTTAACTGGGGAGACAGCTGTAGCCAATCTCTCACTCTCTCAATCAGGCAGCTGTCTCCCATTGTGTAATCAGAGGACGCTGCATAACGGGAAAGACAAATGCAGCCTCTGCAAGAAGTGTCGGAACCGAGCTGGCTGACATCACGGTTCTCCTTTTTTTTCTTCTCTCTCTCTCACTCCCTCTTTCTCTCTCCTACAGAGACGGACACCTCCATCAAACACCTTTTCAGTGCCGATTGGAATACCTGGCCCGAGGATGGCGCAGCCTCACTCCCCCAACCCCATCCGGCCCATAAAGATTCTCCATGGAGACGGACCAGATTTAATCACTTGGGAGGAGAGCAGTCCGTAAAATTTAAAAAGACTGAGTTGGACAATTTTCTTTAATAACGTGTAGAACATTTCTGAACACAGGGTTTTTTGACTGTGTTTTGTTTTTCTGTAATAATTTAATTATTTCATTCAATTTATTATTGTTGCCTTGGGTGAATTTGTCTCACTCCTGGTCTTTTGGCAATGCCTTCCCCTGGTGTAAATATCCTACCATAAATATCAGCTTTGTGATGCTCAGGGCATACAGTTTTTGGTTGAGCCTGGGTCACGGAGGTATAGATTCAGTTCTGTGGTAATTTATGAGGCTTTTGTTTTGTGCTTTTTAGCAACTATCCTGTTAAGTGTCCATCAATCCCTGTCAGTGGGCTTCAACTTGTGCACCATGTGACCACTGTTCCTCTTTCTAGTTTTTCCTTGTTTGGTGTAAACCATCATGATTTTCAGCACTATTCCCAATAAACTATTGACTGACACACCGGCAATTCGAGCAACAATTATTTGTCCTCTTTCAAAATCTGTTAAATCACTCGTGTTGTTTTGTTTTAGATTTTAAAATGTCTTTAATAGCAGAAACATATTGGTAATTAGTACTGGTATTAATATGAAACCTATGCAGACTCCTTATGTTAATAATTCTTGCAAACTTTCCACAATTTTTAATCATTTAAAAAACACAAAATAAACACCTTCCTATGAAATGTTGGTCCAATTTTCATGGGTTTTTGCATCATGAAGCATCAGTGTAAAAAACATTACAAACTGAATATTTCTTGCCTCCACCCAGTTTGGTAGTTTCGTGGTCGGGAATAAAAGCGTTTGTGTCAACATGGGTTGGGTAGCAATGGGGGGGGTGTAAAAACATGAAGTTTCGTGTCTGACAATTTGCGTTTTCGTCCACCCAGACCACCTCTTAACTCAAAACCCAGGGCATTATGTGCTAGTTTGTTGACATTATTAATGGGCACATATGAACAGATAAGGCACATATGCAATAAATACCCCATAACAAGTTGTCACACGCCACGTGACAATCCCTGGACTGGAGCAGAGCAGCTGATGGCAAGAAGTGGCAGAGGAGTGGGGGTTGCCAGTCTACGGACCGGATGTTTATTTTTTTCTGTCTCTCCCCCCCAGACACCAGAGAGAGACAGTGTGAGAGCAGGTTAAAATAAAACAAACACAAACACAAAGTCTTCACCCTACTTGCCGCGAAGCTTTCGGGCAAAAACAATGAACTAAAATAAGAAACTAAAATAATCAAAACTTAAAAGCCCCGCCTCCTCCAAGGGGGGAATCCCCTTTCGGGGAACACAACAAACAGACAATCAGCAGCTTTCCACACCGCCTTCATACATCCACATTTAACACACATCAGTCCACATGATGAATGGCAGTACCACCCCTTCCAACTAATGCCGCCATTCCTCCAAGGCAAGTTTGACGGCTAACAGCTCTCAGTTACCGATATCACAATTTTGTTCTGCTGGAGAGAGGTGATGAGAAAAAAAAGGCACAGGGGTGGAGTTTCTCATCCTGGGAGGACCATTGAGAAAGGACAGTGCCAACTCCCATGTCCGAGGCATCCACCTGGGGATGGTCCAGATCGGCTGTGGGGATATGATGTTGATGAGCAAAACTAATGTCCATTAAATTGCTCGCAGCTCCGGAGTCTACAAAGGTCATGAGTGGGGTGGTGTTGTTACCCCAGGAGAGGGTAGACTAAAGGCGAACCCCCAGGGATGTGGATATGGAAGTGCCATTATGACCCGTCACAAGTCTCCCTCTTCTGGACGGGTCTGTGCTTTTCCCAGTAATTCGGAGCAGTTATCCCGGTAGTGTCCTTCAACCCCACAATACAGCAGCCCTCCCTCAGCCGCCTGTCGCGTTCTGCCCGAGTGAGTACGGCCCAGCTGCATGGGCTCATCTGGAGGGGAATGCGAGGAGGTAGGAGTCGATGCCACCAGGGTGGGTCTACGGGCATAGTTGAACGTGTCATAGTCTAGTAAACGGGGCTTGACTGGGGGGTGTGGTGCCTAATAGCGTTCTCTATCGCGTGGCCATATCCGATTGTCAACTCGGATTGCGGTATCAATAAGAGTCTGGAGGTGAGTAATCGAGTCCCGTGCTGCCAGTGCGTCCTTCAAACAGTCACTGAAACCCTGATAAAAAGTAGTCACCAAAGCCTCATGGTCCCACCTGCTCTCAGTGGCCAGAATACAAAAGTCAATCGCATAGACCACAGCACTGTGTGACCCTTGTCAAAGTTGGAGAAGGCGTGCGCCTGCCTCCCGCCCGCTGACCGAGTGGTCGAATGCACTCTTCATCTCCTGGAGGAAGGCATCGAGGTGGGTGCACTCGGCAGACTGCTGCTCCCAGACCACTATAGCCCAGGTGAGAGCCTTGCCGATAAGGAGTGTAACACTGTACGCCACTTTGGAGCGCTCAGAGGGGAAACGAGCGGGCTGTAATTCGAAGGAGAGAGTACATTGTGTGATGAAGCCCCAGCATTTATCCGGGTGTACATCGTATCGCTCCGGCGCGTGGAGGTGAGGCTTGGGCACATGGGCAGGTGATGCCCTCCGGGTGTAGTTGGACAGTCTTGACCGGATGCATCCCGAGAGCTGATTGCCAGCGTGAGAGCCTGGAGAGGACTTTTTGGAGAGTCTGGTCGTGTCTTCCCAGGGCTGTGCCCTGGCTAGCTAGTGCAGAGCGTAGATGCACGAGCTCTGCGGAATTACACTGCACCATCGCCAACGAGGAAGGGGTTTGAAAACCAAACCAAAAAATACACTGGACTAACTAAACTGGGAGGGACAAACCACAAGAGATAAAAACAAACTAACAAAATAACAAACACAATTAGAGAAACCAGGAGGAGCATAAAACAAAGACAAAACACTTAACTAACTATGAAAACTACGAGAGACGGAGAAAGGTTTGGAAAGGTAATAAACTGCAGGTAATAAAACACAGCATGTTAACTCAAAACTAAGCACAGGAGAATGGAAGAGACTGGGTTATATACTGAGTGTGATAAGGTAAATTAGAGACAGGTGTGGGTGGAAAATCACAGGGGAAGACTTGAAACTGTCATAATGGAATGCAGGGGCGACTGGGGAAAAAGAAACAGTGAAACCACGAAAAAAAAGGAAAAAACAAAAAGGAGCTTCTGCGGCCAGGATGGGGAGGTACTGCTGGACCCCTGACAGGTTACCACAGAGGTGTGGCACAATAATTAATGAAGCAAATACAAGTCCAGCATGCATACTGTCAGAAATAAAAATGCTTTTATTCACTTTTATTTTATGAGGCTGTTTTGATTTCCATAACAGAGGTGAGTTGTTGATTTACAACAAAACAATCACTGAAGCAAACATCTTGGAAAGGTGTATCCAAGCATTAAGCTAGCCAATATTTTTTATTTAGGGCTGATTTTGACATGGTCATGGCTAGTATTGTTAATATTTGGTCTAGAGAAGTCATTACACAAACAAAACATGCGATTTTGTTGGTCAAAACATTTTTTTTCTACTTTCTCTTTTTTGCTGTTTTTCTCCCAGTTTTTCTCCCAGTTTTTCTCCCCCATTTTCAGTATCCAATTATACCCTCTATTTTTCATGTCAATTATCCCACTCCCTCATATATTTTATGAGTTCGCTGCCATAGTCCTGATACCAGCAGTGACATGCCTCCTTCGAGCCGGAACCCGCTAAGCCATCACTGTAACTCCGGCATGCGTGCACAGGGCCACTCCTATACACAGCGAACACGCATCAGTTTCCCTCTCCCCTACAATTCCCATAGGGAATCTTGATTATGTCATTTGGCCCCACCTCGTAGGATCCCATTTCCACGTAAGGTAGACCAATATTGTTAAGAGCAGAAATATGCAAGTCACGCAACGAATAAAACCAGAGAGCAATCGCTGTTCCTCTCTTCTCTGTTCCTGTTTCTCTGTTCCTCTCTCCTTCCATCGCCAGCACCTCGTGCTGTTCTCTCTCACCAGTGCCTCAAATGAGAGGCCTCGTGAAGACATGCGTGAGACAAGTCCTGTGAACAGCAGCGGAATCAACAGAGCGCTGCCTCCATGAACTTAGCTGCAAACAACGCTAATTTGTGAAGAGCTGTCAAAGGATACAGCTAGCAATATCGGACATTTGAGTGAGAAGCGACCAGCTCCCTTCCTCAAGACTCATCACCAATAATTAACTTTGCCCCCTGGAAAACAAACCAGACATCACTTTAACCGCGAACAGTTGCGAGACACCGCAAGGAAACATCAAACTCACTGAAGACGTGGCGATCAGACTTCCAACGTCTTTTCCAAACCCGACATGCGTCAAATCCTGCCGACCACAGAGCAAACCAAACAGTAAGGCTGTAGCATCTGGGCATAGCATAGTTTAGCAACAAACTGTTTATATCCATGACTGACTCTACAAACCGTTGTAAAATGTATCATATTTCATGACATTGTGTTTACCATTATTTTGTAGCTGGCATAGCTGCTCATTCACTGCCTGCGTTAGTAGTAAAATACACCACACATAGACCCAGGTCTTGCATGTATTATTATCTACTAACCTGGTCATAATCTGACATTATGATCTCAACCCACGCAATAACTCCACAGTTATTCTGGCGTGCGGAGTAAGTGCCATCTTTTCCCTTTTCCCTTGGTTACAAACTAGGTTTAAACCTCCCTCCTTTAAACTTCCCCCCTAGGTTTAAATATTTCCTCTTTGTTCTCGATGCCCACATGCTTAAAGCGTGCATGTACATGCACGTGACCCACGCACACGGGAGAGAAGACACACATACATGCATGGTCACTTGCCTCAGAAAGCTTGCGCACAAACGTTCCCGACACATACACACACAGATACTTGTTGTTCATTAATGTATTGAATTGTGCTTTGCTAGTTTGATACTTTATGTTCAATAAATGTAAATATATTACTTTTCTTACAAGGTTGTCTGTCTTAATGTTACACTTGTATTGAATTGAGCCAACCTCTACTAATTAGAACTCCCTGATGCCTTCAACCCCTTTGTTAGGTCATCAATATTATTAATTTGATATTAACTAAATGTATAATGTTGTGATTTGATTAAGACGAATTAACTATTAATATTGTAATTTAATTGTAATTATTAATTGAAATTCCAATTTTATAGTTAAGTATATTTTATGAGACTGATATACTAAACCTAATGAGACTGATATAAGAATACTTGTTTTTCGGCTGCTACCGTGTTAGGAATGAACCTTAAGCCTTACATTGTGGTGTCAACCATATTAGAATTCTAATTTCTAGTGTGATAGCACCCTACATATATATACTGCTAGCTAGCTAACTAAGAAGAGACAAAATACTAGCACCAAACTTCAGCTGTCAAACCAGCTGAGACTGGCTAGCTACTTAATGTTACCTAGCCACACTAACATGCTAATGTGCATCATTGTGTCCATGCAAACAGACAAGGTAACCAGCTAACCAAGTAGTTAGGTAGCAAGCTAGAGCTTATCTAGCTATTGTTAGCTAAGCGATTGGTATTTACTGGCTGATCTCTGTCACCACTACAAGCAAATTGGTTTGTCTACCAAGCGATGTTGCCCACAGTAATTGCTATATGAACAACTCTAAACACAGAAAACTATTAGAAATACAGAGTATAAAGTTATATCCTATGTTCTAGACTAACATAGGTGTGTCTTTGGGAGGAAGTAACGTGGTTACCATAACAGTGTGTTAGTGGGCTCATGGACACTGCCATTTTGGCTCTTAACAATGGCTTTGTGTGTTGCAATGGCTTCCAATTTCCAGCATTGTTGTACTGAAGTGCACTTTACTAACACACAAGGTCACTTTTTAATATTCATTTTGAATGGAGCCTCGTTTCCAAAAATTGACATTTTTATAAAAACCGTGGTGCATGAAACTGCTTTTTCATCAGTGCAGTGGTCTGTTTAAAAGTCTGACGTGTTCTCATTTGGTGAGAAACTATATAATTCTGTAAAAAGATGGTAGAAAAGATATATAGATATATGTTTTATGAAAGTCTAAGAATTTTCTCTTTTAGATCAAAACTAGCAAACAGATTTGTATGAAATGTTGAGGATTGGTTTGAATAGTCTCTGCCCTGTTTTAAAACAAATTCCATCTACATTGGTGCTGAAACGGCATAAAGAAGAGACTCTTGATTTTCTTATATTAATGTACTTGCCATGCAGCCATTATCTAAACATTGCACGGCCGATCAAGTCCAGCTCTGCTCCCTGAGAGGTTTGTTGTTGTAGCCATTGTAAACTGTAAAAGGAAATAAGAGTAATGAGTCATGCCATACTGGTCCGTGTGATCAGATTGTGATGAGGTACTCACATGTTTGACCCAGCTGGCTGAGGACACATACACTGCAGCAGTCATATTCGGCCCTAGTTGCTTCTTTTAGTCCATCGTTTCATTCACACTCTTGCATTGTGATGACAAAAAAACTATCCAGAGGTCCTGAGCTCATTCAGTTTGGCTCCAAACAGGACATAGACTGTTCTGGTCAGTTACTGTTAAAATAACTAATTAAAATGCCAGCACAGCTGGTACAGATCTTCCGCCTCTTCTGCCCTAACTTAACCCAGCAGGAAATGGTCCAAGAGCTGTCAGTAAACAAAATCCCTTATCTCTGACCCTTTGGCAATTTTTTAAAATACTCACGGCAAACAAATATCAGGGAGAAGACCAAAAATTGGCCAATGCATTGCATAGAATTCAATACTGCACCACTGTACAGTATATACTTATAATAGTGGTTATTTGTCTTTGGATGTTGATGTATTCATTCATTACTGGTGAAACCTAGGGAGAATTTCTAAATATTTTGAGTGCCACGAGTGGGTTGGAACTTGGAAGGTACTTGCCGGAGGCAATTACTGTTGCTTGTATGACCTGACACCCAATGTGATTTAAAGTGTTAAGCTGAGGTAAACTATCCGCAGGCATGCCTTTTAATTGCACTACAAATCACGACAAAGTCATAGCGAACATGGGAGGCCAATTAAAAGAGTCATATCAGGGTGCAAATTACCATGTGTGATCATACAGGTAAAGGGTGTAACCTCAAACATCCTCAAGTCATCCTACTACCTGCATGGTGGTCACAGTAGACTGTAGAGCACTGGTACAAGGCCCAATTTACACAGGTATACTTTAGATGTTAATTAAAATGAACTTATTTTAAAGATAATTCATGAGCATTTACTAAATACAAGAATAAGTGGATGCACTACATTCCTTTAATTTCCTATCAAATACCATAGCATAGCAAGCCAAGCTTGGTCAGTCAGTTTTCATTTTTTTGTTGAAAAAAATACAGTTTTTATACAGACTGACATTAAATATTTGTATCTATTAAAATAAAACCTATGACCTATAAAATAAAAAGGGAACAACAATAGATAGCTCCGAATTCATCCCATGTAATCTCATTTCCATAATTTGTACTTTAATGATATGAACCAATCTAATACACTATCACTGCCTTCCATAATAATTGTATTAGTTACGTAGCTCTAACTTGTGCAGATGAGACAGTACAGTAAATTCATATTACTTTTCTATGTAATTATATTAAAAGGAATGTGAATGTATGGTCGCTTGCTAGCTATAATCACATAGCAAAAATCACATAGCATAGCTATAATCACATAAGTGCTGTATTCAAAAATCACATAGCATAGACAGCCAACATGAAATACTTTACCTACCATCTGTGGTTGCCTATATTGCTTGCAATTTAATTGAAGTGCTGTATTCATGATAAATAAAACCAGCCATACCACATATTAGCCATGTAATGGTGATTATGTAAACAGTCTCTAGTCTATAGTGACAGAGACAGTGACAGAGCAAGGGAATGACACTACCAGACAAGATGGGAAAACACACAGCTTAAAACATTTAAATTAGGATGAATGCAGCTGACTCAAACAGACTGTTAATATGTAACGAGACAAAGGTGAACTGGGAAATCTTCAGACATGCAGTTGGTCAAATGCAGCTAACTGCAATCAGAACTCTGTATACAATGACAAGACTGGGAACAGGTATAAAAGTGAAAACACGGACCAGACAACCAGGAAAACATGGAATAGATAAAATCATTTATACATTTCTGTTGTTTTTATTTGCTATGTTGAAATTACATTCCATTTTAATATTAATATACAAAGTGTTCTCACTTTCTGACCCATATGCTTTACAAATAACACAAATTGAAAACTTAGTGGCTGTTTGCTCTCTTCTGCTTACTCGCTGTTACCTAATTATAGTAGTAACAATTAGTAACAATGATTACATAATCTACAGGTAACTGCCAAAATAAAGGAAACACTTAGGTAAATTAAGTGTTCTGGCAGCTCTGTTATTGTGTGAGGTGCATTTTCCTGGCATGGTTTAGATCCATTCAACCCCTTAGGTGGCAAGGTAAAAGCAAATGAATACAAAGCAGTTCTGAGTGATCACCTTCACCATATGGTGAAGCATTTCTTTCCTGATGGAAGTGGTATCTTCCAGGGTGACGATGCCCCATCCCCAGGGCATGAGTGCTGCCCAAATATGCCTGCCCCTGCCGCAAAAATATCCCTATCACTGCCACCCCTTTATACCTATCCCTGCTAAAATGGTTTTGATTTCAGAGGCCTTGTCACAATTGTTTGCTTTTTTATCTTTGATCCATCACATACTTTTTTCCAGTGGCTTCGAGCTGTTGATGAGTGGCTTTGAGCAAAAATGAGTCAGTCTCCTGAAGGGGAGTCTATGATGCATGAGTGTAATGATGCATGATAACAAGTAAAATATATATCAGGACAGTGGGGGAAATGTGTTGGGTGTCACCAGAAACACTGAGAAAATATATTTTCAGTGTTGTTAATGTATAAGCATAAGCAGATATGCATTTAATATCATGACCTCTGTATTTTGAGTTGTATTTTTTTTACAAACTGATTCAGTGTAATACTGAATTAAAGTGGTGAACTACTGTACATACAATTACTTTACTTCAGTATATCAAAGATTTTGTACAAAGCCAAGATTACTGCTTGCTCGCCTGATCACCATCATTGTCATTACTTCTGTGTGTGTGTGTGGTGATGAAGTGGACCCGTCCTGAGCAGGCGGATGTCGTCGTTACTACAAAATCTTTGCTCAGCAAAGATGATGCAGTGATGCTTGGGACGACTTTGCTACACAATGGGAGTTGTAACTCAACCTGCTGACCTGAAGCCAAGCGAAGCATGATGTCGGTGTAGAGATCTCTCACATTATAAAAAAGTTGACTGCTTGTATTATAACCAGATTAATGCTATACATCTCCAGAGATCATCTATCGATAGCTACTTTGTGTGTAGTTTTGTGTAGCTAAACGTAACTGTCTCTGTCTAGCTGACTGTTACACAAACCACTTTTTAGTCAGACTTTACAGTGGTGATAGGCTAATGTAGCATACATCGACAGTGGTGATAGGCACAAAGCTAGCTACATTTTAGTGTACATTTTCATGCCCTCTGTAATTCTCGACTCCTGGATACGGCCCTGCCTGTCAATTCCACCCCTGAAGTCTATGACCATTTATTAAAATTCCTGAAACAAATAATATATAATATTTTATTAATTCTTATTTCACAGAAATGAATAGGGAAAAGGGAGATTATGAATGATAAACACTTCATAATCTTTATGTACTTTCTGTAGAGTCAATTTGCCATTGGGAATTAGATTGAGCTATTATCATATTTCATGTGTTTTTTTCAAGTCCCTGAAAATATATCTCAAAGTCATTTTTCTGTAAAGCTACCCTGAATTTTAAAAATATCTAATGACAAAATGAATGTTACTTACTGAGAGCACTAAAGTTGAGGAAAAGTACAAAAGTCAGTTTTTGTTTCTGCATTTATGTTTACAGCCTCACATTTATTTTTGTTGCTATCAGTTAACTCTTGCACCTGATCTCTTCCTTTTTGTGTTTGTAAGCAATAACTTTTAGTATGTCCTAGATAATATGTTTTACCTGGTTATCCTTTCCCAAAATGTTTTCTTGTCTGACAGTGGATTGTTTGTGTCAGTCATTCCAAAATTGCCAATCCATTATGGTACAAACACAGGGTTATTTAAAGGGAAAAAGACTGTGCAGTTACACCCTTGCCACAGGTTATATAATTGGTTAAACCAACTTCTTTTACAATGCCACCCCAATGAAACCCCAATGAAAATATATCTAGTCATAGATTCACTTATGATGCTCTATAGCTTTGTGATCGGCCATAATGTTTGCGTTGTCAAAATAGTGAACTTAATCTACGATTCAGGTTATTGCCACTGTTCCTAAACTGTCTGCAGATACATTTTTCCTTAAATTACTGTAATGTACAATTCAACACACACAATACACAAACAATACCATTTTTAAGCCCCTGTGCTTCTAACATTTTCCCCAACATTCAAGGAGTATCACTCTCAACAGCACAAAATGCACCAGGAGGGAAGTGACCTCTATATATATGGAATATTTCCTAGGCCAGAAATACGTTCAAGCAAAATAAAATAGAATAGATTAAAATATAAATCACAGTTTTTTTGCATGCAAGCTGCCATAGTACAGTTCAGATGCAGCTGAAAGAGAGTAGTGTAAGCCTTCACCATAGAATTAGACAATGCCAGCTACCTTATGCTTGAGTAAGTATGATTTCAAACCTGTTACTAGAAGTTGTACAATCATAGGTTCTATGAATGTGACACTTTCAGGCCATAAATGAGTCTCTTTGAGAAATCACAACTGAAGCATGTCAAATATGTATCCACCATGCAAATTGATTCATTCTAAGGTGTGTGGCCAAAGAGATTATTCTTGGTGCTGTTGATGAAAACATAAGACCAGCCCAAAAGCTTGGGCTGGAGAAGAGAACTCATGACTAGTTTTATCAAATGTTTTCCTTCAGAAAGTTTCAACTGTCCTTCAGATGATGATTTACATTTTTACCATATTACCTTTTTCAAATAGTAAAAGTACAAAGTTTATACACACACATATACATACATAGACATACAAATGTGCACACTCACTCAGTCCTATTTACACTGGTATGCATACCCTAATTTCTAGGGCTGGCTCGATTAAACCGAATCTTGGTCGACCAACAGTCGTCCGTTTTTTCCGATTGGTCGAAACTTTTTTTCCCCCCCCTATATGATTATTTTTTCTTTTTCTGCGCGACCAAAACAAATCTCGGTCGACCAACAGCCCATCGACCAAATAATCGACCAGTCGACTAAATTACTAATTTCCAAGATTTATTTGACCTTGGAGTCACTTGGTTATATATGTATATTATTATTATTACGTTTCCCAGGAGTTTCTGACACGACCTAGACCCAATTCTAATGGGATATAGCCTCCTTTATGAATACCATTATTTACCCTAATTTTCTGTTGCAGTTTAAACATTTTTGTAAATATTTTTTTTATTAAACGCCTATGTTTTCTATCTTTAATCAACAATAAAATCGGGTACATAATATATACTCAATCCAGGATACTACTACGTAATCTACTACGTCAATAATACCTTCCATGTTAAATCAGCTTCGCAGTTACTATAATGATGCTTCAAAATATTACTGCTAGCTGAACTTAACCATTATTAAACACAGCATGCTTTGTAGATTGAAGCTGATACTCGAGTTCTGCTTTACCATAGTGTATGCGTTAAAACCGCACTTCCGTCATCATCCATTGTATGCATTTTAAATCACGATGGATGTTACTATGAGAGTTCACTCGGAGCACACAGTTAAATCTACTTACGGAAATATGTTTTACCTCAGTGAATATTATGTTAGCTAGCTACAGTTTAGCGAGAATGATCAATATTGTTTATATATTTACTGATCAGTAGCACAATATTTAACTTTGAATAGGACTACACTTCCGCCATTTGGGTTCACAACGCGCATGCGCGGTTTTCAGGACCGCTCCAGGCCGACATTTACCAGAGCTGTCCGTGACCCCTCTTCGCTCAGTTCCTCTTTTACCATTCAAATACTTCTAAAAGTGACAATGACAAGGCATTGCCACAAAAGTTATTCCAACCCCATTTGTAACACCAAATGGAGAGGTAATTGTGTTACTGATTTATTGCGACCTTAGCCACATATAAATGTATTGATACAAAAAAATACAGCTCAGACTAGCTTCCTATTTAAATCACCGTTAGCCCGATAACCTTTGCTATAGAGGTACATTTAGCATGCAAAATCTTAATGTCCCCACCCAAAACTGGATTGTGCCCACTTTCCACTCCCGCCCCCTTTTCTCCCCAGCGACTCCCTCCCCCCCAACATGTTCTGTCCTAGTAGGCTACCTTTGGGAGACAATAAAGCCTCCGGGGGGGTCTTACGGCTCTGCTTACAGGAAGACAGGGGTGCCCGGGGAGTGGTATGTCGCAAAACCCGCATTATTGGTGAGTCATAACTGATTGGCCTGGCCGATCTAGGGGGGAAGGGAATCCCTTTTGTCTGAGTTTTTTGAAGCTCCGCCAAAAGCCATATAATGGACATCTTCCCGATTGCTAATACAACGCTAATAATCTGATATTTTACACAAATCATTGTTTTGAATAAAATACAGATGCTCACTCCAATAGATGATAAAAAAAGTCCTACATTTAACCCCATTTGCCTTTGAAATGTAGGTTCACCCCACAGCAGTGTTAAATCAAAAATAACATTATTATTTATTTTTTTTTTATAAATATGATTTTTTGTTTTTCTCCCAATTTTGAACATTCCCCCACGTGTTCACCCCACAGCATGTGTTAAATCTATCCTGGGAATTGACAGTTTTTCTCCTATTTCTATTCCCTAGTTATATTCATTATTACTATATACCTTATAATATGCAGATTACTAGCTAACAGAACCATGAATTATCTATAAACTCAGATTCTGCCACTACAATACGCAAATAGTTTGCAAACGGCTCCTCCCATCCTATTGTTATAGATAAAGTTATTCCAGAGACTGCAAATATCCAGCCTACAATATTTCCTCAGTTAAAAAAATTGCAACACGAACAAATAACTGGAATTACTTTCGGGGTGAGTGGAGAACCACTTCGCTCTAAACAAATCACTTTGATATTTTTTTATCTAACGGCTGGACAAGCGCTCACACCACGTGTCCACCTCACAGCGTCCTGTGTTCCGTATCAATTCTACTGCAGTTTCTATAGGTTTATCTTATTAACTAGCATATGCGAGTTAAGACAAACTATAACAAACAACATTCCCGGGTACACACAAGCACACAATTCTGTGAATCGCTTTTCTTCTTGCCACACGTAATTATACGGTCTACTCTTTGGTCCTTTTTTGCGTATTACCAGCTAGATAATATTTAAATATCTAATCCAATAATTGACCCACCGCACCGACAATAGTCCATTGCCCTAAGCAATCACAGAATGTGCCCTGTTGTTTCACAGTGCATATGCGCGACAAGACAAACAACACAACA
Source organism: Aldrovandia affinis (assembly GCA_029706075.1). Taxonomy (NCBI): domain Eukaryota; kingdom Metazoa; phylum Chordata; class Actinopteri; order Notacanthiformes; family Halosauridae; genus Aldrovandia; species Aldrovandia affinis. Next base: position 11,549,002 of record JAINUG010000001.1, read on the forward strand.
TTCACATGAGATTGTTCATTTCCATCCCGGGTATCAAATAGCAACACATCAAGTTATCGGCTGTGTCTTGCCACACATAATTATACGGTCTACTCCTTGGTCCTTTTCTGTGTATTACCAGCTAGATATTTTAAATATCTAGTCCAATAATTGACCCACCACACTGACAATAGTCCATTGCCCTAGACAATAACTTGATGGCCCTATACATGCGTAACTAAGGCATAGCTAAAGCTACTGGAGTCACAGAATATGCAAAGCCTATGAACATATCTCTCTCCACGGAGTTCCAACTAGGCCTAGTTTTCCATGTTGTACAACAAGTAAAATATTCTCTTTTTACAATGTGCAAGGCCAATGGAATATTTTACTTTCCCAGATATAACAGACGCCAACAACGACCTCTTTTCAACCTAACCTGCCCATTCGTTTCACCTACCGCATCACCAGATTTACGCGATCATTCGTATCCGAAGCTAAATGATCCGCCTTTTCCGACTATAACCATAGCTAAACTTTCGTCAAAGTTGTTTTGTCAAACATGTTGGCTACTGTTTAAACAAACTCTGTCCTGTGTCCCTGTAATTGCGGACCACGAGACTCTCTGTTGCGTTACTCACCTTCACTGACCGGGAACAGTGAAATGCCACTATAATGGGTTTTGAATAAGGCCCCAACCTCTCTTTCTATTGCGCAGTGGTGTATGTCTGGTCCCCATCAGTGGAAGAGAGGCCGTTCTGTCGAGTGTCTGCAGTCCCGAGTCAAAGGCACCAAAATTGTCGTGGAAATTAAAACTCAGTAGGATCAGAGAGAATTTCTTTAAACAGTATTAAAGCTTTAATTACAAACAGCTGCACGGAGACCCGTGTCACGCAGGACAGTGAATCTCCCGCCTTCAAATTCAAATGGATATTTATATCCAACACAATGGAAAGGGAGGGAACAGTCACAAGGGGGAAGTAACGGGGCGTTAACTTACAGGTAATTGGAGCTATGGGCCAACATGAAGATATAACAGATTGTTAGAACAGACCTTCAAGGGTCTTAAACCAATGGGAAGAAGGTTTCCTGCCGTAGGGGAAACGTCACAAAAGAACAGATGTTCTTTTGAAGTTGTGGCGCGAAAAGCCTTTTGTTTGCCTGGTAACTCCGAACTGCAGTGTCCCACTGAGTTAATTAGTGTCTGCATGTCCCCTGTGGATGTGGTCTAGCATTCCAACTTAACACACATTTTTCCCCTCCACAATACATTGTAAAGTACTCTTTATAATTTATACTTGTCCTTACAACTTGCATCAACTCAGCAGAAATGTATGGAAAGTCAGACTCTAAACGGGTTATCATTGTATGCTTCTTGCACTTCGACTCATGTGATGCCTTGCTTCACAATTGCACTGCACATTGCATTGCACATGAGCTACATGCCGATCCACCAATTACAACAATGTCATTATCCTGTTGAATCTCTGACACATGCTCCCATTTCATAAAACTTTTAATACCTGTGATTAAGTAGATTTGGCTCAGTCAGTGCTAAAACCCCAGAGGGCTGACAGTGTCTGTACAGTCCTTTTCCTGATTTTAGTAATTTAGTTCAATTTGATGCTGCTAGTTTCGATTTTGCCCTTCAAACATTCCCTCTTATCCTCAGCACTGTAGTTGTGTCTGAATTGCTGTTGTTTTCCTATTGTTAAAAAATAGTCCTTCAGAATTGTACTGTCAATTTTTATGATGTTGAAAACTATTTGAGTTAGCATGACTGAGGTTATTTTTGGACTGAATGTTTTGGGAATGTAATTTACATACAGAGGTACTATGCACGTTGGGATAATATAAAAGTATTTCTTTTTTTCTCTGTGCTGTGGAAAGAGAAAAAACACTGGGAATTAACTGATAAATATGGGGTAGTTATTATGGTTACACACTGTGTCACATATTTTAGTTTTAGGTTGACATGCTTTAAAAGCAATGCAACACATTTAATTAAGGCTTCAACTAAAAATAATTATCATTCTATTATGTTGAATACATTAACACAGGGCATAATATATCAGTATTACAGGCTAATATGCTGGGAAAGTCAAGCTGGCACTAATACACAATGAGATGCAACGTTTCCTTCATCAATTTGCAGAAAATAATGATTTAATTTTTTAAAATTAAAACATTGAAAAAATGTCTGGGGGTTGTACCTTGAATTTTTTTCTGATAAGCAAACCCCTTTGTTAAGGAATTGAGTGATCAATGTAAGCATAACATTAATCTACAATTTCAGGTTCCACCAGTCACTACATTGTGCTCTAATGGGAGTTGTGGTACAATACTAATTTAGCTATTTTACTTTTATGGTGATCACCTGATTCCTTATTGAAAGATTTGCATAACTCCCCATTTTTTTAATTGTTACTTTCTTCAATCTGATGAAGGAAAGTCTGCATTCCATGACAAGCAGGGGCAGACTTTACCATTAGGAAAGGTAAGCAGCGCCTGGGGCCCCAAGCAGCCATGAAGGGCCCCATAGCACATATAAATTAGATATAAACTGATGTTTTCATTCCAACTTACACCCTCCATACACAAAAATGGGCTGAGAATGCTTATTTATTTATATATATCTATTTATATATAGCACTGATAACAGTGTCTATGTGAGCCCCCCTCACTCCAGAAAACAGTGGACTATTCCATCACCACTGCACAGCTGTGAGTGAATCATGTCAGGAAGTTTAAAGTTTAGACATTAAACAAACACACAGCACGGAGAAAACACAGTAACGTACAATAAAACACAATAAAACACCCCAGTGGGGTAGAGAAAAAAAAAGAGGGAGTACCTTACCTTTTTACTGCCAAACTCCCAAAGGTAACATCCTTTTTCTCTGCACCTGAATCTAAAGGTCCTTTTCCACTGCACAAAAAAACAAGAACTAGACCTAATGGGAACTAGAGCTAGTTCCGGTTCTAGTTACCATTCTTGTTTCCACCAACTTTAGCGGAAACAGTTACGGTTTGCGCTAATTCAGAGCAAACATCAGCGCAAAGGAACAATTTTTCGCTTCATTTTGGTTAAGCTGCCATATGAAAAAATTAGTGGTGGGACTCGATTAAAAAAATTAATCTAATTAATTAGAGGCTTTGTAATTAATTAATCGAAATTAATCGCATTTTAATCGCATATCAATATTTGACACGAGAAGCAACATTTTTCAATTCAAATGGATTTTGGTATACGAGTGAATCAATGAATAGACATATACATAAGTTTAAGCAGCAAAATCTTGTTTATTTTAGCTACTACACAGACCAGTGCAATTTTTAACAAAGTGCAGCAATTTTAGGAATATGATAGTGCAAAGGACCTTTGGAAGAAGCTGTTGGATTTTTTTTCGAAATTGTCTTTCTGCATGGCAGTTCATAAGTTGTGTCAGACGACGCAATCTGTAGCACCTTTTCTAGCCCCTTATCTTCGACCACCGAAAGTGGTCTACAGTCCACGGCAATCCAGTGAGCCAGTGAGTTGGTTACTTTGTTAGACGTGGTCTTACTCATCTTGGCTCTGAACCCCGTCATCTGGTCGAGTGTGGGTTGGCGACTCTGCTTGCTCGTACTAGGACTAACGTTAGCCTGATCAGCGTTAGCTCTGGCTTCCACGCTAGCTGCAACATGTTTAGCATTGAGGTGATACCGTAGGCTTGAAGTGCTCCGGTGATATGCAAATTCTTTGTTGCACAATGTGCACACAACTATTCTCTTATCCACACTTCCATCAGGGAGTTTTTTATATCTAAATATCCCATCCACCGGGCCAAACAACGCGGTTTCATCTGGTTCTTCCATGTTAGCCTACAACGCTCTTCTCCGAGTGGGGCTTTGTTGTCTGACGTCACTCAATGCACGTTGTGCATCGGTATGATCGTCCACTGAGAAACGTTCCGTGGTGTCTGGAGTGCAAAAATATAGTGCGATTAAAATGCGTATGTAACCCTTCGTTGATACAAGTAGAATTTACCTCAGGGTCAGATATGATATTATAAGACTGTGTGGTTGTGAAATCAATCAAGCAGACACAAGACGGTTCAATTTTATATAACTGTATTGTATTTAAAAACCTAGGCGTAGAACGACAATATTTGCCATCATTAAGATCACTTTCAATTACCCGATACATATTAATAAGTACAGACATGAACTTCACAACAGTATTCGGCAGCGCTGCAACCCCAGTTGTGCACAACTCCCCAAAGGAACAAAACAACAAACGGTAAAACCTTTCGTCGGGGCCCGTAACTGGAACAGTCCTATGCTAAAATCCTGGAAACACTTCGGGGCTTACAGTTCCCAAGTTCACCCGTGGCGGGCGATACTCTGTCGAAGATGGCTGGTCTCTTCACGATGCGGAGCGCTCTTCATTCCCGTCCAAGGAGTGAATGGCGGGATGGTCTGATATAGAAAAGGAACCGCTCAGTTCTTGCTCACAGTCAGAATGCACTAGACTGCCAGCTGGCGGGATATGCTACGATACTATACATGTTATGTTTGCACTTAACAACCCGTTACTCTCTCACTCACCACCTGTATAGCATTTGTAATACACTTTCCGAAGTACCTTAACCTAACTAAACATTTATTACAACGTTTCCAAGGTACTTCAACCTAGGTGGACATTCATTAAAAAACCAACAGTGTATCAAGAGATAACATTTGTGTTTGGCGGCTAATGCTATCTGCACATGGCATGATAAGAACTCGACCATAAACCAGACTCTCACTCAAAGTTGCAAGTATATCCATGAATAACAATACTTCATCCTTTACTTGCGGAGAGTTTAAAGTTAGCATATTAATCCAGGTCCCAATGCCTACACTTGCTTACCTGATATAGAAAAGGAACCGCTCAGTTCTTGATCACAGTCAGAATGCACTAGACTGCCAGCTGGCGGGATATGCTACGATGAAAACCCGCCCACGACTGACCTTTATCGTTGACCTTTTCCTTCCCGCCCTTTTACTAGGGCCGTACCAACTAAGCAGACAATTGGACCGAACCACTTCCATAGAATAGGGGGGTTACACGTACATTTTTTAACGCGTTGTTTTTTCTGTAATTAATTAATCGAAATTAACGCGTTAAAGTCCCAGCCCTAGAAAAAATTTATCACTTGATACATTAAGCTGCCATATGAAAAAATATATCACTTGATACATGTGTAGATGTATTGTGTTGATGAGAATGTGTAGCTACTGTGTTGTTGTACAAAAACTTACTTGGTTGATGCTGCTTTTTTGAGGCACAATTTTTTTATTTTTGTTATATGTGTAATCACTGTGAAACGGCTACTGAGAGTGCAAGACAAGTTTCCACACAGGGACAAATAAAGTATATCGTATCATATCGTATCGTATGCATTAAACTTCCATATGAAAAAAATTATCACTTTATCACAAGCTATAGCAGGATTATACGTTAACGTTTTTTCCTCTCATGGCCAACCAGAAATCTACTTGCCAGAACTGACCTCATATAGCATAGTTTAACTGGAACATAATCGCATGAAAACAGACACTGCGCTTCTGTAACAACATTAGGCTACAGTTGATTTTTATGAGAACTGCACTTGTTTTATGGTCCCGTGGTTTCTCTATGGTTTTCTACATTATGTCAGGGATGTGGTAGGTGTGGAACCAAGTGCAGGCGAGAGAGACCCAGAATGCGGAGATGCGTTTAAGATATTTATTATCCTTAACGCTGGCAGGAAACGAAAGCAATACCATGTCTGCGAAAACACGTAATAGGACTAACAAAACAAACCAAAATAACAAACGATCAGGAACAAACAAAACTAGCTAAACAGTAAAACCAAAACGTATTCCAAAACACTGAATAAACTAAACACAGGAACTCTAAGAAACAAACAAGAACAAACTTTTCGAGGAGGCAAGAACACCAAACAACAGCGGGTAAATCAAAGCAATGTAAGGCAATGTTCAAGCAACGAACAGAAGATGCCAGCCGGGTTAAATATCCTCCTGGTTAAGTATTCACAGCTGTCAGTCATGACCTTGATTGGCTTTGTGCATTCCTGGCGTGTCTTTTACTTTTCCTGATTGGGGCTTGGGGGAAATGCCTGTTTGCTGATCGAGTCGTGACACATTATGCTGATATTCCTTATTCAACAAACACTAACAACAATGCTTCTTCTGCAATGCTCACAGTTAACCAATAATCGATAAACAGTGCTGTTAGTTCTGCCCCCAAGGTCCTGTTTGGTACAGCAAGTGCCACATCTTGAACAGGCACCAAAAATCAACAACGAGAACTATGCGGAACTGGACCTTTGCGACTGAGAAAATGTATCTCCCTGTGTTATAGGGACTGTCTATGGCAGGGGTCGGCAACCCATAACACTCAAAGAGCGATTTGAACCCGGTTTCCACGGAAAAGAAAACACTGGGAGCCGCACCATTTTGTGTTAAGCCAAAAAAATGCCCAATTTTATTCAATTGGATACTTATTATTTATTTTCCCTGCAACATAAGGCTTATAGGGACTGTCTATGGTGATGTCTGTTGTATTGTTACAATACTGAGCACTTGCTAGCTGTGTGGCCATTTTTAAATGGACTCACTGTAAGTCACCCTGGATACAAGTGTCTGCTAAGTGCCAAAATGTAAGTGTAAATGTACATAGGAAATTCACATCTTCGATCAAGGTTGACGTCGGGGCAATGAAGCTTTCAATTTAATTTCAGTTTAGATTTGTGTTGCTGTTACATAATTCATATTTTACGTTTATCATTTGATGTGTCAACATGAGTTGGGCGGTGCAATGGGGGGGGTCAATAAAAACACTTTGCGCTGTGCAAGTTTTGTGTCTGATACTTTGTTCGCGTTTTTGTCCACCCAGACCACCTCTCAACTCAGATACTGGACGTTATGTGCTAGTTTGGTGACGTTATTAATGTGCACTGTGGCAGGATCAGGGGTGTTGGGTTACAATGCAGCCAATGATCAATAATAAAATTACCATACGACAAATAGGAAACAAATAGGAGTTTATTTGGGGAATGAACACAAAAGGGGAACAGGGGGAAGCAAGCAAGTTTAGTCCATAATCCGTTCTTGTGGTCTTTATCCGTGATACAAAATCGTCAAGCTAATCCAGTTCCTCAGTCAATCAAAAAGTCGGACCACAAATGTCCTTTTCAAAAACAGTCCAAATCAAGCCAAGTAGTCAATCCAACAACAACACTCTCTTTCTTTTCCTTCACTCACCAGCACCTTTCCTTTCCAGTGTGGTTTGTTTGGGGAAAAAGTACATCTTTTATTTCCTCTGTATTACTGGGAAAGTTGCGACAGGTGCGCTCTGTCTGCCCCGGACTTCCCATTAAGGTGCGAGGGTGGAGCCAGCGGGCCACTATGTACTGTCCCTCGATCACCACCCCGGGATGCCTCCAGGCAAATGCCACAGCACATATGAACAAACGGGGAAGAAATGTGAGAAATCCCCCATCACACAAGACTGCTTTGTGGATGATCTGCGTTTCACCTCACTCTGAGGCAAATCCATAAAGGACTATTTGAAATTCAATCTGTGTTCAAATAAGCAGTTCAGGTACTATTCTCAATCCATGAAGTACCAAGCTAGCTAAGCTTGTGACACTCACTCACTGTCACTGACTGTCAGAGCTGACTAACAATGGTATGGTCAACCTCTCTTCAGCTCTGAATTGTCACAGGAATGTGCTAAATCAAAACACTATTAGGTAACCAATGAGCTTGCTAATTGGAACTTCACATTAGCTAAGCTATCTAGCTATGACAACTAGCTTGTATACTATTCTGTATTGTGGAGGTGATTGGACAACGGAGAGAGCAGCAGCAGCAGCATCAAGAGAGAGACACGGCGCTAATCTGTAAGGCATACACCGCCCTTGTGTTGGTGCCCATACTGGGAAAGTTTCTGTCTCATATTCAGTGTCCGAGAGCTCAATATTGTGTCAGTGCTCAACATGTGTATTTTTCCCACGCAGTCATATTGATAGAATGTTCACAAATACCTGACTCTACATCACATCCCAAAAATTCTATGAAAGTAGGAAAATGTGTAAACAGGCATATTTACGTATATGTTGGCTTGTCACAAAGTGAAAAAAATGCATCATACTACCATCAATGGTGTATATTGATAGATTTAATTATCTTGGGTAATAATCTTGTCAGGTGCCCCTCTGTCCCAGATTAATGCTGCGCATTGCGCTTTGGAAATAAAACTAGAGCTCTGTATCGGTATATTGGTTATGGTATCTCGTTTTCAATATTTTGTTTCGACACCATATGTTCAATCATGGATGATATGGTTTTTGCACATTTAGCTGTTTATGGCTATTAACATTATAGTTTTGATACAGTATCCAATCTTTCATAGCATCCCTATATTATATTTTTTCACAAGTTTTATAACATGCACTTTCGACTTAAACTTTACACCCCCCACCCCAACTATAAAATGTGTTCCCGTGTCCCTGGGTGATTGCAGGTGACCAGTTTAAACATGGAGAGACCAACTGAAGTTCCCCACAAAGCAAATGTGAGCACCACCTTAATTACACTCATTGCAACGAGCTTAATAAATCCATGCATATTTTTGCTGGCCCTGCCAACTGCAATGTATGCACAATCCTATAGCATCTGGCCTAGAATGTATTACTTAAAGGCTATCACAAGACGTTCTCTGAGAAATCCGTAGCTAATGAGTATTATTTATCATGTATAATCTAACAGTACTTTCAAATTACTATTTTTTTCTGGGAAGAGTATTTACTTAGGCATAATTACACACCCAATAAAAGGGCTGCTTGCAAATGTTTGATACATCCAATCAAATGTTTTCCCCTGGGAGCTATTTTCTCATTGAGGTTTTTTAAGCATCACAGTAAAGCAGGAGTAAAAACTTGTCCTTGATCAGCCTTTAAATATAACTCATTACCATTCCACCTACTCAGACTTATTCAGACTCATTGGCCATAAAGTGCATGCAAGGTTCTTTATGATTCACCTTATCACTCTTAATATATGGTTTAGGTTCTGTACAAGAAAATATATATCCCTTTAATTTCCCATCTTTTTGCACTGACACCTTTTTAGAACAGTTTGTCATGCAGAGAATTCCAGTCCAGTGCTTCTTTTATAATTTAAGTATTATTTTCCTTGAGTATAAAATGACACACATTTTCCTCAAGCATGAACAATGGAATTACGATGTAATCACTGACTCACAGACATGAGGATATTATATTTCTCTGCCTGGGAAAAAAATATTCTTGTTAACCCATGATATATGAGCTATAAGACAAGGCTCTCTATTTTGAGGACACCAAAAGCCCTTCAGAGGCATGAACGCAGCTGTCACCAGGGAAGATTGATATTTTGGAGTGGATCAGAGAGGCGCAACGACATTTGCGCATATGCTGGTATTTTCATCCCTATTTTTTTAGTGTTGGTGGAAAGGCGGCTGAGACAGTCGGTTGGGGGTGTGGATTGATGAAAACGTATGGTGCAGAGGTATTTTAACAGATTTAAGGGGTCTGAAGACTCTGCAGCCAGAGGTATGGTCTTAGCACATAGGCAACCATGAATCGGCAATAGCAGAGTCCTTGATAGTGGGTGATTATGAAAAAACGTTTGACAAAGATGAGCAAAAAAGGATGTATAAAATAAACAATACAGGTAAATTGAGGACATTATATTATTTATACTTATTCATTGCTCAGGGAAAAATATTTTGTTTGCCAAATAATATTTTTTCCCCAAAAAGATACGTGTCACAACTATTCACACCGTTTTCAGTACTTTGCGCATCCTACACTAATAAATATGACACTACTGAGTTGTCTTCTACAGTGTTTCATGAGATTGGTGAACATATTGGAGGGGATCTTTAACCATTCCTCCATATAGAATCTTTCAAGATCCTTCAGATCTTTTGGTCTGTGCTTGTGGACTGCCCTCTTCAATTCAAACCACAAACCAATTTTTGATTGGGTTCAAGTATGGAGTCTGAGATAGCCTTGCAAAACAGTAATTTTGTGGTCAGTCAAAATAATGCTTGGGATCAATGTCTTGCTGAAGGTTCCATTTGTGGCCAAGTTTCAGCTTCCTGGCAGAAGGAATCCAAAATATCTTGGTACTTGCTGGGTTCATGATTCCATTCAAATGAACAAGAGCCCGAGGACGAATAGATACAGAACAACAGCACAACATCAAAGATCCACCACCATATTTCACCAAAGGCGACGTTGTTTTCAACATAATGCTTCGGAGGCCCTAATCAATTAATTGGTTTGAGTGTTGGGAAAGCTTGTCATTGCTCTGCGACTATCACAATACTAACTACAGTAAGCACATCCTGCTTCCATGCTTAGCTACAGCTACACTGTAATATGATTGCAGTAAATTGCATTAAACCGAATAACGATTAAGTTATTTTTCGGTATGGCCAAAAGGTTTGATTATTTATAATAAACAATAATTATCAATTAAGGTATTGTTAATATTTCTTTGTTACGAGAACAGTTAAAAAAGCACAGTATCTTGTCAACTGAATATAGACTGACTATAGAATGATTCGATAAATATTATCAACATATCAAGCATAGCCACCATGTAGACATCATATGCTTTACTGATTATCATATTACAATTGTATACATTTGGACCATAATTTGTCACATTAAATTAAAAAACAGCAGTATTAGCTCATATTAATCATCTTGGCCTGGAAGGTAAATGGTCTAACATGGCTTGTTCATTCAAGTGTAACTTCATGTACGTGTCAACCATGATTGTACACATGAGAATTGTTTATCATAATTCTTCTTCAATGCCATTTATCATTTTTGAAGAATCAGCAACTCTTCATTAGCTTATGTGCCAAGGGCCTTTTCTACATATCTTGACAATGTACTGAATCCTGGCATCTGTATGGATAATATAGTGCTACATACAGGAAACTTCAAAAATAAAGGAAAAACAATTATAGTGTCTTTATAGGGAGTTAGGCCACTGCGAGCCCCCAGAACAGCTCATTTTGTGTGTTGTTGATGGTGGTGGAAAACACGGTCTCAGGCACCACTCCAAAATCTCCCATAAGTGTTCAATTTGGTTAAGATCTGGTGACAGAAACGGTCATTGCATATGGTTTACATCGTTTTCATGCTCATCAAACCATTCAGTGACCACTCATTCCCTGTGGATGGAGGCATTGTCATCCTGGAAGAGACCACTCCCATCATGATAGAAATGCTTCACCATAGGATGAAGGTGATCACTCAGAATGGGTTTGTATTTATTGATGTTTACCTGGCCCTCTGACAGGTTGAGTGGACCTAAAAAAATGCCAGGAAAATGCACCCCACACCATGACCAGAATTCTTAATTTACTCAAATATTTCCTTTATTTTGTCAGTTATCTGTACCTCTTTTTCATACTGCTGACAAAGACCAAATTAAGTGAAGGTAAGGGTAGTCAATAATATATGTCTCTCTGTTGACAATGCTACATTCTTCAGTGAATCTGGTCAGTCTCTGAACATCAGTTCATAATTAGGTATTGTCAGAGGAGGCTCAAGTGACATAATTGAAAGTGGCAACACCACAGGCCAAACAACACCACTGTGTCATCTGACCCTGGAGTATAAATGGTGTTAAAAGTTAAATTAAACTTGAAGGAAATTAGACCCACTTTTACTCTAATAGGCAAAGGATATGTCATTTAGAGTCTAAAAATAGGACAGTACATATGCACCCCTTGGCTCGAAAGAATCAGTTTGTTCAGGATTCATCAAATTCCAATCAATAAGAAATTCTCCCAGAAAACCACAGCCATTCACAACCATTTTCACCTCCAGTCAACCGTTCACTATTAAGCAGTGTCTCATCATAATTAGATTCTTGCCACTGGGATAGAAAGCCATCCGAATCTGCTCTTCATCGAAGACGAATGTGCTTGTCAGTAGCTTTTCATTTCAGGATATCATTTTTCTTTACGGAAATTTAGGTTGAGAATGATGAACAATTGATTAAAAATGGCAGTACTGGGCCTTTAGTGTCAGAAAGCAGAGAGGCTGTGAAACGCTTGCAGAGGCTTTGGTATAAATAGACCAGGCCCTGATTTCATAACACACAACCCCAACATCAGAGACAAATCACAAGTTATAAAAAAAAAAAAAAGCCCATTTTTAAAGTTACCTTTAGAATTATGCTTCTCAAAGGTAATACACTGAACTCATTTAAGGCCCACAGAAATGAAATTGATCATGATACAAAGAAAACTCTGCTTTGGGGGAAAATATATTTTTTTAATTATAAAGTCACAGATAATACATCATCATATTGTATATTTTTCATTGAAATAGGTGCATTCATGTTTGAAAGGAAGCATAACAATTGACAAATATTCAGTAATTTCAGTTTATTTGAACAAAAGAAAGAAAAACAAAAAATTGCATACTGAAATGTATCTCTCTAAAATACAGTAATCAGTTTTTTGTTTTTTTAAATGAATGCAAGGATTACTTGTATGGATGAATGCTACGTGCCTCACTTTCAATGCAATGTGATTATTTATTTTCTAGGAATGATATTTAATTATGGTAAGAGAAGGGGGAAACTCATTGTAGTGATTCCTTCAACACCCTATCTTCCAGTTCAGCGTATCTCTTCAACAGTGGTTCAAAAACCTGAAAATAATAATAAAGAAAAGTCAATATTCATTATGTTATGAACACCTAGTAAAATACATGCACATCTCGTTTTCAAGCAATTATCAGCATCTTGTGGAACATACAAAATCTATTGCTTGATGGATAAGAATCAAACAACCCAAACATTTTGTACTACTTGCAACCAAAGGTAACAGTCACGTTTATATAAGACTCTCTTCAACAGCTCGAAAGGATTAGCAACATATTATTATAGCTGGGTATGCTTTTGACCAGTAAATAAACTGCAATTAGATTCACAAGGAATTGTCCTTTTATAACTACTCACAAAATGTTTAATAAATCCAACACTGCTAATAATATATATTATTTTCATTGCTCACTGCAGTTTCACCCACATCTATGGCCCATGTGACATGCTTCACCAGATTCTTTGAAGCATGATTCTCTTCAATGTATCACATTGCCACTGTCACAGCTAGCCTTGCTACCTCCGGCCATAGTCTTTCCATATAAGTCCTCTCCATTGCCAATAGATGAAACTCAAGCAGAGCACTATTGAAATGGAGGGTTTTTTTTTAAATCTCAGTGAAACTTTCAGGTCAATAAAGGATAAATAAATAAAAAATAACCATCACCCAGTACCAAAGCATAGCAGTCATATGGGTGATACATGGAAGCCATTAATGCCAGTTTTCTGCAAGTCACACAATACAATATGGTATTTTAATCTCAATTTGTCAGCAATTAATCACTTTTCTCCCCAAAATAGTTTATTAATTTTTCTCCCAAAAACATATTTATTTTAAAATTCCAAGCAATAGGCACTCAGCCAAATACTTTGCTGTATATTTAACCTGAATTTCCATGGTCAATAGGAAACAGTTCTTTGCTAAAAGTTAAAAACGGTATATTCTGTTAGAATATAATGCATTACACTGAATACATTCAATTATATCACACTATACACTATAATTATTATGAAGATTCAGCAGTTAATTTACAGAATATATAATTTACAAGTTTAATATAAAGTTAGTATAATTTATGTTCAAAATCACTGGTTGAACTACATACCAGTAGTAATATGGCTCTTTGCCCAGTCCCTGTTAGTCACTGGCATCAACTAGGTGTGACCTGGGTTACAAGCTTTTATAAACTATAGAACTATAAACTATAGAACTGACAGGTCCCACTAAGGCGACTCCTGCTCAAGGTGCATTTACGATACATCAGGGACTGTTTATTATCCAAATGTACCATCCAAATCTGAAACAATTAATTAATTACAATTACATAATTGAATAAAAATCGAAATAATAGTTTAGCAACATTCTGACACTTAATCGTATAACTTTTTGCTTTATACAAAAAGTTGTGAATGGCAACTGTTTCCTTCCCCTCGGCCTGACAAAGAACTATTTGTGCTGTGCGGACGTACAGTATGCACTGCTCTGCTGTCCCCAGCCTTGGCTCCCCTCTGTCAGTTCATGTGGGGTGGCCTAGAACCCATCCAGGTTGGAAGTCATTGCTCAAAATGCCAAGATGTGCCTGAGACTAACCTTTACACCGTCTGCAGTGTAGTGCATGCTCTGCCTTGGGTCAGAGGGACAACGTGTCAGAAATCAGGCTGACAGAAAGTCATATGTAGGGTACATCAGTTCTCTACATCAGTTCTCTACATTGAAGGCAGAACTGTTGTTCATGGTGAAACAATCACAGAATGCACATCTTATCTTACATTTCAGTCTATTTTCAGTCTGTTCTCCTTATTACATGGCAGTATCGGAAATCCACGGGGGCTCTGAGAAATGCTTAAAATCCTGGCAAATGCTTAAAATGCTCCCGGAATATCAAACACAATCACTTTTTCCAAGTCAAACTTTCACATCAAGTTTTCTACAGATAAACAATATGGCTATGTTCCGAATCCTGACTAATGAGTCATCTACTATACTGGGTTGGGGGTGATATGCTTTGAAGAACATCACATCATATCTTCTGTTCTGTCTTCTACAGGCCAGTAATAATCAAGTTTCAATTATGTGAACAATAAAAGGGTTTTTCAAGGACACTGTATGCTGTACTTCAGCAACTTCAATATGAAATGGTTTAGGATGTCAATATGTGAATACAATATACAAAGCACACAGTCAAAGCAGAAGAGCAATGCAAAGAATACAAAAATACATTTTGTAGTCTCTACAAACAACACATCTGAAGACAGGAATGACAGAAAATATTTACATTGAATGGCAATAGTAGTAGCAGTGATGGATTACCGTATTTTTCGCACTATAAAGCGCACCGGATTATAAGGCGCAATATCAATGAACGGGTCTATTTTCATACATAAAGCGCACCAGATTATAAGGCGCATTAAGCGTTTTGACAGATTTTTGAGCGCCGTGTACCACATAAAATCGGTTCGAGGTCAGTAAACACAACCAATTGTCTAGATTGCAATAAAACAGTAGAGCAATTGTCAGGAGTGTAGTAGGGGTGGAACCAAATGCAGGCGCGAAAGAGACCCAAAATACGGAAATACGTTTATGGTATTTATTTTCCACAAACGTAAGCAAAACAATGTCTGTGGCGACACGCAAATAACTAACCAAACAAACCAAAATTATAAACGAACTGGAACAAACAAAGCTAGCTAAGCAGCAAATCCAAAACGTAATCCAAAACACGGATTTAACTAAACAGAGGAACTATAATATTAAACAAAAACAAGAATCAACTTTATCGTAAATTTCTGATTGCCGGTCGAATTGTTACAGCAATGAAACAGTGGGGCACATTGGCCTAACTTGTGCAATAAAACAGTGCAATAAAACAACAGTTTCGGTCACATGTGGATGGAGAAACACAGTGGCTGGCTTGGGGAACAGTCCTTTGGCGCCCTCTGTTGTTGTGAATGAATATTTATGCGAAAAAAGTTTGGGGCGCGAATATAAAACAATGCGACTTTTTCAGACTTTTTTCTAGGAAAAAAACCCCGTCTTATATTCGGGTCAATACGGTACATAAAGCGCACCGGATTATAAGGCGCACTGTCGATTTTTGAGAAAATTAAAGGATTTTAAGTGCGCCTTATAGTCCGAAAAATACGGTAGTCATTCGAAGGTTGCCGGTTCAAATTATGGGTGGTACAGTTTTGTACGATTTAACAAGATGCAGAAACTGAAACACTTCATTATATTAACCTGCACAAATGGGTGACTTAATATACAGGCTTCATGCATGCAAAATATGGTCCACCCATAGCCTATGCCATTCTGGGAAAGGCCTTTAGTAAACAATCAGTCAGATTCACCATAGTACTATTGTATAAGAGACAATATCTGTGTTGAACATTTATGAGGAAAGGCTGCCTTTAGGTAGCCCAGCAACATGGACTATTTGTGTAATGCACACTCAATGATGATGTACTACGTAGGTGTAATTTATGCAATAAGATTAAATCTTAATTTATGCAATAAGATTAAATCTTAATTTATGCAATAAGATTAAATGTATCCAGATATGTAATAATACAAATAAAAATATATTATTATTATTATTATTATTATAGATATGTGGTTGTTCTCACAGTTATTCTTCAGCTCATTGATTATTTTCCCAACAGAGGAGGCTGCAGCGACGATCACAAATACAAACAAATTGGGCACTCCAAATTGGTTGAAAATAGTGCTACAATTATTATGGGGAGAAGCTTCCTATCACATGGCAATATTCCGGCGTATATAGTGAACAATAATAATTATTAGCTGGCTAATTGATGTTTAACAAGAATGCATTCATAAACTCTACTGAGGGTTAAAGCGTTAGTGGTCCATTATGTTGTCACTTCTAGCTATAAATTATGAGGCCGGGGTTTGTTTTCTGTAACAATCATTGAAATGTATTTTTAAACAAAACATTTAGCAAAAAAACACAGTATTTCCCAGTGTTTCTCTTTCTAAGCTAAGCTAAGCTAACTCAGCTACGCAGTCTCGCTAGTCTTATGCTGTGACTGAAGTGAAGTTTGTTTTGAGAGATTTAAGGTAAAGCTAGCTATGTTAATGACACTCATTCTGACCAAAACAGTTCCTTGTAGAAATGACTATACCATAAAAATGTTAACCAAAATGTAACATGAATGATTATACCATAGCCTATAACATTCAGGAACACAAGGAACCCATAAAAATGTAGTCTATTTATGTCACCACGGATAAGGGTCTCTGCTAACCACATGCATTATTTAACAAATGTTCTAAATTACATTTTACAGACAATCTTATAAATACTGGATGTACCAGAAAATTGAAAAGGTCAGGAGCAGTGTTATGGCAATTTAATTTCTGCATCAACTAATTCAATACAATATTTAAAGGTGCCTTCTGTGCAGTTGTAGCATTGTACATTTTCAAAAAAGCCATTGATCCCCGGTTCATAAACTGGGTACATGAATATTTCCAGTTAGCCTGTAGCTCATTAATGAATAAAATATATTTTTTCAGTCTGTTTTTCAGTTTTATTCAACATCAAATGGCCCTTCCTTTTCACTTCAGTTTTTAAAGTGGCATGTGTGTCAGCAGAAATGCGTGAAGGGAAATTAGGTATGACTTACAAATACAAATGAGTAAGATTGTCTGCCACTTTCATGTAATGGTGCAGACTGTGGTCCCTACGTAAAGGAACTTAGTATGTAAGTTTGAAATTTGGGAAGTTGCTCACTGAAGTGAAGGGCCAGGACTTTTCTGTGTTGACTGTTCAGAGTTCACAAAAATCACGGTTATAATTAGTCACTGGGAAAATATACAAATCTGATCAAACCATGAAAATATATTTGCTTTCTTTTTTTGCTCCCATTTGTAAATTCAGTTTATACTATGTTCTTGAATAACCGTTAAGCCATGCGCGCCCATGCACCCATTGAACCTTTTGAAGCTGTCTAGAAGTTGTGGGTTAAATCATCTCCCAGAGTACAATGCAGCGTGTCTTTACGACTGTGATTAATGGTTATAGTCATGGTCATGCAAAATTCTGTTGAAATGTATTTAACAATGCATTTGTATTTACATATGACTCATATTTGTGTTGTAGATGAGAACTCCTGCATATGTCACATCATAGCACCAGTGTTACCAGAGACACGTGAGTCAAAACTTTAATTTGCCTTTGAAGTAATGTCTGTAAATAAGAACAAAGGAGTCGTAAAGCTCTTTCGGTAGGATCCGTGAAATGAGATGCTAGTCAGATCACTGGATGAGGATGTTTCTGATATACTGACGAGTAAGAAAAACCATATGCTTTTATCTCTATTTACCTTTCAAATATTCCTCAGAGACAAATCTGAGAAATGTAATGAGACCACAGCAGGCGGTTAATGATATAAAAAGCTACAACAAACAAGATTATGTCTGCTATTGAGCTGCCAATGCAGATCTCATGCATATTTATTGAAAGCTTTCATTTAAACTTTTTCACCCTGTTCCGAGATCAGTATAGTAGTAGGCTCCACCTTACCCTCATTATTCGTGGATTTGTACATTGCAATTTTGACTATTTGCGTCCAAGGCACATAAGGAAAAATATAGCTGTATATTATATATACGTAAAAGATTGTACTTTATTTAAAATGTGGTAATAATCCAAATAAAGAAGCGAGAGAAATCTGAAATTACTTTTATTGACACGGGGGTGATGATATGTTAAGTCCATCATTGCAGGAATGAGTCAAAATGCTGGACTGTCCCACAACAGAACATCTGGTCACCCTAGTAGCATGAGATCTTCATGCTATGAATAAACCCGGTCCACAACAGTAACAGAGTTTTTGTTTGATGGCTTAAAAAAGAATATGCTGTTCTGCTGTTGAAGCAGTTTCTTCCTGTTGCTGTGTCTGTGTCATTTTTATTAGAGGACAAATTACATTTATATACCTATGTTTTCTGTCCAAGAGATCAACTATGGTTGCTTCCTGGTGCTTGCCTGATGTCCACAAGTAAGGGGGTGTGTTGCTGAGGTAAATGTCTTTAAAAGGCTGGACCAAGCTCACAAGTCAGTAATGTTAGCCAACATTTTCTGAGTTGATTTTCTCAAGGGGGAAAATGCCCCTTATTCGCAGAGATGACGGTCTGAAATTTTGTTGGGAAAACTTTTATGAAGTATTTTAGAAAATTATGATGCCATCATAAGTGACTAGCTGACTTGCTAGTTCACTTCTTAGCCAGCTAACCAGACAACAACTATTACAGAGCAAAGAGACAAATTAGGTGCTTCAGGGCCAGATTTACTGAGGAAATAATCGCAACAGCAATAGTCACAATGTTACGGCTCTTTTTCGGTTGCAGATCAATGATCAATTTGCGAAGATTGGTTCAATTTACGCAATCAAAGAAATGAAAGGGAGGTAGCGAGTGAAAAACTTAAATTGACCTTGGATAGTGCAATACCAAATGCGGATTGTAAAATACCTGCAACCCAAGCAACTGAACTTTTAAAAGATCCGGACGCAAGAAATGTAAAGTTGAGAGCAACTTTACCATATCCAGTAGGGAACTGGATCTTGTTCCTCTTGTTCCTTGTTCCTGTGTGGTTGTGTAACCTGTATCGCTTCACTATTTGCTCTTCAGTTAAGTTAACAGTTTCAATTTTTAAGTCTAGATTAAAAACATATCTACTGCCTACTGCCAAACATAGTCTAGGTGTAGAGATGGAGAAGGCCATGCCCTAGTGTCTTATGTGAGTGAGAAACTTTCCATACTATCACCTCCTCAACGTGTCACCACCACTGTTAGGCCGATTATCCTTGACCGTGTGTGGATGGTTTGGAACTCCCTCATGGCTGCGTGTGGTCTCTGTCCCTCTCCTAATAGGTATGCTGTCATAGCTTATACCTGACGGGGCTATCTGTATATTTCCTATGCTTGTGCTCCCCTGCTCTCACATAATGCTACTGGCTATACCACTGCTTTTTCTGACAGATTTTGGGGATCGCAAGCAGGAAGAGAGGAAAGTACCAGAGCAGGTCCCCAAGCCCTAGATCCTGTCATAGCTTATACCTGAAGTTTGAACTGCTCCCCCCCATCAACCCTCATCCCCGAGAAGTTTGAACTGCCCCCATCAACCCTCATCCCCACGCCTACCCCAGTCCCTGGATTGTACCCCAAATCCCTTCATGTGGTTTAGCCCCCCCACCGACTACCTAACTCGGAGGCGCAAAATTCAGCCAACCCTGAATCACCATGATCAGTCTTTTTTTGGACACACCCTGTGCCAGCCAGAAGAGCCCCCCCCCCCTTTTTGTATGGTTCCTTCCAATGTTTCTCCCTGTCAAGGGAGTTTTTCCTTGGCACTGTCGCCTTAGGCTTGCTTTTTTTTGGGGGGGGTCTAGGCCTGGGTTCCCTTTTGTTAAGTGTTGCATTTGTGAAAATGTATTTGTGTATTTATACAAATACATTTGATTTGATTTGATTTATTTTAATCGACAGAGGGCAATTCTTTAAACAAAAGACCTTCTGCTGTCTTATTCTGTTTTGCCTTTGTCCTCTGTGTCTTCGCCTGGCTCTGATGACTGTTGCCATGTTTGAGAAAGATAACTCCTTATTGTATAATGTGAGCTAGGCTGTATCAGCACTCCACCTGCGTTTATGGGTTCTTAAAATTCCCACACAGAGGGGAGTCGCAATTATGGCATGCTTTAGTAAATCTATGTAAGATTTAACTATGTATCTAAAGGAAAGTCGCAGAGATGTAAAATTACATCCTAATCGTGATTTGACCTATTGCAACCGACCTTGTAGCGACTGCTTTTGCATTGAAAAAGCAGTTGCAATCCTTTAGAAAATCTGGCCCTCAATTGTTCAACTAGTTTGCGAGCTAGCAAATGTTTTTTGGTTGGTTTTTTTCATTTAATTTTCTCTCATTGTTGAGTACCTGTAAAGTCCTTCCTTATATGTTTTTTTAATTATTCATCATACTCCTTGCTTTTGTTCCCAATATTATATATGTTAAGCACTTTGAGCTGAAATGTCTGGAAAGTGCTATATACATTTATAAATAAAGTTATTATTGTCAGCATTTAAGGAGTGGACAGTCACCATACCAGTGGTTGACATGAGCTTTGAGAACACTGGTCGGTCTTGCCCATGAAGATCCTTAACCCCCTGAGGTCAGTGCTTAGCTCAGAGAAGGTTTGTGATTTTGGCGTGGTCTGATATTTATCTCAATTTCATCAACTTAATACACACTTACTCCAAAGTGTTTGATATTCGAAGGACAATCACAGCTACATTTATATGCCATCAATAGTTTGGTCAGTATCATATGCAGCTTGTAAATAGATCTACAAACACACAAGTTATAAAGAGTAAATCTTTCTGCCGTCACAAAAGTTGTGAAAGCACACACTAAACTATAGTGACGAATTGTTTTGCCAATGTGCGTTTGGTCATCAAGGTCTTGGTTATGTAAGGGTGTGAAAATAGTTTAGCACATATGAGATCTAAATAGCTAAAAACCTGTTTTTATCAGAACTGGTCACATTTATTTCAGGCTGTGGGAGGGCTATATGCTAATTTACTGAATATTCATGATCCACACCTGAATGATCTGTCAGATGGGTCATCTCTCTCTCAAAGGCCATCAGACAAAGACATCTTGCAGAGTACGCATTTCTTGCGACCAACAGAAGCCAGTTTGCCAACATCCAGAATCTGTTTGGCAGTGGGCACAGGCACATGATCAAAAGTAGCCCGTTTTCTGGGTTTAAGATATTTATCTTTAAACGTCTGTAGGAAAACGAAAGCAAAATCTGTGTCTGCGAAGACACGGAAAGGCATAAACAAAACAAAATAACCAACGATCAGGAACAAACTAAACGTATCCAAAATCTCGGAATAAACGAAACGCTGGGAATCTAAACAACAATAAGCACACAAACAAGTTCTCGAGAGGCAAGAAACATTAATCACAATAGGTATTATCAAGCTAAGCTAGATAATGTCAAAGCGCCGAAACAGAATGTCAGCTGGTTAAATATCCTCCCGTTAATTATTCGCAGCAGTCCGCAATGATTCTGATTGTTTCCGTCTAGCGTCACAAGACGCGGAATTCATATATTTTCACGAGTATTTGAAAACATGGTACATAAAATAAATATCAGCATACACCGTCTGTTGCTGGCAGATCGCAACCGTAAACACAGACAAGATGCGATATAATATCGGGACATTGTTTACGCTGCAATTTCACACATGGCCCCACGCCCCTCCCCGAGACTAGCACCTAGTTACCATGTCAATAGAAGGGGGACGGTACGAACAGGTAAAAAAGAGAGGAAAAGGCAAGGTTTACTTTTGGTCTAATTAACCTCATTTAAAAAATCTCATATTATTTGCCAGTGCTCAAATCTGAAAGTCACGATTCTAAGGTTTCTGTCAATGTTTTTGACGCGTGTGTATGATAAAATCTACACGTTAGAAATAGTAATATACTTTTATTGCTGCTGGGATCGTCGGCGATCCCGTCAACCTCAGGGGGTTAATGACCTTACCATCCAGTAAAAACAAGACTGAAAGTAGATATTCCAAAACAATCCTATTGTGTCAAACACAGTTTCACTTAAATAGACAAAATAAATTCATCCTTACATGGTTAAGTGCACTCACACCACACAATTCCTTTTCAGCACTTTTCAATGCTGTTCTATTCTGTGGGGCACATCAAGCACTTAAGGGCACCTCTCAGGGAATGTGACAGCGACACCTTACCTTGTGAGAGAAGATAATTAGATACAAGTGACACACAGCAATGTGTGGATGTCACCGGAGCAGATGGCACTAAAGTTTCTGATTAACAACGGCCTTGAAATAAAATTGGTGTAAACATGCTGGCTTCTGTGGAACGGTTTGAACTTTCAGTGAGTTGTCTTCTTGCCACCCAGTATGCCATCACTTTACATATTATTCAGATCACTGCACAGCCTTTATGCACATGGTACATTTTTTATTATTATATGGGGGAAAAACTGAAACAACTGTCACTACCAATTAAGTGCTGTCCACTCCTGGTCCTGTTGATTGACAGGGCTAAATTTTTTACAGGTGGCTTTCAACCAGAAGTTGACTGACACATGAGGGTGAATTTAGTTACATTGAATGAATAGACCAGAAACCTTGGGAACTGCCCTGGGGATGATTGCTATATGTGAAATGTTACTTGTATAGTATTCATTTTTATATGGAAGTATTTTTTGTTGTTAAAGGTGATGTTTTGCTTAGTTACTGTCTGAACAAGACAGTTCACTCTCTAATCCCGCTGGATTTTCACAAAAATAACATCAACCAAAATGTGACATTCTAAAATTTTTTATTTCCTCACATATGCAACCCGTATATTCTCTGTATGTCTATAAATGCACACTTCCTACAATTGGTCAGCCTATTATATTATTTGGTGAAGGTCACGTTCATCACACAAATAAGCACTATTGAAAAGCAACAAGTCACTGCCAAAATAAAGGAAACACTTGAGTAATGAAGGGTTCTGGTGGCTGGATTATGGGTGCATTTTCCTGGCATGCTTTAGGTCCATTGTGGTGAGCCAATAGAATTAGGCTGGATTCATGAGATTGAGCTAGTGAAACCGGAACTAGCAGTATGATACTTACCCAGACAGCGTGTACATGTGTGCCGCTACTCCTCAGTTAATAAAGTATATAAAACGCTACTTCATTGTATCATTTCCATGACATCCACTCAACCCCTTAGAGGGCAATGTAAACACTGATAAAAACAAAGCCATTCTGAGTGGTCACCTTCATCCTATAGTGAAGCATTGCTATCTTAATGAGAGTAGTCATTAGGGAAGTTGGGAGATTCTGGAGCGACGCCTGAGACAGTGTTTTCCACACCATCAACAAAATACCAAATGATGGAATTTCTTGTTAAAGAATGATGTTGCATCCCTCCAATAGAGACATTTAATTTCAAATATAAAATAAGGTTTCAATTATTTCAAACAAATCTTGCTGCCAATTTCAAAACAAAGTGTACTAGAAAATGCCAATTCCACCAATTCCAAAGTATGCAGCATGCACACTTATAATTCAATTCATTTAAATGTATACATTCTAATTCAACTCCAATGGTTGATGTTTTTTTTTGCTATTTCAATTCAATTCTGATACAAACAATATTACAAATATTACAAAG
Source organism: Aldrovandia affinis (assembly GCA_029706075.1). Classification (NCBI taxonomy): domain Eukaryota; kingdom Metazoa; phylum Chordata; class Actinopteri; order Notacanthiformes; family Halosauridae; genus Aldrovandia; species Aldrovandia affinis. Next base: position 11,572,928 of record JAINUG010000001.1, read on the forward strand.
TATTCGAATATTACAAATTACATTGCTTGAAAACTCTTTAATCTCCAATTCATGATAAATTCTGCACATGAGTGAATTCACGAACTGTACCATGAATGTCAATTTAAATTTGAATTGACTCCAACCCTGGCTGGGACAGTAGATCCTGAGTCTAAGCTACAGATAAGCAAGAGAAGACATCAAAAAAGGAGTCAAGGATGACATGCATAATAAAAAAAATAGACAGGAAACATAGTGAAGAAATACTTTGTGACTTGGGTTAAGATGTAAAGGTTATTTCCACTGAGAAAACAATGGTAAGGTTATTGTCACACTCTCCCAGATGTGGCACAGCTGGAGTTTCAATGCTGTGTGACTGTTTCACCTGTTTAATTTACTGTACCAACCTTGCACTGAAACAATTAACCTTGTTATTTCATATGAATCTATGCACAGAAACATGAAAGGTTTGCACTTCTGATATCTCGAATACATCACACTTATGCAAATGGCTATGATGCTCACTAACCTATTTAGTGCAGACAGAGAATTAATGCCTTGAAATGGGCACCTTTTAGCAGAGTACATATATTATTAGAAATCCTTACAGAAGCATTCCAAATTACATTGTTGTTCCTAATTGAGCCATACATTCTCATTGTCTCCTCACATAAATTATTCAACTTAAAAGCCTCATTCATCTGATATGTTCTGTTATTTTGGTGAGCACATCATTTCCACGTGTGCAGTCTTCACATTCATTTTGATTAGCTTAGTTAGATGGTAATACGCACATGCATAGCCTTCCCTCTATGATTTGCAATGCACTCAAAGAATTAGCCTTCGGAAGAAATAAATCCAAAACTCTCACTGGCCTGTAATTTACAAAACAGTTACAAAGAGGACTATGCTGGCATTTTAATATTTACTTTTGATGATATCATCCTATTAATATTACAAATATCTACCAATGTCTATCTTGTAGCCACATTTTTGTAATTAGACATATAACAGATGTTCATTAGCATCAGCCTACAGTTATCTTAATACCTTGATTGAGGCTTGAGCTAATCCTCTGTGTGATCCAGTGTTGGAGTGTCCAGAGTGAGTGTTGCCACAATCCTGTGCATAGCCACCTTTTACTGCATGTTTTTTTCTCACTCACTCAAGCTCTATGTGTGTGTCTCCCATCACAAACTCAATGATGTGTACATAGATACAGTAGGCTGCAATTGCATCTTCATATACAACAGTGCTCAATGTATTCCAAAGAGAGAGATTTGGGCTCTTCAGCAACCTGCAATTTGAACTGTGTGGGTCAAAGATATTATCATAGTTTATAAGACACATTTCTATAAATAGCCAAGCAACTGGATAATAAATATATTGCATATTGTACAGTACCTTTATGTCTCAGACTGTACATGCTTTATTGTGTTGGTTACAGCCATTTCTAATATGAGTGGTCAAACCATTTGCATCAGCATGCAACACTGCTCAAGCAGAGATTAGCACATTAAAAGGAAACTCTTTAACCTCCTGAGACCTGAGATTTTTTTGGTATGCATTTTTAAATTCCCCGAGCTATTTGGAAATATTATGTCCCCATATGAGGACGCACGGTCTTAGGAGGTTAATTAAACAGAAGCTATTTAGAACACTAACCTCCATGTTGAAATCGAATTACCCACCATGTTTTATCGAACAACCTACCTGACGACTCCCAGCCAACCCAGAACCCATGCTAACAAAAATAACCCTCACGGTGTACTGTTGCTCAACATCCAATCGCATCAGGAAATGTAACTTTAATGTCAAAAGCACCCACGTGGCATATTAAACAACCCAATTCCTTTTAATTATCTAGGCCTTAATTATCTAGGCCTGGTCATTTCACTCTAAAATCCTGCACTAATTCTGCTTCGGTTTAGCTCATATTCGCTGTCCCCGTTTGACCCCCCGTTTATATATTCTTTAATAGTATGTGAGGCTGGCATGTAATTTACTTTTACAATTCCACACCAAAGGGAACGAAGCATTTAATGAAGAAGCGGTGACTCATAAAGTAGGCCACTCTGCAGCCGATAAGTCGGGATCTAGGGGTTTGAGAGTTCAAGTGCTAAAAAAGCTCTTTCACGTCCGCCTGCTGGCGGAGCCGACACTCAATCACCTAGCCTTGTGCAACGCCACAGCGCATAAATGTCTCACCTGCACATGACTGCAGGGAGGCCAAGGACTGACGAGCATCACCACTAACCCAATTGGGCGGCTCATGTCATATCCCAGATGAAGATCAGAATTTCCTGACTCGCGGTGCCTTGCACGAACAGAGTTATTATGAAAAACCTTCCAATTTACATCGAGAGGCGAGGCCTGTTTAGCACTTTCCATTTAAAGCCTTGAAGGCGTAGGTCATGGTGACCCATATTGAGCACATTCCTAAAGTCACGGTGCATGTTCCTGTTGAGAATTACCAATGCATTTGTGCGATAATGCCGCTCTTACTGACTGACAAATAGTTTGGCCTTCAGACAGATCTTATGGGAATTAAAATGGAAAACATTTCCGTGTGTTCATTTGACCCCTCATGGGTTGGCAGAATTGCGAAACGAGAAAAGGACTCTTAAGAATCTAAAGGATTCTAAAGAAATGAATTGGAAAAAATTCTACCAAAAAGAAAGTTAACTATAAAGTTACATAATCCCACCTTGTCTGCTCCTGGGGTTGGTGTCACTGCAAGCTTTGCTTCTGGGGCTTTTCTGATTGCTTCAGCAAAACACACTCCTTTTTCAGCCACAACACCTGTAAAATATAAAAGCATGGATAAAAAAGGGATGAATAAACATAGTCTGAAGAACACTCAGCCTAGTGAAGCACGAATAAAAACACAGACTCATGGCGATCCTGGGAGACCAGCCACCGAACCCCAGGTCATTATAATTGTGTAACTTGTGATTGGAGTCATTCATTGATTACCATCCAATTACATGTGTCAGGTCAAATAATTCTATTTGATGAGCATGCAACCCACAGTGGGAATGTTTTAATGTATAACGACAGCTTAATTGTTAGTGTTTCAGCACTGCTCGTTTACTCCTATACGTGCACTTGTAAACACTTAATCGTAGAGCTGGTATTTGGCATAATTCAGACTAAGACTATAACACCACTGTTGCTGGAACTGTGAACCTGGGCTCCGGTGGATCTCAAAAATCGAAAATCTAGCCATGGCATTAAATGAAAACCAAGACTACATGACTCGTGCGCATCACCAAATCAATGACTGCATCTGCTAGTTGGGTGTTCTGCTGTTGCTTGCAAATCATGAACATAATTTAATCCTACTAATCTAGCTGTCACATCTGCAAGAATGAAAGAAATGCCACCAGCTGTTGTAGTGCTTAGCTTCTCAGTGAAGCCCAACCAGGGATCAATCGGAGCAAGCCCAAATACATATGCTATTGGTAACTGTGGCGGCACACGCAGTGGCGATCGATAACATTTGGGTCATCTTAGTTTCTGATCAATCCGAAAACTGAAGCCATCTCTACTGCTCCGTCAGACAGATCGGCTGATTCTGCATGGTTGGTTCCCCATTATCTGATCAGTGCGAAAGTGCAGCGATAAACGGTCTGACGGGGGGACATATGACTGCACCTCACACCTCACTTCCCACTTTGAAATAGGAAAAGCACTCATTTGGATGAAGTCTCTTTTTCACCAATGTTCCTAGCACAACATCGTTAATGATCTCCGTTTCAGGGTATGTAATGCCTCCGCACCCTGTAAAAGCATGTTTACTCTCTACATGTAAGTTCATTATTACGTCAAGTACCGGACTGAAAATTCACTGTCTCTTCATCTGAAAAGATATCAAATTTATGCAATATAAAATTGCATATACAGTACCCTCCAAAATAATTCACACCCTTGATAAAAATGAGCAAAGAAGCCTGTATTAAAGTAAACAATACAAAACAATACAAATAAACAATGAACAATACAAAGCTGTAACTGCCAGGAATCTGTGGTCTGTGTGACATCAATTTACATTCCTGGTCTTGTTGACAAATTAATGTGGGCATTCATACAATAAACTGGAGAAGCAGCATAGCTGGAAATGATCACTTAAATGCTTGCTGTGGATTCCGTCACCTGTGCTGTTGTATGACAAAATGACAAAGGTGATTGCCAAGTGGCTGAGTGATGAGCACATTTCAAGAATAATTAACAAGCAGAGATATGGAAAGAGAACTTAAAACTACACCAACGACAACTGAAGCAGGTGAATGCTCTGAGCACAAGTGTGCAGGCTGTACTAAAATCATTCGAGAGCAGCTCAAATGTCCCAGAAGCTCAAGTCCCAGAAGCGAAAACACTTTATTTAGGTATTGCTACATAAAGTGACAACTTTTATTGCCGCAAAATATATTTGGACCTAGTATTATCCGCTTTTTAATAAATCCTCCTGTATCATTCGTGCATCGTTTCCCACTGTTTATAAACAAATCTGTACAGTAATGCAACCATACAATAGACTTAAATCTGAATATGTTGCTCCCACTATTATCTGCTTTTTAATAAACACTGAGGCATAGTTTGTTTTCTTACATTACTTTTTCCAGCTTTAATAACTCTTGAACAAGATATGCAAGTGTTTAAAATCACAGATTCCTCATGAGAGAATGTAAAAGAATATAGCACAACCACAAATAGGTTTTCGTCTTTTGATGTCATTTTAAGTTCATGACAAATTGCATCAATAAAACTATAAATAAAGCACTGGGTCATTCAAAAACACCCAAACTGTCATCTAGAGTCTATGAGTAGCCTGGCAAAACACCTTGTTTTTCTATCAGTGACTTTTTTATATTTGTAGTGAATATTTGAATGTCCACAGTTATATTCAATAAAACACTGATGTGCATCATGAGTGTCTTGTGAGTTAAGGGGGCGTCTAAAAGGTTGTTTGTTTACAGAGTGTAGTGTATGTATGTTCATGTAATGTAGTTCTTCAAAAAAAGTTAACATTTTAATAATTTTTAAAATAAACGGTTTGGAATTTCAATTTTACAAATATTTATATTATTTTATAACTATTTTAACAACACAGTATCTGTGTGACCTACGTGGTCCAAAACAACTGTGAGATCATTTTTAGCATGTAGGCACAATAGCACACCATTTCTTTTAAAAAATAGCTTTTTTGCAGTATAGGGAAGCTGTGGACCAAAATGGGGCAGCTGTCCGGTGTTGAACCTGGGAGAAGGCTGTGTTCAATCCCTCAATCAGCCAGCTGTCTCCCATCTGGTAATCCGAGGGCACTGCATAAAAGGAAGGGCACGCAGCGTCTCGGGGACATGGCATTGGCAAAAGCTGCTCCCTATCTCCTTCCTTTCTCTCTCTCTCTTCTCCCACAGAAATGGATTCCAACGCCAGCTTCCACGCCGGGTCGCACTGGGACAACTGGCTGCAGGACTGCATTGCCCCGCTCCCCGAACCTATAAGGCCAACAGCAGTAATTTTCCTTGGACCGGACCTGATGTAGTTTCCAGAAACAGAGAAAGAGCAGCCTTAAAGGAACAGAAGGACTTTTATTGGACAGTGCAGTTTTCCCCCCACTTGTGTTTTCCTTCTGTTTTGTTTTTGTGTAAATTACCATTTTAATTTCCTCAGGTCTACGATTTGTCTGTCTGTCTGTATATATAATATTACATCAATAAACCCATACTGATACTACCAAAACAACAATAACTGCAAACTACTAGTATTGCTACTAATATTTCTGCTGCTACTAAGAGTATAACTACTACTAGTCTATTATAACTTCTAAAACTACTACTATTATTACTACAGCTATTACAATGCTTAACTTTTTCAAGCCAGCTAAAGTTTGTCCTCACACTTCCTATACTAGTTCAATATGTATTTCATATGTAATATTACTTGTTACAAATCGAATATTTCAAATAATATCAAGGCTTTGTCTACAAGTTGATTCAATACAATACGTTTCCCTTTGACATTGTGTGCCATCTTGAAGAAATGCAGATGTCAGAAACAAACACTGACTGACCCTTCCAGTTCCCAAAAAGGATTTTAAAAATGCCACATTCCCACTGAACACTTTGAGAGAGTGAACAGTAGTGGCAGTCCAAATGGCCCAATTACACGTTTTGATACATTGAAGCAGCAGCAATCTTTCACATCAAGGAAAGTCCCAATTGCTCTTGGCATCCTTATTGAGTTAAGTCTGGTTACATTCGAACTCGGCATCTGAGGCAATGTCTTCATCGGTTAGCATCCAGCTCGGTGCTGACAGGACCAACTTACTGCAGATAGACCTAAAATGGGGGTTGACAGGGGCTCAGAAGAGACCCCTTGCCAATGTCCAGCAGTGACATCTCTTTCCATCGACCAGACAGAGCAGAGATTCTCGTCCCTTTGTAAATAAAATAACGAAAAAGCCCATTTCAGTCTTGGCTAGGTCCCAGCTCTTCCCCCATAGATGCCACCCTTTACCCATCTCTTCTGATGGCATCCCTGGAATATAATACATACTGACAAGCAATTAAGACTGAGCACTCAATGTAATGGAAGTGGACTGCATATGACCTGGACATGCTGGCTCTCTGTGCTTAATGCCACGGAGCTGCGCAGCCTGGGCCTGTGAGGTGAGGACAAAGCGCTGCTTAATTTTTTACAATTAACGGTATTAATAACTGTACTCCCACCAACATCCGTCTCGGACGCTTTAATGGGAGACTTGTATGACAAGATCTAATGCAGTATAATTAGTCTGAAGGAAAAGCAATGGAATGATTAATTTGACACATCCCATAAATCTAAGGGTTGACATTAATAATTCAGTTTGCAAGTTTCTCTCCCTCTCTGCAGCCCATTAATTACTGATCAAAATTTTTATTCCGCTTAACTCTTACATTTTTTTACAGACAGCGCCATGAGCATCGCCTTTAAATCCTGTGCGTAAAATGAATTAAAAAAACATAGTAGGCCTCTTCCAGAATTTAAAATATTCAGGAAAACAATATATAAAAAAATCAAAAATTATGTGCAAAAGCATTAAATGCACACTCTTGTCAAGCAGTTAAAGAGTTAAAGACCACAGATAGAGGAACAGGGTTCCCTAACCCACTGCTACATTAACTGGATTTGCAATTTGTGATTATTGGTCATCAAAGTCATTATTTAATTAAATTCTGACATTTATGTATGACTTTTCATTGTGCCAACTGGCTCCGTAGACTGCAACAGGGGACATATGGCAGTGTACAGTATTTTTGTGCCAAATAATTCAGATATACGAAAGCTGGTCCTTCAGAGTTGTAACTTAACTCTGAAACTCAGATAAAAGAAGATGTTTTTGGATGCAATCAGTTTATTTACTGAGGTGGTAAAAAGAGCAACACAAATGCAACACCTACCCTTTTTTTTCCCTCCTGGTAATACAATTCAAAGCCACATGGTAGATTACATAAGAGGTGCGATTTGAAAGTGCTGAGGGTACTCTTAAACCCAGCTATCCTGCTATATCCAGCCTTCACATGGTCCCCTGCTGGCTTCATGACTCTTCCCAGCTTTTCCTTTTCACTCAGGAGGAAACTTTGTCTCCTGGCCCCTCTGCAACTCATGTTACTATAGAAATAACCCAACTGATGTTTTTGCGTAAATTGATGTATTAGCTCTTATAATGCAAAAAGAAAATTGCAATGAATTAATTTTTGTTTATATCAAATGTTTTCATTAAATAAAAAAACTGTTTCTAGTTTGATCTAAATCATTCAACATCCTGAACATCAAATGCACCAATTCCATTCATATGCACAAATATTGAAATTTAACGCTGAAACCAAAATGAACTAAAGTTTTTATTGCTTGAGGGAATATTCTTAGAACTCTTGGCTGTTTAAAATTAGACATTCTTGTATGTGTTTGGAGTTAATTCCAAACTTTAAAATATTATTAGCCACACACCAGTAGCCCATTGAGGTATAAGGTGGTAGTACCATTTTAAAAGTATGTACTGACCTTATATATTGCAAGGACAATATACAGTATAGAAAACATTGACTCGGACTATCATCAAAATTCCTAAATGTCAGACTGGCAGCATTTTAATTACTGTTTTAGCTTATGTTTGAATTAAAGAATAACAATGAGATCCAAGAGACCTTATAATGACATCAAACATTGTATCACTGCATACAGAGCAACTGGCTGGCATGTTGATGGGACATTTTATCTTTTATTTATTACAAGTGAAACACATTGACTCTGCAAGGGCAAAGGTCCTTCAAGAGGTCAGTCCATCAATTCAAAAAAATCAGCAAAATCCCATTATCTGACCCCTAATATCCACAAATTGTCCAGATAATACAATTACCATTCCATCATGCAAGCTTTAAATTACATATCTGATCGCATTAAACCCCCCTTAGTCATTTTACAATCAATGCATTATTTCATGGTAATTAACATAATCTAATCAAGACTTTAACTCATATATAGTGAAAATCCTATCTATGCTGTCTGGGTATTGATGACAGAAGCACAAAACCCTTAGTGCTAAAATAATCAGCGCTATCATTCAGATAGTCATTAACTTACCTTTACCATTATTTGTATAAATCACTTATAAACGCTACTCGCCTAACATTGTGTTTTGCCCAATAAGTCAAATCTTTTTCTTGTTCTTTAAAAAACATTTTGCAGTCAGAAACTGTATTTGTTCATTGGCACCCCAACCAACTCTAAAGCTTTTTGTTAATTAACCTTAGGGGCCTTGGGAATTATGGCAAGATTGAGTTGGTGAAATATATGCCTTGTGTCCCTACAATCAGACGCACGGCAGATGGTCCTCACGTTAATGGGCTTTATTGAAGGGTTCAGAGTGAAACAATATGGTTCAGTATCCTGACTGTGTCATCTATCCATAAGAACACTGTATCCTGACTGTGTCATCTATCCATGAGAACATTGGCCAGAATGTTTGAGAAATGTGTTTTATTTGCATTTACACATGGGAATGGAATAAATGACAGTAGGGTCTGAAATCAAATCACTAAAATAAACTTGCCTCCCTGGTCTCCCATGTTTTTCGTTTTAACATTAAGAGTGATTAAACAGGGATAATTTGGCAGTGTGGTCTGAACAATGGTGTGCCCTGTAACTGTGGTCACGATGGACACTGATGCTTACTGCTCACTGCGTTCAGAGCGCATTGAATAAACCCATCAAACACCAACCTACTTCATATGGAAATATTGCTCAATTGAACAATTCATTGAACATCAGTCATACAGCAGAAGAAACTATGTATAGTATGAGAAATGACATTTAGGGTAAACACAGATAAGCAGAAGAAACCCCACCACCGTAACTGGAGATTACCATTAGCAAGGACAGGTCTGATCAAAACAATCACCATAACTGTCATAACAATCTATTGTTATTATTTTATGGCCAGGGCATCAACATAATATTATAGTTAACTCCCTATCTAAAGAAGGCATAAGTGGGTATTAATGGTTAGGGAGCTGAGCTTGTATGCTGAAGGCTATATGATTGAATCCTGAGATAGTGTTGTACAGTAGGTTTGTTTCTGGAGTGGTGTACTGGCATTGCACCTTTAAACAAGGCACCTCATATAAATTATTTAAAAAATATCCTGCTGTAAAAAAATATATCCTGGATGAGGACATCCATTGACCACACAAATCACCCTTTCTTTCATAAAATCCCCTTGTGGCTTTTATGACAATTAAGTTTTGAGAAACTTAATCGGGCACTACTGCAATAATTATAAAAAAAAAACATTTTTAATCAACTGCACTACATCACCCGCACCTCAGGGGGCACTCTACCTGAAGCACATGGACTACTCTGATACATTCACCCACAAGCCAGTGGCTATTTTTAACACTACAAGCCACGTGGCATGCTATGGGAGAAATATCATCTAATATCTCTAGTGCTCTAATGCACCAATGATCCAAGGAACCTAAGCTCCAAACTTTACCTCAACCCCACCCCTGAAGACTCTCAATCATAGCTGTCTAATAACCTAGCCCAGATTAAAACAACTAACAGCTTGTATTAAATAAACAGTGCATACATATTTATACACATTATGAAAGCAACATTTAAAATACAAATGGTCCAAGGTCAGGGGACTTCTTATGTTCTTATATTAAAGTTTCACTGAATTAATAATATTAATAGAATTGCTAATATTTTGTTAGTTATAGTTGGTATTTGAGTTAATGCACAAGATAGAACAGAAACAACCAGGGTACGAAATAACCAATGGCTATTGGGGGGGTTCCTCAGATTTTCAATAATGTGCATCCACATGTACACACACGTACAGTGCCTATAGAAATATTAGCTTGAATGTTGAATGTTGAATACAACACTTGAATGTTGTAAGGCAAAATGTGTAAATAAAGCTGGAAAAAGACGGATTTTATGTACTTTCATTTCAGGCTGTAAGACGGAAAAAAAGTGACTATTTCAAAAGGGTATGATGACTTTCTATAGGCACTGTATGTGCATGCGGGCACATGTTTGTTTGGATCATGAGTGTTAGCTGACCTAGCTATCTTGTAAACATTCAGCAAAAACCTCGCAAAATAAAATTCCCCAAATCACCCTGGGAATGACCCTGATTGTTTCTATCACCGACTAGCCATCTATCACAGGCTAGTCCTCTGGTTGTTTCCCCTCGCCCTTCAAAAGGGCCCATATCACCCCTCTGCTCAAAAAACCCACTCTAGACCCCTCAGTTATCCAGAATTATCGCCCAGTATCCCTCCTCCCCTTCCTGTCTAAAACCCTCGAAAGAGCGGTATCTCACCAACTCTCTGCTTTCCTTACAGAAAATAACCTGCTGGACCCCTACCAGTCCGGCTTCAGACCTGGCCACTCAACAGAAACCGCTCTCCTCTCGGTCAATGAAGCTCTTCACACCGCACGAGCCGCCTCCCTCTCCTCCATCCTGATCCTCCTTGATCTCTCAGCTGCCTTCGACACTGTGGAGCACTCCATCCTCCTGTCCTCCCTGGCAGCAACAGGGATCTGCGGTACAGCCTCGCCTGGATCGAGTCCTACCTCTCCGGTCGCTCCTTCCAGGTTGCCTGGGCTGGTAAAGTATCACCGCCTTGCTCCTCTCCCCACCGGGGTTCCACAGGGCTCAGTCCTCGGTCCCCTTCTCTTCTCCCTGTACACCCGCTCCCTTGGCTCTGTAATCTCTGCCCACGGCTTATCTTACCATTGTTATGCTGATGACACTCAACTCTTTCTCTCCTTCTCCCCATCAGACACTCAGGTCTCTACCCGCATCGCTGCTTGCCTGGGGGACATTCAGAGCTGGATGGACAGTCACCACCTAAAGCTCAACCCAGGTAAAACAGAGCTAATCTTCATTCCTGCCCTAAACTCTCCCCACCTTGATTTCTCCATTTCTCTAGGTGACACCCTGGTGACATCATCACCCTGCACAAAGAATCTCGGTGTGGTGATGGACAACAGGCTGTCCCTATCAATGAACATTGCAGCAGTAAGCCGGGCGTGCAGATTCTTCCTGTATAACATCAGGAGGATCCGTCCCTTCCTTACCACGTACTCTACCCAGCTCCTGGTCCAAGCAATGGTACTGTCCCGTACGGTCCTAGCATACCAGGCAGTCAAGGGATCAGCCCCAACATACCTCACCAAGATCTTCAAACCCTACACACCTGCCAGACCTCTCCGTTCTGCTACCTCAGGACGCCTAGCACCTCCCCCCCTCCGCACCTGCGCTTCCCGGTCACGTCTCCTGTCGGTTCTGGCTCCACGATGGTGGAATGACCTTCCGGTGGAAGTCAGAACAGCTGAGACCCTGGCCACCTTCAAGCGTCGACTGAAGACTCACCTCTTCAGGGTGCACCTCTCCCCGTAGTCCGGTTTTTGTTAACTTAGGGACATAGTCGCTTAGTTTACACGTCTACTTGTTTATGTATTGTATTAGGCTTAGGCATTATTTCCTGCATTGAGTGCTTTACTGCTACCTCTGAATTGTGGCTACAGATTTACCTACAGGGTCCTAGTTTAACTATGTGGTTGCTCCTAGCACCCAGGAATTGTACTTTCCACTAGGGTGGCTTTCAGCTAAACTGTTCTTGACTACGGTTAACACTTTGTTGTACGTCGCTCTGGATAAGAGCGTCTGCCAAATGCCTATAATGTAATGTAATGTAATGTAATGTAGTCGGCTGTGACCCATCTTTGCCATTCAAATGCTATTGTGATGTTACCCGGGTGATGCAACCCGGTCACATTTTGGCAACCGGGCACATTTTGGCCTGACAGAATCCACAGACCTTTCTGTTTCTATGGGTTGGTTGTATATAGTTATAATGTCCTGTTTGACTCGCATTTGTTAAAAGATATTAAAATAAAGATGGGATCCCCAAGCTTAAAAATGTATTTCTTATGTGGATTCCCTTATGGGTTATGGGTGGTCCCAGATCCTCCCAGACCACCCTCATTGCGAACACTGGCAACAACTGCAGAAGCTGAAAATGCAAGCTTTGACTTCTACTAAATAGGCCCTGTGGGCTACACATGAATGGTGTTTAAAAGAGTGGTAAAATATTCTGATATTCTAATTTAAGAATCATGACCTCAAAGCCCTCTATTCAACTCTGCTAATAAGGTGTCAGTACATAGACCTATTTGATACCACTACCTGGAGTTCAAAAGCTATGTTCAGCTGAAAATATTTATTCGATCACTTCATCAAAGTTCATCAGATTAGTATTTTAGATCTAGACCCATCGAGACAGAGCCAACCATAACAAAACGGAGTACACTGAGCAAATTCAATACTTTAACAATGTAAGACATAGAAGGCAATCCAGAAGGTCATGGTGCAGCAATACCATGTGGTGGACATATTTTTGCGTGACAGGAAAATGATCCGTTTCATTTCTGGTAAACTGATAATTGCCCCATCTCATAAATATGATCTGGTGATGATTGCCTTTGAGTTTTGCCTTGCATATTATTTCAAAATATGCATTTAATCCACCATCAACAACCTGCCAAATTATAAATTAAACAAGGTCCTACAGACAAGTCATCAGACACTACATTGAAGATATAATCCACTCTCAAATGAACATTCCTGTCTCCCTGTACATAATACATTTTTCTTGTTTCTCTTACTTTTAGTAGTCTTAATAACAATATCAATATCAAGCTGGTTTAGAAACCAGTTGGTTTTTTATGATATCTGACTGTTGAATGATGGTTTTCTGATGGACCATTTTAATGATGGTTTCAGGCTCATTGGCTAATAACAGATATTATGCACACATCCAGTTTTTCTGGTAGGGGCAGGATGAAAATATAATCCTATTAAATGGAAAGTTCCAAGTGGATGGAAATTATGTTGCTTGTGTAAATAAAATCTATTATATGGGCTAATATTATATTTCATGGCAAATGTAGTGTGAGGACTTATTTTGTTATTGGCAGAAAAACTGAACACTTTATGCATGCAGATTCTCATCAGTCCTACCGTGTGTGGCTCTGTAGGCACAGCCTAGACAGGCAGAGTTGGCTGTGTCGATCGTGTAAACGGGAGCACTGAACACATCGGAAAGGACCTGTACAGTCATGAAGATGGAAGGAAAAGTCAGAATTAATCTTTTCTCAGTGTTCCAATGCCCCCAATCCCATTATTTCGTGATTTTTTAGGATTGAACGTGGACTCTCATCCAGTCATCTCCTTTGAATGATGATGTCTCTGCTTGTCTGACATCTTATGAAAAATGTTTCTAAACATTTGACTGCTTGGATCTCCAAAACTGGAAATTCATTGCTGTTTATATTCTCATTTGACCGACATTATATTCAGTTGCATAGAGCAGAGCTGTGTAATTCCAGTCTTCAAGGCCTCTAATTCTACAGGTTTTACAGGTTTTTACAGTTATTTTTCAATCACAAATGCATGTACATCTGGAACATCAGGTGAGTTTACTTTCTAAAGTTTCATTTCAAGAACTCCCTGTGGCCTTCCAGCCCCTGAACTGCCCTATGCAATTATTATTGCTTTTGTTCATGACCTGAATCCATTACTGTTTCAAATGTAACCATGATAGAGATGTGCATTACATAACACAATTAAATTATCATTGCATTATGTGGTTGGTACTGTACATTGAGAATCATTAAGGCATATTGCTGCATCTAATAAAAAACATTGAGCAGTGTATAATATATGACGTTAAGAAACACATAACTAATATTTTAATTCTGTTTGGCTTGACAAGGCTTACTGATGAATTGAATTATCTGATTGCAGAGATATAGGGAAATTTACTAAGGAGAAACATCCACACAGCATCCATGCAATGATCAAAGTGGGGAAAAAAGGGACGCGACATTTGATTGTAAGCCACCACGTTGAAAATGGAGTGGGCACTGCGCATGCACCTTAGGGCATCGGGGGCTAGTATATGGAGGGAAGGAGGTTTTTTAAGGTCAGTCTACTTTTATAGCAAATCAAACCAAAGAGCAGCTGTGTCCCTCCAGGATATACGAGAGTCAGATGAAATCAGTCTCATGAACAACTTGTGGGCAGCAAACATACAGGCAGCACTCGGGTAATATCGGAGGGCAAAGCAAAACAAATGCCATTCAGTTTTGGATTTACAGAGTAAGAAAATACAGGCAGATTTTGCATGCTTTTAGATATGTAAATGGGAAATAAAGAATCCTTTCACCACAAACAGCAGGTCCTACCTGAAGGATATCTTTGTTGGAGGATGCTCCTCCCGTAGCAAGCACTCTTGTTCCAGGAACTAGAAGAGACAATTAAGGCATGTAATGTTGAAGTGGTACAGAAAACCGATACCCAAAAAATCCACTGTGATATTTATTTTGTTTGTCTCTTGATTTATTTTTAATAACTCTTTGTGTCAGTGTGTGAATGCAATTACTGCCGACATCAGAAATAACATATTGATGGAAACAAAGTAATTTGTTTTGCTTGGATATTTATGACTCTAGAACCGAGTTAAATGTAGTGCTTGAGAACCAAGTGATTTACTTGACTTCACACAGAACATATGAGGAACGTACCAGTCAGCCAAAGAAGAGACTGTAAAAAAGACAATTTGAAGAGAAACAAGGTAGATTATTGTAATGTGGGCTAAAAAGAAATAAGGGCAGCTAAAAGGCTCTGTGAAATAAAAATTGCCCAAGATGTAAAAAGTAATCCAAATTGGTTTTTCAATATCGTAGTAGAAAAAGGAAAGTTAAGAAATTGGTTAAATGCATTAATAAATAAGTATGGAGCTTTGCTTTATTATAATAATAAGGATTTTGTTGAGAGCTTTACCAGCGAAGACTTTATAAATAGGTGTACATCCTAAGTACAGAATGTTCTAGTGGACATAAGAGAAGTAGTTGAAAAATGACAAAAACTTAAGACAATTAAGGCAGCAGACCCCACAGACTTAGATGGGCCGAATTCGTCATTGTGTATTCTTACAATCTTATGTTCATAATTACTGAAAATGGTCATATACAATTGAACATTATATTGTGGGGTGGTTGACCTTCAAACTTCCCATGACTGTCTATGTTTTGTTTAATAACTGTACCTGTAAGAAAAATATTTATCTAAATCTACAAGCTTTCCTTTCACACTGAAATCCTATGTGGGTGTCTGACATTGAAAATGACTGTAAGAGAATGTAGTCAACATTGAAATTGAATGTTGATTTACTTTTCAATTATGTGCGAGGTCGTCAAATACAAGGCAACTGAGCATTTGTTTTCAGTAACTGTGGCCAAGTTTTTCTGTATTCCGTTGGATGACTGTGTTTCCTTTGAAATGTCATACAGTAGTCATGATGACCTCTCAAAATCAATTTAACAAACACAAACCATTCATCTCCTTCTCAAAAGTCTTTTCCTTCCTGATTGGCTTTTTAACACAACAGTCAACAAGGCATGGATCTCTTTTATGTATTCTGTATTCCATTCATACTGAATGGAGTACAACTGAAGTTTGTTTTGTTAAGAAATCTCAATTTCTTACAATATGGTGACCTTGAAGTAAATACAGAATGAAGGCTGTATTTTTGTAATCCCTCCATGAAAGATCATGATGTTATTGGATCAAGAGGAGCTTCAGTCAAACACAACATAAACACAGGGACCTCTCCATCCCCTGGGGAAAATATTATTCACACAAGAGTATTACTTCTTCTCTAGCTCACTTTTGGGATTATTTCACTCTGTTTTCCACAGAAAGTAATAAAAGTTAATTCCCACCACCCCCTGAGGGGTAGCAGCCTATTCCAAATCCGCAACTGAGTTGAGACATAAGTCTATGCTGATGTTTCGATGCATGCCTCCGCTATGATATGCAAATAGATGGTAATGATTTTCCCCAGCACATGTCCTGGTGAGAGATTTTCACCTCAGTGAATGCAATCTTGCTTAAGATGATCAGAGGCCCCTTTTTTCTCTGTGTGAGATTCAGCAGCACGTTGCCTGAGTTGACCCTGTCGGAGCCCGGCAGACTGTTATAAGCACAATTGCTTTACACAAAATAGAGCATGTTAAGATATGAATAATGCAGCTTGTGGAGGGTTTCCTGAGTACACAAAGAAAAACAAAAACAAACCTCTGGCTCCCACTCCACTCTTTTCTTACTCAGGTTGATGTAATAATCATAATCCCATCAGTCCCTGCAATATTTCATATATGCCTGTTAAGGTTAAACAGAGAGAGAATAGGTGGCAAGATTGCCATCAGCTTTTGGTTCGACATCAAACCACAATGGGGCTTATGCATGGAATCTAGACACCAAAGTAGTTGTTTTCTGTTACTTAAAAAAAAATGTAACATAAAATAATTGAATGGGCTTACTGTCTGCAATAGATAGATGGCTTTAGCTGAAAAATCTTGTTTCATCAAAAGGTATTAAGAAGAAATGCCACAAAATGGCCTATAAATGAGGTTACATTGCTAATGCAATATCTTTTACAGAAAACTATGGACATAATTTGTGCTCTGAAAACAAAACAGCAACTGGAAGAAAGTCCTTTAACTGCCGAGCAGAATATATTTGTCAAGATGTAAAAAAAACCTCGCTGCTCTGTATGTGCTATATTAATAGTGTGAGGAGCGCTGTTTGGGTGTTGAGAAAGTTTTCAAATAATTAATTGCAAGTGAACAATGCTCAAAAACTAAACAGCCTGAAAGATTTTATGTTTCAATGTAATTTATATATAGTTATAAAACACTAAGGGACATATTTCTCTCTAGGTCGTCCTCAGACGAGCTTCCATCGGAGTCTCCAATCTTCTCGGTTCTCCATACACCCGGCCAGCTCCGAAGAGCTTTCAGCTCCCACATCTGTCTTCAGCACGCCCACGCACGTTAGCACGGGACGCCCCCGCGACCGATGCCCGTGTGTTGGCTCCCACAGGACCAGCCTGCTGACTGGGAGCTCCCGATGTCTGTGGCAGTGGCCGGCCAGCTTCATCCTCCTGGATGCTACTTTCCTGCTGAGCCTCGGCAGCCGCCCGTACAGGTCCTTGTTGTTAATGTGGATGTTCTGTCTACGTTCAGAACTGCTCGTAGCATTCTGGTGTAGCACCCATCCAGGGACTTCTGCAGGGTGGGCGTCAGGGTCCAGCTTTCGCAGCCATACAGGAGGATAGACTCCACAGTGGCATGGAATAGGCTCAGCTTTATGTGTCGGGGAGATTTGAGCACCACACTCTTGACATACCGTTCAGGGCCCTCCACGCCAGAGCCTTCCTGACCTTAAGGTCCTGCTCTGTGGAGTTCACCCAGGAACCCAGGTATTTGAAGTCATTGACCTCTTGCAGAGTGTTGCCTTCTGATGTTGTAATCGGCGGATGGTCCATGTGGATGTTATAGGTGATTACCTCAGTCTTCTTTGCATTCAGTCTGAGGCCAACCCTAGCACATTCCACCTCCACTCTGTTCAGGAGTTCCTGTGCCTGCTCCACGCGTTCAGACACCAGGCAGATGTCATCTGCGTAGCCTAGGTCTGCCAGGGCTATGCCAGGGCTTCTACTGGACTTCCTCGGTGTAATTGTGAAGCCAAGCTCCTGCTCCCGCCCGTTGATGGCTTTCCTAAGCGCGTAGTCCAGGGCTACGATAAAGAGGAAAGGGGCAAGAGTGTCCCCCTGCTGCACCCCTGCTAGGATGTTGAACTCCTCGCTGATGCCATCTGGGGTTACAACCTTGGCTCTTGTGCCTTGTACATGGCCTCTATGGCCCGGAGTAGATTCGGGGGACCCCGTAAGCCTTAAGGATTTTCAGCAGTGTGCTTCTGTCTATTGAGTCAAATGCCTTTCTGAAATCAATAAAACACAGCACCGCTGTCAAGTTGTTCTTCTTCACCTCCTCAATGATTCTCCTTAAGGCCAGGATTTGGCCTACGGTGGTCCTTCCTTTCTGAAGCCATTTTGGTTATCCCTCAGGTGTGGGTCAATGGCGTCCCTAATCCGTTTTAGTATCATGCGGTTGTACATTTTCGCTATGACACAGGTCAGGCTAATGCCACGATAATTGTCAGGCTTAGCCAGATCTCCAGACTTGGGCACCGGGATGATGTTGGAGAGGGACCATATATCGGGCTTGATGTTTTCTATCAGAGCCTGGTTGCAAATCTCCAGTATGATGTCATCGAGATCGCAGTTTTTAGGGACCTCTGGGGGATACCGTCCGGTCCAGCACTTTTTCCTTCCTTCAGGGTGGACTTCACTGTGGCAAACTCCGTAGCTGTGAAGGGGCCATCGTCAATTTCAAGACTTGTGAGGACTGCAGGTATCTCTTCCTCAGCTCCGTCCACTGTTGGGTGGGTGCCTAGGAGATCCCGGAAGTGGGTGAACCAGGAGGTCACCCTCTCCTCTGGGCTGCAGCCTGCCAGCTGTCCCTCCCTCGACCTCTTGCGCCCACTCATCTCGTTTATGACCTTCCATGACTCCTTGTATCTCCGTTCGCCATGTACTGTCTCCACCTTCTTCACCTTCTCCATCAATTCTCCCCTTTGATCCTGTCATAGGTGCTGAACAGCTGCTGTTTGGCGCCGTTCAGCTCCTCCTGACTCTCCGCGGTCCCCTCTCTCACAAAGCTTTGCGTGCTCTCTTCCACCCGTGTCCGCGCCGCACAACCTCTGGGTGTTTGGACCTAGGGAGGCTCTATGTCTCCCCTTCGTCGGGTACCCATTTCCTGGTTGCCTCTTCGCTGGCGGAGAGGAACCGCTCGTAGGTCGTTGGCTCCCCCTCCTCGGCCAGCAGATGTAGGCGGCCTCTCACCTCCGCTGTGTAGTTGGCCTGGAGTTCAGGGCTTCCCGCGAAGGCTTCCCAGTCGGGCCGGGCCCTCGGGCGCTCTTGGGACCCTCAGGCTCAGGCGCAGCCTCGCAGCAACCACACGGTGATCGGAGCCTACAGAGTCGAACGTACTGTAGGACTCTGCGTTCAGGATGGACTTCCTCCACTTCTTCCTTACCAGTATGTAGTCCAGTTGACGCCGCATACTGGTGGCTCGGTCCTGGAACGTCCATCTCTTGCCCATTCTCTTACGGAACAGGGTGTTGGCGGCCAGTAGCTCATGTTCCGTAAGAAGAGCAGCTAGATGTTCTCCGTTGCGGTTGGTATTGGTGTGGTACGTGAAGGGTGCGTCCTCTGGTCCGAGTCTCGCGTTGAAGTCCCCCAGGATTATCAGAAAGTTGTGAGCTGGCACATGGTGTATCGCTGTTCTTAGGTCATCGTAGAACCTTTCCAATTCCTCGATCAGTGCTACGTTGGTGGAGAGTACACACTCATGACCGTTGTTACTGGGCTCCCCTCGAAATCGGCACTAAGGATCCTGTTGGTGTGCGGGTGCACCCTACGGAGGGCCTTTCGTGCTCGGGGCTCACCATGAGTCCCACGCCACCTGTTGCTGCCTGGGCATCATTCCGCCATGCAGATGAGGTGATGAACGTGCACCCCCCCACTCTGCGATAGTTGATTGGCTGGTCAGTGTGCACTCTCCTATGCTCCTGGACTGCCAGGATCTCCACTCCCCTTTCCTCGGCACAGTGCGCTAGTTCCTCCAACCTCGCCTCCTCCCTCACTGTGTTTGCGTTGTAGGTTGCCATAATAAATGGCCTCCTACAGCGCAAGAGTGCATTGGTCAGTGGGCTGTGGTCAGACTGAACCCTTCCTCTCCGTTGGAGAGGGTTTGGGGTCCAGTCGTCATAGTGTCCTCCCGGAGGAGGACCAGCACCACCGTCCGCTGCGTGGCTCCTGCGGACTCCCGCCGCTGGAAGTATAGGATTTCCGATGTCTTGTGTCTCCATGAAAGCTATACATTGCTTATTAAGGACTGTGGGGCGCAACTCCTCACAGCCCTACTCTGGCCGTTTCAGGCTTAAAGCCCTCGTCCGCCCTTGCTGCACACCTTCAGGTGGTATACGGTGCGGAGCCAGGCGCGAGCAGCGCCTGTGGTTTTTGTTCGGAGTGACCTTCTCCTAGATGGGTGGCCTACCATGGCAGAGCCCCATCTGCCCGCTATTTACCCATAGCTGGGACAGTGGTTGACAGGTGCCAGGGCGTGTCCGCACGCCGGCGGGCCTGCACACCTTGTCTCTGGGGCCCACTGCTGCTCCGAGATCCCCTTTACAGTTTAGCCTGGAACCGCGAGGTACCAGTTACCGTGTGTGGCCACGAGGAGGCACTGTAGGAGTCTTGGCGGTGGAGAGGCTGTGTACCGGCAGGAGGAGACTTACGCACTCGGCTCCTCTTTTCACCCCCTGCAAAGAGGGCTAGCCGGCGACAGTAGCTGAAAGCAGAAAGTAGCAAGCAGAGAGCAGCATGCAGCATGCACTAACTACAAGCACTACTACCCCAGTACTACTGCACTGACGCATCATACACGCCCTGTGCAGAGCACACACACACATTTACTAAAGGATTGTGACTGCTTTCGAACACAAAAGCAGTAGCTACAAGGTCGCACTATCTACATCGGATTTACTCAATGGTAGCAGTGGGTCAAATCACTATTAGGATGTAATTTGCGGGGGTTAAGTCACTCTGCCACTTTCTTTCAGATACATAATTAAATCTGTTCATGCATATGTATACCTGGGGTGAATGTGCTAAAACAGGATGGGGATTTTGTAAATTAGGCCAATTTAAGTATTCTGTCTGATTTCCTAAAGCATGCCTTAATTGCTCTCCCCTTTGCATGAGAATTTTAAAAATACCTGAAAGCAGACGGTATTTTGCTGAGCGCTGATATAGCCTAGCTCACATTAAAGAAAAGGTATGTTAATAAGGAGTTCTCTCTCCCAAACATAGCAGCAGTTATCATAGCCAGGAGAAGAGGAGAAAGGCAAAACAGAATAAGACAGGCGAGGGTCTTTCACCCAAGAATTACCATCTTTCAATTAACTGAAGAGCAAATAGTGAAGCGAAACAGCTTACACTACCACAACAGAATCACATTAGAATAGAATATACTTTATTGCCATGTTACACAAGGTAACTGGAATGTGCCTTCTTGCATACCTCTACTAAGAGAGGTCAGAGCGCAGGGTCAGCCATAGTATGGCACCCCTGGAGCAGTTAGGGGTTCAGTGCCTTGCTCAAGGGCACTTCGGCGGTGCCCCAGGTAGTGAACTACATTGGTGTCCAGTTCATTGTTTTTTCTTTGGCATTCCTGGGATTCGAACCAGCAAACCCTCCGCTTGCCAGCCCATATTGGTAACCACTGAGCCACTGCCGCCCTTACTGGAAGATATAAAAGAGTAGCTTGAGCCATGCACCAAAAGATTGAAGTCCCTGCTGTCTATGCTAAAGTAACGTATTTACCATTTGGGCATTTGCGCTCTCCTAGGTGCTGGACACTTATTCTCAGTCGACTGCACTCACATTCCATTTGTTCCACCATTACACAACAAACATGTTTTCAGAAATAGAAAGCACACATATTCCATGAATGTACAAATGCGAAACAAATAATCACAGACATCATTGGAAAGTACCCCGGTTCATGTCATGACAGGTTTATTTTCAGGAATAGCCTGGCTGTTAGGTAACGCCATGAAAATATTGTTCCAGAATTTTAAATACAGCCTATATCCTATATAGCGTATGTATTGTTTACTAGAACTTGTCATTTATCTTATGATATATGAATATTACATTTGGTTTATTGAATACAGGATTTCTATTGACTATTGATCTGTCATCAGCAAGCAGTCAGTATAAACACACAGTTTTTATTTTGAACAATTGTGCGTATGTGGTCAGTAGAGTATAGAATAAATCGTGAATACATTTTTTCCTTCAGACGCTCAGTGGCATCCTCCACAAGTTCCATCCATCACAAGTTCAGCCATGTCTATTCCTTCCACCCCAAAGACCTATAGTTTGATCATTGTTAACATTCTTTCCTCGGTTGGACCACCTCCTGGGTAGCCTACTTTGCCGCATGAAGTTGTAGTAAAGTTTTTCTTTTCTAACATCATGCCATTTTTCTTTACATCATCTACTGTTCCTTTGGTATGCCTAATTAATTAATGTTACTTTTTTGTGACTGTACCCAGGGCCGGATTAAATGGATAGACTACACTTGGCAAACCATTCCCCCCCCATCCTCCACTCACCCCGCCCCCATCTCCCTGACAAACACACGCACATTTCGATACTTTTAAACAACCCCAACGACCTTTTAAATACCACATATTATTATTATTATTATTAGTTTAGGTAGGTATATATATTTTACTTTGTTGTGGTTTATTTATATATAGGTATTTATACGCAATTTGATACTTGTGTATTTATAGGGGTATAGGCCATTACATTTCATTTATTTAATTGCATTTTACATTTGATTTTATTATTTGTCTTTACTTAGTCATAGTTAGGTATAGTTAGAAATGCATCGCCCAGGCCTAGCTCTCTGAGCTTCTTATACATGCCCATCACTGATTGCTCACCCTTTACCATTGAGCTGAACTGGCAAAATTGTTCTGTAAAGTAATTCTCAAGATAATGTGGGTATATTTCTTTCAGATGTTCTGTGGCTGCACGCATGTCTCGGATGCCCATTGAACAAACTTTTGTAAGAAAACCGAATTGAGACTGGCTATCTGTTGATTTTGATGCCAGGCCAGGGTCCGAGAGGAATATTTGCAAAACTACTCTGTCATTTTCTTTCTTCCTCTTCATTTTTGTTTTGTTTTGCTGCACCCGTAAGCATTGCTGAAAGGACACTACTAACATAGCAAGCATGATCTGCACTGAACCAGAAAGACTTTTTGCACACATTGCAATGTGTGCACATTGCACTGAATCATTTTGCCCTATGTTTTAAATCTTTAAACCATATGTTATTACCTGGATTCATACGACCTAATGGCCTGAAGGCCAAAGCCTTACCCACTGTGCTATCACACAAGCAAGCTTTTGCATGCTCCCAGTGTTTGAGTTTTGCGGCTGGTTTTGAATCCATGAGCGTAAAATTACTAATTTGTGAATAATTAGCCAAGCATTAACTGTAAGTAAACAACATTTAACAACAAAATAGGCTTATTACAAGCAAGATTTAGGCAAAATATATAATTAAGTGCAACTGCTTTGTTTGAGGAAATTCAATGCTGAATTGATGTTTTTATTATTTCTATGGTTCTTACATGCAAATATCTGTATTAATCAAGTATCAATTATCTGCCATTTCTGCATTTTCAAAGATATCAACAACATTCAAATTGTGTCTTGTTCTTCTGGATAATGTGCCTTACAATTCAGGATATGCTTCAAGCCAATGGGCCAAATATGGAAGTACAGTGATTTGAATGGACACATTGACATGGCTCACAAAATTATGTGATATGAAATATAATTCAAATGTATATGATATTCCACAAAGCATATTTGTTAATATGACCAGGCACACAGACATAGCGTTACTAAATGTTGAACAACTGATGCTCTCACAGCTCTTGACCTTTTACCCTTAAGCTTATTGTTCTATACCCACTCCAGCTACTAAAGATCAGGGCCCGTATTCACAAATAATTTTATCTTACCACTAGGAGTACTTCTAAATCGCACTAAAACCTTTTAGTTAGGAGTCCCACCTTAAAACCTATTCACAAAGCTGCAAAGACGAACTCATACTAAGGAATTCCTAGAATTTTCAAGCTAAGAGTGAGGGCGGGGTTGATGTCGTTGCTAAGGATGACGTTGTTTCTCATGAACGAGCTTACTCAGAATGCCCACAGCGATTGGCTGATATAGGGGATGGGTCTCAACCCCACAGTTCGGCACGCATATGATCCGCGGATTAATTAGCTAAATTGAACCATCATAGAGAAATACAAATACAGCCGCTGTTATATAAACCATATATGTTTTGGTTTGCTTTGTTTTTCATACTAAATGCCTTTCTGGGAGGCATGTTTTTAGAAACGTGACCGAATTAAATAGAATTTAAACATTAGCGATCTTTTAATTTTTTATTAAATTAATTCAGGCATAAGACCACCCTAGTTAAATCGCCTAAGGCGTACTGAATCTAAAAATGTATTTTGTGAAATTTTCGAATAAAGATTTAGTGAAATAACTTAAATTAAAAAACTGAAATTATCATTCATTCAATTCCTTGAGAATAGTTCCTGGCAATTTTTGGTGGAAACGCGCCTTTGGTCCCGTTATTTATTTTTTTGCTGATCCGACAAATGATCCGATGCACCCCTATTATATTCTGATAAAGATTCTAAAATACAAATGTAGGCTACATGTCACTGATTTAACATGAAACCAAGAATACTGACTACAGTCAGCGGGTATCTATATATAATATATATAATATTGTATATATAATACCCTCGCGATTGAGGCGGTACCTTTTTATGAGCTCTGTATCATTCAATATCTCCAGTGTTGACGCGATTGCGACAACAGCAGATTTTCGGATCACCGTGAGTAGGTCTTTAGCGACTTAGAAGTCCTCTTGCCTGCTTCTAACTTCTCCTGGACTTAGGAGCTGTTTTTAGCTCTCAAACCCTTTGTGAAATACTCTTATCCCAAAAATTTAGGAGTCCTAAATTTATGAGTGACACGCCCATTATTTTTCAGAGTTTCTCCTAAATTGCGGAGTTATGACCAACTTTTACCCTTAAAATGCTTTGTGAATACGGGCCCAGATGTCCTGGTCCTAGGTGTGTCTATAGTTATTAGAAACAGCTGGAAAATATCCCAGTATATATTTGTAATGTATTGCTAAATGATGATGGTCTGTGGTATTTCCATCAGGTTTGAAAGAATGAGACTGAAGACACTTAGGTCTTCACCAGAACACTGATGTGGATATATTACCGCAGGGTCATTAATGAACCTGTATGGTTAAATAAACCATTACACTACTTTTTCGGAGCATCTAATAAGTGTTCAAGTCTTATATGCCACTTCGACTCGGCCCCTTATGCCAATACTTTTTTTGGAGTGCGTATGTTTGTCATGTCACTATTTCAGTCAGGTTAAGCATCACGAACATCCATGCATATACCCCAATACCTCCAAAGGCATAGTGTTCCTATAACTGCACCATGAAAATCCAAGGACTGGTTCTGCTTTGCATTCTATCAGTATTCCATCAGGTTTCTCAGTAGTCTCCACAGCGGGAGTCATTTGTCTGGTAATTTCATTAGAATGTGTGAGCAATTATCATGAAATTGAAATGAAAACCATTCAAGACAACAACTAAAGCTCTTCTTTTTTTCTTTACCACTTTTTTGTATCCAATTCCCTCTCTGTTTTTCCATGCCAATTATCCCCTCCCTAGTATGAGAACTCACTGCCGTAGTCCAGCCAGTAGCGTGGGCTGCACTGCCGTAGTCCAGCCAGTGCCCGTCGAGGCCGAAGCCTGTCACCGACCCACGACCACGACCCATGACCCATGACCCACGACCACTCATATACGCAGTGGCTTTTCTATCCCTTTCAAGGGGCAGACAGCCTCCCCAAGGGGCAGACAGCCAGAGCCAAAACTGGCGCGACCGGTGGAATCGAACCCCGGTTGCTGCGGCTAGCGTTGGACGCTCTTACCACTAGACCACATGGCTACTGGCATGGCATGGCAACTAAAGCTCTTCTAATAGATGGATTGTAGTCCTGAATAGAATAAAGTGGCACTGTAGAAAATCTATTAAAAAAACATTTGAGAGTGAATTAAACAGTATCAACCAAGTGGGATTCCCAGCAACATAAATTGAGATTACACACCTACGAGACAGACATTGGCATTGAAACACACTTCAAAAGGCATACTGAGAATACAAGTTCTGACGCAGAACCTGAAAGGAAAATGAAAAATGTCATTTATGATTTAAGAGAGGCATTTCTCTGTGCAAACATACCCTGAAAGGAACTTGATCATCCTAAATCTAGGCTAGGGAATTTAATAACAAAATAATAATGGGGAGGGGGAGGTTTATAGTAGCAGTATGTCATCTGAGGACAGCATATGTACTAAGACTTGCAATTCCAATGAAAATAAAATACATGGCTCTAGTTCCGTTGTCAAAGTGCAATGCACAGACAATAATGCTAATCCAGGATGAAGTCGCATTAAGGCATGTCCTTGTCTATTCTGGTAGTTGCGTGATAAGAGATGGTAGTGCATCTACAGTGCAGTTGTAATAGAGGTTGGTTTAAGAAGAATAAATTACCAGTGGGTGTGGTGAGGGTTTGGTTCGTTATGACCAATCAGATCATCAGCTTTCTTCCCCTTTAATACCTTAAAGTGAAATAGCAACTCCATCATACATAATTGCTTTCACTACAATAAAATGGAAATTTGTTAATATTTAAGCATTTGGTGGCTTAATGTACCAACATCTCTACAATTAACAGAAATAAAGGCAAGCATAAAGATCAAGTCATCCAACTTGATCCCCTTCAATACAGGTCAGTCATGTTAACATTCGTAGATCAAGATGGAAGACCACCCCTGAAGGTGCCCCATACACTCTTCCAGACTGTACCAACCTGATAGATGATGAGAGAGTTGTTCTACCCTGAAGAAGATGGATAAGGTCAAAACATCAGTTATACATGCCACTGCCAGCTGAGAATGAACTGCTCATTCTGTGAATTAAATGTATTTCCCACAAATGGCATCATTCAGCAAGTCAGGGAAGGGATAGGCTTCAGAGAAAAATGTGTGAATAGCAATATTTGCATTTTACTTTTACAAATTCAAGTTAGTTGCAATGCTGGATCTAATGGCAAGGTTGTCCTGAAAACATTAAGCTCTTTACATCGCAGTAATAGCATCAATATTTTGTTACACTTATACAATATGGAGAGTGATCCATTATGTTATTTTCCCCACATCCTAATTTTCCCAGACTGCAATGCATGCATTTTGCATCATTGTGGGAAAGATAGAAAGAAATGCATTGTGGGAGATGTGGAACATCATACAGTATACATTTGTAGTATCAGTAAGCTGAACAGGAAGTTGCTGAGATAAACGTCTTTTAGCTTGAACAATTCTTATATCTGCAAAAATATGTATATACCCTTGCACTGCACCCATACTACAATAAGGACAAAGGACAACATATTTAAAAATTCTCCTTCAATGAATTCTGACAAGAATTCAAATACATTTGTTTGATTCAGATTTTGCTGAAGAGGTGGTAGGCTACAAGGTGGTCTGGCAGCTGCATTTGCTTGCATAATCAGAAATCTTATGAAAAATGAAATGCAAAGACTAGAGCCCATCAGTTAATTGGGTTATAAATATTGAAACATTTTAGCAATGAAACTCCGGTGAATTATTCACAATTCTCATTATACCTTGTGTATAAATTTTTATTTCTGATGAACCACATGATTTTACTTGTGGACTTTAGGCCTCTTGAATGGTTTAGACATTAAAGGTGTCTGACTATGAACAAGAGTCTGTAGAGCTGGGACACAAGTGGTTTCATCCCACCAGGAAGAATGGGCTTAAATCAAGGGTTCCTTACCCACTCACTACACACCTACAGGTTACCAGTTCAGTGAGAAATGCACCTTTTCAGACTGAATCAATTTATGTGTGGCATGTGGAGAACTGTCACTGGATCACAGGTCCGTGATTGGGTGTGTGTGGCAAGAGCACAAGTGGTGTCACTACAGCATAGCACAATTGTCAATTCCCAAAAAAAACATAGAAAAAGGGGGAAGAAGAAGAAGAATTTGGTTTACATGGCTTCCCCTAACTGAACAGCTTCACTGTTTTCCCCTGAAAGCCGTATTGACCATGATGAGAAGTTACAGTTAGCAGCC
The DNA here is from genome assembly GCA_029706075.1 of Aldrovandia affinis. Taxonomy (NCBI): domain Eukaryota; kingdom Metazoa; phylum Chordata; class Actinopteri; order Notacanthiformes; family Halosauridae; genus Aldrovandia; species Aldrovandia affinis. The sequence continues at coordinate 11,601,301 of JAINUG010000001.1, forward strand.
AAGTATAGCTTTGTTTTATGGTAATAAAAAATGGACTTGCTCCCAGTCGCAGAACATGTAGGCTCCTGACATGCCTTCCTCACTGTAAACCATATCTTGTGCTGTTCTGGACATATTAAGACCTTTAGATTGCAATGACAACATGAATATTCTACACTGCATCTTCATAACATAGCCTGGCGAGATTAAATGATCACTTCCACACATAACGGTAACAGTAGCCTTGGGGACTCCATATGAGTTGAATTGACTTTCTGCTTAATTTTCCTTGTTCAAGTGTCTGTCAGTCATAAGAGCCATGAAGAACAAGGTGGGGCAGGAAAGGAGATTAATTCAGATCATAGAAAATCGGCATAATTGGATAAGTGGAAAAACTATGCCAATAAATAAATAATAAAAATGTTTAAGTGCCTTTTAAACTACTTGTAGAAACTACTTGTGAACTAGGACATTAATTATAAACATTCTTCCTTTACCGAAAAGGAGGGTACATTATATTTAGTACATAAGACATACAGAACTGTGAAGTTGGAGATGGAGTGTTGGGTAGTTTCTATATATGATAAAGCTTGTCTTTGGAAATGTTATCATTGCCAAAAGTTATACTTTCTCAGTGTGCAATTCAAAGTGTGATGCACTGATTACAATGTTCAAGTACACAATGACATCACTGACAATTATGAACATAATTATAATAAATAAATAAAAAATGTAAAAAGTATCATAGAGCCCAAATCAACCAGTTGTCAGTTCACAGAATAACTGATTTCATCACATTTACAAAGACCTGCCTAAGTTGCAGATCAGCCATTCAGGTGGAAAACAGGAGGTGTTCCACAACACGTTGACCCGGGTTGACAGTATGGCTAGGCGAGTGAAACTTAAATGGGCATGTTTATCCTGCATTGAATACCAATATGTCTGAACAATAACTAATTACTCCTAGTCAAGATGAATTGTCTTGTTCACATTATCATCTCTAGTTCTCCCGAGAAAAAATAACTATAGCTACCTCCTATGCACCCATGTATAATCAGCATCATCCAATGTAATATTTTTCTTGTTGTCTCTTGGAAAACAGGAATAAGAAAAACACAGGCATCAATAAGAAGCATCAGGATTTTTCCTGTATGATCTGGACTGTAGGGATAGATGAGGGTTTGGAGCTGTAGGGGCAGTGTGGGTCCGCTATGCACGAATCCGTTTTATAACAGTGGCACACTCTACAGAGGGCTGATCTGGAAATGCAAATGGAAGTGTTGTGTAGCAGAGTTCTGGATCAGCAGTCAGCACTGGCAGGGAGGGAAGCTGTGGCAGTAGTCCAAGGAAGATAGCACCAGAGCCTGAACCAATAAGGATGTGGTCATGAAACACACAGCTTGTCTGAGACTAAGTGATAGCTGATAGATGGTCAATCAAGAAGACATGTCAGACAGTCATGCTGAGAAATACCGGGGAGATGCAATGACCTTCGATCCAATCACAATGGAAAGAAATTCACATTATTATATTTAATTAAAAAATAGTTCATATATGTTCATGAATGAAAATGATGTGCTGCAGCACTTTGAAATCATGTTTTATATGTTCATGAATGAAAATGATGTGCTGTAGTCCTTTGAAATACTGTTAAGAACCTCTAACCAAGGGGAGAGGGGTGACACAAATAATAATGTGGCTTTTACAAGCATATAAAATGATATGCTTGTAAAACTCTACTTGCATACACAGTAGGAGACTATAGAGAAACAATATTTTGTCTGATCAAAATATTGTTGGCTGGCAGTGTAGTGTAATGGTTAGGGAGCTGGGCTTGTAACTCTGAGGTTGCAGGTTCAATTCCCAGGTGGGACACTGCTGTTGTACCCTTGAGCAAGGTACTTAACCTGAATTGTTTCAGTATATATATCCAGTGGTATAAATGGATTGTATGTAAATAAATGTAAAACTGTGTAAGTCGCTCTGGATAAGAGCGTCTGCTAAATGCCTATAATGTAAATGTAATGCTCATAATACTCTTTTTCATATATATAGGTAGAGCGTAGGCGGCACGGTGGTGCAGTGGATAGCGCTGTCGCCTCACAGCAAGAAGGTCTCGGGTTCGAATCCAGGCCGGGGGCCTTTCTGTGCGGAGTTTGCATGTTCTCCCCGTGTCCGCGTGGGTTTCCTCCGGGTACTCCGGTTTCCTCCCAGAGTCCAAAGACATGCACGTTAGGCTAATTGGAGAGTCTAAATTGCCCGTAGGTATGAGTGTGTGAGTGAATGGTGTGTGTGCCCTGCGATGGATTGGCGACCTGTCCAGGGTGTATTCCTGCCTCTCGCCCGGAACGCATGCTGGGATAGGCTCCAGCCCCCCGCGACCCTGACCAGGAATAAGCGGCTTAGATAATGGATGGATGGATGGATGGATAGGTAGAGCGTAGACATAGAGGTAGAGACAGTGTGTCAAGCGATTCAATTCCAAAATTATTCACACTTATGAATTGGGTTCCGTTTCGGGTTTTCCTGATTTCGTTTTTCCCTGGGTCACTGCAGACAACCACCTCATTAGGTGAGAGGGTTAACACCTGGGCTTAATTAACAACTGGGTGTAATTAAGCCCTGCCTAGTTGGGATAAACAGGGCCTGACTGCAGTAGCTCAAGTTAGTTAATTTCTTGTGTTGGTGTAGGAGAGGCAACAACTTCAGTTGCCCTCTCCTTAAATCTGTCTTAGTTTATCTTTCTTGTCTTTTCTCTATTTTCAGTTTTTTGGTGCTGGGGGGACAACACCATCAGTTGATCTCCCCATAGATTATAATTTTTTTAATTCCTCCCTTCCTTTTTCACTCCCTCTTTACCTTTTTGTTTTGGGTCTTTTCTTTTTGCCTATTGTTTTGATAGGATTAGTGGGTGGCCATGGTCATAGACATGGGGCCTGTCTCACAAAGCAGGATTAGTGGGTTACCGAGCCAACTTTGGGTTTAACCCTGGGTTTTTGGTCTCACGACCGTGGCTCACGTTCTCCCTCTCCTCGGACAAAACCACTCACCTATTAGCCAGTCGCCAGCTGCCCCCTTACCCACCGGCCTGCCAGCACACCCACTCCCTTGCACAAAGCACTTTAAAGAACTCCTAATTTATTTATTATTGGCAGACTAAGTCACTTTCTGTTTGTCATGTACTGTCACTGCTATGTGGTCACTGTCTGTTGTCAGGTACTGTCACTGCTATGTAGTCACTGTCTGTTTGTCATGCACTGTCTGTCTGTACTGTCCCTTTTTACTATGCCTGCCTCAGGAATGGCCCCTCGGGGATAAATAAAGTTTTTTGAATTGAATTGAATAGGGTGATATATAAAAATGTTGGGCATGCCCAGTTGCCCATTTTCTAACATACAATATAGCTAATTACCTGCATTGTTTATTTTATACAGCCGTTTTGTTGTCATTTTATTTTATACAGCCATCTGTGAAACTAATAATGAACGTAATGTGATGCGCGTACAGAAACCGCGCAGGGAGTAGTTCCGTTTTTCAGTGATTGTGTCCTTACTTGGTGTTTTATGGTTTCCTTTGATGTGTGGGGATATAGGGGGAAAAGTGGTTTGCTTCAAGGAGATTCGCTATTACGCCCTCCTGTGCGACATTCGCATATAGCCATTTTTGTATGTCTACGCTTACATTATTCAAATTCTGTTTGATGTTTCTGTAACAATTTCTGCAAGTCCAGCTAATAAACATTTTCATACCTCAGCATTTCTCATGAGTCTAAACAACTGCAGTTACACATTGTGGTTTTAAGGTTACCATTACACACACATAGAACTCTGTAGTCACTCACCTATACACTAGTGCCATTGCAAGATACACAATTGTATCTCTCATTTGCACATACAATTCTAGAAGTAATGGCTAACAGAGAGAAAGCTATCATTAATTGGAGTCAGATAGAGTAATTGGAGTTAGATAACATTCATTTAATCCCGTTCCGGTATCACAAGGTAAGACTACACGCTATCCTTCTGCCATTTGGTGTGTTTGAGTAGGATCCTACAGGATTCTACAAATGCTTTACTATATCTGTACCAGATGTGGTATACATGTTGGGGATGAACTGTATATAATAATTTATTCCTGGCTGATATAATTTGTCATAATGAAAAGTACACTCAGTACAGTATGAAAGGATGTATGTTTTTACATTTCCATGTACTTTAAGTGTATACCATGAATATATTCACACATACAGTATTTAATAGGTTGAGATATATATTATATTATATGTATTGATATCACAATGTGTAAAACTATCAAAAACTATCCACTCAACTGGACTGCGAGTCTTAGACCAATCTATGAACTCCCATACTGTAAGAATGGTTTGTGGTGTGATTGTGCAGTTCCAAGTTAGCTTCATCTCATGCATTATCTCTAGTACTGTGTATCTCCTGACCCCACAATTGTTGATAATGTATTTATTTTTTGCAGACATCTCCAAGAGGGATGTTCAGGTAGAAACTACCCACTCCATTCGAATTTGTAGACTCTGATACTGATGTTATCTCCTTATGGAAGCAATTACGGCAGTCATGTCACTGCTCTCATGCCTGAATGAAAGTTAAGACTTACTTTCCCCTGGCACTGAAAATCCCTCCTAAAAATACTAGCCTTAAGCGGTGTATCCGGTTGATCTTGACTATGCCAGTGTAGACTGTAGCCAGCTGTACCACTTGGTGATGCATTATTAATCTTAGGATCACCAGGTTGATCAACTTCACGCATTTCTGAAGTTGTTGCCCTCTCAAATTGACAGAGGATGTCACAGCACTGGGACTGGCCAACACTTGTAACTGGGCATTCCAAATTGGACAGGAAAATGGGAAAGAAAATAAATGTTAAGTGCAGATGCCATTTGTGTACACAGATGGACAGGGTTGTACATAGCCCAGATATATAGTATAAAGATAAATGTTGTTTTGAATCACAAAGCCACAACTGGTGTATTGATGTTTGAATAGAGGAATGGGAACAATCAGCCAGGGTTTCTTGAGAAAGAATACAGTCCCTGAGCTTACATCCTTGTGTTAAACATGATTAAAACAGGAAATACTGTATAAACCTAAAAGGGAATTATATACACTACCGGTCAAAAGTTTTAGAACATCCCCATTTTCCAGTTTTTCCTGAAACTGGAAAATGGTATTGGTATTTTTACTGAAAATGGAAAATGTCTTGGTAACCGAAACTTTTGTACAAAATTTTACCTCTGGCAGTTTACCGCTTACCTTTGTACCATTTCAGGTTATCCACTGGACTTGAACTACTTAAATTTCTACTTAAACTTTTGACCGGTAGTGTAATTGGCTATTAAAATACTGTAATCATGAACATTATTTCATTTCATTATTTCATTTCATTTCAGGCCACATTCACTCCAAGATATGTCCGTGAAAAAGGCTTTGTCAAGTTTCAAAAGATGATTATTATCGTCAAGGAGCTCCCTTCTACTGGGAAGGTCATGAGTCTACAGTTGGTCTGAGATACTTCAAACATATACAGTGTACTTATGGAGCTAGTTTTGAACGATCTACAGATAATACAAAATTACATTGTTAAATTCACCTGTAACACAATTAACATCTTACAGGCTTGGAGCGTATAAAATATGCTAAACAAATGAGGCTGATGCTTTCTCATTTTGCAAAACTGGGAAAATAGTATTTGATCCATTGATATATTATGTAAGGTGGAAGAGATTGTAAGAGAAGTGTAAGTATAATTGTAAGAGAGGAACTTTTTTTCAAATTCCAAAAGAAACATCCACTAAAAACCAAGCTATTACTTTTTTTCTCTTGTTAATAAATGCAAGCAGAAATATATTTGTAGTGGGCCTGCCGGGTGATCTAGTGGTTACAACGTTCGACACTGGCCACTACGACCGGGGTTCGATTCCACCGGCCGCGCCAGAGTCTGCTCTGGCCAGGAGTGCCACTGGGGGTGGTGATTGGCTGTCCACCCCAGCAAGCCAAAGCCAACAGGAAGTTCCCTGTGCACAGGAGTGGCTCTGTAGTACCGGAGTTACGGTCGACAGCCTGGCGAGATACTTTGCCTTTGTCGCTGCCGGTCACAGGGCTACAGCAGCGAACTCACAACACGAAGGGGGGATTGACGTGAAAAATAGAGGGTGTAATTGGCTACTAAATTGGGATATGCATGATATGATACACAGTTATATTATATTTATGCCTGCCAGTGACGACGCCACGTGTGAATATTCAATGATGTCTGAAAAACAGGAAACATTCATGATTAGCATTAAAGGGCACGGTTTCTCCACTATACAAGCTCAGAGTTAATTAAATAATGTAAGCACATTTAAACTGCTGATGGTTGAGAACTAAGAATCTAAGAAATTTAAATACTATTTTCTTGGAGCACTGAAGCATTATAAAATATAGTTTCTGTTGAATTTGTTTAAATTTACATAATAGCACTGCTAGACACTAGGAACAAAACAAAGATAGGTATTTCTACTTTCTTCGTGCCCCAAAACAAGTACAAAATTCATATACCTCACAGGGAGCTGAACGGTGTGCTGCAATAATGAGTACAGAAGTAACATCACTCTGTAACATCACAGGCTCTGGGGACATCTGCGACATGTTCAACAATGGATCACATTTGAATAAAGAACAATAGACATCCAGTAATCACAATGGAAAAAAACAAAATCAAAGAGCAGGTTCAGCTTTGGACTTGCATTGAATTTGCTACTGATACCAAGCTTGCAAGGTGTGTTCAGTGTTTGTATTTAAGAGTTTAACTAAGTTCCAGTTTGCATCTCTTTTACATTTGATCATCTTTAATAGTGACCCTTTCTGTAATCCATATAAAAAAACAACAACGCTCACATTAAATTCTCCCAGTCAGGGCCGGACTGACGCAGTCGGGTTTTGAACCATGGCTGCAGTGGGCAACATGCGTCCTGGTTGGACGTTCTTACCGCTACACTACCCGGGAGGCCGCAAATAAAGCCTTATGCCAGAAACCAACATTGACAAGATGAAGTCGAATGGCCACACAGGAAATGGAATGGAAATGGAAATTTCCAGGAGCAAGCTTGCCTTTATGAAAAGGGTAAACTTTCACTGAATGACAGGTACCTTTATCCTAAAAGGACGTGAGCAAAGCTGAAGTGTATATATCAAACCTTGTAACACTGAGTGCTACTGTTTCTCAAGGCCTTTTACTGGTATTGCGGAGTGTGTGAAGAAAAGTGTCGGTGACTTCAAAGAGGGGCAATAATTACAGGAAAGCAGGAAAGGAATCCATCTTCATGACTTGTGATTCATGTGATTAGATTCCCATACACATATTGTGAAGTGTTTATGTATAATAACAATAAAATATAAATATATTGTGGCATCACAAGGGGCAGGATGAGAAAATGGCTGCCTGGCCTTTTCATTCTTGGGAGCCACTGGAGAGGAAAAGACTTCATTTCCCAGCAGCCCTTAGTCCCACACCTGAATGAAGTCAAGCGATTGGGACTATGGACAGCTGAAGACCATTTGAAGGCTTATTTAAGGGACTTGTTTGTGTTACACTGGGAAGGAGTAGGTTGGCAGTTGTGGAGAGTATTGAAGAGAATTGTTTGGATTGTATTTTGAATTGAATTGAATTGAATTGGATTGTTTGAGGACCCTGCTACGTGTACCGACTTGGACTGTGTGAGGAACTGACATGGATTTCGACTACGGATTACGGACAATGACAAAGATAAGGATTGTGGACTTTGTGTTTTGGATTCCCCCGAATACCCTGCCCTTTGTTTTGTTTGTCAAGATTTGTTTATTAAATTATCATTTTGTTTGTATTACTGCCTCCTCTGGGTTATTTAACTGCCTAAGCCCTCTGCAAAGGTCTCTGAGTATCGCCCAATCCCTAGGGACACCACAATATATATATATAGTTCAATGAGACTGGTTTTACTTTTATTTTAAATGACAGAAGCCCTCCCTATTACTGTATCAGTTTAAATTAAATAAAAAATAAAGTGTTCAATCAATGTATCAAAAAGTAAATGTGGTTTCTATAAGGCATGATCCATCATAATTGATGGCATGATAATCTATCAGATCTTATCAATTAAAATGTCAGTATTGAGGTGAAATTACTTAGAATAAAGCTATGGATGCAATGTAGAGCAAAGATGTCCTAAAACTGTATTTATTTTTCACACACCAAAATATTACGCCTATTTTCTCTGTCAAATATTTGCGATTCAACAAATCATGAATGCACTGAAGATCCACTGTCACTTCTAAATGTTTTACGCATCGATTAAAATCTTTGAGTGAGTGCATATAATTAGACATCATTTTGTCCCTACCTAGTTCATAAATCAGTGGTCCACTCTTGCTAATGGGTGGAATATGCCAGACTGAATTTGAGATCCCTCTACAATGTAACTGTGATGTACTTTGTCTTACTTTTAGTAAGTTTGTTACATTTAATCAATTCTTATCAAACATTTTTCAATATTTCCAACCCAGCCCACAGTGTAAAAAAGTAACCCTTGCTTAAATTCTTAACTAAAAATCAGCCTAAAGAAAATTGATTAGATTGAAGAACAGTACATGCTTTGAGATACAGGTTCAGCAATTGTCTGTGCTTGTAATGTACATCTCTCCACCTATCTCCATCTAATAAATGTATCTTCTCAAGTAAGATTCAACATTACTATTATCACTGTCAATTAACCATTTCAATGGTTGATAATCATCCATTTAAAAATGTAAGAATTTTTGTGCCTTTTAAACATCCTTTTATACATAAAGTATTTAGCTGTCTGTGATAGTTACCTGCCTGGTAGCTGTCTATATCCAGGTAGCTGTATTGAATATTGATGATGACACTTGGCTTCTTTGCTAGTATATATCGTGGAAAATATATAGCCATGATATCATACAAAAAAAACAGTTAGTCTGGAAATAAACTTTTCCTATTTTAATTTGTTCTTCAGAGAAATATCTGGTAAAATATTATCCTTCCGTAGTTTTTGGGGCGGGATTCTACAGAAGGATATTGGAATTCTACTGGGTTGTAAAAAGTTGCATTTTTTATTGAAATGTAAGGAATACAATACAGTCATATTGACTGGAGGTCTCTGGTGCAAACATACAGTGATGTATTTCGGTAAGTTGAATAGGATTTGGAGTAATGCAGAAAAATCCATAATACATAATGGCTTGTGTTTGACAGCTTTAAGTGGATTCCACAAATGCTGCCATTGCCTTTCCTCAATATGTCTAATACAGGCAATGACAGATTTGTCTCTTCAATTTGCAACAGTAGTGTGGCTTCTAGCAACCCAGCCATGAGATATCAAGCTGCACCTTAAATAATTTATAACAAAAACCGCAGGTATCTGGGTAATCAATATCTCTCCACTGTGAGGGGAAACTCAGCATATGAGCACACACAGATATGACTCCAAAAGAAATTCTGTGTGAAAGTCATAATCATGTGAAGTAGTGACAGATATATCATCACTTTGAACCTGAGAGCAGCTCACAACATGCAGCGTGTCCAAAACAGAAATTTGAGATTGAAGTCATGACATGCAGTTTATTACACATGTATAGCTTCAGGCCAAAAATTATTTGTATCTCTGTTTAAAAGTAGCAACCTTTAAATATTATAGCATCACATGAGTAATAAAGAAAACTAGTATGGCACTGGGGCATTCTTTGGACCTTTAAACATAAACGGCAGTCTCATAACTCTTAAATCAAAACACCTTCATAGAAGTGACCTTAATTTCAAATCTCAGTGAAATCCCAAGCCGTGCATCAACAGAGACCTGAGCAGCACTTCAGCCCTTAGCCTAAATTCAAATGTCAAAACAACTTTAACAGAATCTCAAATACAAGCCTGTCTTCACCCTTCCTCCCACTCCCATATATGACCTTTTTACATGTATTTTGAGAATGTAATACCATCTCTGATGGTAGTTGTATCCAGTCATTCAGCCTTTCCATTTGAGGCTACCATCTTTCCATCCCTCTATAGCTTTCCAGTATCCCCCTCTTTCTTTTCACTGCAGGGGGAGAGGAGCCGGTAAGATTAAACTGAGTATGCACCCATTTTTGCTTTTTTAATGTCAAACACTATCACTCGGAAACTTCAGGAATGCAATTTCATACTCTGGAAAATCCTGAAGTCCATTCAGAAAATCTACTGAGGTTACAACAAGGTTAATAGAACTGGGTCCTTGTGTTTTTAAGCAACCTGATCCAATTGATGAAAAATGTCTGGTAATCCAAGGGAACTACAGAAGGTGCTGAGAAACTGGACATAGGCAGCTGAATTTCAAGGAGAATACAGGGCTTCCGGGACCTGACAACCCAGATTATGGATCAGTGGCCTTGCAGAAAAATGAATAGCTATGAATTAAATATCACAGATCAAAGGTCCAGTGAAAGGTTTGTTTTTGTATCAGTTTAACAAACACCTGCATTATTCTGATCATCAAACAAGGTCTGAACCTTTTGTGAAAAAAATTAAACACTTAAGGAAGTGTGTTTATGATTCAGCATTGCATCTTTGGCGTTAAATGAAAGTGACCTGGTGGGGAACTGGTATTCTGTTGGGCAAGGTAAGAGTCATCTGTCATACATTTTATCCTAGCAGTGGTATAAAACTGTCAAAAGATGTTCCTTGTAAAATAATTGGTGGTGGAGTATTTGAAGTAAAGTCTGTTTAATGTGAGCTTAAAAGCAGCTCAAGCTTCTGCCAAATAATATATTCATGATCACTCGCCAGTAAACGCCAATAAACACTGGTACACTGCTTAGCTCCTAAAACATGGACAGCCTTCCCAACACCCTGGATGGTAAAATTTCAAGATTACAGGTACTATTATTTACACCTGTAGTTTGTTTAATCATCAACTATGCGCTAAAACATATTTTACATATACAGGTTTTCAATTCTATAGCTATTTATTCAAATATTTCAATAATGAGATGTTGATAAGGTTTCAGGAGTATTTCATTTTTCATTCTTCAAAGCTAAGAAGGCAGAGTAAAACAGACAGTCATTTTTGCGCTTTCCATTTCAAATAATTAATTGGAGGAAATTATTTTAATCCTGAAGTTTTCTCCCTTATCTCATTCATTATTTATATACCTATGTAATCAGATATTCTTAAGAAAAAATATATTATATTATATTGTATTAAGACAGCAACAATTGTTTGTACAGTAAACACACACACACATACACTACTGGTCAAAAGTTTTAGAACACCCCCATTTTCCAATTTTCCTCCTCCATGTTTGACAGTTGGTGTCACACACTGAGGAACCATCCGTTCACCTACTCGATGGCGTACAAAAACCCTGCGCGATGAACCGAAGATTTCAGATTTTGATTCATCGGCCCATAAGACCTTCTTCCAGTCTTCAGTAGTCCACTGGCAGTGCTTCATGTCCCAGGCAAGCCTCTTTTTCTTAGCAATGGCTTTCTTACTGCCACTTGACCTGTCAAACCTGCAGCTCGAAGACTTCTCTTCACAGTTGATACTGAGACTTCCTTACTTCGACCAGTGTTAAGCTGTGCTTGAAGCTGTTGTCCTGTGAGTCACCTATCACACAAGCTGTTGACTCTCAGAAACTTCTGATTTTGTTGTGGCTTTGGGTCTGCCAGACCTCTTCCTGTCAGAATTTCCTCCAGATTCCAAGTGCCGTTTGATGGTGTAGGAAACTACTCGCTGCCAAAACATTTACATTATTTTTCAGTTTTTGGTAACCTAAACTCTTTTTTTAACCTCTGGCAGTTTACTGCTTACCTTTGTACCATTTCAGGTTATTCACTGGACTTGAACTGCTTACATTTCAGTAAAAACTGGAAAATGGGGGTGTTCTAAAACTTTGGACCAGTAGTGTACATATACAAATATATACAGTGCCCCTTTAAAGTCTACACCACATCCAAAAATGTCACCTTACAGCAGCTTAATTTAAAACATATTAATCAGATTTTCCCCACCTTCCAAGTGAAAAAAAAATGCGGTGTAGACTTTATATACCTGGACAGTTTGACAATCTGGCAACTGCACAACCCTAATTCTGACTGTATTATTATTTAATTCATCACAACAAGAAAGGAGCATGCCTAAACGTTTACATTGCACTATGCACCGTGCTCCAGCTGGTATTGAGGGATAGGACAAAGCAACGGTTGCCCTGGATATGGCATCATATCAGATTTAACTAGATAACCACAAAGGAAAAACAATATACTATATACATTTGACAGAAACATTATAAGAAAATATCCTAAAATAATATGTCATGTTTATTGAGTAGAAGTATATTGGGTTTATGCGCTCACATTTGTTTACAGCGTGGCAAAAATAGCAATCATTTTGCTTTGTGCTCTAGGAAATATTTTCTAGATATTTTGGAAAGAGGTATCAATGTCTTTGTTTCTTAATCCCAGTGTCCTGGTTTTTCTGAATAATTCTCTTTGGCATATCCTGTAAAAGAACCTAACTGCAGGACAATGTTTTCTTTAGGGGTAATGGACAGTAACTATCAGATCTGAACAGAGTGTAATAAAAATGCCAGACTTCCATTTTAAGCAACAGGCCTGGATAGATTTAGTATTCATACCCATAACTTCAATGTGATGATAAGCGTTTCAGCTTACACTGTGTTTATTTTACCCTGCATTAATTTAATCCACAGCTTTAGTGTAATGCTGCAGTGTAGAATCACATCATTCTTTGCATGTCAGAACTGATGAACAATGAATAAATGTGATTCCCTGTCTGCATTTTTTATAAGAGAAAGCACATTATAATTAAAAACAATTAACAATGAAGTGCTTGGACATAGTGATGCATATATTCTAAACAAAACATGAAATGTTTCATCCACATATTACGCACCATTTGAATTTTTGATATTTCAATCTTCAGTACCATTATGTGTGAGCCATTGTGGGTGTGTGCCAGGGCTGGAATAATGCAATGTGCTTAAATATGGGAGAGAGAAAGGGGAATAGAAAGAGGGAGAGCACTCACTGATTTTATATCCCAGCTTTTCAGCGTGTACCCTCTTTGCCAGGAACTGTCCCTCGACTAACGCTCGGATTTCGACCTCCTCCGAAAATCCTGCTACCTGTGCAAAACACAAAACGTGGCTTAGGTAACATGAGAGGGGAGGATCCTGCCATCATAGAGCACCTCTGTGACTTGTATAACCCTTCCCACAATGCAGTGCTGCAGCCTCACATGTCCTCCATCCCCTAGCTTCACCCAAACCTTCATATGAAATCTTTCAATCGTTCAACCTTTGACAGAGTTTGTATTTATAAGGCAAGCTGGACGCAACTGTTTTCTATAGGTAAACGTCTTATACATTTATTTATCGTTGATGATAAATTGCCTCAAAAAAGCTCTTTGTTTATAAATCTATATGCATGCACCTTTATTCAACATATGCCAATGCAAGTTTTCATCACTTTTCAGTCAAAGGATATATGCCTCTTTGCCTTTGTTTTAAATGTGCCTCTTTTTTTACATTTGAATCAGGCTTTCATTGTTTAAAACTCTTATAATTAAGTACTGTATAAACCCATACGTTCATCACAGACCTTAGCTGCACACCAGGGACTTTACACCCACCTTATTGTTCTCTTCATTAAATCTGTGAACCCCAACGATAGGTGGTGTGATCTCCATTGCATCAAAATAGATGCCTGAGAGCAGAAACACATCTTTGTGAGTTCATGGCTGCTCAACGCTTATCGGGGTGTTCAGCAAAACTCACCAGCCATGTGCACTATTTCATGGTAAAGTGAATCATCATTCATTCAGAAATACATTTACAGAAATGTAGAGTTCTCCATTATTAACTTGGGAGTTTTTTAATGCCATACTATTCTGCACCCTCCTACAATGGTTATTACAATAAACACAACTCACCTATGTTTCCATGGTTTCCCATGGGAACAGACGTCAGGGCCTTGGAAAAAACCTCCCATGAGCCTCCAGCACACTCATTCCGGATTCTCTCTCTAGTTAGGGAGCCATTCTTGAAGCTGGGAAGTAATACGGTGTGTGCAGTAATGTATGTTCACAGGTTCTCACTTAAACACTTTCACTTAAATCAACCAATGTTCTCTTTAAGATCTGATTTACTTTGTGAATTAAGTAATGTATCTGGTATCTGCTATTGTGTGCATAGAGAGACATTCCAGGCCCTACAATGTGCTTTTAAAGTGGTGCCCATGGATCTTTGTAACTTTGTTATGAGAAAGAAAGAATTGCATACAAAATCTATGGGAACTTGATCTGTTATGAAGTAATAAATAAACTGTGTAAGTAATCAATTTCCAAATTGAAAACCAGAGTACAAAAGCTCAGCGTGTTGACTTCATTTATTTTGAGATTAGGACAGTCTAAATGAAGGCAACACAGCCAGTGAGTAACTAGCTGACTAGTTGGGATTAAATGCGGTACATTTAAATTAAGGTTCTTCAGCCAATTATTTGCAGGGTGCAGTCCACTTCCTGCTTGGTGACCAATGAATCAATGACAGCGCATTTTTCCTGTAATATGGGTCAACGAATGAGGTTGATCTTCGTGTTGTCCATGCAACTCATAAAACATTGGTAAAACCAGGTGCCAATTGCTAGCCCACATTATTTAACATAACAGTTCAGTTCATAGAAGCAACCCTAAAACGTTTTTATTTGACATTGACAGCACATAATTTACTCGAATAGGTGGGGTCCCTAATGAAGCAATGCAGATGGATAGTCTATATGAAATCTTACATCCACATAGTTTTAACAAGGTATTGGGCCCAGTCAATGGACATGTTTCCTTTAATCTGGTGCACAACCATTTAATGCAGCTAGCATATGTATTTCTTGCTGGTATTACAAACTGCAGGGGTGCATGTTGATGTATTTAACACTAGGGAGCACTGGGTTTCCAGGCATACAAGTAGTAATAATTCAATTTAGTATACACCATGCTTCCCCTTATGCCTGAGATTTAACCAAATGCTACTGTGTGATGCAGACATTAAGCCTTGCTTAGGATTGGCCTCTTTGTGCCTTTACAACCCAGAAATCAGTGGGTAAGTGCACACATGTACATCCATCAAGAACCTTCCCTTGAGGCCTTCACAGCAGCAGCACTTCAGACATTGGCTGCGCTCACACATTGTTCCCTCAGTCTGCCTCCCACTGTGTTGGAGTGACTCAACAGTCCTCGTCTTTGTGAGCGGCAATGTTATGTGGTACTGCTCCTGGTCTTAAATGCAACTAAGATGGTGCAATATAGAAACCTAAGGTTTTCTTGAACTCTATTGTCCAATGTACAAATCCAACACACAAACTACCCTTCGGATCATTTTTGACAATGGATCAACTTTTTTTCGATACCTATTTATTCAAAACTACTTCAAATTCAAATTCACTGACATTTCCTGGTTCCTAAGTTAATTAAGCATTGAACATCCCACGCCAAAGTAAACCTACAGGTCCAAGTGTTTGTTTCCCATAGTGAAGGGCTCTGGTAGCTCTGTTATTGTGTGGGGTGAACTTTCCTGCCATAGTTAAGGTTCACTCAACCCCTTACTGTCAAATTGCACATCTCTGCTGGAACACATTCAGATGTTCATCAACAGCAATCACCTTCAGCTAAATCCACAAACATAAAGATGTATTAAGGGGAAAAGCTGTAATGTTATAATTGTTCAAAATTTCTCAATGGGTGGGAGGAAGCATGAGGGGAACATGCATTTTCTGCTCAGACACTGAAAGCAACAAATAAGGCAACCGAAAAAACAGGAATACTAACTTGTCTTCACTCAACCCCTTACAGGACAAGGTAAATGCCAATAAATACAAAGCCATTCTGAGTGATCACCTTCATCCACAGGGCAGAAGTGGTCACTCAATGGTTTGATGAACATTAAAATTATGTGAACCATATGCCATGGCCATCGCAGTCACTAAATCTCAACCCAATTGAACACCTATGGGAGATTCTGGAGCGGCGCCTCAGACAGCGTTTTCCAACACCATCAACAAAAAATCTAATGATGGAATTTCTCATGGAAGAATGGTGTTGCATCCCTCCAATAGAGTTTCAGACACTTGTAGAATCCATGCCAAGGTGAATTGAAGCTATTCTGGCTATTGTGGTGGCCCAACACCCTATGGTATACCCACCATATACCTGTACATGTTAAATGATAATTGTGTGGTGAACTACTGCAGTTGTTTCAGGGATTAGTTGCCCAGCCCTGGGTGTCTTTAAAGCTGGAGAATCTGATGTGTGCCACAAATTGGTCATATGTGTACTTTTAAGCAGTAAGAGAGGCACTATTATACCCAAGAATACATTCTGTAATGAAGCAGGTAAGCAAAAAGCTTTGCTCCCAGTCTAGTGTTCTATTCTAAACTGTTGTGCTATTTGAATCATAAAACAAGACAGTTTACCATATTAAAGCCATGTAGGCCTGGCAGTCAACAGGGTTGCAGAAGATGTGCCCTTCCACAGTGGGTTTGGGGTCCTGGATCCATAGGAAGACTGTGTCACTGGTGCCAAGGCTCACCTACCATTTCAAAGAGACTCATATTTAAATCAAGACAAGTATCATGCACCTGCCAACTGGCCAGAACAAGTAGCGAGGCAGCAATTAATCCTCGGTACAGCAGAATTTTGAATTCACAGAATATAATTTCTCATTCGAAGTACAAGGTTAAAATTACATGATACATTAAATATGTACTGAGCAAGAAGAACAATGATAAAACAGGTACAGAACAGCTAAAAGTACCATAAAGAGTTAACTCTAACATTTAGTTATTTGAAAGATCAGGTTCATAGACCTTAAGTCTCTCACATATTGAAGGGTTTTAATCAAGTAATTCAGAGACAAAGTTTCTGGTATTAACAGTCACAGTTCCCCATCCCATAACCCATGGTTTATAAGTATTGGGCCTTCAGCAAGTCTACTGAAATTACTTACTGCTATGTCTCCTTCCTGGAGTCTCATCCCTGCTAGAGATCCTGTGATATAAAATTGAACAAGATTTATTGCTGAATCCTACAGATAAAAGACCAACAAAAGGAAAGAATTGAAAAAAATAATTCAGCCTCGGTCCTTCTCCGTGTAGTTTAAGCCTCCTTCAATTTTGTTGGTTTAAAGAAAAACCTTCTGAAGATCCAAGGAATCTATCATGCCATTGATTACACCACAATGATCCACACATTTTCTTTATTTATCTTTATTTCCTTACTAGGCGAGTCTAACAATAATAACCTCAAAAAGCCAATGACCGGCACGAGATTTGATTACACAGATATAAAAAGTGAATTAAGTTATTGGCCATCTAGTCTGTCACATGCTTCATTTCTATAAAGGAACAGATAGTATTTTCAAGTTGCTGGACACAATTGGGTTTTAATTTGGGGCTTGGGAGGTAGATTTGTTAAAGATTAAATAATTCCTATCAATGGGCTTTCTTGTTGAGTTTGCAGAAAAGTTAAATCCATCTTTTCATGCAGTGACATACACAGACAGAGTGGCTTATGAAGGGAGGGCAGTCCAAAGAAAAATTACTCAAGTTCCCCTGTCAGAATTGTAATCCCTGTACTCCAGCAGAAAGAAAACATATTTCAAGAAATTCCCAGAAAGTCATATAAATGTTAACTCTTTTTAATAATGGAATAGCAGAACAACCTAGTCCACCTAGGACTTTTGAGGGGAAATAATACACATTTCATTGACCAGATATAATCTTTCCAATATTTTATATATTTTTTATTTTTGAGAAATGACCATAGGCCAGAGGCCCACATTTCCTGGTGCAACACAGAAGTCAAAAGTAGGGTAGGAATGGAGCACAATTGGAGCACAATAAAACTGGAAATGAGGTGACGCTAAGGTGTGAATATTTACTGGCCAATTACATTGCACAGCAACATTAATTTTAAAAGCTATGAAGCTGAATGATTGACCAAGAATGTTGTGAATAGTGCCTAGCATGACTATAGGCAAGCTATGTTTCTTCTCCCCCTTGCACACAATGCATACGATGCCCTCATATTGGTCAAGATGCCCCACATGACAGGACAATCAACAAGTATGTGTTGTGCTTGATGTGAAAAGACATACACCTGTCAATTAAATTGATATCGGCCTGTTTCCAGAAGCCTCAGCAATAGCCACATGTCCACTGACCCACATTAGCTGTACAGAGATGTGTGCCAGTCTAGTGTAACTGAATATGGAATTAGATTTTTGCATGCACACTGATAAAGGCTGATACAGCCTAAATATTGGTACAATAATTTCAGCACTGCAATGTGTAGGGATGTGTGTGGCATGCATGGGGAACTCCACCAGTGCAGGACTACTGGTGCAGGATTTTTTTCAGAATATACAAAGAGGGCCTCCTTTCCTTCTGGTTGGCAAGACAAGGTTATGTCACAGTGTGGTAAAAAATAAAAGTTGAAATATTACATTTTACATTTACATTTTTACATTTTAAGCATTTAGCAGACGCTCTTATCCAGAGCAACTTACAAGATGTGCATTAATACATGGTAAGAACAATCATAGTGTGCAAGAGATCAGTGCAGTAATACAGCGATAAACATTGTTGTAGGTAGCTGCATACCATACCTGTAACACTGGGAAGTGTTAAACTCATATGCAACATCACAACCCCATGGCTACACAGAGCTGCATAGAGCTCCATCACAACACCACAAGGTGGCGCCCTTTTATTAATTTAAAATGAGCAACTTAACATGGTTGCGTCATTTTTGTTTAGTGGTCAGTGTAAGTTCACCATTGGTCCATAGAGACAGGTGGTCTAAGTCACCAACATTAGTCTCTTGGATGAAATGAGCCACATTTTGAGGTAATGATCTACAGCTTGTCCTCATTGCTATGTAGGTTTGAAGTAGGTTTGGTACTGTAAGTAGATGCCTTCCACTTTCCAAATAAACCATGAATAATCACAAGTTATGATTCACTGCAGTCTGGTCTTTCTGGCTATGGTATGATATAAACATACATACTTTTTCTTGACTCCAGTTACCTCAAACGCCGCCCCCAATCGGGGCTAATGGCCAGGGCCAGTCTGGCAGAGACAGGTTTTGAACCGCGTCTCTGATAGGTAGCTCACAAGATCATCCAAGATACGGGTGCATTAGACCGCTACGCTATCCGCCGCCCTACAAAAATACTTTTACTTTAGTTTGTGTTGCAATACCCATTTGCATACTAACCACTTTGTACAGGACAGTATTTTTATAAGCAGTACTTTCACCAGAGTCACGCTGACACCAGCTGGATACCAACAGCATAGATAGATAACAGCACCATCACTGTATGTGATTCAAATGCTGTTTTAAAGTAATTAGTTCATTGCATTAATTATTATTTTACAGTTTATGCCACAACCCTTTCATTATGACCATTTAATATATGCCACTGGTGCTTTGTCTTACCTTCGCTTGCTGTATTTTAGCCCAGATGGGCATTAAATGTATCAAACTAATTATATAATTAGAGTGATTAGTCCCCTGAGGAAGTGTCTGAAATGAAAACCAGCAAACACTGCAGTCCTCCAAGAACTGCATACCACACTCCTGATGTAGGCTTTTCCTTGTGATCGATCATTTAGGCACTTTAATGTAACTGACACTACTGAGTAGCAACAGTGCAGGGTGGGGTCAGGGTCATTTATGTTAAGCTGGCAATCACATTTTTTAATTTTTAAAAATAAAAATCTTCCACTTAAGCTCACAACAATGACACCTGTTGTTTCTTGGGTAAAGAGAAAATAGTTTGGCATCAGGCCATCTGTTTCATATGCAGTAAACCCTCATGGAAAGTTAATATTTGAAACCGGTGATCGCTGAAGGCTTAAAAACACTGGACGAGAAAAGACACAGTTTCAGCGTGCTGCCTTAGTGCCACCTAGTGGCCAAAAGGCACTATGTTCCAGGGCCCACTTAGAGGAGGCCACATGGGGACAACGGCCTGGCTGAGATCTTACCTGGATTATCCCCTGTGAAAGCCACTACTTTGCAGTCTACCGGGAACCCATAGCGGCTGACATAGTAGGCAGAGACCGGACCCTGCAGGGAAAGAGAAGGAGGATAATCAGGGCCTCATATCCATTTGTTTTCCATTAATTGAAAAGGTATTTATGCAGGTGAAGCTGCTGATGAAAAATGGCACAGGGCATAAACCGTAAGGTTGTTTATGCTCAGATGGTAATTATATTTAATTGGAGATTCCACTGACACTGGAGGCCCAGCAAACAGCTCCTGGTGACAGCAGACAGGATTCATTGGATGCGGGTGAATGAACCTGGCAAGAACAAGCGCTGTATCTCTCTGACCAGCAAACGGTCTCGAGGGCAATAAATATCTCCCTTTAATAAGTAACGATATAGCTGCAATCAATTAATGTGCAGTGCAGATCATCGGTAATGTTGTGGATGCACGGCTAGAGATGATGGATTTGAGGCACTTATGGGAAACAAATAACAGAGCTGTTTCAAGCCTGGCATTTTGCCTGAGGTGTGGATAAAACACAACCCATAAGATATTGTGGCTCTCCTGGACCAGGCTGGCCACGTCATTGCTACAATGATTCACATAACTGACTTATATTAAAGGGGGTTCTGACATTGCATTTGGTTGTGTGTATATAAACCACATGTATGGTTTCCTATGTGTCAAATTAAACTTACTTTGTATATATTTTTTCTGAAGCAGCAGTACAATATGTTGCTATATCTGATATTCATTGATTCAGGCCGATCTACTAAACCTTTAAATCCATTTTAAAAATTCTGTTTTTTGTTTTTTCACATTTTCACTTCTTGGCTGAGTTTTTACAGTGATTGATACACTTTACATACCTAATTCCACTTATAGGTTTCAGCTTGGTCAATGCTACTGTATGCTTACGCAAGTCCACTGAATGTAAGTCTATCACAATGAAATCATTATGATAATGGAAACAGCGGGGTACAATGACAGTAAAATGAAATAGGACCATGGATAATAGGTACCAGAACTGCCATGGAAGGTACAGGGGTGCCAAGCTTGCCCTCCAGCTGTGGGGCAGTGGCACTCAGACATTGCTGTGCCCACTGTTTCGTGAATATGTTCATCAAATTCATCCCTGAACCTGGACAAGAGGAATGACATGAACCTCCTGTAAATGAAACTGCTACAATACACGTGCAGAGTTGAGGTGACCTATTCACCTCTGTGATTTGTATATATACACAGTTGTATTGAACATGCAGTCAGAGTACTCAATATTTCACTGTTTAGAGACTGAGAATATCTCCGAATTGTGGAACTCCAATAAACATACAAAGCCCCATCCTTGAGATTCACTGCCAAGGCCTTAACCAACACCACCCTAGAAATCCTCAAGACTTCAAATTACTCATGAAATGTACTTGACGGTTTTAGGTTTTATTCTATGAGACATGGCAGCATAAACATGTTTGAACAGCAAGCAAATGTATGGAATGAAATAAAAATAAGATAATCTACAGCAACATTTCTGATAGAGAATAAAAAAATGAAACAGTGCCCATTTGTATGATATAAGTAAACATCTGTTGCTTAATTGTTCATTAACATTAACCTTGTTGGGTACATGTACAGTATAAAGTCGTAAACAAAGAGAAATGAATGAATCATGGACAGACTGCAGTCAAAGTGTTGCTTAACTCAAATCATTTTCAGTTCATACGACAAAAAAAAAAAATTAAACAAAGGGCATGCAAACTTACCATCACTATAATCAACATCAGCGTAGTTTCCCAGGAAAAGAGAACAGGCGAAGCTGCTCACCAATGAGATTCTCTGCCATTCAACATCAAAAGCACAGCATCTCATCACACACAACCTTCTCCAGAGCAATTAAATCGAAACAATCCTTCAATCAGTCAGTTGTGACACACAGCAACAGTACTGTACACCGTGCCTTAATTATTTTTGCCGCATCAGTCCCTTCTATCAAAATATGCTTCATTTTTCAGTCTTTTTTAAATAGCCAAAATATTAACTGGACAATAAACTGCAGCATAACAACTTACTAACAAAGATCGCAAAAATAGCAAAGACTCAATAGCAAAGATCACCTCAGTTTGCTGGTAATGTTCTGGCTTTGTTTTGGAAATCTTGGCAATCTGATTCCCAGTGAATCGCTGAATGACAAAAGCATGATTTCATCAATTATGCATGTCCTAGTTTACAGTACTTAGGATACACAACTACTTCAATCTCAGGTAATGCTTACTGAAATACTAATTGCCCTTTGGATTCATCCTTTGTTTTTTTATTAACCAGATGTAAATCAAAATGTACTGGCTAACCCTGGATTCCAACCCCCACCTCATAGGCCCGTGATCCAGTGATGTCTGCCAGTCTCTGGGCTCCACCGACGGCCATTTGTAGGTTGTGACACTGCTCCGTGGTGCTGGAGTCCATCCACACTGGACTGTCTGCCACTGCAAAACTCCCCTGCCAAAACAAGGAACATTCATTTTGTTCTGTTTTCTTATTCAGAAATCACATGACTTCACAAGTTTAACAATGCACAATATATCAATGACTCCCAAACATAAAATAGAAGATGCAGGCTTTCACACACAAAAAAAACTTTTTTCTGTGTGAATTCATTCATAATTGTATTAGGCTTAGGCATTATTTCCTGCATTGAGTGCTTTACTGCTACCTCTGAATTGTGGCTACAGATTTACCTACAGGGTCCTAGTTTAACTATGTGGTTGCTCCTAGCACCCAGGAATTGTACTTCCCACTAGGGTGGCTTTCAGCTAAACTGTTCTTGACTACGGTTAACACTTTGTTGTACGTCGCTCTGGATAAGAGCGTCTGCCAAATGCCTATAATGTAATGTAATGTAATAATTCATTTTTATAAATCAACTTCGTCACAAAAGTACAGACTAACAAAAATAAATTTCTGATACTCAGTGAACCCAGAAATATTTATGTTACACTATAGGCCCCTGAATGAGCTGTGTTGTATGGAGCACTATATCTATATATCTATATATCTATAGAACTCCCACCGTGAGAACACAGATAACCCTCCCCACTCTATTCACTCTGTACCTAATGTGACTAAGGTGTCAGGTTTTCCCTTATGTGCCACACTTCAGAACAATATTAAAAAGAGTTATACTGGTACTGATAATGTTTTGTACATTATACACAACTGATATACTGTATAACAGGTGTAAAATGATGGCACATTTCAAACATTTTTAATGCTATATTTGTCAGTTTGACTCTCCTTTAAAACTGTATGCAACATGTAATATGGTTACCCACCCTTGAACACTTTAAGATGTGCATAATATTGCATGACAGTGTGCAGTCATTCCATTATTTTCCTGTTTGTCGCAAAGAAAATAAACCTTTTCACTAAAAACACACAAAAGACAATGGGGTTTGATAGTGAGAATATTGTGTAAACATTGGGCCTCTTGGCGTTCAGTACTGTATCTGCCCTGCCTCAGCGGTAATTGTATTTGGTTTCTTGCCACAAGGTAACACATTAACTTTTAACCGGATACTAAGTCCTGTAGATTCTATGTCACAACAGCATCAGCATATGCAAGCAAAGATATGGACTTTAAATACACTACATTTTCCAGTGTGGAACTTTGAGCTTAACGATTTCCACCACAACAAATGGCTAGATTAAAAAAGCTGCACTACACTAATGGAAATCATACTAATTTGTGTATAATAACAATATAATAATATGAGAAAGTGGTGTGAGTCTTACATGGAAACATAGACCACAAATAGTTTTCAAAGGAAATGTCCACAGGTATTTAGGACATAAGCTTGTTTGACATTTGTATAACACTTGTTATCAATGTTTCAATTCTAAATGAAAACACATTCATTGCACTCACTTTAATCCTGATCAATAAACCCCATGGTAAGCTGTGCTATTATTCAGACAGATGCATGCAACGCCATGATATGATTACCCTTTTATAGATGCAAGGAAATTCTCATTAATATGATCCGCAGAGGCAGAGGCAATAGTGTTGTCTCCAGTATGCCTTGTTGTGAAACAGGCCTTACCTGAGTGTGCCCTGTAGTAAAACAGGCCTTACCTGCAGGAGTTCATGCAAATGCCTCTCTGGGTCAAGATTTTTCAGAACTTGGCAGGCCCCTGTCTTCCAGTATACACTACCGTGTTGCTGCAGAAGAATTAAAACTCCATATTAATGCACTGTATTGATAGGTTGTGTGCTGGTGTTAGTGTGCACATTCAGAACACAATGTACTATACCTGGCCACTTCCAGACAGAGCTTTCACACCAGAGAAATCAAAGCCGGCATTTTTCATCTTCTCAAGAATACTATCAAGGGCCTAGGAAAAAAATGTTCATATACACAAGTTATTGGTTTTCTGTTACACATCAATAAACTCTATCTATATTTTCCTCTAAATCGCAGGGCACTAGAAAGAGGCATGTGTAAACAACAAATGGGGACATTTGTGAAGAAAGGAACCATTACTTAGCTGTGCACCACAAATGTGGTGCTTGGTCAACTAGAACTGCAAGAAAAGTTTAAACAGTTTGTTTTGTTTAATTTACTATTCATGCCTATGCCTTACATGGAAGATTTTTTTCCATGTAGAAAACCCCCCCAAAACATTTTATCCCAAAAATAACATTTTGATTTCGTGCAAATATACTGTTATATTCAAAATAATATGTGTTCTTCTTATGTGAAGCAACTGGTTGGGACAGCACTGCTGCACCCTTCAGTTGGGTAGTGGATTACTCCACTAAGTATTTTAACTATCAACTGGTTTATAACGATGGATGGCACACATCATGAAGGTGTATTACCTTCACCCACATCAGCACTGGAGAGGTGGCTGTGAGTCTGTCACTGTGGATATGCACACCACCCTGGGTTCTGGACAGGAAAACAACTATTCCTTATTTTATCTTTTCCAGTTTATTTGTGTTTAATCATTAGAAGAGTAAACAACTTTCATTGTATTACCTGTATTCTGGCAGTTCACTGTCAAATTGCACATTGTTCTGGTGGAACACATTCAGGTGTTCATCAACAGCAATCACCTTCAGCTAAATCCACAAACATAAAGATGTATTAAGGGGGCAAAGCTGTAATGTTATAATTGTTCAAAATGTCTCAATGGGTGGAGCTGTGGGGGCAAGGGTACCATGAGGGGAAGATGCATTTTCTGATATCAAAATGACACTATATAGCCTAGCTGATATAAAAATATAAATAAAAACAATATTGACTCCATGGTTTTGTGGGGGTACCATGAGGGGAAGATGCATTTTCTGTTCAGACACTGGAAGCAACACTAACAACAAAATATATTACATTTGTGTGAAATATATTGAGTAAACTTCTAACTTCTAAAATGTTTGCATTTCAATGAATACATTTCTGTAAATAGGCAAAGTTCTTTCTAACAAGTGTATTATAACGGTGCAGGTGTAGAACATGAACTTTGATTACATAAACGCAGTGCAAATAGGTAGTACTAGCAAATTAACAAGTTATTGAAAAAACGAAGTGTTCCTCTTGCCATAAGATCAAAGTACACTGTGCTGTGCCAGACTATTCGTGGACAAAAGACCGATACAATTTCTGTGTCGTATAATGATCCAATGTGTAGCTGAGGATCACTGCATCCGCAACTTTTCAAAAGACATGTAGATTAAAAATGTGTGAACTACGTAACACGGGAAAAACTGTCGACATTCACAACTTCAGGCTAAATTTATTTGAGAGCACCGGGCTGCAACTGCAGCAAATAGGTCCAGTCGCCTTCCTCAAATTCCTTCCGCATTGAACGCCTTCCACGCATCATATATACGTAGCGTAAAGTAAACAGAACAACGTAGGCCTACCTTAGGTGGCTAATGACTTGACCCTACCTGCTGAGTGCTGAAATCAAACCCCAAATAACAAGGATCGGTAGCTGCAGCCATTGAATCAACCACACGATGACACGCGGTACTGCGCCTGGGTCCGTGTTGTCTTCCCAAAGATTGAACATTTTTAAAGGGGCCGTATGTTAATAATTCTCAGCCCTGTCGCTGAACACTTGCCAGGTTTTTTTCGCTCTCAGAGCAGATATGGATATATTTTATACGGTATGTTCGGTATTATTTGGTATTATTTTGTATGATATCAAATAGACTGACTCTGAATTCATCCAGCAAGCTATCTGGTTTAATCTGCACACTTCAACAGGAGGAAATTAATGTCATTCCTAAAACAATTCAAGGAAGTGCAGTTTATCTGAAATCTCCAAAAATAATAACCACCCAGTATTTTTGTGCTCCATTATCCCTTTCTTTTCTGTACTACTGCTTGTTTTGTGCCCATCTTTGCATGCGGATATTTGATTATTCCCCTTTTTTAATTGTACGTAGGCTACATGTCACTATACAGGTGACAAAATAAAAGGCGTCAAGTAAAAAAAAAGCTAATGATAAAGCGTCAGTATATAAAGATATGACAGATCTTTGTTATAATTGCATTTTAAGTATATTTTCATGGTAAGCATTATGGTTTAGTTGTACTCTAGTGTTACCATGAAAGAAGAAACCAATTATTACAGTGCTTGAGCTGTTGTTTCTGTGACTTCCGTTTTACAATGACTACATGCAAATGTCCAAAGTTTGTTAAGCATACTATTTTACATATTTAAATCATTTTAAACAGTGGGTGGCTGAAACAAACACTGTTAAAAGGGTCTGATGTCTGGTATGATGTCATGACTGAGTCTACAGTATAAAAAACAGGACTCACCCATTACTTCAACACTACAGAGTCAACATACAGTATACTTACATACTTACTTGGTGGAGAAAGAGCCACCCTCGTGCTCAAAATAACATCAACACAACATACACCTTAATATAGTGTGAATCCTAACTTGGGGATGAAAGGTGGTTGACTTTTGTGTGGATATTTTCACCAAAACAAAACACCTGGAGTATTGTACATGCATTTTAGTCTAAATAAAATCTACAATGTAAATACAATTTGTAAAATGTTTCTCATTTTGATTCCCAGAGATTCACGAATGAACATTATGCTGTTTGATCCCTAACTACGGGGTCAAATATTATTTTCAACAAATTACTTCATTTTTTAAATGGCAAATGACACACTTTGTATGTCCAGAGTTTTGTGTGGTTTTACCCTGCTTTATATGCACATGTATTTACATATTTCCTTCTCACGTCCCCAGCAATTCTCATAAAGCAACCTCCAAGTGTTTACTTTTCCTTGTTGCTACCAGCATGTGCCAGCTAAGTTTTGAACTTGTGAAGGACATTTTCTCAACGTAGTCCTAACAATACCGTAAATAGCTCTTGACGAAGAGCCTATAACATTTAACGGCAATTTGGATGTTGAAGAAAACTAGCAGAATGTTATCACGCTGCTGTGTAGGTTTGACGTATTCATGTGAACAGGTGATACGATCTTGTGAATTAGGAGGGGAAACAAAAGACGTGAGTCACTCTTTTAAAGAAGACCGAAGCGACGCTTTTGAGGAACCTACCAGGATGGACATTGCACGTTTGAAAGAGCAGTATTTGTGGATTAAAGAGAAACAAATGCACCAAACCCGCGTTGTTTTGTTTCAAAAAGGTAACACGCATGTATAGGAGTTGCGAAGTGTGTTCGGCGTTAATTATTTCTGCCTTTTCAATCACTCATGGGTTTCGTCTATAGTGTATGCCAATTATATTATTTTGTGGAGTTGAAAGTAATTTGAGTAAGTTGTCCTTCCACTGTAAATGTTATGGGAAAGTATGAAGTAATGCAATTATGGCTACGTGATTTGCATATTCAAACATAAGTTACCTAATTGATTGATTTAATATTTGCTAGTCATAGTCGTAAATTAACGTGTTTAATGCAAATGAACCATCATATTTATGTCGTTTACTTGTATTACATTTTAGATGTTTGACTTTGTATAAAAACGTTAAATAGTTAGCCCAAAATTTGTGTGCATGTGCGGTGAAGGTTGAGACCATGTTCATATAGGTATTGGAATGTCGCCGTTTTCAAACGTGTATTTCAATTCGTTGGATTGATCAATATAATTGATAATTAACATTATTAAAATATTTAAATTTGTGTTCTTTAATCATAAATTAAGTAGACCTATTATGTAGCAATTATGTCCCAAGGTTGATAAAATGTATGAATCAGTGCTAGCCTTACGTCAGGACTAGGTAACCGACGATTTTCATTATCAATGATTTAACGGTGGATTTCATTATTACGTGTTACAACTGTTACCTATGATCATGTGCTGTTTAATTGTATGTAACCAATTGATTATGCAAGCCTTCTTTTAGATAATTAATCATTAAATAACCTCTTAACAACTGTTTGATTGGTGTTACCTTAACTTCTATGAAGGTCTTTCAACTGAAATGTCAATCCTATATGGGTGTTTATCGCAAGGCACAGGCTTTAAAGGTTTTCCCTTGAACAGATATTTTCAGAATATACGGTGTATAGTGACTCAAGGAGGGTTATATTAACCTACCTTAGCCAGGAAGTGAACCTGGGTAGCTTCCTGTGCAAATAACTATTGTGACATATTTAAATGGTTCAGATCTCTAAGCAAGAATAGGTAGCGTATCAGAAGCTTCTCAGGTTATGTTACCTTCATGTTCTGTCAGACATAATAATTGCACAGTCCTCTATGGTACAGGCTACAAATACTTCCATGTTTCAGTATGTTAATTTTAATGTAATTTTTAAAATGATGTTGGTCAGTTGTGATAACTGACACCTTTATTCTGGCTGTTGTTTCTTTTTCATGTCTCTTGAAAAATATTACCGAAAACATATTATAGTAAGTGTAAGCACACAATATAATTTTTATCAACTAAAACAATTGTTCTTCTGAATAGAGACACTCATTTTGGTTCTCAACATGTTACTGATTGTCACCTCTACCTCCCCACAGCACCAAGCAATGAAGAGATTTGTGGCAAGTCCCTTGTCAACATGGTTCCTGTAAACCAGGAAATGAGAAACACCAAAGCATTTGAGGAACAGTTGCCAGTCAAAGAGATACAGTATAATTTTCTTGCTGACCTTGATAACGACAAAACCCCTTGGCGCACCCACTTAGGAATTCATCGGATGACCCATGCAGGCAGCCGGATCAAATCATCCGATACAAATGTCAGCAGAACCACCCCTAATCCCACAAACCTTACAGCTACCAAAAAGACTGCACAGGTGAGTCCCAAGAAGCAGAATCCATCACTTCAGAAAAATTGAATGGGCTTGAATGCCTCAAAAGTGGAGACAAGAGTGGGCAGGTCACCCCAGCCTCCAGGAAGTCCTACTTCCCTGAAGCCTTGTCAAAACGACATAGTGTGGCAGAACACCGACCCTCCCTGCCTTTTGTCGACCCCCACTACCCTTTTCCTCAACGGAAATGCCCAACAAAATCAGAAGCGGCTCGGAGGCTTGGAATGTATTCGTCATTCTGATAACTCTAATTGGAGGTGAACCACAATATGGCAGAGCACAGCAGGTTGCCTACCTTTCACCTGGGCCCTAAGTTGTTTCCTGTTCATTGTTTAATAATTCAAGGACTGAAGACACCCACAGAATCATCAAGTTTATTGGAAGTTGAAAAGAATTTGTGAAACCATTATTTACAATATGTGCCACAGGACATGTTTGTCTACAGTTGATATTTGCAAATAAGCAATTTTTCAGTAGTTGAGCAGAATAATGAAATCAGATCCTTTAAAGGTGATATCTGAAGGTGCATATCTATGAAAGTGACCAAAACCTAGTCATGATCTGTTAATATTATCTTCCTGAAATGAAAATGAACATCCATGGCCTGAGTGAATTAAGATGCCCAGTGCTATCAGATCAATGAACTTCTACATACATAGATGAAGCAATGAGAAAATAAAAATGTTTCTATGTAGTAAACTAAGTAGAGTCCTGTTTTGTATGTAGTACTGAGACATGCCATATGTTTTGCTTGAGATGTATTTTATATTGCATTTTTATTGCATCTATGTACAGTTTTCACCATGAAATTACCATAAATAATGTGCATTATGAAGATTGAGCCTTGTTCACATCATACAATTTTGTAAAAACAAAAATAAACATTTTATTTCAGGTAAAGATATAACAACTAACGATAATGCATTCAGTGCTTTAGGACCATACATTAACACATTTCTTACTGCTTTAAATTAAGATGCAGGAATTGAGGGCCTCCTGGGTGGCATCACGGTAAAGGCATCCGACCAGAATGCAGGTTGCCCACTGCAGCCATGGTTCCATTCCCTGGCTGCACCAGTCCAGCTCTGGCCGGGAGTGCCGCTAGGAGGCGGCAATTAGCTGTCTGCCCCAGGGAGGGAAGCCTATATGAGCTCGCTGTGTGTAATAGTGGCTCTATGTGTACCGCAGTTACAGTTGACGGCTTGGCAAGTGCAGATCGGAGGAGGCAGTGCATCGCCTTTGTCACTGCCAGTCTCAGAACTATGGCAGCAAGCTCACGATACAAAGGAGATAGTTGACGAAAAAAGAGTAAAATTGGCTACTAAATTGGGAGAAAATGGGGGGGAAATCAGAAACAAAAAATATTTAAGATGCAGGAATTGGATGAAATGGAAAGACAACTTAAATGTATAAATTATCCCGAGAGGCATTAAATATATTACAAATTAATTTGGTTCCCATATTTTCCCAGAAGTATATATATTCACATAAAATGGTAAAAATAATTTACTCCTCATACTTTTTAAATTTGGTTTGTAGACATGCAAATCTGGATGCAATCATGGAAATGTTGGTATATATACAGGTAACTGTCAAAATAAAGGAAACACAAAGTAAATGAAGGGTCTTCCCAGCTGAGGGGTGTGGGGGCATTTTCTTGGGATGGTTTAGGTTCACTCAACCCCTTAGTACGCAAGGTAATACAAAGCCATTCTGAGTGATCACAAGTATCCTATGGAGAAGCATTTCTATATTGATGGGAGTGGTCTCTTCCAGGATTGCAATGCCCCCATCTACAGGGCACAAGTGGTGATTGAATGGTTTGATGAGCAGGAAAACGATGTAAACAATTTGCTATGGCCATCTCAGTGACTGGATCTCAACACAATTGAACATGTATGGGAGATTCTGGAGTCGAACCTGAGACGGTGCTTTCCACCACCATCAACAAAACACCAAATGATGAAATTTGTTTTGGAAAAATGGTGTTGCATCCCTCCAATAGAGTTCCAGACAATTGTAGAATCTATGCCAAGGAGCATTGAAGCTGTTCTGGTGGCTCGTGCTGGCCCAACACTCTATGTTGGTGTTTCCTTTATTTTGCATTTACCTGTATATGCACCTCTGATCATGAATAGCTGGGAAAAGCTAGATGTAATTATGGCTGAAAAATAAATGCCACGCCATAACAGGAATGTCAATGTCCACGGTCTCCAGACTGAGGTGTTTTCACTGGTTAACATTATGTCTGCAGTTATATCATATCAGTTATAAACATCACTTTCCCAGTCTGTTTCTGGTGTCTCAGTATATAATTCATATATTACATTTAATGTCATGGGTTTGAAATACATTTACATAAATAGGACCCATCATATGAAAATGTGAATTCAGTCAGCGTTTCATGAATTGTAGCAACTCACCTAACCATCTGATTACAATAATTGATGAAGACCTACTTCACCCTGTTTATGACTTAAGAAGTCATGTTTGCTGTCATTTCATGTGTATCACACTAATGATACACATCTGTCTCATAATTAGTATGTCTAGACTGTGTATGATTTTTTTGGGTGCGGTTAACTTAATAGCTGCAGTAGTTGTAATGAAGTTAAAATATAAAAATCCAGTATGATAGTATGCAAGTTACAATTGTTATACCTATGTGAACATGCCATTTTGGTGTGAGATGTTAGATTTATTTTGCTCTTCCAATATTTGCTTGCATGTGTGAGATAGCGGGAAGGAGTCAAAATCTTGAAGTTGCATTAACGGAAATAATATCTGCAGAACAGTAGTGACATCTTGTGGCTGTAATATTGATGTTGAGAACACGTCAATACCACAGCCTCAAACCTGGCAGGCCATCTTCCAATGAGTTGCAGGCTTTTATTTTTACCTAAAAAGTTGTAACTTCTCCTTCATGCACATGGCAGTGCAGAGATTCAAATTAAATTAGCATTTATTTCTGTATAATTCATGTAGCCTACATATTTAAACAATATTCAATGTGCCTTTTAGGGGACTACTATATATTTACTACTGGCAGATGCATTTTTACAGTATTATATAATTCAATGCATTTGATCACATAAATCTCCTGAAATTATGCAATACCTTGAGTTACTCTACATGACCATTTAGTTCCCTCGACTGGGAGTTAACTGCGGAACTGAACACAGATTTATTCTACACAAATAGCACGAAAAAACACGTGGTATGCTCCTGTCTCCACCATTTTTCTCAGAGACAAAATTCTGTTTTCCAATTGGAACGATCCTTGAGAACAAATTGCACGTAAAATCTCTCACGAGGAGAAGATCTTCCTGTCTTCCAGATCCCTCCGCTCCCCTTTCTTCAGTTGCATGTACACGTGTAACCTATTGCAATACAGAAATTGGTGGCTGTGATGTAAGAAGCAACAAAATAAAAATCAACATGTTTGGTTTAGATTAGATTAGTCTATAAATTGCGTCGGGCCTAACAACACCCCCTAGCCGTGTCAATATTCATGATATGCCACGGGTTCTTGTTCCATATCGGTTTAACATCAGTTCACGGCTGGTATTGTGCAGATCATTCACCCATACAGTACTCATATGGCAGAAAGTTACATCAATGCATCTCGGCTCCATCAGATTATCCGTGGATCTACACCACGCTTGATCTGAGCTCCGAGAGGAAGAACGCGATTTTGGTTGGACAAAACCTGTTGGCTTGCCGTAGACGGGAAGTCTGGAGAGAAAAACAATAACAACCGTACTACCCCGTTATGCGCACAGTCTAAAAGATAGCTAGGTACGTGATGTTTCTAGCTAAGGTTAACTAGGCTGCGTTTACCTTTCACTGTTGAATTTCTACGATACGAGTTAAAGGTAACGTAGTAGTATTTTTAAAAGTGAGGTCGAGAAATGTTAGCTAGATTGCTAGGAAGCCTGGCTGCATTTTTAGCTAACATTAGATAAGTTACGATAGCTTTTCTTGTGTACTGCTACATGCGAAGTTCCCCTGACTGTCATTGACATGGCTCCAGTTTCAGTTTCTGTTTAAAGAGCGAGCTAGCTCATTGTTTCCGTTCGTTTGTCTTTCATCTTGAACAGTTCGGAAATGGCAGAAGAACATATCCAGTCGAAGCTGAAAACACTTCTAAAACAAGAGAAAATTCATCTTTGGAACCCCCCTTTCACTGACAACAACGAGGCAGGACAACAATCTATAATGGTAACATTACAATTGTAGCTAGCTTGATAGCCAACTCACTTAGCTATTTTGCAAGACAGCTTCACTGAGATAACACCTAGCGAACGAAATCGTTAGCAATTTACACATTGACATTGTTTGTCAATGTACCATCAGGACCAGGGTTATGTGTGTTGCTTGTTACTGGGGTTTAGATTTTTTGGCAGATAGTTACGTTAACTTTCTGCTTAAGAAGCTAGCTGCTAGCTAGGTGGCACTAGATCTTGATTTGACAAGCTGCGAACGTTAGCTTGCTATCTGCTGTTAGCTAACAAGCTAGCTACGCAGCTACTTCTTTGTTCCAGATGTGGGTTGTTTGATGTGTATGTGTTCTGATAAAGGGAATGCAAAACGCTAAATGCATTTGAGTAAATTAATTATACTAATTAGCAATTTAACTAAATGACCAGGAAGCAGGAGCCGAGAAGATTTACCTAAAGGATAAGTTAATTAAGATCAACTTGTTGCGAATTTCAATGAGAAGATGTTACCAAAAGCATGGAATACACTCTTATCTTCATCTGTTTAGTAGCTCAGACGCACCTCGTTTCTGACTCTTCTGTCACAAAGAATGTAGCCTATAGCATATTGATTGAAGATATTTCAGATAAAGATCTATATTCCATGATCATGTCAATTGGAACCTAATCGGGAGCTCAGTTGACAAGACATCCAGGACCAGTAGTGGAAACAATTATTTGAGACGTGTCCCATAAAGCAATTGTATTACATCCACCTTACAATACAAACTCACCCACTCTACAATATTCGATATCAAAGAGTTTAAAAACAATAGTGGTGTAACATTTTAAGCCAGTGGTTCCCAAACTCAGTCCTGAGTTTGCTGGTTTTCGTTCCAACCATAATTGTAACCTCTGTCTTTAATTGTTCATAATTAGACACTTTATTAATTTATATTAAAGGATGATTTACCATTTTAAGGCCACATTATATCGGAAATAGCCATGCATGGCATTAAAAATAAATGACCTATATTCACATCCCAGGACTTCAGCCAGATAATCTAATACATTTTCTGTAATTTGCTATATGGTACATGATTCCTTTAGAATGAGGTTATATTTTTAAAACAATATTTATACTATATAATATAATTATATACTGACAGGTGAATGCAATTGGGTCCTAATTGCTGAAATTATGGACACCTGGTCATTGAAACTAAACCATTCCTGGAACATTAAGTGTTCAATGAGAGAGTAAATGGCAACGAGCCAAACCTGCATTGTGTTTTAAGGAAAAATAGGTAGAGTTTAAACACATTTTCAACAGTGGGTCCCCAGGACTGAGTTTGGAAACCACTGTTTTAAACCATTATCAAGTGTGAACAATATAAACCTCTGAAATTAGAGGGTGCCCCAATAGCATTCTGAAAGTCTGTTGTATTAACTGCAATGAAAATGAACATCTTATGAATATCCCTCTGCTTGTCTACATGTTGACAAACACATCATTGCCATTGTTTTAGGAGCTTGCAGGCAAATATGCCTCCTTCCTGGGTTTTCCGCTCTCTGATGTGGAAAGTGCTTTGGAGACCATCAGGTCCCAGGCTGTCAAGAGAGGCGAGGGAAATAACACCTACAAGGAAACTTGCGTGGCTACACTGGAGCTTAATCTTCCCAAGGATGTGAGAAAGGTATCCCATGATTATTATCAGCTGGAAATTTGTGCAGTAATGTACATTCAGCACACAGGGACAGGTTTGAGTTGATGTTTCATGACTTACTGTCACAGTACAAGTCCTGCTCTTCAGAGCCAATCAGTGATGTTTAAACAGGTACACATCTTGCCATCGTGGAGCAGAACATTTGTTAGTTATGTATGCCTGCATGTTAAAATTAAGTAAATGGCTAATTAAGTTCATGAAATCACATTTCATGTTGTTTTTTTAACCCTCCCTATATTTCAGGATAACAAGAAAAAGAATTACTTGGAGACCAAACTGGATATTACTGCTCAAGATCTAATGAATAAGTAAGTAAAGAAGGTAATATTTTATGTGAGTGATGTGTTGCGGTTTAATTTGTCATTGCATGTACCAAAAATGCCATTATCAGGAAATATTCCTGGGAAATGGGAAATCTAATTAAAATATGTTTGTTGTCATATTTTAGAATATCTGAAATGTATGGACTCAAATATATCAAGCTGATTTTGAATGGCAGGACACTCAACCCAGGTATGTTCCATTTTTCAAACATATTAACTGGATGATCCTGCTTGGTTGTGTCTGGTAAACCCTGAAATCCTGTTTTTGATTTTGCAAACAGATAAGAGGCTTGATGAACAGAATATGAAGCACAATGCCAAGGTGATGGTTTTGAAGGTGAGTGAGCCTGAGAGGAAGAAGTTGATGAAGGAAGAAGAAGAAAAGAAAAGGTCTCAGAATGAAAGTGTGAAGAGGACTAAGAAGGGGTTCCAGATTTTGTCAGAGAGGGGTGAGTTTCAAATCTACCAACCTCCTTACCCTGTACTGATAAGTACTGATAACCCATAATTTGACCACCATTAGCAATTCATTTGGCAGATATGTAGTGTGCAGTGTGATTTCACTCATTACAAGCCTTGAAAACTAGGTTTACCAACCAAAATTGGTCCTCTAAAATCCATCATACTTTTCCTTCCTTTATAGATGGAACTGATGACCCAGAAACCACTCCATTTTTGGAAATCGCTGACCAGAAAGGCAACCCCCTCAAAATCCCACCCAGTGAGAAAAAGGTAGGCTAAACAGCAAACATGGGGCAGTAAGGCAAACTTCCTGGTGATGTTGATGAACCCACAGTATTGTAGGGTGTG
This sequence comes from Aldrovandia affinis, assembly GCA_029706075.1. Taxonomy (NCBI): domain Eukaryota; kingdom Metazoa; phylum Chordata; class Actinopteri; order Notacanthiformes; family Halosauridae; genus Aldrovandia; species Aldrovandia affinis. Next base: position 11,637,751 of record JAINUG010000001.1, read on the forward strand.
ATGTCTACTTTATGGTTTTTGGATTAATGTCTGCAGGCTCTGATCTTGGCCATGGGCTTTCATGAGAAAGGCAGAGCCTTAATGAAGAGGAAGGAGTATGATGCGGCACTGTGTCATTTACTGCAAGCAGATGATCAGTTTGGGTAAGAATCAGAGTATTGCATTCAATTTTAAATGACTTGTTGAAAATTAATATTTAATAATGAAGGCAGGAGTCAATTAACCATTGACAGAGTAGCAGTAATGGAGTAAATTTGATTTTCAAACTTTAGTTGGCTTGCCTCTGGCAAATTTGAAAAGCTTAGAAATGGCAGTATGAAGAGTTTTGTTTTCATCATTCTATTAATATTTGAATACTTTGTTTTAGTAATGTATTGTAATTTAGACAATTATAATAGCCTTGCAGTAGTAGTATTATAAATGACATCAGCTTGAATGAAGGGATGAAGGATAGATGGATGGATAGAAAAAGGACTGAGGTAGCATTTTGGTTATACATGTGTATAGAGATTTACAGTATATGGCTTGGTAAAGTCTTAAACAAAGTCAGCAAAGATTGGTACTTGAAAATCATGCAGGTAGGCTAATGTATCAGCATTATTTTCTAATATCTGTGTCTAACACATCTAGGGGCTTAGTAATGAGTTTCCACATAACTGGTGAATCCGGCCAACCTTTATTATGACGGGGACACTTAAATAGGAGTCCCCGTCATAATTGGAGTTTATTATTATTTTGTTCAAAGGAATGAAGCATACAAATTATAACAAAAGCTGCCATTGTGAGTTGGTAATTTTATCATTAACTTAACATTTTTCTGTGAAACTGGGATCCAGAACTAACAAGGAAGATTGCTATTTAATTATTGTGAGCTTACTATGATTTCAGTTAGCTTGGAACGGAGTCAGGGAGCTAGCTAGCCAGTACTGGAGATATTTAGATTGGCTAGCTAGCTTGCGCGAGTTGGGCCTTCGGCAACCAACTTAATAATAATGAATGCTGAATGAAGCTGTGAATAGGATTTATGCAGTATGTTGAAGTCATATTTGCCATTGAGCTGTCCCCACCCCATGTTCATTGGCATTCTTACCCTATGCAGTAAGTGTGGCTCCATGCTGCTGAACACTGTAGACAATTACGCAGTGCTGCAGCTGGACATTGTGTGGTGCTATCGAGCGCTCGAGGCGCTTTCCTGCCTTGATGACGGCAAGCAGAGGCTGCAGAAAGCTGAGGGCTGCTTCCTCAAGTGCTATGGAGAGCAACAAGAGAGGCTGCTGCAGATCAAGGTTTGATGCTCTTTATTCATATAATTAATGTACAAAAATTGGGTTAAATATCGTTTGCTAAGCTTTACAACTTTACAGCTTTCCTGGTTGGCGTGTGTGTGTCTGTGTAGGGGGGGGAACAAACTTAAAAACATTCAGATGGGGCCTCTCGCGTGGCCCAGTGGTTACAACGTCCGACGCTGGCCACGGAGACCGGGGTTCAGTTCCCCGACTCGCCAGAGTCGGCTCTGGCCGGGAGCGCCACCGGGGGCGGCGATTGGCTGTCCGCCCCAGGGAGGGGGGAGGGAAGCCGACATGAGATTCGCTGCGCATAAGAGTGGCCCTGCAGTATGCCGGGTTACGGTTGATACTTGGGCGAGTGCCGTCTCGGAAGAGGCGTCAGGTCGCGTGTCGCTACTGGTTGCAGGACTACGGCAGCGAACTCACATTACTAGGGGGGGGATTGACTTAAATAGCGGGTCTAATTGGCTACCAAATTGGGAGAAAATGGGATAAAAATAAATAAATAAATAAAAAATTCCGATGGATTTTATAATGAAGTAAATGCAGCAGTCAGAGTTGAATTGCACTTAACCACTTGAGTGCAGTTTTCTTGAAAGTTGGGGGAATAATTCGGTTCTTTGCTATTGGCAGGGAAACACAGGACGTGAGGAGGTGCTTTTTCTGAGACTGTACCTGCTGCAGAGTTTACTGTCATACCTGGATGGCAATGAGAAACAAGCTGCACAGAAGTTAGTCAAGGTAATTATTCAGCCTCCAGACAAGTCTCTCCGGTAATGATGGAGGCGTTTTCGTGTGAGAACACAAGAGTGCCGCTGTGCTTACCTGTGTGCTCGGGGTTGTGCTACAGGTGGAGGACCTCTATGGGCGGCTCTGCTTGGACCCCAATAAGATGACGCAGCTGATGAGCTTGGGCTACACTGAGCAGGAGGCTCGCCTGGGCCTGAGGGCCTGCCAGGGCAACACGAACGAGGCCGCCCTGCACATCAGTCAGAGGAGAATGGTAGCCGCACATCGCCTCTCAGCTCCACACGAGCTCAGCAGGAGGACAGACCGAATGGTGCACTTTCTAGTTTTGCCAGAGTTACCACATAGCATCAGAGGTGCTCCCAACCCAGTCCAGAAGAACTGCAGTCTTTTCTTTCACACTTTATCCAAACGCTTGACTTTTAAGTTGGTTTAAAATTGTTTGCCTTAATTGGTCTGAACGGATGTCTGTTATGCTACTGATAATGCAGAGAAACATAGAAAATCTGCTTTCCATAATCATGGTTATTCAGCGTGTCAGGTTTTTGTCTAAAAGTCTATATAGTGCTCTTTTTAAGCAATATACTCTACTCTCTGCACTGGCTCCCCATCGCAGCACGCATCAGATTCAAATTACTGGTGCTTGCCTTTCATGCGGCTAGAGGAATTGCTCCCCCTTACCTCAAGACACTCATCACACCCTACACCCCAGCCAGACCCCTCCGCTCAGCCTCCTCTGGCAAACTGACTGTCCCATCCCTCCGGGCGCCCGCCAGCCGCTCCTCGCGGTCTCGCCTCTTCTCTGTCCTGACCCCTTGGTGGTGGAACGACCTTCTGCAATCGGTCAGGACTGTAGAATCACTTGCGATCTTCCTCAAAACCCACCGTTTCATACTCCACTACCACTGAATTCTGTACATCTAGCCAATTATCATCACCACTGCCTACTTGTTCAACACTTCTTGTTTAAGTATCCCTGCCTTCTCATTTAATACAAAAAGAAAATGTACTAACCTTTTCCTTCCCAGTGTTACAGGTATGGTATGCAGCTGCCTACAACGATGTCTATAGCTGTATTTCTGCACTGATCTCGTGCGCAAACTATGATTGTTCCTACCATGTATTAATGCACATCTTGTAAGTCGCTCTAGATAAGAGCGTCTGCTAAATGCTTGATTCTGAATCTGAATCTGAATCTAAAATGTAAATGTAAATGCAATCATAAAATATTGTTCATCTGCAATAAAATGTTGATAGACTCCCGTGTCATCCAGGAAAAGAAGGAGATGAAACAGCAGGAGAGGGAGAAGAGGAGACTGCACCTAGAGGCCATCAACACCCTGGTAGAGCTGGGCTACTCCAAGAAAGATGCAGCACAAGCGCTCAATCAGACAGATGGACATGTGGACAGGGCCTTTGGGGTGAGAGGTCTCCGCCGGAGCAATCCCAATGAGAAATGGGAAGAAATTAAGTACGCAGGAAATTAATTATCTTTCCTTCCAGATTCTTCTGGATACCTGCCAGCCCACTGGTGCAATCAACAACAACACAGGAAATAGTGATTCTGGTCAAGACAGAGAAGCAAAGATTGTTCAGGTAAGTGGTGACTCTTTCGTTGTTCTTTAGAAAAAGAATGCAGTGTGAAATGGTACGGTTTTTACATCTTTGTGAAGTGTCTCATAACTTGAGTGATTTAATTTACTCTAGCTTGCACATTCCTTGCCATTTCTATATACCCATTTTGGTGCTTACTTAATTGAAGCACATTCTTCCCTTCCATGTTGCTTTGTGTGAGCGAATTGTCTATATCACTATGTTCCAGTTGACATATCTAGGTTTTGAGAGAGAGATAGTTGAGGCTGCTCTCAGGCGGACCAGCGGCAATGTCCAGTTGGCCTCTCAGATGATACTGGACAACCAGGGAAACCTGCCCCCGGATCTCCCATCTCCATCACCCCCCTCCTCACTGTCTGAGGAGCCCAGCACCTCCTCGGAGTCAGCAGGTGGGTCCACAAGTCCTCCAGGATAGGAGGGATAGTCCTCCCAGAGAAGTTCAGACTTGTTTCCTGGTCCCAAATTGACATTTTCCCGTTTTGTATAGACCCATGAGCTTTCGAGCAAGTTTTTCAAAAGCTGCTGGAGATTGCAAGCTTGAAGTGTGAGGAGGAGACATTTTAATTCAGGCCTTTGGCTGAGTACTGAAAACCATTTTAAATTCAAGAAAATGCCATGTTTTCAGAAATATTGGTTTGTGGCTTTTGGTTTCATTTCAGGTCGGGGTATTTCAAGCATGAAATGACTCTTGGGGCAATTTCAGAGGACCAAAAGATCATTTTGTTTGATCACATGTTCATCAAATCTTTCTCTCTCCCTCTCTCTCTCTCTCTTTCTTACTGTCTGTTGCTATGGAGTCGCATACAGTGCCCCTTTCAAATTTCACCTTTTGCTGCCTTACTTTTTCCACCTTTATTTACACATTTTATCCTGCAACTTCCAAGTGAAAAATACATTTTTGGGCCTCCCGCGTGGTCCAGTGATTACAACGTTTGACGCTGGCCACGGCAACCAGGGTTAGATTTCCCATCATGCCAGAGTCGGCTCTGCCCGGGAGTGCCTTTGGCTGTCCACCCCAGGGAAGGGGGAAGGAAGTAGACAGGATGTTCGCTGTGCACAGGAGTGGCTCTGGAGTACCGGGTTACGGTTGACGGCCTGGCGAGTGCCGTCTCAGAGGAGACGATACTTCACCTTCGTCACTACCGGTCACAGGGCTATGGCAGCAAACTCACATTAGGGGGGGATTGACTTGAAAATAGCGGGTGTAATTGGCTACCAAATTGGGAGAAAATGGAATAAAATCAGAAACAAATTCTTAAAAAAAAATATATATATATATATATATAAAAATAGGTCATACCAGATCACATACCAAGCTAATTGGCCTCCACCTGTGTTCAATTGTAGTGATTCTGATTGCTTCAGAATAAAATCAGCTGTTCCTAAAGGATTCCACTGCTGGGTAGTGCAGTAAAGAATCCACCATGAGCAACAAGAAGCTTTCAACCAACTCTAGGATAAAGTTGTGGAAGGGAACATATCAGAAAATGGGTATAGAAAGATTTCAAAGGCCTTAAATATCCCTTGGAGCACAGTCAAGACCATAATTAAGAAGTGGAAGGTGCATGGCACCACCGACAGCCTTTGGTTTTGTTGCAGGCTCTGGGCGAAGCATCCCAGAGGATCCAATGGACGTGGACCTGGTGAATGAGGTTCTGGAGGACATCCCCAGACACGAGGAAGACTACCTGGACCTCACGCTGGAGGAAGAGGGTGAGGTCATAGCGAAGATGAAGTCATACCTTGAGCAATACTATGCATCATCCAGCTAAAGTCCTTTTCAAATGCACAGACCTGTCAAACTCTGTTCTCCTATGATGGTATTGGGTGTGGATTTGGCTTAATTGAAGCATTCAGTTATTGGTTAGGATTGTAGAAATATCTATTCAAGCCACAAAACGTGTTCTTGATAGATATATACTGGATACGAGGGCATAAATAATCAATGTAGAACTGAAAATACACTAGCAAATAAAATCCTATCCCCGCTGCAGGTTTTGAACTGAGTTTGACACCTCTACCCTCTAATATTTCATGCTGCAGGTTTTGTGGCATGTTTTGCGATGCACTTTACCCCAGCAATCAGAATGTTCCACTGTCAAGTCTCCATTTTAAAAATGTTCTAACATTGATTATTTAGTACACCGTGAAACGCTTCTAACATTGGGTACATTTATACATTTGTTCCAGACTTTCCAGATCTTTACTTCTATTACTTACGGTGATCACTTGGAAACTAAAACCTTTTTCATTTCAATTATGAAGTTGTTATTGCAGCTGTAAAAGGACCTTCAAAGTTTGTATTTTTAATTTTGGAAATGTATGGGATTGTTCAGTTTTAGGGAGTTTGACTTACAGTCCTTGCTATAATATCAGTATGCCATTATTTGTTGTGCCAAATTACATGTTCAGGTCGCCTGTTTCTCCTAAATTACTGACATCTTATTTCAAAGACAGTGTTTTGCTGGACAATAAATGCTCAATTTTGTTGAAGTTTACTTTACAGAGTATGTCGACCTTTGTGTTTTGTGTCGATCAGTCCCTTAAATACATATAATTATAAACATTCACACATTCTTTAGCACTGTTCTTCAATTATATTCTAGGTTTTAAGGGGATAAACATCAACTAAATAAGGGCAAATTAATTTAGCTGACATAGAATGGTGTCCACACTAAAAAGGGCATAGGAAATGGTGTAAATTGCATGATTGCATAAATAATGACTTAAATCATAGACTTGATTGGGCCCAGAAAGATAACAAATGACAATAATATTAAAATTGTCATAAGGTACTATGGTTACCAGTTTGAACAAATATACACTTGCAATGTCTACAAAATGATGTCGAATTGATGAAATATGATCCGGCTGGAGTTGGAGGTGCACGACACAATAGCTGAAATGATTACATTAGAGGAAACTAATATACTGTAAAGAATGACATTATTACAGAAAGTGTAGACAGATGAGGGGTTTGTTACCTTGAGTACAGTGAGAGAAGATCATGCTGTGAGGTTCTGCAGAGAAAAGATCCAGTTCTTCGTTCAGCTGGTGAACCTGTTCAGAATGAGGTGTGAGCGATCCTGTTCACCTGTCTGCTTGACTGTTGGCCACTGGGTTGGTGCTGTAATGCCTGTCTGCTCAAAGCGCCTGAGGACTTCCTCTACAGAATGCTCTTCTATTTGTGTTCTTGTCTGCCGCAGTTCATTTGCAAGCCAGTTGGGGGAGCAAATGAGTTAATTCACTTTCACTATTCTTATTTGTTTTAGTTTTTGGTGCATTTGTGTAAACTATGCAGCATCCTGTCCGTACACTATTAAGAGAAGGAAGGTTTTGGTTCAGAATAATCTACACATGCCACGTGACACACACTGGAATGGATTTCTGCATTGAGAGACCGTGTTCCTAACATATTTAAATGTACATAATGAATATGTATAAAAGTTACCTCATATAACATGGGTTCATTGTTTAAATAGTTACTTGACTTGAAGGTGACCAGAAGCACAGAAAGAGGTGTCCTCAGAGAATAGCATTCCTGTTAAACTAATTGTTTTATGGACACTGAACTGGAAGATTATGACCTTGAACTAATGATGTATTTGATTTTGCCCCCCTAAAAAGTGTTAATTATGACACTACGTTCTGTAGTTAATGACTGAAAAATAAGATTTACAGGACAGGAGAAATTTGATGTTGAATAAAATGGGCAATTTTCAGTATATTCTGTTTATGTATATACTCTATATGTTATTTGAGGAAAATGTATAAAATAGTTTATGCACTTGAGTTTGACAAATTTAGTCACACATACATGCCCTTATACACTATAACTTTAAAGTGAGTGGTTAAAAGACATCTATAAAACACGTGAGGTTTCAATGTCATTTTATTTTGATTTGTTATGATCTTGTGTTATGGTACTTCTCTTTCAATCACCCTAAAACAAAAAAAGTTTTATAAGGACTGCGCTGCTATCACAATCACACTGGATATTAATTTCTGGCCAGTATTAAATTATCTTTATTTGTATTATAAGATGGTGGGCAGCACAAGTATATTTGCGTGAGGATCACATGCATCATGCAGCATTGTTAATGGATAAGGTCTGCCTGTGCAAGAATGTCATCAGAAAAGAAAATCAAGCATTCATAAATCCAAAATCAAGCATTCATCATGTTCCTTTGATAGTCCCTACTCCACTTTCTAGCTGCACAGTCCTAAAAAATATAAATGTATAAAAAATGGCTTGGATTTTCTTCAGGTGAATATATCTGTTGCAAGCTATTTCTTTGGTAAGATTTCTTAATGGGCTTGTAACACAAATAAACATACAAGTATTTGATAAAATATTGTTGTCATTTTTTTTTATTTTACATTTTCACTGAGTAGAGGTAAAAGTCACAGTCCATTCCACGTGGCAGAGGTTAAAAGTAGTTGACCACCCGACGGATGGACTGGATGTTGGCGTTCTGCCCCTGCCATTCGGTGTGACTGCAATAGTTTCCCCTCTCCACGATGTACATGCGTCCACGGAAGTTTGGTTCCTCATACATTACCCAGCTGTACAGGGAAAAAAAGGTCCAGATTGGCGAGAGTTTACAGAAGTTCCTCCCAGACTGCTATAATATACGTACAGTATAAAAACATATCTGTTCTCACAGGCCACGCAAGTTCATTCCGTTTTCATGTCATGTCACTAATATGTCTATGCCTGAAATGGGTGCGGTGTTATTTGAGTGTGTGTATGAGTATATTTTAAAATATATTTCCTGTTACCGTGTAATTAATTGCTTGCATCAATCGATCAGCCAATCTCCTCACTTGTATTGCATGTAGTTGATTGCTCTTAGGTTTAGCATTTTTATTATGAGGATTGGCTGCGATGCTACTTTTGGTGCGTTCCAAGTGAAAAGGATTGCAGCTCATACGCATAGCTATGAAGTAATCCTGTCTGTCTCTGTCTCTGCATGCATGTGCTGTATGTGAACACATCATCCGTAAAGTCACTCACAGTATTGAACCAATAGTCTGAACTCATATTTAGGTGGTTTCATTATTCTGTCTGCATCTACATTTATTCATTGAATGATTTGTTTGTGTTTTCTTTACAAACAAGTATGGCTGTAAATCGGTATGAATTATTAGTGAAAAGCAGTGATTAGTGTATCTCACTTCAGCATGGTGCAGGTAATCATATTTACTGCAGGAAACACAAATCCGTAAAAATAGGAGATATTGAAAAAGAAGCGTGACACAAATATTTATGCATATTTTCAGAGTAAATATGACAGGGGCAAAAAGTGTATATCTGGACGGCTTGTCAGGCCTGTTCTAAATGTCATTATTCTGAACAAGACCCAGAAGGAAAGTTCAAACTGGGTAATAATATTGTAAGCATGTGACAGGTTTACTCACATAACTGTGTGTGTGTGTGTGTGTGTGTGTGTGTGTGTGTGTGTGTGTGTGGTGTGTGTGTGTGTGGGTGTGGAAATAATGGAAAATATGAGGAAATACAATTCATACAACTTGGCTAGAAAAGATAGTGACAGGTTTTTGAGAATTATTTTGAGACAACTTTCTTTGGAGGGGGGTTTAGGCAATAGACGTTGTAACTTTGCTAGTAAGTGGTATGATGCTACAAATGTATAGTATGTATAGTACTACACTGTATAAGAAGTAAACAGTAAAAAGTCAGCAAAAATCTTCAATACAATTTTCTTGTAATGTAAAAACTATTTTAAGGTAATTTCATAAAAAATGTGCATCCCTGACCCTGATTATCATGAATGCCATGCCAGTTTTGGTCAACAACTTTTGACTTCACTGCCATATTTCTTGACCGACATGCACAGCAATTACTCCAAATAATCAATTTAAGTCAAGTTCTGTTCAACCCAAGGGAACATGCTAAGCCAGACTCTTCACAAATTCTGAGCTGTCTGATTCAGGAGACCTACTACTGTCTATCATATTTTGGAGACCGTAGTAAACCTCACGAAACAAACTGCTGTTTCTACATTTGAATTTTATGGCCAGCAGTGAGGAGCAGTTTGCAAGATGCTGAACTTTAAGGTTGTCAGTTTGTGGGTGATATACCCTCATGTGTGGCATGCAACTATGCTCCTTCAGAAGGGCAGCTGTACAGATGAGTGATATGTCACCATATGTACAACGAGAGGGAACCAGGACATGGGGTACTTACGCTCCATCACCGTAGACTTTGATGGAATTGATACAGTTCTTGCTGAAGCCACGGCTCTGCATGAAGGGACAGTCTTCACACAGCTCCACACACTGTCCAGAGAAGTTGCAGCCCTCGAACAGCTCCATTCTGTAGTTCTCACCATGCTGATGGAGGGAAACAACTGTCAGGCCTACCACATGGGTATCACGCTGGGCCTGATAATATTGGTATCTCTCTGGGCCTGATAACTCAACATAGGGATCTCACTGGGGCTGATAACCCTACATAGGTACCTCACTGGGTGTGATAAATTGAGGAATGGTGCCAAAGTCAGTTGAAGGAATAATGTAGTGTATTAACTTTGCTCAACCCCTGAGAACTTATTTTCAATTGGTTCTTGATTAATGAATGTAGGTAGCTGTGTACATATGTAGTCTACAAAAAAAGAGAGGCTTTTCAGGCTTGTTAATCCATTTCTAAAGGATGCAACCCTACTTTTTAACTTTCCTTATCCACTTGACGTTATCAGAGCATACCAGGGAACACAATGTACTTCAAAAACAATTACTCTCCAATGTTCTTCCCCAAATTTGTCAGAACTATATCGACCCGCTCCTCACATTTAAATTACATTTAAGCCTGTACAGTTTCAGGCTGAACAATGACCTTTACTTTTTGCCTGTCAAATTAATGCAGGTATTGTTTGTCTTTTGCGGTATCATGAAGTCAAGGGATTGTGTATGCAGGCACAATAATCCCCTGATTTAGTTCCTCACAAGTTCTTCCAAAATCCTCAGCACTTTATTAAGTCATCAGATGTTTACCTACCTTATTTTAGTGCATCTTCTTAAAAGTGTAAATAGCCCCTCTGACCATAGCCAGAATATTTTAATACAATCCAATAAACAATAACTCAAAAAAAAAGTGGTGTTGTTTGCAGTGGTGACAATGATACACATCTATTATTACACATCATTCTGAGTTTTATAGTAACTTAAATTTAATTTTAAGTTATGGGCAAAATACCACAGCAATTATTTTGGATGAACCCCGACTGCTAATAAAAGTAAGCAAAGCAAAGTGGTGATAATCCAGTTCAGAGCAAGAGGTGGCTTATTATTTTGGGGGGCATCCTATAGCCCCACCAACACCCCTTCAACGTCTGCTCCCAGGCCTCACCATCCTGATGGGTTTGCAGGAGCCCATGTGGTCGTTGTGGGCGTTCCATCGCTGGAACTCGGGGTATTCACCGCGCTCCAGGATGTACTGCTGGCCCTTGAAGTCGGGGTGGTCATAGCAGATCCAGGCCCCACTTTCCACCCGGATGGAGTTGACACGGTTCATGAAGCCCCGGTCTTGGAAGTTATCGCAGTCACCGAAGACCTCCAGCTTCCGCCCCGTGAAGCACTTCCCCTCATAAAACATAATCTAGGCGAAGAGACATCAACAGCCGCACACATCAAGGTGTGTGGGGTGGGGAGACGCACAAATCAACAAGTTTTCACAGGCACGCTGATTAAATTGATTGAGGTTAGAGATTAGTGGTGCAACTCAATTATTTAAAACATCATTGTTAGCATCTTTGTTAGCATTGGTTGTAACATTTTTGTCAGCTGCAGATATAGAATGTACCACTAATAAACAAAACAATGCCCTGAATCTAATTGTCAAAGTTTCCTCCACATATCCTTACATCTCAGCTTTAAATTCTAGCCATAAAATGCAGATTATTGTTGATATTTTTCAATCACCTTTTTATACATCAATGGAAGGCTTATAATCAAAATGTCTGACAATGAATAAATCCATACATCCATCAAATGAATAAGCCATTTCTATCCAATAATTTCTAATCCATTCATTTTAATTGTACTGAATATATATTTTATGTTAGCTTGAGCTGAAAACTACACAACTCTATGGTTTTGAAAGTGTAAATCCTAAGTAAGCAAAGCTCTGCTTGGCCACAAATGAATGACTGATTTTAAATCCATGCAGAACTGCCCATTCACTTCATGTGTCCCATAACACTGAAATGTGTTGGAGTCCAGAAACCCTGTGATGACTGTTAAATGACCCTGTAGTGGGCGAACGTAGTAAGCAAATAGTATATGGCCCCCATATCCATGTCAACAATCCATAGCAACAGCAACAACACTGGCATACAGCAGTCTCTCCAATGTTGAGATGGATCCTTTGGGTTGGAAGTACTCATTGGTAACAGGGACAGTGCAGTAGGGTGGCACGTGTACTTACCTTTCCCGAGTACTGCGACATTTTCCCCTGGATGCTGTTCAAACTGAGCCACAAATGAGAAAGTGTAACAGTGAAAAAGTTGGACACCGCAATATATATGGATGGGGGAGGGCTCAATAGTATCGCGAGGCTAACGCAACAAAGGCAACACAATAGAGGGTTTAGAGGTTTTGCTTCATGGACAGTTTCCCTTACATTTGGCACTGCTGATTCTGGAGTTTGGCTTTCGGGGGCCAGAAGGACGTCACAAAGGAATTTGCTTGGCCGGTGTTTTGCGGGCAGGTTTTGCACATGCTATGCTTCTCTTGTGCGCCACTCTCCTGTCAGCCCTGGGTATGCACACAGATATTGTCAGACACACGGGGCAAGCGTGCTACATCTGAGGTAGCGATGGGAGCACTATAGCGGCCATGTTCAGCTTTAGCGACAGAAGGGAAGGAGAAGGGCAGAGGCCTGAAGGCCTAACAAAATCCTAGATATCCTTCTTCCTAGCAGAAGTCTATTATTGAGATTAGGGAACTGGACTTGTACCAGAGCTTTGTAGGTTCAAATCCTAAATTCAAGTCCTGGGGCACTCTTTAGTGAGTTAGATGTAAAAAAAATATGAAGTTATGCACAGGATTGTTAAGGTCCATTTTAGAGGGGTCCTTCTTGGAAATTCAAAATCATACGTCATTTGAGTTCATCTTGAGGTGTTCAGAGAATGTGAGGGAGAGTGGAGATGCAGTTAGGGTGGGTGTTGATACTTTGACCAAAATATAATTCAAGAAATAGAAGAGGAACTGTTACCTTGAGCAGGACCCTTTTACCTTGATTGTTTCAGTAAAAGTGCACCACATGCAGCGTGCAAAACATAAAACCTTTTAAAGTGTCCATCATGAGAGTGTAACAAGTGACTGGATGAATGGTAATTTGATGATTTCCCTTTGTCAACCTTATAGAGTGAACAGCTCTACTGTCTAACGAGACTTTGTCATGCTTTGTTCGGCAACAGATGCATTGTGTTTGAGGTGGAAACGTATCACAGGATGGGGTAGCATCAATTGCTGCCAATTAAAAAACAAACATATCCAACATTGACAGACGAGACTCACAAAGCGTCTTGCAAAAATGAAAGACAATAGCATTAGTTTTAAAACCACGCCGTTCAGCCACTTCAGTGTGTTTCTTATATCTGACAGAATATAATTGATGGACTTGTGTACATGATGTACATAAGTATATATCACTTAGTAGGACAGGTCAGCTGCACAGCTCTCCCTCCAGACCACAGTGCTCTAAAGTGAAGGTGAAGGTGTTGCTGACCGCACCTCCTGGGTCCCGCGCTGTCACTCGATACAAATTTCCCTCCCCTGGATCCATTAAAAGATCCTGTAAAGTGATCCCAAAGGGATCTAATCAAAACACTCAGCAGCTGAAAGCTGATGCCACCTGATAAGCAGATACAAGAGTAAGAGCTGGGGCCACGCATCCAGCGATAAAAATAATTCTGTTACGATCACAACCTTCCCAGTCAGCAACTCTGAGAGACGCAAGGACCATTAGAGGAGAGATTTATGCCACCGAGGTTAGGTAATCGATGATGATAAATGCTTCTTTTTTTCCCTCTTTGCTTTCCTCTGCTCAAACTCTCCAGTGCAGCAAAAGCAGTGAAATGTCCTAGCAGGGAGAACCGAAAGGTTTGTGAAACACCAATGTCTGCAATAAAAAATGACCTCACAGGGCAGTACAGCACAGGGCTTGTTCGCTGTTGTTTGTTACAACTCATTTCCCTGGTTAAAAATGTCCAACTGCTTACTTCAATATTCCATGTACAGTTGTGCATTCTCTGAATATATCTCAGTAATCTGCGCCTTTAGTTTGGGCTCCAGTGCAATCAAGCAGTAATTCTGGAAGACTTCCACACTGCAGGGCTTCTTGTAATTAAATATTTGCTTCACGCAATGAATAAGTTATTTTGCAACCTCCAATTACACATTGCTTATATTAAACAATACACTTCTGTGTTTGGCCTTCCAGAGAAAGAGTATCCATTACAATCCATACAGCACAGCTAAATAGTTATAGTGCATTATATATTATTAATAGAAGAATATTTTTTTTTCATCCTTTCATTCTATCCCTAGCCATTTCTTATCTAAACCCAGAATTGAATACTTTCAAATAGAGTAAGTAGTCCTGATTCCCTGTTAATTCCTGCAGCAAGTTACATTCCCTGTGGCACGGAAGGGCAGGATTTTCTTTTGTGTCCCAACACACCACTTGGAAATGGACAAAACCACCCCACGTGCAGTAGTCTGATCACACGTCCCAGTGATGCTGATCCAACAGACCCAGCTGAATCCAGTCTACCAATCTAATGCACAGCACATGTGCAATAACCACCTCACAGCACCACTAAAGCCCGATCACTCCTGATCACAGAGGGTAATCAGGAAACTGAAAAAAGCCATGAGTGATATTTTGGATGACTACACTTGCCATTGAGGTTTTTGAGTAAAAATGTGTCAAATTGAGGAAAATACACGATACATCCATTTATGAAGCATTATTTGTCATGATAATAAATCACACATAATAAATACCGTAATGTTCACCTTAAGTAAAACTATCAAGATAGAAAGTTTTTTTACTCCAATTCAAAATGCAGTTTTTTATTCCCACTTGCACTTTTTTCTTTTTAACATTAATTATCACCTTACACATCTGAAAGCCTGCAGCAGTGAACGTGTGGCATTGCCCAATGACAGCATATTGCTGGAGTGCAGAGGCTTGGGCATCAGTTTTCATGCTCAGCAGATTGTACGTTTTGAATCTAGTGCCTGGAACCTTTGAATTTCCTTTGCATTTAAATGCTGCTAAAAACAAGTAGCCTACTTGAGCTTTTTAAAAATATCTACAATTATTACATTGTTTTCAATTTGAGTAGGTCTGGACCCTGCATCAGATAACTTGGTAACCTTCTCATTCTAGACTGACAACACCTACATGTTTTTTTGATTTTCAAATATAATTGGCAAAATGTACTCTCATTCAATTTGTTATGTTCTCATTCCAATCAAAATGTATTTATATTTGCTCACACATTGAAATGCTTGAAAAAAAATCAACAATCTTTTACCCTCATCTATTTTTAATGTTTTTATAGTAAAAATGGTTTTCACAAGAAAAATAAGACACAACCATGGCAATTGACTTAAATAATAGTGAAACTTTGCTGCTTTAATGATTACAATCAAAAATTATTTTGAACATTCACTACACCAAAAAAAAGAATGTTGGCAATTTTATTGGCCATAATTATCTTTAAGAAATACAATATACAAATTGGAAGGAAGGGAGGGGGAACAGTAGAAAAGGAAAGTAAAAGCTTAAAATGAGATGAAAAGTGAAGCTCTATCTTTCACATCAGGGCTTAAGCAGGGCGGGGGTGTAGTGGGAGTGGGGGTGGGTCCACCCAGAGCTAAGGGAAGGCTATTCGTCCATCTGTAAATATTTCTCGGTCCTGCTTAAAAGAAAAAAAGGCCAACTAAAAACAAAATTAAAACAAAAAGAGAAAAGAAAAGCCAAATATATCTGGAGGAAAACAGGCAGTTAGCCTCTTCAAGTAGAGGGATATCCCAGTGTCCAGTGCTGTGATCGGTTGGAGGAGGGTGGGGGGTAGAGGGGCGGTCTACATCAGGGAGCAAGACGTCCTCCCCTGTGGGGCACCCCCATCGATCTTCTCTGCCTCCAGGATTGTCCTCTTAAACACCTCCACTGCAGTCTACAACAGCACAGGAGACAGCAGTCAGCAGGTCGGTTACAGCACAGGAGATATAGAACACTCTAACAGCATGGCCAGATACAGCACAGCCACTGCAGCAGCCTGCATAAGCCCAGCACCCACATGTACTTCTGTAACAGGTCACCTACTTCAGCTTTAACCAATACAACGGTGTGTTTGGTTTTGATCCATTCATTTGTGTGTCTAGTCAGCCATGTTATGTTTATATAAACCTTAGCAGGAAGCTAAGGTTTATAGAACCAATTAAACTCAAAAGTCCAAAATATTAAAGTTGCATTTCTAAATACATCCTTTCACTCATCTCAGATTCAAAAGTGAATTATGTATATTATCATGTGCAATGTTCTTTGTGGAACTAACATCACTTTTTTTTTCAACTAGTCACGGTCCTTTTCTTAGTGAATATCCTCATGAACTGCTATGTGATACAACCCTGCCTGTAGTTGAAGTGAATCTCCAAAGGAGCATTGGCACATAATAGAATGACACCATTGTGCAGCACGACAAATTCAAACACCGAAGACACTGGAAAACCAGGGCAGCAGGGAGCAGTGGTTATGGACACTACCAGCTGCAGTGCAGAAGATTGAAATGTCGAGCAGACTGTAATACACAGAGTTATAATCAACTGAAATTACTTCTGGGTGTACTGATAAATCACTAAATTGCAATGACAGGGTAGTGTTAAATGTAGCATAAATCAACAAATTATCATAAATGCAAATTGATTATTGTTGTTCAGAAGAAAACAAAGTAGTTTGTCAGCTCCCCAGTAATCATGGCAAATCAGGAATTGTACAGTAACACAATAGAAATACATAATTAACTGGACAACATGAGCTCTTATAACCACTGATTTTAAAGTCCAGAAAGAGTCAGAATATTTTAATAATTATGAACTAAAAACTTTACTGTTTGATAATCATAGCAGAATATGTGATGCTATTGATATATTTACATTGGGTTTATGCATGCTAAATTGATTCCTATAAAATGGATATCTGCTTCCTGCAGGACACTAAGGAAACACAATACATGGCAAACATGATGCAAATGTTGAAGAAAGCAGAGATTTCCACAGTAAAGCCACTGATGGGTGAGGGATGTGGAACTCATTCAAGTTCTTCCAAAACCAAGACCTCAGAAGCAGCAAGCGCTTGCATTCCCTGTTTTTTTCTATTGCTTTCCAAGTTTTACATGGTGAAAAATGCAAACGAGAGGAAAGCCATGTTTCACGTTAAGTAATTGTAAAGGAGGGGTACTAAAACTGGTACTATGAATTTGCTTAATTTAATTTACACCATACTGCAAAATGTTCCTTTCAAGAAAGTCTGGAAAGTTATTCCAAGATCTCAGAGGGAATTAACCAGTAGTGGTGACTAGACAATCAGGGCTCATTAAATCCCAGTGCCCACCATTATCTTAAACAAACAAGACATTCTATCACAACTATCTAATGTCACTTTGTTTGCCTGAGGACTTGATCAGTAGGCGGAGCACTACCGCCCTTTTGCACACGGCTAATTTGAGATTGAGCATGCCACTCAATCTGTTGCTCTGCCTCAAAGATTAGCCATGCAATATTTCAAATCGGTGCACTGACAGGCCCCGCCCCAGGAGGTCGAATCAATTAAATGATCAATCTCCATTGCTCGTGCAGCATAAAGATCACTCTTCTAAATAGGCTTAAATCACTATTTAAATGCAGAGCAATTTGTCCTTGGTGCTATTTTCACCTGCAGAAACAGAGAAAGAATATGACACATTTTCATAAAATGGCAGTGATGTAGTCCAGTGGTGAAAGCTCTTTCTGACGTGCAGGTGGGACATTAATTCATTCCATTGTGTAATACAGAAAGCATCTTCTCTTCAAAAACGAAGGCAACACTATGACCTTCAGCCACCAGCTATTGTCGGGCTCCTGGCGGAAGATCAGGCTGGCGTGCCCTTAAATAACTCGGGGTGCTTCGATCCTTTCAATGAGCACGAGGCCAGCTGAGGTCTTTCTCCCAGCATGCTAGCCCTATGCTAATACAGAAACCAGACATATGGCAAATACTCCATCAATACACCTTCAATGTGCTTATTGTACAGCAAGCACGATCCCATGCCCACCAGTCCCAGTGCTCAGACACGCGCCATAAAGCTTTCTGGTGTAAACTGTGCATGTTGAGATTTGCACAAAAAAACCATTAGTCACACCTCTAAGGAACGATCTGCTCATCTCCGACCACTCCGTTTATGTGGCTGTGAAGTGGGGTGCTATTTGAAATATAATTATCCCTCAGGGATGCAATTACAGTTTTCCCTTTTCACCTGGTTGAGGGTCACAGGTTCTGGATGTCTCTGAATTGCCTCTACAAGGTATTTAACGCCAATGAAGCAACGGTCAAAATTAGAGGCACTTACGGAACAGGCTGCCCTCCTGTCTGGTCTTTTAAAAACTATTTCGGTTTTTCCTGAGGCGGTCTCGACGTTCCGAGTCAAATGGAAACCGAAAGGAGAAAAATGTCTGTGTTAACTGAAGCGGCACCAGGGGAGGGAGGCTGGTGTGTAAAAGCCGTTACCACCCTGTGGAGTCCCCGTTGTGGCTGGAGCTAAACTCTAAAGCCTCGAGGCTGACTGATAGGTTTAACTTGTAAGCTAATCTGTTGAAAATGTAATGCCTCCGCTCTGAAGCCTGCTTCTCCTCTCTGAGGATCAAAACATGCAGGGGCACGGATGTAACTGAGTCAGATTAAGTCTGTGTGACCAGACTCGCCGTGACTCGCCGTGAAACCCCCTAAAAACCATGAGAATGCTAATGTCAGGGCCATGGACGTAAAGTCACCGCCTGGAGAAATAAGAGGGACAGGATGACTGCATCCATGGCACGTCATGGTGCACAGAATTGAAAGCCACCCACTTCTAATTCAGTAGAAGGGCCATTGTGAATGATAAAGACTGTGAGCTCTGCTCTTTTTCTCCCCACCGCAGTCTAAGGGATGATGATGTCCTACAACTCAGGTCTATATCAGCAATCACTGCAAAGGCAAAATGAAGGGTTACTCGACCAACAGTTCAATGGATTACTAGAAAAACACATGAGCCAATGAAATTGGCGGCACTGAATGAGATGTGAATAAAAGGAAATTTACAAAGCGAGGTTAAGATTATTGTTGTTAAAGGAGGCAAGCAAAAAGACGATGGGGTTTACAGGCATGGATCATGGGGTCTCGACTCTGGCATGGGGAAATGGAGGAAGGAGAGGTGAGAGGTGGCAGTGGAGTCCTGGCAGGGGACAGGTTGTTACCTGGTTCTCTTTAGCAGAGGATTCCATAAATGCTGCATTCCAGGATTCTGCCAAGGCTTTCCCTTCTTCACAGCTGATTACCCTGTAAAACAGGAGTTACAGACAAACCATGCTGCGGAAATACTGTAACTCAATTCAGTAAGACCCCAGCGCTCAGCCCATTACTGGCCAATTTACACAGTCTCTTACAGAAAAATATGACAATGTTTTCATTCAGGTAAACACTCCATGACCAGTTGCTTCATGCCAAACTCGCATGTCAGATGGCTTGATCGTCTCAAGTCATTCTGAGTATGTGTGACAAATGTGTGGAGAGATTTTATTTTTCGGTGGTTATATGTCCAGTGCTGTCTGATTGGATGAGCGGGTTATGATTTTGTTATTCCCCTTGTTGAATCTCATGAACCGGGCTTGGACAATTAAACCCCACTTAACAGTTATACCACACTGGGTTCACTGGCAAAATGTTTGGGTGTGTAACATGCCCTGCTCATAGTGGAGTGTGCGGGATCTTGGCAGTCCCATGCTTTCATTCAAATTAACAGCTACTCATTCTGGTATGGAGGCTTACTGAGCTGACCTACAAGGAAGAACCTAAAAGACCTCCTCCGCAACATGGATGCCAGTCCTTCACAGACGAACTGAGAGTTATCTGGAGAATACCGTAACAAGAGGAGTGCAAAATACTGAATGCCAGGGCAAATGGGAAACCTAAACCCATCGCCCTGGAACTGCTGACGGCAGCATCCGGGAGGCCAAGCAGCACTGTGATTTACTGCTGTAGAACAATCAGTAACGTGTAGGAGCACAGCTGGCCGCAGGCTTTCATGCAGGTGTACCCGTGCCTACTTGGAATTATTATTTTTCACTGATACACAGCACCAAAGGGGTTCTCCTAATAAGGAACTTGTGAAATAAAGATTTACTTGTAGAAATCAAGCCTAAATATATACGATATATAATAATATAATCATTGAGAAATGGAGTACTGTGTTCAGACATCTTCATCATAAATGTTGATGAGTATCATAATAATAATAATAATATAATAATAATGATAATAACAACAACAACAACAACAACAGAAAAACACTGTTCAGACTGCAACAAAGAATTGTGGTCATTTCAATGCACAATAGCCATTACTGAACCACTGGATTTCTGCTACAGGCTGTACAGTGGCCCATGGAGCACATTTTGGCACCACTTGAGATTTGTAGGCGATGTCACTTCCTGCACTGAATGAGAATGAGCTTCCTCTTAAAAGATGCTAATGCTCCATTTACTGCTTCTGGGCCGATGGAACACTGAGAGGGTGCTTGCTGACCCATTTCTGAGCATGTGTCAAAAAGTTTCAGATTCCAACCGGGCCTGAGGGAGCTGAGGAATATTTAGCGCTGGAAGTGCGGATCTTACACCTGTTCCCCAGAACGTTAGTCAGAATGTCCCACAGGAACTGACGCTTGGTTCCCCAGTGTACATAACCATGAAATAAAATAAAACCATGAGTCCAAATACAGTGGACATTTTGCAGTCCAATTTGACTTAAAGGGACCCTTGAGTTTATGAATGAGTCCTTTGACCTATAGTACGCATCTGGGAGATATCATCATCTTGTCAAAACTTCAGTACCACCTAACTGTAGGGAACCACCAGAAGCAATATTTTCGCTAGACGTCGATTTGATCACTAGCCAACAGTTGCTCATATGGCCATTCCCACACAAGCAGCTTATGGGAAGAGCAGGTTAAGTTGTGCACATCCAGCTATCAAGTTTGTAGTAGATTGAACTGAGGCAAACCCATAGAATGCAAACCAAGTAAACTCAATATCAAGACAATGACAGTAAATCATTTTACTTGAACAGCACTTTCGCACTCACATCACACAAACTAGCTAACTTTACCCTGACCTTTCTAGATAGCTACCGGAAATCAACCTATCATTTCATTACAGGTAATTGCACCCACAATTTCAGATTTATTGCGCCATGCATTGTTCTTTTTATTGATGTCACTGTATACATACAGGGATGCATCATAAAGTTCGGGAAACCCAGATACAACAATGAACCTCTACTCCATTTTGGTACAGAACAAATTTACAGTGGGGAGAAATAAGAACAAATCAACTTGTCCATCCCTCCAATTGGTCATCACTTCACCGCATCACCACTAATTTGCATAAAGTTAAAGTCCATTGAACTCTATTTCATCACTGAGCATGTTGACTTCACGCCACCAATGGTCGCTTCGCCCTACATCGCCTACCGTCGCCAGCTGCCATTGAAAATGAATGACCGGCCGCTTTGTTCGCTTTCATTGCTTCTGGTGGACATGCAAAGTAAGGGTCACAATTTGGTCCCCACTACAATGAGGTAAGACTTGGGGATAGCTGCAGGTACACAATAAATTCTTGTGTACATGCAATGGTGGTCTACAGAGACTGCAGCGGTGGATCTTGATCATATTTCAGCTCCCTTCCCCTGGCATAAATTGATTTGTTTAAGGGGACCAGAAAATGATACCATAAAAGATGAGATTCCACAAAGTGTGTCTTTTTATTCAACGTCTCATTCCATCTTCAAACAACTACAACCATCGCTGCAAACACAAACCTATCATTAATGCTCAGCAAAGAAGCACTCATCCTAATGATAAGAACAGGCTCTTCTGTTGAAGGGGCCTGCCATCTCAAACGCGTGTCTCAAGTCAGTATTTTAGTCTCTCCCCTTTACGCTAATGTTGTGAAGTGCATGTTCTGCCAGACTCAGTCATATCCGTGATGCGTCCTTGAACGTATGGCACTGCTTTTAGCATTCAGGGCGGCAGGGTAGTGTAATGGTTAGGGAACTGGACTTGTACCTCAAAGGTTGCTGGTTCAATTCCCAGGTGGAACACTGCCATTGTACCCCTGAGCAAGGTACTTAACCTGAATTGCTTCAGTAAAAATATCCAGCTGTATAAATGGATTGTATGTAAAAGAAATGTCAATTGTGTAAGTCACTCTGGATAAGAGCGTCTGCTAAATGCCTGAAATTAAAATGTAAATGTAAAATGTATTCAACTGGGCTCGTACGTCTCTGTGCCCAGCTGCTATATTTATGAATGACACGACGTACCTTTCCATGTGTAGATCTTTCTTGTTTCCGACCAACATAATGGGCACTCTGAGGAAGGAAAAAAAGAGATCACTTTGCGAGCAGACGATGCATGTGTATTTCAAATGAAATGTATGTACCAAGGTGGAAATACTTACTGAACTTTTCCCACCATATCCAACAATTTTTCATGGATAACTTTTACTACTTCAAAACTGTACAACAGGGAAAGAAAACATGGAATTATCAGAAATATTTCTCTGTTATTAATGTAGCCATGATCAAGAATAAGCATTTCATACTGTACACGAGGTTGAAATATGAAAACAACATTGAGGCCTCTATGGTAAACCAATTTCTAGGTTCATAATCAATATGCACTTGGGGCTTCAGACAGAATAGGGGTTGCTTGCGTGTCACTGGTTTTTGCATACTATCCCACAATGCACTGTGCAGTACCGTTTATACACACATACTGGAAGCTAACTGGACAGCATGCTGAAACGATAAGCTGTTATCAATACAAGCAATTCAACTGCCCTCTGAGCTACATTTTGAACCAAAGGCGACCCATTTAAATTTACATTCATTAATTTAGCAGATGGTTATCAAGAACATTTATTTTTTTTTTTTACTAACATTTTGTCATGCACGAGTGCATGAGGTGAAGGGGGCAAATTAAAGCAATACCAAAATAAAAGAGCTGTAACAGCAGTTACACAGTGTAGCAGTAATCAGAATGGGCACAAGTTCAATAAACCCTAGTTAGTGCTAGGAGAGAGGAGAGTCTGGGCTCAGGGAGACAACAATGGCCCTACAATGTACTGTAGGTAAAAATGTTGACACCCATTGCTTTTGTCTGAGCCTGCAAGTTAAGCCCTTAGCTGGATTTAAGGTGTGCTAATCCGCTCTTTCTAGTTCTCACAGATGCAGCAGGGACACCATGGGGCTAGCTCTCCCCATCCCAGTCTCATGCCAGTCTCTCAAAATGAACACTCCACAAACTCCACATTTAAAGGAAGCATGCACTAATCTTTTTTCCACAGCAGACCATCTGAATAGATAGGATCAACTAATCCACCATTTGGGTCTGGTTGGAGGTGTGAGTATAGCAATGTGAATGACAATGCCCCTCATAATCCCTTGTAATTCCAGGAGTTTGAGGGAAAATATGCTTATTTAAACCGCTGTGAATAGCATAAGCCCTGTGGTGAAGCACTAATGTGGATCGTAAACTACACAAATAAGAATGAAACAGCACGCACAGTTCCAGGCACTTTTCCATGTCTACCTTTGACCAGTACGGACAAGCGGTTGCCTTAGCATCCACTGAGCCACCCTTGGACGTCCATCTCAACAGATGAGACAACAGTGGAAAGGCCAAGATCCAATGGTATTTTAGAGCTCAAACTTAAGTACAATCACAGCGGTGGAGAGCAACTGACTGTTTGACAAGTGGGAAAACCCATGTCGAAAAAAAGACAAGCAGCCTGTATATGGTTCAATAGGATAACCACCGTGCCATCATTACCACCGTTTATTCCTGAACACGGCCTGGCATGCGATGAAAGTGAACACTGATCTGCTCACATTCTAGCTTTGAGAGTGAGGAGAAAACAGTTTTTTCTTTCAATTTTGGTATTTACATTTCCTCCTTAATCACGTACAGGCAGAAAACAGTCAAATGATTCGCCTCGCGTGATGTAAGCATCGCTAAACAATTAATGACAGCTCGCTCAGAAAGAAGAGCTTGGCTCGGTTACTAGGATCTCGTTGAGTAACTGCTTGCAACCAGAATCACAAAACCCCAATTTCTACACAGTAGCAGCCCTTGATTGAGAAAACAGCAGGTTAAACATTGGGAGGTGTGAAAAAACTACACTGTTCACGGAATAGTTAATCAAAAAGTTTGACTGAAATGTAGCGGGTCTAATGAATGATTACCAAATTGGAAATCAGAAAATGTTCTTCCTGGATAAACCCAGAAACAAAAACATTTGACACAAGGCCAAAGACAAAATGTCTCAGCGAGGGCCTTGGCCGGGAGTGCCACCAGGGGCGGCGATTGGCTGTCTGCCCCAGGGAGGGGGAGGGAAGCCGACATGACGTCGCTGCGCATAAGAGTGGCCCTGTAGTACCGGGTTACGGTCGACGGCTTGGCGAGTGCCGTCTCGGAAGAGGTGTTACTTCGCCTTCGTCACTACCGGTCGCAGGACTACGGCAGCGAACTCACATTACTAGGGGGGGATTGACATAAAAAGATAGCGGGTCTAATTGGCTACCAAATTGGGAGAAAATGGGATCAAATCTGAAACAAAACAATTTGAGAAAAAAAATGTCTCCGCGACCCACAGTGCTGACGGAGAAAGACACAGTACCCACATAAATTTACAGACACTTTTATATGGACAAACTGAAAGGGTAAAATTGGGGAAGGTTGTTCAGTTTGAGAGCAGAGTGGTTTCATCGGGGGAATGAACATTAACCCTTAGTGACAGGGCCAGAAATCTTCTCCACATATTAAAGCTCAACCCAAGCTAAACTCTGGAGGCTCGGCCATTTCATTCCTATTGACTATTATTTTGTACTAAAACTGAACCAATGGAAGTATACCAAATTAAAACGAGCACCAAATTACAATAAACCCTCCATTGCTGTGCATATAATTACAATAAGTCCCCACTGGACATACATCAAATTGAAATACACCCTGCATGGAGGTACACAAAATAGCACTCCTAAAAACAAACATTACAAAGTCCTAAAATGGATATTTTTCTTATGCATTATCATTGTTAGCTTTGTTACATTGACTGTTATCATTGGCTTGATTGTTGAGCTGTTATGAATCACACACTAGCATTCCTCCTGTTGGGTAAGACAGTGAGCAGTCCAGCGCCACGGACAGCTCTTGTATGCCTCTCTGCTGGCCCCGCTCAAGGAGGCCCCTTGTGCGGGCGTGCCGTCTCTCACCACAACCTCCATCACGTCCCACCGCCTTTCTGCCAGCCCTAGTCCTGGCCCCACGCTCACAAAATGCCTTCATACCATGGCTTTACTATTTACACTTTTCCATTCATCAGCAAAGTATAAGCAAAGTGATACTAAGAGCTGCACTTTACTAAACTGATGGGTAGCACGCATCACAACACATTAGGCAAGGCAACATTTCCTTACTTCCTGGTGAGCTGAAATGATATTGAAAATCTTTTCAGATATTGAGTACAGTACAGACAGTTAAAACCACATAGACAAGGCACAGTAGTCTCTAGGTTTGTTGTCTTAATACTGCATGTATATTGATTATCCCCTATTGTGCGGATGCAGAAAAACTAACGCCTTCATAAACAAAACGTGCAAATACACTCTTATTTCAACCCTAACCAAATATTTGTACACATGTCAACCTTTTGTATAAATTACTGAAAGGCAGTTTCCCAGCCAGTGAGCTGCATTTAAAAAGGTGGAAAGGGGCTATTTTCAAGACTGGATGACCTTCAAGCAGAACCAAATACGCATAATATTGTTTATAATGTACACTTCATATCAGAATTCAGAGTATAATTGTGTGGATGGATTTCTCCACAACTAGCTGCCCAGCAGAACTTTCCCAATCTGATACAATTATATTTGTGTTCACTTGACTTGCTGTGGAGTATGCACGCAATATTACGGAAGAGTGCAGCACAATGATGTTTAAGGGCTTGCTTGTTATTGTTATAACAAGCAAGACAACATTTAAATGATAAAAACAGGGAGGACTAAGAAGCAATGGATGATAGTACTTCTGTTCTATTCATTAAGTGCTTATAGTAACCTCAATGCTTTGAAATTACATTACCTTTCCATCCAGTAAATTGGAAATGCAGTGTGTTTCCTTGAAAAATGGGAAGTTGATGGGTATCCGAAAAACACACTGCATGTTTTATGTGCCCTCAGTCTTGTAGCATAAACATTTACCTCAAATCCATTTTTATAGGTCATGTGATGACAGAAAGATCTTTATTTGGACAATCGTGATAGCCATATTAGGTAGCGAGAGTGAAGGTACATGTCTAAAGTAAGACCCCATAGTTGTGTTTTTGACAGTCTTGTTGTGCACCACGGTTCTTACTGCATGGAGCCTAAAGGAAGTGGCATTTTTGGAGTATACTGAATGATACTGCACAACAATGCATGGCACTCATAAAGCCAAAACATGCTGGCTGATGAAGAAGGCCACAGGGAATTATTTATGGTATAATTCACCTATTTTTACCTATACAGAAAATGGTCAATTCCAATTATTTTTGACACAGATGATTCTTTAAAAGTAAGCTGTTTACATTTAGTGATATAAAATGTTTCAGCTACATATGTAAGTCTTAATAAGCTAATTCATTTGCTTTGTGCCCTCTTGTATTTCAGTCTTGGGAGGCCACTGTTTGTGCTTGGCCCCTAAAATGATTGCTCATATCTATATATTAAGTAGTTGGTTTAGCTCCTTTTTTGATATGTAAGCTTGCCTAGCTTGTAATTTGAGTCAGCACGGCTCCTCCTCAGTCAGAACTTACACACTGTTATGTAGAAATATTGATTCAAGGCAATGTTGAACGGACAGCAAATCTGAGAAAGATGTCTGTGGAGTAGTTCCCCTGTGAAATGTTGATACAGTTCTGTCTCTGGAGGATTCTCCCAGTCTCAAGTGGGACATCAGGTTCCACCCGTCAGTCCCCATCACTGTCGCTGTGACCTGGCCTGACCGTGAAACTGAGGTCATTCTAAACTCTCCAAAATGTGACATGAGCATGTGTACGGAGGTAGAACATGCTGACAATATCATTGAAGACATTCTATATTAAACTGTGTGATCAAATCAGTTCTGCTGAGCCTTATAATAGTCCTGTCAACCCCCCCCCCCCCCCCACATCCCTACACAACACCCAAAGTGCCGGCTAAACAGATCTCATATGGTCTCCTGCTGATATTGGGTGAGTTGTGAGACTCGGAGGCACAGAATGTTCCGTCACCAACAAAATGAATTGCACAGCTGCTACAAATGATGGTTATCAGTTTTTTCCCCTACAGTAGATTCATATTCAAAGAATGTGTTCTGACTCCTCAAGGTACAGGAAGGACAGGACACCTAAATAACCTGGCTTTTGAGTTCTTAATTTAAAGTATCGTTCATGGATTGAGTCATACATTCACAATGAAATAAGCAGAGCTTCATCACAGAGATTCCACCTAGAGAAAAGTCCAGGCTACATTTCAAGCAGAGAGGCCAAGTTCAGTGATACTAGCATATTTTCAGCATAACAAGTTCATCCAGGTTTAACCATGTTTTTCTCAATCATTTTTATTCAATGCATTCTGATGATTGTCCACTATGTATCTCTGTAGCCACTGCATTTGGATTAACATTTAAGCTCTCCATCATGTAACTAATCAAAGGATGAATAACTAGCTATTATATCTATTTACATCCTGCTCCTTAAACAGAGAATGGAAACATCTTTCAGATATATGTGACATGGGAGTAATTTATTTTGCAATTTAATCGTTGACCCCACCCTAAGATCTGTTGAAGGATATATTTGCCCATTAAGCAGTGTAACCTGATTTTATCATGCTGAATCCTCATTACCGCACTTTCATGCGATATTAAATTATTAAATAATATAAAGCAGAGGTCTTGGTTAGCAGAACACGATGACTCGCTTATGTTTTCTCTGGTAATTATGTCATTAAGTTCAAAGTAATGTTGACAATTTGAAATTGCATTCTCATTAAACACTTTTATTTGATGCTGTTTGTAGAAAGAAAAATTGGAAATGATTCATTGGAAAATTACAACAAACAGTAGCAGTGCGACGACACTGACCATTATTATTATGAGGATAATTAGATTTGTGAATTATCCTATGAATAAATGTAATATTTTGAAATCATATGGTTCTATTGGTTTTGATTTATCAGGAGACTGTATTGTGATGCATATTGCACAGTGACATCTGAACCGTGAAACGTATCACATCATGAGTTTGGTGTATGGTCTCACCTCTACTGTCCAAGACCACTGAATACACAATGCTATTTATGAAATAATCACATTCATAAAGATCATTTTAGTTTTCTGTACCATGACAGAACACTTCCCAAAATATAGCTTCCAATTTGTAGTAACTGACTTGGCATCTCTGTTCTAGTTGAGTTCCAATGTTCAGAATATTGTGCTTCACTCTAAAGAGAATCATCTATATTGAACCAGACAGACAAATTTTGTGTTAGCATTTCTGCACATCATCTATAAAATTCATATTTTGTGTTAGAATTTCTGCTTCCAAATAAAATGCAGAAACTACCCAGCTTGGCATGAGAAACTTATAGGCGGTATAGCTTAAGACCTCATATAATAGACAGACAAAGATTTGTGAGCAAAGTCTCTCAGGGATGGCACAATTTTTTAAGTTTATATAAGTATAAGGATAATGGTTCATTTTCTTCTCCATATCTGTGTTTCAGCATGTTCCAGAGGTTTGGTATTATCCATCAGTCATAAACTGAATCATATACTGAATAATAGACAAATGAAACAGTAAACATTGGCTGCATTCTTATTTCACCATTCTATAAAACTGCTTGCATAAACGCTTGTCTGCCTACCTTTTGTTTGACGTAACTGAATACACCAGAATGTATCCATTGATGTCTATGGAATACGTCTGAGGGAAAATCGAGTATTCATCCTGCAAAAGAGAAAAAAATACATTTTTTTTTTTTTTTTGAAAGGACCAAAAAGCAAATTAAATATAAATGTGTGTGTTTGTGTACACATATTTCATATATAAAATAGAATCCAAAAAATAAACGAGTTGGATCTGATCACAGAATGACCAGGAAAGCGGACTGTGAATGAAACCCTTCGATCACATCTGTCCCAACCCCCTCCATGAAGAGCACATGGGATAATAAGAGGAAATACAATATCCATCCATCCATCCATTGTCTAAGCCGCTTATTCCTGGTCAGGGTCGCGGGGGGGGCTGGAGCCTATCCCAGCATGCGTTCCGGGCGAGAGGCAGGAATACACCCTGGACAGGTCGCCAATCCATCGCAGGGCACACACACCATTCACTCACACACTCATACCTACGGGCAATTTAGACTCTCCAATTAGCCTAACGTGCATGTCTTTGGACTGTGGGAGGAAACCGGAGTACCCGGAGGAAACCCACGCGGACACGGGGAGAACAGAAATACAATATCATTTAGGGTAAATCATATCAATATAACACAAAATGTTGATATTATTATAAGATAAGGGCTTACCTGCCCTGCTGTGTCTACCAACTGCAGATGGTACTCCTGTCCATTTACTGTGATCATTTTTGTAAACGCTGTGGAGGAGAGCACAGAGGGTGAGGAATCAGTCCATGCTGTCAATGTAACGGATATTACATTCTTTTAAATCCTACACTAAATCTCAACCCCAAACATGGGGGCCTGGTGAGGATTCTTCTAGCTTTTGATTCATGTACAGAGGCCCTACCCTGAATATAAATTAAGTCATACAGACCAGTAGCAAAATAAATTACTCAACCAGAGCAACACTTGTATCATTATTCAAGCCAAAACATTCTCTGAGGGCAAATCACATCTTTCAAAGCTGGTAAAATAAGTGTGGAAAGGTTTTGGCTCTAATTAAGATTAATCAAAAATGTATTGAAATCAATTTCACAAGATGACCAATCTTATTGGTAAGAATATGATTCACAACAAATTCAAAAATAAATAGATGGACTCATACTCTCTCGTGATGCTGTACACTTGTTCTCATCCATTGGACAGTGTTAGTGGCATAGTGGTTAAAGCACTGGACTCTTTTCAAGGCTTCAAAGTTTTTGCAAAACAACGCAAAGTTTATATAAAATGTCACCAGTAAAATGAACTAATATGGTATAGAATGGGTACATTCAGTGCTTAATTTGTAAAATAAGAGATGCCGGGGCTCAACTCGCTTCCCACAACCACACGCACGCGTAGGTAAACTTTTCCTACCTGTGTCGCTGCATTTCTGCATTCTATTTACATGTGTAATGTTCACTGGACGTAACGTTGTTTAATACCAGTTTAAAATACGCGTTGTTGTCGCACTTTAGATATTTATGAGCCCGGGGCTCTGATTCTGAGTAAGACATTTGCAGGGGCGCAAAATTGGATTTTTGGTATTTGCCGAGGCTGCGCCCCAGCTATCCCCGGCACAAATTAAGCACTGGGTACATTTGTAAGCAGTGTATGTGTTTCTAATAATGATAGAATATAAAAGTAAAAACAGCACATTAGCACTCTTACTAGGGTTGCACGATCTACCGATATCTATAGTGCAGCATGATACCCAACCTTGGCCATAGGTATGATCTAATTATTTTGGACAATAATGTAAATGTTGCCTATAGAAGTGGTTTCCAAACTGTGGGTCGCTGGAGGGGTTGAGGTGTGTAGGGAGATGACAAAAGAAACATTTTTACTGTACCTTATACAATTATCATTCACACCAGTCAAATTAAACACTGCACACATGCACAACACTATATACAGTATTTATTGGCAGTCATTTTGACGTGTTAAAACATTTTAATTCCATATCTGAACACATCATGCTATTTATTTAACATGGGGTGGGTGACAGAGAATACATTTCCTCATTGAGTGGATTCTGAGTTCAGAAAGTTTGGAAACCAATGGCCTAAAGTGTAATTTCAAGCTACTGACTTTATCGAAAACTACCGCACTGCTACTACAATTCATCAACACGTAGCTACAACGAGAGATGTGTTTGTAAACAACAAACATGGCGGCAAACAAAGCGGTGCTGATTTGCTTGCTGCTTCTCTGAAGACAAAAAAGAGAAAAGGCCAAGAAGATGTTATTTTCCACCTCATCTAGCAGCCTCTCCTCAAAATCTGTCATTTTCTTTTCAAATAGGGGGCAGGATATAGTGCAGGTCCTGGTGGTGGTGGTGTCTACGCTGACATTTTTCAGTGTGTGCGGTTTTCCGCAAGGACCCTTGAGCAGACAGGCACATTTGTCCAAAATAGCATCACTTGGCACGTCTCTGTCTCCGCAACTGTGCCGTCTTGCCTACTCCTAACCAAGTTAAGAGAGCTCCAGAGGTCTCTTAAATATCTGACAGTTTAAGAGTACTTTCAAGTCTAGAGAAATTTTATAAATCACTTTTATTCTTAAATTTGAGTGTATGAGTAAAAGTCACCAATTCTTAAACTTAAGTTACACTTCAGACCAATTTTTTACTTTGAGTGGCTTGATATATACGGCCCCAGATCTTTAGGAAAGAGTTTGGGTGGCACTCTCTTAAAATACAGGGAAGAAACCTGGTGATACCCATGCAGGTGAATGCAAAACACACCATGCCGAGATCTAAGAAGACCTCAGAGCACCTCAGGAAGAGAGTAGTGAATGCGCGTAAGTCTGGAGAAGGGTATAAAATCATATCAAAAAGACTTGGGCTCCATCAATGCACTGTAAGACAAATAATATACAGGAGCGCGTTTAACACAACAGTGACTCTGCCTAGAAGTCGACGTCCTTCTAAAATATCACCAAGATCCACAAGAATAATAAGCACAAGTAAAAAACAACCTGAGAATAACATCCAGAGATCTACAAGCCTCCCTAGCTACATCATTGTGCATCCATTAACAATAAGAAGAACACTGAATAGAACTGGCTTTCATGTAAGGGTAGCCAGGAAGACTCTACTGTCTAAAAATAACCAAGCTGTCCATCTTAAGTTTGCCAGAGACCACCTGGACAAACCTGAAGATTTCTGGAAGTCCATTCTCTGGACGGATGAGTCCAAAATCAACCTTTTTGGTCACAATCGAAAATGCCATTGTGGAGGGCGTCGGTCTCGGAAACCGACGTGTCATAATCTGGAGCTGCTTTTCTTCCTCTGGGCCTGGACGACTCAATATCATTAAGGGAACCATGAATTCTGAGGGATATCAGAGAATTATTGAACAGAACGTCAGGCCATCAGTCCGAGAGCTAAAACTTGGCCGAAAGACAATGATCCGGAGCACTCAAGTAAATCTACCAAAGAATGGCTCAGGAGAAAGAAGTTTTGTTTTTTGGATTGGCAAATAGTCAAAAGTCCTGACCTAAATCCAATTGAGATGCTGTGGCAGTACCTGAAGTGGGCTGTTCATGCCAGACAGCCCTCAAACCTCACTGAGTTGTGTAAGGAGGGGTGGGTGAAAATCCCTCAAATAAGATGCCACAGTCTGATCAGTGGCTATAACCTTTGCTTGAAGTCATCACTGCTAAAGGAGGTGCCACATTTTTCCACACAGTGATATCTTCATTAAGAATTGAGGTTTAATATTATAGGGTTATTTTTCTATAATATATGAAAAAATGACCACCCGCTGTAGGGTTCACAAACTTTCAAGCATCACTGTATGTCATTTTGACGGACAAGAAAATGAATCATGACCAATGACAATGCTTTCTTCAGAGTTTGTGTTTTCTATAATATATGAAAAAATGACCACCCGCTGTAGGGTTCACAAACTTTCAAGCATCACTGTATGTCATTTTGATGGACAAGAAAATGAATCATGACCAATGACAATGCTTTCTTCAGAGTTTGTGTTTGTGCATGTACATGCTGATGCAATTCCCTCTGAATTTGCTACAACCCAGGTGGCATTAAAAAGAAAATCATTTTCTCACTGGATCTGCATTGGGAGAAAAAACAAGTGAATAGGGAGGTGAAGCAGGCCATCTAAAAGGCTAAATTAGCTTACAAGAACAAGGTCGAACAAAAATTCTACCTTCAAGCGGCCTGGCAGAGTTGACTGCTGCCATTAAGTCTATGGCAGCAGTCAACTCTGTGAGAGACTCCAAACCTGTCTGTATGGCTGGGAGTAGTGATGAATCCCTCCCCAATGATCTCAACTCCTTCTATGCAAGGTTTGAGAAAGAGAACCATTCACAAAGCAGATTGACCACTGGTGACCCCATCATTATTGACATCGACACAGTGGTGAAATACCTGAAAAGGACACAGGCTAAAAAAGGCCCTGCCCCAGATGATATCAGTGGCCACACCCTGAAACACTGTGCTGAGCAGCTAGGAGGGGAATTCCAGCTGTTTCAGAACTCTCTAGCAAATGGCACAGTCCCACAGGCATGGAAACACTCCACAATCATCCCCATTCCCAAGAAGAGCTGCCCCAAGGTCCAGAATGACCTTAGACCCATAGCCCTCACCTCCCTCGTTATGAAGACTTTTGAGAGAACTGTGAAGAGCTACATCACCAACGCCACAGCCACACAGATGGACCCTCTTCAGTTTGCATATCCCGCCAAGAGAGGGGTCGACAATGCCAAACTTTTCATACTGGACACATCAAAAACATCAGCTCAGCTCCTGTTCGCAGACTTCTCGTCTGCCTTCAACACCCTACAACCCCACATCCTGGCTGACAAACTTATGAACTGCTTCCACCTGGATTACCAGCTAATTCTGTGGATCATGGACTGGATCGTGGATCTCACCCTAAGAAACAGAAGGTGCTGGTCAACAACAGATACTCAGGGAGTTTGTGGAATGGTGTGACAGCTCCTGCTTGCTGAATGTCACCAAAACCAAGGAGATCTCTCTAGATCTCTGAAGGTTGTGTGTGAATGTTTTTTGACCTAAGCATGGTTGGATGTTGTCCACCCTTGCTGGAACATTGTCATTCTGATTTAATATTTCAGTAATACTGAGGCTGCATGTGATCGTTTCCCAATGTCTTGCTTCTAATCTAGCAGAAATGTCATTATTTTATGGTCGGATTTAGGTCATAGTAAAGTTGTGTATGAAAGTTTCTTGAAGTTTTATAATTAACTCAAGGCTCATTATCCTCAGCCCTTGTACCTGTGTACAAACGAGGCTGTGAAGCTTTCAGTAGGCTGTTCTCTCTGGACAGCTGGCTGACAAGTTGGTGTGCAGCCTAAACAGTACTGTACATTCAAAATTGGGACACTTTATGGGAAAGACCCAATTTCTTCTCCAGATATGGTCTATAGAAAATTAGCTTCTGTTGTATCTGAAAACTCAAAATGCCTGCTACCCTGTCTGACTAGGACATTCATTTTACTAGCTTTTACTTTACCAATAAGTCAAGATGTGCAGTTTCTCTTAATGAGCGTGGAGTAGCTCAACAATCCCTGAATAGTACTGATTTGCTAACTCTGACAAAACACAGGAAACCTAGAAAACTAGGCCCTTTTTCAGGCTCCAATTCAGAGTAAAGTGTACGTTGCTTCACCACATACGCTTTTTTTTGTCTCAGGTCTTTTTAAAGCAGTGCGCCATTATTTTTCTTTCCAGTCATTTTTCCTACGTTTTGCATGTTTGTTAT
Source organism: Aldrovandia affinis (assembly GCA_029706075.1). Lineage (NCBI taxonomy): Eukaryota > Metazoa > Chordata > Actinopteri > Notacanthiformes > Halosauridae > Aldrovandia > Aldrovandia affinis. The sequence continues at coordinate 11,672,439 of JAINUG010000001.1, forward strand.
AATTTTTCAATATAAAATAAGAAATCACATCCATAGTGGTGCTCATAAATTGCTTTTTGGGGGAATCTCTAAAAGAGGAGATAATCCACAGTCACTTCACGTGACTGTGGATGTCAGAATTGGGTAATGCTATGCCAGTAAAAGAACAAAACAAACCAAGAGCTCCTTGGTACATACATTGCTTTTTCTTGATCATTTCTAGCATCTGGTTTATATACAGGCCTAATTCAGTGGGAATTTCTATGACAAGGCTGAGGCAATTATTAATTAATATAGAAAACCAATCCACATAGAAAGCTCAAATTAGAAGTCTAATCATTTTTCCTCATTACAATAAGCTTCAGTAAAGTCGGACTGTCTCTGTCATGAAGCTGGCCGATACTTCGGACAAACAAAACGATTTCTTAAAATAAAAATCATTTGAGCCCCAAAATATAACTTCTATATTCCAGCAAGCTAACATACAACAACCTAGGTGAAGATTAAAAACATGTATCAGATTACAACTAGTCTCAAACAATCCTTCTAACTGCATTGTTACCCAAATGCTTCTCTTTTTGTCAGCACACCTGGGAATAAATAAATAAATAAATAGCCTGCAATTATTAGTTTCAGCTATGAGCATTCCTATCAATCAATCAATCAACTAGCTTGCCTGGACAGCATAACACCGTAACATTCTCATGAAGCTGGTAACAATACAATTACTGAGTAAATTTCTATACCAGTAGTCTTTGGCATCCTGAACATTAAAGAATGCATACAGCTAGGCTGGTCTGAAAATAGTATAATTTTGATACAAATAATTGTGTGTTCTCATTCCTTCTCCACTTATACTAACAATATAAAATACAATCCTTTGTGATTCAGTCAAACCTGACCTGTGAAAAACTAAAGCTGAACCAAAATTGAACTTGAAACGCTACCACTGTCTCTACAAAAAACATCAAGAGGGGTCAAACCAAATGTGCAGAAATAGATGGCTTTCATCATCATTAACAATTTCTAGAGGTTTTGAGGTATAGGCTACAACACTGTCAATATAATAAAAAATAAATTGCGAATCCAGCACTATCAATCAATCTCATAACTACAGTGTGTAGCACTTTAGAATTTCAAATGAAAATTCACTCAGACCTGAATTGACTTGAGTGCGCTCTCTGTATTTGATCTCTACAGTATAAATAATCTGCTCTTCCTACGGATCACAGTGATAGAAGAGCTGCCAAAAGCTGAAGAGTGATGCATCACTCGATTGCTCATAGCGTGCCACAGGAAATACAGTTTTGAGCAGGCAAAGCTGACAGCTGCATGCACAGACAACTGGCACACACAGCATTGGGACTATGTCAGATGTGCAGCTGGCACAGGAATGATTTGTGAACTCCAACAAAAATGACAAATTACTATACACTGGCTGAAAGTTTGGTTAAAAAAAGAAAGGGAAAAAAATCCTTTCCTTAAGATTTTTCAATTAATTATTCTTACATTTTTGTCAAATTAATTCTGGGGATGAATGCATCACCAGTCAGCAGCATGAAATTATCCTAAAACAAGTTTTGAAGTGGAAGGGACAAGACAAAGAATCGCAGTGAATGGTAACTCCTTTATTAATCACAACCAATGGAAATCAAATCTTTGGCCTGGATGAGATGGATTAGGGAAGATTCATACACATCAGAAATATAAATGAAGCAAAAATATAATTGCATTGTCAGGCCTATGATCTAGCAAAATTTTTTGAAATGCCTAAAATAATATCTGGAACATGCAGTATTTGAAAGAGTGTCCTTCGCTATTGTGTTCTTCATAATTCAAATGTGAACGACTGAAATAGAATGTACATCGAACAATCACCGCTGCAATCACATACTAAAATATTGACATACTGGAACTGTGGTAACAGCATACTTCTACATAACACCATCAATATGGAATCAATATATTTGGACCAAAAGATAAGATGGATTAGAAATTTCAGGAGCAGGGTTATATTTGATGTCTGCTACTTTCTTCACCTTTAAACAATGGTGAACTAATGCAACAGGGCACTCGCATGCAGTCATCTCCTAATGGCCTGGTAGTTTTTCAGGGTGTTTTTTTAGGTTTCAGTCAAACGAAAGGGTAGAGCACAAAGGAGTACTCCAGCCAGACATATGTAGATATCAGTCACACACACACACGATTCGTGACAGGCCTTTTATATTCAGAAGATGAGCTACACAATTTTCTTGGGGTCTCTCATGAATGAGAAAGTACCTTCAGTTCAGTGTTCAATCATGAATCCAAGCTGGTGCTCCAGATGACAGCTGGCTATCAATATTTATGACAGGTGGAAATTATCTGCTGGGCTACTTTTTCTTTGGTTGATGCCAAAGGCTTCATCATAGCTGGACATTATTCCTCAATGACAACATAGAAAGCTGTCTGAAATCTTGAAAAGTCATTCATAAATCAGTACTTTGTAGGGTTTCATCACAATTTCCATCTCAGTAATTCATTCATTCGTTCACTTCAGAGAATTTCATACAGAAATTCTGTTCAAAGTTTCAGACATTTTTTATGGTGTACACAACTTACAGTACTGTTGTACATGATTAGCAATGGTTCGAGTGTGTTATGGCCACAGTATGGCCCCATTCTTGCCACAGGGTGGCAGCATGTCGATTTTAATAACTTGACCTACACCTGTGTTTAATAACCTGACCTACACCTGTGTTTTTCAACAATGATGCCTGTTATTAGTTGCCTATTACTTTCATGAATCCAACATAATGAAAGCAGGTTGATACTTAAAATAGTTTACCCCAAAGTCAATAAAACACATTCTCAATCTCCTCCTTGATAAAAACTAGACAAACTACACTTGCTTACCTGTGAAAAAAAACATTTGCTTGCCAGCTAGCAAGTTAAATAGCTAGCAAGTTCATTTACAAAGCAAAACTTTTCTAACGTGATTTAGAAAACCATGATTGAGCCTAATGTTAATGTTTGATAGCTATGTTCGATTGCTTGTAGCCAACATTAGCCAGTTATTTGATGCTGCTAGCGATCTAGCTGCTAGCTAACTAACAAAAAGACTGACTGTCAAACCAGCAGATACTAGCTTGTTAGCTAATGTTTTAGCTATTCAGTCTAACATCCCAGTGTATTTGTCTCAATGTAAACAAGGACAATGTAGCTAACAGTAGCTAGCTAATGCTATATGTAGCTATATAGCTAGCTAATCTCACCATACCTAGTAGTATCTAGATATTAGCTGGCTAACGTTCACAAAAAAGCGAGCTAGCTAACTTTTCTACTCTAGCCAGCTAACTAATGAAAGGACAAACTGCTAGCACCCAGCATCAGCTGTCAATTCATCTGACACTTGCTAACTTGAATTGATTAATTAAGTACTGATTAACAAGGAAAACCAGCAGGGTTGAGGTTCCCTGAGGTAGGGGATACCCTGAAACTGAAACTCCACCTCCTTGGGCAATGCTATGGCCAATTATGTGTCATCCCTTGGACCTCCTTGAAAGAGTCAGCAAAAGCAAGATCTGGATTCAATCCGAGCTCTAGGGTGCATCACTGGATTACATACAAGTAACGTTACTTTAATGGCATCACTCTGGAGACTTTACTACAGTATTTCTTTGTTTGAACACAGCCTATTAAAAGAGCAAACTGCGACCATGAAATGAAGAACAGCTGACTGTTGTGCAATATATATATATATAGAGAGAGAGAGAGAGAGAGAGAGAGAGAGAGAGAGAGAGAGAGAGAGATAGATTTTTCACAGCACTTAAAGTGTCTGCAAATCTCTGCGGTTTTAAGCTAGTAGTTTGCAACATTTTGCTGGATCCGGCGCACTGGCTGATCACATGGGCATAGACAGCAATCACTGTAATATTGGACAAAAGTGGAAGAGTTTGGACAGAGGCATGAACCCTCAGGGATCAGGGAGCCAGGGAGGCCAGGAGCCCTGTTGCTTCCAGTGCCCATTAGATTAATTGGACACACAGGATTTACAAGGTTTGGAAGGTGTCTCATTAACTTTTCCTCTGGCCAGCTGAGCTGATATGAAGTCCAGGCGGTGCTCAAAACTTATTTTAATTAAACGCTACTGTAAACTTGGCCTGCCGAGGAAAAACTGCCACATCTAGGGAGAAAGAAACTGGCTACCTAATAAAAAAAATTGGGGAAAAAACCTTTTGTAAAAAAACATCCTCTGCATTCGTTTGATGAGCTGCCGGGATCAGATTTGTAACAATGAACCACATGGATTAAAGAAGCTATAGCTCTCACGAGTGATCGCCAGGTGGAGAAGCGCTCAAAGCGTTCACAGGTGAGTAGGCCCTCTTGGGTGTGAGTCATTAAGCTGGTTACATGAGGATGAACTTACACATCTAGTTCTGGGTCGATGAGATTGAATGATTCTTGTGCTGTATGGTTGGCTTGGTCAGGCCTATGTAAGAAAGCTGGCTCGGTGAACCACACTGTACTGAAGAGTTGGGAGGCGGGCACTGACCTGGTGGCGAGGTCAGCTGGATTTAGCTCTGTGGGCACATAGTGCCACTGGTCGGGGTGTGTCGATTGTCTGATCCGTTGATTTCTATTGAAGATCATGAGATAGATCTCAAGCTTGATGCGGTGAAATTCTACAGCGACAGCAAAGTTGTGCTCGGCTCATTTACAATGAGTCAAAGCGGTTCTATGTATATGTATACATAGAACCGCTTTGACTCATTGTAAATGTAGCCGAGCACAACTTTGCTGTCGCTGTAGAATTTCACCGCATCAAGCTTGAGATCTATCTCATCCAGTATGAGCTCCACCATCTCCACCGCCAATACTGCAGCACATAACTCCAGGCGTGGTATGGTGGTCTGGCCGGGGTGTCAGCTTCGCCTTTCCCAGGATGAATCCTACATTGCTTTGACCATCATCATCCAGGGATCTCAGGTAGGCTACCGCGCCAATATCTTTGTTGGACGCATCTGAGAATACACACAGCTCAGTGTGTTTGGATTTGGAGAGTGTGTCTGGTGAGTAGGTGCATGGGATATGAAGATTTTTTTAAATCTTGGAGAGACTCTTTCCATGTCTCCCATTCTGTTAACCTGCTTTCGGGGAGTGGAGAGTCCCAGTCACTCGTGTCTGTGCAAAGCTCTCGCAGTAGGGCTCTTCCCTGAATACTCACGGGTGCGACCGTGCCGAGAGGGTCAAAGAGTGAGTTGACTATTGACAGCACTCTGCGGCATGTAAATGGCTTGTCACCTACAGACACTGTGAAGGTGAATGTGTCAGATTCAATTTCCCAGCATAGATTAAGGCTTCGCTGGTCTGGCATGGTTTCGTCATTGAAGTCTAAGTCTTTGATGCCCTTGGCGAGATCCTCAGCTGGGAAGGCCTTCATCACCACTGCATTGTTTGAGGCAATTTTGTGCAGCCTCAGGTTGGACTGTGCTAGCGATGCCTGAGTCCACTGCAGCAGGCTGATGGCCTCTGCTTCTGAAGGTAAGGATATGAGGCCGTCATCAAGATAAAAATGCCTCTCCACAAACTCTTTTATGTCTGCTCCATGTTCGTGTTCTCCCTTTTTAGCCACACGCCTGAGCCCATAGATGGAGAATGTGGGGGAGGGGTTGTTACCGAAAACGTGGACCTGCATCCTGTATTCGGTGATGTCCTTTGACATGTCGTTACCGCGGAACCAGAAGAACCTCAGATAGTTCCTATGGTCTTCTCTCACCACAAAACAATAGAACATCTGTTGGATGTCTGCCGTTACTGCTATGAGCTCTTTCCTAAAGTGAATCAGCACACCAAGGAGGGTGTTGTTCAGGTCTGGACCCGTGAGCAAAACGTTGTTGAGTGAGATGCTACAGTGTTGTGCACTAGAGTCAAAAACTCTACTCTAATTTGACCAGGTTTCTGGGGGTGATAAACTCCAAAAACTGGGAGATACCAGCACTCTTCTCGATCTTTGAGCGCAGGTGCTCCTTCTGCGTGTTTGTTCTCGAAAACTTCGCGGTCACTCTCACACTCCTTGCATCTCAGCGCTGTCCCTTGCAGTATGGGATACGGAGGCACAACAGCTAAAACATATCCTGTTATCTCTGGGGTAGGCTTTCCGTTCACCTATGGGCTTGTTTCTAAAGCTTCTGCATTTCGCAAGTGGATGAGGCTTACGGTGGATGGGGCAATGTTTTCCCGGATCCTCTTCCCTCTCGTCTGCGTCCGTACTGGTGTCGTTCTTTGCAGTGACATCCGTCTCATGCACAGATATGAGCTTTCTTGAGCTTACGTGCTTTGGCACAGGCTTCTCATACTTTTGAGGGTCCACTACTGTAGCTGGACAGGGCAAAGCTTGGATTCTAATTCTGGCCTCTCTGTATATAAAGAAGGAAAACGGGGGAAACCACATGTCGTTGTCTTCTTTGAATTTGGAGCCTACGTTGATCCATCTCTCTTGGAGGGGGTGGGGCAACTTCTCCACAATTGGGTTGATGCCGTGGGCAGTATCTAAATAGGTGAGCCCGGATAAGTATCCATCTGTTTTGGCTGCTAGTAGCTCCCTTAACAGGTCTCCAAGTTCCCTAAGCTTGAGGTAGTCTCTGTTACCTATTTTAGGAAACTTTTCCAGCTTGCTGAAGAGGGCTTTCTCTATGACCTCGGGAGCACTGTAGCACTCTCTCAGTCTTGCCCAGACCATTCTAAGGGCTGCACCTGGGTAAGTTAGGTCGACCGACCGGATCCTACGTGCGTGTTCTGGCGATTCTTTGCCTAGCCATGCTGACAACAAATCTAACTCCTCACTAGCACTCAAGCCTATGCCCTCAGTGGCATTAAAGAAGGATGCTTTGAGGTGGTGTAGGGGAACAAGCATCACTGCGGTACTCTTCCGCCTCTGCTGCCGCTTCCAATACCTCCGCTTCAGCAGTATTGGCAGCTGCTTCCTTCTCAATATGTAGTGCCTCCAGCATGGCGTCCAATGAGGCAGCCTCTGCTTGTAGTCAGGCATCCACTGCTTGTAGTTGGGCCTTCTCTGAGGCAGCCTCTGCTGGTAGTTGGGCCTCCACTGCTTGTAGTTGAGCCTTCTCTGAGGCAGCCTCTGCTTGTAGTCGGGCCTCCACTGAGGCAGCCTCTGCGTGTAGTCGAGCCTTCTCTTTCTTCACAGCCAATTCCCTTTCAGCAAAGTTTGTGCGGGCTTGCGCCACTTCAGCTTTAGCACAAGCGTTAGCTGCTGCTGCGACTGCACTGGCGGTTGATGATCTGGATGAGCATGTGCTTCTTGAGCCCGTCACCAATCTCCGCTCATCCTGGATACTCCTGCCATCCATGGTTGCACCGTGCTGCACTGCAAGTGTTGCTTGTAGTGCCAGCTGATGACTTGCCTTTTTACTGTACTGTCCTCCCTACGTGTGTGTGTCTGTATGCAGTTAGACAGCCAGCCAAACTCCTTTCAATAACAAGATGGGAGTCAGGATGTAGCGTTCAAGCTCCGGTGTTCAATAATGCCACACTTGCATGATGTCAAAGAAACAATACAATTGGATGTATTGGGTTGGAGTAAAACTGAGGAGGGTAAAAGAAAGAAAGAAATACACACTGCATTCACATATGCTTGTGTTTCTTTTAGCTTCGAAATAGACACTGTATTGCTAATTCACAAATAAAGATTAATTTAAAACACATATACTCGTGTTCCTTTTAGCTTAGAAACGCACACTGCATGACTAATTCACAAATACACGCTACTGTACCCACTCTAGGTAAGTATTAAAGTAAGCTTTAAACACTTTTATAAAACACAGATCAACCGAAGAGCTGCTAGTAAGTAGCCTATTGCTAACAGCTATGAGCTAGCGAACGCGCTAGGCTAAATTACATAGGCTTTCTATGGGGAACGAGTTAGCATTGCGCTAGCGAATGTAAAACTGGCTAATGCAAATGATGTACACTCCAAATACATAAAATATAGCCAACATTTATACAGGAATATGTAATGGAACAATCAAACCTATAGGCAATGCTTTCGAAGGCGAAACAAGGTGAGATTGCAGAGAATTAACTTTGAGCACTTTGTAGTAATGTTAACACATTGATTTCTTATCACCACATGAACTTCCTGTTTCCTGTATGTAGATTCATGGCGTTTTACTTAAGCGGCCAGTAGGTGGCAGTAAGCATTAAAAAATAATATTTGCAATTACAAGGCAAAACAACAATGTTTGCAATTACAAGGCAAAACACCTTTTATAAATAAATAAAAGGGGCAAATCACTTTAGAAGTAACAAAAATTCCCAATTTAGTTTCTTCTAAAAGAGATTAAAAAGGAATGTTGTTTCAACAGCAAGTTAATGGATCCTATGACCTGCTGCTTTTTCTCCCCGATGTGTGCAGGGTGCATCATAGGACACTTACTGAAAGCGTTTCTGCACTGCAAGTAGTATAATGGTTAGGGAATTGGGCCTGTTACGCAAAGGTTGCAGGTTCGATTCCCAGGTGGTGCACTGTCATTGTATCCAGCAAAGAACTTGGAAGGCACTTAAATTGCTTCAGTAACTATCCCACTGTATAAATGGATTGAATGTAAAATAAATGTAAACTGTGTAGGCTAAGGCACTCTGGATAAGAGCATCTGCTAAATGCCTGTAATGTAATTAGGGGTGCACTGATATATTGGTAGACTATCGGTATCCGCCAATATTTGCCTCGTTGTCTGCAATCGGCTTATCGATCAAATTTACTGATGACAGTAGCCGATAATTATCTGTCAATTTGTGTTGCGTCAATCTGGTCTAAATGTTCAAACACAACTTTATTTAACATTCAATGCTTGTATGTGCGGTAAGTTTTCAGGCATAATTTTGCACTTTGTGTAAACAAATACAAAAATGTATATATATACAGTATATGGCTGCCTTTTCACGTCTGCACATGATTTTTTGCTTGCCTCTGCCTCTCTTTTTTTCACCATACATTCTTCATATTCCTTTTCGTGATAACTTCTCAAATGATGGAATAGATTAGATGTATTCATGTCTGCCACCGGGACCGCTTTGTTACAGTACTTGCAGAACATTCCTCCTTTCTGCTCTTTGTCAGCTCGTTTGTAACCAAAGTAACCCTGTCTTTCTCAGGGACTAAACTTGGTTTGTCTTTAACCTCGTTATCATGTTTTGTCTGGGCCTACCCTAGTTAGTGGGTTTGCTGACTGAACAAATTCACTCCATGGTTCGCTAGCTCCGAGGTTTGGCGCTTTGATGATGCTTCCCTCTGGCTTCCCTTCAAAAGTATAATGAAGGGCAGAATATATATTTTTTTGCCAGGGCACAAAATATCATTATCGGCCATTTGTGTTATTTGAAAAATTGGTATCGGTATTGGTGCAGAATTTTCATATCGATGCATCCCTAAATGTAATGTACTAGATGTTCATTGCTCATCCTCAATGCTCCACAGTAGTGAGGCCTGTTTAAAAATGAGTATCTTTTTACATTTACCACATCTCAAGGAACGTATAGTACATTCCTGAAGTATTTCCGCAACCTAGTGGACATTTGAAAGTAGCTCTCTTATTGTCTTCTATCTTAGCTGTGTCTTATTGGTTGTTTGTAGCCATGTGACATTGACAGGTCATAGCTAAGACTTGCTGTTCAGGAAACAGTTCCAATTTTTTGCCTTATATGTGGTCAGCCTAACCATCGCTTGTAAGTTTAAACTTTTCATATGAAATTATCTAGAATGCATTTCTTTCTGTGAATTCATGCGTTTTTAGCAAAATAGTGATGTTAATGGAATAAAAATAACTATTCGCTCAAAATAGCTATGCTAGATCTGTGTTACAGATTATAATTCATTCTCTAAATTATATTTTAAGTCATTGAATATTATGTACATTATTTGATATCGGTACATTTATAAACAGCTATTTTGTCAAAATGTGATATGTTTCTACATGCATTGGTGTCTATAGCACTGTGTGATTCAAGCTATCTCTGCATCATTTCAGTTTTTACAAAGAATTTTTTTTTTAAACCAATTAAACTATATTAAACTTTACTCCTGAGTCTGACTTCCTCTGAAGCCTTGTTAGCTATCTGTTTACTTGTGCACAGATAAGCATATTGGGGCCAGAATAAAAATCATTCTTAAAAGTCGCATCAGGTTCTTCAAACATCATTCATAAAATGAATCAAAGAGATGTGAATGTTTTTTTTCTATAGGAAAACTCTGAAAAAAAATATTGTTACACTAATGAGGGCAATGCACCACTTTCAAATGTTTTCAATCAAATGTCCAATAATCATTTGCAAAACCAATTTTGTTCAGACACTTGAGAAGAAACCTCACCTCCCTGAGATGAGCGTATGTAGTATGTTTAACAGATTTGTGTGGAAATAATTATTTAGATGAATAATACATAATTATGGTTTGACTGTGTATCTATGTATGAATGTACAGGTAACTGCTAAAAACACCAACATAAAAATGTCTGAATAGTGTGTTTAGCTACAATGCACCTTGGCATAGATTCTTAAAGTGTCTGGAACTCTATTAGAGGGATGCAACACCATTCTTGCTCTCTAAGGGGTTGAGTGGACCTATACTATATTTTTAAATTACATCTGAAAGTTGGGATGATACTGAATGTCCACAGTATTACTGTATTTAAGACAGTTAGGCTTTAGAATTATGGTGTCTACATCTTCATGCTTTATAATAGAGAAATGAGTAGCAGGCCTGAGATGAGTATATAACAGGCATGAGTAATACTCCACTATACAAAATAAGCCATATATATATTATTATAGGGCTAATTTATTTATTATTATTTTAATAAATCATTCCCAATCTTTGAAAGGATCACTTTTAGGTTGTTCAGTTAGAGAACTTTAAAAACATACAGAACATATAAAACTGTAAATTCCACAGATTTGAACTAATTTGGAACTGCTTGCCTTTGACTTGACTTACTGCTGTCTATACCCTACAGCTAGTTCCACAAGCGCATGAGCATCTGATGAAATAGCAAATTTGCTTTAAAAGTACTGCACAGTTTCACTGCACAGGCCTCGATTCCAGTGCCAGTTTGTCAAATAAACATAGGCTCAGACTTTCCTATGTGAGGAGGGGGACCCTCTTTGAGATATTTTACCTCAGGTAACCTTGTAGCAGAGCATTTTGTTCCCCTTGCAAAGCAGGGGCAGATACTATTTAATTAATGAACCAACAACTGATCTGGCAACTGTTAAGAGGCTGTACGGACGCGAAGAGTGGGGAGGGGAAGGCTTCCTCGGCTACGGTTAGCAATGCTGCTGTTTCACTGTACTCCAGCGAGATGCAGCTTCTATTTATAGCAGGAAGAGACTGCGGGGTGCTGCAGAGGGTAGAGAAGGGTGGGGGCGTTGATGTACTTGGAATAGTATACCCACGCATTTGAGCCAGATCTGTGTCTACTAACCATCTGGATAATTTGACTGTATCGAATGGAGACAGGTAGGTAGAGAGGGCCCTTCTACAACAGGCCAAGGTGAAACGCTCGTACTCCAGCATCATCTTACATCTACCCACCCCGGATGAACCCACGCTCATGGACGCTCCCGAGCCAGTGTGCAGAATGCTGCTCAGCTGTTTCGGGTCCACCTTCTGACCACACACACGCACACTCCCCTTCCCCTTCATTATCTGTTCTCACATTTCAACATCTCTGTTGTTTTATGCTCAAACACTGCCATTGTTTCCAACTGGGTAATGCACAGTGAATGTGCATACTGTCACCTGGAAGTCTGACTACTTTAATGTTGTTGCTTTTTGTATGTTTGCATGCAATGTTTTTTTGCAGAATGCAGATATTTCTTTCAATTAATAAAATAGCTAGCCTAAGTTGAAAGAGTCACAGAAGGACAGTGTTGGATATACAAGGGGTAGACCAAATAATGGAAACCCCAAACAATATATGAATATTTATTAACTAATAAGGAGTTGGGCTGCCCTTTGCCATCAGAACAGCCTCAACCCTTAGAATGCTGTTATACAAGGTTTTAACTGTTTCTAGTGGGATATTGGATCCTTATTCAAGAAGGAAAGACTCCAGTTTTTTTAAAGATGAAGGCGGTAGAAATCTACTCCGCACTCTGTTTCATAACTTCCCATAAAGGTTCAATGATGTATAGATCTGGTGATTGGGGAGGTCATAAGTGTCTGACTTCATCCTGGTGTTCATGAAACCACTCTTGAATCCATTTAGCAGTGTGTATGGGGTTGTTATCAAGTAAAACTCAGACGTATTGACTCCCACAAGATGGCTGCCCATACCATAATAGATCCACCACCATGTTTAACCGTTGGGAAGGCTTCCTTTGACTTTCTCCAAACATAAACCCTTCCAGATGTAGGAAAAATAGTCAAATGTGACTCATAAGAACATATTACTTTCTTCCACTGCTCAGAAGTCCAGATTTTGTGCTCATTACACCAGATTGCTCACAACGTACATTTTTCGTTGAGACTATTTTGTGGTTTTTAGCAACTGTCCTGTTAAGTGTCGATCTATCCCTTTCTGTGAGCTTCGACTTCCCCTTTCCTGATGCAGTTTGTTGGTGTATGCCTTGTTTGGTGTATGCTATCATGATTTTCAACACTGTTCACCTTGACACATTAAATAATTGTGCTGCTTCCGTGGCTGACGCACCTGCAATTCAGGCACCAACTATTTGACCTCAAAATCTGTTTCAAATCTCTGTTGCTTTATAAACTCACATATTAATGTGTTGATTTTAAAATGTCTCATAGCAGAAAAATCATATTTTTTCATATTAATGTGAAACCCATGTGTAGACTCCTTTTTAATTGTGATGTAGTTATTTCAAAATACGACTCCTTTTTAATTAGGTGTTTCTATTACAGTATTTTGTATACCCCATTTATGTAGCTATGGTATACTGTATGTTCATTATGTCACATATTATTAAGGAATTATTCATTGTAGACAGAAGCTGGATTCAGAATGCGTATACATTTTAAAGTCAGACAGCCATTAATGTTAAAGGAATACCAGAATATACATCAATATCCCTAAACGCCTTGATTTCAGTTACTGTGACTCGATTTATTCTCCATTATACTCCCATCTGCCTTCCAATTTCTATACAAAAACTACTGAGTGGGAAATGCTTTCAGACTATTTTAAAAACACATTTCACAACATGTATTTGACTTGCAACCAGATTTCATTCAATACTGCTCTCTTTCAAAACTGAATGAAATAAATTGTTCAATCTTCATGTCTACTCAAATTGAAGCCACTTAGCAAGCCTCTATAAACACACATTTGATGTACTTTTCATTTGCTTAGCAGGTGTCATTGCCCATAGTTCATATTTTCTAATTAGGCCTATTCGTTGATACAATTGGATATGTTACTGGTTATGGTAAGAACCTTGCTCAAGGTATTGAAGCTCCTAGAAGAAAAAAACCTACTGTCTTTTGATTAATAGTGTAGTTCCGTAATCACTGTGCAAAAATGCCAAAATAACTTTAATTACATCTTCCTAGCATCAATCATTTTTATTGGCAAGGCATTTCTTGAGGCAAGACTTAATGTCACAGATGCGACAAAGCCGTTGCTCTTTTCCTACATGCACAACCAACGGCAGATCTTCATTGTTATTATAATTTGCTTTCCTGCCTTTTTTGTTTCTCACTGGATTTTCCCTAGAAGCCATGTTAATAACAACAATGCTCTGCTATTCCACAAAGCCCAAATGCATCTACAGGAATGGCAGACATATTCCTGAAAACTGTACATTTTGCTTAAAACATTTTGTTTTAAACTCACATAAACTGCACTCTTTTAATAGTGTAAGTTTAACTGTGTGAATAACAATTGTGCTTCAGACACATATGAACAGCTGCATGGTGGGGTAGACTATTGATTTTGCCCTCAGTCTGAAGAGCATGTACCAACTGTCCTATATTGTAAGGTACTGTTAATAGGTTTACATGGCATTCAGAATGAATTAATTCCGAATGAACAATCTGAATGAACTGTTTACATGTCTGTCAAGTTAGATGAGCTATCGAGGTATGCATTTACATATCTTAATCGCATAATCTGAATAAAACCATTTTTGACTTGTGCAGTCTCTTACTGAGTAGCACCAACACAACAACTTTAAAAAATCCATTGTTTGCTTCGGACAATTCTTCTATTATTTCTGCTATTCTTGAAAATTAGACAGGCTCAACAATATACTATCATACTGTAAGTGTTTAAATGTAGATAGCAAGAAGAGGAGGCTTTTGTAACGAGCAGGAATGTGCTTTCTCCATCAGACCAGTTCTGTTAAGGTACTCTCACTACAATGCTTCTGAATAAAGGACGTGACATACACAGGTGGACACGCGCCCCCCAGAAAATAGGTATTCTGATTGAGAAAGTATTCAGAAAAGGTGTTTACATGTAAAATTAATGAATATTTACCTGAACTAATGCAGTAATTAAAACACTAGTCTTCTTATGTTCGAGTTGTGATGTGTGGGTTAAAATAGGCTACTGTTCATATCCTTATAAAACGGATAGTTCTGGTCGTCTGGACTTCCTGGTAATGCTGATATTCATGACACAGCATGGCTAAAGATAATGCTCGTACATCATTTTAATATATTGGGCCTTCCACTAACATAAATATCCTAGATGTGAAACATTGTAAGCTGTCAGTCATAAGAAAAATTGAGACTTTCAAAATCTCATTCAGCCGCCTCAGTTCCAGATCCTCAAAGTGGGCTGTCTGGTGTTTCACTTACTGGTGTGCAGAGAAAAAAATCGCAGTTCAAGTCGGGCCGAACAAACTGCAGTTGACGTCGGACCTAATAGCTGTGCTGAAATTCATGATATAAAAAGGGCTCTCATTCCATATCACAATAGGCTTCGTAATGCTGCCTTGTTTGTCTACTTCCTGACTGCTACACTTACAGTGAACTAAAGATGTGCTTGCTATTAAGCATCCACCTGACACCCAGCTGAAATAAACAAAAATAGTAACACTACCTTCAATGTGTCATCCAATGCTAAGGCTAAACTGAAGAGGAGGGGCCTGAATTCCATCTCTGGAGAATTCGATCAAGGACACTCTGGGAATGACAATTTCTATTGACTTGCCTTGTGCTCATTTCTACCCTCATCCACCAGTATTGCTGACTGCTTCAGCACACCGTTTCCAGACTCTTTTTTTTAACTGCTTACTTTCTCTGATACTACAAAAGCATACACATGGTGTTTGACAGACTGACTGTCCCCATTCAGAAGGTGCCAGTGAGAAGTCCATTCTTCCCCCTCCTCTGAATCAAAGCCCGTTTCACAGGAGGATTCAGGTCCGTGCCAGCGCTATTGCTGTGCGACACTCTGACATCAATGACGAGGGAGGCGGAGACTCCAGAGAGACACCTGGCTGAATTCCCACACATCGCAGAGAGCTGGGTTTCCCTGCCAACGGAGTCGTGCAGCCAGCACACTGAGAAGACTGCAGCAGGGCAGTCACGACTCGCTTTGAGACACGTGCACACACACAAACACCACCACAGACACACACCATGCTCTTACCCTAGTTGACTGCCTCGCATTCAGTTGTCATTGACAACTCGCTGAGCTGCCTCATTTTTGTTGTTTCTGATTTGATCCAATTCTCTCCCAATTTAGTAGCCAATTACACCCTCCCCCCCTTGTAATGTGAATTTGCTGCCGTAGCCCTGTGACTGGCAGCAACACGGGCAAAGTATCGTCTCCTCCGAGACGGCACTCGCCAAGCTGTCGACCGTAGCTGACAGAGCCAACAGGTACCCCAGAGCCACTACTGTACGCAGCGAACTCATGTCGGCTTCCCTCCCCCCTCCCTGGGGCGGACAGCCAATTGCCGCCCCCTGGTGGCACTCTGGCGCGGCCGGTGGAATCGAACCCTGGTCGCAGTGGCCAGCGTCGACCATTGTAACCACTAGACCACCCGGGAGGCTCCCGGGCTGCCTCATTTCTCCCCTCCCCAAATGATGACATGCTTCATGGTTTTCTCTGAGATTAGAGAAGACCTACTGTAGGTGCTTTTTACACACCACTTTTTACACACCACTGGCCACACCCCCTTCCCATTGATGTCCACAACGCTCGTAGAGCACACATCCCACATAACAAATGGTATGTTCTAACTGGCCACATTTAAATGTAAACCTCAGAGTCATTTACATTTTTTTTGCCTTTTAATTGAATTTCCATAGGTACTGTATTAATGTTTGCAATATTGTAAAGAAACTTTGTAAGAAAAATGCTTCAGGATCTTCAAGAGTTAGACTTCAGCTCCTACCTCATTCTTAATCTTGTCATTTGAAATCATGATGACCACCCTGCACGAGGGTGGTCATCAGTTCAATTGGAGACAGTTCAATTGTAAGGGAACCAGAAAAATCCCAAATCATGTTTTAAGTATACCATGGTCCACCTTGAAACTGAGCTGTAAAATGTTTCTCTGCAAGGAATTTGGTCCAGAACAACCGATGGCCAGAACTGCCAGAAAATGGCAGTGTTTGATCTTTACATTATGACATGTATTGGTGGTAAGATTTTTTTGAAAGATACGTTGAATGTTTGCAAACATTTAATGATAAAATACGAATCCTGCCAAGCCTAATTCATGCAATTCACTCAATCCACTGAACGTTTTTTTTCACTGGCACTGTTGCCACTTCTGGATTGTAAATTTAAGATGTGCATGGCTATGTGTAGGCATATTTGTATTTTTGTGAGGATTAAAATAAGGAAAATAAAATGTTTTTGTAACCCGTTTCCTTTCTGTTTAAGTATACATCCTATGGTATGTGCCTAACTGAGTATAAATGTATTTTCCTTAAATTGAAATGCTCATTTGCGATTGTGCAACAAACAGTGGTTGAGATATATTTCAAAGGGCTATAGATTCTGAAAGCACTATCTTTCTGCACTTGTACTTCTCCATGAATAGGAGGGGTAAAATGTTGGCATGTGCTAACCCAGAGGTTCTGGACATTCACCCAATGACAGCAGGCCTTTGTTCAGCTGGCAGTGCAGCCAATGCCCAGCGCCCATTCTGCACTGCTGCCCACAGATGCCCCGCGTGGGTTGTGCCCCATGGTGCTCCGAGTGCCACATTCCTCTATGGCACTGGAGGAATGTTCCGGCCCTACATCACTCCTTTCTTTCTGGAGCTTCTGAGCACGGTCGCTCGGCCAGCAGCTCCTCCACACATTCCCGAGGGTCCCTTCAACACGCTCACATCTGTGCCTGCCCGCCCAGCACCTCAGGAATGAAAACAGGGCTATTGAGTCTGATTGACTCAATTTATCTCTGTGGGCCTGTGGCCCATGGCGCTCTTAAGGGTTCCGTCAACAAGAAGTCTCATCACATAAAATCTACGCCCTGCTGAGAACAATTTTCAAAGCTGCCCGAGCTACACTACTTTCAGCGGCAAAGAATACAACGGAATACTATTCTGTATTGCAATATGAATGTGTGATATGAATGTGTTTTATTTGTTTGTACACTCATCTCATATCTGATTCATCAAATGTGCATCAACATGGATCAGCTAAATATATTTAGAGTGCACGTCAATAAATCCCACTTAATCTTTAATTAAGAGCACATGCACATGTTTAGAAATGAATATAAACAAATATATATAAATAACTAACATAACTGAGGCACATAATGTGGATGCCTGTGCTGATTTTATTTTTGTTGTTAAAGACGACATCTAGTTTTACATCATAAGATGGGTTCAACAGTATCTGAAAATTCAGTGCACAAGTTATAGCCTACACCGTTATGCAATGCATGAGCCCTGCAAGGCTGTAAGTTATGTCATACAGACACAAAGCCCTGATTGCACTACAATGTGGAAGCATGCAGCCCAGGCCATTATCAAATTATGTGCATTTAATAGACATGGAGACAGAGCTGAAGAACTGGGGCTTTGTGAGTTTATCTTTGCTCTTCGCCTTAAGCCAAGATAAGCTATTTATGGGAAAATAGTAGTCCTCAGTGGTGAGGGTTTTACCCCAACAAATTCCCTTCTCCAGCTCTCATTCAGAAAGGCCAAAACTGTGAACAGCTGTATAGCACAGGATTCCCCCCCTATCCCTCTGCACGCACACAGCTGCTCCTCACAGAACACAATGGACAAGTAGGCACCAGGAAAAAGGCTCCACTATGCTTCCACTCATCCCAATGCCAGACATTCAGTAGCATCAGCACTCCCACTCCGTACTATGAGTGTGTCACCAAATATCACGCGAACAAATACGACACACAACAACACACTAGGTCTTCCACAAATATCTGGTGATTTTTGTCATTACCCACATCCAAGATCTGGTTAAACAAGCCCATTAAATATTTTTTTAAATCATGATAGAAAACAGCTGTTCATTGGCACATGTTTTCCATTGTTCTCAATCACAAAATCAGAGCTTTGCAACTTTGAACCAAAATATTTCTACCAAAAGGAAACACAGTACTCCACTGAAGTCAAAAGTTATGCTGTTGTTCCCTTCATAGCTTGAATCAATGGTGCAGCAAGCCTCATACTGCAGTGTCATAACCTGAGACTACGAGCCTAAGTAATATCTAAACCCCTTTGTGCAGGCCTACAGGGGGAAATGCAGGTACAGATGTCTTAAGAACTAAATGATGAAATAATAGAAATATCCTGTTGGGACCTGTATTGATTCTGAATCTATCACACCACCAAGAGAGGAAGACTGTTTCGACATCAGAGTTTAATTGCAGAATTTATGATGCAATTTCAGAAGAAAATAAAATGGCAATTGATGTTCAGTGGTGCTATGAGCTATATCCATATAACAATTTGTGATGTATTTTTTTTGTGGGGGGTGAGCATGAGCATGAACGTTTACACTGCACATATTTATAGACTTATAAATATTTTTTTTTCACAAATCCAATACATATCTCATTTACTGCCCAATGTCCAAACAGCAAAATGTCACATGGAATTAGATCTTTTCAATTCTGACAAATGCCATGTTCGTGTATGGTACTTTTCCACAACTGCTCGCACGCAATCAGTGTCTTTACAGCTTTTTTAATTGTTTTTTAAAGAAACATCACTTTTCTTTGCGAATAACTCCAGGCACACCAATATAGGCTACCCTAAACATGGAGGAAAACAGCAGTTAGGGGAGTCATTTTGAGGTGAAATGCACGAGTAAAATAAACTTAATGGCCATGGTCTGCGCACCCCTGTATATTATCGCTGTAATATAAAAAAACTGATTAAAACTGCAGTGTAAACACAGCCACAGTAGCCATTTAAATCACTGGACTAAATTAGAATTGGTTGCAGATATACTAGACTTTGTTGAAAAGGATCAAAGACAGCCAACAGCCTCATGAAATCACTTACTGTTTTCTATGGTTGGGTCGTACGAGTCAACAAACTGGCCTTCCACAAACTGTATTGTCAAGGAGGATTTTCCTGCAAAAAATGGTCAAAACACACACACACACACACACACACACACACACACACACACATTAGGGGGTTGCAATTGTGAGTTGTCAAGAACATTATCATCAATGAATTCAGAATTAAGCCATTAGCCTGCCTCCCAGGGGACCATCAAACACAGCTGTTGGAGAGAACAATGGGATTGATCAGAGCAGTAAATCCTGATAGATCAAGTTCTGCCCCTGCTGCTCTTGACAACACTTACATGCACATGTAGAGTCATTTTGCATTCTAGACTGGCAATTCAATTCAATTTTAGACTCTCAGGTGAAATCAGTGGGGTCCAAACTACTGAAAATATGGACACCTGGTCACTGAAACTAAACCATTTGTGGAAAATGAAGAGCTCAATGACAGAGCAAATGGCAACTAGCCAAACCTACATTGTGTTAAAATAAGTTTAAGGAAAAAATGACGGTAGAACTTACACACATTTTCAACAACCTTAGTTGATCAAGATATTGCCTGTAACAAAAATCTGCATACACAGTGGGTCCCCAGGACTGAGTTTTGGAACCACAAACTAGTACGAGCAAACGCACTTGTAATATTACAATAGATATGTCACCCACAACATACAACACAAAATACAAAAAAACATTCTGAATAAAGTACAAAGTTGTATTCATTCCAATAATGTTATCAAGCACACTGGCTAACCTAGCTAGCAATGCTGTTCAGTCCTTGGAGTTAGATGTGTGTAACGTTAAAAGTTATTTCAGCTAAAATCATTATTTGCAATTCGTGAGCATCTCTGGAATGTACCCCTCGTGAATAAGGAAGGGTAGGTGTAATCACTTTCTTAATGAAATCTGATCACCCACTAAATCCCCTTTATGAAGAAAGAAACCACTGAAAGTGATGTCATTTTGGGCCATTCTAATAATCTGAAATTATAGCATAATTGTAGTCTTAAAACGTCTTAACATTGGCCTTAAGACATACAGTAATAGGGTCACCTACATTTAAATTGTGGCCTCTTACAAATCCACAATATTTAGTGGACCGAATTTGCAGTCTATTTTAATCATGGATGGACAGGGACTGGGTTTCTTGTACTATCCCCTATCATGCTCCTTCCTATTATAAGTAGGCTATAACCTGCCTATTTTCCACACAAGAATGGGGAGAAAAAAGACTGATAAAAATAAAATACAAAAATACAGACAAATTCATTATAACATGATAAATGAACGATTTAAATATATTCCAAATGTTTTTTAGTTCCACAGCACACTTTGTCATGTTGTCGTACCAAGATATTCAGTATTACAGTATTTTGTCTCATGCCTAATTTAAAGTATTTAATGTTAAAAGGCATTGGATTCAGTAGTTGTGGTACACTGGTAGTAAACCTGCTTTAGTTTTAAGCTCAGCTATGCTGTCCATCCTGTGTGGCCCTGCAGTCTGTTGCTATGACAACCAGGTGCTTGCATTGGCATCCAGTGTTTGTAGACGTGAACCCATTTTATCCCAAGTGACAGCCGGAGGCACTATTGTACAAATAAGGCTCTTTAATGAACTGCAGAAGGCTCAAGCAATGTTCCTCATGATACAGCTATAATGCAAGAAAAATCTGCACACATGGGTGGACAGTGGAAAGGTATCTGCTACTCCAATGCACTGCCGTATCGATGACCTGCAAACTTCACATCCCACATCATTATGGTGCAGAATTAAACAATAACCATGTGCAGGTAAAAAATAACCATGTACAATAACCAAATGGTGAACATTTTAATAGCTACATATCACATAGTAGTGAGAATATTATCAGTGAATAAGCTTAATGAATAAGCACACTGGTTAAACTGTCTTCAACTTGTGTGGATTCGAATGACATCTCGACACTATAATATAAAGATATTCTCAAATCCACTTCATAATGCCAGCTACAATCCAAACAGATTAAAAGCACACAACAATATGAGGTATTGCCTGCCAGAAAGTCTCTAAATTATTTATAAAATGTGCTGCATGGGGGCCGACAAGCTGTTTTTAGTTATTAATGGTTTGATTGAGGGTTAATTAAAGAGAGTTTAAAAGCCTAAAAAATTCTGAATGCAGAAAAAAAAAAGTCTGAAAGCAAACTATGCTTTTTTAAAAATCTTTCACCACCTCAGGTGAACTAGCCTACTTTCTGTTTCTGTTTCTTCATCACTTTTATGAGGTAAAACAGATCCTTCAGCAACAAGAGCTGACAAGAAATGAATCACTATGTGGAAATAAGTACAGTCAGAAAACTTGCACAAGGCAGCTCCTCAGTGAATCAAAGGGAAAGTGCACTGATGCACAGATAGAAAGACAGGACAGTCACTTCCACCAAGTTCTCTTGACATAAACTCGCCACTGGCATCATAGTTTTTAAAAGAAAAAAAAGAAGTCTATTTAAATAAAACATCAATAACGTCAAAGAAGAGAACTTTAAAGAACTCTTAGGAGGGAGGAAGCATCACCTGGAAAATGAAACACATTGTGAGGTTGTAGAAACACTTCACTCCAGAGGTGTTGGAGGAACTAGGTTACACAGTGCCACTGCTGTGTTGAATATAGCATATAGGCTAAAAATCGTAACGTATCATACTTGGCTTCATTCCAGATGAAATGTGTCCATTGGACCCACAGACTCACATTGGAGAAACCACACCCCTCATAATCAGTTTTAACATATCATGTTATCTAACCATAACAGTGCAAATGCTGAATTATAATAAGAAAACTGCACTTTTATAATGGATGTCGCTTGGATTTTTATGATGGCAAATTAGGTCTTTTGTGGGGCCCTGAAATTGTATGCAAAATTAAACATGTACTGTGTCCAAAAATGTTATAATATAAAACATATGGATTACACAGAATGCTGGGACCACTTAGCTAGGACTAACAGTGTGAACTTACTAATAGGGACAGAAATCATTTCACTATCGAGTACTCACAACAAAAAAATCTAACATGAGAATATCTAATGCTTGCACATTTATGTAAATTAGCCAGCAAAGAAAACAAATCTGAACTGTTAATTTATTATTAATAGTTTCAAATCTAATTTATTGAACATGAGAAGGGGCGCATTCCTCCAAACCAGCCTACTTTTAGCCTATTAAACAATCTATTCAAAAGTGAACATAAATAATAATTAAAAATATGTTAAAAATAAGGGTAACATATTCTTGTAAAAAAATGTGTTAACATAAATTCATTATTATAAAGACGATTACT
Source organism: Aldrovandia affinis (assembly GCA_029706075.1). Classification (NCBI taxonomy): domain Eukaryota; kingdom Metazoa; phylum Chordata; class Actinopteri; order Notacanthiformes; family Halosauridae; genus Aldrovandia; species Aldrovandia affinis. The sequence continues at coordinate 11,695,206 of JAINUG010000001.1, forward strand.
ATTATCCTTGTTTAAAAATTGCATTTCCACATGCTCAGGGGAGAGGCAAATAATGTCTTGTAAGTCGCTCTGGATAAGAGCGTCTGCTAAATGCCTAAAATGTAAAAATGTAGCGGAAACGATCACTATCCCCACTCTGAAAACGCACCGTCATAAAAACTGTGTTAAAAGTGTCGCCTTAATTATATTAAACCATTTCAAGTTTATTTATTTATTTTAAAAACCTTAATGAAATAGCAATGTCCTTATCGAGTACTGGAGTGCCAATCCCTAGTGACTAATACTAGGTTGTCATTGCATTTTACATGCATTATATATTAGGTTATATTACGCTGACAACTTGACAAATATGGTAAATGTAATCCTCAAGCTTTTCATATCAGGAATTACTCATCTTGATATCAATAATTACAGTTCCAGATATCAAACAATTGAATTTTTGATATCAAAAGTACCATTCTTTATATCAAACGGTACAATTCTTGATATCAGGAATTTCATTTTTGCAACCATTCTTGACATCAGGAATTCAATTAAAATAATAATGAGATTCATTATTGGATGCACCCCCTTACTGGAAGGATAAACACATATTCACTCCCTTTGAAATGTGAAGTAATTTGCATCAACATTTCCACCAATAGAAGGACTGAACAACTAGCTAACGTTTTAATTGCTAGTTAAGAGGGTATCACTGTTTTTACAAGGCTAAACAACATAAACTTTTCTTAGCAGCACAAGATTCTTGTGCTTGTTCTTGTGCATGAAGTCACACAATTGACAAGCATTAATAATGAACACAAACTCATAGCTTTCCTGTTCCGAGACATGTTCTGTGAAAATAACACATCATGACCCTTGAAGCATTACCAAACTGTCTGCTGCAGTAAGCACTTCAAGGCAATTCTTCAAGATGTTTTCATTAATTATTCTATATGTGAAAAAAAGAGTACATCATTTATTGAAAATTCATTTTGAAATCCAAACATGCACAAGTAAGCCTTCCAAGAGGGAATCGCTTACATTGTACCGATGTAAAATTCTGCTGGCCTCAAAGGCTGTATCTATCAAATGCTTGGCAGATAGGGAGAATCGATAGGAGCAATCTCCCCCTTTTTCCTCCTTGAATTTGGAGTTGCCAATTGTGCCTTTCCAGTCTACACTGTGCTTTGCGCATCCATGACAGGAGCATTGCGGATGAGCATGTGCACTCACACTGGCACTCGCCCATGAGTGACTATCTCCCACCCTCCAGGCCACATAGTACTACAGGAGAACTAGTGCCAATGTGGATGTGTACACCCACCTCTAATGTGTCCAGAGATTGTTACCAGAATTGTTGCTGAGAAAACAGTGTAAACAGAAAACTAAAGTGTTGCATTTCAAATACACTTATTGTCGACAACAAACATCTCTTGCAGTGTAATACAATGTAAATTGGGCCAGTATTATCTGCCCCGTCTGCATTATACTTATCTCAAGGTTCTGAAAGGGCATAGGACATCTTACATTAGCAGTGTCCTTAACATTTGGGAGTTGATCTTGTTATAGGCTGCTTAAAAAAACAGTGCATTGAACGCTGAACGCTTACTGCTATAAAATACTATAATTCATGCTTCACATATCTGTGTAGATTATCAAAGCAATGAATAAGGCAACCCAGATATATGACACCGACTGAAAATAGCTTTAAAGCTTCTATGAACTGAATCAACATGTAACATGAAAATCTCTTATTAAAATGAGATTCAACAAACAGGACAAGCTAATACCTCGTGGCAATGTTCGCCTCCTCCGATACAGAACTCGCCCAACTATGTTTACCAGGTCGCCCTACCACTCCTCAGCAATCTTGTGCCCTCCCCCTGGGGCGGACTGCCAAACGTCGCCCCTGATCGTGGGCTCCCAGCCAGGGAAAGACTGGCGCAGCCGGGTTTCGAACCGCAGCTGCAGTGGACAACTTGCATTCCAGGCGAATGCTTTGACCGTTACACCACCCAAGGCCTCTTCAAAATGCAATTTGGTAAATTTGCGATTCACAAAGGACACAATTGTTTGAAGGAGTGAAAAGCCAAGAGTCAGAGAACTCAAAAGAGTCAGAGCAGGCTAATATTTATGCCATCTTTAATATGACTTTGAGCTATTGCAAATGGACTGAACTATGTGACATGCTCTAAATCATTTCATTAATCAGGTGCATCCCTGGACAGCAGAAGCAACTGTAAAGCCAAACTTACTAATCGATTTCTTGTGCCAACAGTATGATTTGATAAGAGCGGACTCCAACAACTACTGGCACTGCCTAGGAGTCAATTCTTCCTTTTTTAACATACCATTGCTATTAGGGATAGCCATTTGGGTTAAATTCTTTAAATGTTTACACTTTGGAAGTAACAGAGTATAATAATAATTACTATTAGGCCATTAATTATAATAAAAACAACAATCTTTGAGCATAATTGTCGCCTAGCTTGATAAAAAATAGTTCTTCACAATTCTTGAATGATATCAATTCCATTTTTATTTCTCATCAACCAGAGATGTCTCTGTATTTCAAGTCCATTAGAAAGACTATCATGTCCATGTTTTGAGGCATCAGTCAGCAGGACTTATATTAGGCTTTTTTTGTTCATTTTTTTGAAAATCTGCTGCTGCCGCAATCGTTGTCGCAATCGCGTCAACACTGGAGATATTGAATGATACAGAGCTCATAAAAAGGTACCGCCTCAATCCAGAGGGTATTATATATTTAATATTATATATATTATATATAGATACCCGCTGATTGTTTACGAGATGCAGACATGTAACCAATTGACTAGTCAGTATTCTTGGTTTCATGTTAAATCAGTGACACGTAGCCTACATTTGTATTTTAGAATCTTTATTAGAATATAATAGGGTGCATCGGATCATTTTCGGATCAGCAAAAAAAATAAATAACGGGGCCAAAGGCGCGTTTCCACCAAAAATTACCAGGAACTATTCTCAAGGAATTGAATGAATGATAATTTCAGTTTTTCAATTTAAGTTATTTCACTAAATCTTTATTCGAAAATTTCACAAAATAAATGTTTTGATTCAGTACGCCTTAGGCAATTTAACTAGGGTGGTTTTATGCCTGAATTAATTTAATAAAAATTAAAAGATCGCTAATGTTTAAATTTGATTTAATTCGGTCGCGTTTCTAAAAACCTGCCTCCCAGAAAGGCATTTAGTATGAAAAACAAAGCAAACCAAAACATACATGGTTGTCTATCTCTTCACTGTAACTCTGCCTCGAGATTTAGGGAATTGTTACTTTAAAACGTAACAGCGGCAGAAAAACTGTATTTCTCTATGATGGTTCAATTTAGCTATTAATCCGCTGGATCATATGCGTGCCGAACCGTGGGGGTTGATCCGTACGGATCACGGATCAACTGCGATCCGTTACACCACTAGAATATAACAGGAACAGGTAGTCCTACATACCCCTTTACAGTAGCATATCATTTATTTGCTAGGTTGAAATGGGCAGAGACCCATCCCCTATATCAGCCAATCGCTGTGGGCATTCTGAGTAAGCTCGTTCATGAGAAACAACGTCATCCATAGCAACGACGTCAACCCCGCCCTCACTCTTAGCTTGAAAATTCTAGGAATTCCTTAGTATGAGTTGTCTTTGCAGCTTTGTGAATAGGTTTTAAGGTGGGACTCCTAACTAAAAGGTTTTAGTGCGATTTAGAAGTACTCCTAGTGGTAAGATAAAATTATTTGTGAATACGGCTCCTGATTTCTAACAATTTCAAATATTAAATAAGCTACCTGACGCCAATGTGGGCTCACGTATTAATGAGAGCACCATTCCCCATTGGTGGTTATATGTTGGCTGTTGTCATTGAATTGTGTCATAGGAAAACATGAAATTAGCTTTAAAAAAAACAATTTTTAATAGCTTTAAAAAATGCCTGGTGTGGCTTTTTTGAGTGAAAGTAGGTGATTGATTATTAGAGTAAAGAAGCATGCATGGTCGGCAATACAGAAATAGCGGTACCTTACAGTGCATGTGCATAACCTTCTTCAGTTAAAATCTGCATCTGAAACGTGTTGTGGATGTACCATTTGTCTCATCACTGACAGGCCCTCAACAGTTTGGATTCCTCTGACCTTATGAGGGAAATGCCACAGAACTCTCAAAAAGGAAGACAACATGGAAATGCAACTGAACTGAGATGGAAATCAGCAGACTTTAAATAAACCTTGCGCTAATCCACCAAGTGGCAAGGTAAGGCTCATGGGCATCCAGATTTACTCTGTTTTACCCAAGGTATAAAATACTATATTGCCATTTTATCTCTGACAAAATACTAATTGCAATGTAGGAAGCTTTACTGAAACAGCATTGACAGCATTAGAAACAGCAGTGCACCACTGAAATTATGACGACTCAAATCGCAGTAGGGCAGTAATACAGTGTAATGATCATGACAGGCACATGGCTGCGCAAATTGTACACTAGTTACTGGGAAAAGTGAAAAACATTCAGGTGAAAATAAAGATGAATGGTAAATACAGTAAGAACAATTATAAATGAGAAAATGTTTTGTCCTTTGTGCATAATTAATTAATTGAGCAGTTTCCTTTCCTTTACCAGTGAGCTTATTTCTTTATTTATTGCCCAACTCCACCTCCCCTCATATGGGGGACCAGCTGCCTTTCCCCCAGTGAACACATAAAGAACATTAAACAAAAAGGAAAAATGTATAAATGAATCAATAAGATATTACACTAAGCATATTCTTTATTAAGCAACAGACCAGGTATTCCCTATCACCCTGGTGGCATTACCTTGAGAGATCTAGAACTTCAGACCACAACCGTTCATGAGTCTAATGTGAATCTCTAGAACAGCAGAAGCAGACAATGAGGCCATTAAGAAGCGCAGACCGGCATTAATTTGGAGATAATCCTGTAATTCAATTTTCAGCTTTTGCAGGTTTTTAGCTAAGAGGTCCAGGCCCGCCTCCAGGAGACTGGCTGTGCCAATTGTCACTGTCACAGTTCTCTACTGACTGCAATGATCAGTTGGAAACAGCAGCCAAGTTCCTGCCGGCATTTGGGAGCCATTTATTTCCCCCTGAGGTACCTGATATTCCCTGTGCTATGTGTGAACAACTGGTGGTACTTGTGCTTTAAGACCTCTTGAGACAAATCCAGTGGTACCATCATAACGACAGACCAACCTGCCGTAGCACTGCTTGCATAATTAAAAAGTGCTATCACAAAAAGATATAGGTTTGGCGGGGAGTCATAAATCTGTATAGCCTAGTTATTGTTGATTTTTTTTGGTGGGGGAAGGAAGTGACAGCAGGCAATTAATTATTTCCATAATTCTTTGACAAGGCAGTTATTATATGAAGTTTACTTTCCTATAAAATAGTTCCACTTCATCTGAAGTAGTACATTTCATGTGAAGATTTAGTGGCTAGATACACCTTTTGAAAATGATGCAGATATTTCTGGGGGGAGTATATACTGACTCTTTAATAGCACTTGAGATGCCCCAGCTTCAATGGTCCCACTCTATATTTCATTTATAGTTCTGAATTTGAATTAATGTGTGGTATTTTTTTCTGATTACATAACTTTGAAAGCTTGCATTCAGATTTGAATTTGCTTTCAGCCTCCCAAGCTTAACTTCAGACACTCTGAGAACACCTCCACAGGCTTATGAATCAAAATCCCTCATTCTCAGACAGAGCATTTCAATTTACAAATCGCTTGTCACAATTCCCTTTCTATACATGCACAGTCAGAAATGACCTTAGGGTAAGCTCATTTAAGATTAGGCTTCATTCCGGTTTACTGCCGACTCTTGCAAATACTTTCCTTGCAGCTTTAAATAGCCATTGGGAGGGAGAACAGTGTGCCCACAATGTATCTTGTGTCCCCAAAATAAACCCCCAGATGTGTGATCCACAAATTGAAAATACACATGGTACCTTAGGAAGTTAGAAGTCTGCACAGTAAGGACACAGTTTTAATGAGCACAATTATGTTTTCCCCGGAAATATTTTAACATTTAAAGTAAGGGGATAAAATAAAGAGGGAAAGCTCATTATCATCGCAATGTCCTTGTATTCTCCATGGCCCTTGACAGACAAACTTGCTCAACATTTCACTTGGATCACATCATCCTGTATGGATACCAAATCGTATCAACTACAAAACCGGGGGTCTACACAGTAAGTGCGTGGAGTAGCATCAAAGTTAAAATGAGTTCAAATCAACTGGAGGCTGCAGCTAATTCATGCGTGACGCAATGAGATGTTCACCCCTCCTCCGCACAACAATTCACAAGCAACCTCCGCACACATCTTCCTTTCTGTGCCCTCTCTGTGTACCCAGTGGTTCAAATGCAAACACACACACAAACTAAGAATAAGAATAAGAAAAAAATGGCTCCTCAGCTTCAGGTTTCAGTTTCACTGTGGTGAAAAAACTGGGAGGGCGGGTGGAGTACAACATAATTTTACAGGAATGAATGAACAGTAATTAATTTGGGGATAGTCGTCAAAATGAACTGACCTGTAGAGAATGATTTCAGATGGAATGACCCATTGTTTTGTGCTGTCCTTCAGTATCACCCCCAAAAGTATCACTCCTGGAGAATAGGAAGGGCTCACTTGCAAATAATAGGCTACAATTTTGGAACAAAACCTCAACTTGCCACAGCAATACACCAAAATATTGTGTTTAAATGACTGGAATTGTAATAATAGCTTTTTTACATGTTTCTTCGAGCTCACTTCAGTACTTATTGAACCTTGTTTTGTGCTTGAGCTCCCTTGGGACTTGGTTTCAAATTACATGGAGCATTTCCCATTTTCCTTCTCGCCACTGCAGATATGATTACCTTCAAAAATAAACCTAGTTCTTGAAAAAGGAAAACATCTTTTAAAGGAACAAAACTGTTTCTAGTCAGATCTGCAATTAAACTGCATTACTCCTATAGTACAGAGAGGGAAGTCTCCAGAATTAACATATGTTTGATAAATCATGATAAAATAGCCCAATGATCAAAACCTAAGAGCATAATGCAAGTACTAAATGCATCCATTAACCGAGTGCATCAATATTTCAAATTGATGACAAGAGGAAGGGAGTAGAGGAGGTGGTTGTGTTCGAACACGCATCACTGAGACTCCTGTACCAGCAATGTTGGCAATACTGGGGTCTAATCGAATTGGCTGCGATCTACATCGCACGTGCTGAATTGTATAAGGCCATAAAAGAACTGTCACCAGCGTACTCTTTTTCTTTTGTGGGAAAACAAACCAATTTCTTCCAACTAAATTAATTTTAAAAGTTAGTTCACGAAAAATGTTCAAAATTACACAGAGATGGCAATTTTCACGGCAAAGTCTACTTTTTTTTCTTCTTCAAAGACTGCATCTTGCTAGCAGGCAAGCTAACACTGCATATCTGTTCTGCGGTGGCACACCTGCTGTGGTGTAGGTACCTACGGCCAACTGACATGATTAGTGAGATATATAACACTAGTAAACGTTGCCTAACGATTACACAGACAGCACCACAAGTTTAGACAAACTAATTTAAAACATTTGCTAACATGGAATTAAATAATTATTTCAGCGTTTACGGACAAGACACCCTGACCAAAGCCAATATAGTGAAGGATGAAATGCAATATGTGCTAGCGCTAACGTTAGCTAGCGATGGGTATCTAAAGGGCGGAGGACACGTATGATTTAGGCTAGCTATATACCCGGTCACCTAGGTAGCTTAAAATGGCTTGGCTACGTTTAAAATATTTGCAAGTCTCCAAATGCACTGGCGTTAGCTAACGTTGTAGCTACGAGATCAACCTGACATCAGCATACCACAATGTAGCTAACGCTAACTAACGTTAGCTACATGCTCGTGATACTCCCTCAGCTACAGCTCGTTAGTTGGCTAGCACACATTAGCTAAATCAAACTGGCTATCTTGGCAGTCTCCACAGCCGCTACTACTATATAAACTGCCATTATGGCCACAGGATGAGATTTCTAACACGCAAAGAAGGTAGGTAACGTTAACATAGCTAGCACTAGCTAGATAAGCGTAGCCTCATTTGACAGTTAGCACACCTGCTAGCGAACCAGCGTTACATAGTTAACGTTATCGCGAAATAATATTTTGACAAGTTGTGAGTGATGTTCAACTAGCTAGCTAGCTAGCAAAAAATCGGTTTAGTCCTACCAGAGACCATTTATATATGGTGTTACCTCACCTAACTGTCACTGCATATTATTGTAACGTTAGAGTTTCATCAGTCCCCGGCGTAATTATTCAACACGACTAGATAACATTAGCAGGGGTTGAAACTATCATTTTCACTCCAGAGTCATGTGCTGCTCAAATTGCAGTAATATGTAGTTGAATACTAGCTACTTACCCACGGATCTGTATCCCAGGACGGCGATCTTACGGGATTTCGGCTGCGGCATCTTTTTTCTACCAACAACACGACATCAATATCAACATACAGAGACCTGAGAGATGCACCGAGCCAGCGTAAAATATGATTGAAATGGTGATTTATAGTTTGCTTTAAATGTAGTAAAACGAAGAAAATATTTTACGATGGAACCGGATTTCTGTGAATTTCTCGAAAAAGAACTCGAGCATCTGTAACCTCTGCGTCACTCCCCACAGCGATCCTTAGTAAATTATTCATGAGAATTCACTGTTGGTTGGTTGTATGTATAACAGAGGCGGGGATTTATCCTTCCCGTGAGTAACTGTTGGATCAAAAATGATTCTTCTTTTCACAGATGCAAAATGCATTGGCCGGTTGGTACTGTTAAGTCTCTTTTGAAAGAGTAGCCTACACTATGGTTCCTACTATTATAATAACTTTGAATGTTATTAACAGCTTAGTTTGGGTGAAAAAACTAGTTTTTTATTTCACACTCTTTAAGTAACTTGGTCAGACTCTTCAAAATCACCTTGTGATCACGACTCAAAGTATACTTGAGCAGGTAACATAAGGTGCTGTACTACCAAATCAATACAATTTTACCAATCAAATCTAATTGATGACTCATTGTCAGGTATTCCTCTGGACATTATAGTTGGAATTTTTCTATTTGGTTTTCATACCATAATTAGGTTTATCTCTCTCAAATTAAAATTAAAATATTCTTTATTTGCATGCATTTATCATGAAAATAAAATAAAGCATACTTGCCCCACTACTCCAGAAGGGGCTGGGGGGAAAACAAAAACATCAGTAACCCCATCTCCCCACTTCCACACACACGCACACCCCACATTAACTTAATTTATAACAAACTAAGAAATCTCTCTTTTAGAATGAATGAGGAGCATGTATGATACAAATGCAAATACAGAAATACAGACATAACATTGTTTAGCCCACACCTTTTTTATTCCATCTGGTTCTGGTAGATGTTTAAACTAATGAATCTGTCTCCATTTATGCCAGATTGCAGTGATCAGTTATGTTTAGCTAGCTTAGGTTTAGGTTTAGGTGTTTTTGTGGTGGCTTGTTTCAATAGCGATGCCGTGGTCATTGAGCGTGTACATTGTTAATGTCACATGCCACAAAGTCTCAAAATCTACCTCCATGCCAATAGGCTTTTTGGAAGGGTTGCACTGCAAAAAAGTCATTATTGAGGGCAATTAACAAAAATAAACATCTGGAGTTTGTTATTGTATTGGAACTCCTGTTGGGACCGGGAGATACTGTAGCATGAAACCAATATTTCACTTTTTGACAATGCACACTAGTGGTGGGATTGGCATGGGAGAAGGGCGCTTGTGTGGCAGATCATTGATACCATGGAGTTGTTTTGCATCTACTGGTCCTGGGGCTCTTGATAAGGTCAATGGAATAATAAACTCCAGCAAGTACCAAGACAAGACATTTTGGCCAGAAACCTGTTCATGTTTTGGAATGGCCATCTCAGACTTGAACCAGATGGGAAATTAGTAGTTTGGATCAAAGAGGGTAGTCCACAAGCGCAAACAAAAGGATCTTGAAAGATTCCCCCCAATATGTTCACCAATCTCATTAAGCACTATATAAAACAACCCAGTAGTGTTCTCCTTGCGAGGAGAGGGTGCAGAAAGTACTGAAAACAGGGTGTGAATCCATTTGATACTTATCTTCTGGGGAAAAAAACATTCATACATTACTTGTAAACATTATCTTTCTCTGAGCATTGTGTTATTATAAAATAATATACATTTCCAATTTTTTTGCATATACTATAGCTCATTACCTGTATTGTATATTTTATAGAGCCTTATTTTTCATCTTTATCAAGGGTGTGAATAATTTTGGAGGGTTCAGGGTTTTAATGTTCATTGACAGACTTTTCACTTTTCAACTGAACGGTCACCACTATCGTCTTGTGTTGTTGTGCTCTCTTGTGGTAGAACTGGGAATTACAGCTATACACTCGAAATACCTCGAAATACCAAATGAGAATTTAACTTTTTAATTTAGTTAAATAAATGTTTTATCCTACTGTCTTCAAGGGTCGGTTATTCAGACCCAGAGTAAAGCCAATCTTTAAATCCATAGCAACAGCTACAATTTGCTTCACTTCACTCATTTCCCAAATAAGTTCAAGTTAACCAATTGGCATAGCTATAAACTTGAATCAATTAATATAGTCAGTTGTGAATAACCATGTATGTAAAAACACAAAAGATCCATGATTTACATTATTAGCAGTAAGTTCCAGAAAATATATCTAGTTTGCACACTGATTAAATTGAAATTGAAAGTTAAGGTTGAATGGAATTTACAGCCCAATATGCCTATACATCTAAAAATGTATTTTACATTTTACATCATGGAACAAATTACCTTAAAAACTCACAAAATATAGAAATTATATTTATTTTATATAAAAAATATAATATATATATAATTTATATTTCCATATATATATATATGATGAAGCATTTATTTCCTGATGGGAGTGGTCTCTTCCAGGATGACAATGCCCCCATCCACAGGGCACGAGTGGTCACTGAGTGGTTTGATGACCATGAAAATGATGTGAACCATATGCCATGGCCGTCCCAGTCACCAGGTCTCAACCCAATTGAACACTTATGGAAAGTGGAGTGGAGTGGCGCTTCAAACATTTTTCCAACATCATCAACAAGCCACAAAATTATGGAATTTCTTACAAAGAATGGTGTTGCATCCCTCCAATAGAGTTCCAGACACTTATGGAATATATTTCACGGTAGGTATGAGATGATTTTTCCTTGTATGCATCCCGCTTTTGATGCCAAACATGCCAATGGTGTACATTGCTAAAAAGTTCAATTTTGGTCTCCTCTGACCATAGCACCCAGTTCTAGTCATAGTTCCAATGGCGTTTGGCAAACCCCAGATGCTTGAATTTGTTGGTTGCTCTCAGTAAGGGCTTTCTTCGTGCAACCCTTCCAAAGAGCCTTTTGTATGGAGTGGTTATTTATGGTTAATGTTCACTTTGTGACCCTAAGATGCAACTAAAGTCTGCAGGTCTTGAAATGTGGTACTTGGGTTCTTCTTTGCCTCCCTCACCAATGTGCATAGGGACAACATGAACTTGTGTCCTCTTCCCGGCAAGTTTGCAACTGTTCCAGATGTTTGAAATTACTTGATTATTGCCCTAACAGTGGTTAATGGTATGCTTATCCCCTTATGTATTTGTGTAGGTCAACATCCATCTGTCTCTTTTGATTTGACAGTTCTTTGGCTTTCCCCATGGTGATGGATGACAAAGGGATTTTATATGCGTGTTAACTCATTTTAATATCCTACCCTTCTGAGATAGGGAACTGTATTGTGGCTTCCTGAGACTGAGATTAATTGAAATAAGTAGAATCGTATTGCAGATTTAAATTAGTTTGGTTTTATTTTAAATAATCTTTATGTGTGATGATAATTTTGACACCTACATTTTCAGAACTAATTGAATTACTCAATAAATTAAAAGAAAAAATAGAATAATTGTACTAGAATAAAAGTATATAGTTTCCCCATATATATCATAAAATATAGCTCATTATCTGTATTGTTTTATACAGACTTTTTTGTTACTCATTTTCATCAAGGGTGCCAATAATTTTGGACATATGGATATATATACACACACACACACACACACACACACAGTGGCCACTTTATTAGGTACACCTTTCTAGTACTGGGATTACGGACTGAACATGTTTGCTTCCCCATTTACCCCGCCTGTGTGCATTTCCCCAAATAAATTCCTCCTGTTTCCTTATTTACCCTTGTATGTTGAATTTGTTATTGTTTAGTTGGCAATTAGGCATCACTGCCTGCCTGCATTCTCCACCAACTGTAGCCGGAACTGGGGTGTTGGGTTTCAACGCCACCAATAAATGGGGAAGCAAACACGTTCAGTCCGTAATCCATTCTCATTATCCTTGTCCAAAATCCAAAAGTGGAAAATCCAAATCCAGGTCCTCACACAAACAATGGGTCGATACACAAACAGGGTTTTCAGGCAGTCCAATTCAAATCCGGTTAATCAATCAAAACAATACTTATTTTCCTCTCTGTCTCCAATGCGTTTCCCTTCTCAGTACTTAGCACTTTGCAAGAGCAACATTATTATCAAATAATGCGAGTCAGGTGTTCCCATTATGGTGCGGGGGTGGAGCCAGCGGGCAACTATGTATTGCCTCTCCACTACCACCCCTCGGTATGCCTCCAGGCAGCTGCCACAATAACTATATATATATATATATATATAGTATAGGAAATGGTAATTATGTACCATATCAACCAATGCTTCCCATCAGATTCCCTTAGATTTTGAGTGTAGTAAATAAAATATATTTCAAGAAGCCATGTAACTTTAAATATTCTAACATAGATATATTCAGCTTATTGTATATATTAATGCAAGTTATTGTGAGATCAAGACCATCCGCACGTACAGACATTATCAATGTAATAATATGGTATAAGGTTTTGAAATTTTGAATTTCCACTGAGGATAAGTAAAATGAACAAAGATATTTCAACACATCACATTTGTCTCATTCAGATTTAAATAATTTATCTGATACTCCTACTCAAGGAGTGAATGAAATAGCTTTTGGGTAATAGATCCTGCTCAGCCATTGTCATTTTATTTAATAATTTATCAAAAGTAAACTGGACATAAACCATTATAAATTATTATAGGTTTGATATGCCACTAGATGCTTCTAAAACATTGCAGTATTTTATTGAAGAAATTCATTTTCAAGAAATTGCAAAGCATTTATATCCTGTTTATTGGACAAACAAATGACATTTTCTGGAATATTTTTCAACAATATAAACAAGTCAAATGCAGAAAATACAGGTAGAGAACAACAAATGGAAACACCATGTAATCACTTAAATAGGGTGTTGGTTGACAACGTGTGGCCAGTACAACCTATATTCACTGTGGCATAGAGTCTAAAATATTCAGTGTCTGGAATACTGCAGGAGGAATATGACATTACTATTCCATGAGAAAGTCAATGAACACATTTACTGGATGGAAGTGGAAAACGCTGTCTCAGGTGTCATTCATTCCAACTTGGGTTCTGATCCTGATAAAGGCTGACATTATGGTTCTTGACTCCATCTGGTCCATGACTAAATTGTCTTCACCACTGTTTACTTGACTTTAAAAAAATTTTTTTTAAAAATGGATAACCTTTTCCTTCAGTGTTACAGGTATGCCCCTCAAACTATTGCTTTTGTGATGACTCGTGTTCTGATTGACATTGTCATCTTAGTCGCTCTGGATGACGTCCTCTAAAATGTAAAAGTAAATGTTTTAAAATTTTGTGATGATGAATTGATGACCCTCTACAGGAAAGAAATGTTTTAAAATGGGATGAAGATGATCACTCCCGCTGCAAAAAAAAGTATGTTATATTTTATCATATTGGTATGGCCATTACAGTCTGTATTCATCTCTGCTCCTTATTCAAAATATCATTTTCACTTGAATGCTTATCTTTTTATAATAGCATGATCTTAGATTTATACTATAGTACTATATACTATATACAAAATGTAAACGGTGAAGAATATTAATCAATATTCTTAATGAAGTACTGTGAAACTTAGAGCTTTTCTTTTGAGAGCTGGTCTCTCTCTGGACCAAGCGTTTGTCCATTTTTGCCCAAGTGCATTTTTCTTTGGCATTTCCTTTGAGGAATGAGAACTCACTCTTGTGAAGTGTATTCCACATGCAGGGCTATATAATTTTTGTTTGTTTTTAAAAGGCCAAATACTAGGTATAGAATGGATAATATGCATCTCCAGTCATTTGCACTGGTGCTGGCTCAATAGTAGGCCATCTCAAAAGTGAAATGGAAAACCTGCACATTAAGTTATAATTGATATCAACCGTGTCTTCTAAGGTTGTAAGTGCACCCAAACCATGCCAGGAAAATCTGCCCCACACCACTATGGAACCACCAGAACCCCTTCACTTTTGGAACACTGTTTCCATTTTTGTTCATTACCTGAATCACAAATTTAAGCTGACAAGTAGTAATTACTTGCTAAACAAAAGTTCTCCAAGTAAAATAAACACTTCTTTGACATACAATTATACATACTAAAAGTAAAATCCAAATCAATTTAGGAACAGTTGAAAAAAGAGAGTACAGAACCAGCTCTGTATCTGTGATTGTGAATTCTTAAGTTAAAAATACATTATACAACAACTGCCAAAACGATTCCTTTACCTACTTATACAGTATGACCAGTTTATCCATTGCATTGGATATGTTGTATACGATTTCCATAGGGAGTGTGTTGGATCTGTTTGAATGATAGATGTTTATCCCGATATGTGGATGGTGTTTGAAGGTGGTCATTTCAAACATGATTCATTGCCTTATTGATCCTGTAGCACTGATGTGCCCCTCTTGTAAATCAAATACAATTTTTTATAAAACATACTGCTGCTGTCAATCTTAAACATTGTAGAAAATAAAGGAATGCCCTTGACATTTTACCAGGAATAGATGAGACAAAATGACAGACCAATAAGAAAAGGTGCTGTTCAAAGTGTCCAAAGGCAGTGTCAGATTGTCATTGTCAGAAATAATTGTTCTTTTTGCAAAAAAAACCTTATTGTTCATGCTTATTGTACATTTTTATTAAAAATAATTGTCTGTTGGCTGTGACCTTGAAAAACAAAGGACACGTTTGATGTCCTGTCCCTCAGACACACTATGTAGAGGTATATTGAAGAAATACAACTCTAAATAAATGCCCCATTAGTGTCCCTCTTGCAGTACTTCACACCAAACAATCAATTTAGAAACTTTTATACATCAGCACCTTTTCATTCTCTCAACCCAGCTAATTATAAATTACCTTTAGAGTACAGTTGAAAACTGAGGTGAACATTTTATTGCAGTGCATCAGCATGAACTAATGTTTATCATTATAAACCATATAATCACTATAATAATACATATATTCACACGTACAGTGCCCCTTTAAAGTCTACACCCTGTCTCAAAAATGTAACATTTTGTTGCCTTACAGCCTGAAATGAAAACATTAAATCAGACTTTTTCCACATTTATTTTCACATTTTGCCCTACAACTTACAAATGAAAAAAAAAATGCAAATCATTTCTGAACAGTAATTAAAAATTAAAAATCTATTGGCCAGGAGTGCCACTGGGGGCGGCAATTGGCTGTCCGCCCCAGGGAGGGGAGAGGGAAGCTGACAGGACATTCGCTGCACACAGGAGTGGCTCTGTAGTACCGGGTTACGGTTGATGGCCTGGTGAGTGCAGTCTCGGAGGAGACGATACTTCGCCTTCATCACTACCTGTCACAGGGCTACGGCAGTGAACTCACATTACAAGGGAGGGATTGACTTGAAAACAACGCGTGTAATTGGCTACCAAATTGGGAGAAATGGGATCAAATCTGAAACAAAACAAAAAAGAATAATACAATAAAAAAAATAGAATAACTTGGATTGATAAGTGTACACCCTGCTTATCATACTAATTGTAAACTAGCTCAATCCAATCATCTTCCAGATCACACGCCATGCTAATTGGCCTCCACCTGTGTTCAACTGTAGTGATTCTGATTACTTCAGAATACTATCAGCTGTTCCTAGTGATTCCACTGCTGGGTAGTACATTTCAGAGTAAAGAATCCACCATGAGCAACAAGGAGTTTTCAAAAGAACTCTGGGATAAAGTTGTGGAAAGGCACTTGTCAGGAAATGGGTATAGAAAGATTTAAAATATCCGTTGGAGCACAATCAATAATTAAGAAGTGGAAGGTGCATGGCACCACCAGGACATTGCCTAGATCATGACGTCCATCCAAGCTGGATGACCGAGCAAGGAGGAGACTGATCAGAGAGGCCACCAAGAGGCCAATGGCAACTATGAAGGAGCTACAGGGCTTTATGGTAAAGAGTGGTCAATGTGAATGGGAAGCCACAATACAGTTCCCTATGATTGAGAATAATTTTAAATGTTAATTCATTTTACATTTACATTTTAAGACGCATTTAGCAGACGCTCTTATCCAGAGCAAGAGGTCAGTGCAATAATACAGCAATAGACATCATTGTTGGCAGCTGCATACTGTAACTGTAACACAGGGAAATAAAAAGTTAGTAGTTTTAATTTTTTTGAGAGTATTAAACAGACACATATTATGAAATGCAGTGTTAAACATGTAAGCAGTGGTGATGACAATTAGTTAAATGTACAGATTCAGTAGCAGTGGAGTCTGAAGGTGGGTATTGACTCTCTTGTGGAAGATGGCCAGTGATTCCATGATCCCGAGTATGGAAAATCGATCAATTGCAATATGCAAAAGACTATAAAGTGACAACCAGTGGTAGAAAGTCTTAAGGAGCGATGAGTCCGAATTTGACATTTTTGGTTCACAAAGACACCAGTATGTCAGAAGAAGAGTTGGTGAGAAGTATATTGGTGCCTGTCTGCAGCCTTCTGTGAAGCAGGGTGGTGGCTCTGTCATGGTTTGGGCGTGCATTTCAGCCAACGGTGTAGGGGATCTGGTCAAAATCAATGATTGCTGAGAAATATAAACAGATCATCATGCTGTACCTTCAGGAAAATGACTGATTGGCAAAAATTTCAGCACAATAACGACCTCAAACACACGATTAAAACCTACTTGGAGCGGAAGTGTGCAGATGGAACACTCACAGTATATACACGCCCCAGAGCTCTGACCTCAACATAATTGAAGCTGTGTGGGATTACTTGGACAGGGAAAAGAACAAAAAGCAGGCAAATTCAAAAGAAGAGTTATGGCAGATCCTGCAGGAAGCTTGGAAAAATTTACCACAGGACTATTTAAAAAAATGACAGGACAGTCTACCAAAGTGAATTGCTTCAGTTTTGCATTTTAATTTAAGCTACGAGGACTGTATAATAATATTTTCTTATATAATACATGTAAAATGTGATGGATACTTTTAGACATTGGTTGGCCATTTCCTGTTTTAGGGGTTTGTTAGGAGAGTGATGGGGGGTAGGGGGGTTTGACAAAAATAAGTCAGAGGGGGAGATCTCTATATATGTGGGATTGATGGTACTACTATTATGCACCTGATATAAATTAATGCAGTTATTAAAGTT